>CM057453.1:930392500-931642500 GCA_016271365.2 Neoceratodus forsteri
GTGAGATTACTGGTGGCACTGGCAGGATGGTTAAAGCAGGCTGGCTGGCTGGTGGGATTACTGGCGGCAGTGGTAGGATGACTAAAAGCAGGCTGACTGGCTGGTGGGATTACTGGTGGCACTGGCAGGATGGTTAAAAGCAGGCTGACTGGCTGGTGGGATTACTGGTGGCAGTGGCAGGATGGCTAAAAGCAGGCTGACTGGCTGGTGGGATTACTGGTGGCACTGGCAGGATGGTTAAAAGCAGGCTGACTGGCTGGTGGGATTACTGGTGGCACTGGCAGGATGGCTAAAAAGCAGGCTGACTGGCTGGTGGGATTACTGGTGGCACTGGCAGGATGGCTAAAAGCAGGCTGACTGGCTGGTGGATTACTGGTGGCAGTGGCAGGATGGCTAAAAGCAGGCTGACTGGCTGGTGGGATTACTGGTGGCACTGGCAGGATGGTTAAAGCAGGCTGACTGGCTGGTGGATTACTGTGGCAGGCAGGATGGTTAAAAGCAGGCTGACTGGCTGGTGGGATTACTGGTGGCACTGGCAGGATGGCTAAAAGCAGGCTGACTGGCTGGTGGGATTACTGGTGGCACTGGCAGGATGGCTAAAAGCAGGCTGACTGGCTGGTGGGATTACTGGTGGCACTGGCAGGATGGCTAAAAGCAGGCTGACTGGCTGGGGGATTACTGCGGCACTGGCAGGATAGCTAAAAGCAGGCTGACTGGCTGGTGAGATTACTGGTGGCACTGGCAGGATGGTTAAAAGCAGGCTGACTGGCTGGTGGGATTACTGGTGGCAGTGGTAGGATGGCTAAAAGCAGGCTGACTGGCTGGTGGGATTACTGGTGGCACTGGCAGGATGGTTAAAAGCAGGCTGACTGGCTGGTGGGATTACTGGTGGCACTGGCAGGATGGTTAAAAGCAGGCTGACTGGCTGGTGGGATTACTGGTGGCACTGGCAGGATGGTTAAAAGCAGGCTGACTGGCTGGTGGGATTACTGGTGGCACTGGCAGGATGGCTAAAAGCAGGCTGACTGGCTGGTGGGATTACTGGTGGCACTGGCAGGATGGCTAAAAGCAGGCTGACTGGCTGGTGGGATTACTGGTGGCACTGGCAGGATGGCTAAAAGCAGGCTGACTGGCTGGTGGGATTACTGGTGGCAGTGGCAGGATGGCTAAAAGCAGGCTGACTGGCTGGTGGGATTACTGGTGGCACTGGCAGGATGGCTAAAAGCAGGCTGACTGGCTGGTGGGATTACTGGTGGCACTGGCAGGATGGCTAAAGCAGGCTGACTGGCTGGTGGGATTACTGGTGGCACTGGCAGGATGGCTAAAAGCAGGCTGACTGGCTGGTGGATTACTGGTGGCACTGGCAGGATGGCTAAAAGCAGGCTGACTGGCTGGTGGGATTACTGGTGGCACTGGCAGGATGGCTAAAGCAGGCTGACTGGCTGGTGTGGGATTACTGGTGGCACTGGCAGGATGGCTAAAAGCAGGCTGACTGGCTGGTGAGATTACTGGTGGCACTGGCAGGATGGCTAAAACAGGCTGACTGGCTGGTGGGATTACTGGTGGCAGTGGCAGGATGGCTAAAAGCAGGCTGACTGGCTGGTGGGATTACTGGTGGCAGTGGCAGGATGGCTAAAAGCAGGCTGACTGGCTGGTGGGATTACTGGTGGCACTGGCAGGATGGCTAAAGCAGGCTGACTGGCTGGTGGGATTACTGGTGGCACTGGCAGGATGGCTAAAAGCAGGCTGACTGGCTGGTGGGATTACTGGTGGCACTGGCAGGATGGCTAAAGCAGGCTGACTGGCTGGTGGGATTACTGGTGGCAATGGCAGGATGGCTAAAGCAGGCTGGCTGGCTGGTGGGATTACTGGTGGCACTGGCAGGATGGTTAAAGCAGGCTGGACTGGCTGGTGGGATTACTGGTGGCAGTGGTAGGATGTAAAAAGCAGGCTGGCTGGCTGGTGGGATTACTGGTGGCACTGGCAGGATGGTTAAAGCAGGCTGACTGGCTGGTGGGATTACTGGTGGCAGTGGCAGGATGGCTAAAGCAGGCTGACTGGCTGGTGGGATTACTGGTGGCAGTGGTAGGATGGCTAAAAGCAGGCTGACTGGCTGGTGGGATTAC
Organism: Neoceratodus forsteri; assembly: GCA_016271365.2. NCBI lineage: Eukaryota > Metazoa > Chordata > Ceratodontiformes > Ceratodontidae > Neoceratodus > Neoceratodus forsteri. Next base: position 930,394,627 of record CM057453.1, read on the forward strand.
TGGTGGCAGTGGCAGGATGCTAAAAGCAGGCTGACTGGCTGGTGGGATTACTGGTGGCACTGGCAGGATGGCTAAAAGCAGGCTGACTGGCTGGTGGGATTACTGGTGGCACTGGCAGGATGGCTAAAAGCAGGCTGACTGGCTGGTGGGATTACTGGTGGCACTGGCAGGATGGTTAAAAGCAGGCTGACTGGCTGGTGGGATTACTGGTGGCAGTGGTAGGATGGCTAAAAGCAGGCTGGCTGGCTGGTGGGATTACTGGTGGCACTGGCAGGATGGCTAAAAGCAGGCTGACTGGCTGGTGCGATTACTGGTGGCACTGGCAGGATGGTTAAAAGCAGGCTGACTGGCTGGTGGGATTACTGGTGGCAGGCAGGATGGTAAAAAGCAGGCTGACTGGCTGGTGGGATTACTGGTGGCACTGGCAGGATGGCTAAAAGCAGGCTGACTGGCTGGTGGGATTACTGGTGGCAGTGGCAGGATGGTTAAAAGCAGGCTGACTGGCTGGTGGGATTACTGGCGGCAGTGGTAGGATGAGCTAAAACCAGGCTGACTGGCTGGTGGGATTACTGGTGGTCAGTGGTAGGATGACTAAAAGCAGGCTGACTGGCTGGTGGGATTACTGATGGCAGTGGTAGGATGCTAAAAGCAGGCTGACTGGCTGGTGGGATTACTGGTGGCAGTGGTAGGATGGCTAAAAGCAGGCTGACTGGCTGGTGGGATTACTGGTGGCAGTGGCAGGATGGTTAAAAGCAGGCTGACTGGCTGGTGGGATTACTGGTGGCACTGGCAGGATGGTTAAAAAGCAGGCTGACTGGCTGGTGGGATTACTGGTGGCACTGGCAGGATGTTAAAAGCAGGCTGACTGGCTGGTGGGATTACTGGTGGCAGTGGCAGGATGGTTAAAAGCAGGCTGACTGGCTGGTGGGATTACTGGTGGCAGTGGCAGGATGGCTAAAAGCAGGCTGACTGGCTGGTGGGATTACTGGTGGCAGTGGTAGGATGGCTAAAAGCAGGCTGACTGGCTGGTGGGATTACTGATGGCAGTGGTAGGATGGCTAAAAGCAGGCTGACTGGCTGGTGGGATTACTGGTGGCACTGGCAGGATGGTTAAAAGCAGGCTGACTGGCTGGTGGGATTACTGGTGGCACTGGCAGGATGGCTAAAGCAGGCTGGCTGGTGGTGGGATTACTGGTAGCACTGGCAGGATGGTTAAAAGCAGGCTGACTGGCTGGTGGGATTACTGGTGGCACTGGCAGGATGGCTAAAAGCAGGCTGACTGGCTGGTGGGATTACTGGTGGCACTGGCAGGATGGTTAAAAGCAGGCTGACTGGCTGGTGGGATTACTGGTGGCACTGGCAGGATGGCTAAAAGCAGGCTGACTGGCTGGTGGGATTACTGGTGGCAGTGGCAGGATGGCTAAAAGCAGGCTGGCTGACTGTGGGATTACTGGTGGCACTGGCAGGATGGTTAAAAGCAGGCTGGCTGGCTGGTGGGATTACTGGTGGCACTGGCAGGATGGCCAAAAGCAGGCTGACTGGCTGGTGGGATTACTGGTGGCACTGGCAGGATGGCTAAAGCAGGCTGACTGGCTGGTGGGATTACTGGTGGCACTGGCCGGATGGCTAAAAGCAGGCTGACTTGCTGTTGGGATTACTGGCTGCACTGGTATGATGGCTAAAGCAGGCTGACTGGCTGGCTGCTGGGATTGCTGGTGGCACTGGCAGGATGGCTAAAAGCAGGCTGACTGACTGGTGGGATTACTGGTGGCACTGGCAGGATGGCTAATGCAGACTGACTGGCTGGTGCATTACTGGTGGCAGTGGCAGGATGGCTAAAAACAGGCTGGCTGGCTGGTGGGATTACTGGTGGCAGTGCAGGATAGTTAAAAGCAGGCTGACTGGCTGGAAGGATTACTGGTGGCAGTGGCAGGATGGTTAAAAGCAGGCTGTCTGGCTGGTGGGATTACTGGTGGCAGTGGTAGGATGGCTAAAAGCAGGCTGACTGGCTGGTGGGATTACTGGTGGCACTGGCAGGATGGCTAAAAGCAGGCTGACTGGCTGGTGGGATTACTGGTGGCACTGGCAGGATGGCTAAAAGCAGGCTGACTGGCTGGTGGGATTACTGGTGGCACTGGCAGGATGGCTAAAAGCAGGCTGACTGGCTGGTGGGATTACTGGTGGCACTGGTAGGATGGCTAAAAGCAGGCTGACTGGCTGGTGGGATTACTGGTGGCACTGGCAGGATGGCTAAAGCAGGCTGACTGGCTGGTGGGATTACTGGCTGAGTGGATGGCTAAAAGCAGGCTGACTGGCTGGTGGGATTACTGGTGGCACTGGCAGGATGGTTAAAAGCAGGCTGACTGGCTGGTGGGATTACTGGTGGCGCTGGAGGATGGCTAAAAGCAGGCTGACTGGCTGGTGGGATTACTGGTGGCAGTGGCAGGATGGCTAAAAGCAGGCTGACTGGCTGGTGGGATTACTGGTGGCACTGGCAGGATGGCTAAAAGCAGGCTGACTGGCTGGTGGGATTACTGGTGGCACTGGCAGGATGGCTAAAAGCAGGCTGACTGGCTGGTGGGATTACTGGTGGCAGTGGAGGATGGCTAAAAGCAGGCTGACTGGCTGGTGGGATTACTGGTGGCACTGGTAGGATGGCTAAAAGCAGGCTGACTGGCTGGTGGGATTACTGGTGGCACTGGCAGGATGGCTAAAAGCAGGCTGACTGGCTGGTGGGATTACTGGTGGCACTGGCAGGATGGCTAAAGCAGGCTGACTGGCTGGTGGGATTACTGGTGGCACTGGCAGGATGGCTAAAAGCAGGCTGACTGGCTGGTGGGATTACTGTGGCAGTGGTAGGATGGCTAAAAAGCAGGCTGGCTGACTGGTGAGGATTACTGGTGGCACTGGCAGGATGGCTAAAAGCAGGCTGACTGGCTGGTGGGATTACTGGTGGCAGTGGTAGGATGACTAAAAGCAGGCTGACTGGCTGGTGGGATTACTGGTGGCACTGGCAGGATGGTTAAAAGCAGGCTGACTGGCTGGTGGGATTACTGGTGGCACTGGCAGGATGGTTAAAAGCAGGCTGACTGGCTGGTGGGATTACTGGTGGCACTGGCAGGATGGTTAAAAGCAGGCTGACTGGCTGGTGGGATTACTGGTGGCACTGGCAGGATGGCTAAAAGCAGGCTGACTGGCTGGTGGGATTACTGGTGGCACTGGCAGGATGGCTAAAAGCAGGCTGACTGGCTGGTGGGATTACTGGTGGCACTGGCAGGATGGTAAAAGCAGGCTGACTGGCTGGTGAGATTACTGGTGGCACTGGCAGGATGGTTAAAAGCAGGCTGACTGGCTGGTGGGATTACTGGTGGCAGTGGTAGGATGGCTAAAAGCAGGCTGACTGGCTGGTGGGATTACTGGTGGCACTGGCAGGATGGTTAAAAGCAGGCTGACTGGCTGGTGGGATTACTGGTGGCACTGGCAGGATGGCTCAAAAGCAGGCTGACTGGCTGGTGGGATTACTGGTGGCACTGGCAGGATGGCTAAAAGCAGGCTGACTGGCTGGTGTGATTACTGGTGGCACTGGCTGGATGTCTAAAAGCAGGCTGACTTGCTGTTGGGTTACTGGCAGCACTGGTATGATGGCTAAAAGCAGGCTGACTGGCTGGCTGCTGGGATTGCTGGTGGCACTGGTAGTATGGGTAAAAGCAGGCTGACTGACTGGTGAGATTACTGGTGGCACTGGCAGGATGGCTAAATGCAGACTGGCTGGCTGGTGAGATTACTGGTGGCAGTGGCTAGGATGGCTAAAAGCAGGCTGGCTGGCTGGTGGGATTACTGGTGGCAGTGGCAGGATGGTTAAAAGCAGGCTGACTGGCTGGAGGATTACTGGTGGCAGTGGCAGGATGGTAAAAGCAGGCTGACTGGCTGGTGGGATTACTGGTGGCACTGGCAGGATGGCTAAAAGCAGGCTGACTGGCTGGTGGGATTACTGGTGGCACTGGCAGGATGGCTAAAAGCAGGCTGACTGGCTGGTGGGATTACTGGTGGCAGTGGCAGGATGACTAAAAGCAGGCTGGCTGGCTGGTGGGATTACTGGTGGCACTGGCCTGATGGTTAAACGCAGGCTGACTGGCTGGTGAGATTACTGGTGGCACTGGCAGGATGGTTAAAAGCAGGCTGGCTGGCTGGTGGGATTACTGGCGGCAGTGGTAGGATGACTAAAAGCAGGCTGGCTAGCTGGTGGGATTACTGGTGGCACTGGCAGGATGGTTAAAAGCAGGCTGACTGGCTGGTGGGATTACTGGTGGCACTGGCAGGATGGTTAAAAGCAGGCTGACTGGCTGGTGGGATTACTGGTGGCAGTGGCAGGATGGTTAAAAGCAGGCTGACTGGCTGGTGCGATTACTGGTGGCACTGGCAGGATGGCTAAAAGCAGGCTGACTGGCTGGTGCGATTACTGGTGGCACTGGCAGGATGGCTAAAAGCAGGCTGACTGGCTGGTGGGATTACTGGTGGCACTGGCAGGATAGCTAAAAGCAGGCTGACTGGCTGGTGGGATTACTGGTGGCACTGGCAGGATGGTTAAAAGCAGGCTGGCTGGCTGGTGGGATTACTGGTGGCAGTGGTAGGATGGCTAAAGCATGGCTGGCTGGTGGGTGAGATTACTGGTGGCACTGGCAGGATGGTTAAAAGCAGGCTGACTGGCTGGTGGGATTACTGGTGGCACTGGCAGGATGGCTAAAGCAGGCTGACTGGCTGGTGGATTACTGGTGGCACTGGCAGGATGGCTAAAAGCAGGCTGACTGGCTGGTGGGATTACTGGCTGTCTAAAAGCAGGCGACTTGCTGTTGGGTTACTGGCGGCACTGGTATGGATGGCTAAAAGCAGGCTGACTGGCTGGCTGCTGGGATTACTGGTGGCACTGGTAGCATGGCTAAAAGCAGGCTGACTGGCTGGTGGGATTACTGGTGGCACTGGCAGGATGGCTAAAGCAGGCTGACTGGCTGGTGGGATTACTGGTGGCAGTGGCAGGATGCTAAAAGCAGGCTGACTGGCTGGTGGGATTACTGGTGGCACTGGCAGGATGGTTAAAAGCAGGCTGACTGGCTGGTGGGATTACTGGTGGCAGTGGTAGGATGGCTAAAAGCAGGCTGACTGGCTGGTGGGATTACTGGTGGCACTGGCAGGATGGCTAAAAGCAGGCTGACTGGCTGGTGGGATTACTGGTGGCACTGGCAGGATGGCTAAAAGCAGGCTGACTGGCTGGTGAGATTACTGGTGGCACTGGCAGGATGGCTAAAAGCAGGCTGACTGGCTGGTGGGATTACTGGTGGCAGTGGCAGGATGGCTAAAAGCAGGCTGACTGGCTGGTGGGATTACTGGTGGCACTGGCAGGATGGCTAAAAGCAGGCTGACTGGCTGGTGGGATTACTGGTGGCAGTGGCAGGATGGCTAAAAGCAGGCTGACTGGCTGGTGGGATTACTGGTGGCACTGGCAGGATGGCTAAAAGCAGGCTGACTGGCTGGTGGGATTACTGGTGGCAATGGTAGGATGGCTAAAAGCAGGCTGGCTGACTGGTGAGATTACTGGTGGCACTGGCAGGATGGTTAAAAGCAGGCTGGCTGGCTGGTGGGATTACTGGCGGCAGTGGTAGGATGACTAAAAGCAGGCTGACTGGCTGGTGGGATTACTGGTGGCACTGGCAGGATGGTTAAAAGCAGGCTGACTGGCTGGTGGGATTACTGGTGGCAGTGGCAGGATGGTTAAAAGCAGGCTGACTGGCTGGTGGGATTACTGGTGGCACTGGCAGGATGGCTAAAAGCAGGCTGACTGGCTGGTGGATTACTGGTGGCACTGGCAGGATGGCTAAAAGCAGGCTGACTGGCTGGTGGGATTACTGGTGGCAGTGGTAGGATGGCTAAAGCAGGCTGACTGGCTGGTGGGATTACTGGTGGCACTGGCAGGATGGCTAAAAGCAGGCTGACTGGCTGGTGGGATTACTGGTGGCACTGGCAGGATGGCTAAAAGCAGGCTGACTGGCTGGTGGGATTACTGGTGGCACTGGCAGGATGGCTAAAAGCAGGCTGACTGGCTGGTGGGATTACTGGTGGCAATGGTAGGATGGCTAAAAGCAGGCTGGCTGACTGGTGAGATTACTGGTGGCACTGGCAGGATGGTTAAATGCAGGCTGGCTGGCTGGTGGAATTACTGGCGGGCAGTGGTAGGATGGCTAAAAGCAGGCTGACTGGCTGGTGGGATTACTGGTGGCACTGGCAGGATGGTTAAAAGCAGGCTGACTGGCTGGTGGGATTACTGGTGGCACTGGCAGGATGGTTAAAAGCAGGCTGACTGGCTGGTGCGATTACTGGTGGCACTGGCAGGATGGCTAAAAGCAGGCTGACTGGCTGGTGGGATTACTGGTGGCACTGGCAGGATGGCTAAAAGCAGGCTGACTGGCTGGTGAGATTACTGGTGGCACTGGCAGGATGGCTAAAAGCAGACTGACTGGCTGGTGGGATTACTGGTGGCAGTGGTAGGATGACTAAAAGCAGGCTGGCTGGCTGGTGGGATTACTGGTGGCACTGGCAGGATGGTTAAAAGCAGGCTGACTGGCTGGTCAGATTACTGGTGGCACTGGCAGGATGGTTAAAAGCAGGCTGACTGGCTGGTGGGATTACTGGTGGCAGTGGCAGGATGGTTAAAAGCAGGCTGACTGGCTGGTGGGATTACTGGTGGCACTGGCAGGATGGCTAAAAGCAGGCTGACTGGCTGGTGCGATTACTGGTGGCACTGGCAGGATGGCTAAAAGCAGGCTGACTGGCTGGGGAATTCTGGCGGCACTGGCAGGATGGCTAAAAGCAGGCTGACTGGCTGGTGGGATTACTGGTGGCACTGGCAGGATGGTTAAAAGCAGGCTGGCTGGCTGGTGGGATTACTGGTGGCAGTGGTAGGATGGCTAAAAGCAGGCTGACTGGCTGGTGGATTACTGGTGGCACTGGCAGGATGGTTAAAAAGCAGGCTGACTGGCTGGTGGGATTACTGGTGGCACTGGCAGGATGGCTAAAGCAGGCTGACTGGCTGGTGGGATTACTGGTGGCACTGGCAGGATGGTTAAAAGCAGGCTGACTGGCTGGTGAGGATTACTGGTGGCACTGGCTGGATGTCTAAAAGCAGGCTGACTTGCTGTTGGGTTACTGGCGGCACTGGATGATGGCTAAAAGCAGGCTGACTGGCTGGCTGCTGGATTACTGGTGGCACTGGCAGCATGGCTAAAAGCAGGCTGACTGACTGGTGAGATTGCTGGTGGCACTGGCAGCATGGCTAAATGCAGACTGACTGACTGGTGAGATTACTGGTGGCAGTGGCAGGATGGCTAAAAACAGGCTGACTGGCTGGTGGGATTACTGGTGGCAGTGGCAGGATGGTTAAAAGCAGGCTGACTGGCTGGCAGGATTACTGGTGGCAGTGGCAGGATGGTTAAAAGCAGGCTGACTGGCTGGTGGGATTACTGGTGGCAGTGGTAGGATGGCTAAAAGCAGGCTGACTGGCTGGTGGGATTACTGGTGGCACTGGCAGGATGGCTAAAAGCAGGCTGACTGGCTGGTGGGATTACTGGTGGCACTGGCAGGATGGCTAAAAGCAGGCTGACTGGCTGGTGGGATTACTGGTGGCACTGGCAGGATGGCTAAAAGCAGGCTGACTGGCTGGTGAGATTACTGGTGGCACTGGCAGGATGGTTAAAAGCAGGCTGGCTGGCTGGTGGGATTACTGGTGGCACTGGCAGGATGACTAAAAGCAGGCTGACTGGCTGGTGGGATTACTGGTGGCACTGGCAGGATGGTTAAAAGCAGGCTGACTGGCTGGTGGGATTACTGGTGGCACTGGCAGGATGGTTAAAAGCAGGCTGACTGGCTGGTGGGATTACTGGTGGCAGTGGCAGGATGGTTAAAAGCAGGCTGACTGGCTGGTGGGATTACTGGTGGCACTGGCAGGATGGCTAAAAGCAGGCTGACTGGCTGGTGCGATTACTGGTGGCACTGGCAGGATGGCTAAAAGCAGGCTGACTGGCTGGTGGAGATTACTGGTGGCACTGGCAGGATGGCTAAAGCAGGCTGACTGGCTGGTGAGATTACTGGTGGCAGTGGCAGGATGGTTAAAAGCAGGCTGGCTGGCTGGTGGGATTACTGGTGGCAGTGGTAGGATGGCTAAAAGCAGGCTGACTGGCTGGTGGGATTACTGGTGGCACTGGCAGGATGGCTAAAAGCAGGCTGACTGGCTGGTGGGATTACTGGTGGCACTGGTAGGATGGCTAAAAGCAGGCTGACTGGCTGGTGGGATTACTGGTGGCACTGGCAGGATGGTTAAAGCAGGCTGACTGGCTGGTGGGATTACTGGTGGCACTGGCAGGATGGCCAAAAGCAGGCTGACTGGCTGGTGCGATTACTGGTGGCACTGGCAGGATGGTTAAAGCAGGCTGACTGGCTGGTGAGATTACTGGTGGCACTGGCAGGATGGCTAAAACAGGCTGACTTGCTGTTGGGTTACTGGTGGCACTGGCAGGATGGCTAAAGCAGGCTGACTGGCTGGTGCTGGGATTACTGGTGGCACTGGCAGGATGGCTAAAAGCAGGCTGACTGGCTGGTGGATTACTGGTGGCACTGGCAGGATGGCTAAAAGCAGGCTGACTGGCTGGTGGGATTACTGGTGGCAGTGGCAGGATGGCTAAAAAGCAGGCTGACTGGCTGGTAGGATTACTGGTGGCACTGGCAGGATGGTTAAAAGCAGGCTGACTGGCTGGTGGGATTACTGGTGGCAGTGGTAGGATGGCTAAAAAGCAGGCTGACTGGCTGGGGATTACTGGTGGCACTGGCAGGATGGTTAAAAGCAGGCTGAGTGGCTGGTGGGATTACTGGTGGCACTGGCAGGATGGCTAAAAGCAGGCTGACTGGCTGGTGGGATTACTGGTGGCACTGGCAGGATGGCTAAAAGCAGGCTGACTGGCTGGTGGGATTACTGGTGGCAGTGGCAGGATGGCTAAAAGCAGGCTGACTGGCTGGTGGGATTACTGGTGGCACTGGCAGGATGGCTAAAAGCAGGCTGACTGGCTGGTGGGATTACTGGTGGCACTGGCAGGATGGCTAAAAGCAGGCTGACTGGCTGGTGGGATTACTGGTGGCACTGGCAGGATGGCTAAAAGCAGGCTGACTGGCTGGTGGGATTACTGGTGGCACTGGTAGGATGGCTAAAAGCAGGCTGGCTGGCTGGTGGGATTACTGGTGGCACTGGCAGGATGGTTAAAGCAGGCTGACTGGCTGGTGGGATTACTGGTGGCAGTGGTAGGATGGCTAAAGCAGGCTGACTGGCTGGTGGGATTACTGGTGGCACTGGCAGGATGGTAAAAAGCAGGCTGACTGGCTGGTGTGATTACTGGTGGCACTGGCAGGATGGTTAAAAGCAGGCTGACTGGCTGGTGGGATTACTGGTGGCAGTGGTAGGATGGCTAAACGCAGGCTGACTGGCTGGTGGGATTACTGGTGGCACTGGCAGGATGGTTAAAAGCAGGCTGACTGGCTGGTGGGATTACCGGTGTCACTGGTAGCATGGCTAAAAGCAGGCTGCTGGCTGGTGGGATTACTGGTGGCACTGGCAGGATGGTTAAAAGCAGGCTGACTGGCTGGTGGGATTACTGGTGGCACTGGCAGGATGGCTAAAAGCAGGCTGACTGGCTGGTGGGATTACTGGTGGCACTGGCAGGATGGCTAAAAGCAGGCTGACTGGCTGGTGGGATTACTGGTGGCACTGGCAGGATGGCTAAAGCAGGCTGACTGGCTGGTGGGATTACTGGTGGCATGCAGGATGGCTAAAAGCAGGCTGACTGGCTGGTGGGATTACTGGTGGCACTGGCAGGATGGCTAAAGCAGGCTGACTGGCTGGTGGGATACTGGTGCACTGGCAGGATGGCTAAAAGCAGGCTGACTGGCTGGTGGGATTACTGGTGGCACTGGCAGGATGGCTAAAAGCAGGCTGACTGGCTGGTGGGATTACTGGTGGCACTGGCAGGATGGCTAAAAGCAGGCTGACTGGCTGGTGGGATTACTGGTGGCACTGGCAGGATGGTTAAAAGCAGGCTTACTGGCTGGCAGGATTACTGGTGGCAGTGGCAGGATGGTAAAAAGCAGGCTGACTGGCTGGTGGGATTACTGGTGGCAGTGGTAGGATGGCTAAAAGCAGGCTGACTGGCTGGTGGGATTACTAGTGGCACTGGCAGGATGGCTAAAAGCAGGCTGACTGGCTGGTGGGATTACTGGTTGCACTGGCAGGATGGCTAAAAGCAGGCTGACTGGCTGGTGGGATTACTGGTGGCACTGGCAGGATGGCTAAAAGCAGGCTGACTGGCTGGTGGGATTACTGGTGGCAGTGGTAGGATGGCTAAAAAGCAGGCTGGCTGACTGGTGAGATTACTGGTGGCACTGGCAGGATGGTTAAATGCAGGCTGGCTGGCTGGTGGAATTACTGGCGGGAGTGGTAGGATGACTAAAAGCAGGCTGGCTGGCTGGTGGGATTACTGGTGGCACTGGCAGGATGGTTAAAAGCAGGCTGACTGGCTGGTGGGATTACTGGTGGCACTGGCAGGATGGTTAAAAGCAGGCTGACTGGCTGGTGGGATTACTGGTGGCAGTGGCAGGATGGTTAAAAGCAGGCTGACTGGCTGGTGCGATTACTGGTGGCACTGGCAGGATGGCTAAAGCAGGCTGACTGGCTGGTGCGGATTACTGGTGGCACTGGCAGGATGGCTAAAAAGCAGGCTGACTGGCTGGTGGGATTACTGGTGGCATGGTAGGATGGCTAAAGCAGGCTGACTGGCTGGTGGGATTACTGGTGGCACTGGCAGGATGGTAAAAGCAGGCTGACTGGCTGGTGGGATTACTGGTGGCACTGGCAGGATGGTCAAAAGCAGGCTGACTGGCTGGTGGATTACTGGTGGCACTGGCAGGATGGCTAAAAGCAGGCTGACTGGCTGGTGGGATTACTGGTGGCACTGGTCAGGATGGCTAAAAGCAGGCTGACTGGCTGGTGAGATTACTGGTGGCACTGGCAGGATGGTCTAAAAGCAGGCTGACTGGCTGGTGGGATTACTGGTGGCAGTGGCAGGATGCTAAAAGCAGGCTGACTGGCTGGTGGGATTACTGGTGGCACTGGCAGGATGGCTAAAGCAGGCTGACTGGCTGGTGGGATTACTGGTGGCACTGGCAGGATGGCTAAAAGCAGGCTGACTGGCTGGTGGGATTACTGGTGGCACTGGTAGGATGGCTAAAAGCAGGCTGACTGGCTGGTGGGATTACTGGTGGCACTGGCAGGATGGCTAAAAGCAGGCTGACTGGCTGGTGGGATTACTGGTGGCAGTGGCAGGATGGCTAAAAGCAGGCTGACTGGCTGGTGGGATTACTAGTGGCACTGGCAGGATGGCTAAAAGCAGGCTGACTGGCTGGTGGGATTACTGGTGGCACTGGCAGGATGGCTAAAAGCAGGCTGACTGGCTGGTGGGATTACTGGTGGCACTGGCAGGATGGCTAAAAGCAGGCTGACTGGCTGGTGGGATTACTGGTGGCAATGGTAGGATGGCTAAAAGCAGGCTGGCTGACTGGTGAGATTACTGGTGGCACTGGCAGGATGGTTAAATGCAGGCTGGCTGGCTGGTGGAATTACTGGCGGAAGTGGTAGGATGACTAAAAGCAGGCTGGCTAGCTGGTGGGATTACTGGTGGCACTGGCAGGATGGTTAAAAGCAGGCTGACTGGCTGGTGGGATTAGTGGCACTGGCAGGATGGCTAAAAGCAGGTTGACTGGCTGGTGATATTACTGGTGGCACTGGCAGGATGGCTAAAAGCAGGCTGACTGGCTGGTGGGATTACTGTGGCAGGCAGGATGGCTAAAAGCAGGCTGACTGGCTGGTGGGATTACTGGTGGCACTGGCAGGATGGCTAAAAGCAGGCTGACTGGCTGGTGGGATTACTGGTGGCAGTGGTAGGATGGCTAAAAGCAGGCTGGCTGGCTGGTGGGATTACTGGTGGCACTGGCAGGATGGTTAAAAGCAGGCTGACTGGCTGGTAGATTACTGGTGGCACTGGCAGGATGGTTAAAAGCAGGCTGACTGGCTGGTGGGATTACTGGTGGCAGTGGCAGGATGGCTAAAAGCAGGCTGACTGGCTGGTGGGATTACTGGTGGCACTGGCAGGATGGCTAAAAGCAGGCTGACTGGCTGGTGGGATTACTGGTGGCACTGGCAGGATGGCTAAAAGCAGGCTGACTGGCTGGGAGATTACTGGCGGCACTGTCAGGATGCTAAAAGCAGGCTGACTGGCTGGTTAGATTACTGGTGGCACTGGCAGGATGGTAAAAGCAGGCTGACTGGCTGGTGGGATTACTGGCGGCAGTGGTAGGATGGCTAAACGCAGGCTGGCTGGCTGGTGGGATTACTGGATGCACTGGCAGGATGGTTAAAAGCAGGCTAACTGGCTGGTGGGATTACTGGTGTCACTGGCAGGATGGCTAAAAGCAGGCTGACTGGCTGGTGGGATTACTGGTGGCACTGGCAGGATGGTTAAAAGCAGGCTGACTGGCTGGTGAGATTACTGGTGGCACTGGCTGGATGTCTAAAAGCAGGCAGACTTGCTGTTGGGTTACTGGCAGCACTGGTATGATGGCTAAAAGCAGGCTGACTGGCTGGCTGCTGGGATTGCTGGTGGCACTGGTAGCATGGCTAAAAGCAGGCTGACTGACTGGTGAGATTGCTGGTGGCACTGGCAGCATGGCTAAATGCAGACTGACTGACTGGTGAGATTACTGGTGGCAGTGGCAGGATGGCTAAAACAGGCTGGCTGGCTGGTGGGATTACTGGTGGCAGTGGCAGGATAGTTAAAAGCAGGCTGACTGGCTGGCAGGATTACTGGCGGCAGTGGCAGGATGGTTAAAAGCAGGCTGGCTGGCTGGTGGGATTACTGGTGGCAGTGGTAGGATGGCTAAAAGCAGACTGACATGCTGGTGGCATTACTAGTGGCACTGGCAGGATGGCTAAAAGCAGGCTGACTGGCTGGTGGGATTACTGAGTGGCACTGGTAGGATGGCTAAAAGCAGGCTGACTGGCTGGTGGGATTACTGGTGGCAATGGTAGGATGGCTAAAAGCAGGCTGGCTGACTGGTGAGATTACTGGTGGCACTGGCAGGATGGTTCAAAGCAGGCTGACTGGCTGGTGGAATTACTGGAAGCACTGGCAGGATGGTTAAAAGCAGGCTAACTGGCTGGTGGGATTACTGGTGGCACTGGCAGGATGGTTAAAAGCAGGCTAACTGGCTGGTGGGATTACTGGTGGCACTGACAGGATGGTTAAAAGCAGGCTGACTGGCTGGTGGGATTACTGTTGGCAGTGGCAGGATGGTTAAACCAGGCTGAATGGCTGGTGTGATTACTGGTGGCACTGGCAGGATGGCTAAAAGCAGGCTGACTGGCTGGTGCGATTACTGGTGGCACTGGCAGGATGGCTAAAAGCAGGCTGACTGGCTGGTGGGATTACTGGTGGCACTGGCAGGATGGCTAAAAGCAGGCTGACTGGCTGGTGAGATTACTGGTGGCACTGGCAGGATGGTTAAAAGCAGGCTGACTGGCTGGTGGGATTACTGGTGGCAGTGGTAGGATGGCTAAAAGCAGGCTGGCTGGCTGGTGGGATTACTGGTGGCACTGGCAGGATGGTTAAAAGCAGGCTGACTGGCTGGTGGGATTACTGGTGGCACTGGCAGGATGGCAATAAGCAGGCTGACTGGCTGGTGGGAGTACTGGTGGCACTGGTAGGATGGTTAAAGCAGGCTGACTGGCTGGTGGGATTACTGGGGGCACTGGCCGGATGGCCAAAAGCAGGCTGACTGGCTGGTGCGATTACTGGTGGCACTGGCAGGATGGCTAAAAGCAGGCTGACTGGCTGGTGGGATTACTGGTGGCACTGGCTAGGATGGCTAAAGCAGGCTGACTTGCTGGTGGGATTACTGGCAGCCTGGTAGGATGGCTAAAAGCAGGCTGACTGGCTGTGTGGGATTACTGGTGGCACTGGCAGGATGGCTAAAAGCAGGCTGACTGGCTGGTGGGATTACTGGTGGCACTGGCAGGATGGCTAAAAGCAGGCTGACTGGCTGGTGGGATTACTGGTGGCACTGGCAGGATGGCTAAAAGCAGGCTGACTGGCTGGTGGGATTACTGGTGGCAGTGGCAGGATGGTTAAAAGCAGGCTGACTGGCTGGTGGGATTACTGGTGGCAGTGGTAGGATGGCTAAAAGCAGGCTGACTGGCTGGTGGGATTACTGGTGGCACTGGCAGGATGGTTAAAAGCAGGCTGACTGGCTGGTGGGATTACTGGTGGCACTGGCAGGATGGCTAAAAGCAGGCTGACTGGCTGGTGAGATTACTGGTGGCACTGGCAGGATGGCTAAAAGCAGGCTGACTGGCTGGTGGGATTACTGGTGGCAGTGGCAGGATGGCTAAAAGCAGGCTGACTGGCTGGTGGGATTACTGGTGGCACTGGCAGGATGGCTAAAAGCAGGCTGACTGGCTGGTAGGATTACTGGTGGCAGTGGCAGGATGGCTAAAAGCAGGCTGACTGGCTGGTGGGATTACTGGTGGCACTGGCAGGATGGCTAAAAGCAGGCTGACTGGCTGGTGGGATTACTGGTGGCAGTGGTAGGATGGCTAAAAGCAGGCTGACTGGCTGGTGAGATTACTGGTGGCACTGGCAGGATGGTTAAAAGCAGGCTGGCTGGCTGGTGGGATTACTGGTGGCAGTGGTAGGATGGCTAAAAGCAGGCTGACTGGCTGGTGGGATTACTGGTGGCACTGGCAGGATGGTTAAAAGCAGGCTGACTGGCTGGTGGGATTACTGGTGGCACTGGCAGGATGGTTAAAAGCAGGCTGACTGGCTGGTGCGATTACTGGTGGCACTGGCAGGATGGCTAAAAGCAGGCTGACTGGCTGGTGCGATTACTGGTGGCACTGGCAGGATGGCTAAAAGCAGGCTGACTGGCTGGTGGGATTACTGGTGGCAGTGGTAGGATGGCTAAAAGCAGGCTGACTGGCTGGTGGGATTACTGGTGGCACTGGCAGGATGGCTAAAAGCAGGCTGACTGGCTGGTGGGATTACTGGTGGCACTGGCAGGATGGCTAAAAGCAGGCTGACTGGCTGGTGGGATTACTGGTGGCACTGGCAGGATGGCTAAAAGCAGGCTGACTGGCTGGTGGGATTACTGGTGGCAATGGTAGGATGGCTAAAGCAGGCTGGCTGACTGGTGAGATTACTGGTGGCACTGGCAGGATGGTTAAATGCAGGCTGGCTGGCTGGTGGGATTACTGGCGGTAGTGGTAGGATGACTAAAAGCAGGCTGGCTAGCTGGTGGGATTACTGGTGGCACTGGCAGGATGGTTAAAAGCAGGCTGACTGGCT
Organism: Neoceratodus forsteri; assembly: GCA_016271365.2. Classification (NCBI taxonomy): domain Eukaryota; kingdom Metazoa; phylum Chordata; order Ceratodontiformes; family Ceratodontidae; genus Neoceratodus; species Neoceratodus forsteri. The sequence goes on from CM057453.1 coordinate 930,410,112, forward strand.
GGTGGGATTACTGGTGGCACTGGCAGGATGGTTAAAAGCAGGCTGACTGGCTGGTGGGATTACTGGTGGCACTGGCAGGATGGCTAAAAGCAGGCTGACTGGCTGGTGGGATTACTGGTGGCAGTGGCAGGATGGCTAAAAGCAGGCTGACTGGCTGGTGGGATTACTGGTGGCACTGGCAGGATGGCTAAAAGCAGGCTGACTGGCTGGTGGGATTACTGGTGGCAGTGGTAGGATGGCTAAAAAGCAGGCTGACTGGCTGGTGGGATTACTGGTGGCACTGGCAGGATGGTTAAAAGCAGGCTGACTGGCTGGTGGGATTACTGGTGGCACTGGCAGGATGGCTAAAAGCAGGCTGACTGGCTGGTGGGATTACTGGTGGCACTGGCAGGATGGCTAAAAGCAGGCTGACTGGCTGGTGGGATTACTGGTGGCACTGGCAGGATGGCTAAAAGCAGGCTGACTGGCTGGTGGGATTACTGGTGGCACTGGCAGGATGGCTAAAAGCAGGCTGACTGGCTGGTGATATTACTGGTGGCACTGGCAGGATGGCTAAAAGCAGGCTGACTGGCAGGTGGGATTACTGGTGGCACTGGCAGGATGGTTAAAAGCAGGCTGACTGGCTGGTGGGATTACTGGTGGCAGTGGTAGGATGGCTAAAAGCAGGCTGACTGGCAGGTGGGATTACTAGTGGCACTGGCAGGATGGCTAAAAGCAGGCTGACTGGCTGGTGGGATTACTGGTGGCACTGGCAGGATGGCTAAAAGCAGGCTGACTGGCTGGTGGGATTACTGGTGGCACTGGCAGGATGGTTAAAAGCAGGCTGACTGGCTGGTGGGATTACTGGTGGCACTGGCAGGATGGCTAAAAGCAGGCTGACTGCTGGTGGGATTACTGGTGGCACTGGCAGGATGGCTAAAAGCAGGCTGACTGGCTGGTGGGATTACTGGTGGCACTGGAGCGATGGCTAAAAGCAGGCTGACTGGCTGGTGGGATTACTGGTGGCACTGGCAGGATGGCTAAAAGCAGGCTGACTGGCTGGTGGGATTACTGGTGGCAGTGTGAGGATGGCTAAAAGCAGGCTGACTGGCTGGTGGGATTACTGGTGGCAGTGGCAGGATGGCTAAAGCAGGCTGACTGGCTGGTGGGATTACTGGTGGCACTGGCAGGATGGTTAAAAGCAGGCTGGCTGGCTGGTGGGATTACTGGTGGCAGTGGTAGGATGGCTAAAAGCAGGCTGACTGGCTGGTGGGATTACTAGTGGCACTGGCAGGATGGCTAAAAGCAGGCTGACTGGCTGGTGGGATTACTGGTGGCACTGGCAGGATGGCTAAAAGCAGGCTGACTGGCTGGTGGGATTACTGGTGGCACTGGCAGGATGGCTAAAAGCAGGCTGACTGGCTGGTGGGATTACTGGTGGCACTGGCAGGATGGCTAAAGCAGGCTGACTGGCTGGTGGAATTACGTGGCACTGGCGGATGGCTAAAGCAGGCTGGCTGGCTGGTGGGATTACTGGTGGCACTGGCAGGATGGTTAAAAGCAGGCACTGGCTGGTGGGATTACTGGTGGCACTGGCAGGATGGTTAAAAGCAGGCTGACTGGCTGGTGGATTACTGGTGGCAGTGGCAGGATGGTTAAAAGCAGGCTGACTGGCTGGTGGGATTACTGGTGGCATGGCAGGATGGCTAAAAGCAGGCTGACTGGCTGGTGGGATTACTGGTGGCACTGGCAGGATGGCTAAAGCAGGCTGACTGGCTGGTGGGATTACTGGTGGCACTGGTCAGGATGGCTAAAAGCAGGCTGACTGGCTGGTGGGATTACTGGTGGCACTGGCAGGATGGCTAAAAAGCAGGCTGACTGGCTGGTGGGATTACTGGTGGCAGTGGTAGGATGGCTAAAAGCAGGCTGACTGGCTGGTGGGATTACTGGTGGCACTGGCAGGATGGTTAAAAGCAGGCTGACTGGCTGGTGGATTACTGGTGGCACTGGCTGGATGGCTAAAAGCAGGCTGGCTGGCTGGTGGATTACTGTGGCACTGGCAGGATGGTTAAAAGCAGGCTGACTGGCTGGTGGGATTACTGGTGGCACTGGCAGGATGGCTAAAAGCAGGCTGACTGGCTGGTGGGATTACTGGTGGCACTGGCAGGATGGTTAAAAAGCAGGCTGACTGGCTGGTGGGATTACTGGTGGCACTGGCAGGATGGCTAAAAGCAGGCTGACTGGCTGTGGGTTACTGGTGGCACTGGTAGGATGGCTAAAAGCAGGCTGACTGGCAGGTGGTATTACTAGTGGCACTGGTAGGATGGCTAAAAGCAGGCTGAGTGGCTGGTGGGATTACTGGTTGCACTGGCAGGATGGCTAAAAGCAGGCTGACTGGCTGGTGAGATTACTGGTGGCACTGGCAGGATGTCTAAAAGCAGGCTGACTGGCTGGTGGGATTACTGGTGGCACTGGCAGGATGGTTAAAAGCAGGCTGACTGGCTGGTGGGATTACTGGTGGCAGTGGCAGGATGGCTAAAAGCAGGCTGACTGGCTGGTGGGATTACTGGTGGCACTGGCAGGATGGTTAAAGCAGGCTGACTGGCTGGTGGGATTACTGGTGGCAGTGGCAGGATGGCTAAAAGCAGGCTGACTGGCTGGTGGGATTACTAGTGGCACTGGCAGGATGGCTAAAAGCAGGCTGACTGGCTGGTGGGATTACTGGTGGCACTGGCAGGATGGCTAAAAGCAGGCTGACTGGCTGGTGGGATTACTGGTGGCACTGGCAGGATGGATAAAAGCAGGCTGACTGGCTGGTGGGATTACTGGTGGCAGTAGCAGGATGGCTAAAGCAGGCTGACTGGCTGGTGGGATTACTGGTGGCACTGTGCAGGATGGCTAAAAAGCAGGCTGACTGGCTGGTGGGATTACTGGTGGCAGTGGTAGGATGGCAAAAGCAGGCTGACTGGCTGGTGGGATTACTGGTGGCACTGGCAGGATGGTTAAAAGCAGGCTGACTGGCTGGTGGGATTACTGGTGGCACTGGCAGGATGGCTAAAAGCAGGCTGACTGGCTGGTGGGATTACTGGTGGCACTGGCAGGATGGTTAAAGCAGGCTGACTGGCTGGTGGGATTACTGGTGGCACTGGCAGGATGGTTAAAAGCAGGCTGACTGGCTGGTGGGATTACTGGTGGCACTGGCAGGATGGCTAAAAGCAGGCTGACTGGCTGGTGGGATTACTGGTGGCACTGGCAGGATGGTTAAAAGCAGGCTGACTGGCTGGTGGGATTACTGGTGGCAGTGGCAGGATGGCTAAAAGCAGGCTGACTGGCTGGTGGGATTACTGGAAGCACTGGCAGGATGGTTAAAAGCAGGCTAACTGGCTGGTGGGATTACTGGTGGCACTGGCAGGATGGCTTAAAAGCAGGCTGACTGGCTGGTGGGATTACTGGTGGCACTGGCAGGATGGCTAAAAGCAGGCTGACTGGCTGGTGGGATTACTGGTGGCACTGGCAGGATGGCTAAAAGCAGGCTGACTGGCTGGTGGGATTACTGGTGGCACTGGCAGGATGGCTAAAAGCAGGCTGACTGGCTGGTGGGATTACTGGTGGCACTGGCAGGATGGCTAAAAGCAGGCTGACTGGCTGGTGGGATTACTGGTGGCACTGGCAGGATGGCTAAAAGCAGGCTGACTGGCTGGTGGGATTACTGGTGGCACTGGCAGGATGGTTAAAAGCAGGCTGACTGGCTGGTGGGATTACTGGTGGCACTGGCAGGATGGCTAAAAGCAGGCTGACTGGCTGGTGGGATTACTGGTGGCACTGGCAGGATGGCTAAAAGCAGGCTGACTGGCTGGTGGGATTACTGGTGGCACTGGCAGGATGGCTAAAAGCAGGCTGACTGGCTGGTGGGATTACTGGTGGCAGTGGTAGGATGGCTAAAAGCAGGCTGACTGGCTGGTGGGATTACTGTGGCACTGGCAGGATAGTTAAAAGCAGGCTGACTGGCTGGTGGGATTACTGGTGGCACTGGCAGGATGGCTAAAAGCAGGCTGACTGGCTGGTGGGATTACTGGTGGCAGTGGTAGGATGGCTAAAAGCAGGCTGGCTGACTGGTGAGATTATTGGTGGCACTGTCAGGATGGTTAAAAGCAGGCTGGCTGGCTGCTAGAATTACTGGCGGCAGTGGTAGGATAACTAAAAGCAGGCTGGCTGGCTGGTGGGATTACTGGTGGCACTGGCAGGATGGTTAAAAGCAGGCTGACTGGCTGGTGGGATTACTGGTGGCACTGGCAGGATGGTTAAAAGCAGGCTGACTGGCTGGTGGGATTACTGGTGGCAGTGGCAGGATGGTAAAAGCAGGCTGACTGGCTGGAGATTACTGGTGGCACTGGCAGGATGGCTAAAAGCAGGCTGACTGGCTGGTGAGATTACTGGTGGCACTGGCAGGATGGCTAAAAGCAGGCTGACTGGCTGGTCAGATTACTGGTGGCACTGGCAGGATGGTTAAAAGCAGGCTGACTGGCTGGTGGGATTACTGGTGGCAGTGGTAGGATGGCTAAAAGCAGGCTGGCTGCTGGTGGGATTACTGGTGGCACTGGCAGGATGGTTAAAAGCAGGCTGACTGGCTGGTGGGATTACTGGTGGCACTGGCAGGATGGCTAAAAGCAGGCTGACTGGCTGGTGGGATTACTGGTGGCACTGGCAGGATGGCTAAAAGCAGGCTGACTGGCTGGTGGGATTACTGGTGGCACTGGCAGGATGGCTAAAGCAGGCTGACTGGCTGTTGGGTTACTGGCAGCACTGGTATGATGGCTAAAAGCAGGCTGACTGGCTGGCTGCTGGGATTGCTGGTGGCACTGGCAGCATGGCTAAAAGCAGGCTGACTGGCTGGTGAGATTACTGGTGGCACTGGCAGGATGGCTAAAAGCAGGCTGACTGGCTGGTGGGATTACTGGTGGCAGTGGCAGGATGTCTAAAAGCAGGCTGACTGGCTGGTGGGATTACTGGTGGCAGTGGCAGGATGGTTAAAGCAGGCTGACTGGCTGGTGGGATTACTGGTGGCACTGGCAGGATGGTTAAAAGCAGGCTGACTGGCTGGTGGGATTACTGGTGGCACTGGCAGGATGGCTAAAAGCAGGCTGACTGGCTGGTGGGATTACTAGTGGCACTGGCAGGATGGCTAAAAGCAGGCTGACTGGCTGGTGGGATTACTGGTGGCACTGGCAGGATGGCTAAAAGCAGGCTGACTGGCTGGTGGGATTACTGGTGGCACTGGCAGGATGGCTAAAAGCAGGCTGACTGGCTGGTGGGATTACTGGTGGCACTGGCAGGATGGCTAAAAGCAGGCTGACTGGCTGGTGGGATTACTGGTGGCACTGGCAGGATGGCTAAAAGCAGGCTGACTGGCTGGTGGGATTACTGGTGGCAATGGTAGGATGGCTAAAAGCAGGCTGGCTGACTGGTGAGATTACTGGTGGCACTGGCAGGATGGTTAAATGCAGGCTGGCTGGCTGGTGGGATTACTGGCGGTAGTGGTAGGATGACTAAAAGCAGGCTGGCTAGCTGGTGGGATTACTGGTGGCACTGGCAGGATGGTTAAAAGCAGGCTGACTGGCTGGTGGGATTACTGGTGGCACTGGCAGGATGGTTCAAAGCAGGCTGACTGGCTGGTGGGATTACTGGTGGCACTGGCAGGATGGCTAAAAGCAGGCTGACTGGCTGGTGCGATTACTGGTGGCACTGGCAGGATGGCTAAAAGCAGGCTGACTGGCTGGTGGGATTACTGGTGGCAGTGGTAGGATGGCTAAAAGCAGGCTGGCTGACTGGTGAGATTACTGGTGGCACTGGCAGGATGGTTAAAAGCAGGCTGGCTGGCTGGTGGGATTACTGGCGGCAGTGGTAGGATGGCTAAAAGCAGGCTGACTGGCTGGTGGGATTACTGGTGGCACTGGCAGGATGGTTAAAAGCAGGCTGACTGGCTGGTGGGATTACTGGTGGCAGTGGCAGGATGGTTAAAAGCAGGCTGACTGGCTGGTGGGATTACTGGTGGCAGTGGTAGGATGATAAAAGCAGGCTGACTGGCTGGTGGGATTACTGGTGGCAGTGGTAGGATGACTAATGCAGGCTGACTGGCTGGTGGGATTACTGGTGGCAGTGGTAGGATGACTAAAAGCAGGCTGACTGACTGGTGGGATTACTGGTGGCAGTGGTAGGATGGCTAAAAGCAGGCTGACTGGCTGGTGGGATTACTGGTGGCACTGGCAGGATGGTTAAAAGCAGGCTGACTGGCTGGTGGGATTACTGGTGGCAGTGGTAAAATGACTAAAAGCAGGCTGGCTTGCTGGTGGGATTACTGGTGGCACTGGCCTGATGGTTAAACGCAGGCTGACTGGCTGGTCAGATTACTGGTGGCACTGGCAGGATGGCTAAAAGCAGGCTGACTGGCTGGTGGGATTACTGGTGGCACTGGCAGGATGGCTAAAAGCAGGCTGACTGGCTGGTGGGATTACTGGTGGCAGTGGCAGGATGGCTAAAAGCAGGCTGACTGGCTGGTGGGATTACTGGTGGCACTGGCGGGATGGCTAAAAGCAGGCTGACTGGCTGGTGGGATTACTGGTGGCACTGGCAGGATGGCTAAAAGCAGGCTGACTGGCTGGTGGGATTACTGGTGGCACTGGCAGGATGGCTAAAAGCAGGCTGACTGGCTGGTGGGATTACTGGTGGCACTGGCAGGATGGTTAAAAGCAGGCTGACTGGCTGGTGGGATTACTGGTGGCAATGGCAGGATGGCTAAAAGCAGGCTGACTGGCTGGTGGGATTACTGGTGGCACTGGCAGGATGGTTAAAAGCAGGCTGACTGGCTGGTGGGATTACTGGTGGCACTGGCAGGATGGTTAAAAGCAGGCTGACTGGCTGGTGGGATTACTGGTGGCACTGGCAGGATGGCTAAAAGCAGGCTGACTGGCTGGTGGGATTACTGGTGGCACTGGCAGGATGGCTAAAAGCAGGCTGACTGGCTGGTGGGATTACTGGTGGCACTGGCAGGATGGCTAAAAGCAGGCTGACTGGCTGGTGGGATTACTGGTGGCACTGGCAGGATGGCTAAAAGCAGGCTGACTGGCTGGTGGGATTACTGGTGGCACTGGCAGGATGGTTAAAAGCAGGCTGACTGGCTGGTGGGATTACTGGTGGCAGTGGTAGGATGGCTAAAAAGCAGGCTGGCTGGCTGGTGGGATTACTGGTGGCACTGGCAGGATGGTTAAAAGCAGGCTGACTGGCTGGTGGGATTACTGGTGGCACTGGCAGGATGGTTAAAAGCAGGCTGACTGGCTGGTGGGATTACTGGTGGCACTGGCAGGATGGTTAAAAGCAGGCTGACTGGCTGGTGGGATTACTGGTGGCACTGGCAGGATGGCTAAAAGCAGGCTGACTGGCTGGTGCGATTACTGGTGGCACTGGCAGGATGGCTAAAAGCAGGCTGACTGGCTGGTGGGATTACTGGTGGCAGTGGCAGGATGGCTAAAAGCAGGCTGGCTGACTGGTGAGATTACTGGTGGCACTGGCAGGATGGTTAAAAGCAGGCTGGCTGGCTGGTGGGATTACTGGTGGCACTGGCAGGATGGCTAAAAGCAGGCTGACTGGCTGGTGGGATTACTGGTGGCACTGGCAGGATGGTTAAAAGCAGGCTGACTGGCTGGTGGGATTACTGGTGGCACTGGCAGGATGGTTAAAAGCAGGCTGACTGGCTGGTGGGATTACTGGTGGCAGTGGCAGGATGGCTAAAAGCAGGCTGACTGGCTGGTGGGATTACTGGTGGCACTGGCAGGATGGCTAAAAGCAGGCTGACTGGCTGGTGGGATTACTGGTGGCACTGGTAGGATGGCTAAAGCAGGCTGACTGGCTGGTGGGATTACTGGTGGCACTGGCAGGATGGTTAAAAGCAGGCTGACTGGCTGGTGGGATTACTGGTGGCAGTGGTAGGATGGCTAAAAGCAGGCTGGCTAGCTGGTGGGAGTACTGGTTGCACTGGCAGGATGGTTAAAGCAGGCTGACTGGCTGGTGGGATTACTGGCGGCACTGGCCGGATGGCCAAAAGCAGGCTGACTGGCTGGTGCGATTACTGGTGGCACTGGCAGGATGGCTAAAAGCAGGCTGACTGGCTGGTGAGATTACTGGTGGCACTGGCTGGATGTCTAAAAGCAGGCTGACTTGCTGTTGGGATACTGGCAGCACTGGCAGGATGCTAAAGCAGGCTGACTGGCTGGCTGCTGGGATTACTGGTGGCACTGGCAGGATGGCTAAAAGCAGGCTGACTGGCTGGTGGATTACTGGTGGCACTGGCAGGATGGCTAAAGCAGGCTGACTGGCTGGTGGGATTACTGGTGGCACTGGCAGGATGGCTAAAAGCAGGCTGACTGGCTGGTGGGATTACTGGTGGCAGTGGCAGGATAGTTAAAAGCAGGCTGACTGGCTGGATGGATTACTGGTGGCAGTGGCAGGATGGTTAAAAGCAGGCTGGCTGGCTGGTGGGATTACTGGTGGCAGTGGTAGGATGGCTAAAAGCAGGCTGACTGGCTGGTGGGATTACTGGTGGCACTGGCAGGATGGCTAAAAGCAGGCTGACTGGCTGGTGGGATTACTGGTGGCACTGGTCAGGATGGCTAAAAGCAGGCTGACTGGCTGGTGAGGATTACTGGTGGCACTGGCAGGATGGTTAAAACAGGCTGGCTGGCTGGTGGGATTACTGGTGGCAGTGGTGGATGGCTAAAAAGCAGGCTGGCTGGCTGGTGGGATTACTGGTGGCACTGGCAGGATGGTTAAAAGCAGGCTGCTGGCTGGTGGGATTACTGGTGGCAGTGGCAGGATGGCTAAAAGCAGGCTGACTGGCTGGTGGGATTACTGGTGGCAGCTGGCAGGATGGCTAAAAGCAGGCTGACTGGCTGGTGGGATTACTGGTGGCACTGGCAGGATGGCTAAAAGCAGGCTGACTGGCTGGTGGGATTACTGGTGGCAGTGGCAGGATGGCTAAAAAGCAGGCTGGCTGACTGGTGAGATTACTGGTGGCACTGGCAGGATGGTTAAAAGCAGGCTGACTGGCTGGTGGGATTACTGGCGGCAGTGGTAGGATGCTAAAAGCAGGCTGACTGGCTGGTGGGATTACTGGTGGCACTGGCAGGATGGTTAAAAGCAGGCTGACTGGCTGGTGGGATTACTGGTGGCACTGGCAGGATGGCTAAAAGCAGGCTGACTGGCTGGTGGGATTACTGGTGGCATGGCAGGATGGTTAAAAGCAGGCTGACTGGCTGGTGGATTACTGGTGGCACTGGCAGGATGGCTAAAAGCAGGCTGACTGGCTGGTGCGATTACTGGTGGCACTGGCAGGATGGCTAAAAGCAGGCTGCTGGCTGGTGGGATTACTGGCGGCACTGGCAGGATGGCTAAAAGCAGGCTGACTGGCTGGTGAGATTACTGGTGGCACTGGCAGGATGGTTAAAAGCAGGCTGGCTGGCTGGTGGGATTACTGGTGGCAGTGGTAGGATGGCTAAAGCAGGCTGACTGGCTGGTGGGATTACTGGGTGGCACTGGCAGGATGGTTAAAAGCAGGCTGACTGGCTGGTGGGATTACTGGTGGCACTGGCAGGATGGCTAAAAGCAGGCTGACTGGCTGGTGAGATTACTGGTGGCACTGGCAGGATGGCTAAAGCAGGCTGACTGGCTGGTGGGATTACTGGCGGCACTGGCAGGATGGCTAAAAGCAGGCTGACTGGCTGGTGTGGGATTACTGGTGGCACTGGCAGGATGGCTAAAAGCAGGCTGACTGGCTGGTGGATTACTGGTGGCACTGGCAGGATGGCTAAAAGCAGGCTGACTGGCTGGTGGGATTACTGGTGCAGTGGCAGGATGCTAAAAGCAGGCTGGCTGGCTGGTGGGATTACTGGTGGCACTGGCAGGATGGTTAAAGCAGGCTGACTGGCTGGGGATTACTGGTGGCACTGGCAGGATGGCTAAAGCAGGCTGACTGGCTGGTGGGATTACTGGTGGCACTGGCAGGATGGCTAAAAGCAGGCTGACTGGCTGGTGGGATTACTAGTGGCAATGGTGGGATGGCTAAAAAGCAGGCTGGCTGACTGGTGAGATTACTGGTGGCACTGGCAGGATGGTTAAATGCAGGCTGGCTGGCTGGTGGAATTACTGGCGGGAGTGGTAGGATGACTAAAAGCAGGCTGACTAGCTGGTGGGATTACTGGTGGCACTGGCAGGATGGTTAAAAGCAGGCTGACTGGCTGGTGGGATTACTGGTGGCACTGGCAGGATGGTTAAAAGCAGGCTGACTGGCTGGTGGGATTACTGGTGGCAGTGGCAGGATGGTTAAAAGCAGGCTGACTGGCTGGTGCGATTACTGGTGGCACTGGCAGGATGGCTAAAAGCAGGCTGACTGGCTGGTGGGATTACTGGTGGCACTGGCAGGATGGCTAAAAGCAGGCTGACTGGCTGGTGGGATTACTGGTGGCAGTGGTAGGATGGCTAAAAGCAGGCTGGCTGACTGGTGAGATTACTGGTGGCACTGGCAGGATGGTTAAAAGCAGGCTGACTGGCTGGTGGGATTACTGGTGGCACTGGCAGGATGCTAAAAGCAGGCTGACTGGCTGGTGGGATTACTGGTGGCACTGGCAGGATGGCTAAAAGCAGGCTGACTGGCTGGTGCGATTACTGGTGGCACTGGCAGGATGGCTAAAAGCAGGCTGACTGGCTGGTGGGATTACTGGTGGCAGTGGCAGGATGGCTAAAACAGGCTGACTGGCTGGTGGATTACTGGTGGCACTGGCAGGATGGCTAAAAGCAGGCTGACTGGCTGGTGGGATTACTGGTGGCACTGGCAGGATGGTTAAAAGCAGGCTGGCTGGCTGGTGGGATTACTGGTGGCAGTGGTAGGATGGCTAAAAGCAGGCTGGCTGGCTGGTGGGATTACTGGTAGCACTGGCAGGATGGTTAAAAGCAGGCTGACTGGCTGGTGGGATTACTGGCGGCACTGGCAGGATGGCCAAAAGCAGGCTGACTGGCTGGTGGATTACTGGTGGCACTGGCAGGATGGCTAAAAGCAGGCTGACTGGCTGGTGAGATTACTGGTGGCACTGGCTGGATGTCTAAAAGCAGGCTGACTTGCTGTTGGGTTACTGGCAGCACTGGTATGATGGCTAAAAGCAGGCTGACTGGCTGGCTGCTGGGATTGCTGGTGGCACTGGCAGCATGGCTAAAAGCAGGCTGACTGACTGGTGAGATTGCTGGTGGCACTGGCAGCATGGCTAAATGCAGACTGACTGACTGGTGAGATTACTGGTGGCAGTGGCAGGATGGCTAAAAACAGGCTGGCTGGCTGGTGGGATTACTGGTGGCAGTGGCAGGATGGCTAAAAGCAGGCTGACTGGCTGGATGGATTACTGGCGGCAGTGGCAGGATGGTTAAAAGCAGGCTGGCTGGCTGGTGGGATTACTGGTGGCAGTGGTAGGATGGCTAAAAGCAGGCTGACTGGCTGGTGGGATTACTGGTGGCACTGGCAGGATGGTTAAAAGCAGGCTGACTGGCTGGTGGGATTACTGGTGGCACTGGCAGGATGGCTAAAGCAGGCTGACTGGCTGGTGGGATTACTGGTGGCACTGGCAGGATGGCTAAAAGCAGGCTGACTGGCTGGTGGGATTACTGGTGGCACTGGCAGGATGGCTAAAAGCAGGCTGACTGGCTGGTGGGATTACTGGTGGCACTGGCAGGATGGCTAAAAGCAGGCTGACTGGCTGGTGGGATTACTGGTGGCACTGGCAGGATGGCTAAAAGCAGGCTGACTGGCTGGTGGGATTACTGGTGGCACTGGCAGGATGGCTAAAGCAGGCTGACTGGCTGGTGGGATTACTGGTGGCAATGGTAGGATGGCTAAAAGCAGGCTGGCTGACTGGTGAGATTACTGGTGGCACTGGCAGGATGGTTAAAGCAGGCTGGCTGGCTGGTGGGATTACTGGCTGGCAGTGGTAGGATGACTAAAAGCAGGCTGGCTGGCTGGTGGGATTACTGGTGGCACTGGCAGGATGGTTAAAGCAGGCTGACTGGCTGGTGGGATTACTGGTGGCACTGGCAGGATGGTTAAAAGCAGGCTGACTGGCTGGTGGGATTACTGGTGGCAGTGGCAGGATGGTTAAAAGCAGGCTGACTGGCTGGTGCGATTACTGGTGGCACTGGCAGGATGGCTAAAAGCAGGCTGACTGGCTGGTGCGATTACTGGTGGCACTGGCAGGATGGCTAAAAGCAGGCTGACTGGCTGGTGGGATTACTGGTGGCAGTGGTAGGATGGCTAAAAGCAGGCTGGCTGACTGGTGAGATTACTGGTGGCACTGGCAGGATGGTTAAAAGCAGGCTGGCTGGCTGGTGGGATTACTGGTGGCAGTGGTAGGATGGCTAAAAGCAGGCTGGCTAGCTGGTGGGATTACTGGTGGCACTGGCAGGATGGTTAAAAGCAGGCTGACTGGCTGGTGGGATTACTGGTGGCACTGGCAGGATGGTTAAAAGCAGGCTGACTGGCTGGTGAGATTACTGGTGGCACTGGCAGGATGGTTAAAAGCAGGCTGACTGGCTGGTGGGATTACTGGTGGCAGTGGTAGGATGGCTAAAAGCAGGCTGACTGGCTGGTGGTATTACTAGTGGCACTGGCAGGATGGCTAAAAGCAGGCTGACTGGCTGGTGGGATTACTGGTGGCACTGGTAGGATGGCTAAAAGCAGGCTGACTGGCTGGTGGGATTACTGGTGGCACTGGCAGGATGGCTAAAAGCAGGCTGACTGGCTGGTGGGATTACTGGTGGCACTGGCAGGATGGCTAAAAGCAGGCTGACTGGCTGGTGGGATTACTGGTGCACTGGCAGGATGGTTAAAAGCAGGCTGACTGGCTGGTGGGATTACTGGTGGCACTGCGGATGGCTAAAAGCAGGCTGACTGGCTGGTGGGATTACTGGTGGCACTGGCAGGATGGTTAAAAGCAGGCTGACTGGCTGGTGGGATTACTGGTGGCACTGGCAGGATGGTTAAAAGCAGGCTGACTGGCTGGTGGGATTACTGGTGGCACTGGCAGGATGGCTAAAAGCAGGCTGACTGGCTGGTGCGATTACTGGTGGCACTGGCAGGATGGCTAAAAGCAGGCTGACTGGCTGGTGGGATTACTGGTGGCACTGGCAGGATGGCTAAAAGCAGGCTGACTGGCTGGTGGGATTACTGGTGGCAGTGGCAGGATGGCTAAAAGCAGGCTGGCTGGCTGGTGGGATTACTGTGGCACTGGCAGGATGGCTAAAAGCAGGCTGCTGGCTGGTGGGATTACTGGTGGCACTGGCAGGATGGCTAAAAGCAGGCTGACTGGCTGGTGGGATTACTGGTGGCACTGGCAGGATGGCTAAAAGCAGGCTGACTTGCTGTTGGGTTACTGGCAGCACTGGTATGATGGCTAAAAGCAGGCTGACTGGCTGGCTGCTGGGATTACTGGTGGCACTGGCAGGATGGCTAAAAGCAGGCTGACTGACTGGTGGGATTACTGGTGGCACTGGCAGCATGGCTAAACAGACTGACTGACTGTGGTGACATTACTGGTGGCAGTGGCAGGATGGCTAAAACAGGCTGACTGGCTGGTGGGATTACTGGTGGCAGTGGCAGGATGGTTAAAAGCAGGCTTACTGGCTGGTGGGATTACTGGCGGCAGTGGCAGGATGAGTAAAAGCAGGCTGACTGGCTGGTGGGATTACTGGTGGCAGTGGTAGGATGGCTAAAAGCAGGCTGACTGGCTGGTGGGATTACTGGTGGCACTGGCAGGATGCTAAAAGCAGGCTGACTGGCTGGTGGGATTACTGGTGGCACTGCAGGATGGTTAAAAGCAGGCTGACTGGCTGGTGGGATTACTGGTGGCACTGGCAGGATGGCTAAAAGCAGGCTGACTGGCTGGTGGGATTACTGGTGGCACTGGCAGGATGGTTAAAAGCAGGCTGACTGGCTGGTGGGATTACTGGTGGCAGTGGTAGGATGACTAAAAGCAGGCTGACTGGCTGGTGGGATTACTGGTGGCACTGGCAGGATGGTTAAAGCAGGCTGACTGGCTGGTGGGATTACTGGTGGCAGTGGCAGGATGGTTAAAGCAGGCTGACTGGCTGGTGGGATTACTGGTGGCAGTGGCAGGATGGTTAAAAGCAGGCTGACTGGCTGGTGGGATTACTGGTGGCACTGGCAGGATGGCTAAAGCAGGCTGACTGGCTGGTGGGATTACTGGTGGCACTGGCAGGATGGTTAAAAGCAGGCTGGCTGGCTGGTGGGATTACTGGTGGCAGTGGCAGGATGGCTAAAGCAGGCTGACTGGCTGGTGGGATTACTGGTGGCACTGGCAGGATGGTTAAAGCAGGCTGACTGGCTGGTGGGATTACTGGTGGCACTGGCAGGATGGTTAAAAGCAGGCTGACTGGCTGGTGGGATTACTGGTGGCACTGGAGGATGGCTAAAGCAGGCTGCGACTGGCTGTGGATTACTGGTGGCACTGGCAGGATGGCTAAAAGCAGGCTGACTGGCTGGTGCGTTACTGGTGGCACTGGCAGGATGGCTAAAAGCAGGCTGACTGGCTGGTGGGATTACTGGTGGCACTGGCAGGATGTCTAAAAGCAGGCTGACTTGCTGTTGGGATTACTGGTGGCACTGGTAGGATGGTAAAGCAGGCTGACTGGCTGGCTGTGGGATTGCTGGTGGTACTGGCAGCATGGCTAAGCAGGCTGACTGACTGGTGAGATTACTGGCATGCAGCATGGCAATGCAGACTGACTGGCTGGTGGGATTACTGGTGGCACTGGCAGGATGGCTAAAAACAGGCTGACTGGCTGGTGGGATTACTGGTGGCAGTGGCAGGATGGTTAAAAGCAGGCTGACTGGCTGGTGGGATTACTGGTGGCATGGCAGGATGGTTAAAAAGCAGGCTGACTGGCTGGTGGGATTACTGGTGGCAGTGGCAGGATGGCTAAAAGCAGGCTGACTGGCTGGTGGGATTACTGGTGGCACTGGCAGGATGGCTAAAAGCAGGCTGACTGGCTGGTGAGAATTACTGGTGGCACTGGCAGGATGGCTAAAAGCAGGCTGACTGGCTGGTGGGATTACTGGTGGCAGTGGCAGGATGGCTAAAGCAGGCTGACTGGCTGGTGGGATTACTGGTGGCACTGGGCAGGATGGCTAAAAGCAGGCTGACTGGCTGGTGGGATTACTGGTGGCACTGGCAGGATGGCTAAAAGCAGGCTGACTGGCTGGTGGGATTACTGGGGCACTGGCAGGATGGCTAAAAGCAGGCTGACTGGCTGGTGGGATTACTGGTGGCACTGGCAGGATGTCTAAAGCAGGCTGACTTGCTGTTGGGTTACTGGCAGCACTGGTAGGATGGCTAAAAGCAGGCTGACTGGCTGGCTGCTGGGATTACTGGTGGCACTGGCAGTATGGGTAAAAGCAGGCTGACTGACTGGTGAGATTGCTGGTGGCACTGGCAGCATGGCTAAATGCAGACTGACAGGTGAGATTACTGGTGGCAGTGGCAGGATTGCTAAAACAGGCTGGCTGGCTGGTGGGATTACTGGTGGCAGTGGCAGGATGGTTAAAAGCAGGCTGACTGGCTGGTGCGATTACTGGTGGCACTGGCAGGATGGCTAAAAGCAGGCTGACTGGCTGGTGGGATTACTGGTGGCACTGGCAGGATGGCTAAAAGCAGGCTGACTGGCTGGTGGGATTACTGGTGGCAGTGGTAGGATGGCTAAAGCAGGCTGGCTGGCTGGTGAGATTACTGGTGGCACTGGCAGGATGGTTAAAAGCAGGCTGGCTGGCTGGTGGGATTACTGGCGGCAGTGGTAGGATGACTAAAAGCAGGCTGGCTGGCTGGTGGGATTACTGGTGGCACTGGCAGGATGGTTAAAAGCAGGCTGACTGGCTGGTGGGATTACTGGTGGCACTGGCAGGATGGTTAAAGCAGGCTGACTGGCTGGTGGGATTACTGGTGGCAGTGGCAGGATGGTTAAAAGCAGGCTGACTGGCTGGTGCGATTACTGGTGGCACTGGCAGGATGGCTAAAAGCAGGCTGACTGGCTCGTGAGATTACTGGTGGCACTGGCTGGATGTCTAAAAGCAGGCAGACTTGCTGTTGGGTTACTGGCAGCACTGGTATGATGGCTAAAAGCAGGCTGACTGGCTGGCTGCTGGGATTGCTGGTGGCACAGGTAGCATGGCTAAAAGCAGGCTGACTGACTGGTGAGATTGCTGGTGGCACTGGCAGCATGGCTAAATGCAGACTGACTGACAGGTGAGATTACTGGTGGCAGTGGCAGGATATCTAAAAACAGGCTGGCTGGTTGGTGGGATTACTGGTGGCAGTGGCAGGATAGTTAAAAGCAGGCTGACTGGCTGGAAGGATTACTGGTGGCAGTGGCAGGATGGTTAAAAGCAGGCTGGCTGGCTGGTGGGATTACTGGTGGCAGTGGTAGGATGGCTAAAAGCAGGCTGACTGGCTGGTGGGATTACTAGTGGCACTGGCAGGATGGCTAAAAGCAGGCTGAGTGGCTGGTGGGATTACTGGTGGCACTGGCAGGATGGCTAAAGCAGGCTGACTGGCTGGAGTTGGGCACTGGCAGGATGGCTAAAAGCAGGCTGACTGGCTGGTGGGATTACTGGTGGCAGTGGCAGGATGGCTAAAAGCAGGCTGACTGGCTGGTGGGATTACTGGTGGCACTGGCAGGATGGCTAAAAGCAGGCTGACTGGCTGGTGGGATTACTGGTGGCACTGGCAGGATGGCTAAAAGCAGGCTGACTGGCTGGTGGGATTACTGGTGGCACTGGCAGGATGGCTAAAAGCAGGCTGACTGGCTGGTGGGATTACTCGTGGCAATGGTAGGATGGCTAAAAGCAGGCTGGCTGACTGGTGAGATTACTGGTGGCACTGGCAGGATGGTTAAAAGCAGGCTGACTGGCTGGTGGATTACTGGCGGCAGTGGTAGGATGACAAAAGCAGGCTGGCTGCTGGTGGGATTACTGGTGGCACTGGCGGATGGTTAAAAGCAGGCTGACTGGCTGGTGGGATTACTGGTGGCACTGGCAGGATGGTAAAAGCAGGCTGACTGGCTGGTGGGATTACTGGTGGCAGTGGCAGGATGGTTAAAAGCAGGCTGACTGGCTGGTGGGATTACTGGTGGCACTGGCAGGATGGCTAAAGCAGGCTGACTGGCTGGTGGATTACTGGTGGCACTGGCAGGATGGCTAAAAGCAGGCTGACTGGCTGGTGGGATTACTGGTGGCAGTGGTAGGATGGCTAAAAGCAGGCTGGCTGGCTGGTGAGGATTACTGGTGGCACTGGCAGGATGGTTAAAAGCAGGCTGACTGGCTGGTGGGATTACTGGTGGCAGTGGTAGGATGAGTAAAAGCAGGCTGGCTGGCTGGTGGGATTACTGGTGGCACTGGCAGGATGGTTAAAAGCAGGCTGACTGGCTGGTGGGATTACTGGTGGCAGTGGCAGAATGGTTAAAAGCAGGCTGACTGGCTGGTGGGATTACTGGCGGCAGTGGCAGGATGGTTAAAAGCAGGCTGACTGGCTGGTGGGATTACTGGTGGCAGTGGTAGGATGACTAAAGCAGGCTGACTGGCTGGTGGGATTACTGGTGGCAGTGGTAGGATGACTAAAAGCAGGCTGACTGGCTGGTGGGATTACTGATGGCAGTGGTAGGATGGCTAAAAGCAGGCTGACTGGCTGGTGGGATTACTGGTGGCACTGGCAGGATGGTTAAAAGCAGGCTGACTGGCTGGTGGGATTACTGGTGGCAGTGGCAGGATGGCTAAAGCAGGCTGACTGGCTGGTGGGATTACTGGTGGCACTGGCAGGATGGTATAAAGCAGGCTACTGGCTGGTGGGATTACTGGTGGCACTGGCAGGATGGTTAAAAGCAGGCTGACTGGCTGGTGGGATTACTGGTGGCACTGGCAGGATGGTTAAAAGCAGGCTGACTGGCTGGTGGGATTACTGGTGGCAGTGGCAGGATGGTTAAAGCAGGCTGACTGGCTGGTGGGATTACTGGTGGCACTGGCAGGATGGCTAAAAGCAGGCTGACTGGCTGGTGGATTACTGGTGGCACTGGCAGGATGGCTAAAAGCAGGCTGACTGGCTGGTGGGATTACTGGTGGCACTGGCAGGATGGTTAAAAGCAGGCTGGCTGGCTGGTGGGATTACTGGTGGCACTGGCAGGATGGCTAAAAGCAGGCTGACTGGCTGGTGGGATTACTGGTGGCACTGGCAGGATGGTTAAAAGCAGGCTGACTGGCTGGTGGGATTACTGGTGGCACTGACAGGATGGCTAAAAAGCAGGCTGACTGGCTGGTGGGATTACTGGTGGCACTGGCAGGATGGCTAAAAGCAGGCTGACTTGCTGTTGGGTTACTGGCAGCACTGGTATGTGGCTAAAGCAGGCTGACTGGCTGGCTGCTGGGATTGCTGGTGGCACTGGCAGCATGGCTAAAAGCAGGCTGACTGACTGGTGAGATTACTGGTGGCACTGGCAGCATGGCTAAATGCAGACTGACTGACTGATGCGTGACATTACTGGTGGCAGTGTCTGGATGGCTATAAACAGGCTGGCTGGCTGGTGGGATTACTGGTGGCAGTGGCAGGATGGTTAAAAGCAGGCTGACTGGCTGCAGGATTACTGGCGGCAGTGGCAGGATGGTTAAAAGCAGGCTGCCTGGCTGGTGGGATTACTGGTGGCAGTGGTAGGATGGCTAAAAGCAGGCTGACTGGCTGGTGGGATTACTAGTGGCACTAGCAGGATGGCTAAAAGCAGGCTGACTGGCTGGTGGGATTACTGGTGGCACTGGCAGGATGGCTAAAAGCAGGCTGACTGGCTGGTGGGATTACTCGTGGCAATGGTAGGATGGCTAAAAGCAGGCTGGCTGACTGGTGAGATTACTGGTGGCACTGGCAGGATGGTTAAATGCAGGCTGGCTGGCTGGTGGAATTACTGGCGGGAGTGGTAGGATGACTAAAAGCAGGCTGGCTAGCTGGTGGGATTACTGGTGGCACTGGCAGGATGGTTAAAAGCAGGCTAACTGGCTGGTGGGATTATTGGTGGCACTGGCAGGATGGCTAAAAGCAGGCTGACTGGCTGGTGGGATTACTGGTGGCACTGGCAGGATGGTTAAAGCAGGCTGACGGCTGGTGGGATTACTGGTGGCACTGGCAGGATGGCTAAAGCAGGCTGACTGGCTGGTGAGATTACTGGTGGCACTGGCAGGATGGCTAAAAGCAGGCTGACTGGCTGGTGGGATTACTGGTGGCAGTGGTAGGATGGCTAAAAGCAGGCTGGCTGGCTGGTGGGATTACTGGTGGCACTGGCAGGATGGTTAAAAGCAGGCTGACTGGCTGGTGGGATTACTGGTGGCACTGGCTAGGATGGCTAAAAGCAGGCTGACTGGCTGGTGGGATTACTGGTGGCACTGGCAGGATGGCTAAAAGCAGGCTGACTGGCTGGTGGGATTACTGGTGGCACTGGCAGGATGGCTAAAAGCAGGCTGACTGGCTGGTGGGATTACTGGTGGCACTGGCAGGATGGCTAAAAGCAGGCTGACTGGCTGGTGAGATTACTGGTGGCACTGGCAGGATGTCTAAATGCAGGCTGACTGGCTGGTGGGATTACTGGCTGGCACTGGTATGATGGCTAAAAGCAGGCTGACTGGCTGGCTGCTGGGATTACTGGTGGCACTGGCAGGATGGCTAAAAGCAGGCTGACTGACTGGTGAGATTGCTGGTGGCACTGGCATGGCTAAAAGCAGGCTGACTGGCTGGTGGGATTACTGGTGGCAGTGGCAGGATGGCTAAAAACAGGCTGACTGGCTGGTGGGATTACTGGTGGCAGTGGCAGGATGGCTAAAAGCAGGCTGACTGGCTGGTGGGATTACTGGTGGCACTGGCAGGATGGTTAAAAGCAGGCTGACTGGCTGGTGGGATTACTGGTGGCACTGGCAGGATGGCTAAAAAGCAGGCTGGCTGGCTGGTGGGATTACTGGTGGCACTGGCAGGATGGCTAAAAAGCAGGCTGACTGGCTGGTGGGATTACTGGTGGCACTGGCAGGATGGCTAAAAGCAGGCTGACTGGCTGGTGGGATTACTGGTGGCAGTGGCAGGATGGCTAAAAGCAGGCTGACTGGCTGGTGGGATTACTGGTGGCACTGGCAGGATGGCTAAAAGCAGGCTGACTGGCTGGTGGGATTACTGGTGGCAGCTGGCAGGATGGCTAAAAGCAGACTGACTGGCTGGTGGGATTACTGGTGGCACTGGCAGGATGGCTAAAAGCAGGCTGACTGGCTGGTGGGATTACTGGTGGCAGTGGTAGGATGGCTAAAAGCAGGCTGGCTGACTGGTGAGATTACTGGTGGCACTGGCAGGATGGTTAAATGCAGGCTGGCTGGCTGGTGGGATTACTGGCGGGAGTGGTAGGATGACTAAAAGCAGGCTGGCTGCTGGTGGGATTACTGGTGGCACTGGCAGGATGGTTAAAAGCAGGCTGACTGGCTGGTGGGATTACTGGTGGCACTGGCAGGATGGTTAAAAGCAGGCTGACTGGCTGGTGGGATTACTGGTGGCAGTGGCAGGATGGTTAAAAGCAGGCTGACTGGCTGGTGCGATTACTGGTGGCACTGGCAGGATGGCTAAAAGCAGGCTGACTGGCTGGTGCGATTACTGGTGGCACTGGCAGGATGGCTAAAAGCAGGCTGACTGGCTGGTGGGATTACTGGTGGCAGTGGTAGGATGGCTAAAAGCAGGCTGGCTGACTGGTGAGATTACTGGTGGCACTGGCAGGATGGTTAAAAGCAGGCTGGCTGGCTGGTGGGATTACTGGTGGCAGTGGTAGGATGACTAAAAGCAGGCTGGCTGGCTGGTGGGATTACTGGTGGCACTGGCAGGATGGTTAAAAGCAGGCTGACTGGCTGGTGGGATTACTGGTGGCACTGGCAGGATGGTTAAAAGCAGGCTGACTGGCTGGTGGGATTACTGGTGGCACTGGCAGGATGGCTAAAAGCAGGCTGACTGGCTGGTGAGATTACTGGTGGCACTGGCAGGATGGTTAAAAGCAGGCTGACTGGCTGGTGAGATTACTGGTGGCACTGGCAGGATGGCTAACAGGCTGACTGGCTGGTGGGATTACTGGTGGCACTGGCAGGATGGCTAAAAGCAGGCTGACTGGCTGGTGGGATTACTGGTGGCACTGGCAGGATGGCTAAAAGCAGGCTGACTGGCTGGTGAGGATTACTGGTGGCACTGGCAGGATGGCTAAAAGCAGGCTGACTGGCTGGGTGAGTTACTGGTGGCACTGGCAGGATGGTTAAAAGCAGGCTGACTGGCTGGTGGGATTACTGGTGGCAGTGGTAGGATGGCTAAAAGCAGGCTGGCTGCTGGTGGGAGTTACTGGTTGCACTGGCAGGATGGTTAAAAGCAGGCTGACTGGCTGGTGGGATTACTGGCGGCACTGGCAGGATGGCTATAAGCAGGCTGACTGGCTGGTGGGAGTACTGGTGGCACTGGCAGGATGGTTAAAGCAGGCTGACTGGCTGGTGGGATTACTGGTGGCACTGGCCGGATGGCCAAAAGCAGGCTGACTGGCTGGTGGGATTACTGGTGGCACTGGCAGGATGGCTAAAAGCAGGCTGACTGGCTGGTGAGATTACTGGTGGCACTGGCAGGATGTCTAAAAGCAGGCAGACTTGCTGTTGGGTTACTGGCAGCACTGGTATGATGGCTAAAAGCAGGCTGACTGGCTGGCTGCTGGGATTGCTGGTGGCACTGGTAGCATGGCTAAAAGCAGGCTGACTGACTGGTGAGATTGCTGGTGGCACTGGCAGGATGGTAAAAGCAGACTGACTGAGCTGGTGGATTACTGGTGGCATGGCAGGATGTCTAAAAGCAGGCTGACTGGCTGGTGGGATTACTGGTGGCAGTGGCAGGATGGTTAAAAGCAGGCTGACTGGCTGGTGGGATTACTGGTGGCAGTGGCAGGATGGCTAAAAGCAGGCTGACTGGCTGGTGGGATTACTGGTGGCACTGGCAGGATGGCTAAAGCAGGCTGACTGGCTGGTGGGATTACTGGTGGCACTGGAGGATGGCTAAAAGCAGGCTGACTGGCTGGTGGATTACTAGTGGCACTGGGATGGCTAAAAGCAGGCTGACTGGCTGGTGGGATTACTGGTGGCACTGGCAGGATGGCTAAAAGCAGGCTGACTGGCTGGTGGGATTACTGGTGGCACTGGCAGGATGGCTAAAAGCAGGCTGACTGGCTGGTGGATTACTGGTGGCAGTGGCAGGATGGCTAAAAGCAGGCTGACTGGCTGGTGGGATTACTGGTGGCACTGGCAGGATGGCTAAAAGCAGGCTGACTGGCTGGTGGGATTACTGGCGGCAGTGGTAGGATGACTAAAAGCAGGCTGGCTGGCTGGTGGGATTACTGGTGGCACTGGCAGGATGGTTAAAAGCAGGCTGACTGGCTGGTGGGATTACTGGTGGCACTGGCAGGATGGTTAAAAGCAGGCTGACTGGCTGGTGGATTACTGGTGGCACTGGCAGGATGGCTAAAAGCAGGCTGACTGGCTGGAGGATTACTGGTGGCACTGGCAGGATGGCTAAAGCAGGCTGACTGGCTGGTGGGTTACTGGTGGCAGTGGTGGATGGCTAAAGCAGGCTGGGTGACTGGTGAGATTACTGGTGGCACTGGCAGGATGGTTAAAAGCAGGCTGCAGCTGGTGGGATTACTGGTGGCAGTGGTAGGATGGCTAAAGCAGGCTGGCTGGCTGGTGGGATTACTGGTGCACTGGCAGGATGTTAAAAGCAGGCTGACTGGCTGGTGGGATTACTGGTGGCAGTGGCAGGATGGTTAAAAGCAGGCTGACTGGCTGGTGGGATTACTGGGGCAGTGGTAGGATGAATAAAACCAGGCTGACTGGCTGGTGGGATTACTGGCGGTAGTGGTAGGATGACTAATGCAGGCTGACTGGCTGGTGGGATTACTGGTGGCAGTGGTAGGATGACTAAAAGCAGGCTGACTGGCTGGTGGGATTACTGATGGCAGTGGTAGGATAGCTAAAAGCAGGCTGACTGGCTGGTGGGATTACTGGTGGCACTGGCAGGATGGTTAAAAGCAGGCTGACTGGCTGGTGGGATTACTGGCGGCAGTGGTAGGATGGCTAAAAGCAGGCTGGCTGGCTGGTGGGATTACTGGTGGCACTGGCAGGATGGTTAAAAGCAGGCTGACTGGCTGGTGGGATTACTGGTGGCACTGGCAGGATGGCTAAAAGCAGGCTGACTGGCTGGTAGGATTACTGGTGGCACTGGCAGGATGGCAAAAGCAGGCTGACTGAGCTGGTGTGGATTACTGGTGGCAGTGGCAGGATGGCTAAAAGCAGGCTGACTGGCTGGTGGGATTACTGGTGGCACTGGCAGGATGGTCTAAAAGCAGGCTGACTGGCTGGAGGATTACTGGTGGCAGTGGCAGGATGGTTAAAAGCAGGCTGGCTGGCTGGTGGGATTACTGGTGGCAGTGGTGGGATGGCTAAAAGCAGGCTGACTGGCTGGTGGGATTACTGGTGGCACTGGCAGGATGGCTAAAAGCAGGCTGACTGGCTGGTGAGGATTACTGGCGGCGTGGCAGGATGGCAAAAAGCAGGCTGACTGGCTGGTGGGATTACTGGTGGCAGTGGTAGGATGGCTAAAGCAGGCTGACTGGCTGGTGGGATTACTAGTGGCACTGGCAGGATGGCTAAAGCAGGCTGACTGGCTGGTGGGATTACTGGTGGCACTGGCAGGATGGCTAAAGCAGGCTGACTGGCTGGTGGGATTACTGGTGGCACTGGCAGGATGGTTAAAAGCAGGCTGACTGGCTGGTGGGATTACTGTGGCAATGGTAGGATGGCTAAAAGCAGGCTGGCTGACTGGTGAGATTACTGGTGGCACTGGCAGGATGGTTAAAAGCAGGCTGGCTGGCTGGTGGGATTACTGGCGGCAGTGGCAGGATGACTAAAAGCAGGCTGGCTAGCTGGTGGGATTACTGGTGGCACTGGCAGGATGGTTAAAAGCAGGCTAACTGGCTGGTGGGATTATTGGTGGCACTGGCAGGATGGTTAAAAGCAGGCTGACTGGCTGGTGGGATTACTGGTGGCAGTGGCAGGATGGTTAAAAGCAGGCTGACTGGCTGGTGCGATTACTGGTGGCACTGGCAGGATGGCTAAAAGCAGGCTGACTGGCTGGTGTGATTACTGGTGGCACTGGCAGGATGGCTAAAAGCAGGCTGACTGGCTGGTGGGATTACTGGTGGCAGTGGTAGGATGGCTAAAAGCAGGCTGGCTGACTGGTGAGATTACTGGTGGCACTGGCAGGATGGTTAAAAGCAGGCTGGCTGGCTGCTGGGATTACTGGTGGCAGTGGTAGGATGACTAAAAGCAGGCTGGCTGGCTGGTGGGATTACTGGTGGCACTGGCAGGATGGTTAAAAGCAGGCTGACTGGCTGGTCAGATTACTGGTGGCACTGGTAGGATGGTTAAAAGCAGGCTGACTGGCTGGTGTGATTACTGGTGGCAGTGGCAGGATGGTTAAAAGCAGGCTGACTGGCTGGTGCGATTACTGGTGGCACTGACAGGATGGCTAAAAGCAGGCTGACTGGCTGGTGCGATTACTGGTGGCACTGGCAGGATGGCTAAAAGCAGACTGCCTGGCTGGGGGGAATTCTGGTGGCACTGTCAGGATGGCTAAAAGGAGGCTGACTGGCTGGTGAGATTACTGGTGGCACTGGCAGGATGGTTAAAAGCAGGCTGACTGGCTGGTGGGATTACTGGTGGCAGTGGTAGGATGGCTAAAAGCAGGCTGGCTAGCTGGTGGGAGTACTGGTTGCACTGGCAGGATGGTTAAAGCAGGCTGACTGGCTGGTGGGATTACTGGCGGCACTGGCCGGATGGCAAAAGCAGGCTGACTGGCTGGTGCGATTACTGGTGGCACTGGCAGGATGGTTAAAGCAGGCTGACTGGCTGGTGGGATTACTGGTGGCAGTGGCAGGATGGTTAAAGCAGGCTGACTGGCTGGTGGGATTACTGGTGGCAGTGGTAGGATGGCTAAAAGCAGGCTGGCTGACTGGTGAGATTACTGGTGGCACTGGCAGGATGGTTAAATGCAGGCTGGCTGGCTGGTGGGATTACTGGCGGCAGTGGTAGGATGACTAAAAGCAGGCTGGCTGGCTGGTGGGATTACTGGTGGCACTGGCAGGATGGTTAAAAGCAGGCTGACTGGCTGGTGGGATTACTGGTGGCACTGGCAGGATGGTTAAAAGCAGGCTGACTGGCTGGTGGGATTACTGGTGGCAGTGGCAGGATGGCTAAAAGCAGGCTGCTGGCTGGTGGATTACTGGTGGCACTGGCAGGATGGCTAAAAGCAGGCTGACTGGCTGGTGGATTACTGGTGGCACTGGCAGGATGCTAAAAGCAGGCTGACTGGCTGGTGGGATTACTGGTGGCACTGGCAGGATGGCTAAAAGCAGGCTGACTGGCTGGTGGATTACTGGTGGCAGTGGTAGGATGGCTAAAAGCAGGCTGGCTGGCTGGTGGATTACTGGTGGCACTGGCAGGATGGTTAAAAGCAGGCTGACTGGCTGGTGGGATTACTGGTGGCACTGGCAGGATGGCTAAAAGCAGGCTGACTGGCTGGTGGGATTACTGGTGGCACTGGCTAGGATGGCTAAAAGCAGGCTGACTGGCTGGTGGGATTACTGGTGGCACTGGTGGATGGCTAAAAGCAGGCTGACTGCTGTTGGGTTACTGGTACACTGGCAGGATGGCTAAAAGCAGGCTGACTGGCTGGTGGGATTACTGGTGGCACTGGCAGGATGGCTAAAGCAGGCTGACTGGCTGGTGAGATTACTGGTG
This sequence comes from Neoceratodus forsteri, assembly GCA_016271365.2. Classification (NCBI taxonomy): domain Eukaryota; kingdom Metazoa; phylum Chordata; order Ceratodontiformes; family Ceratodontidae; genus Neoceratodus; species Neoceratodus forsteri. The sequence continues at coordinate 930,436,072 of CM057453.1, forward strand.
GCACTGGCAGTAGGCTAAAAGCAGACTGACTGGCTGGGAGATACTGGTGGCAGTGGCAGGATGGCTAAAACAGGCTGGCTAGCTGGTGGGATTACGGTGCAGTGGCAGGATGGTTAAAAGCAGGCTGACTGGCTGGCAGGATTACTGGTGGCAGTGGCAGGATGGTTAAAACAGGCTGGACTGGCTGGTGGGATTACTGGTGGCAGTGTGCGGATGGCTAAAAGCAGGTGCTGACTGGCTGGTGGGATTACTGGTGGCACTGGCAGGATGGCTAAAAGCAGGCTGACTGGCTGGTGGGATTACTGGTGGCACTGGCAGGATGGCTAAAAGCAGGCTGACTGGCTGGTGATTACTGGTGGCACTGGCAGGATGGCTAAAAGCAGGCTGACTGGCTGGTGGGATTACTGGTGGCACTGGCAGGATGGCTAAAAGCAGGCTGACTGGCTGGTGGGATTACTGGTGGCACTGGCAGGATGGCTAAAAGCAGGCTGACTGGCTGGTGGGATTACTGGTGGCACTGGCAGGATGGCTAAAAGCAGGCTGACTGGCTGGTGGGATTAGGTGGCACTGGCAGGATGGCTAAAAGCAGGCTGACTGGCTGGTGAGATTACTGGTGGCACTGGCAGGATGGTTAAAAGCAGGCTGACTGGCTGGTGGGATTACTGCAGCGGTGGTGGGATGGCTAAAAGCAGGCTGGCTGCTGGTGGGATTACTGGTGGCACTGGCAGGATGGTTAAAAGCAGGCTGACTGGCTGGTGGGATTACTGGTGGCACTGGCAGGATGGTTAAAAGCAGGCTGACTGGCTGGTGGGATTACTGGTGGCACTGGCAGGATGGTTAAAAGCAGGCTGACTGGCTGGTGGGATTACTGGTGGCACTGGCAGGATGGCTAAAGCAGGCTGACTGGCTGGTGGATTACTGGTGGCACTGGCAGGATGGCTAAAAGCAGGCTGACTGGCTGGTGGGATTACTGGTGGCAGTGGTAGGATGGCTAAAAGCAGGCTGGCTGACTGGTGAGATTACTGGTGGCACTGGCAGAATGGTTAAAAGCAGGCTGGCTGGCTGGTGGGATTACTGGCGGCAGTGGTAGGATGACTAAAAGCAGGCTGGCTAGCTGGTGGGATTACTGGTGGCACTGGCAGGATGGTTAAAAGCAGGCTGACTGGCTGGTGGGATTACTGGTGGCACTGGCAGGATGGTTAAAAGCAGGCTGACTGGCTGGTGGGATTACTGGCGGCAGTGGTAGGATGAATAAAACCAGGCTGACTGGCTGGTGGGATTACTGGCGGTAGTGGTAGGATGACTAATGCAGGCTGACTGGCTGGTGGGATTACTGGTGGCAGTGGTAGGATGACTAAAAGCAGGCTGACTGGCTGGTGGGATTACTGATGGCAGTGGTAGGATGGCTAAAAGCAGGCTGACTGGCTGGTGGGATTACTGGTGGCACTGGCAGGATGGTTAAAAGCAGGCTGACTGGCTGGTGGGATTACTGGTGGCAGTGGTAGGATGGCTAAACGCAGGCTGGCTGGCTGGTGGGATTACTGGAAGCACTGGCAGGATGGTTAAAAGCAGGCTAACTGGCTGGTGGGATTACTGGTGGCACTGGCAGGATGGTTAAAAGCAGGCTAACTGGCTGGTGGGATTACTGGTGGCACTGGCAGGATGGTTAAAAGCAGGCTGACTGGCTGGTGGGAATTACTGGTGGCAGTGGCAGGATGGTTAAAAGCAGGCTGACTGGCTGGTGCGATTACTAGTGGCACTGGCAGGATGGCTAAAAGCAGGCTGACTGGCTGGTGCGATTACTGGTGGCACTGGCAGGATGGCTAAAAGCAGGCTGACTGGCTGGTGGGATTACTGGTGGCACTGGCAGGATGGTTAAAAGCAGGCTGACTGGCTGGTGGGATTACTGGCGGCACTGGCAGGATGGCCAAAAGCAGGCTGACTGGCTGGTGGGATTACTGGTGGCACTGGCAGGATGGCTAAAAGCAGGCTGACTTGCTGTTGGGTTACTGGCTGCACTGGTATGACGGCTAAAAGCAGGCTGACTGGCTGGCTGCTGGATTGCTGGTGGTACTGGCAGCATGGCTAAAAGCAGGCTGACTGACTGGTGAGATTACTGGTGGCACTGGCAGCATGGCTAAATGCAGACTGACTGACTGACGGGTGACATTACTGGTGGCAGTGGCTGGATGGCTAAAAACAGGCTGGCTGGCTGGTGGGATTACTGGTGGCAGTGGCAGGATGGTTAAAAGCAGGCTTACTGGCTGGCAGGATTACTGGCGGCAGTGGCAGGATGGTAAAAAGCAGGCTGTCTGGCTGGTGGGATTACTGGTGGCAGTGGTAGGATGGCTAAAAGCAGGCTGACTGGCTGGTGGGATTACTAGTGGCACTGGCAGGATGGCTAAAAGCAGGCTGACTGGCTGGTGGGATTACTGGTGGCACTGGCAGGATGGCTAAAAGCAGGCTGACTGGCTGGTGGGATTACTGGTGGCAATGGTAGGATGGCTAAAAGCAGGCTGGCTGACTGGTGAGATTACTGGTGGCACTGGCAGGATGGTTAAATGCAGGCTGGCTGGCTGGTGGATTACTGGCGGAATGGTAGGATGACTAAAGCAGGCTGGCTGGCTGGTGGGATTACTGGTGGCACTGGCAGGATGGTTAAAAGCAGGCTAACTGGCTGGTGGGATTACTGGTGGCACTGGCAGGATGGTTAAAGCAGGCTGACTGGCTGGTGGGATTACTGGTGGCATGGCAGGATGGTTAAAGCAGGCTGACTGGCTGGTGCGATTACTGGTGGCACTGGCAGGATGGCTAAAAGCAGGCTGACTGGGTTTTGCGATTACTGGTGGCATTGTCAGGATGGCTAAAAGCAGACTGCCTGGCTAGTGGGAATTCTGGCGGCACTGTCAGGATGGCTAAAAGAATGCTGACTGGCTGGTTAGATTACTGGTGGCACTGGCAGGATGGTTAAAAGCAGGCTGGCTGGCTGATGGGATTACTGGTGGCAGTGGTAGGATGGCTAAAAGCAGGCTGTCTAGCTGGTGGGAGTACTGGTTGCACTGGCCGGATGGCCAAAAGCAGGCTGACTGGCTGGTGCGATTACTGGTGGCACTGGCAGAATGGCTAAAAGCAGGCTGACTGGCTGGTGAGATTACTGGTGGCACTGGCTGGATGTCTAAAAGCAGGCAGACTTGCTGTTGGGTTACTGGCAGCACTGGTATGATGGCTAAAAGCAGGCTGACTGGCTGGCTGCTGGGATTGCTGGTGGCACTGGTAGCATGGCTAAAAGCAGGCTGACTGACTGGTGAGATTGCTGGTGGCACTGGCAGCATGGCTAAATGCAGACTGACTGACTGGTGGGATTACTGGTGGCAGTGGCAGGATGGCTAAAAACAGGCTGGCTGGCTGGTGGGATTACTGGTGGCAGTGGCAGGATAGTTAAAAGCAGGCTGACTGGCTGTCAGGATTACTGGCGGCAGTGGCAGGATAGTTAAAAGCAGGCTGACTGGCTGGTGGGATTACTAGTGGCACTGGCAGGATGGCTAAAAGCAGGCTGAGTGGCTGGTGGGATTACTGGTTGCACTGGCAGGATGGCTAAAGCAGGCTGACTGGCTGGAGATATTACTGGTGGCACTGGCAGGATGGCTAAAAGCAGGCTGACTGGCTGGTGGGATTACTGGTGGCAGTAGCAGGATGGCTAAAAGCAGGCTGACTGGCTGGTGGAATTACTGGTGGCACTGGCAGGATGGCTAAAAGCAGGCTGATTGGCTGTTAGGATTACTGGTGGCAGTTGCAGGATGGCTAAAAGCAGGCTGACTGGCTGGTGGGATTACTGGTGGCACTGGCAGGATGGCTAAAAGCAGGCTGACTGGCTGGTGGGATTACTGGTGGCAATGGTAGGATGGCTAAAAGCAGGCTGGCTGACTGGTGAGATTACTGGTGGCACTGGCAGAATGGTTAAAAGCAGGCTGGCTGGCTGGTGGGATTACTGGCGGCAGTGGTAGGATGACTAAAAGCAGGCTGGCTAGCTGGTGGGATTACTGGTGGCACTGGCAGGATGGTTAAAAGCAGGCTGACTGGCTGGTGGGATTACTGGTGGCAGTGGCAGGATGGTTAAAAGCAGGCTGACTGGCTGGTGGGATTACTGGTGGCAGTGGCAGGATGGTTTAAAGCAGGCTGACTGGCTGGTGCGATTACTGGTGGCACTGGCAGGATGGCTAAAAGCAGGCTGACTGGGTTTGCGATTACTGGTGGCACTGGCAGGATGGCTAAAAGCAGGCTGACTGGCTGGTGGGATTACTGGCTGGCACTGCAGGATGGCTAAAAGCATGGCTGACTGGCTGGTGAGATTACTGGTGGCACTGGCAGGATGGTTAAAGCAGGCTGGCTGGCTGAGGTGGGATTACTGGTGGCAGTGGCAGGATGGCTAAAAGCAGGCTGACTGCTGGTGGGATTACTGGTGGCACTGGCAGGATGGTTAAAAGCAGGCTGACTGGCTGGTGCGGATTACTGGTGGCACTGGAAGGATGGCTATAAAGCAGGCTGACTGGCTGGTGGGAGTACTGGTGGCACTGGCAGGATGGTTAAAGCAGGCTGACTGGCTGGTGGGATTACTGGCGGCACTGGCAGGATGGCTAAAAGCAGGCTGACTGGCTGGTGGGATTACTGGTGGCACTGGCAGGATGGCTAAAAGCAGGCTGACTGGCTGGTGAGATTACTGGTGGCACTGGCAGGATGTCTAAAAGCAGGCAGACTTGCTGTTGGGTTACTGGCAGCACTGGATGATGGCTAAAGCAGGCTGACTGGCTGGCTGCTGGGATTGCTGGTGGCACTGGCAGCATGGCTAAAAGCAGGCTGACTGACTGGTGAGATTACTGGTGGCACTGGCAGCATGGCTAAATGCAGACTGACTGACCGGTGGGATTACTGGTGGCAGTGGCAGGATGGCTAAAAACAGGCTGGCTGGCTGGTGGGATTACTGGTGGCAGTGGCAGGATGGTTAAAGCAGGCTGACTGGCTGTAGGATTACTGGCGGCAGTGGCAGGATGTTAAAAGCAGGCTGACTGGCTGGTGGGATTACTGGTGGCACTGGCAGGATGGCTAAAAGCAGGCTGACTGGCTGGTGGGATTACTGGTGGCACTGGCAGGATGGCTAAAAGCAGGCTGACTGGCTGGATGGATTACTGGTGGCACTGGCAGGATGGCTAAAAGCAGGCTGACTGGCTGGTGGGATTACTGGTGGCAGTGAGGATGGCTAAAAGCAGGCTGACTGGCTGGTGGGATTACTGGTGGCACTGGCAGGATGGCTAAAAGCAGGCTGACTGGCTGGTGGGATTACTGGTGGCAGTGGCAGGATGGCTAAAAGCAGGCTGACTGGCTGGTGGGATTACTGGTGGCACTGGCAGGATGGCTAAAAGCAGGCTGACTGGCTGGTGGGATTACTGGTGGCAATGGTAGGATGGCTAAAAGCAGGCTGGCTGACTGGTGAGATTACTGGTGGCACTGGCAGGATGGTTAAATACAGGCTGGCTGGCTGGTGGGATTACTGGTGGCAGTGGTAGGATGGCTAAAAGCAGGCTGGCTAGCTGGTGGGATTACTGGTGGCACTGGCAGGATGGTTAAAGCAGGCTGACTGGCTGGTGGGATTACTGGTGGCAGTGGCAGGATGGTTAAAAGCAGGCTGACTGGCTGGTGGGATTACTGGTGGCAGTGGCAGGATGGTTAAAAGCAGGCTGACTGGCTGGTGCGATTACTGGTGGCACTGGCAGGATGGCTAAAAGCAGGCTGACTGGCTGGTGCGATTACTGGTGGCACTGGCAGGATGGCTAAAAGCAGGCTGACTGGCTGGTGGGATTACTGGTGGCACTGGCAGGATGGCTAAAAGCAGGCTGACTGGCTGGTGAGATTACTGGTGGCACTGGCAGGATGGTTAAAAGCAGGCTGACTGGCTGGTGGGATTACTGGTGGCACTGGCAGATTGCCAAAAGCAGGCTGACTGGCTGGTGGGATTACTGGTGGCACTGGCAGGATGGCTAAAAGCAGGCTGACTGGCTGGTGAGATTACTGGTGGCACTGGCTGGATGTCTAAAAGCAGGCTGACTTGCTGTTGGGTTACTGGCAGCACTGGTATGATGGCTAAAAGCAGGCTGACTGGCTGGCTGCTGGGATTGCTAGTGGCACTGGCAGCATGGCTAAAAGCAGGCTGACTGACTGGTGAGATTACTGGTGGCACTGGCAGCATGGCTAAATGCAGGCTGACTGGCTGGTGGGATTACTGGTGGCAGTGGCAGGATGGCTAAAAACAGGCTGACTGGCTGGTGGGATTACTTGTGGCAATGGTAGGATGGCTAAAAGCAGGCTGGCTGACTGGTGAGATTACTGGTGGCACTGGCAGGATGGTTAAATGCAGGCTGGCTGGCTGGTGGGATTACTGCGGGAGTGGTGAGGATGACTAAAGCAGGCTGGCTAGCTGGTGGGATTACTGGTGGCACTGGCAGGATGGTTAAAAGCAGGCTAACTGGCTGGTGGGATTACTGGTGGCACTGGCAGGATGGTTAAAAGCAGGCTGACTGGCTGGTGGGATTACTGGTGGCAGTGGCAGGATGGTTAAAGCAGGCTGACTGGCTGGTGCGATTACTGGTGGCACTGGCAGAATGGCTAAAAGCAGGCTGACTGGCTGGTGCGATTACTGGTGGCACTGGCAGGATGGCTAAAAGCAGGCTGACTGGCTGGTGGGATTACTGGTGGCAGTGGTAGGATGTCTAAAAGCAGGCTGGCTGACTGGTGAGATTACTGGTGGCACTGGCAGGATGGTTAAAAGCAGGCTGGCTGGCTGCTGGCATTACTGGTGGCAGTGGTAGGATGACTAAAAGCAGGCTGGCTAGCTGGTGGGATTACTGGTGGCACTGGCAGGATGGTTAAAAGCAGGCTGACTGGCTGGTAGGATTACTGGTGGCACTGGCAGGATGGCTAAAAGCAGGCTGACTGGCTGGTGGGATTACTGGTGGCACTGGCAGGATGGTTAAAAGCAGGCTGACTGGCTGGTGGGATTACTGGTGGCACTGGCAGGATGGCTAAAGCAGGCTGACTGGCTGGTGGATTACTGGTGGCACTGGCAGGATGGCTAAAAGCAGGCTGCTGGCTGGGGAATTCTGGCGGCACTGTCAGGATGGCTAAAAGGAGGCTGACTGGCTGGTTAGATTACTGGTGGCACTGGCAGGATGGTTAAAAGCAGGCTGACTGGCTGGTGGGATTACTGGTGGCAGTGGTAGGATGGCTAAAAGCAGGCTGGCTAGCTGGTGGGAGTACTGGTTGCACTGGCAGGATGGTTAAAGCAGGCTGACTGGCTGGTGGGATTACTGGCGGCACTGGCCGGATGGCCAAAAGCAGGCTGACTGGCTGGTGCGATTACTGATGGCACTGGCAGGATGGCTAAAAGCAGGCTGACTGGCTGGTGAGATTACTGGTGGCACTGGCTGGATGTCTAAAAGCAGGCAGACTTGCTGTTGGGTTACTGGCAGCACTAGTATGATGGCTAAAAGTAGGCTGACTAGCTGGCTGCTGGGATTGCTGGTGGCACTGGTAGTATGTGTAAAAGCAGGCTGACTGACTGGTGAGATTGCTGGTGGCACTGGCAGCAAGGCTAAGTGCAGACTGACTAGTGGGATTACTGGTGGCAGTGGCAGGATGGCTAAAACAGGTTGGCTGGATGGTGGGATTACTGGTGGCAGTGGTAGGATAGTTAAAAGCAGGCTGACTGGCCGGTGGGATTACTAGTGGCACTAGCAGGATGGCTAAAAGCAGGCTGACTGGCTGGTGGGATTACTGGTGGCACTGGCGAGGATGGCTAAAAGCAGGCTGACTGGCTGGTGGGATATACTGTGGCAATGGTAGGATGGCTAAAAGCAGGCTGGCTGCCTGGTGAGATTACTGGTGGCACTGGCAGGATGGTTAAATGCAGGCTGGCTGGCTGGTGGAATTACTGGAGGGAGTGGTAGGATGACTAAAAGCAGGCTGGCTAGCTGGTGGGATTACTGGTGGCACTGGCAGGATGGTTAAAAGCAGGCTAACTGGCTGGTGGGATATTGGTGGCACTGGCAGGATGGTTAAAAGCAGGCTGACTGGCTGGTGGGATTACTGGTGGCAGCTGGCAGGATGGTTAAAAGCAGGCTGACTGGCTGGTGGGATTACTGGTGGCACTGGCAGGATGGCTAAAAGCAGGCTGACTGGCTGGTGCGATTACTGGTGGCACTGGCAGGATGGCTAAAAGCAGGCTGACTGGCTGGTGGGATTACTGGTGGCAGTGGTAGGATGGCTAAAAGCAGGCTGGCTGACTGGTGAGATTACTGGTGGCACTGGCAGGATGGTTAAAAGCAGGCTGGCTGGCTGGTGGGATTACTGGCGGCAGTGGTAGGATGACTAAAAGCAGGCTGGCTAGCTGGTGGGATTACTGGTGGCACTGGCAGGATGGTTAAAAGCAGGCTGACTGGCTGGTCAGATTACTGGTGGCACTGGCAGGATGGTTAAAGCAGGCTGACTGGCTGGTGGGATTACTGGTGGCACTGGCAGGATGGTTAAAAGCAGGCTGACTGGCTGGTGGGATTACTGGTGGCAGTGGCAGGATGGCTAAAAGCAGGCTGACTGGCTGGTGGGATTACTGGTGGCACTGGCAGGATGGTTAAAAGCAGGCTGACTGGCTGGTAGGATTACTGGTGGCAGTGGTAGGATGGCTAAAAGCAGGCTGGCTAGCTGGTGGGAGTACTGGTTGCACTGGCAGGATGGTTAAAGCAGGCTGAATGGCTGGTGGGATTACTGGCGGCACTGGCAGGATGGCCAAAAGCAGGCTGACTGGCTGGTGGGATTACTGGTGGCACTGGCAGGATGGCTAAAAGCAGGCTGACTGGCTGGTGAGATTACTGGTGGCACTGGCAGGATGTCTAAAAGCAGGCTGACTTGCTGTTGGGTTACTGGCAGCACTGGTATGATGGCTAAAAGCAGGCTGACTGGCTGGCTGCTGGGATTGCTGGTGGCACTGGCAGCATGGCTAAAAGCAGGCTGACTGACTGGTGAGATTGCTGGTGGCACTGGCAGCATGGCTAAATGCAGACTGACTGACTGGTGAGATTCCTGGCGGCAGTGGCAGGATGGCTAAAACAGGCTGGCTGGCTGGTGGGATTACTGGTGGCAGTGGCAGGATAGTTAAAAGCAGGCTGACTGGCTGGCAGGATTACTGGCGGCAGTGGCAGGATGGTTAAAAGCATGATGGCTGGCTGGTGGGATTACTGGTGGCAGTGAAGGATGGCTAAAAGCAGACTGACTGGCTGGTGGGATTACTGGTGGCACTGGCAGGATGGCTAAAAGCAGGCTGACTGGCTGGTGGGATTACTGGTTGCACTGGCAGGATGGCTAAAAGCAGGCTGACTGGCTGGTGATATTACTGGTGGCACTGGCCGGATGGCTAAAAGCAGGCTGACTGGCTGGTGGGATTACTGGTGGCAGTAGCAGGATGGCTAAAAGCAGGCTGACTGGCTGGTGGGATTACTGGTGGCACTGGCAGGATGGCTAAAAGCAGGCTGACTGGCTGGTGGGATTACTGGTGGCAGTGGCGGGATGGCTAAAAGCAGACTGACTGGCTGGTGGGATTACTGGTGGCACTGGCAGGATGGCTAAAAGCAGGCTGACTGGCTGGTGGGATTACTGGTGGCAATGGTAGGATGGCTAAAAGCAGGCTGGCTGACTGGTGAGATTACTGGTGGCACTGGCAGGATGGTTAAATGCAGGCTGGCTGGCTGGTGGGATTACTGGCGGGAGTGGTAGGATGACAAAAGCAGGCTGGCTAGCTGGTGGGATTACTGGTGGCACTGGCAGGATGGTTAAAGCAGGCTAACTGGCTGGTGGGATTACTGGTGGCACTGGCAGGATGGTTCAAAGCAGGCTGACTGGCTGGTGGGATTACTGGTGGCACTGGCAGGATGGTTCAAAGCAGGCTGACTGGCTGGTACGATTACTGGTGGCACTGGCAGGATGGCTAAAAGCAGGCTGACTGGCTGGTGGGATTACTGGTGGCAGTGGTAGGATGGCTAAAAGCAGGCTGGCTGACTGGTGAGATTACTGGTGGCACTGGCAGAATGGTTAAAAGCAGGCTGGCTGGCTGGTGGGATTACTGGCTGGCAGTGGTAGGATGACTAAAAGCAGGCTGGCTAGCTGGTGGGATTACTGGTGGCACTGGCAGGATGGTTAAAAGCAGGCTGACTGGCTGGTGGGATTACTGGTGGCAGTGGCAGAATGGTTAAAAGCAGGCTGACTGGCTGGTGGGATTACTGGCGGCAGTGGTAGGATGAATAAAACCAGGCTGACTGGCTGGTGGGATTACTGGCGGTAGTGGTAGGATGACAAATGCAGGCTGACTGGCTGGTGGGATTACTGGCGGCAGTGGTAGGATGACTAAAAGCAGGCTGACTGGCTGGTGGGATTACTGATGGCAGTGGTAGGATGGCTAAAAGCAGGCTGACTGGCTGGTGGGATTACTGGTGGCACTGGCAGGATGGTTAAAAGCAGGCTGACTGGCTGGTGGGATTACTGGTGGCAGTGGTAGGATGGCTAAACGCAGGCTGGCTGGCTGGTGAGATTACTGGAGGCACTGGCAGGATGGTTAAAAGCAGGCTGACTGGCTGGTGGGATTACTGGTGGCACTGGCAGGATGGTTAAAAGCAGGCTAACTGGCTGGTGGGATTACTGGTGGCACTGGCAGGATGGTTAAAAGCAGGCTGACTGGCTGGTGGGATTACTGGTGGCAGTGGCAGGATGGTTAAAAGCAGGCTGACTGGCTGGTGCGATTACTGGTGGCACTGGCAGGATGGCTAAAGCAGGCTGACTGGCTGGTGGGATTACTGGTGGCACTGGCAGGATGGCTAAAAGCAGGCTGACTGGCTGGTGGGATTACTGGTGGCACTGGCAGGATGTTAAAAGCAGGCTGACTGGCTGGTGGGATTACTGGCGGCACTGGCAGGATGGCCAAAAGCAGGCTGACTGGCTGGTGGGATTACTGGTGGCACTGGCAGGATGGCTAAAAGCAGGCTGACTGGCTGGTGAGATTACTGGTGGCACTGGCTGGATGTCTAAAAGCAGGCTGACTTGCTGTTGGGTTACTGGCAGCACTGGTATGATGGCTAAAAGCAGGCTGACTGGCTGGCTGCTGGGATTGCTGGTGGTCCTGGCAGCATGGCTAAAAGCAGGCTGACTGACTGGTGAGATTACTGGTGGCACTGGCAGCATGGCTAAATGCAGACTGACTGACTGATGGTGACATTACTGGTGGCAGTGGCTGGATGGCTAAAAACAGGCTGGCTGGCTGGTGGGATTACTGGTGGCAGTGGCAGGATAGTTAAAAGCAGGCTTACTGGCTGGCAGGATTACTGGCGGCAGTGGCAGGATGGTTAAAAGCAGGCTGGCTGGCTGGTGGGATTACTGGTGGCAGTGGTAGGATGGCTAAAAGCAGGCTGACTGGCTGGTGGGATTACTGGTGGCACTGGCAGGATGGCTAAAAGCAGGCTGACTGGCTGGTGGGATTACTGGTGGCACTGGCAGGATGGCTAAAAGCAGGCTGACTGGCTGGTGGGATTACTGGTGGCAGTGGTAGGATGGCTAAAAGCAGGCTGGCTGACTGGTGAGATTACTGGTGGCACTGGCAGGATGGTTAAATGCAGGCTGGCTGGCTGGTGGAATTACTGGCGGGAATGCTAGGATGACTAAAAGCAGTCTGGCTAGCTGGTGGGATTACTGGTGGCACTGGCAGGATGGTTAAAAGTAGGCTTACTGGCTGGTGGGATTATTGGTGGCACTGGCAGGATGGTTAAAAGCAGGCTGACTGTCTGGTGTGATTACTGGTGGCCGTGGCAGGATGGTTAAAAGCAGGCTGACTGGCTGGTGCGATTACTGGTGGCACTGACAGGATGGCTAAAAGCAGGCTGACTGGCTTTGCGATTACTGGTGGCACTGGCAGGATGGCTAAAAGCAGACTGCCTGGCTGGTGGGAATTCTGGCGGCACTGTCAGGATGGCTAAAAGAATGCTGACTGGCTGGTTAGATTACTGGTGGCACTGGCAGGATGGTTAAAAGCAGGCTGTCTGGCTGGTGGGATTACTGGTGGCAGTGGTAGGATGGCTAAAAGCAGGCTGGCTAGCTGGTGGGAGTACTGGTTGCACTGGCAGGATGGTTAAAAGCAGGCTGACTGGCTGGTGTGATTACTGGCGGCACTGGCTGGATGGCTATAAGCAGGCTGACTGGCTGGTGGGAATACTGGTGGCACTGGCAGGATGGTTAAAGCAGGCTGACTGGCTGGTGGGATTACTGGTGGCACTGGCAGGATGGCTAAAGCAGGCTGACTGGCTGGTGGGATTACTGGTGGCACTGGCAGGATGGCTAAAAGCAGGCTGACTGGCTGGTGAGATTACTGGTGGCACTGGCAGGATGGCTAAAAGCAGGCTGACTGGCTGGTGGGTTACTGGTGGCACTGGCAGGATGGCTAAAAGCAGGCTGACTGGCTGGTTGGGATTGCTGGTGGCACTGGTAGGATGGCTAAAAGCAGGCTGACTGGCTGGTGAGATTACTGGTGGCACTGGCAGCATGGCTAAAAACAGGCTGGCTGGCTGGTGGGATTACTGGTGGCAGTGGCAGGATAGTTAAAAGCAGGCTGACTGGCTGGCTGGATTACTTGCGGCAGTGGCAGGATGGTTAAAAGCAGGCTGACTGGCTGGTGGGATTACTAGTGGCACTGGCAGGATGGCTAAAAGCAGGCTGAGTGGCTGGTGGGATTACTGATTGCACTGGCAGGATGGCTAAAAGCAGGCTGACTGGCTGGTGATATTACTGGTGGCACTGGCAGGATGGCTAAAAGCAGGCTGACTGGCTGGTGGGATTACTGGTGGCAGTAGCAGGATGGCTAAAAGCAGGCTGACTGGCTGGTGGGATTACTGGTGGCACTGGCAGGATGGCTAAAAGCAGGCTGACTGGCTGGTGGGATTACTGGTGGCAGTTGCAGGATGGCTAAAAGCAGGCTGACTGGCTGGTGGGATTACTGGTGGCACTGGCAGGATGGCTAAAAGCAGGCTGACTGGCTGGTGGGATTACTGGTGGCAGTGGCAGGATGGCTAAAAGCAGGCTGACTGACTGGTGGATTACTGGTGGCACTGGCAGGATGGCTAAAGCAGGCTGACTGGCTGGTGAGATTACTGGTGGCACTGGCAGGATGGTTAAAAGCAGGCTGGCTGGCTGGTGGGATTACTGGTGGCAGTGGCAGGATGCAAAAGCAGGCTGACTGGCTGGTGGGATTACTGGTGGCACTGGCAGGATGGTTAAAGCAGGCTGACTGGCTGGTGGGATTACTGGTGGCACTGGCAGGATGGTTAAAAGCAGGCTGACTGGCTGGTGGGATTACTGGTGGCACTGGCAGGATGGTAAAAGCAGGCTGACTGGCTGGTGGGATTACTGGTGGCACTGGCAGGATGGCTAAAAGCAGGCTGACTGGCTGGTGGGATTACTGGTGGCAGTGGTAGGATGGCTAAAAGCAGGCTGGCTGACTGGTGAGATTACTGGTGGCACTGGCAGGATGGTTAAAAGCAGGCTGGCTGGCTGGTGGGATTACTGGCGGCAGTGGTAGGATGACTAAAGCAGGCTGGCTAGCTGGTGGGATTACTGGTGGCACTGGCAGGATGGTTAAAAGCAGGCTGACTGGCTGGTGGGATTACTGGTGGCAGTGGCAGGATGGTTAAAAGCAGGCTGACTGGCTGGTGGGATTACTGGTGGCAGTGGCAGGATGGTTAAAGCAGGCTGACTGGCTGGTGCGATTACTGGTGGCACTGGCAGGATGGCTAAAGCAGGCTGACTGGCTGGTGCGATTACTGGTGGCACTGGCAGGATGGCTAAAAGCAGGCTGGCTGGCTGGTGGGAATTCTGGCGGCACTGTCAGGATGGCTAAAAGCAGGCTGACTGGCTGGTGAGATTACTGGTGGCACTGGCAGGATGGTTAAAAGCAGGCTGGCTGGCTGGTGGAATTACTGGTGGCAGTGGTAGGATGGCTAAAAGCAAGCTTGCTTGCTATTCAGATTTATTTATATGAATGTACAGAAGCATTGCACAACTTGAGGACAATGTTGGCAGGTCAAAAAATTATATAATAGAAGAAAGGAGTATTTTTATAAGGAGCAAAGGAGGGAAATAATTTTTTTTCTTCATATATTGCTTCTGTTATCATCCACATTAAGGAAGCAGACCTCACAGTCTTCTGGACTGGAGTTGTCCCCACTTAGGAATTCTTTCTTCATGAGTGCCTCATCCTCCTCAGTGTAATGCTTTTTCAATCACATGGGTGCAGTATGCATATTTATGGAACACTTACAAACAGAGGAGACTCTGGACAGCCTTGGTTCAAGTCCCAGCTGAGGCACTTACTTCTTTCTCTCCTCTGTTTGTGCTCAATGGAATACAGTTTGCCACTACCACCATGCTGTCCTGCTGCCTACTCATCAGCACCACATCATGTGGTACAAACACAGACATATTTGTCCTAGGTAGAATGTGCCCTTCATTCATTTTCATAAATGTTAGCATGCCAACATTTCTAGGTGATAGATTTGTATGCCTGTCCCACACAATGGCCCCCACTAAACTAAATACCCTCTCCACGCTTACTCTAGAGGGTGGACAACTCAGATATTTCACTGTTATGGAGGTCAGTGCTGGCCACTCAGTCATTCTGCTGCTCCAGTACAGCAGAGGCTCTTCTAATAGGTTAGTGCCTGGTCTCTGCCAAATATGTACCCATCATGTGCTGTGCTGCAGTCAGTCTTACTGACTCATCAGCCTGGTCCTACTTTTCCTGTATGTCCACAATTCCCACCTGTGACAAAGCATTCAAAAGTGGATTTATGGTCAGTTGTCCTCCTGCAAACAGTACTGTTTTTCCAGCCCACTTAAGTGAGGTGGTAGCAACACCCAGACTGTCATCCTTGCCATGCTGTAGTTTGCAAAACTGTGCCTGTGACATCTGTCTTACAAGCCCCATAAACCTGTCTTACAAGCTGATCTGTTAGATGTTGTACTGGATCATATCCACCTTGAAGTATGGATGACAGGCCCATTTTATATCGTGGGTACAGCATAGTGGTAATTCCTAATTTGGGAGACTGCAGAATGGTAGAAATATGGGTATTGCAGTCTAATATTTAAGCATGTGTTCCATTAATGCACAGCTTGACCCATCTCCACCTGCCTCCAGCACCTGCTGTACATTTAACAAGATCTGCCTCAGCACCCTTAGCAGTGGGATGGCCTGACTGACAGAGGTAGTGTCCCCACTCGCTTCCTGTGTGGCATCCTCATACGGCCTCAGAATCATGATCAGGCCATCCATGAGTCACCATTGCTTGGTTGTCAGAGGAATGGATGCTTCCAAACTGTCATGACTTGTGTGCTTCGGCAGGTATTCTGAGATGGCGTTGTACTGCTTGTACAAGTGGTCCATAATTTACAGTACTGAGGTCCATCTCATGACAACTTCCAGCTTTATACGGTGCTGAGGCAGCTTGTTTTGGATATGCAGTTGCCTAAGATGGTCATGGGCCTTTCCAGAATGAGCAAAGTAGGCACAGATGTGACAGGCCACAATCAACATTGCCTTTATTTCAGGATATGCCAGAAACACCTGCTCTACAAGATTAAGACAATGTGCCATGCAGGGAACCCTGAACAATCCACCATCGGTGATGTATTTCACCACATTTGAGCCATTATTGCTTGCTATGAAACCTGCTTTCAGGGACTGTGGGTGCAGCAAATATGGTAAAATGCCAAGGTTATGAATGAATGTTGCAGTATTTCAGTGTTGATTCTTAACTTCGCTAATTTTCAGTATTTGAACTACAAACTTTCAGCATAGCCATTTTTCTCAAAGTACCCAGTCCCTACACTCTAAAATGCAAAGGCATGTTTGTCTATCAGTACACACTAAGCTTGGAAATATGTGCATGCACTTTACATCAATAGCATTGCAGTAGCAGCTATGGCTCTGACTAGAGTTTGTTGTTGCTGGAGCTGCAGATAAACTCCCCTTCCCCAATTCACACAACACTGTCTGCAATACAGAAACTGAAACTACTACTTTAAATAGGTAAATCATAAAAAAAAAAAAAAAAAAAAAATCAAAAACCAGTTGCTGATCTACAGGCACAAGGCACAGTACACGCTTCATGGAGTGGTTTTGGACAAAAAAACTCTGTGTTTTAAATGGTTTTATAAGTTTTTTTGGCACATAGCTCCAGAGTACAGCTAACTCCGACTCTCTTCCTCACACTGTATTGAATTCAGCCTATGCATGGAAAAACAACCCATGTGACCTCCTATCCCATGAATCCTTGCTAAAACCACAATTCATAGGTGAAGTTAGGTGAAGTTGCTAGTTTTTGCCATTCACAAAATTCTACTTTAACACAAAGAAGAATTTTGTCATGTGGAGTAAATTCATAACTTTTGAAAAATATGAAAAATTCTACAATGAGCGAATTTTTCTAACTTTGCTGACCACTAACCCTGACCAAGTCCCTTAAAGGGCACAGGAAACTGACAGCAGTTAGTAATGTTCTTAATTGCAGAAATGAAATTCATACTTCCTGAATAAACACTGATATGAAAAACTATCTTCCCAATTGTTGTATTTTTATGGACAACATGCTGTACAGTTGTTTTCATGGAACTGGTAGTTTGGAATTTTTACAATGTCATGGTTTGTGTACAGAATGCTAATTTTAAGATGTTAACCTATCAGAACCATGATCAGAGTTCTGTGCACAAACTGTAACATAGTTAAAATCCATATGTCTGGTGCTGTGAACAATGCAAAATAAAGTTTTTATATCACTTTTCTTCAAGTACAGTTAAACATATATAATTTAGGGGAGTGAACAGCATTTCTGAAAATAAGAACTGTATAACAGCTGCCAATTAGAAATGATTTCCTGGCCTCTTTAATCTCTCAGTTATCCAGTCCATGCAGCTGCAGAATAGAGGTGGGCATGCCAATAATATATAACTTAGAGTCAAGCCAGAGCTGAGCCAGAGGTCTGGCTTGACTCTATGAGCCACAACACAAGCTGAGCACTGGCTACTGCAGGGTGTTTTCTACATAGAAGTCAAACGTTTCAGTCACTACCCTAACTGCTCAGGCTGACAAAATTTTAGTTTGAGCTTGGCTCTAAATTACCACAATACACACAACTGTGGAGTCAAGCCACACAAAAGCGAGGGTACTGGACTTTAGAAGATCTGATTTTGGCAAAATGGGGGAATGTCTAAGAACTGCGCCAGCAAATGGGCAGGAAGGAGGGGCAGAAGAACAATGGGGAAAAGTCAAAACTGCATCATAGAGGCAACAAGCCTTTGTGTGAAACAAATAAAGAAAACAAAACAAAGTAGAAAGCCACTGTGGTCCTCAAAAGAGGTGGCAAAGAAGGTTAGGGAGAAAAAGATAGCATTCAGGAAGTATAAGGAAACAAAGAAGGAGCAGGACAGAGACCTGTATCAGTTAATGCAGATGGAAGTGGGGTAGGCAGTCATGAAAGCAATGACCCAAACTGAGAAAAAAAGCCAACTCAGTTAAGAAGGGGGATAAAACCTTTTTTAGGTACATCAGGGACCGAAGGAAGACCAAGGGAGGGATAATGAGGCTTAATAAAGGGGAGGGGGGATGGTCAGAGAGTGACAGTGAGAAGGCAGAGATACTGAACAAATACTTTTCTCAGTATTCACTAAAGAAGAAAAAGAGGGGAAGGTACCTAAACCAAAGAGAAGCACTCTGGGAAGGGGGGTTGATACCAGTCCATTCACAAAAGAAATGGTCCTGAATGAACTCTCAGAACTTAAGGTAGATAAGGCAATGGGACCTGATGGGATTCACCCCAGAATTGTAAAAGAACTAAAGGGAGACCTAGTGGCACCACTGACTACCCTTTTTAACAAATCATGGGAGGATGGTGTGGTACCTGAGGACTGGAGGAAGGCAGATGTGATCCCCCTTCACAAAAGTGGGAGCAAGGCAGAGGCAGAAAACTACAGACCTTGTAGTTTGACCTCAGTGGAAGGGAAATGATGGAATCACTTCTGAAAGAAAGAATTATCGAGGACCTAGAGGCCAGTGGGGCACAGGACCCAAGGCAGCATGGATTCACAGCGAAGGGTCATGTCAGATGAATCTAATAGCTTTCTTTGACTGGGTGACCAGAGTAGTAGAACAGGGAGGGCCTGTAGATATGGCCTACTTAGATTTTAGCAAGGCATTTGACACCTTACCATACAAAAGATTAATAAACAAGTTAGGCAGCCTGGGAGTGGGTCCCAGGGTGGTAACCTGGATAACAAATTGGCTGGACAACAGGATGCAAGGAGTAATAGTAAAAAGAGCACACTCAGGAGAAAGGGGAGTTACTAGTGGGGTACTGCAGGGTTCAGTACTGGGATCCGTACTCTTTAATGTCCTTATAAGCGACATTTCAGAGAGGCTGGAAGGAAAAGTATGCCTGTTTGCAGACGACACAAAGATATGCAATAGGGTTGATACACAAGGGGGGGTGGGGTGGAAAGGATGAGAAGGGACTTGGCAAGGTTGGAGCAATGACCAAGGCTATGACAGCTTAGTTTCAATGCAAAGAAGTGCAAAGTAATGCACCTGGGAAACAAAAATCCAGGGGAAGAGTACATAATGTGGGGGGGGGGGGGATACTAGCAACAACAAAAATGGAAAGAGACCTGGGGGTACTCATATCAGATGACCTTAAGGAAGGCAAGCAAAAAGAATGCAGTAAGGTGGGCTGGGGGGATACTGGGATACATATGGAGAGGCATCACCAGTAGAAAGCAGGAAGTTGTTATCCCTCTGTGCAGACAGTTGGTGAGACCCCATCTGGAGTACTGCGTGCAGTTCTGGAGACCCCATCTCCACAAGAACATAGACAGGATGGAGGCAGTAAAGAGGATGGCAACTAAAATGGTGCAGGGTCTGCACCAGAAGCCATATGAAGAGAGACTAAAAGAGCATAACATACAGTATATACCCTTGAGGAAAGGAAGGAGAGGGGGGACATGATAGAGACTTTCAAGTACCTCAAAGGAATCAACAAAGATCAAGAGGGTAGCATATTTCAGAAAAGGAGATGTGCAAGAACAAGGGGAACAATTTGAAAGTAGAGGGGAAACAGCTTGGGGCAACGTGAGAAAGTATTTTTTCACGGAGAGGGTAGTGGATGCATGCAACAGCCTTCCTGAGGAGGTTGTGGGGTCATAAACAGTGGGACAATTCAAGAATGCATGGGACCGACATAAGGCAATTATAATGGGGGGGGGGGTAAGAGGAAGTAGGCTGCTGGTTAACTAGGATCTGCAGCTTATCCAATAGATAGGGAAATGGACAGACTAGGTGGGCCAAGTGGTCCTTATCTGCCAAAAAAGTCTGTTTCTATGTTACATATGTAGTTATGGAAGTCGAGCCAAGCCAGGTTCGAGCCTGCTGTGGCTTGCCGACCTGTACTGCAGAAATGGGTAAAAGCAATACCCAATGAAAAGACATGTTGCAACTCAGCTGGGCTACTCCTGGTAAATGAATAAAAAAATTTAAAAAAGGAAACAAAAATTACTGACAGTCTCCAGCCTTTTCCATTCTCCCACACACAGTGGAGGCAGTGTGGTTTAGTTGTTAGAGCACTGCTGGGAACCAGGAGATTGCAAGTTCAAACTTTGCTACAATGAAAATGCTCCCTGTGTGGTCCTTAGGAAGGAAATCACTTAACTACCCAGTGCTCCAGTCCACCCACCTGTGAAAATGGGTAGAAGCAGGACTGGACTGAGAATGGCATGTTGCATCCGAAGTGGGATATTTTGGGTAAATACAATTGAAAAAATGGGTAAAGGCAGAACCCTACTGGAAATGGCATATTACATCTCAGATGGGTTATTCTGGGTAAATACGCTGTAAAAAAAAAAAAAAAAAAAAAGTTCCTGTGCCCATTCTCCAGACCATCAGGAGGCGGGGTCTAGTGGTTAGAGCACTACTGGGAACCAGGTTTACACCCTGCTGGAACCAAATACTGTCTGTGTGACCCTGAGCAACTTGTTTAACCTTCCAGTGCTCCAGTTGACCCAACTGTGGAATTGGGTCGAAGCCTGACCAGACAAGAAATGGGATGTTTAGGAAACCCCCCCTTGCAGGCAGTGGAGGCATCCTGTGTAAATTCATTGTGCAGAGTCAATGTTAACTGAAGCACACCATTAGTTTATTTTAGAATTCTGCATTGAACTAGTTACCAACTAATCTGACTCATGTTTCACCAGCAGGTAAGTACTTTTTTTAAATTATTTTACCCAATTTCAGCAGCTAGGCATAATAATTTCACTAAAAAATCTTTTTATTGGACCTAGATATGTCTTGAACAAAGACAGTATAGTACACAAGCTTTTGGGCCTCTCAGGTTCCTTCTTCAGCTGAAGATTGATTCACCTGAAGCAGGGATCTGTGAGGCCCCAAATGCTTGTGTACTACACCATCTTTGTACAAAACATATGTTGGTCCAATATGTGTAACGCCTAGATGGCGCTATCCCAAGGGCTACTACCCCTGCCTGATTTTCCACTAACAGGTTGAGGGGCCTGGATCCGATGGCGGGTGCCTCCACCCAGAGGTCAGGGTTTGCAATAGTTAAACTAACTTGGTCACAGCCCTCTGGGACACTGCGACCCCCCTTTCTTCCCACTAGTGGCCTACACAATATATCAGAATTATCTTCACAATATACACTTACCCCCAGGACTGGTTCGGGCAGTGTGACACCTGGGACTCCCTGTAAAATAAGATGATACAGTGCAAAAACCACAGTACAATACTTTAACATGGACGAACACCTCAGGCAGTGTAACTTTGCTGAAACAAACAGATCTGATTTATTTAGGGGGATATAACAAGGACAGGGGGAAATCAGGTTAATTAGTTTAAACACATTAATAATCACAGTACTGTGCACATATTTCAGAATCCCAAATGTCCCTAATGTCACTCTTACTGGGTACCCAGGCAATAAGAGGCTAGCCTATTTGGTGCAGCTGGTTGGGGCCCTGAAGATGGAAAATGCATGCACAATACCCAAATTGCACTCAATTCTCTGTACAGGGGATTTGAAACAAATGCGAGTCCCCACTAGCACTACACACATTTATATGGAAAAAGAAAGTACTATACCAGGCAGGCTGCTTCTCTATCCCGATCGCAATTACTGCACAGTACCCGGGAGAACACACAGCAGATTCAGTTCCTGACAGACCGAGTGCGATTCAGCAATTTCTCCAGTCTTCTACAGGGTGAGCCTGGTTTCTACTTTTCAGATCTCCTTGATTCTCTTCACAGGTCAGATTCAGTCCAAACAAGCACTTGCACAAGCTGCAGACCCGAAACTTGGGGCCTTACGTGTTTCCGACTAAAACTCTTGCACCGAAGGAGCACAGGGTTCCTTCCTCTTCATTGCCACAGCTAAACTGAAACTCCAGTAGACAAAACCGGGCACTTCCTTTGAGTTCCTCCCAGTTCTTGGCTGGATTGGCTGTCACTCACAATAGCCTCCCCCTGTTGGTGCAAAAAGGCGCCGGAGTCCAAACTACATTTCCCAGAGTCACTGCCATTACAATCCTCTTGTGGCTGGCTCAGATTACGAGTCCAAGTTCTGATTCGTCCATAGGCACCATTTTAGAGCTCCCTTAGCCCACACTGATTGGTTCAGTTCAGCAGTTCAAAACTAGAATGGGGAACTAGGCAAACACAGTTCTGATTGCAAAGAAAAGCAGAAAACTGTATTTTCATTATTGCTCTAAATGATTTCTGGCAAACAGTTGCATCTTTCAGATAGGTTCCCTTTGCACCCCTAGTGACTGCAAAAACTGAGTGAATTGGCAGCAGCTCGAGTGGGACTCAAGCAGAGAAACACACAGTCCCCCCCATACAAACTAATTATGTCTGCAAGCAGACAGCTCTTAAAGAGACAGTACCAGAGGCTCTAAAAGCACTCACAGATAAATGGCTTAAATGCCAAACACCATTCAGGCTCGGAGCATTCAATCAAGCTCCTGGAAGTCTTTTGGGAACCCCCATTTGCAGGGGGGTTACATAAGGTATCAAACCTTCCAATAACTCCTGTTTTCCAAGGACCGATATGTCTAAAATCTCTTTTTATTGAAAAACAGTTGTAAGCAGTCATTAGCCATTGACCAGTACTTGTTTTATTCAGTAATGGTACTTCTTGTGCTGTTTTAAATATTATCTACCCATGATACTGTAGCCCAGCACAAATACACAATCTCATTTTCAGTGGGTCCAACATCCATCCATTTTACTGCACAAAGGACTGAAGACCAGGGAAGGAGGTCAAGTGATTTTCTCAAGTTCACACAGTCAGTAGCTAGTAATACAGTAACATACTAGTAATCTAACTGTGGCAGAAATGACTTAGGGTCCATCTTGTCCATGTCCCTTGTAAACACAGGAACTTTACCCCCAGTCTGAGTACTGCACCCTATCCAAGCTTAACTGTTGGAATGTTTTCCTCTGTCATGGTGTGTAACCCTCAATACTATTCTCACTCAGGAGTCTCTCTAGTCCTGCCTTGAAGACCTGCTGTAAACATTGCCAGCTTCCACTACCTCACTGGTATTTCACATGCTTTGGTGTGATGTAATGCTATATGATGTCCTCCCTTACGCTGCCCCTTCTCCCAGTATGAGTTCATGCTCTCTAGTTCTGCTTGCACTCACCAGCTCACAGAGCTGGACATGTTCTACCCTGACAATCAAATTTAGCATTCAAAACACTACGATCATATCCACTTCTCTAGACGAAATAATTTAATAGTAGCCATTCCCCATAACTCCTGCCCCCTAAGCTCTTAATCAGCTTGGTGGCCCTGGGCTTGCCCCTCACTCTCTTCAATGACCTCTCTGTACTGTGGACACCAAAACTGGACACAGTACTCCAGGTATGTTCTAAGCAAGGTCTTGTACATGAGAGGACCCCTTCTCTTCACCTGCCCCTCCCCCCATGCATGCCAACATTGTCTTTGCTCTTTTGACTTGACTGCCCTCAGCTTGCTGACCACATTCACCTCCGTATCCTTTTCTATTGCTGTGCTCTCACTCTCCACTGTAGCACTGTGCAGGGTGTACATGCAACTTGGATTCCTTGCCCATAGGGGACGTACCTTACATTTCTCTACCTCAAAGCAAAGCCCTAATCTTTTGTCCCATACCCCCAATGTCTGTAAGTGCTCTGCAGTATAACCCCTGTCTTTGCTGTATGCAAGGTTTAGGCTAATTTAGTGTAATCAGCAAACGTTAACTACTGCTACTGACTCCCACCTCCATGTCATTGATGAATATGTTCAAGAGCAGTAGACCCAGCACTGATCCCTGTGGTACAGCTCAGTATATCCCACCACTCCTCATGGTGTCCATTCACCACCACTCCAAATTCCATATTCTGAATAGTTTATGGACTCCATATTACACCATATCTCCATGATTTTCCATGTGGTAGTTTGTCAAAGACTTGCTACATCTACCACACAGCCCATTTCCACCTCCTTGGTACCTCCTTAAAGAAAGCAGTCAGGTGAGTGTGGTGAGATTTTCCTTTTGTTAAGTAATCTTTGAGTAGTAGGGAACAGCACATTCTCTTTCATGTGTTAAAACCCCATAATCTTTTAGAATTGGCTTAACACTTTGCTGAGCACCAAAGTAAAACTCATGCGTCTATAATTACCTCAGTCAGATTATTTTGTTTATTTATTTAGTAACATATTTCGACAAGAGACTTCAACTAATGTGGAATATCTCATTATCCAGTGCACCTTTTTACAGCACTCTCAGCCATGACCATAGGGTTATCGAAGCATCCTCCAAGAGGCTGATGCACAAACAGAACTTTAGAATCTGGTCCTGTCTCCACTATTTCCTGTGAGCCTGTGAGTCATTCCTCAGTTCAGTTTGTGTATCAAGGTAGACTGGTTGCATTCTAGGTTGGTTTCCTGCCAATTAACCATTTGTTAGGTAAAAGTTAGCCATTTACTGGCATTTTTTCATTTTTTCATGTTAAACCTTTGAATTTGTAGAACAGAGCGCCTCCAGGGCACTGGTTGATTTTAAATTGCTAGCTTCTGGATTAAAATAAAGTTAAAAAAAAAATGCTAGCTTCTTTTGTGTTTTTTGTTTGTGGTTAATGCCTCCCGAGTTCAGGCTCTGGAATTTTTGTCTGGTCCATGTTTCTGTGTTTAACCTGAACTGCTCCTCTCTCTGATGGTGGCTCTCTCTAAGCTGTGGTAGAGTTTTTTCAGCATGACCCCAGTATTTGTCTGGTAATGAAGCTGCCATTTGTAGGTTTCATCTTTTTTGTTTAGGTGCTATTACTTGCATTGCTGTGAACATTTATCCTACAGGATTTTTATTTTATTTATTTGTTTCTGTTTTGGATTTACACCTTTGTGTCAGGATGCCTGAGATGTCCTAATGACTCCCCTCAAGCAGATAATCCTGGGTTTTAAGCAGAGGTTCCCCCTTCCAGCTTCTGTTCAGGGTTTCCTTGTTGGTCTTGATCGGCTGCAGTTCAGCAGTTTGCTGCCCTGCCACTACTCAGCTATCTGTTCACTGCTGGTGTGTGAGCATTTGCCATACTGAGTCCAATGTTGTCCACAGAATCCTTTTGCTGCAGCGGTGCCATCTGGCATGTGCAGTTAAACTTCCACTTATAACAGTGTCCTGGGGGAGGAGCAGCCAGTTACACAATGCAAGGTGAGGAGCTAGCAAATAAATTCAGCAATAATCCTTAAAAGTATTCAAAACATTAATTAAGCAATAAGGCATGATCAAGGGTTATGTTAATGGTCTGTTAATCACCTTCTAGGGGTGTACTGTGGCACGAGGTGTAGCCGAATGCCACATGCCCCTAGAGGGTGATTAACTGACCATTAACATAATCCCTGGGAGTGCCTTATTGCTATTATAATAAAAACAATTTTAAACAGTGCTAAACCTCGTTCAGCATATGCCTAAGCTCTACATGTATGTTAATAAAAGATTAACATAAGGCTGTTAGAATGTTTGCAGCCAATCAGAAAGCTCCATTTCTCAGACCCTTTTTATAATATGGTATATTCCACAGGTGTACAAACAGAAATTGGTTAAAGCTATAAAGACTACTTGCTTGTTTAGTCTCAAGCAACAGCATAGTCCATTCTTGAGAGTCTTGCTGTTCAGAGACACAGTTTACATAGTTTAGTGGTTTATGAGCTGATTAGAGTATGTCCCAGGTGCGTAATGAGGCATGAGGGGCTTGCGCTGAGTGCCTTCAGCACCTGGAAAGTGCTCTTATCAGCCCATAAACCACGCCTCAGGGTATCTTATTCTGCTTACAAAAGGGCCCCCCGTAGAAACCCTGCCCTAGAAAATAAATCAATTATTAAAAGAAATCTAATAAATATAAGTGTTAAAATTTAGGTTAATTAAGGTATTAACATGAAAAAAATAGTCCTTCTCAGCTATTAGTGGGTTTTTGTGTCTCACTCCCCCCTCCCCCACACTCTGTTTCTCCCTGCATACACAGACTTCATATTTTTTTACATTTTATTTCTATCTTTCTTTAAGGCTTTTTTAGCTGCATCTTGGAGATGCCAGTGATCAGGGCGCCTGTTCGAGCAACCACTGGTTTCAAAGGCAAGCTGTGAGTTAGTAGAGAGGCTATTTTAAATGGCTTTCCCATCATTAAAGTTTTATTGATCGCCCTGCTCGCTTGCTCTGTAAAGTGGGAAGGTTGATTTCTGCATTTGGGGAGATCTGAGGATTTCAGCACTTGGGGAAGATCCAAAGGGCACACAGAAAGATGAGAGAGCAGTTAGCAAGGAGGTTACATGACTTGCTCAGGGCTACACAGTAAGTGACAATTGTGTGGTTCAGTTCGTTATGCAAAAACTGCCTTCCAAGTACATAGATATTTTTTTCACTGTCCTGAATTATATCTTAAAATACAAGTCTAGTGCTACTCAGAAGTGTCCCTCTATTTGGATCCTTGGAGTCTGTTTTCATCTAGATCGTGGTCATGTTTCATTATGAGACCAGCCAGCTTAATTGAGAGTGAGCATGTTCCTCTAAGACCGCCGTACTGAGCGCTTTCTCTTTTTCCTTATTATCGCTGCAGCGCAATGGTGCTTCAGCATGAGCTGGTGGACATAGAATGAAAGTGACAAGGCTTCCCATAATTAAAGTTTTACTGCTTGTCCCGCTTGCTCACTTTGTAAAGTGGGCTGGGGTGCAGGACACTTGTCGAAAGGAGGATTGGGGGACCGGAGAAATGGCAGGGCTGAATAGGAAACAACAGCAGTGAAAACGGAGGTACAACACTAGATTTTAATAATTAAATTGTTTTGCCTGGAATTTCAGGACCAAGAGAATTACTTCCTTAATCTGCAGAGGGACGATCAAAGGCCCTATCCACATTACTTCTCTGTAACGTTACAGGGGGCCCAAACTGTTACCGCAACGGTTTGCATTTACACCTGTAACGTTACATAAGGCATTTTCGTAACCACTGTTGAAACCATATATGAGGTGGTTTCAACAATGGTTATGAAACCGGTTATGCCTCGGTTACGTTACCGGCCGTAGTGAGGACGCATGGTATTGTTCCCCT
The DNA here is from genome assembly GCA_016271365.2 of Neoceratodus forsteri. NCBI lineage: Eukaryota > Metazoa > Chordata > Ceratodontiformes > Ceratodontidae > Neoceratodus > Neoceratodus forsteri. The sequence goes on from CM057453.1 coordinate 930,462,830, forward strand.
TGCGTAGCGCGAGCTGCATTGTGGGATCGGGTGCCGCTGTAACGGTCACCCAGCTCCAGCAGTGTGGACTGGCGGTACTGGTCCCGTAATGGACACCGCCACAGTTTGGACACACTGCACCACTCCCCGGCCGTAACGGTTTGCATCCGGGCCTGAGTGGTGTAGTTTGGACGGGGCCTAAGAAACTCTTGCAGTTTTTGTTCCACCATTAGCTCTCTGATAAATCCAAAGACCCACAGTCCAGTCATGCACCTTAGCACCTCCTCCAGCCTGCTAACTGACCCCCCTGATGTTGCCCATGCATTTAATACTAAATTTATGAACCTATCTGTGGCTAGAGTGGTTTGCTCTGACTATTGTGTTAATAACTTTTATTGTTTTTTAGATATAACTTGTCACCTGTGAAAACTGGCAGTCTTTGCTCATCTGGTCTACAAGTATAAAAAATTAAAATGGAAATGAAAATATCTGCCCACCTGAGCAAACTACCTACCACCAACCTGCCAGCCCTATAGATCTGGCAGGGCTAATTTCCGATGCTGGTACCTCCTACCTTCCCTTCTACTTCAACGCCATCTCCCCCACAAATACCCTCAAGCTTATCAAGAGCCTCCCCAACAGGGGCAGCCCTGGCAGCAATGGGCTTTACACCTCTTTCCTTAAACTCATTGCCCCTTGCATCTCCAAACCAATTGCCTTTATCTTTAACTTAGCCCTGACCACATCAACCATGCCAGCCATATGGAAGAATGCCAAAGTCATACCATCTTTAAGGCAGGTGACCCCCTATCCCCCGACAACTATAGGCCCATCTCCATCCTCCCACACCTGAGCAAACACCTGGAAAAAGCTGTCTATCACCGGCTCACCAACCACATAGGAAAGTATAACTTACTTTGCCTGCAGCAGCATGGGTTCCAGAAACAGCACAGCATCACATCTGCCTTGGCCCATTTCACAAACCACGTCTTTTGCAACATGGACAAGGGAAACACCACTGGTGCTATATTTGTGGACCTGACTAAGGCCTTCAACCCAGTGGCGTAACCAGATGTATTTCCCATATGCATGTGCATACAGAAAAAAATTTAACTTTCACTTTTAATTTTGAGTAGTTAAAAAAACAGGAATCGTATTGGTCTGGGCTGGCAGTTGATGCTGGGGGGGGGTGTCTCTCACTTCTCCTCCAACCCAGCTCCCAGAGACATGCGGGCACAAAAGGTACATGAGCTTTAAGGCATTCGCGAGGAGTGGATTGGACATATACTTTTCATGCTCCACCAACCAGGTCATCAGATTTTCCTGCCACCACACCACTCACACACACACACTTCTTCTTCCTGTGTGTGAGTGACTTTGAGTGCGCCAGTATTGTGCACTGAAAGCCAGCCTACAGCAAGTACCATTGAGAGGAGGAGAAGGACTTGAAAGAGCTTATGTTGTCTGCTGAGTGCTGACTGCTGGTGGGAACAGGACTAAGAAGAAAGAGGTGCTGCCTGAGCCTGCCTCACTGCACCCTGCCCTACTACCCTCCACCCCTCCCTCCTTTTTGCTGACCACCTGCACCCACTGAGCAGGCTGACAGCCCACCAAGCCCAGTCAAGAGTTGACCACCATGACACTAAATTCTAGCACCAGACGCCTGGCACCCGTCCAGAACCAGCAACCAGAAGCAGAGGAAGAAGAGAAGAGAAGAGGGTTGACTCGACTTGAGAAAGAGCAGTAAAAGACAAGACTGTCTCTGTAGAAGAAATGATATGGGACTGGGAGGAGGTCAGACTTGGTCACTGGTTAGGTACCATTTTCAGAAGTTTTTTTTTTTTTTTTGAGTCGTCATGTCCTCATCCATCGAGTGGCAATAATCTCTGGCTGGCCAGCAGGCTAACTCTGTAATTTAGCTGCAAGCTGCCCTGCTGCTGCTGTTCTGCTTTGACTGCCTGTGTTCAGTTTGGGATGAGCCAGAGTTTAGATTAACTCTTGATGCCATGAAATTGATGTAATTCCCTTTAATTGGGACCGCTTTGATATGAATCATCAGGAGTTGGTTTGCTGGCTTTGTGATCTATTCCAGGCAAAGCTGCTTCCTTTGCCCAAGCTAGGCTGCAAATGTCGAGGAACAAGGGTGTGTGCCATGGGGAGGCCAGGAAAACAGATGTCAGATACTTGAAATGAAAGGCACTGGTTGTACCAATAACAAAGAGCATTTTGCCCAAATGAAACTTAATCTTATGTCTGGCACAAATGAACCAGAATGTCCTGACTCATGGTTTAAGTCGCATTATAATTTACAGCCTGGGGTCTCCTCCTAACCATTGTAGCAGTTTGTGTGTTTATTAAGGAGATCTGTCTGCATTGTTAGTTCTGAACATATATGAAGGGGCACAGAGCAATGTATTGATTACAATACACAGCCCTTAGTTCTGTGATTTTTCCCCACTGCAGTAGATAGTTTAATGATTCCTCTGTTTTGTCGGTTGCCTGTAGAAACTATAGTTGTTTCTCATGATGGGAGCAAAGGTTGTATTCCAGCCCAGTCATTTTATTGCACAGTTTGTTTTACCTTAAAAAATAAGCAGAATAACATTAAAATGGGAATTCTTCAAAATGATTAACACAGGCATTATACGAAAATAATCCAGTAAGTGAAAGACCTTTATTCATAAGAAATGTGTGTTGTGATGGGAGGGACTGGGAGGCAGTGGTGTGAGTTGGTGGCAAATATATCGTCAGAGGCTCCCCACAGTCTCCCCTCTTTTGTGTAGGCTTGCAACAGTCATGAATCACACAGCTTTCAATGCATTCAGGCTCGTTATATTTTTTGAGTTTTATCTGCTCTTTTAAACGCACACTCCCATTGCACAAATTCTGTTTCTTATGAAATGTTTTGAACAGCTTCGTTGGTACTGACTGGTTATGTACACAATTCTGACTAACTCATTGAATAACTAAAATTGCCAAGGGTATGGGTAATTCCTTAGAAGGATTCTGAAGAATTTTCAGTGCATCCCCCCAGGCCTTGTTCATGTTCAACATCTTCAGCATTTTCTCAGCTGTATCTCCTATGCTCTCTATTGAATAACATGTTGCTGCCTGATATCATGCAGTCCCTTTCCACTGTGTGTACTAATGAAAAAACGTATTTAGTCCCTTTCATGTTTTATCATTAACATAATATCACATGAAAGAACCAAACAAGGTGGTCCTTTATGAAATATTTCTACAGACATTAAATAAATACGTAATTAAGTAAATTGTTTAAACGTGAAGCACAAATATGAACAGTCAGTTATAGGCATTGGATGCCATTATTTCAGTACAGGAAGTAGTCAATGCATTGTGGGTAGTAGCTGTAAGAAATTCCATGAGTCTGTGCCAGGAGCCAGCAATACTTTAAAGAACAAAACCTGAATCAGGCTTTTACATTCCTTCAGCTGCTGCTAACATCAGCAGCTACTACAGACATATGCTTTATCCAGCTTGGCACTAAGCCATGTAGTGTGATCTGTGACTCAGTCATAGATCAGGTCAACCCTAAGAAACAAGGACATTAAAGTACCATATATATATATATATATATATATATATATTTAGGACAGGGGTTTCTCAAATTTTGGAATATACAGGTTAGTCGTATTTCAAAATGCTGCTAGTAAAATGAACTGTAAAGAACCCCTTTTATAAAAATGCCTTAATTCATTCATTGTTGGCAGTTTACCTGCTTGTTCACATTGGACACATTACCGGTGCTTCTTGATTCATAAATATTTCAAAAAAAGATTAGCCCTGTATACTTCTCAGTGCAGTAACAATGGCAGGCTACAGCTGATTGGTGTTATTGCACTTGCATTGTGTGCTGTAAACTATTACTCAAGATTCTCAGGATCAAGAAAGAATAGGGAATTACTGTAATGTTATTTGCTCATGGTAAACAATGGGTGTTTACTCACCTGGTAAAGGTGATTGTGTTGGTTGACATCCATGGCACTCCAGACATTACCTCATGGGTTTTAGCCCACCTGAAAGGCTAGTGATGCACATGACTCTAGGATCAAATTTCTAGTATATCCAGGTCCCAGAAACCCCTGTTCCCCAGTTCAAATCTTCCATAGCTGAAATCAAGGTTAGTAAAGCGCAAGAAAATATTCCAGAGAAAAAGCAACACAGTCATTGTACCTAATGAAGCAGCCTGAGACATAAGCTCGTTTGGACAATTGGCCCGGTTTTATTTTCCTATTATTTACAATCTAATCTCGACCCCTATTAGGTTGACGGAATGTTCCACCCCGTAGTTGTGCCCATAGTGGCCTATACCTTATCCCCTCTTTTGGTGTGTTTGGGAATGCCCCGATCCTGGTCACTCTGAGTACTCTGTCGGGAAGGTCTTGGAGTGCCATGGATGTCAACCAACACAATCACCTTTACCAGGTGAGTAAACACCCATTGTGATTGGTTGACCATCCATGGCACTCCAGACATTACCTCATGGGTAGATAAGTAGCAGTATATTACCCTAGGGTGGGAGACAGAGTGGTCTATGAGTGAGAGGCAGAGGTGGCTGTTAGTAGGATCTGTGTTACATAAGTGGGCTGTATGTTGTACAGGTGCTCAAGCCTATAGTGTCTGGCAAACGTATGGATGGAAGTCCATGTTGCCACTTTGCATATGTCTTCGGAAGACACGTTCGCCCTTTCTGCCCAGGAGGTGGCTACTGATCTGGTGGAATGGGCCTTGATACCCTCGGGGGGTGTCATATGCTTGGCTATATAAGCTTCCTGGATGGTTCTTCTGAGCCAGCCAGCGATCGTGGTCTTAGAGGCTGCCTTACCCTGTCTTTGTCCCCTTGTGACAATAAATAACCTCTCCATCTTATGTAAGGGCAGAGTCCTGGCTATGTAAACGGAGAGGGTGATCCTGACATCCAGATGATGGGGGATTGGCTTAATGCCCTGTTGTGCGTCTCCAGAGAAGGTAGGCAGCTCAATGGGCTGTTCCCTATGGAAAGTTGTGGATACCTTTGGTTGGAAGGCTGGAACAGTCCGTAAGCAGACTCCTTGAGGAGTGAACATGGTGTAAGGTTCCCTACACGAGAGTGCTCCTAGCTCTCCAATCTGTTGAGCTGAGCAAATGGCTACAAGGAAGCAGGCCTTGAGGCCGATCCAGAATAGGTCCACCTCATTGAGCGGCTTGAAGGGAGCTGTACTGAGGGAATCCAGTACCAGTGGGAGATCCCATGATGCAATGAAGGGTCAGACCCTGGGTTGGAGTACTTCCACTGCTCTTAGGAAGTGTAGGGCATCTGGGTGTGCTCCCAGGCTGTATCCCCCGATGGCGCCTGTGGCCGCTGCAATGGCTGATAGTTGTACTCTCAGGGATGAGTGAGCCAGTCCCTTGTCTACTCCCTGTTGGAGAAATAAGAGGATGGATGACATGTCCGGTTGCTCTGGGTCCTTACCTTGCTCGCGACACCACTTCACGAATAGAGACCACTGTCTACCATAGGTGGATGTGGTCAAGGACCATCTAGATTGTAGCATCGTCGATATGACGGACTCATGGTAGCCTGCTCTCATCAGTCTCTTCCTCTCAGGAGCCAGGCCGTGAGCTTCAGAGTCTGCGGGTCCGGGTGAAGTACTGGGCCCTGTGTCAGCATATTCGATTGGTATGGTAATCTGATGCTGGCCAAGGTCATGTCGAGTACCATGGCAAACCATGTCCTCCATGGCCAGTAGGGTGCCACTAGGATGATGGTATGTCGAGATGCTCTGATCTTGCTTAGTACCTGGGGAAGTAGGGGAAGGGGTGGGAACATGTAAGCATGCTCCAGGGACCACGGTTGTGAGAGGGCATCGGTTCCCTCGGACCGGCTTTCCCTGAACCATGAATAGAACTCCTGAACCTGAGTGTTTTCCATTGTGGCCATGAGGTCCATGGACACTGGACCCCAGGTTTCCTGGATCATCTGAAAGAGACGGGGATGGAGCCGCCACTCCCCTGGGTGAACCTGTTGCCAGCTGAGCCAGTCTGTTCACATGTTGAGTCTGCCTGCGAGGTGCACGGTGCCGAGGTAGCTGATGTTGGTCTGTGCCCAATTTTGGACTGAAGTTGCCTCCCTGAGCATGGCCTTGCTCCTGGTGCCCCCTTGTTTTGCGATATATGCCACCGTGACCTGGTTGTCAGAGCGTATAAGAACCGACTGGCCACAGATGGATGATCTGAAAGCCTCGAGGGCATAAGCTACTGCCCTCATTTCTAGTATATTGATGGATAGCATAGCTTCTGTTGAAGTCCATAGCCCTTGAGCTGTCAGGTCGCCCAAGCACGCACCCCAGCCTGACAGGCTTGTGTCCGTTTCTATTGTGGCAGTGTAAGATGCCTCTAGAGGAACCCCTCTTGTGAGGTTGGACTTCACTGTCCACCATGCTAGTGAGTGTCTCACCAATGGTGGTAGTGGGACTACGACTTGTAGGCTGAACTCATTCGGTGATCCCCGGGTGAGTATGTAAGTCTGAAGTGGGCGCATGTGCCATCTTGCCCAGGGTATGAGGTCTATGCAAGATGCCATGCAACCCAACAACTGGGCTAGGCATCCCATGGTTGTCTGATGGTGAGATCTCATGCGACGAGCCAATGTTATCAGATTGAGCACCCTTGTCTGAGAGGGTTTTGCCCATCCCTGTGATGTGTTGATTAGAGCCCCCAGATGTTCGATCTGTTGAGTGGGCACCAGATGGCTCTTGGCATGGTTCACTACCCAGCCGTGTTCCTCGAGTGCCTGTAGGGTGGTCAGTGTGTCTCGGTGCGATTGCTCTTTGGAGCGTGTTTGAATGAGCCAGTCGTCCAAGTAGGGTATGATATCCAGACCCTGTTCCCGAAGTTTGGCTACTAGGACGATGGACACCTTGGTGAACACCCTTGGCACCGAGGTGAGTCCAAAGGGCAAGGCTTGATGCTGGTAGTGGTGGTCCAAGATGTGGAACCGGAGGTATTGTTGGTGTTTCGGTGTGATAAGAATGTGGAGGTATGCGTCCTTCAAGTCTATGGATGTGAGGTAATCACCTACCCGGACGCTGCGTAGGGTTGACCTTATGGTTTGCATGTTGAACCTGTTGCACATCACGTGTTCGTTGGGGTGTTTCAGGTCCAAGATGGGGCAGAGTTCTCCCGATTTCTTGGGCACGAGGAAGAAAATGGAGTACACCACTAGTTTCTGCTCGTGCGTGGGAACGGGCTGGATAGCTCTGTTTTCTAGCAGCTCTGACAGGATGTGTTGGACCTGATGTGGGGTCGCCTTTCTTTTGGCGATGGGGGAACTTAAGAACCTGTGTGTGACTGGAGAGTGGGACACCTCTATAGAGTACCCTCTTGACACCTCCTCTCGGACCCATCTGTCTGAGGTTGTGTTGAGCCACTGGCACCTGAACAGTGACAGTCTTTGTCCCACGGGGGGGGGGTACGACCCCTGTCTTTGCAGGTTTATGTGAAGGTAGTCATTGCTGTTTCATCCTGTAACCTCTACCTCTTCCCCCAAATTTTGGGCCACGGGCTCTAAAAGATAAGGGTTGGTAAGAATGGGAAAAGGAACTGCAGTGACCGGTGTATGTTCCTCTGCCTCAAAAGGGACTGTTCTGGGAGTGTGTGTCTCTGCGAGGTTGGTATGACCTGTATCCCCCCGAAACCTCCGCCTCACTGAAAGGAGGTAGGTGTACTTAACCTTGTTCTTAAGCAGGTCTCTGTCCTCCTCTTTTTGTTTCAGGAATTCCTGTAGGCCCTCCCCAAAAACATGCTTTCCCTTCATGGGTAAATTTTGTAGTAATGTCTTTGATTCGTTGTCTGCATCCCATAACTTGAGCCACAACACTCTCCTGGCATGGTTGGTGATGGCCGTGGCTCTGGCATGCAGCCGAAGGGTGTCCATAGCCATGTCCGCCAGGTATTTTGCAGCATTGAGAGTGCACTGTAAAAGTTCTACCTCTCTGGACTTAGGGTTTGCTTGCTCTAGGAGCTCCTCGAACCAGCGGATTTGTGCACGTGCCATGTAGATAGCCGTTGTGGAAGCTTTGGCAGCAGTTCCCTTGATCTCGAAGGCCCTCTTTAGCATGTCCTCGACTTTCTTATCCATTGGATCTTTTAATGCTATGGTTCCACAGGGTAAGATGGTTTTCTTACTGAGCGCTGCCACCTGAGGGTCAATGGTTGGGGCTTTGCACCAGATACCGGTCTTGTCCTTTTGGACTGGATACATCCTGTCCAAGTTTCTCTTGTTTGACATTCTGCTTGGTTCTATGGATTGCCACTCTCTGTTGAAGATGTTCTCTATTGCTGGGCATATGGGGAAGGTCTCAGAAGTGGTCGCCTTTTGTTGGATCATGGGATCTAATTTTGACTCTGGTTTTCCCTCCTCGACGTTGAACTCCGTGGTGGCCTTGACAATTTTCATGAGGCCTGGGACCATGTCGTAGGAACACAGTTTTGACATGAGGGATGGCACGGCTTGTGGTTCCATGTCCTCCTCGTCGGTATCCACTCCATCCTCTTCATCTGGTATCTCCTTGTCTTCACCGGAATCCGTCCGAAGTTTGTCTGGCACCAGTTCTTCAGTGTCTGGACGTTCCTCAGAGGGCTCCCCTGCATTGTCTGGCTCCGGAAGCGGTGCTGCTGTTCTATGCTGCGTAAGGGATTCGAGTTTCTCTGTTATCTTCAGCATGAAATTCTGTTGGCTCTCCATCATGGCAACTGTGGCCTGCTGATTCTGTATAGGAGGGTTCCAGGATCCATCCAAGTAGGGCCGCTGAGGGCCGCTGGGCCCTGGATTGCTGGGACCTATGACAGGAGTTTGCTCCGTTGGTAAATCGTCATTGTCATGAAGACAGGAGGAGCAAAGGGGGTCCGGGGTGTGGGGCAGGAGAGCAGCATTGCAAGAGGAGCACTTCTTGGCCTTTACTATCTGGTGGAGAAAGAAGAAGGCAAGCGTATAGTTAGGGCTAGTGCAAGGTACTTTTATTAGGCCATTGGGCCTCCTTATATATTTGTGTTCACAAGCAGATTGAAAGTTGCCTTTAGCTGCCAGAACAGCCTGTGCCATACCTTTGATGGTAATAACTGCATGTGGGGTCACTGTGGGAGGGACCCCTCATGGATAGGCGCACCAACCCGGTGGTCGCTATAGGGAGGGATCTCCAGAATGGTGACAAACATATTGGGTTGCTGTGAGAGGGACCCGGTGAAAACTGGGGCAGTGCAGGGATCGCCGCCTCTACATCAAAGGTTGCTATGGAAAGGGACCTGTGTGTACAAAAAAAGGGGGTGATCTCTGGAATTGTGGCCTGTATATAGAGGTTGCTATGGGAGGGACCCCATATATATGCTCGTGGAAACCTTAGGCTCGACTGGGGTCAGCTGGGCTTGGTTCCTCCTCTGTTAGCTCGTTCGAGCCCCTGGTATGTTTAAATTCGCTTTGTCCACTTGTTGCGAAGGGGGGTCCCCTTTCGCAGGACCTGAGAAGTTGCAGAATCCGAAGGGCTTGGGGCCCCTGGGTGAGAGTGGATGGCCCAGGAGAGCTTAGGCCGTTGGTTCCCCTGAGGCCATCGACCACGTGGTTGAGATGCAGGGGCCAACGCCTGGGTGCTAACCTGAAGCGCGGATGAAAAACTGGGTGTTTCCCTCAGCCCACTTGATTGTGTACACTCGTGAGGACTACCAGAGAGACGACCTATGATCTATGGGGCAATGGCTGTAATAGGCAGATCACTGGGGCGAGAGATGAGCTCTATCGTGGCGTGCCTGAAAAAAAGGTAGGCTGTGGGGCTGCCTGACCCCTTGAATGGTTGTTTGAGGCCGCTGTGGCCATTGCGGTACCTCGTGGGGTCGGGAGGCGAGCAAGCGCTTGTGATGCGCCTGTGAGATTCGCCTTCTCGACACTAGCCCCTATGAAAGTAGGGGGGCTAAGGATAGAAGAGCCGACCACGCAGCAGAGGGAGGAGAGAGGCGCCGTGGAGCGTGCATGTAGGCCAGAGGCCTATGGGTGGCGTGCTCTCCGAGCGAGAGCAAACGGCGTTGCAACCACGGGGGGGGCCCCTCACAGCATGGAGCACCTCGTGGATGCCTACAGAGCGAGTAGGGGAGGAGAGGCGAGGGGGCAGGCCATAGGCGGACACCTTCCCCCTGTGCTACCTCGCGATGCTAAGAGGGGGTTCAGGGGAGCGCCTAGCGTGGCATGAATTCAAAAAATCAAACAGCCATCTGCAGGGTGAAAACCCCACTACTGGGTCTCTCTCCTTTTCTTAACGCAAAAAACACAGTTAGGTGCCTGTAGGGATGTTCCCCTCTTAGCGATAGCAAGCAGACGTAATAATGTTATGCAGTATGAACACATGGTAGAAGCTGTCTAGAATCCTAACAACAATCAGGATCGTGATATCACTGCTTGCTCCCAGCCCTAAGCAGGCTGGAAAACTCTTATTCTCTCACGATGCAAATGACAAAAATTGAAGCTAAATAACTTAAATAAACTGAAACCTGAGTAAACTTAAACAAACTTAAAGCCACACAGCTGGCTGTTTCTACATTGGGAGACAATGTGCTGTGTTTTTATTCTGGAGCAGCCATGCAGCACCTAGGTTTTCTGCTCCTAAGCCATAATCCTTGTAGAATTTATAATCAGAGGCCTACCTTTCTGTGTGGAGAAAACAGGGATCCTGGTGTGCTTGTTGCCTGATCAGATGCACGATTTGAACTGGAGAACAGGGGTTTCTGGGACCTGGATAAACTAGAAATTTGATCCTAGAATCATGTGCATCACTAGCCTATCAGGTGGGCTAAAACCCATGAGGTAATGTCTGGAGTGCCATAGATGGTCAACCAATCACAATATTACTTGCACTGTAAGTCGCGAAGAAATAACATTGTTGGAAAAAGTTGCATGGCTTAAGATAAAGAAAGTCATTTACTCTACTTATAAATGTAAACCCGGCTATTCCAGCAACATCAGTGGGCTATACAGTATACAGTGTAAAATACTTTTAAATATTCTTTCATTATGTCTGAGACATTAACTCCCCGGCTTCATACTGGGGAACATTCAGGGAAGGAAATACGGTCCGGTGGTTTGAGCCCAGAACTGTGAATTAGGTCTTCCTATGTATTTGTGAATAACCTGTAGGTTCCAAAATTAGAGAAACCACAACCCTTTATGTCTATAAATATGGTACTTTAGTGTCCTTGTTTCTTAGGGTTGACCTGGTCTATGACTGAGTCACAGATCACACTACATGGCTTGGTAACAAATAGGATGAAGCACATGTCTGCTGTAGTTGTTGATGCTAGCAGCTAGTAAAAAAGAACTGCATTAAGATTTCTAATTGCTCTAGCCCATTTTTAAAGGAGTATACTGTATATATATATATATATATATATATATATACAGTATATATATATATATATAATATGGTAGCACGGTAGTGCTACCATAGTTAGAGTTGAGGAGCCATTTACATGTTAAACCTAAAATTTTGCACCTTAATAACTTTGCAACCATTCAATGGATTTGCATGAAATTTGGAATACATGATCAAGAACTATACATCTTGGGATCTGCCAACTTTCGTACTGTTTGGATATACGGCTGCGGAGTTATTAAGCGTGATCAATGCACGCATTTACGCTTTTTTTGAATTCTTTGCTCATACCTACAAGTCGCACAGTTTGCGCGACCGGTCCGAAAACTTCAGGGAGCATGTGGCCAGGGTCCCTGATGTGCCTTTTGAAGATTTTGTGAAAAAATATTAAACGGTTCAACAGTTATTCAAAAAACAATTTCCCATTATAAGTCAATGGGAAAGTTAACAAAAAGTTTGACAGTGTCACAAATGCACTTTTTAGTGTCGCAAATGGCCCTAGTAGTGTCGCAAATCCGCCATTTTGTTTTCAGTTAGTGATCAGAAAAATGCTTGTTATTTAAATTTGGATCCTGTAACAACACAATTCTTTCTGTGTTTATCTAGTCGGACCCTGAGGATACTAGGCATGTCTTTATTTTGAGGTTAAACACCCCAGAAATATGTTTTTTCGATTTCTGGAAAAAGTAGTGTTGAAAAGAAGTGTCGCACTCATGAAAGTGTCGCAAATGCTTGCGAAAGCTGTTGCAAATCACGACACCACTTTTTAGGACTATGGCCAAAATGACAGCAGTTTTTTGTCACCCTACTGCAGCCTACATCTCACAGATGTGCCATTTAGTGGTTTGGTGACAAAATATTGCATGGATGCAAAGTTACAGTACTCCAAAGTTTACACTTTTTCCCATAGACTATCATTGTGGCGTCCGCTGCATGACAGGAATTCTTTGCCACCCTGCTGCAAAATAACGGTTTGCTCTTTTACACTGAAATTTGGAGGGAAGAAAGCCAACATCCCACAGATGTGTCTTTTGGTGGTTTGGTGAACAAATATTACATGGTGACAAAGTTATGGCACTCTGAACTTATGTTTTTTCCCCATAGGATAACATTACAGCGTTCGCCGCGCCTTTCAGGGCCCGTATCTCGGAAACAGTGCAAGATATGGACTTTTCGTTGGAAAAATGCTTAGCCCCATTAGCTAACAACAAAACTAGCCAGGAAAGTCATAAATCATATGACTTTTACATTTTTTTATACGTTGTATGGTTCCTGAGATATAAGCAATTTGGTATTCCAACTCCTCATTTTCTGCTCCAAGACCCATTATTATGCATACATTCTTTGTACTCACTGTCCTTCTCTATGCAGGTTTTGGGGAAAACCAGCCTGTGCGCTTACAGTACTGTTAGCATTACCGCTTCCACTTGTGGTTCCGTACCTGTTTCACTTACCGTTCCTGTCTACGCCACCATGTGCGTTACCCTTTGTGTTTTCATTTGCGCTTGCGTTTGCGTTATTTTTACCATGTGTGTCTACAGTACTGTTTCTCTTTTTGTTTTGCTTTGTGTCACCATGCGCATTACCATTTCTGTATGAGGCCACTGTGTTACTATGTGACAAGACATCACGTGGCGGAGTGTGGGGGCCCTTTGGGTCCCTGCGCTCTCGCCGCTGCATTACATTCACTATTTCTCATTATCATTCTCAAAAAGAAGGGAAATTAGAGGCAAAAAACTCTGTTTAATGCATCAGTTAGGGGCTGTTCCACAGCGACAAAAGCGAGGATATTTGGTGTTAGGGTTGAAAGCCCCCCCTGGACCCCCAGCACACCCCCCCAACCGGCATCAGGGTGCGCATTGGGGTCATCGGTCCTAACTCTCACCCCATTCTCCTATACCTCTGCTTCTTTACATGTGATGGGGTGAGAGTTAGGGCCGATGACCCAACATGCGCACCCCAATGCCAGTTGGGGTGGGTGGCTGGGGGTCCAAGGGGGCTTCAGCCCTAACACCAAATTTCCTCACTTTGTCACTGTGGAACAACCTAACTGATGCATTAAATGGAGTTTTGCCTCATATATATATATATATGTAAGCCCCTCAATTCGGGCTTACCCGGTAGGGCTACAGTCCTCTGATCATCTGCCAGGTGCCCCCTGATTGACTGTGGTGGGTCTTGAGCCTGGAAGCCCCTCCGTGCCCATGGCTGTGGCAGGGCTAGGATTCAGGACCTCGAGCCAGGATATGGATAGGGCTGAGGTCTGAGTGGTGTTCATGTGCCTTCAGGAGCTGTGGGAAGGTTGGAGTGGCACTGATAATTTGAAACCGCAGGAAACGCTCAGAAGAAAACTACAAATATGGTGGCCGTGCACCCAGTGCGCATGCACAGCAGCCTGGGAAAGGGATTTAAAGGAACCACGGCTCCATTCTGATTTTGGCCACATGGCTGATGGAAAAAATATGTGTCTCCAGCTTCAGAGGCAGGAAAGGAGCCGGGGAACATTAGTATGTTTGACTGGAAGGTTTCTGATCGTGGGAGGGAGAATGTTGGCAGCCCTATTAAGGGCAAACTATTTAAAATAAAGGGCCATGCTGTCAGAGTACTCCCAACAGAAGATGACAGCCCCCATAAAGAACTACAGAATGGGGCTGATGGGAAAACACACAGAGCCAGCCTGGAGATCACATGGGGAACAGCAGCCAATGATAGGGAGGCTGTCCAGGGGAAATATAAGGCTGTTTTTTGGCACTGAAATGGGGTTGTAGGTTGAGAGAGACTGCAGGGTAGAGGTGAGAGGAAAAACTGCTCCGATTAATACAGTCTGCCTGGCTGTGTAAACCCTGCCTACTTCTATCCACCAAGCTGAGTACAGGAGGAACAGTAGCTGCTTGTGAGACTGAATCAGAATAAAGAAAAGCCAGAGATTTATAGCAGCCCAGCTAGTTTGGACTTCTGTTTGAACTGAGAAAAAAAGAGATGGGCTGTGGGCTTTGAAAAAAAACAACCCCTGCTCCCCACGCTGCAGAAATTGTTGAGTTTAGTGGACTTTTCAGCCAGGGGAGAGCCTGCAAGTGTTAAGTAAAGCTGCTGTGACAGGACCCAGCTCTGCTGGTGGAAGCATCCTCAAGGAGAGGGGCTGTAAGGTAGAGACTGTGGAAGCCCTGCTGCCCTGTGCTGGTCCTGAGGGTGGTCAGGTGTGCCTCGTAAGGGTTTGGGGAACATAAGCAATCTTGGTTCCTCGGACCAAAGATGACGATGCCCTGGGTTGAAGGATGAGACAGGCTTGCCTGTGTGAAGTCTGTATATAAAGGCTCATAGGCGAAGTTGGCAAGACCAGGCAGGTGAAGATCATCATCCCTAGAGTTGTTCAGTTTTGGTGTCCCCACTGGTGGTACACCACCTACGCAGAACCTCCGTGGTACCGTGCAATGCATCTGGCTGTGAACCCCCAGTGTGGACTGCAAGCTGTGAGTACGCAGAACTGTCGCTCTGGGGAGTCTTTTAATTAGCTAGTCAGTTAGGAGTCTGGGGGTAAATCCCTGCACATCGACTTAGAGACAAACCAGTGTGCAAGTATATGATTACAAGTCTCAAGCATGTTTCTGTTAACAAGGCCCTGACAAAATACCCCAGGCCTGCATCACAGAGCGGTGAGGTACCCACCGCACAGGGACAAACTGGGTGCACCCAGGGGGTGGTGAGAAGGGTTGCTACTGGGGAAGGTATTGACTGCCTAGAGTGAATTGTGTTTGACATTCTCCTCTTTGTCACCCCTTCCCAATAAATAAGGTTACTGTTTGCATTTTATTCACTGTGTTATTGAAAGAGTGCTGCTGGGGGCGGGGTGTGGGGCTATAGTCTGGAAACTGCAATTTGTGTGGGGAAAGTATTTTGGGGGCAGAGTACTATTTCCTGGGGGGTGCTAACCTGTTCTTTATCCACAGGATTCCCTTGCCATTACCCCAGGTGGAGGCACCGCGCCACATGAGTTGTCACTGCGGAACCCAGGCTGGCCCCCTCTGAGGTGTATTCTGAACTACTCTGAGGGCCTCAGAGCAGCCAAAGTGAGCCAAAGGGCTGTTACAAGTGGAGGCACTGCTAGGATTTTCTGCCCTCTAGAGGTTACCCCTCAAATTGCAGTTGTAAATGTTTGGTACCCCCCCCCTCAGGTTGGGATAAACAAAATGGCATTCCAGTAAGTAGTGGACTGGTGTGCATTTGAGGACCTTGACCCCCAGAGGATGCTGCTGTTAAAAAATGTGACTGGGAGATGGACAAAACAGTTTATTTTGGAAGTATTAGATAGGGCCCTGACAGAGTGTGGGAGGATGAAAATTCAAAGGGTGACAAAGGACCCTGGCACTGGGCTTAGGGATTTAATAATAGAGATGGACAAGGATTTAGGTGCTGTTGAGATACCCTCGACTGTGACACTAGAAGGGTTTCAGGAAACATGGGTGGTGTTGACGAGAGGGAGTCAGCCTAATCCACCACCTAGTAATCCAGCTCCCAAGAGCCCCCGCCCTCTGACCAAGGGAGTTTTGAATCTAAACTGGACTCCCTACTCCTTAGTGAAGGGAAGTCCTTGAAAGACCTTTAGGCTATGTTCCCGGGAGTGGGGCCCTCTCCTATAGTGTTGCCCAGTGGGGTGACCCCCTATGTAGTGACACCGTATGAGTAGTACAAATGGCTGTGCACCTTCTCGGGGCAATCCACATGCCACCCAGGGAAGATGACTCTGAATCCTGGATAAGTCAGGCCACCCAAATGGTCCAAGTCTGGAGGTGTTTAGATGAGAAAAAATGTAAGAGGTTTGTTAAAAACTTAAAAGGCATGGCTCTGGATGTGATTCAGTCCCTACGGGCCAGCCAGCCTAACTGTACCACAGATGACCATGTGGCAATTCTGAAAAGCACCTTTGGAGTTGTCGAGAAGAGAGAGGCCATCTTGTTTCGATTATGGGGCACCATACAACAGCACGGTGAAAGATTGTCGCAGTACATTACCAGGGTGTAGGTCGTGGTGCACAAGATTGCACAGGAAGGTGGAGAGTCCCCAGAACAAGTATCTAAGATGAGATTCGACCAGATCCTTCGGGGGGCTGTGCACTCCCAATTGATTCTAATCTCCCTCAGATTAAGGGACCAAAAACCACCCCCCCCGGGTCTTTTAAGCAGTTGTTGGATGAGATGAAGGAGGAGGAAGCCCAGGGAGATGTCGTCGACTCGCTGTAGATGCCCGCAGCTACCAGTGCCGCCCTGCGACACCAAGCCACAAACTCTATAGAATGGCCTTGCTCCTTGGAGCTGGGAAATGTGCTGAAAGAGTTGAGAGATTGTGTGCAGAACTTCAAGGGAATGAGAGAAACACCTCAAACTACTACTATGTCAGAGTTCCGAGAAATAAAAGGCTGTGTGAAGGCCTTGTAGTTGGCATTGGAGTCCCAGCCCCTGCAAAGTGTTGTGTCTGAGCCTAGGTGGCAGTCTGCTCAATATGTTGCCCTCAGGCCTACTCCTCCAATACCCCTTGAGCCTCAAGAGGGCTGGTTCTGTTTCAAATGTGGACAAGATGGTCATACCTGACGTGGTTGACTGAATGCAGAAAATCCCCAGCTAGTGGCCGAAATACACAGGTGAATGGACAAGGGAAATGCCAGTAGGGACCAGTAATGGAGCTACCTGGGCCCCAACCATTGCCTTGCTCCACCAAGTGGACTGACACCCAAATTCCCCCCACCAGCCGGGTGACACCCGGCCTGACTGACCCCCAGGCTGACATGGAAATTTTGCTGGAGGGAGTGCCTTGTTTCGCTCTACTGGATAGCAGGTTACAGGTCACTATCATTCACGTGACTTTCTATGATAGACATTTGCAGCATTTGCCCGTCCTACCCCTGCTGGTTTGTCACTGTGGGGATAGGTAGTTTGAATTACCCCATGATGGTTATTGCCTAATACAAATAGCTTTCATCTCAAATGGGCCTGAAGAGCACCCCACCATTGAGACTTTGGCTTTGATATGCCCCACAAGGGATGACTGACCCCCCAGTATTAATTGGGACAAATGCGGATATGTTCAGGTGACTGGCAAAAATGTGTAACAAAAGAGGTGGGGCTGATGAGCTAGTGAACCCTCTGGTAAAAGCTGTGGTAAAGAAAGTGGGCTTGATTATGGAAAATGCAAAAACAAATGTGGAGGAGAGTGTTGGCATAGTGTGCCAAGTGGATGCAAAAGAACTGATTCTGCCTCCAACTTCAGAGTGTCGAGTTGGGGGAATTGTGCAGTTTGCTATCCACCCAAAGGACATGCCTTCATCATCAACACCATACCACCTGACAGTTTACATGAGGGGCTGCTGGTACAAAGAGGAGTGCTGCACCCTCCAGATACACCCTGGGCCAGGTGGGTTACGGTCAGGGTCCAAAATGAATCAGGGAAACCCAGAGACATCTGAAAGGGTCAAGTGTTGGCAAGTATCTACCGGTGTGACAGTGCAATTGCAGTTAACCCGATGGTAGCCACAGAAAAAGAGATGGATCCAAATTTGTTCGAGTTTGGTAATTCCCCTATATCTTCTAGTTACCATTGGAGTCTAAGTCAAAAATTGGACAAGCGGATAAAGGTCTTCTCGCTAAATGAGTTGGACATGGGGTGTGTGGAAGGTGAAGAGCATCAGATTCACCTAAAGGATGAGTGGCCTTTCTGAGAGAGAGGTCTTGGAGGCTGGCCCCAGGTGACATTGAGGATATACAACAACACCTGCAGGAGTTATTGGATGCCAGCATAATTATCGAGTCCTGGAGCCCTTATGCCCCCCTCATTGTAGTGGCCTGGAAGAAGAAGAGTGGAGCCGTGAGGATGTGCATAGACTATAGCACGCTAAACAAGAAGACAATCCAGGACCAGTACACCATACCCCGAGTAGAAGATGCCTTAGCTACCTGTCCGGGAGCCAGTGGTTCAACATGATGGATCTCCGGAGTGGCTATTATCAAATCCCCATGGAGGAGGAGGACAAACAAAAAAATGCTTTTATCTGCCCATGGGGGTTCTACCAGTTCAAGCACATGCCACAGGTGATATCTGGAGCACTGGCCACTTTCCAGTGCTTGACAGAGAAGGCTGTGGGAGATATGAACTTGCTTGAAGTTATTGTCTACCTAGATGACTTGATAATATTTGGTCGCACCCCAGAAGAACATGAGACCCAGTTAATGAAGGTCCTGGATCAGCTGGAGGAGTTTGGCCTGAAGGTATGAACTGACAGGTGCCAGTTCTGCCAGCCAGTGGTCAAGTATGTGGGGCACATCGTCTTAGCAGAGGGTGTGCAAACTGCTCCAGTTAAAGTGGAGGCCCTCACCACCTGGCCTAGGCCCACCAACTTAAGAGCCCTGCAGTCTTTTTTGGGGTTCTGTGGCTACTACTATCGCTTCGTAAAGGACTACTCAGTGATGGTACACCCACTTAATGATCTGATGCAATGTTATCCCCCAACCAACCAGAAGAAGAGAGCCCTAGGGTCCAGGACAAGCTTGGCAAAGGAGTACTTGCGAGTTGGTGAACCTTTTTGAGAACGGTGGACTCCTGAGTGCGAAGCTGCTTTCCAGAGATTATTCAGAAATTAAGTGAGGCCCCTGTTTTGGCATTTGCTGACCCTAACAAACCTTATGTTCTCCACACTGATGCCAGTCTAAATGGCTGAGGAGCTGTGCTGTACCAGGAGTATCCCTGAGGGCATCAGCCAGTGGCGTTCGCTAGCCATAGTTTGACACCTTCCAAAAGGAACTACCCGGTGCATAAACTGGAATTCTTGGCATTAAAGTGGGCTGTGACAGACAAGTTCCACGAATACCTGTATGGGATTCCTTTTACGGTCAGAACAGATAACAACCTCCTGACATATGTCACCACGACAGCTAAACTGGATGCTGCAGGGCACTGATGGCTATCTGCCCTTTCCACCTACAATTTCAGCCTTGAATATCAAAGTGGGTGAACTAACGTAGACGCTGATGCTTTGTCAAGATGCCCGCATGGTGACACCCCTGACCCCCCAGTTCAAATCGGGGGTGCTGTGGTTCAAGTGTTGTGTTCCAAGTTTGTCTTGCCTGCTGATGATCCAGTTGTGAGTTCTACCAGATCCATAGATATGCTGGGGCCCTCTCCTGAAGCTATCCCACCAGTATATTTGAATTTCACTGGGCTGGACATGTTTTCACTGCCCCAACCCAGTAAGCCTGAACTATGGCAGGTGCAGAGATGACCCTGATATCCAAGACCTAATCTGGGCCCTTGAAAAGAGACATTTAGCTGACCAAGTGTGCAGCCATCACCCTGATACCAAACGCCTATTGAGATTCGGGGAAAGATAGTTCTAATAGATGGACTGTTACTGTGAAAAGTACATGACAAAGACAACCCTGAACATTCCAAGCTTCAGCTGGTACAGCCACAGGGGTACCGTGATATAGTCCTAAAGTCCCTGCATGATGACATGTGTCACCTGGGTTATGAATGAATCCTTGATCTGTGTAGAGCATGGTTTTACTTGCCCCGCATGAAAACTGATGTAGAAAAACACCGTAAAAGCTGCCTGCAGTACATACAGAGAACACCCCTGTCAAAGCGAGCTGTCCCTCTAGTCAACATTACTACCAGTGGGCCCCTCAACCTAGTCTGCATGAATTTTTTGTCCCTCAAGCCTGAAAGCAAAAACACCACTAATATTCTGGTTATTACTGATCACTATACCAGGTATGTCCAGGCATTTCCCACCAAAGATCAAAAGGCTAGCACTGTGGTCAAAGTATTGCAGCAGTTTGTACAGCAGTATGGCATCCCAAAGAGAGGTCTTGGCCACATACGGTATAAAGAAATCTCACACCACACCGTACCACCCCCAGGGAGACCCTCAACTCGAGTGCTTCAACCAAACTCTGCTGAACATGTTGGGTACCCTGGACCCAGCCGACAAAGCAAACTGAAGTCAGAAAGTAAGCTATCTGGTGTATGCGTACAATTGCACCAAGAATGATGCCACCTGACGCTCTCCTTTCTACTTCATGTTTGGTCATAAAGCCCAGCTGCCCGTTAATCTTTGATTTGGTGTGTCCTTTGATGGCACGTCCCACCGAACCTACCTGGAGTATACACGTCAGTTAAGACAACAACTTAAAAAAGCATACCAGCTAGCGTCTGAAGTGGCAGCTTGCAGTAACCACAGTAACAAGCAGATGTATGATAACCGAGTTCGTAATCAAGAGTTGCAAGTGAGGGATCATGTTCTGCTTTGAAACTTGGGGTTGCAAGGCAAACACAAGCTTCAAGATCGGTGGGCCCCAGAAAGTTACATTGTGGTTGAGAAACTTCCAGAATTGCCAGAGTACCAAATCAAACAAGAGCAAGGCCGGGTTCTAGGAAAGACTGTTCACCAAAACTACCTACTCCCTATCGGTGAGATGATGCCTGACCCTGCCCTTGGTCCTAAACTTCCAGTTGCAAGATGGCCTACGACATGTAGTCAAGCTGTTCAGAAAAGACAACAAAGGCCAAGCCCATCCATTGCTCTTGAAAAGAACACCTTGAACCTGAATACTGGTCCAACTGCGCTTTTTGAGAGGCCCCACAGAAGTGATCCTACTGTAGATATGACCCCCAAGAGGACCACATTGAACCTGAACACTGGTCCAACTGAGCCTCCTGAGTGGCCTGCCAACAGTTCTTTTGAGGAAAGTGAGGCTGAGGATTTTGAACTTTGTCTTTGTGAGCCAAATTCTGAGCTACCCCAGTCCTTGTGGGAAAGGTGCTGTCGAAACTCATCTCCATCCTCTAGTACTGACCCTCCAGACTTTCTGTTTTCTTTGACTCTGGATGCCATGCCTTTCATACCTGAGAAGAGGCCTGTCATCCCTATGCCAGAGCCTGATTTGGACATTGAAATGGACAATGAAAATGATTGGGGCCCCACCGAACCTGTGGTTGATACACCAGCCACCTCTTGTCCTGCTGTTATCCCAGTCCCATCCCCCGAGCAGAATCAAGGTAGTGTAGCTTTACCTGACCAGACCCTGGGGTGGACTGTAGAACCTAGCCAGATGAGGTTGCCCATTATTCCTGGGGAGATTCCTATACCTGACACAGCTTTGCCTAGGAGGTCAGCAAGACAGCCTAGACCCATTGTTAAACTTACGTGTGATACCCTGGGTGCCCACTCCGACCTTCCCCTCCATATTATTCACAAGCCTGTGATTTCTGTTCTTTATTCCCCATGGTGTTGCCCAATGGATGGGGTGGGAAGGTGTATGTGCATACCTGTAGCTACCTGTATATAGTTAACCTGTGTTGTTTGAACAGATGCCAATTGTGGGATGCAAAATGTGATGAAAATGTGATTATTGTTGTTGCTAGTTAGGAATCAGTTGTCTAGTTAGAAAAGTGCATGTTAAAATGTTGGTTACATTTAAGTGGCTTGTTGGGATGCCAAGCATTCAGCCAGGGGAGTGTGTAAGCCCAATTCGGGCTTACCTGGTAGGACTACGGCCCTATGATCCTCTGCCAGGCATCCCCTGAACAGTTGTGGTGGGGCTCAAGCCTGGAAGCCCCTCCATGTCCACGGCTGTGGCAGCGCCAGAATTCGGGACCTCGACCCAGGATATGGATGGGACCGAGGTCCGAGTGGTCTTCCCGTGCCTTCAGGAGCCATGGGGAAGTTGGAGCGGCCCTTATAATTTGAAACTGCTGTGGCTGCTTGGAAGAAAACTACAAATATGGAGGCCGTGCTCCCAGTGCGCATGTGTGGCAGCCTGGAAAGGGGATTTAAAGGAGCCATGCCTCTGTTCTGATTTCGGCCATGCGGCCGATGGAAAAAATATGTGTCCCTGGCTCCAGAGGCAGGAAAGGAGCTGGGGAACGTTAATATATTCGAATGGAAGGTTTCTGATCATGGGAGGGGGAATGTTGGCAGCCCTATTAAGGAAAAACTATTTAAAATAAAGGGCCATGCTGTCAGGGTATTCCCAGTACAAGATGGCAGTCCCCATAAAAAACTACAGAATGGGGCTGATGGGAAAACACACAGAGCCAGCCTGGAGATCACATGAGGAGCAGCAGCTGATAATAGAGAGACTGCTCAGGGGAAATATAAGGCTGGCTTTTGATGCCGAAATGGGGGGTTGTAGGTCGAGAGGGATTGCAGGGTAGAGGTGAGAGGAAAAACTGCTCCCATTAATACAGTCTGCCTGGCTGTGTAAACCCTGCCTACGTCCATCCACCAAGCTGAGTGCAGGAAGAACAATAGCTGCTTGTGAGACTGAATCAGAATAAAGAAAAGCCAGAGTTTTATAGCTGCCCAGCTAGTTTGGACTTCTGTTTAAGCTGGGAAAAGAAGAGATGGGCTGTGGACTTTGAAGAAAACAACCCCTGCTCCCCACAGCACAGAAATTGTTGAGTGAAGTGGACATTTCAGCCAGGGAAGAGCTTGCAAGTGTTAAGTAAAGCTGCTGTGACAGGACCCAGCTCTGCTGGTGAAAGCATTCTCAAGGAGAGGGGCTGTAAGGTAGAGACTGTGGAAGCCCTGCTGCCCTGTGCTGGTCCTGAGGGTGGTCAGGCGTGCCTCGTATGGGTTTGGGGAACATAACCAATCTTGGTTCCTCAGACTGAAGACGACGATGCCCCGGGTTGAAGGATGAGACAGGCCTGCCTGTGTGAAGTCTGTATGTAACCCCCAGGTGGCGCTATCCCAAGGGCTACTACCCCTGCCTGCGTAACTGCTAACAGGTTAAGGGGCCTAGGTCCAATGGCGGGTGCCTCCACCCAGAGGTCAGGGTTAAGACAGTCTGGTATGACTTGGTCACAGCCCTCTGGGTCACTGCAACCTCCCCTTTCTTCCCATTAGTGGCCCACACAATATATCAGAAGTACCTTCACAGTATACACTTACACCCAGGACTGGTTCGATCAGCTTGACTCTGGGGACCCCCTGTAAAACAAGATGATACAATGCAAAAGCCACAGTACAACACTTTAACATAAATGAATACCTCAGACAGTGTAACTTTGCTGAAACAAACAGATCTGATTTATTTAGGGGAATATAACAAGGACAGGGGAAAATCAGGTTAATTAGTTTAGACACCTTAATAATCACAGTACTGTGGGCATGTTCAGAGTCCCAAATTGTCACTTTCACTGGGTACCCAGGATGGGGGGACTAGTCAGGATTGGTGCAGCTGGATGGGGCCCTGTGATGGAAAAAACACTTGCACAATACCCAATTGTAATCTGGAGCCGGATGGCTCAGTTCGTGAAGAAATGAAACAGCAACAAATAGATGACACACTTGCAGTTTGGTAAACAGATGGTAGGGAGCTACCCTGCTTTGTACTCACAGACAATGCTGAGAATTGGATGGAAAGCAGATTGTCCTGGATTGCCAGGAGGAGCAGAACATGTAGAAAAGGTCCTTGTGACTGGACCCCACTGCAGTTTAGAGCAAATAGATGTAGTCTGGATTAAGCTGGGGTTTACTTCCAGCTTCATGCACTCAATTCACTGTACAGGGGATTTGAAACGCGATTCCCCACAAGCACTACACACATTTATATGTAAAAGGAAAGTACTATACCAGGCAGGCTGCTTCTTGATCCCGACCGCAATTACTGCACGATACCCGGGAGAACACACAGCAGCTTCAGTTCCTGACAGACCAAGCGTGATTCAGCAATTTCTCCAGTCTTCTACAGGGTGAGCCTGGTTTCTACTCTTCAGATCTCCTTGACTCTCTTCACAGGTCGGATTCAGTTCGAACAGGAGCTTGCACAAGCTGCAGACCGAAACTTAGGGCCTTACACGCGCTTACCGTGCTAAAACTATACACAGCAGAAGCACATAGCTCCTTTTCTCTTCACTGTCTCACCTCATCTGATCTTTCCAGTAGACAGAGCTGGGCATTTCCTTTGAGTTCCTTCCAGTTCAGTTGGCTGGTTCGGCTGTCACTCACAGTAAACTCTCTCTGTTGGTGGAAAAAGGTGCCAAAGTCCAAACTACAATTCCCAGAAGCATTGGCCATTCAGTACATAGGTGGCTGGCTCCACAATGAGAGTCCAAGTTCTGATTTGCCAGCAGCAGGCTCCATTTCAAAGGTCCCCCCACACTGATTGGTCCAGTTCAGCAGTTCAAAACCAGAATGGGGGACTAGGCAAACACAGTTCTGACTGCAAAGAAAAGCAGGTTAGATAAACTGTATTTTCATCATTACTCTAAATGATTTCGCAAACAGTTACATCTTTGAAAGTGCTCACTCTGCCCACTTAGTGATGGCAGAAATGGAGCCGACGGCAGCAGCTCATGGGACCCAAGCAGGGAAACACACAGACCCCCCATCCAAATTAATTATGTCTGCAGGCAGACAGCTCTTAAAGAGATAGTACCAGAGGCTCTAAAAGCACTCACAGATAAACGGGTTAGACGCCGAGCACCATCCAGGCTTGGAGCATTCAAGCAAGCTCCTGGAAGACTTTTGGGAACCCCCATTTGCAGGGGTTTACATGTATATAAAGGCCCATAGGCGAAGTTGGCAAGGCCTGGCAAGTGAAGATCATCATCCTTGAGTTGTCCAGTTTTGGTTTCCCCACCAGTGGTGCACCACCTACGCAGAACCTCCATGGTACCGTGCAATGCATCTGGCTGTGAACCCCTAGTGTGGACTGCAAACTGTGAGTACCCCGAGCTGCTGCTCTGAGGAGTCTTTTAGTTAGCTAGGCAGTTGAGAGTCTGGGGTAAATCCCTGCACATCAACTTAGAGATAAATTAGTGTGCAAGTATATGCTTACAAGTCTCAAGCATGTTTGTGTTAACAAGGCTCCAGGCCTGCATCACAGAGCGGTGAGGTACCCACCGCACAGGGACAAACTGGGTGCATCCAGGGGGTGGTGAGAAGGGTTGCTACTGGGGAAGGTATTGACTGCCTAGAGTAAATTGTGTTTGACAGTCTCTCTTTGTCCCCCCTACCCAATAAATAAGGCTACTGTTTGCATTTTATTCACTGTCACTGTGTTATTGAAAGAGTGCTGCTGGGGGGGCTATAGTGTGGAAACTGTAATTTGAGTGGGGAAAGTTTTTTGGGGGCAGAATACTATTTCCTGGGGGTTGGTAACCTGTTCTTTATCCACAGGATTCCCTTACCATTACCCCAGGTGGAGGCACCATGCAACATGAGCTGTCACTGCGGAACCCAGGTCGCCCCCCTCAGAGGTGAGTTCTGAACTACCCTGAGGGCCCCGGAGCAGCCAAGGTGAGTCAAAGGGCTGTTACATATGTATATATTTTTATTTTACAATTTGTTGGATAGGAGAGAAACACTGAGCTGAGGCTTGTTTCCAGGTGTGTCCTGGGAGGACAGGGAAGTTAAGTGACTTGCTCAGGGTCACACAGTATGCAGATGGTGGCTGTGGGATTCAAATCCAGTTGTCCAGGTTTGCAGCTCAGTGAGCTGAACCATTATACTGTACTGTCTTCCCTAAATGTACAATATATACTGTAGCTGTGCCTTTTCCCCATAGAAAAAGTAAGCAATAATACCCGACAGTGTGGGCGGTATTGGGAAATACTGGACCACCCAGGGATGTAATGAGGCCCGATACTGCAGGTGGAGGGCCTTATAGCCCCTGGAAGGTCCAGTATTTCCCTATACCACTCACAATGGAGGGTATTATTGTGCTTAGAAAATGGGCACTGTAAAGAAGAAAAGTCTAATTAAAAAAAGAACCTCCACACCGGCGACCCTGGTTCGGGAACGGACTCGGGTTGGTGGGGGTCGGCAGGGGAGGATAAAGGTCGAGCGTCCGTAGGACTGCTCTCCTATCCTGGGGTGGGTTAGGGGATGGCCTTGCTCGGTAGCGGCCCCCAGTGGAGATTGGAGGCACTACACATGCGGTATGCAGGGGAAAACCTAGAAAAGCAGAAATACCGCTCGCTGGCTGCCAGATGACGGCTCTCTGCTCTCGACACCTCTGGTGCCTTCCCGGGGCCACCTTCTCCTCTGCAGCATCCCTGGGCCCTAATTAGTGTGTGCTGGGGCTGTCCTCCCCTCCAGTGCCTTCATCCTTGGAGGAAAGGGACCCACCCAGTGAAGGGATATGCCAGGATATCCCAGGGACCGGCCGCAAATACGAGGAGTCAGAGAAGCTCAGGTAAGGACAGTGGGGCTTGCAGGGACTTGTGGAGCCTGAAGGAGTGGGGGTCACAGAGCATGATGGGGTGAATAAAGATGATAAAAAAAAGAACCTTAAAATTAGTTTAAAATAAGTTTTGTAACAATTTTGTAATAAAGTAGTTCCTCCACCAGTATGGATTTTTGTTGTATTGGAGACTCCATGGGGGGCTGCTGGTGTGCAGTTTGTGACAGGAGCTGCCTGTCTAAGGCTGTGAGAGGTGGAGTGGGCGGGGACCGTGGTTGAAGCTCCAGTTTGAACGTTGGAAGGGTACCGGCAAAAGAAAAGAGGAGTTGTGGCTGCGTGAATTTTTATTTGCTTATTTGAATACATGGTCGGGACACTGGGTGACTGCTTGGTGAGATCACGGTGTGGAGACAGTTTTCTTCTGGTGTGGAGGTGAATGAAGAGGAAGCTAGCAACAGGGTGAGGTGGGAAGGAAAAGAATACACTGCTGCACAGAGGTAAATCTGAGTATGAGGTAAGGGTAGTCTGAATCATCCAGCAGTGCAATGGTGGTGGGTGTGCCGCCTGGCTGCCTGCCACACGGTGCAGAAATCAAGTAGGGATGGAAGGTCCATAAAAAAGCAGACAGGATCAGTGACAGGACAGGGGAAGGGGATGGGTGGGCGGCTGCATCATGGAGACACCGAGTTGTTTCCTTACTGTTAGATTTTTTTTTTTTACAATGCAAAGCATTTTGCTGTTGGGAAATTCAGTGCAGTGCAGAAGGGCCAGCTTACCTATAGACAAGGGAAGCATAGGAGTGGTATCTGGTGGCAAAACAGAAAGCAAAGCAGTCACAGGGCTGTCACTGTATTCAGGATGTAAAACAGGTTCAATAAGTGAGAAGACCTTTTTTTGTAGTTTTTCATTTGTTTTTGCCAAGTGCATGGCTAGGACCAGTTGTTTCATTACTGTTACGGAGTGGCACATGCTGTGGTTTTGAATAACTCACTGGTGACAGCGACGATGTAAAGCCGATCAGGCTGACAGCTTGACTTTCATTTTAAAATGTGTATTTTCTTTCATTTATTATAATTCTTTAATGTAGCCAGAAGTGAGCCCCATGGAAGTTGCTGTGTGGGTTCCTGTGGCAGGTGGCATTGAATTAGGGAGGGGAGGGGGCAGGATAACTCGCTAAGCGAGAGAAAACAGTGAAGGCAATTTAAAATTGTTTGAGGTGGTTTGGGCTAATTGGCAAGCAGGGTGGGCACAGGGATTCTTGAATGGGTGAGGGAGCATTTTGGGCTGGTACTTTTTATTTCCTGATCATCTATGGAAAGTTAATGCATCCCTCTAACTGGGGCATCAGCCAATCAAACACCAGGAAATAAAAAGTCCATTTTCCAACTGCAGATATTCCACCACATAACTCATAATAATTTAGTCAGTTAAAGCCCCCCCCTATTAATTGATCAGCTTAAAAGTGTGTGACTTTTAATTGCAGTGAGTTAAAGGTGTATGACTTTTAATTATACAATGCATCAAAAAATGGCCACCCCTCATTGGCCAGCTGGCACTATCACCCCGTTGTAAAATATAGCATTACCAACAGGAAAAAGTGCCAGCTGTGCCAACCTCGCGCTGCAACCCATTTAAAAACACTCCGACCCCCGTTTACAAATCCCAAAACCGCCATTGTACATCGCACTACGGGAAAAAACCCAAATCCGATCGTTCACAAAAATATGAACATTCAAGCAACTTTCGACTTGATCGATAATGAAGAGCTGGAAGCAATATTCAAATCAATTGAAGACGCAATAACAGCGAAATGAAAACGGAAAATCCATCGCCAGAAAAGCAACAGCACAGCCGCCACAAACGCCTGCTGCTCTGCCTCAAATGCCCAGCCTGAACTTCACAACCAGCCCGCCTGAGCACTCTCCAACTGCCGCCAAGACAGCGATAACAACAAAATTAAAAACATCCAGTACCTCAAAAATCATTCAGTATTGCCACCAAGAAAGCTCGCCCCTTTGCCTCACATCCACAGCGTGAATGTCACGCACAGCCCGCCGCAGCACGCCCAACTACCGCAGAGCAGAATTCAAACACGGCGCTCCTTCAAAGGGCCCACACCAGCCAATCCTAACAGAAAACAAAGCGCCACGATAGCATCACATCTGAGCAAATTACAATGCTGGAGCTAGAAAGACATGAAGAAACAACACAGAAGCAAACCAGATGGGCAGTTAAGGTATTCCTAGACTGGGCAAAGAAAAGGAAATAGAAATAGATCTAAAAATATCCCAGCCCAGCAATTAAATGACATCCTGCGCAACTACTACAGCACAGTTAGAAACACATCAGGAGAAGAATATGTATTAAGCAGCTTTGTCAGTTTTGCTATGACTCAACAGATACATAAATGACCCCCATTGCCAGACAACAGCTCAATTTAATGATTGATCCAGACTTCACAACTGCAAACAACATATTCAAAGCAGTTGTAAAAAATACCGAAAGTCAGGAAAGACATTGCTCAACACCACCTCTGCACTCACCATATCCCAACTAGCAACCATTAGAATTCTAATGCAGTTTCCCACAAACTGCAAAAGGGCTAGTACAAAAGTCTGGCTAGCTATTCAACTGCATTTCGCAAGACGAGGCAATGAAGGAGTCAGACAATTCACAACACAGTCATTTGAAATAAAATTGCTGAAAATGGCTTACAATATGTCACAAACATTTAATGAAGAAACAAAGAACCATAAAAGTACAACGATCCCACACGCCACCTCACAAGAGGATGCATGTTGAGCAACCTGACGCACCCCTATGTCCTGTTAAAAGTTTTAAAAGTATCTCAACAAGCTGCCACCAAACCCCACAGCATTATTCCTCCACCCAAAAGACTTCTCAACCATATCCTAGAAAAATGTCAGTATGGTACAACAATGAGCCAATGGGCATTAACTACCTGGGAAAATGTTGCCACTGATCTGCAAGCAAGCCCAATTGCCAGACATCTACACAAATCACAGTTTAAGAGCAACTTCAGTAACATTGCTGAGCGATGGTGAATGGAATCTGCCAAATCATGGCAATAACTGGGCACAAAAGTGAATCTTCACTTCGCAGTTACTGAAGCCCAACATGGATGACTTCAAAAATGGGAAACATCATATCAGAAGGCAACTGTCAGGAAACTGCTACCACTTCCCCGAATCTCGCCTTCCTAAGCACAAAACACCAGCAAGAAACAGTCATCTCACACATGGAATCACCGACAATGCACAGCCCCAGAACTGAAATACCTCATGATCAGCCTCCAATTCCAGAAACAAATTCTTCCAACACCGAAATTCTTTTGAATCATCAAGGAATGATGAAAACAGAAACACACCTCCATAACCAGCCCTCCCAAGTGAACATCGCAACGGATCCAGCCAGCATGCCAGCAGCTCCACACACCGTGGATCAAACCAAACGACCTTTGGTGGTCTCTTCAATTATGGCACTGTAAATTTCTTCTACAAATAATGCAAAGGTAACATAAAACCAGCATAATCTACAAATTGCAATAAACTTTTTAAAAACTAACATCTTTTTTTTCTACTTTGCAGATTAAAACAAATACCTGCACTCCACCCCAAGCCTACTCAAACGACAACAGCCCACAGACATCGGACAACTAAGAAAAAACAACAATCATCTCAAAGCAACAGAGCACAGAAGCAAAATACTATACTGAACTTTAACCTCATAACAATATTACTTTAAAATTATACTACCTAATCATTTAACACTTTTTCTAAAATAATAAAAAATATATATATTATTGCTTAAAAGTACATATTAAAACTACATCTGTTCATAACTACTGTTCTGCTTCACTGTAAAAGTTAAACACAAATGTTAAAACACAAAAAAATAAACACTTCTTTATGTTACAAGCAAACCCACTGTATGGACTATTTTTTTGCATGGAAGGATATTCCACTATTTCCTTACTTTTTACACACAACAAATTATCACAATTAAATTACTATTCACATTTTACCACACACAACATTTTTACATTGCATTAGACCACTTGGGTAGCAGGATAAAGGTTTATTCCACTTCGACGAGGTTTATCACTCGGCCTGCGGCCCTGTGACCAAACCACGCCAGGCGTTGGTAAAACCAGCATCACCAACACCCTGTCGTGGTTTATTGCTTAATTATACTTACAGTAATCACACACATGCAGCACCCCGTCAAATACTCACTGTTTTAACTTTCACAGCTCACTTGACCTCTCAGTGCTGCAGTCCATTCAACTGAGAACATAGGTAAAAAACAGAAGTCTTACAAAAATAAGACCTTACATCTTAGTGGGGTATCCTAGATTTAAAAAAACAAAATTAAAAAGCTGGACCTGGTGCTTATAAACAGGGACCGCATTGCAGACATTACATTAGGCACTACCATAGGTACCAGTGATCACTGTACTGTGTAGTATAACATTATGATGAGAATAGAGGCAAACAACATGAGAATGTGGGTCCTGGACTTTAGAAATTGGAGACTGCCTCAGAAACTGCCTCATAGATGGGGATTGCCAGGCAGGGGTAGAGGCATAGTGGGCAAAAATAAGGGAGGGTATAATTAAGGCAACCAACCTCTGCATGAAGGAAGTGAGTAAAAGTAGAAGGAAAAAGAGACCAAGATGACTATCTAG
Source organism: Neoceratodus forsteri (assembly GCA_016271365.2). Lineage (NCBI taxonomy): Eukaryota > Metazoa > Chordata > Ceratodontiformes > Ceratodontidae > Neoceratodus > Neoceratodus forsteri. The sequence goes on from CM057453.1 coordinate 930,494,110, forward strand.
AGAAGTGGCCAAGGTGGCCAAGGAAAAAAGGGTGGCATTCAGGAGTTATAAAGAAATGCAGAGGGAGGAAGAAGGAGGTATGCCAAGTAAAACAGAGGGGAGCAGAAAAGGTAATGAGGAGAGTAAAGGCATAGACAGAGGAACGGATAGCCAAAAGGGTAGCTAAATGGGATTTTCCTCAGGTGCACAAGTGAGAAGAGAAAAGCAAGGGGAAGGATAGTGAGGAGAAGGAAGATGGCAAGGGGAGACTGTACAGAAGATGATCAAGAAAAAGCAGATATTCTGAACAGGTTCTTTTGCTAGTTTTCACAGTGGAGTGAGGTGGGACAAACCACCTGGGAGCAGCAGAAGCAAAGTGGGATGTGGACACAAGTTCATTTTCAGAGGAAAGAGTAATAGACAATGGCAGCAGAAAAAGATCAATGGTCCATCCAGTCTGTCTGAGTTTCCTGTTTGGTCCTGGGAGTCGGGAACCTCATAGCTTCTGCTGTCCCAAGCAATCACTGTACCCTTCATTCTATCCCAATCCTGCTTTAACCCACCCTCAGTTTCAGCACCCACCACTTGGGCAGGCAGACTGTTCCATGACTCCAGCTCCCTTTCTGTAAAATAATACTTCCTCGTGTCCCTTCTGAGCCTACCTTCTGTCAATTTCCACTCATGTACACATGGCCGTGAACTGGTATTCAAGCTAAATATTTTCACACAGTTCACCTTATTAATTCCTTTTAGGAACTTGAAGGTCTCTATCATATCTCCCCCCTCCTTTCTGGTCTCCAGTGAGTACATGTTCAGTGCCTTGAGGTGGTCCTCATAGGACCTGCCCTGTTGGCCCTGAGTAATTTTTGTTACCCTGCACTGCACCATCTCCAGCTTATCTCTACCCTTTATGAGGTGAGGTCTTGAGAACTGTGTGCAGTACTTTGTGTGTGGCCTCGCTTACTAGGGATCTGTATAGGGTAAGTATTTAAATCTTCCATTCTGCTAGCAATACCCCTCCCAACACATCCTAGCATCCTACTCACTTTGCTATATGTCTTGTTGCACTGACTCGATTGTTTGAGGGAGTCACTGATGATAACTCCAAGGTCCTGTTCCTCAGCTGTAGTGTTAAGTCTCACCCCACCCATCCAGTACTCTGTCCTGGGCTTCTTGTTCCCTGGGCACATTACCTTGCACATTTTGGCACTGAATTTCAACTGCCAAACCTTAGACCACCCTCTAGCTTTCATACATCACTCTGCATTTCCCTGATTCCCTTGTTGCTATCCACCTTCCCACAGAGCTTTGTTGCATCTGCAAAGAGACAAAACCTGTTCCTGATACCCTCTCCAGTGTTGCTAATGAACATATTGAAGGGGACCAGTCCCAGAAGAGATCCCTATGATATTAGACTGGTGGAGGTGGCTGAGGTCATTGAGGTTGCTTCCAAGCTGAGGCACACATTTTGTGAACTGGACCCGATGCCAACACATTTCTTGACGGAATGTGTTTACTCCATTGGCCTGGTGTTTGCCTTGATTGTCTGGTGTTCTGTGTTGGAGGGGTCTTTCCTGATGCCTTGAAGGAGGCACTGATGAGACCCCTTCTGAAGAAACCATCTTTAGACCCTGACGTCAAGGCAAATTGCCATCCCATCCCCAACCTTCCATTTTTGAGTAAGGTTGTAGAGAAGGTTGTGGCATTTCAGCTTGAGGAGCACCTTGTGGCCTATGATCTATATGAGCATCTCCAGTCTGGGTTTCATGTGAGGCATAGCACAGAAACTGCCTTAGTTTGGGTGCATAATGACCTCCTCAGGGTGAGAGATTGAGGAGAGGGGACAATTCTTGTTCTCCTCGATCTCTCCTCAGCATTTGACATGGTAGACCATTGTGTGTTGCTCAACCACCTGAGGGAATTCTGTGGACTCATCAGCACTGTCATCTGCTGGTTTGAGTCTTTTCTCAGAAACAGGAGGCAAAGGGTAGTGATGGGAAATTTCTCCTCCTCCCCTAGCCTCCTATCATGTGGAGTACCCCAGGGCTCGGTCTTGTCACCAGTGTTGTTCACCATGTACATGCTGCCCCTGGGACAGCTTATTAGGAAGTACAGTCTGGACTTTCATTGCTGTGCTGATGATACCCAGCTGTACCTCTCCTTTGCCCTTGGGACATCCGACGCAGTGGATGTGCCAAATTCTTGCCTTGGTGAGATCAATGACTGGATGGCCTCCGGCTGGTTGTGACTGAACCCCGACAGGACAGAAGTACTGGTGGTGGAGTCAAACAGAAGGTGTGATAGGATGGCCTCTGGTGCAGAGACAGTGCTTTTTCTTGGATCTGTACCATTGATTGCCTCCTCTAGGGTGTGTAACTTTGGCATTATTCTGGATGGTGGACTGACACTTGAAGCCCAGGTGTCATCCATTGTCCATACCAGTTTCTACCATCTGAGGAATATCACCAGCATAAAGCCCCTAGTTCCACCACTGGACTTCCCCACCTTGGTGCATGCCTTTCTGACACTGAGGCTTGATTACTGTAATGTGCTGTACCCCAGGGTCTCAGAAGGTTCCCTCTGCTGGCTGAAGCTGGTGCAGAATGCAGCTGCCAGGTTGCTGACGGAGCAGTCTAAGTACTGCCACATCACTCCGGTGCTGCATGAACTGCACTGGCTGCCAGTCAGGTGGAAGGTCCTCTTTAAGGTGGGCTTGCTCACCTTTAAGACCCTACATGACCTGGGCCCTGGTTACCTGGCTGACCTTCTTACACCTGCTGTCTCAGTCCACTCCCTCCACTCCTTCTCTAGGAGCCTCCTTGAGATTCCCAGGATGAGGTTAAAAACAGCAGGCGATAGAGCTTTTAGTGTCGCCAGCCGCATCTTGTGGAACTCGCTACCTCCAGCTGTAAGGGAGGCCCCTTCAGTAGAAGTATTCAAGGCCCACCTCAAGGCCTTGCTGTATAATCAAGCTTTCCCGGATGTTGTTTTATAATTCTGCCCTGGTCTGACTTCTGTTTTTCCAGCTTTGTCCGAGGCCACCTATTTAGTTATGTATCTAGTTTTGTTGGACTTATTTTAAAATTCTATAAGTGTGCTATCTAAATTAGTTTAAATTATTATTGTGTTTTATTGTATTGTTGGTTTTATTGAACTGTTACTGTTTGTTGATCTGTGTACAGTGCCCAGAGCCTCAGAGATTGGGCATCTTTTAAATAAAATTTGCCTTGCCTACCCCCATTCATGACCTCCCTCTCTGCTGACTTGACCCCATTGACTACAACCTCTGCTGCCTCCCCTTCAGCCAGTTACCTACTCGGTTTACTATGACCTTAGCCACACCTAGATCCTCCATCTTCTTCAGCAAGCATCTGTGAGGCACCAAGTCAAAAGCCTTGCTGAAGTCGAAGAAGAACAAATCCACATACCAGTTCCCTCATCCCCCAGTCAAAGAAAACTATCAGGTTAGTCTGACAAGACCTCCCTGCTATGAATCTGTGCTGTTTACTATCCTGGAGCCCATTGCTCTCCAAGTAGTCCACAAGGTCCTCTTTGAAGAGTGACTTCATCAGTTTCCCTACAATAGAGGTAAGGCTGACAGGTCTGCAGTTCCCTGCATGTTCCTTCCCCCACACTATGGAGCAGAACTACATATGCCACCTTCCAGTTCTTCAGAGCTACTCCCGTCATTAAAGAGCTGTTGAATAGACCTATCAGCGGTTCAGCCAGTTCTGCTGTCATCTCCTTGAGTAACCTGGGATGCAACCCATCTGGACCCAAGGACTTATATATTTTTAGTGCTGCCAGACCTTTCTGGATCCTTTCGCTTGTAAATATTGGCTGTGTCATCTCTGGGACCCCCTTAGTGGCCACTTTGATGCCACTCTCTGGCAAGGGTCCACCATTCTCCTTACTGAAAACTAACCTAAATTAATCATTAAGGATAGTGACCTTTTGTACATCCTTCTCTATCACCATGCCCCCCCGTTATCCTTACCATTTCCCCTCCTTTCTTTCTTTTTTCCATAATATATCAGAACTGATTTTCTCCACTCTTGACCCCCACTGCAATATGCAGCTATGCGTCTGCCTTTGTTTCTCTAACCGCCCTCTTTGCCTCCCTATTTTTTAGCGTGTATTCTCCCCATTCTTCCTTTCCCTGCTTTTCTTTATTCCTGTAGAAGACCTTTTGCTTTGCCCTCACTGCTTCCCATACCGTTGCTGAGAACCATAATGGTCTCCTGATCCTGTTCTGTTTGGTTACTGTTCTCATGCATACAGTAACTTAGATGCCTTGAGAATGGCTCCCTTAAATGTCCTGCATCTCTCTTCCACCCACCCATGTTGTCCACTGTGACTAAATTTTTCCTGACTAGCTCCTTCTGCCTGTTGAAGTCCACCCTTCTGAAATCCAGGACTTCAGCTCTCGATTAGGGTTTTCTGGACTCAAGGGCAAGCTCAAACCAAATGGAGGTACTGTCGCTGCTCCTCAGTGGCTCCCCTAGACTCACAGCTCCATACAGCTCCAAGCTGTTGAGAACCACATCAAGAACTACACTCTGCGTGGTGGGTTCCTTAACTAACTGTATGAGCAGACAGTCCGGGAAGGCTTCCAGCAAAGCCTGACTTCTGATGCTCCTGGCCACTGGAATATCCCATTCATTGTCTGGCAGGTTCAGATCACCCACCACCACTACTTCCACCTTTGCTACCCCTCTTTGAAGTTCTTCCCTGAGCTCTCTGTCTCTCTCTTCCCCTTGCCCCAGAGGTTTGTAGATCACCTCCAAGTGCAGTTTCTTGCTTGAGGCTGCCATGAGTTGCACGCACAGTGACTCAGTCTCTCCATTACTACCACTTGTGCACCCATCTTCCACTACCATAATGTCCTCCTTGACAAAAGGGTTACTCCTCCTCTTCTACCTGTTCCTCTATGAGTACACAGGGAGCATCTGGTTCCAATAATTATTTTCTGAAGACCACATTTCTGTGATGGCCACTCGGTCCACCTCAGTGTCTGCCATCAGCACTTGGAGTACACTGATTTTGTTACCCAGGCTCCTGACATTAAGGCGTACCCTCTTCCATCCTCCATTGTTACTACCCTTGTGCTTTACTTGTCCTCTCATCCTTTTTTTATTGTTGTTTGTACACTTTGCATTACCCCTCTCTAATGTCTCCTCACCTAGTCCAGTTGGAGCACTAACTCCCTTTGCACCTGCTGTATTGCTACAAGCCCCCAGATGTGAGGGAGTACTAGCTAGAATTCCCTTCCTCTCACCATCCACCATGGTTCTCCTAGTTCCAGTTTCCCATGCAGTCAGTTTAAATGTCTGATATAGACATCAGACTTCTGCCCCAGTGCACAGGTCCCTCTCTTGTCAGATGAAGTCTATCACCCTTGAAGAGTCTCCTGTTCCAGAAGTCCCCCATCCTCCACAAAGTGATCCCTCATCCTCCACAAAGTGGTACCTCTTCTCCTGACACCATCCATTAAGCCACCCATTAAACTCCTCAGTTACATCACTCCTTAGCCTATCTTGCATCCCATCCCTGCCCCACACAGGGGAAACTTTGAAAAAGGCCAGGGAAGCTTATTGTGCCACTGATCTGTCCCACAGTCTATGGAAGCTCTGCTTCACCACCTGTACTGACTGGTTCACCAGATCATTGGTACCCATGTGTACTAGCACCTACAGCTCCCCATGCTTCCTCTCCACCATTCTCTCTATCCTGTTTAAATCCCTGATGGCTGATGCACCAGGAAGGCACTGCACCATTCCCCTCCTGAAGTCCTGAAGGGACTTAAAGCTCTGAAAGTGGACAAGGATACGGGATCCAATGGGATACATCTAAGGGTGCTAAAGGAATTCAGGGAAGTGCTAGATTCCCCACTGAAGGCCTTATTCAACAGCTCACTGGAAATAGGCTTATTTCTGGAGGACTGGAGAACAGCAGATGTGGTCCCTCTCCATAACAGCAACAGGGAGGAGGCTGGCAACTATAGGCTGGTCAGTTTCACATCAGTAGTGGAGAAAGTAATGGAAAGCATGTTAATGGAAATGTTGGCAGAGTTCCTTGAATCCAGTGAGTTAAAACACCAAAGGAAGCAAGGATTCACATGTGGGTTGTCATGCCAGAGAAAAAAATGTTGTTTTTTGCCAGATGTATGGCCCCCCTTATGAGCCCTACCTTGGTCCAATCACTGTCATCTTCAATTCTGGGATGTACCTTACCTGGTGTCCCCCCCAGCTTATCCCCTCCCCTTACCCCTTTGGATGCTGCATTTGGTGTCCTGGGAAGCAGCCCTGGGTCAGTTTCACAGTGGTGGTGGCTCAACGTGGGTGGCATCCAGCTTATCCTGTGATGGGTTTTTTGGCTGTACAGGCTGTGAGAGGCATGGCATGCAATGACACTGTGGCATAAGAATGCCATGCACCCAGCATGCCTCCTGTCCTCTACCTGGTCTCCAGTAGCAGTATGTCTTATAGTCACCCAGGAACACTACACCAGAGACACAACCCCCCTCCTCCTCAGAGGTGGAGAGCATGCAACAGCCACTCAGTCAACTTTCCCCAGTCATTTCTCTAGCAACCCTGGTTAGTTCTCAAACCCAGGTCAGCAGCATCAAAAGTGGTAGCAGTACCACTGTGCCAGCTATGCCAGACAAATCTGATTGATTTCTTCAGCTGGGTGACTAGGGAAATATATCTGGGGAGGGCAGTGGGTGTGGCTGACCTAGACATTAGCAAGGCCTTTGACATTAAGCCCAACAGAAGACTGATAAAGAAACTGAACAGCTTAGGGCTGGTAAATTTGGTAAGGAACAGGTTAAGGGATAGTTGACAGAGGGTAGTGGATAATGATAACATCAATTAGTCTATGACCAGTGGGGTGGTTCAGAGCTCTGTACTGGGACTGGTCCTCTTCAATGTCTTCATAAGAACTGGAGTGAACTTATGCCTCTTTGCAGATGACACCAAAATCTGTAATAGGGTGGACACTCAGGAGGGGGTGGAGAGAATTCACAGGGACCTTAGAGAAACTTGAGGAGTGGTCAAGAGCATGACAGTTGGGGTTCAATGCCAAAATGTACAAAATTATACACCTAGGGCATAAGAACCCAGAAGCTGATTATAGAATGGCCATTTCAGAAGAACTGGAGGAAAGGTATGCCTTTTTGCACGTGGCACCAAAATCTGCTATTGGGTGCTCTCAGGAGGGGATGGAGAGAATTCATAGAGATCTTGAGAAACTGAAAGAATGGTCAAGACCATGGCAGTTGTGCTTCAGTGTAAAAAGTGCAAAGTCATGCACCTAGGGTATAGGAAATCAGAAGCTAAGTAAAGGATAGGGGGAGATACTGGCAGTCACTAAGCAGGAAAGGAACCTTGGGGATATCATATCTGATGATCTCAAAGTGGCAGGGCAGGGTGACAAAGCAGTGGGTAGGTCCAGTGGGATGCAAGGATGGATAGGGAGAGGTATCATTAGCAGAAAGAGGGAGGTGGTGTTGTTACTGTATTGTTTGCTTGTGAAATCCCACTTGGAGTATTGTGTCCAATGCTTCAGGCTGCACCTCAGAAGGACATAGATAGGTTGGAGGTAGTCTAGAGGAGGGCAACTAAAATGGTGCAGAGGTTGCATCAAAAGCCCTATGAGGAGAGACTGAGGGTTCTCAACACGTACACCCTGGAAGAGAGGAGAGCAAGACAGGACATGATAGAGACCTATAAGTGCCAAACAGGGTTGAAAAGGGTGCAGGAGGAGAGTCTTTTTCGAATGAGAAAGAGCACCAGGACCAGAAGGCATGCGATAAAGCTGGGGGCAGGAATTAAAGAGTGATCTGAGGGCATACTATTTCACTGAAAGAGTGGTGGATGCCTGGAAAAGACTATCAGTGGAGGTTCTGGATGCAAAATCAGTAGGGGGCTTCAAGCATGCATGGGATAGACATAGAAGAATATTAGTAAATAGGCATGACCTTTCACAACTCACTTAGTCTCTATGAACTGCAGTCAGTTCAGCTGAGAAAATAGTTAAAACCCTGGATTACAATGAAAATAAAATCTTACATCTCAGTAGGGATATCATCGACTAAAACCAACAACATTTCAAAAGCATGACAACTCATATTACAAACAGTTCAAATTCCAGCAACCCGCCCCCCCCCCAAGCAAACATCACAGTGAAATTGACCCATCTTGGCATCGCAGTACCTGATTAAAAACACAGAAATGCAAGAATTACACAAATTGATTGAAACAGGTAAAAGTCAAGACTTAAAAAAAAGGTCATCACACCTCTCTGAGCTTTAATTTGATCACTCCAGTTCATAACATTGTTAGAACTAAAAAGAAACATTTAACTCAATAGAAGTAATGTACTTCAGCACAAAACAAATATGGGCAGAAAATAAAACCTGAACCTGGCAAAGTTGCCTCAGAATTCAGAAACTCAAGAACTTGTTTTAAACAGAAGGTTCACACCAACATGAGACTCCACCTTGGTTTGACTCCTGCACACGCATTACATCATTTGCATACCAAATTAATGTCCAGCTCATAGTTAAATAAGCAATGAATCACAATGGGGTGTAGTGAGGCACAACACCACAGCACAACATTTACCTCAAAGTGTCCCATTGTGCTTGTAAAATGGGTACACAAAGAAAATATAAAAACACGTTAACATTTAAAAACTAAAAACAGGTGTTTTCTCTGTTAGCAGTAATTAGTGTGAAAGTAGTCTCTCCCCAGCTGTCAAACATCTGTCTATCCACACATTCAATACATGGAGTGTTTGTTTATTTAGGAATGAAGAAATCCAAACTTCTGCAGAATTCTACTGGCTGATTGTTCATCACTCCTCACACAAATACATATATATACAGTATATATCAGAAGGCCTTAGTAAAGCCAGGGATTCAGTTTTATCTGAAGCAGGGCAATCAGCAAATATTTCCCTGGAAGGCAGGTAAGGAGGGGAATATAAAGGAAAATTATTTATTCATTTAAAATTGGTAACTGGTAAAGGCACACTGAGCCAAGGCTTGTTTCCAGAGAAATAAAATGTAATTGGTTTGCTTGTTCTTTTTATTTGAAGGAGTTTTATTTTTAGGGCATAGATGATTGTTTTAGTGAGTGAAGGTGGCAGCTATATTTGTAATGGCAATCTAGAACTTTAAAAAAAGGCATACGTTACATTTACATATGGGTCAGATATCAGATAATGTAAATAATCTGATTACCTTGACTTCTTTTCTGATACTTCAGTGCCCATGACACTTTATTGGATATGAATGGAGATACTGGCTGTTTACATGGGATTTAGATTTTTTTTTCAGAAATCCTGATAGAGATGTCTTTTCTGCGATCTTCACGCATGCGCGGACTAAATCTTTTATGCGCATGTCTCACCGTTGTCATGGAGAGCTCATGCTGCAGTGAGCCTTCATAGACTGATGTGTTTTGTTACCAGAAGACTTTCTGCCAGCTGGTAGATAGAGTATTGTTGTTTTTGCAGATAATATTTCGGACTCACTTTTATGGTTTTGAATACATTATTTGATTAAAAACTTCATCAGAATTGACAGAAAGATTAGGACTTTGGCATTTTATTTTGCAGTGGTATGGTTCTTCTAAATACAATGCTACTTATATGTGATGAGCGTGTCTGTTTTGGATGCGATACAAGTCTTGATGTTTGTTGGTGGGGTGGAGGGCTTATAATTGTCAAACTGTTAACTCTGAGAGTTTTTTTTTTAATTTATGGGCCCAGATATTCAAAAGGGTTGCGCATGGCGCCACAACCCACTGATGCGCCCAGCGCGATATTTAAAAGGGAAAAGTGTGCAGCACAAATCCCGATGTGCCGGAGTGCATCAGTAATCAATGCAGGCACAGGTGGGGGGGTGTGTCCATGCATAACCTGCACAGCCCGATATTCAGCCCGGGATGTGCAGAGTCATGCATGCGCAACCCCTACCTGTGCCTGCACAAAGTTACGCCAGGAAAAAAAGGAACAAGTGATGGCCACCCACAGGTGAGCTGCTGCATTGCGGGGCGCAACACAGCAGCTGCCACCTGTGGGTGGCCACCCGAGTTCCTGCCACACCTGGCGGTGCCCACCATGCCCATGGTGGGCATCTGTAATGAACCCCAAGTTCAATATCCTGGTGGTCCAGTGGATCTGCACTAAGCCCGATCATGGGCATCTGTAAGTTAACTCATTTCAAGTTCAATATTCGGTGGTTCAGTGGATCGATCGCTGTTGATCTCGGCATCAGTACCATCAATTTCCTCTCTATTTCGGTGGTTCAGTGCTTTACCATTTCGCCACTGAGCCTCATCGCCGCCTTCGCCAGCCGGTGGCGGAGCCTTATTTCCGCCTGCCGCTGTTGCTTTCACCGACCGATAGCTCGGTAGGGCTGCACGCCCATTGGTGGAACAGCATGAGCTAATGGGCGCAGAGTTTATATTATTACTGGTTCAGATATGTGAATGAATTCATCTCACATATCTGGACTGAGTAGTATGCTATGGGCTGCACGCCATTGGCTCAGCGCTGTGAACCAATATGCATGCAGCCCTACTGAGCTGTCAGTCGGCGGGCGCGGGCGGCAGGCGGGTGGGGTGCTGCCGTCCGCCGCTGTGGGGAGCGGGTAGTGGGCCCAGTGGGCGGGTGGGTGGGGGGCACTAGACCACCAGGGTAGTGGGGGTATTTGATGAGGTACTGATGCCCGTGATTGAGCAGCGATCGGTCCACTGGACCACCAGGAATATTGGACTTGCGGGGGACTGTACTGATGCCCGCGATCGGGCACATAGAGGTCCACTGGACCACCAGGGATATTGGATGTTTTTTCTTTTATATTACAGGAGTGCCCGCAATCGGGCTGCAGGGGGCGTCGGTCCCCGATGGCTGCTGCCTGGCAGGGCGCCAGGTGCAAGTCATCGGGGATCGGTGCACCTGCATGCTAATGGCATGCAAATGGGGCTGTAATGAGATGCAAATGGCCCCCTGTGCACCTTGCATAAATTATGGCCCCATTTGCATGTCCCCATTTGAATATTGCAGGTGCTGTGCATGGCGCAATGGCACTTGTGCCAGCACATCTCCATACTCCACTGTGGCCACTTGCGCTGGCGCAGTGCCACTGCACCATGCACAGTGGGGGTGGCCAGGGTGCGATATTCAAAGCTGCCACGCCATAGCGCAGCTCCGTTGAATATTGTCCAGGCCACACCCCTGTGCAACAAAGTTGAGCTGTGCCCAGGCTTGCGCCACAGCTTGGCGCAGTTTGAATATCCGGGCCATGGGGTACTCCACATCACAATAGTTTATCCGAAATAGAGTATGTTATCTTATTGGGCTGTTTTTAAATGTTGTTATTAAACATTTATGTGAATAAAAATAAAAAATTCACGGAGTTTGCCCTTTCTCTTCCCATGTTCTGTGATAGTGTCATTTAAAGCAAGCATTTGTCAATGCCGAATGTTGTCGCCCCTGGCATTGGCAGTGCCGGAGCTAGAGACACATAATAGGAATGGCAGTGAAGTATTGAAGCGATGCCAAACTCACCCCCACCGTGTAGAGAGAAACAGGCATTGGGGTGTGCCATTGGGTCATCAGCTATAACGCTCATGCCATTGTATCTCACCCTACCCTGTAGACACTGACAAGTGTCGGGGTGTGCTTTGGGGTCTTTGGGCGTTATACTTACCCCATTCCATAAGGAAATACGCTGATGTGGGTGCAGTATAGAAGTGTGGGGTGAACTTTGTGGCTGAACAGTGCAAGGCACACCACAATGCCTGTCAGTGGCTGCAGGGTGGGGGTGGGGGGTGGAATGGCATGAGCATTACATCCGATGATCCCAAGTCACACCCCTGACGCCTGTCAGTCTGTACAGGGTGGGGGTGCTACAATTGGAAACCCTAACATTGTAAGCATGTGGTGGTAGTTTCACTCCCCATTTTCAACATGGGCTACTTGTCAGGCCACCTCATGAAAAGCAGCACAATCACTTTGTTAGCTTAAAGGTGGTTTTGCACAGCGGCTCTGCCATTTGGCGACAGAGGGACGAAAACACATTTTTGGGCAGGATGTGGAGAATGGAGTATTGTTCATGAGGAGGCATAAAAAAATGGCAACGTTGCAAATCTGAAGTGACAATATGAAATATTGGTGAAGCAATGAGCATGCATACAAACTGCGCAACACACATCTGTAACCCAATTATTTTTGGGAGTTTAGTAGCCACATTTGTAACATAGGCATTTTGGGACCTCCCCTTATGAACAGTGGTGGTGCGATTGTGTTAATCTGTCCCAAAAGTTGATTTCCCACAGTGAACACGCCATTGTGCGCAACAGGTGTGGAAACACATTTTGGGCAGGATGGGAAAAATGACAGCTGTTCTGTTCATAAGGAGGTGTGAAAAAATGCCAGTGTTGAAAATCTGACATGGAAATATTGCAAATTTGCAAAGTTACAAGGGTGTGTGGAAACTACGCAACACATGCTTGCAACACAGTCATTTTATGGACTTTCAGCACCAAATTTTAAACATAGGCATTTTAGCACCTCTGCTAATGTACAGTGTCACTGGCATTTCTTTAAACTGTCCCAAAAAGTGATTTCGCACAGTGACTGTGCTATTCTGCACCGGACGTGCGAAAACATATTTGAGGCAGGATATGTAAAATGCCAGCTATACTGTTCATCAGGAGGTGTGGAAAAATGGCAAGTTTGAAAATCTGGAGTGAAAATATTACAAATTCATGACGTTATGAGTGTGCGTATAAACAGCACAAAGCACGCTCATAAAACAGCCATTTTTGGGAGTTTTGCCACCAAATTTGCAACATAGGCTTTTTGAGAGCTCCCCTCATGAACAGTGGCACTGTCTTTTCATTACTTGGTCCTGAAAGGTAATTCCATGCAGTGACCGTGAAATCACCTTTCGGGACCAAATAACGCCATGACAGTGCCAGAATTCATGAGGAGGGGTCCCAAAAACCCCATGTAGAAAATCTGGTGCCAAAATTCCAAAAAATGCCTGAGATATGCATCAAAGTTTAAAAAATCTTATTTATTCCATTTTACAGCTTACTGGCATTTCCTCAGTTTGCGGTCAGCTTTGAAGAGTGCAGACGTGTTCCCGGTCCACCGAACATCGTCATGCTGGACTCCGCAGGTAAGTATGGGGTGAGAGGGGTGTGGGGAGGTAGAACAGTGTGTGGGCATGGTTGTGGGAGGAGGCAGGAGACTGCCGAGGGACGCTTTTTTTCCACAGGTACAAAAAAAAACATTGTGGGACCGTTTTCTGTTTACAGGCATGTGGCATGCTGGGGTGGCCCCAGCTGCGTCAAAGAAGTCTTTTTTGGGGGCAGCTGTAGCTGATGGGGATTGGGCACCCTGCCGCACACAACAAAGGGGGGGTTACTTTATGCTGACGGGATTGGGCACCCCGTCAGCACACAAGGAAAGCGGGGGCAAGAGCTATATGGATTTAGCACCCCTCTGCATATAACAAATTGGGGGTTCTTTATGCCAACGGGAGTGGATCCTATCCTGTCAACTCCTTACCCAGATCAGAATCTTGGTATCCAATTCCAGGCTGGCTAACTTGTTTATTAACTTTTTTTGTGTGGGACTGTATCAGATGCGTTGCTAAAGTCTAGGTATGCCATGTCCACATCCCCTTCATGGTCTACTACTTTGGTCACACAGTCAAAGAAATCTAACAGATTCATCTGACATGTCTTTCCCGCTGTGTATCCACGCTGACTTTGGTCCTGTGCCCTGATGGCCTATAGGTAACCATCAATTATTTCTTTTAGAAGTGATTCCATTATTTTCCCTATTATTGTTGTCAAAATAACAGGCCTTTAGTTTTCTGTGTCTGCTTAGCTCCCTCTTTTGTGAGTGGGATTCACATCCACTCTCCTCCAGTCATCATGTACCAAATCATCCTGCCATGATTTGTTAAAATGAGTAGTCAGTAGTTATGCTAGTTATCACTTTTTTCTTTTAGAATTCTGGTCTGAATCCCTTCAGGTCCCAAGGCCTTATCATCCTTGAGTTCTAGGAGTTCTTGCATGACCCTTTCTTCAGTGAATCTACTGTTATTGACTCCACATAGTCAGAAAGTTGTTATTGTTTGATTTAGGCACCTCCACCGCATCTTCTTTTGTGAGTACTGGGCAAAATTATTTGTTCAGTATCTCAGCCCTATCACTGTCACTCTATGCCCACCCAACTCCACCCCCACCCCTCTCCTTTATTAAACCTCACACACTCTCCTTTGGTCTTCCATCGCTCCCTTATGTATCTATAAATGGTTTTATCCCCATTTATAAATGAGTTGTCTATCTTTTCCTGTGTGTGGGCATTTACTATTCTGCCTTCTCCAGATCTTTCTGCTTGAACTGACACAGTTCTCTGTCCTGCTCATATAACATCTCAATATAGACATAGAAACATTGAAACATAGACTTTGACGGCAGAAAAGGACCACTTGGCCCACCCAGTCTGTCTATTTCCATAACTACTGGATAAGCAGCAGAACCTAGTTAACCAAACAGCTTACTTATTCTTAACCCCCACCAGAATTTCCCCATGTCTGTCCCATTCATTCTTGAACACACTTAATTGCTTTGCCCCTATAATCTCTTCATGTGTGCACCACCCTCTCCATGAAAAACTACTTCCTTACATTTCCCCTGAGCCTGCCCTTCTTCTATCTTCAAATTGGGCCCCCCTTGTTCTTGCACATATCCTTTTATGAAAGATGCTACCATCTTGGGCTTTGTTGATTCCCTTGAGGTTCTTGAATGTTTCTATCATGTCCCCACTCTATCTCCTTTCCTCGAGGGTAAACATATTAAGCTCCTTTAGTTTCTCTTCGAATGACTTCTGGTGCAGACCCTGCACCATTTTAATTCCCTTCCTCTGGACTGCCTCCATCCTGTCTATGTCCTTGCGGAGATGGGGTCTCCGGAACTGCATGCAGTACTCCAGATGAGGTCTCACTAACTGTATGTACAGAGGGATAACAGCTTCCTGTTTTCTACTGATGATGCCTCTCCATATTTATTTATTTATTTATTTAAGCGTTTTACCAGGAAGGCATACTGAGCAGAGTACTGCTCTATTACAGATGCGTCCTGGGGGAGGGGAGAACATAGGAAGACAGTTTTACACAGTATAGACAAGAAAATACATAGTGGGAGAAATGCTAACATTTGGATCTGATTACAAGTCAGTAGTAGCTTGAGAGAGACAATTGGTAACCACAGTACGTACGGTATGAGATAACACTTGAAGTCAGGATAGACAAATGAATACATTGTGGAAGATCACTAACATTTGGTTCTGAAACCACGTTCATACAGGATTGAGTGTGTCGTTGGTAACACTGATTTTACAGCAAATGTACAACAAAATTAGGTTTTGAGCCATAGAGAGGCAGTATAAGGCGAGAGGACAATAGTTAGACACTGATGAATGACAAATTTGCTAAGTGCCGACATTCCCAGAGAGTTGCTTAGTAGTTGGTAGATGCCTAGACACAAGCACAGGTAGGGACAAAATGATCTTGGAGCATGGAGTTTAGGTGGGAAAGGGAGGTGAAGAGACGAATGTTAGCTGGGAGGGAGTTCCATAGCGAGGGAATGCGGTAGCTGAACCCTGATTGCCCTGTGGAGGTAGACCGGTATGGGACAGCTAGGGACCTGGAGTCTGAGTTTCTGAGTGTGTATGCTTGTGCGCTAGGGTTTGTTAAGATGTCGGAGAGGTAGCAAGGGAGCCGCTGAGTCCAATACTTGGCAGTAATTTTTGCAATAGTTAGCCTGCGATAGTCAAGTGAGGTGAGGTCCACTGCTTGATATAGGGCACAGTGGTGTGTGGAGTAGGGGCTGTTCAGGGTGAAATGGCAGAAAGAGTGGAAGAGAGGATCCAGCCTGGCTAATGTGGTCTTAGGGCCGGCGCCGTAGACTATGTCCCCATAGTCGAGGACTGGGAGGATAATTTTTTCACAATGTCCTTCCTGGCTGGAAGGGGTATGTTGTCATGATTCCAGTAAAGTGCACCAAGCCTAGGGTGCAGCTTCTTAAGTAAGGAGTCAATATGTGCCGAAAAGTTGAGGTGCTGGACAAGCCAGACACCGAGGTATCTGAAGGTGGTGCAGGACTCCAGAGGGGACCCTTCCAGGGTGTGAAAAACTAATGGTGAAGGGAGCCTAGAAATTTTCTGCCTCATCCCGAAGGTTAAGGAGACTGTTTTGTTAGCATTTAGGAGGAGGTTATTTGAGCGGAGCCAGTGCTGGACTGAGATGAAGTTGAGCTGAAGTCTGGAGGCAACTTCAGAGGGAGAGGGGCCGGATGTGTACAGCACCGTGTTATCTGCGTACATGTGGATGGTGGAGTGTGTGCAGGTGGATGGCAGATCATTTAGAAAGACCGAGAATAGGAGGGGGCCTAGGACCGATCCTTGAGGCACTCCAGACGTGATTGGGAGGGGGTCCGACATGGACGATCTGATACGGACAGCTTGGGATCTGCCAGTGAGGTAGGAATGGAACCAAGATGTGGCCCAGTCAGATAGGCCAGCCTTGGCACATTTTGTCAGGAGAAGAGAGTGAGTCATTGTATCAAAAGCCTTTGCCAGGTTGATAAAGATGGCAGCAGTGATGTGGCCAGCATCCATCCCTGTGATGATGGAGTCGGTAATCCTGAGAAGGGAGGTGGTAGTGGAGTGGAATTTTCTAAAGCCAGACTGGTAGGGGGAAAAAAAGGAAGAGGAATCCAGATAGGTGGATAGGCGAGAAAGAACCAGGCATTCTTGTATCTTGGCAAGGGTCGGTAGGAGGGAGATGGGCCAGTAGTTGCTTGGGTTTGAGGCATCACCACACTTTGGAAGTGGGATTACAGTGGCATGTTTCCACTCAGTGGGGACTTCTGCTAGGACGAATGATAAGTTAAAAAGGGAGGCTAGGGGTTGAGCTATGGCAGGGGCCGACAGGTGGAGCATTTTGGAGTTCAACCCCATGGGACATTTGCCCTTTTCAGGGTTAAGGGCAACCAGAGCATTGTATACCTCATCAAGGGTGACTTGCAGGAAGGAGAAAGGCTGAGCTGCAGCGCCACAAGATGGGGTGTCAGTGGGGGCATGCTGAGGGTGCGGGGTGGCCCTGGGAGTAGCATGGCTGGTAGTGAAGACAGTGTTAAACAAGGTGGCAACTGCTGAGGGGTCAGTGATGGTGAGACCACCAACCTGCAGGGACGGGATTGGTGGTTGTGATGGTGGGCAGAGAAGTGATTTGACCACCTTCCAGAAACGAGATGGGAGATGGGAGGAGGAATTGAATGCGCATATGAAATAGTTGGCCTTTGCTTGGCGGATTATTTTGGTACTAGAATTGCGGAGCGCTCTGTAGGTCTGGAGGTTGGCCTGGGATTTAGAAGTCTTAAAAGTTTTCAAGGCCTTGTCTCGGATTCGGAGGTGGGCTAGGATATCGGGAGAGATCCATGATAGATGAGCACCTCGGACTCTGGACCATCTGAGTGGGGCGTAGTGGTCCCAGATGGCGATGAACTTGGACTTAAAGAACGACAGTGCCTCATCTGTCGAGGTGAAATGACTAATGCACGACCAGTCATAGTTGCCCAACTCATTTAATAATGAGGGGAGGTCCAGGGATTTGTAGGATCTTGAAAGTAAGATTCTGGGAGGAGGAGCTTTGGGTTTGTGAATTTTGCATACGGTGTAGATCCCGTGGAGGTCACTGAGGGCATCCGGAAGGAGTTCTGAGGCTATAATCCTGTGTGGGTGAGATGTGAGGGACCAATCTAGCAGTGTATGGTTCTGTGTTTTGTGGTTTGCCTGAGTAGGTTCAGCGATTAGTTGCGTTAGGATTAGGGCTGTTACCTTGTCACTAAATTTGGAAAGGGGCTCAGCAAGCCAGTTCTGGTTAAAATCCCCTAATATGTGGATCTCACCACCTGCTGCCAGGCAGTTTAAGTAGCCCAGGTAGTCCAGTATGGAAGGTGAGGTGGTGCCTGGGGCGCAGTGTGTGCCTGCTACGTAGATTGGGATGGAGTGGGGGATGGAGAGTTTTACCATTAAGGCATTAATGGAGTCCAACGGTAGGGATAGGGCAACCATGGTGAGTTTGATGGTGGAAGCAATGTACATAGCTATGCCGCCTCCTTTTCTGCCGACCCGGTCGTGGCGGAGAAGTGTGTAGCCGGGTATGGCAAATTCTGCATCAGTGTTATGTGATTTTAGCCAGATTTCGGAGATAATAAGAATGTCTGGGCTGAGAGACACGGTGAGGGCTTGTAGCAAGGTTATTTTGTGCAAGAGACTGCATATATTTATATGTATTAGTTTGAGGCCTGAGGGGATTTGGAATGGGACAGAAAGGTTTTGGGCATGGGGATGGGTTGGTCCTGGGTTAAGTTCAATATCCCCTGCAATGAGAAGTAGCAGGGTGACCATTAGTTTGGTGTGATGAGCTATCCACTGAAGTTTTCTGGAGGTGGTATGATGTGCGGCTGCGTCAGCTTTTGGTCTCCACGTTTGTGGTAGAAGGACTAGGAGGCTGATATGCATATGCATACTAGTATCCACCCAGCCATCCTTACTGCCTTCTCACATTGCTTGTTTACCTTTAAGTCATCTGATATGAGTGCATCCACATCTCTTTCCATTGTTGATGTTGTTATTTCTCCCCACCACATTGTGTACTCTTCCTCTGGGTTTTTGTTTCCAGGTGCATTACTTTGCAATTCTTTACAATGAATCTAAGCTTCCATCATTTTGCCCATTCCTCCAATGTTGCCAATTTCTTTCTTATCCTGTTCAACCCCATCCCCCATTGTGTATCAACTATGTTGATGATCTTTGTGTCATCTGCAAAGCGGCATACTTTTCCTTCTACTCCCTCTGCAATGTCACCAATAAAGACATTAAAGAGGATCGGTTCCAGCACTGAACCCTGCCATACCCCACTAGTAATCCCCCTTTATTCAGAGGGGACTCCGTTTACTATTACTTTCTGTGTCCTGTTGTCCAGCCAATTTTTTTACCAGGCTACCACCCTTGGACCCACTCCCAGACTGGCTAACTTGTTTATTGATCTTTTGTGTGTGACTGTGTCAAATGCCTTGCTAGAGTCTAGGTAGGCCATGTCCACAACCCCTCCCTTGTCTACTACTTTTATCATCCAGATAAGAATGACCATACTTTTGGATGTGGCTACAGCAATGGTGCTCCAGTTAACATCTAGCATATTTATGTCCCCCAGCAACAAAATCTCCCCTTTTCTGTCATGCTAATAATGCCTTCTATTGTTTCATTGTCCATTTCCTTGCCTTGAGATGGGGGGGTTGTATACAACCCCTGTGTGGATTGTGGTGCCATTTTCCATCTACAGGGTAACCTACAGTGCCTTCTGTCTTCCCTGTTTACCCTTTAGCTCCTTAGCGTTGATCCCTTTCTGTTATGTAGAGAGCTATTCCTCCTCCTCTTCTACCCTCCCTGTCCCTCCTGTAGATTGTTTACCCTGTTATGTTGAAATCCCAGTCATGGTTCTCAGTGTACCATGTTTCTGTGACTGTCACAATATCCAGGCATCCCTTTTCCATCGAGGCCACTATTTCAGGGAGTTTGTTACCCTGTCTATGGTAGTTGGTACTCGTTGCCCTCCATTTTTTGATGGCCTTACCCCTCTTCATAAAATCCATGTCCTTACTGCCTTCATCTTTTTCTCCATTGACCCCTGCCCTTCTCCCTACTGACATTTATATTTTTGTGTTTACCTTATTAACTACCCTATGTTGATAAGGGGTTGAGGGGGGACTGGGATTTTCCTGGTCATCTTTAGTGACTCCCCACTTGGCTAATTTAACTGTTTGCTAAGGAATCATTTAAACCTATCACATGTGATCCTGGTTCCCCTCCTAGACAGATGCAGACTATCGTGCCAGTATAGGCCTGCGTCCCTCTGAATGGACCCCCAGTCCCCAATGCAGTCAAAACCCTGAGCTCTGCACCAGTTGTCAACCATTGATTGAATCCCATGTTGTGGAGCACCCTAGCCTCACCCAATGCTATAGACAGGCATCACCTCCAAGAATGTCACCGTGCATGCTACTTGTCTAAGGCACATCTCCAACTCCACAATCCCCCCCTCTGCATTGTTCTGATCCCATTCCCAGCCATGTCATTTGTCCCTAGGTGAACAATTACATCCTGTTCTCTCCACCATGACTCTGCTCCCATGATCCTGAAGATTCGCTCCCTGACTCTCCAAGCCTTGCGGAGGTTGAATAGGAAAAGGTAGACATCAAAAGGAAAGAGAAGGGGTGGTGCCACCAAAATGTAACATGAGCAATGGAGTGAGGAAGTTGGGCAGTATTCCAATTTTGGAGGACAGAGTATTTAAGGTAGTCACCAAAGCAATGTGTCCAGATGGGGTACATCCAAGGTTATTGATATAGCTCAGGAAGGTGGTTCAGGCAGCAACTTTGGCAGTCATGTTTCCTCTGACTGTTTATGTGATAAACCCTCAATGCTTCTCACATCTATCACAACCCAAAATCCTTCATGATCCGTATACACTGCCTCTTATCTGGAGTTAATTGAAGTGAACTGTAATTTAATAATAATTTTTTTCTTTTTCAGGTATTGACCAATAATTTTTCTTTGACACAATCTCAGGATCATACACAGTAATTTCTTTATCTGTATTCACAATGCACCGCTGTCATTGTAAAAGCATATTCCATTACCATGCCATTTAATTTGTAGTTCTTAACAAAGCTGATGGCAAATATGCTATTTCTAATGGCGTTGTTAAGATGTAATATGAAGCAACAGTTTCCTTTACTGATGGGATTGCATCACAGGGATGATGCTGAAATTCAAGAGGCAAAATACAATTGCTATATACTGAATAGCAGCATGATATGTACTGCACAGCTTGTAACCTGCGTGAACGTCCAGTGTGGATGAAAATACATAGTCAGGATTGGTGGCAGAAGATAGTGCTCAGTGAATTCAGAGATGCAGACTGGTGAGAGAATTTTTGCATGTCACGTGCATCATTTATGACACTGGTCCAAATAATGGCACCTTATATGCAACCAGCCATGACACATGTACACAGGACTGTACCAGTGCATATACATGTTGCTATAGTTCTTTATAAATTGGGTAGCTGCTGCAAGTACAGAGTAGTGGCCAGTTTGGCATCCGTAAAGCAACAGTCCATAAGTCTGTGCATATGTTCTGTATGACATTCTTCAAAGAAGTGTTACCAATTTGATAAAGTTGCCTTCAACATCTGAAGCAGTACAAATCACCGCAGCATTTGAGAAACAAAGTGGGTTACCACAAGTGATTGACTGCACTGATTAACTCACATACTATACAAATCCAAGCTCCAAATGATGGCTATAGAGTCTTTATTAATCGTAAAGGTTGGCCATCATATGTGCTGCAAGGAGTTGTTGATCATAAGTATTGGTACTTACATCGTGTATTCTATTATTAGTTTACTAAATATTCACTGTAAATTTTGGGTGGGGATAGGTGGGGAATGTTTTCTAATATATGTGATTTCTGCCATCAATTACTGTTGGACAATGAGTGTTCCGCACAATGTGTGTAAGTGTATTATTTGTCAGCAGTTATTTAATCTGGTGTATATCACTGTAACTTAATCAACCAAGTTATCAACTGACCTACCAGGTTGTAACACAATAGTAAGTATGTATTTGCATACAAAATATATAATTAACAACAGATAAATTTAAGCAGTGTACCACGAGAGGGCATGATGGATGGCCCCGTGACCATACAACACATCAGGCGTGAGTAAATTATGCCATCACCCACACCCTATTGTGGTATATTAAAGCAATAAGGCATGACAGGGTGTGCGTTGTTGTTGAATAACATCACAGTTAGGGTGGGTCAAAGCACAAGGCCATAGGAAAAGTGCTTCCACCACCCTAGGGGTGACATTATTCATGGACGATGCACACTCTGGAACACCTTATTGCAATTATAATATGGCTATAAAACATCCGGCAAGACTTTGTTGATTAATCAATAGGCATAAGAAACAAATCAGAAGTGATAACTTTATTATAATTCATTTAGACATAAAATAGAGATAAAATAGTCCCTTCAAGAGCTTTACTGCAGCCTTCCATTTTGCATACACTGACTTTTTTAGAGCCACTTTTATTACTTTGAGCATAGCAATAGTTTTCATACACCTGCTTTTATCTCGTCTTTTACTTTGTATATTTGAACACATTAATATTGACCGTGGGGAAATAATGTGCAGGAGGAAGAAGAGGAGCTGGAAATGAGAGAGGGAGATGAATGGAAGCAAGCAGGGAGTAAGAAGGGTGGAATCTTAGTGCTGGGGGACTCAATACTAAGAGGAGTTAGGTGGGGTAGCAAGGGGGAGAGGCATAGTCGCATTTGGGTGGAGGCCATGTCAGGAATGACAGCGGAAAGGGTGGGATGGTCTGTTCTGAAATATTCTAGAAGGGGTAGGGACAAGCCTCATTTAATTATACATCTTGGGACAACGACCTGGCTGACAAGACAGTAGATACAGTCCAGAGGAGATTTGAGGAACTAGCACAATTATGTGAGGGGGCAGAAAGATCAGTAACGTTTTCAGAGATACTTCCTGTGCCAAAGGTAAGCACAACAAGAAAGCTGAGAATAGAGGAATTTAACGGATGGCTAAGAACCTGGTGTTGTGCTAAAGGGTATGGGCTGTTGGGGGTGGGAGGACCTGGGAGGACAGTGGTCTCTACGCCAAGGACAGACTACACTTGAGTGAGGAGGGAAAGAAGTGTTGAAACAGAGGATGGAGGAGTACATAGAGGAAGTTGGGAATTTAAACTGGGGTGGGGGTGGCAGTTGGGGAAGAGATATGCAGAGACCACAGGTTGGGCAACCATGTGAGCTTACCCCCATAACAGTGACAAAGGACAAATGGCAAGTACTGTTGGTGATGCTAGGAAAGGAGGGCAGGATGGGGGAGGGTGGAAGGTGGTTACCCTTAATGCTAGGAGCCTTGGGAGGAAAACTGCAGAGTTACAGGTTCTTATGGCAGAGGAGAGGTGGACATTGCAGTCACCACGAAACATGGGCCACCCAATACAATGATTGGGACCTGTCTGTACCAGGGTACAGATTATTTCAGTAGGGGCAGAGTGATTGGGAAAGATGGGGGTGGTACTTATGTGAAGGAAGGACTGAAGTGTGTGTAGGGAGGAAGGGAGGAGGGTAGCACTGGAGTCACTTTGGATGCAAATCCAGGATTCAAGAATAGGATTCTTAGAATGGGAGTGATGTATAGGCCACCAACTCAGACGGAGGAGTTAGA
This sequence comes from Neoceratodus forsteri, assembly GCA_016271365.2. Classification (NCBI taxonomy): domain Eukaryota; kingdom Metazoa; phylum Chordata; order Ceratodontiformes; family Ceratodontidae; genus Neoceratodus; species Neoceratodus forsteri. The sequence goes on from CM057453.1 coordinate 930,517,511, forward strand.
CAGGGAACTAGCGGACAGATCAGGAGGACCTGCGAGAAGGGTAGTGTGGTGATTGTGGGGGACTTCAACATGCCAGGAGTGGACTGGAGCACCCCAACAACCAGGAACAGAAGGGGCAGGTACTGCTGGATGCCTTCAGGACAGCTTCCTGCTGCAAATGGTCAGTGAACCAACCAGGTTAGAAAATACCCTTGACCTTGTGCTAGCAAATTGGGACTTTGTGAGAGAACTTACAGTGGAGGAACCGCTGTCAGGGAGTGACCACCGCTCAGTATGGCTCACATTGGATATGGGCAAGGAAGGAGTGGAATCTGGCACAATAGTGCTGGACTTCAGGAGGGCCGACTTTGGGAGGATGGGGGAAGTGGTAAAAGGGTACCTGACCAGAATTAAATCTAGTATGGACACTAACCAGAGGTGGGAGCTCATAAAGCTGGGGATAGTGGAGGCAACCAAAACCTGCTGCAAAGCCCAGAGCAAGAAGGCAAGGGCTAAGAAACTGATCTGGTTGAGCAAGGAGGTCATGGAAAAGGTCAGGAGGAAAAGGGCTGCCTTTAGGAAGTACAAGAAAACAGGGAGAGGGGAGGACAGGGAGGAGTACTTGACAGAATCAAAGGAGGTGACAAGGGCAGTAAGGGGAGCCAAAGCATCTACGGAACTCAGGCTGGCACAAGGCATTAAGAAGGGGGGAGAAGGACTTCTTTAAGTGCATCAGGGAGAAAAGGAGCTGTAAGGACCACATAGTAAGGATTAGGAAGGAGGGGGTTGGGTGGAAGCAGGGTGCATAAGGCGGAGCACTAAATGAGTACTTTTGCTCAGTGTTTACTAAAGAGAAGAGGGGGTGACACCCAAAGTGGGAGAAATGGCAGAATTGGGGGAGGTGACAGATGGGAAATCATGGAGAGCAGAGTTTAGAGGGTTTGAAGGCACTGAGGGTGGACAAGGCGCCAGGCCCAGATGGCATCCACCCAAGGGTACTGAAGGAGCTGGCAGAGGTCCTTGCAGGACCTTTGGCAGACCTATTTAATGCCCTACTACATTCGGGGTGTGCACCTCAGGACTGGAGGACGGCTCATGTGGTGCCCCTCCACAAGAGTGGCCCCAAGGATGAACCGGGAAACTACAGACCTGTGAGCCTCACATCCATCGTGGGTAAGCTAATAGAGACTATCCTGAAGGAGAGGCTGGTGGCCCTCCTAGAGGCCAAAGGACTACAGGACAGCAGACAGCATGGCTTCATACATGGCAGATCCTGCCAAACCAAACTGATTGAGTTCTATGACTGGGTAACTAGGCAACTGGACAGGGGCCATGCAGTGGATGTCCGTATCTGGACTTCAGTAAGGCATTCGACTCAGTGCCACATGGAAGGCTGGGAAGGAAGTTAGTAGGCACAGGGGTGGTGCAAGCTGGTGAGATGGGTAGGAAACTGGCTGCAGGAAGGCAACAGAGGGTGGTGGTGGGTGGGGAGCTCACACCCAAGGGCAGTGGACGAATGTTCCACAGGGCTCAGTGTTGGGACCAGTGTTGTTTGGGATATTCATTGCAGACATATCATGGGACATCAAGAGCAAGATCAGTCTGTTTGCTGATGATACCAAGGTAGGCACGGTGGTGGATGACCTAGGGGGATGGCAGGGGTTGCAGGATGATCTGGCAAAGTTTGAAACCTGGTCAGACACCTGGCAACTGGGCTTAATGCCAAAAAGTGCAAGGTGCTGCATTTTGGGATGAAGAACCCAAGGAGGAGTTACCAGCTAGGGGGAGTGCAGCTAGCCCAGACAGAGGAGGAGAAGGATCTGGGTGTGCTCATTACAGGGTCAATGAACAACTCGGCACAATGTGGGAAGGCAGCTGCAAAGGCCAACAAAATGCTGGGTTGTATTGCAAGGGGTATATCCTCGAGGAGGGAGGAGGTGATTCTGCCACTGTATAGGTCATTAGTTAGACCACACCTGGAGTACTGCAAGCAGTACTGGCGTCCGTATCTGAAGAGGGACATTAAATTACTGGAGGGGGTGCAGCTCAGAGCGACAAAGATGATCAAGGGGCTGGGGGACGTATCATACGAGAGGAGGTTGAAGGAGTTGAACATGTACTCACTGGAGGAGAGGAGAGACAGGGGCGACATGATTGAAACCTTTAAATACATGAAAGGAATAAACAAGATGGGCAAGCAATGTGAGAGGGCAGCAAGGAGGGCTGGGGGGATACTGGGATGCATAGGGAGAGGCATCACCAGCAGAAAACAAGAAGTTATTATCCCTCTGTACAGACAGCTGGTGAGACCACATCTGGAGTACATGGCAGTTCTGGAGACCCAATCTCCGCAAAGACATAGACAGGATGGAAGCTGTCCAGAGGGGCAACTAAAATGGTGCAGGGTCTGCACGGAAGACATATGAAGTGAGACTTAGGAGCTTAATATGTATAGCCTCGAGGAAAGGAGGGAGAGGGGGACATGATAGAAACTTTCAAGTACCTCAAGGGAATCAACAAAGTCCAAGAGGGTAGCATCTTTCAAAAAAGAGGTGTGCAAGAACAAGGGGCACAATTTGAAGATAGAAGGGGCAGCTCAGAGGTAATTTAAGAGTATTTTTCACAGAGAGGTTGTGGATGCATGGAACAGCCTTCCAGAGGAGGTTGTGGAGTCAAAACAGTGGTGGAATTCAAGCATGCATGGGACAGTCATAAGGCAATTCTAGGGGGTTGGGGTAGGAAGAAGTAGGCTGCTGGTTAACTAGGATCTGCAGCTTATCCATCAGGTAGGGAAATGGGCAGACTGTGTGGGCCAAGCGGTCCTTATCTGCCATCAAATTCTATGTTTCTATGGGTACAGAGGGGCTGTTCAAATTAAGGGAGGGGAGGGCCACCAGGGGCCATGATATGAGACTGGAGCAAGGAAGGTTCAGGAGGGAGATGAGGAGACACTTTTTTACAGAGAGGGTGGTGGCTGGGTGGAATGCGTTACCTGCTGAAGTGGTATGCAGTAGAACAGTGGACTGCTTCAAACGAGAATAGGACAGGACAAGGGGGAGGGTTAATGAAGGGGAAGGGTGGAAGGGAGGGGCAGCTGCAGAATAAGGGGTGCTAGCTGCACATTCGAGCAGACTTGATAGACCTCTAGGCCTTTATCTGTTGGCAAATTTTGTATGTTCGAATGTTTGTTCAATGTAGGGTCCCTACAGAGATCAATCGTGCTGCAGCACAGGCATCTACATGGTTATTTTCTGTGTTTCTTTTTTTTTTTAATAGGAGTGAAAAGTTTCCTAACAAACAGAAAAAAAAACCATTAAGCAATAAGGATTGACAGGGGTATGCATTGTGGTTGGATAGTGGCACACATCGGGTGCAGCATGAGGCATCCCTGAATGTCTTCATCTCAGCCACCGAAGAAGTGCCATTATCCCACCACAATGCACTCCCTGGAGTGTTTTACTGTGCTTATAAATGGGTCCAAGATGTTTTGTTTTTTTAAGGGGGGAAGGGGCAAAGACATGCACCAAATCAAAAAAGAAACATTTATATGACATTTTTAAAACAGTCCCAGCACATCCCAGCACTGACATGCCAACACAGGTTTAAAAATCATGCACAGCAAAATTCATGTATTTTAATTGGCTCAACCCACCACCTTTTGCCCATTCCCTCAACTTTCTTTCTTCTTCTTCTTCTTCTTCTTATTTATAATATTCCCCCCATTTTCTCTCTCTTGTTTGTTTTCTGACTTGTCAACATTCAAGAGATGGAATGTTTACTACAGATAGAATGCAAGCATTTAAACCTCTGCTCAGTTCTGCTGGCAGAATGTTTACACTAAGACACAACAGAAGGCCTCAGATGGAACCAGGACTTTTGTTATATCTGTAACAACTTAAACAATACAGATTTCCCTAGTAAGCAGGTAAGGATGGGGGGGGGGGGGGTGTCATGATCAGCAAAGAAATACCATAAATTACAATTCTAATTACTGTAGCACTTCATTTTCTAATTTATGTATGTATGTGTAACAAGATTAAATGAGGGCAAATGACATTTAATTCTTATGCTTATAAATTTAAGACAGTTTTATGTTAGGGCCTAGTTGAAGGTTTTTAGTGAGTAAAGCTGACAGCCACATTTGTGATGTCAGTCAGGAATGGCTGGTACTATTGATTTTATTGTGGAAAGACCACTAGAACTTCTGACAGTGCTGTCACTATGGGATATCAGCACTGGGTTCCAAGCTCCTCAGCCAATCAGATTACTGGATTTTTTTATAGCCATATTATAGTTAATCAATGAGGCACAACAGAATGTAAATAAGAGCCATTGTATAATAACAATAATGCCATCCAGGGTGTGTGTTGTGCAGAGATACAGTCACTTATCAGGTGTTGGATGCAATTGGCCGACAGCCTCATGTCCAGCCATGCATGACATTGTCCCTAACAACATCAAGTGAAACAGATGTGTTTCAAACAAATTAAATTAAATATGTTGATAATATGTTATTCTTGCATTTTCAGCTTTTGGAATATAAACTGTGGTTTGTCTGGAAGCACCCATGATGCAAAAGTATTAAGAAACTCAAGAATATTTTCATGGGCTGATGAATTACCTAAAGTAATATGTATTATCAAATATAAATCTTTCAACTTGTGTGTTTCAGTTGTTTTACAGTACATATCATGTGCAACTTTTTTAAAGGCTCATTGGTGGTTGGCAGGGGGGTGGGGAAGGAGAGGACGATGAGTATGCTGATGGCAGGCAGCTCTCCTCCTCAGGAAGGTGTAAGAGGGCCTCTTAGTGCCTGGCTGCCACTCAGTGGAGACTGGGGTGGCATTTGCACCTCCAAGAAGCTCAGTGCTAGACCATGGGGAGGGTAGATGGGGCTGGTCTGGAGCTACACCCAGGGCTATGGGTAGAATCGATGGGAGGGGACACAGGTGGAATATCGGGGGTCACCACATGATGAAGCCTCAGGGCCTGCTGTGGAGTTCTGTCGGGATGTGCATAGTGCATGGAAGTTCCTGAAAGACCCCAAGTAAGGTAATGGTTCAGAGGACAGCAGTAATCCATCACTGCAGATAAGGAAAGTTGAAAAAAATATATAAATTCAGTAATGAAAGTCAAAGAAGTGTCACTTACTTTATATTTGTTTGTCTGTTTGTGTGCAGGAACCAAGGTTGATAAACAACAGGCTAGTTAATATGTACATTATTGGTGACCCAGCATATCCAATGATGGAGTGGTTAATTAAGGGATACATTAATTCACCTAGTGTGACTCCAGCACAAGAGTCATTCAATGTATACTTGAGTTCCACTTGCATAGCGGTGGAAATTGCTTTTGGGTGTTTAAAGGCCTGTTGGAGGATTCTGCAGGAAAAAAGTGACTGATTATATTTTCACCCCCTGTGTGATTGCAACATGCTGCAGACTTCACAATTACTGTGAGAAGCAGAAAGAACAGGTTCATGCTGGATGGATAGAGGATGTCAGTGGAATTGATATTAGTCAATCACAGCCTGTTAGCAGTTCATGTAATGTTGAGCTATCCTCTGCATATCAGATTAGAGACTTAGTAACTGAATATATGGCAGCAAATTATCCACTATGAAAACAGCACTATACATAGATTTTAATATATTTGTTACACGTCATGAAAACTCATACGATAGAAGTTGACTAAAAAGTAACAGACATTTATTAACCCTTAAGCTGCCAACATAATTAGAACGTACAGGAATTCTGGACTGATATATCAGTCCACGGCACAGCAAGGGTTAAGATAAATCTTTGTAATGATATGCACCAACAAAAAATAATTTATAAGACATATCTAAAGATGAGTAGTATTAAAATTTGGATTTCAGCAATTTAATTTATACTTAAGTTTTGCATTTATTTATTCAATGTAGTTTTCATCTTAAATAACTGTTCATAGCATTTTCTTATTATAGTTTAATGTTATGTATTCATTATATTATCAATTCAATTTTGAAATATTGCAATACTAGATAACTAAGGTAACATCTAATGAAAGTTCAAATGAGATTAACTGCTAAGACCAAACTTAACTGCATTTAGAAATATAAATATTATAAATATTAAAAACAGTATCCATCCCAGCACTGAAATATCAAACAGTATTACATGTAACATAATTTTTTTGGTTAATAAATGATGATTATATACGAATATTCCAGTTTCATAACATACTATTTGTGAACCAATGCTCTAGTTTATAGTTTTCTGAGAATATAGTCAACCTCATCAATTGGCTATGATGCCCCATCTCCTCTCATGTTGTACTGTGGAGTAAAACCTTATGGATAAGCGTGAACAAATGGCAGGTTGACCCATCGATATTCTGTGCTGTAAGCTTGCCATCCTTGATACAGGCTACTTTTAGAATTGTGTTGATACATTGGCACAACAGGTTCATTTCTGTCTGCTCTGTAAAATAAATTATGTGTGAACACATACTATATTACATATAATTTATTTTACATTTGCAGACTAAATAAATATAGACTGAATAATGGTCATACTTGCAGTACTGTGCACATTACTGGTGCTTAAGACTGATGTGAGATTACATACGGGAGTATAGTGCATGCTGCAAAGTTGGTTATGGCCACAACTCCTGATGCCTGTCAGTCTCTAGAGGGTGGGACATTTAAAGGCCAAAATGACAGTCGGAAAACCTAACGTCCTGGGTGTTTGTTGATATTTTCACTCCAAATATCAACATGGGCTTTTTGGGACCCCACCTCATGAACAGTGACACTGCTGTGTCATTAATTGGTCCCGAAAGGTGATTCCACACAGTGACCGTGAAATCACCCTAGAGGACCGAGTAATGAAATGACAGTGACACATTCATGAGGTGGGTCCCAATAACTCCATGTTTAAATTTATGGGGTGAAATACCAAAAAATGACTGAGCTATCAACATAAGTTGAAAACCTCAATTGATTCCCATTACACTGTGCTTACCCGATTCCTCAGTTCATAGTTTGGCATTGAAGAGTGCAGACGCATCTTGGTCCAGAGAAGATCGCTACTCCTGACCTCTGGAGGGTAAGTACGGGTGATGAGTCAGGAGTTTGGTGAGGTGAGTGCTCAGTGTAAGGAGAAGAAGGGGGTCTGGGAGACGATGATGGACCATTTTATTTTTTATTCTGGTATAAAAAAAAAGATGCCGGGAATACTTTTTTTTTATTATACAGGTAAAAAAAAAACATTATTGCACACTGTTGTGGCCTCCAAGTGTGCCACAATAGTGGTCTTGCTGGTGGGGGTGGAAGCATGCCGACACAGGGATTGAGCAACCTGATGTCAGCAGATTACAGAGCTGACAAGGTTGCAATGGGGGGGGGGTGCCACTGCAATGACGAAACTATTCGTGATTGCATTGGCAGATTTGTTTCCACTCCTTGGCTGTCTTTGAAGCTGCTGCCATCAACAACTTCCCCCTTGATTGGTGGCTGATGGACATGCCTAGTAAAGCATCCACTGCATTGGTCACAAGACACACATCTGAAATGCGGTGCTGTAGCTAGATATCTACTGCGCATGTGCTGCATGCATGCAAACATAGAAAGAAAGGTGAATTTATATCAGGTATTTCTCATTCATTGTATACACAGTTAAATAACATATAAACTTATCCTTCTCAAAGCCATATCAAATTTAAACAAGTAGTTTTAATATTTTAATATTTAAAGTTAAGTACAGTAACCTTTTTTTGATTCAAAGTGTTAGGTTGGTTTGGAAACATTATGTTTTGCATCCCCTGGAAAAATGAGGTCATCAATTCCTTTACCACACCGGTAGAAGCCTCTTTGAAATCTTTCATAATTTTTTCATTTATTTTTTCCTCCCACTCCTGACGTAACCGTCATTATCTGTCTAGTGATTTAATAAAATAACGTAGCTCCCGTGACCAGTGGTCAAAAATTTCAACCATTTCCCCTTTTTTGTGTTTAGGCATTGCATTACCTAATGAGATGAAGAGTAAATTGAAGGCATTAACAATCTGCCACTTACTAGTTTAATAGCAATGCCTTATTAATACTATACAGTTTATTAAAATATTTGATTTGTCAGATGCAAACCTGCTTTTCCACCATAATTGCTTCACAAGAGGATGGCAAGTCACTGACGGTTCCCATAAAAGAAATAAGGAATTTAGTTTTCTTGATGTCATACAAAACATAGAATAGTGTATAGTAACCCAACTGTACAACAACACTATTGTCACACCTCGTATTTACCCTGACGTTAGTGTGGCATCTCAAACTTTGCTCTTGAGGATGTTGTCATGAGAGAAAACACTTGGTGTGTTTACTGCTGTTGTTGTTTTAGGGCAACCATATAATATTCTATATATCCCAACACATTACCTTCATATCACTTTATCAGAAGGTTGTTCTTTATTCAGTAACCTGTTCTTTTTTTTTTTAAATATCACTGGTAATACATTTATTTTGTATCATCTCATATTTTTATCTTCAAAACTTTGCATATTACAGACTTTCTCAAAGTAATTTTTATATAATTGAAACAAAAACATATGTGACATTATGTGATAGCTGCAACCTTCTCCACCATATCATCATCATCAGAAGCAGTATGTGCTACTAAGGCCGCACAATCATCATTTTCATCAGATGAATGTATATTTCTTGTTTCATCATGAGTCGGATTTGTATCTTCCATGACTGTGTCTATATTGTCTTCAATTAATGATGAATATACGGGAAACATGGTGAACACAATTCAATGGTTCTATGTCATAATGGTGACTGCCGAAATGTTATCGCCATTAGGGTGATGTCACAGCGCCGGAAATCAGTTTCGGAGATGTGCCTCCCCGGTGTACAGCAAAAAGGCGCTGGGGACTTACAATTTTAAATGTTATGTGGGGGGCTGCACCCCCAGCACCCCACCATGGGGGGCTTTGCCCCCTGCACCCCCCTACTATAAGATTCTCAACTCCGGGGGGGGTGCACATCGGGGGGGGTGCAAATCCATGAAAAAAAAATTTAGTCAGGCAGAACAAAACATACCTGTGCCCAGACCCGAACCCACCCGCCACACCACGGGGCCAGCTCGGCAGCTCACCATGGCACCACCCCTCAAAAACCCTCCCGCCCTTCGCTGAACATGCTCACTCGCCCTCTGAGTGTGTACATGTAGTGACATCCTGTCACTATGTGCATGAACCCCCCCATCCGGTCACCCTCCCTTGTCCGTAGCCTCCATGACATGCGCCACAATTGAGTCACTGTTTTGTTATGCGCTCAAGTCACGGTTGCTCATGTCACGGGCTACCCAATTCAACTGTATATCATTTATAAAGAGTTTATTATACAGTGTATCTAAAAAAAAAATTAATCCTGATTGGCTGACTGACATGATTTGCAATGTGAAAATTGTGCAATGATAGCATGGGATGATGTTCCATCAAGCCAATCTCCCCACTTTTCCTATCCCACTTCAGCATGCGCATATAACCGTTATTAAATAGATCAACCGCCGGCGACCTGGGTTCGGGAATGGACTTGGGATGCCGGGGGCTGGCAGGGGAAGGAGAGGATTAAGCGTCCATAGGACTGCTCCCCTCTCCTGGGGTGGGTTGCAGGTCGACGTCGCACTGCAGTGGCCTCTGGTGGAGACCAGGAGCTCTGCAGATGCACGTAGGAGGGAACAGCTGAAAAGTGGAAAATCCGCTTTGCGACCGACCGGATGACGGCTGCCGGTCCACTGCTGCCGACGATGCCCTAAAGGAGACCATTCACCTCAGCAGCACCCTGGGGCCAAGTATGTGTGCTGGGTGCACCTCCTGGTGCCTTCCCCCTTGGAGGAGGGGGACCTGCCCAGTGAAGGGTTACATCCGGGTTACCCCAGGGACAGCTGTGATTTGAGGTTGGAAGGCTCAGTAAGGGACAGGCGGAGTGGATGGGACCTAGGCAGCTCGAAGGAGAGGTGGGTCACGAGGCTCGTAGGGGAGAAAAGAAATAAGACAAAAAAAAAAAGATCAACAATGCCAATAGACACATTACCACTGCTCGCTTACCAACCAAAGGAAATTCAAAGAAAAAAAATTAAAACATTAAATAATCACAGTATATCCTGCTATGCTGTGGGTGATAGCAGCATTAACCAGTGCCTGGCGTGGTGGTTTCCTACCTCGGCCAGCAGCAGCGTGAACAAACCACCACACCAGGCGTGGGTAAATCCTGCCATCATTCACACCATCTCATGATATATTGCTTATATTCATCACTAAAAATGAGCTATTACAAGGAATCAACTATATACATGCTGACTGGAACATCGTCCCAATTTTAGTAAGATGCACTCCTGGTTCTCAGGGAACAGCTTGGTCCTAAATTCCAAGAAGACTAAGTTCATGATCTTCTTGGGCCCAAGAAAAGCCCCTGTCCATGACCTTGAACTCACTGACAACTTTGGCAACCTTATAGAACAAGTCTCGAAATTCAGATACCTGAGTCTCCACCTTGACCCACACCTCTCCTTCAATCGCCACATCAGCAATCTAATAAAAAAGGTTCATGTTAGGCTCGGTCTTCTGTATATGGATCAGAAAATTCCTGATCCCCGCCTCCAGACTTCGTCTAGCTAGCTCTCTACTCCTGCCTCTTTTGGACTGTGATTCTGTTGTCTTCTCCCCTCCTACCTCATCCTTCCTTTACTCCAAACTCGGGACCACATGCAACAGCATTGCTCGTTTCACCACAGGCCTCCCCAGGAAAACACACCACTGCACTTTATACTCCTCTCTTGGCTGGCCCTCACTAGAAGGAAGGTTCCATCTAAAAATGCTCTCCTTCTTCCACAAGGTATACCTTAATATTCTCCCCCTAGAGTGAACTCACTATTCCCATTCGCAGCCTCCGGGTGGCTGACCAGGGGTGCTGCCAGCCAGGTTTTCAACACCTCTTTTTACAGGACTAAGCAGGCCCAGAACTCTATCACCTACAGGGTCACAAAGCTGTACAACAAACTGCCCCTCAAAATCCAGGCCTGTGGATGCTTTTACTTCTTCAACACCTCCCTCAAAGAGCACATCCTCATATCATCCACCTGCCACTGCCCTGATGAGCCCCCTCCTAGGCCCACTCATTGAATTCTGCATTTTTTCCACCGCATTTATGGCACTTCCCCATCTTTCAGCATTGTTAACCATAGGCTACTCACATGGCCCTTCTCCCTTGCTATCTGTTACCTGTCTCCCCTGTTTTTCTTTTCTTTCCTCTTCAGCCTTCCAATTACCTCTACACTCCATTTCCTATATATATATATATAGATATATATAAAGTATGTACACATTGTATATAGTTTGCTTTTTCACTGTAACTACAATGTATATATCATGTGCTCTTTATTTAACTGTGACACCGATCATTGTACTCTTATACAATGTACTCCCTTTGACTTTATAATTCATGTTCCTGTTATTTTGTAATTCAGGTACCTGTTATTTCAAACACTGCACGTTTGTAAAAATGATAATTTTTGCTCACATACCCACCAGTATACAAATAAATTGATTGACTGATTGATTGACATGCATACGTTAAATACATTATGGCCATGATTTTCAAACTGCGCCCAGAAAGATGATGCACAGAGCACAAATTCAAGATATTCATACTATAACATGCAAATGGGGACATTATTTATGTGATGCATGAAGTGGGCAATTTGCATGTCATAACATGTCATGTCATAGCAGTGTCAGTGGTTCAGTAGGTAGCACACTCGCCTCTGAGGCCAGGAGATCAGAGGGCTGTGGGTTCAGTTCCCATATCTGGCACTTGGGTTAATATCCCAGTACTGATACTGTAATGCAGCATGAGAGGGGTGCTGCACTTCTGAGGTGCCGTGTTTCGGATGAGACGTTAAAACTGAGGTCCCATCTGCCTGGATTGGTGGTAGTTCAGGTGGATATTAAAGATCCCATGGCACTTATCGAAACGAGTTGGGGAAGACTTTATTAAAGAAATCATACAATACAAAACAGAAAAAATGATCACACATATCAACAAATCACATAAACAAGCCTAGACCAGAGTTTTCAAGTAACTGGAAAGTCATTATCAGTAATCCAGGGCAAATTTCGCCAAAGTGCCTGTACATGTATCTTATTGAGACATTTAGATTCAGAAAAATATACATCCTGTAGAGATTTGAAAATATTACCATAGAGATCATAATAAGAAAAAGTATGCTGTTGAAGAGTGAACAAACATCTAGAATGCCAAATAAACCATTTGATAACAGTAAAAATGACAGTTAATGTACTGTTGTCCCAAATATCCCAACTGCTAGGATAACTACCATACATGAGGGAAGGATATGTAAGCTGTAAAAAAAAGGACAAACCAGATTTATCATATAAGAATTTCCAAAAATCAACAATATAAGTACAAGTAAAATACAAATGTAAAAGGGTTTCAGATTGAGTAATACACCCAGGTCTAGAACAAATACGTTCCTCCACCCGCTTATGTTTTTGATTAGCCTTAACATTCAATTTCTCGTGACAATTAAGTCAGTGATGATCTTTAAATTTAAGCGGTATTCTCTTTTCATTCAGAGAAAGTAACAAAGAGTCTTTATGAGGCACTGGACATTTCGGAAAGACCTCCAGTTCATTAAAATGGTTTTCTAAAACAATAGCATATAATTGCTTTTTTGATTTTGAGATCACAAGTCTACTAGTGATCCCCCACAACTGAAGTTTAACAAAGACATCTCGCAAACATAGTGGTGATGCGGTTCCCCGTTTAAGACATTGTAATTGACCCAAATCCCAAGCCGAAAACCAGGGAGATATGCTTTGAATAAAAAGGCCACACCAGTACTTGTCAGGAGTAGTAAACAAAGGCTTCAAATTAGCATATAAAAACTGACAGAAAAAAAACAAGACAGGGTTAAGCATCTGTTGACCACCTAAATTGAGAGATAAATACAAAATATTTCTTTTGATGGGATTCAGACGGCTGCCCCAAAAGGACTGAAAAAATAAACTATATAAAGTCGCCTCCCTAGACTTGGGAACCGGAAAAACTGAACTAAGAAATAAAAAAAGAGGTACCAAATAAGTGTGTATCAAATAAACACGTTTACAATAACTCATTTTCGTCTTATTCCAATTCCTCACCATTTGCGAACCTAATAATAATTTCTTGTCCCAATTAGCAATATCCATTTGGGAAGACCCATACTCAATGCCTAAAATATTTAAAGGATCTAAAGTACAGGAGAGACCAGCAATGTGATCCACTGGAAGTAACTGACCACCCAGAGGCTTCCCAGTACTCTTTAATAAATTCAAACTGGTTCCGGAGAATGCACCATAAGCGGTACAAACCACCAGCGCCAGTTCAGCAGACTGGGTAGTCCCTACCAAAAGAACTACATCATCCGCATAAGCCAAGGCAGTATAAGGAACAATAAAATTAGATATTTGTATAGGGACAATACCAGGCGTGGAATTGAGAAGCCTCAATAATGGGTCTATACTAAAGACATATAAAAGGGGACTGATCGAACACCCTTGTCGAACACCCTTTTTGATAAGAACATGAGGGCCTAAAAAACCATTAATACAGGGACGGACTGCAGCAGTATGGTAAAGGGCTTGGATCCAAGCAATAAAAGTGGCCGGAATACCATAATGACGTAATACGTGCCTTAGAAAGACATGCGCTACATTATCAAAGGCTTGCCTCTGGTCTAGAGAAAGTACATATCCCTTCAGCGGTGAAATAGAATCATAAAAAATATATCCCTTAAGAGAAACAGTTGATCCGTTATCGAGTTCCCAGGCACAGTACTAGACTGTGCCGGAGAAATCAAGAACTTTGCCACTGACAATAACCTCGTGTTCAAAAGTTTGGAAAGTATTTTAAAATCAGTATTCAAGAGGCTAATAGGCCGCCAATTAGAGAGATCCAATTTATCACCCTTATTCTTAAAAAGAAAAATAAGAATTCCCGTTGACATATCAAAAGGGACAGTCTGAGACCGTACAATAGCGTTATAAACCGAAGTTAGTTCCTTCAAAAGTTCACCATACAAAAGATGGTAAATGTCTGAAGTGAGGCCATCTAGACCCGGGGCCTTACCTTTAGAGAAAGACTTAACGGAAGTAGCAACTTCCTGAGCTGTAAAAGGAGTCAGTAAGCCTAAAAGTTGGTCATGCGGTACCCATGGAACTTGCAGTTTACTAAAAAAAGAACTAAAATCTAAATCCTGCCTGGGATGAGCAGAAAATAAAGATGCAGCGTAGTCAGATGCAATATGTAAAACACTTTCCTGGTCATCCTGGACCACTCCCTGTTGATCATATAGAGCAGAAATTGATTTAGACTGTACCCTGTCTTGATGACTGAGCAGGGGACAAGTAGTAAAAAATGGACCCTTCGTTCCATGCTGTTGTCAGGACTGAAGATCTGTGGACAAAGATAAATGATATTGCATCATCTTCTTCTGAAAATGAGCAATCTGGGCCGAATAATCATGTCGAGTAAGCTGTGAAAGGGAATACAAATGTTGTAACTGTTTCCTATCCCTCAAGTACAAAAAATTGGAATCCTGCCAAAATCACCTACCATTGGAAATAAGTAAGGAACGGAGATCTGATTTCGTTTCCATCCACCAACTCACAGGATCATCATATAAAGCATATAAGGATTTCCTACAGGCCAAAAACGTAGAGATCAGTCGTAGAAAGGCATCTTGCAACAAAAGCTCAGAATTAAACCTCCAGTACCCAGGACCCCTAGGAGCCACTGCTGGACCCAAGGTAGCGTTCAAAAGCTTATGGTCAGAATAAGGAGTAGGTTCTACAGAGACAGACTGAAGTCTCAGTGAGAGAGACAGGAACAAAAAATCAATACGGGTGGATAATGTCCCCTTAAAAAAAGTACACTCTCGCACTCCAGTGTGTGAAAAAAACGCATCCCTAAGACTAGCATCACAGACAGCTTTATTCAGGGCAGCCATATCACCATATATTTTCCCCATGGTGGTAGCAGAACCCCTATCCCACTTACTTAAGCCACAATTAAAATCGCCTCCCCAAATTACATAATGAGCAATATGCAAAAAGGGACTGATTTGTTGAAAAAGAAGTGTACGCTCTGCTTTAGTTTGGGGAGCATAAGTATTAATAACACGAAAAAAAACTGTGTCCAAAAGGAAATCAAGCAACAGAACTCTGCCAGGGATGAGGTCCAACACCCGTAACACAATAGGTCGAATGTGGTAGAAAAGGATTCCAACCCCCATACATCTTTCCGGGCCAATCAACCAGAAAGAAATCCCCTAGAGCCATGCTTTAGTAGCCAAAGCAAGTTCAAAAGTAGTGTGAAGTCTAGTATCCTGCAAAAGAAAGATCCCAGGAGGCAAAGACTGTAAAAAGGAAAACACCGCACAACGCTTAACTGCATTCTTAATACTATTGACATTAGATGTCAAAATTGAGAAAGGAGGGGAAAAAAGCATAGCGCAAAGAAAGTAGGGGAGATAAAATCAACGTTTTTTCTTCCTAGGTTACCCTTTCCTAGGTGAGGGTTGGGAAGGAGTGCCACTTTCCTCATTTATCAGTAAATCAGGGGCATCTCTGGGAAGAACAGAATCCGCTGAGGAACAGACCGAATCAGAATCAGAATGATCGGCATCCAAAAAAACCGAAAACCGATTAGAGGAAACATGAAGGGAAGTTTTAGGCATTTTTGGGGTAGGCAGGGCACTGAGACCACTTTCTGGTCGACATCCATCTTTCCGGAGGACCCTTAGCTTCCAGAGTGGGGGGGCATTGGGCTAGGAACATTGATAGAAACACTGGTGGGCACAATGGCTGTTTGTGGAACAAGGGAGTGTTCAGGGGCCACTACAATCAGAGGAGGAAGAGTCTCCTGAAAAACATCAGCAGAACAAGCAACTGCTACCTTGGGAGGGGGAGAGCCTGGAGCAGTGGGAACAGGCATGGTGGGAGAAGGAATAACCTCAGCCGACCGTGCAGTAGAAACCTTAGCAAATTTCCTCTGGGTTAAGGAAACTAGGAGACGCTGCTCTTCCCCATCAGCAGATGAGATTGCATGAGCAGCTTTAGGACAAGACATGTAGACATGACCTTCTTCCCCACAAAGGTTACAATGAACCAAGTTGGAGCATTGACCACTAAGATGACCGGTTTTGTGACAAAGGGAACATTTCAGCTGATCACAAGCGCTACTAACATGCCCTGAAAGCCCACATTTATAATAAGTCCTAGGTTGCCCTGGATAAAACAGAACACCCCTATCCCATCCCCAAAAAAAACTATTAGGGAGATGACAAGGACCCCCACCTTCAGAATGTAGAAGGACCCTAATTTTCCAACCTCCAGTCCAAATACCCTCAGAGCCAAGAATAGCCTCAGGATGACCCATAACCGTGCAACGCTGTTTGAGCCAAAACAATAAGTCTGTAACACTGACCCCTTTATTTCGGAAGAGAACAGTAATAGTTTTGTGAGCCGGCCTACTAAGAGGAATAACCTCAAAAGGGGCCCACAATGGAGAGGTCTTTACCTGGTGATAACGTGCCCAGAATTTGTCAAGGCCTCCTCCAAGTTTAAAGCTTACATCAAAAATATTCTCTCCGGACACATGGATTAAAGCATACAGTTCAGAGACTTGAAAATTTAAGCTGGTTTTCAACAAATTACGACCCACATAAACCCTGTCAGGAAAAACATCCAAACCCCACGTATACAGAATACGAACTGCATTATGGCGTTTAGCTGAAGAGGCTGAATGATGAAAAAGGGAGGAAAATGGTCGAGAGGTGGTAGGGGGAGCAGGGGAAGGGGCTGTACTCTTCCACCAGGAGAGCCCTGGGGAAAGTTTCTAATGTGAGCAGGAACATGTTTCAGTATATCCGAAAAGTCAGAAACATCACTAAGTGCAGCAGTCTCCACCTCATGTTGTGGAGAATCATCCCGTGTAGTAATAATTGGCTGTAAAATCGGGGTCTGGAAAATTCCAAGTCAGAGGGCAGGTGAAGAGGAGAACGTGGGGAAGCAGCCAGAATCAGAGAGGGATCCAAAACAGGAGCAGGCTTAAGGGAATCCGAAGGAGAAGCTCCCCTAGGCAATTCAGTCAATGTCACAGGGTCAGTACACACAGAGTCAGTACTCACAGCCTCCAGGAAAGCTCCAGGACATTTAGAAGACTGGACTCCTGGAATCGAAATAGGAGAAAAGCCAGAAATCCATGATCCAGAATCAGGTGAGCGCACCCAGCCTGCCGCACGCAGTGAGTCCTCCATAGTCCAAGGACCACCTTTCTCAACAGGGGCATCTGCCCAACGAAGAGTGCTAGGATAGGCTTTCAAAGTAACTCACTCCTTGCGAGGTTTCTCCGACTCCGCAGTAAATGAAAACACAGTGGCAGCCGCCTGATCTTGGCCGGAGTGGAGAAAAACAACGCCCGGCTCAGACGGAACCACCAGACCTTCCATAGCCATAGCAACCGGCAGGGAAGCGTCAACAGGAAGGTCAGAAGCCGCAAACGCAGTCGGCAAACTAGTCAGGCGAAAACGGTGCAGAATGTCGTTCTTTCATTGCAAATACAGTTGTTCTTCTTCAAATAGCAACTTAGTCATTTCCTCAGTAGATGTTTCCATAGGAGGCAAACCGGAATCCACCAGAGGCGACACAGACCGACAGGAGCGTTCCGAAACCGGCAATGCAGACGAGCAGGCAGTCTCAACACAACAGACAGGCACAACATCTTCAGTAGGTACAATAGCAGCAGTAGTCACATTAGCTTCAGCAGAAATGTCCATAGATAACAATGGCAAAGCTGCAGGGGAGGCGAGCTCTTCTCCCAGCTGCACATCCATCCTTCCAGCGGCAGCAGATGACCTGACTCGGCCATCCCTCGACAGCCAAGGGTCCCCTACTGGCAAAGAGGAATTTCCGTGTCCTGGCCAAGTTTCCCTCATTCACTGAAAATACCATCAACAGCTTAATCTGGTTCAAGGTCAGCTGGCATTCATCTGTATCCCCCTCCCCTGGGTCATGCCTGAAAATAGGCAGGATTTGCCTAGTGCACTTACCTGGTCAACAAAAACTAACTAAATAAATAAATAATGGCCAGGAAAAGAAGAACAGAGTATTTTAATGATTGGCTAAGGAAATGGTGCAGGGAGGAAATGTTTATCTGTACTCTGGACTGGGAGGAGACTTGCTCAAACAAAGCACTCTTTTCACCAGACAGACTACACCTCAGTAGGAATGGTTTGAGTGTACTCAAGGACAAACTGGGGAAATACATAACCACTACATTTAATTTTAACTACTGGGGGGGGGGCATCTAGACCCACAGACACCGAGATGAGGAGGTCAGTGGACCAGTCCCCACAGTGATGGAAGAGGTCTGGAGGAAGAAAGTGGAAGGGGCAAGAACACATTTATCAAAGGGTGGAGGGTGTGAAGAACACATAACAAGGGTACATGGAGGAGTGCACACAGAGGGGATAAACGTGAATAGAAGAACAGAGGGAAGAGAAGGAAGGTGAGATTCTAGGTGGAGGGTGTTGTCTCTGAATGCACGGAGTCTTGGAAGCAAGATGGACAAACTACAGGCACTATTAGCAGACAGGATGGTGGACATAGCTGCAGTAACCGAGACTTGATCAACATCACACCATGACTGGAACCTTGCGATCCCTGGATATAAACTATATAGGAGGAACATGATAGTCGGGAAGGGGTGACAGTTTAAATTATGAAGGGAATAATTTGCATGAGGGAGGAGTAAGAGGAAGGGGAGGTGGAGGCATTATGGATTCAGTTAAGGTCCAAAAGGTGTGGCTGGGGGTGGTTTACTGACTACCCAATCACGATGAGAAGAGGGACAGGGTACTGAGCTCACAAATATTGGAAGCTATGGGGAAAGGATAGGTGGATATTGTGGGGAACTTCAACCTGCCCAAAGTGGACTGGAGTATACCTTTCACATCATGTGCTAGGAGTCAGGTGATCTTGAACCAACAAGATCTAAGGCAGTTCTTGATCTGGTGCCCACAAATGGGGAACATGTACAGGAAATAATGATCAGGGAGACAGTTGGTGGAAGTAATCATTGCATGGTGTGGTTCCAGTTGGATATGGGCAGGGAAAGCATCCTGACTAAGACCAAAATCTTGGATTTCAGGAGGGAGGACTTCAGAAAAATTGCCAAAGTGATAAGGAGACATCTGGCGGGCATCAGAGCAGATATGGGGTAGACCAAAGGTGATCCATCATTAAGGAAGGAATACTGCTTGCCACAGATGAGTGCGTTAGACTCAGGGGGGAAGAACACAAGGGCTAAAGCACCCAGTTGGTTCCCTTCTGGGGTTGCACAGACAGTAAGGTAGATGAAATTGGCCTATAGAAAATTCAGGAAGACAGAGAGAGGTGGATAGGGAAAATTACATATGTTTGGCTAGTGAAGCAAGTAAGCAAGTACGATGATCAAAAGCACAGAAGGATCTGAAGACAGTGGAAGGAATTAAAAAAGGGGAGAAGGCCTTCTTTCGATAAATAAGTGAGAAAAGAAACAAGAAGGAAGGGATTGTTAGGCTTAAGAAAGTGGAGTGGGTGGAGGATAATGGGGGGCACAGATACTAAATGAATACTTCTCTTCTTTCTTCAACAGAGAGAAGGATTGACCACTGTCTTCAGGAGGGAAAAGAGGAGTGGTGGTGGTGTGTGTGTGTGTGTGGGGGGGTAATTCCGGTGTAGTGATAGAGGAAGATCGAGTGAGGAAGGGGCTGCTGGCATTAAAGGAGGACAAATCACCAGGCCAGGACAGAGTACATCCTAGGGTACTACAGAAACTGACTAAAGAGCTGGCTTGGCCAATGGCAGACCTATTTAATATAGACATGCTATCACAGGACTGGAGATCAGCACATGTAGTGCCCCTCCACAAAAGCAGTCCCAAGGATGACCCAGGGAATTACAGACCAGTCAGTCTGACCTCCATTGTGGGCAAGCTCATGGAGACCACACTAAAAGAAAAGATAGTGAAATATCTAGAGGAGCATGGTCTCCAGGATCTGGAAAAGCTGTGGAGGTAGTCCAGGAAATGACAGCTTGGCTTCAATGCCAAGAAATGCAGAGTTATGCATATTGGAGCCAAGAATCCCAGGACAGAGTACTACCTGGGTGGAGTCCGAGTATCTACATCAGAGGAGGAGAAGGACCTGGGAGTGATGATCACTAGTAACCTGAAACACTCCTCATAGTGCAGGAAAGCAGCAGCAAAGGCAAACAAGATGCTGGGATGCATATCTAGTGGGATCAGTAGTAGGAGAGAGGAGGTTATACTGCCCTTGTACAGGTCACTGGTGAGGCTGCATCTATAGTATGGAGTTCAGTAATAGTGCCCACACCTCAAAAATGACTTTAACCTGCTGGAGAAGATCCAGAGGAAGGCTATAAAGATGATAGTGGGTCAGCAGGGTAAGGCATATGAGGATAGGTTGTGGGCATTGAAAATGTACTCACTGGAAGACAGGAGAGAGAGAAAGGGAACATGGTTGGGAACTTCAAGTTCTTGAAAGGGGTTGATAAGGAGAGTCCCTTTAAGCTGAGTGGCAACCATAACACGGGGGGAACAGTCTTAAGCTGAAGGGTGAGAGGTTTAGAAAGGAAGTCAGGAAGCACTTCTTCACAGAGAGGGTAGTAAACACTTGGAATGCGCTGCTGGAAGAGGTCGTCACATTGAAGACTGTGGGCAACTTTAAGAGAGGCTGGGATAGTCATAGGGGGAAGGTAAGGAACATGGTTAGGGAGGATGGGAGGAGTAGGAAGGGAAGGCAGGGACATTAACTCAAGCTGTGGGCCCTGCAATATGAGTAGACTTGATAGATCAAATGGCCTTCTTCTGCTGGCTTCTTTGTATGTTACACTTTGCTGATACCAACAACACATACTGTATGTTCTAATGCTGTTAACTTTCATTGTCTCAGTCAGGTAATGCCCCCTCCACATGCAAGGTCCTGGTGTTCAAATATATGTGTGTCTTGTATCAGGGAGATGTTACAGTAACGTTTAGGGATTTGTTTCAGCTGTGTCTTTGTCTTAAGCATCTAGCGCCTATGTTTGATATGAAACGGGGATGGCCCATTCTATAACAGATACCATTTACATTTGATCATACTAAGAACCCAGCATAGTAAGGTCATTTGATCTATCGAGCCTGCTCTTATTGCCTGACCCACAGTTTGAGCTACTTTGCTGCTGCTTTCTTGTACTGCGTGGAGTTCTTAAAGTAACTAGTGATCATCACTCCCAGATCCTTCTCCACCTTTGATGCAGATATTCTGACATTAAACAGGTAACAGTCTGATGTGCAGTTCTTGGCTCCATATGCATAACCCACTCAACCCATTTATTAAACTTAACAATCTATTCTTTCTTGACCCTTTTCTCACTTGCATAGCAAAAGAAAGGCTTCTGCCCATTCTTAATACCTTCAGCTAACTGCAGATCATTCTGTGCCTTTGATCACTGCTCTTCCTTACTTGCCTCAACGGTCAGAGTTGTCTGTAAACCACCCCAGTCTCACATTTCTCCCTTTATTGGGCATTAACTGAACCCATAATGCCTCTGCCTCCACTTCCTCCTACTATTCTGCCATTCAAGTTATTCCCACATACCTTTGTTCCCTCTGTGTGCACCCCTCAATGTACCTTTGTCATGTTTCCCTCACCTCCTCAACTATTTATTATCTGTGTTCTCACCCCTTCCACCACCTCATTACTGACCTCTTCCATCACTGTGGGAATGGTGGGGGATGGAGGGATGTTCACTGACCTCTTCCACTCGGAATCTGTGGCCTGCACGTCCGTTCCCCTCCAACCCTCACCCCCCCCGCCAAACTACTTTACAGTAATTATAGTGGTTATGTATTCCCCCAGTTTGTTCCTGAGTATGCTCAGACCCTCCATACTGAGGCCTAACCTGCCTGGTAAAAAGAGTGCTTTGTTTAACCAGGTCTCTTCCCAGTCCCCAATACAGACAAAAATCACCTACCTGTACCATTTCCATGGCCAGTCATTAATTAAGTATTATAGAAACATAGAAACATAGAATTTGATGGCAGATAAGGACCTCTTGGCCCACCCAGTCTGCCCATTTCCCTACCTAATGGATAAGCTGCAGATCCTAGTTAACCAACAGCCTACTTCTTCCTACCCCCAACCTCTAGAATTGCCATATGACTGTCCCATGCATTCTTGAAATCCACCACTGTTTTTGACTCTACAACCTCCTCAGGATGGCTGTTGCATGCATCCACAACCCTCTCTGTGAAAAAATACTTCCTCACATTACCTCTGAGCCGTCCCCCCTCAATCTTCAAATTGTGCCCCCTTGTTCTTGCACACCTCTTTTTCTGAAAGATGCTACCCTCTTGGACTTTGTTGATTCCCTTGAGGTACTTGAAGGTTTCTATCATCTATCCCTCCTTTCCTCGAGGCTATACATATTAAGCTCCTTAAATCTCTCTTCATATGTCTTCTGGTGCAGACCTTGCACCATTTTAGTTGCCCTCTTCTGGACTGCCTCCATTCTGTCTATGTCTTTGTGGAGATTGGATCTCCAGAACTGCACGCAGTTTTCCAGATGGGGTCTCACCAGCTGTCTGTACAGAGGATAACAACTTCCTGTTTTCTACTGGTGATGCCTCTCTATGCATCCCAGTTGCCCCAGCCTCCTTACTGCCCTCTCATTGCTTGCCCACCTTTGGGTCATCTGATATGACTACCCCTGGTCCCTTTCCATTTTTTGTTGTTGTTAGTATCTCACCCCCTTGTGTACTCTTCCCTGGTTTTTATTTCCCAGGTGCATTACTTTGCACTTCTTAGCATTGAATCTAAGCTGCCATACATTTCACCATTCCTCCAACCTTGCCAAGTCTCTTCTCATCCTTTCCACCCCACCTTGTGTATCAACTCTGTTGCAGATCTTTGTGTCGTCTGCAAAGAGACATACTTTTCCTTCCAATCCCTCTGCAACGTCACTTATAAAGACATTAAAAAGGACCGGACCCAGTACTGAACCCTGCGGTACCCCACTAGTAACCCCCCTTTCTTCAGAGTGGACCCCGTTTACTATTACCCTCTGTGTCCTATGCTCCAGCCAATTCTTTACCCAGGCTACCATCTTGGGACCCACTCCAAGGCTGGCCAGCTTGTATATTAATCTTTTCTGTGGTACTGTGTCAAATGCCTTGCTAAAGTCTAGGTAGGTCATGTCCACTGCCCCTCCCTGATCTATTACTTTGGTCACCCAGTCAAAGAAATCTATTAGATTTGTCTGACATGACCTTCCCGCTGTGAATCCATGCTGCCTTGGGTCCTGTGCCCCTTTGGCCTCTAGGTACTCAACAATTATTTCCTTCAGAAGTGATTCCATCATTTTCCCAGTCATTGAGATTAAACTAACAGGTCTGTAGTTTCCTGCTTCTGCCCTGCTCCCACTTTTGTGAAGAGGAATAACATCTGCCCTCCTCCAGTCCTCAGGTACCACCCCATCCTCCCATGATTTGTTAAAGAGGGTAGTCAGTGGTGTCACTAGTTCTACCCTTAGTTCTTTTAGAATTCTGGGATGAATCCCATCAGGCCCCATTGCTTTGTCCACCTTCAGTTTTAAGAGTTCTTTCAGAACCCTTTCTTCTGTGAATGGGCTGGTATCAACCCCCATATCTAGAGTATTTCTATTGTTTGGTTTCGGTACGTCCCCCTCTTCATTTGTGAATACTGAGCAAAAATATTTGTTTAGTATCTCTGCCTTTTCACAGTCACCCTCTGTCCACCCCCCTGCCCTTTATTAAGCCTCACTATCCCTCCCTTGGTCTTCCTTCACTCCCTGATGTACCTATAAAAGGTTTTATCCCCCTTCTTAACTGAGTTGGCTATATTTTTCTCTGTTTGGGCCTTTACTGTTCTGACTGCCTTCCCTGCTTCCTCTTGCTTTAATTGATACAATTCTCTGTTCTGCTCCTTCGGCTCTAAAAGTACTAGCTCTTGACTGGCTATCTAGTATGATTCTTAACCTGTAAATCATACAATGACCCCACAGGAAGATGTGGCAGCCAGCCAGTCAGCACGAAAAACTATTTTTTTTTTTGAAATCACAAAACAAAAAAGATAACACTGTATAATCACAATGTACCACTTGAGTTTGCGGGTGATGCCAGAATTTATCCATTCTGGGCTGTTTTCTCACTTGGTCTGCGCCTCTCTAGAAAACCACACCAGGTGGGCAAATCCTGTCATCATCCACACCTCTCGTGGTACATTCCTTAATTCTTCTTTTCCTGTCTGTGCTGCTGTCCCTTGGTACTGGTATCACCTCTGAGAAGGCCTGCTAACTTCCTACCTCCCTGCAAATCTTCCCTGACTACTAAGGCCCTAAATTACTAAGATATGAGTGCTAGGTGATAGACAAGTGTAATAGTTATGTTTATAGGTACAGATGCATTGTTCTTCTAAACTCAGGATGCAGGATACTGCTTTTTGGGGGGGGGGGTTCATTGACGTACAATGTTCTAGGTGACAGTGTTCTAATATATATATGTGTTAGATGACAGGGGCATGTAAATGTAATATTTTGTTGAACACTTGGACTGTGCCTGCCACCTTAGCATGCAGTTCCTGGTGTATTGGGGAATGGAGGAGAGGCATTCAGTCACTGAGACCGTGAAACTTCCTGATATTATCATGTAAGTGTTTCTGGTACTAGGGCACTGTCATGGTAATGTTTAGGTTTTAGGTGGCCTGTGGATGTGACCTCAAGAAAATGCACATCATCTGGATGGGGGGCATTCAGTGACAGATACAACCAATTACAACATATTGAGGTAACAGGCAAAGCCTTACTGAACCCCTTAACATTACCGTTACGGCATCCTATCATCACCTGGAGTACTAAGTACCGTTTAGTCTACCAGTCAAGTTATGTAAGTTGCTAATAACATTCAAAATCTTTTTTATAAGACAGGATGAAGGAGGGTGTAGGTAAATGAGGTAGAAACTGGCGAGAGGGTGGATACAATTGGTGTACCACAGAGAACAATACTATGACCAGTTCTGTTCAATATCTATAATAGTGACATTCGAGATGGACTGGAATGAAATGTTGGCCTGTTCGCAGATGACACCAATATATGCAGCAGTGTGGATAGTCCTAAAGGGGAATAAAAAGAATTAAGATGGACAATAAGGAGATTGAAAGAGTATAGGAGATGTGGCAATAAGGTTCAATGCAAAGAAATGCAAAAAATTATGCACCTTTGTAGAGGAAACCCTGTGAGAGCTTCATAGACCAAGCTGCATCATTTACTGTCTTCAGTCCCTTGCTGCTGCATATATTAATGTACTTCTACTTCACACACCATTCTGATAATGTTAATGGCACCAATTTGGGTCTCCTACAGTTGCTGCTTATGAGCCTGGTTCTGCTGCCATTCACTATGAAGGGGGGTAAGACTTGCATTGTTGGCGGTGCCAAGTCCGAGGCAAACTTGTTTGGTGTCCCGGGCCCATACTATGTGATTGACTTCAGGCCAGGATTAGCACAGGTAAGGATAATGAGGTTGTCACCAGACCTGTGGATTTGGTCTCCTCATCTAGGGGATTACATTCCATAGTCACCATCTGGAACATTCAACAGATGTTGGTCTTTTGCAGACAGATGGGTTTCACATTCCCTTTCTCCAGATGAGGTCACCCAAACATTCTTGCAGCCATAACATAGGACCTGGCCTGGTTACCCATGACCCTCAATGACCTCCATCTCCTCTGTCCCACTCTCTTTCTCTCACTGGTATTTCTAGTCATCATGGGCCCATGACCAGGGTCCAGATCAGGTCAGCAGCTGGTGTGTTCCACAAACTTCACATTAGTCCCAAATCAGACTATTTTAAGGCATGCGGTTCCTGAACCTCCCCTATCTGTATCAAGCTTCTACCCCACCACTTCTTTCTGTGAGTATGACAATGAATTTTGATCCATGTTGATCTACAAGAGCCTATTTGCAGCTAACACTGTTTTTTGGGGGAAAGTTGGGCCACATAACATCCTCTTGCTGATCCTTCCTGACTCTCTCTCTCCACTTTAGAGGATATCCCTCTTCCTTCTCAATGTGAACTAGACCCTCTTGTGCTACTGGCTCACGTGGTTTACTTGTGTTTTTAATGAAAAACAAATCTATACCCCCCCCAAAAAAAAATATTGTTTTTTAAAAAAAAAAATCTTTCCTAACTTATCTTTCTATGTTTTTTTTTTTTTTTGGTTAACCACAGGATTGGTGTGCCCTGTGTCTCTATCTTGCAATTTTCCCAGCTTCTGCAAACCAACAGAGCAGTCTGTAGTCAATGTACAGCACTTTCATCCACTGCCTGGAGAGGTGAACACCAGT
Source organism: Neoceratodus forsteri (assembly GCA_016271365.2). Lineage (NCBI taxonomy): Eukaryota > Metazoa > Chordata > Ceratodontiformes > Ceratodontidae > Neoceratodus > Neoceratodus forsteri. The sequence goes on from CM057453.1 coordinate 930,544,001, forward strand.
GGGGTTATTTTAATTGTTATCTCAGCCTGTTAAGGCATACCCTGACGCACACATTGGTTCTAGATACCTTTACCTTTATTAACTATTCACTCTATTTGAATGGCAATATGACAAGACCCTCCATAAATTTGCTTCTGGCACCTTATCACTATGGTGATTCCCCCCGGTTTCTCCGAATCCAAGCAGAGCTAGATACCAGGACGGCTGCCATTCCTCCACTATACTGTTCAGGTAGTTAGTAGGCTCTGGCTCTTGCACCTGTTAAAACTTTGCCACTTAGGCTCATCCCTTAGATCTAAAAGTTGATAGTCAGTCTTTTTATTTTCATGATTTTATATCAAATATCCTTTTTTGTCAATTTTGATTATTAGTTTTTAGCCTCCCCCATCTCTCTGTCTCTCTCTCTCTCTCTTTCTCTTTCTGTCTCTCACACCATCTCTCTCCCTCTCTCCCCGTCTCTCTCTCTTTTTTCTCCCCCTATAGTTTCTCTCATGGCTGAATTAACTTAGGAAAGCATAGAACCAGCAGTGCTTAATAGCCTACCCACAAGCGTGACATCACTACATCTGTCTCATGGGCAAGACTGACACCAACATCAGTCTCTTGGACTAGAACATGCTTTGCTCATGCTGGGTCCTGACACCTCTGGGTTTGACCCATCAGAACTAATGAATAGTGCAAATATTATGGAAGATGAACATTTATAGCGGGTACATAATTTTCATTTATTTTGAATTCACGGTGGATGTAAATAAATAATGGAATGAAACCACAAGGCCTTGTTACATCTAAATTACATGTTGTATCCATGCTTCACTCTACACAGTGTCTGTGATTCTGGTCTCTAGCTGTTAGATACCTTAATTCTTTCATTTTTTTATAACAGTACATGATTTGACATAAACAGCACTATGAAGGAAAGATAACATCAGAAAAAAATGAAATAATTAAGGAGATCTAACAGCTAGAGACCAGAATCACAGACACTGTGTAGAGAGAAGCATGGATACAACTTGTTAAGAACACTATAATTACATGAAATCATTCTACGGAGTAAAAAAATATTCCAGATCACTCAGGAATACGAGTATAGGTCCTATTAAATGGCTATGTAAGAGTATTCACAACTATACACACAAGGGGTGCTTTGTGGTATCATCATTCTACAGGACATCTGAGGATGGTTAAGAGTGATGGAAAAGATATGGAGTGCCACAGAGGAGGGTCCATTAAATGTGCATCGTTGGGTAAGGTCCCCCACCACCAACAAGATCAGCGTAATAACACCTGCCAAGCACCACATTTCACCACTTTGATGTGTATCAGGATGTAAAAGAACTGATGGTGAGTGGGGGCTTTAATTTAAGTTGATTTGCCAGCTTCTTAAACAGGCACCAGAGTAATTAAAAGACAATTTTAACAGTTGAGATTAGCAAAAAAAAAAACGCTTTAAAATATGACACACACACACACACACACACACACACACTGTGACAGACTCACTGAAGGTCTTTAAATCCATCGCTGGGAAGAGAGGGCAGGCACAGTGTGCTAGCAGCAAATGCTTGACAAGGTTGTCTGCATTACTTATCAGCATTATGCCTTTTCTCTGGTGGCATTAAACGTTTGCAAAATATATGTAAACTGACAGGGTCTGTTGGACTCTGAGGAATCCACCACCATTCCCATTCTAAATATGTGAAGAGACATACATCAGTTATGCAACATTTTATTAAATTAATTAAATCCATTCCAATCATGTATATACTCGCCCACAATTATATTCAAATTACAAGGGAATAAACACAAATCACCTCAAGTTTTTCCTGTGAGTTGCCCACTCCTTATTGTTTTTCTGGTAGCTAATTATATGAGGCTGACCCATTCAGCATCAAAAAGTCTATGAAATAATTTGTTTTAAAATAAAGATTTAATAATATTATGTCTGAAGGACAATCGATCAAAATCACTTCATGGAGTGCCTGACAACCAGCAATTGATTAACAAGAAATGATATTTATCGCGTGCCACTATTCACATGGCTGACATTCCATTCTATGCTTGCACTGCACATGTGTATATCCAATACAGAAGAAAATGTCAAGAATGCCCATTTACATGAAGGACTTAGTAGATATAAAACAATGAATTCCACCAGGTAAAATTGGAAAACTACCCAAATCGGGAAATGCAGAAAATTGGGTTTTTACATGTTTACATGGCAATCAGATTTCTGATCCGTTTGTCGGAAAATGCAAAACTCTGATCTGAATTGGAAATATGACCGCATGTAAACATACTGATTGATATTGTTTGTGTGCTGTGTCTTGATTGCTGGCACATGTTTTTAACCTTGTGTTGTGCTGTCTCAATGCAAAGGTCTTAGCCAGTCAGGATGTAGTAATTTACTTACCCATCTTATAACATGAAACAATCAGCACCTATAGCAACCATGAACATACTCTTTTTATGGTTAAACTTTTTATTAAGCATTTGCATTAAGCATTTAAAACAATGAATACACTCTTTCCTTCACAAGCACTAAACAGGATATTCCCTTAACAAGCTTTAACTCAAGTCCTGCTAGAAAGTTTTGAAAAAAAAAAACTACTGAAAATCAAGCCATTTTTATGTTTGCCATGTGTGCAAGAGCAAGTTGATCATTCTGTTATGTACAGGGCTTTGAGAGGTGTGTCACAGTGCTCCAGTCCAGGAGAGTCTACAAGGGACTGATCAATAATCAGCAAGTCTCACCATGACTCTGTTCATGCATCAGTGTATGTGGACTTCCAAACAACATGCCAACAGGCACATTCATAAATCAGCTCTTTCAGCAAGCACAGCTGATCTTAACATGTGTGCTCAGGCTGCCTATCCCCCCTCCCAGTATTTTACACACACACACACACACACACACACACACACACACAAGTAAGGTTACACATGCTGTAGTAGGCTGCTGAGAGAGAGTAGAAAATGGAACATTTAAGTACGTTAATGGTGACTTTGCTACTAGGGCAGTAAATAAGTGACCAGTTCACATTAATATAAGGTAGATCAAACAATGAAATAAACTGTAGCTGGCATTTAAATAATGGTTGCCTATAAAACTGGGGTTTAGTTTACCCCTTCAAAGTGAATCAACTTTGCAAATTTGAACACTTGCCATTTAAACAATTTCTTGGGGAGGGCTCCCATATTCTCTGTTTAAAGGAAGAAAAAAACAGATCCCCTGGTAAAATCATGAAATGGTCCTGATCTCAGCCAGGCACAACTGCAGACTCTAGGTATCAGAGGCCAGCCATAGAATTATATTTTTTTCCTTGGAGTCAGGGGTTGGGGGAGACAGAACTTTACTTTATCTTCCATGTAAGCCTTAAAATGTACCACAGAGCATCTAAAACCCCAGAACTTCTGGGGACGGCTCATAACACTGACAATGGGGTGCCCAATCCCCTAGTGTCTCCACCTGAAATAAAGAAAACCCTCACTTGTAGGTTAATTTTTTTTTAAATAAACGCTGTAAAAAGGAAAATGGCCATCAATGTCTGTTGCTGCCACACTGTAATCTCTTTCCCCCAAGCCCAGCCTATATTAGTCTTCTGGCATGGGGATCTGAACCTTAGATCCAGTACAACAGCAATACCAGCAGCAAACATCCGGCATTGACAAATGCTTGTTTACTAACAACAGATTATTATATACCTGAGAGGGCTGCCTAAAGTTGCAGCTCCACTCCTTTGATTTTAACATCCTAAATAATCCTGTACAGCACAAATCTCAGGTACTGTACCAGAAGTAGTAGTAAATAGTTTATTTTTGCAGTGAAGAAAAGGACTTAGCCAATTGAGCCATGGCTCATTTTCAATGGGGTCCACCATTCATATGCTCAGTCGCAATATTAAAACATTTTTAAAAGACAGTCAAGATACATAACATGGGAATGCATTCGATATAGTAACTTATGGAAGAAAGATTTGCAATCAAGGCATACAACAAACATGTATCACAATATTTACATACTGTAGTACGAAAAAAACAATTCCTTAGGTTAATCTTGAGACTATAGAAAACTTGGTTTAAGTTGATAGATGACACTAGACTGTGGCTTCCCATTCGCATTTCTCAAAAAGACAATAGTAAGTTTTGACTAACTCTCAGTTATGAGCACCCTAAAGGGCCACGTAACCTTTTTCCATATACTGTAGTTATAGCATCAGCATCCCTTTAGTGAACTGGTCCCAAACAAGAACTCCTTGATAAATCCCTTGATTTCAGTCTGCACATCCAGTCAACCTGTAAAGCAACAAATGCCAAACTTGGAATCACCTCTAAGATTTGTCACCTGCTAACACCATCCGCCAAATTGGCAATTGCCAAGGGTATTCTGCTTCCAGTGCTGACATATGGTGTCTCCACTTTTACTAATGCCCATAAGACTGCTCTCCATAAATGGGATGTTGTGTATAACAACATATGTCGGTATGCCTCCTTTTCCCATCACCTCAAGCACCACTACACACTGTATAGTGACCTAGGCTGGCTCTCCCCAACTGCCTACTGACTATATTCCCTAGGGACCCTTACAGACTCTGTAATCCGTAACCAAACCCTCTCCTTCCTTGCAGCTCTACTTGTACCACAGACACCTGCCCATGGACTATGCTCGGCAAACAAATTTCTACTCACCATACTCAGGTGTCTTACTTCAAAAGGCTCTAGAGCATTTCACTGTACTGCCCCAGCCACCTGGAATTCCCTGCCTCCTGCCCTGAGGCAGGCTAACTCCCACCCAATCTTCAAAAAAGAGCTATTTCACCACCTATCCCGGGACCCCTGCACATGCTTTGATCCCACGTAATGCCTCACAGCTAACCACCCTATTTCGCCCAAGACACTGCTGCACTTCTAAACAAACTTTGCTATAAAATGTCTTTATAGCTGCCACTTAGCCCAGTTTCAGTTATTTGCATATACTAATGTCACTTTTGTCATCTCTGCATAGCTATATGTATTATCTCAAGTACTGTCTGACTTGATCTGTATTCTAACCTACCTGTACTATATACTATGTACCTGTACTATATACTGTGTATTGTATAATCTCATCTCATTTTATATATGTATTCTCCCGGGTCATGCCTGAAAATAGTCAACTTTGGCTAGTGCCCCTAACCCGGTTAACAAAAACTGACTAACTAACTAAATAAATAAATAATTTAACTGAGGGCCATGAAATTCTTCCTTCTGAATTATTTTTTTTTAAATTGTGGTAATCCTTTCCAGGCTCTTGGACTCTGGCAATAAAGGAAAGTGCTATCTCTGGAAGTTTTCAAGACTGGAACATTAAGTTCAATGTCGCCGTCTGCTCTTAAACTAGTTTTTACGGTATGTTTTTGAAATAAGTTGAATAAGTATGGAGAGCTTTTTTGAGAAAAGCTTTGATAGATAGGTGAAGAAGATGTAAATTTCTGTGCTCAGATAAACTTAACCAGCCAAAAGATGTATAAAGAAACCAATGGTGGGTTTCCCAGGGGATGTGTAGGATGTCCCAGGCAAATCTGTTGTATACCACATCTAGTTTGTCCAGTACCTTCCTAGATACTACCCTGTATGTCAAATTACCATAGCCAAAAAGGGAACTCACTGTCACATTGAGTTTGTTCTCTAGCCTCCTTAGAGATACTTTTCCTATACCTGTATAATACACCTAGTCTTATACATAGTTTCTTTATGAGGCATTCTATGTGCACATCCCAGTTACACTGGGAGTTCAACTAGACTTCCAGGTACTTGTATGAGTCTACTTGGTGCAGAATGCAATCATCTTTAGCTGTTATTCTAAGTACTTGTTTTGAACTGCTTGGTTTGTTACCAAAGAGCATATCCTGTGACCTTTTTGTCATTTAACACCAGTTTGTATTCTGTGAAGTATGCCTGTAGCCTAGCAAAATCATTTTGTAGTTTTGACTGAACTTCTATTATGGATTTTCCTACATATAAAACTGTGTCATCTGAGTACAAACAGCATCAGACTTCCGTCATAAGAGGTCCGACACCATTCATATGCAGATTACACAAAATCAAGCCTAGTACTAATCCATGAGGAACTCCAGTTTTGAAGGAAAACAGCCATTTTACCAAACTACTCACTACCACGAGCCTTACCCCCTGATTAGGGGTTTCACAAATAGATCACACTTTCTGTTGATTTTCACTTACTTTATTTTATTTTTGGAAAGTCCAGAGTTCAGCAAAATGGCACATGCTCTGTGGCTCCATTTAATGACAAACTGTAGCACCACACTGCTTGGCTCCAATACAAGTGTATAGGAGCCAAGCAGTGCGGCACCGCACTTTGTCATGAAATAGAGCCACAGAGCATGCACCATTTTGACAAACTCTGGACTTTCTGAAAATAAAATAAGTGAAAATCAACAGAAAAGGGCGATCTATTTGTGAAACCCCTAATCGGGGGGTTGGGCTTGCAGGGGTTGGAAATTTGGGAAAATGACTGTTTTCCTTTAATTAGGTCACACTGTGATCTAAAGTCTCCCAGGGTTATCATCTAGCTTCTTCCTAACAATAACAATAAAAACAACTCTGTGCCATTTGGTTGAGGCCAAACTCTACCAGCTTTCTTTAATAAGATAGAGTGGTCAAAAGTCTGGTTGGTAAAGATTATTGCTAGCTTCCTGTGGTCATTTGTGAACTAGAGCACCAAAAGTAGTGCAAGAAGTCCATTGATCACAAATTGGATCTACTGTGTGCATCTATGGGAGGTGTGATGATGACATGAGTGGATGAACTGATGGTGGTCCTGGCAACGTGCATGGATATTCTCTAGGAGATGAATAGGGTCAAAAATAATGTCTTTTCTCTACAAAACCAAATGGATTTGCTGACCCATTGGTTACAAGACAATGAGCCTCTCCTTGATTAGGTAGATTGGCAGGGTGATGAGAAGGACACAGCTATTTCTGCACTCTGGAAACAGACTGAGCTACTATTGAAGAAGGTGGATGACTTGGAGTGCAAGGGTTGGTGTAACAATGTTTGGGTAATCAGCTTACCTGAGGTTGCAAAGTGCAACACAATATCCCTTTCCTACAGACTGTATTTACTAAGCCCCTTGGATACCAGGGATAAGCACTAACTATCAAGAGGTCACACAGCACCTTAGCACCAAGCCTAAAACAGGGGACTGCCCATGCCTGATACTGGCATACGTCTTACAGTATGGTGTTAAGGAACAGTTACTGTAGCTAGCAGGGGAGAAAGGGGCACTGTTGTGGAATAGGCACAAGATCTCACTCTGTCAAGACTTCTCCAAAACTGTACTAAATAAGTGATTGGTGATTACCTGAGTGAGACAGTCACTACAGGAATTGGGAGTGTGGTACAGTATGGACTTTCCAGCAGTTTTCCACACTGAACAGAATGGGATGTTGCACAGGTTTACCTTGGCCAAAGAAGCAGCAGATTGTTGCATTGATCCTGGGCTGTTCAGACCAACATAACAGGAGACTTTCAACCCCAGATTAATACTGACATGCATGAAGAAAGATCCTCCTAGACTGGCAGCATCTGGCAGAGGGTGTTCTGACTGATACTGACTGGCATCTTCTCCTTATCAATGACAGCAGCACCACCATCCCATGGCACATCAGAAGAAAGATTGGTTAACAAGAAACCTCACACAGTGAATGGAACTGAAGCAGCACCTAAGCCACTGCAGGGGTGCTGTACTTCCTCACCCAGCTCAGGATCATGAGCCAGAGCCAAGAATGTTTCCGCAGAGAGAAGTCAGAAGAGCAAATCCCCTCCATTGCTCCAACATCCAGGCACTGGAGACATCAGCGGCTAGTTCCTCCACCACTGACTGAAGGTCAGCGGACACTGCTTAGGACATGGGGCAATATAGGGATGTGATAGATGGCAGGATGGGCACTGTACAGCTGGTGCCTAGATCCCTCTCAGGCTGAGAAGGAAGGATATATCAAAAGTCAACTCAGGACTCATGGGCTCAGTGTGCGACTATGAGTTGCTCTTGTTAGACTGCCAATCTTTTTTTTCTACTTGGCCTAAATGGGTAGAATTCTACCCTTTAGCTACCATCCTGACTTTATGAGTGTCTACTCCTGTCTTATTGAGGAACCACCCATTTAATACTGCTAGTATTATTTGCTGCTGTATCTCTCTGCCACAAATGATAAAACTTCTTATGGCATATAGTAGGCAGCAATGAGTAAATTCTTCTTGCTCCCCCTTTCAGCCAGTTCTGAAGGGGACTAGATTGGTAACTATGCCATGTGCCTGAGGTTTGGAATTGAATCTCCTAGATGTCTGGATAACCTAGTACCAATGCAATGGGCAGGAAGCTTCCCAATTAGGGCAGTGCTATGCGAGCAGTCAAGGTAGGCCCCCTGCCTCTTCATTACAGGTCACAAGTTAGCACTATGGTAGGGCAGCTATCCATTGATCATTTTTGTTGTTGGTTATAATAATTCTATTGATGGTTATATAGTTTTTTCTGTCTAAATGTTCTTGAGCATAGTGCTACTGTATACGAAATGTTATATCACAGGTAGCCAATATTTTACTTGGTATTGCACTGCAAAAAACAAATCAGTCTAAGGTTTTTGCAATGCAAAATTGGGATTGAATCATGACTATGAAGATTCATAATGTGCTACATATTGTGATGCTCAATGACGTTTCAGACTGAAGATTTTTTTTTTGGTCAGGGTGAGGGTGATGCTGGCAGGGTGGGGGTTGGGAAATGCAGACAAACTTTTTTCCCCCTGAAAAATATAACATAAAAGAAAAAATAACAGGATGAGTTAGCCATCTATCATTTTGCTGTGGAGTGGGCAAATTGCCCCATCTAAGTCCTTATTGTCATCTCTGCAATGCCCAAAGTTGATTTGGAAGGGTCCCAACTCTTATGAGGCAAGTAGTTGCATTTGTGGGAGTGTCAGAGACAGAGAAGGCTACACACTGAAGACGCCAACCATGAATGACTCAAGTTCAATTCCTTAGGCAGAATTGTTAGCTCATCATCAGAGTAAAAAAGTAGTCTTTTGGTGGGAGGAATGAATGATCAGTGCAGTCAGACTAGCGTGGCATAGGTGAAGATAGGAGCTAAGTAAGCCGGTCTGTGTGTGTGTGTGTGTGAGCGGGGGTTAGAACACACAGACCAGTGAGTGTATACCAGACCAGTGTGAGTATATTTAAACTGGAACAGTGAGTCCAGAGACCACCAGCCAGCCACTCATAAAATGATGCATAGATGCAGACGCAGATGATGATGATTTATTTCTTTGCAGTGCCACAGAAAAAGTAGCAGCACAGCTGTCCCATTTAGAGTGCAATCAAGAGGCTGAATAACTAAAGTAAATTAAAACACAAAGGCTGCTGCATGTTATGGTTGGGCAAACAATTGCATTGGTTGGAGGGAGGGAGAGTAGACCAGACCAGCCAGCCAGTCACACAACTGCTCAGGTCAGCCAGGATCAAGCAAAAATTGTGTTAGTGCAGTGTTATGTTGGCGTGTATTTATTTATTTGAAAATTGATAACTGGGAGAGGCACACTGAGCCACAGATCATTTCCAGGTGTGACCTGAGGGGATTGGGAATGGGAAATACATTAATAAATGCCTACACAATATTAATGAGTGGTACAAAGTAAAATGTAAACAGAGTACAATTTAACAAGGTACACGTGTACATACAAAATAAACAGAGACAAGGAAAGGTACAATGAGCAACTTCGATGTGCAAATAAATAAACCAAAGCAGATGGAATGAATGACAGTGTATTTGCAGAAAAGGAAGGAGCCTGATTCAGGATGAGGTGGAACCCAGGAGGAGGCCCACCAGCAGGTATGGTAGGGGCTCCAACAGGGGAGGATCAGGGAGGGGGATGACAGGAGCAGGTGGAGTGGGAAGGAGTTTTAGCTGGTACCTAAGGGAGATGGTGGGGAGGGGTGAGAGATTGAGAGAGGAGGGGAGCAGATTTCAGAGGGAAGGAAGGCTATAAGAGAAGGCTGACTATCCAGCAGAGGAGTGAGGGTGGGGGAAAGAGAAGGTGCAAGGATCCTTGGAGTGAAGCGAGTATGAGGCAGAGGGAATGGGAGAGAGAAATGAGGACAGGTAAGAGGGCATGGACCCAAACCAAGAATCTGGAGATGAAGGAGGCACAGTATGACTGGTGGCATGAGGGAAGGGGGAGGATGGATAGGGAGGAGTAGAGGGAGCAGTGGTGAGCAGTGGGGGGGACTCGGTAGATGAGGACTAGTTATTATTACAGACCATGTGGTGGCCTATTGGACCCTCAACACAGGAATATAATTATGCAAATCCGCTCATCGGTCACTAGATTTATACTTCTGCAGTCAGAGCAGTTTGTAATCTGTATTATGCAGGAGGGTGATTACATGTGATGCAGAAAAATGGGGCACCTCCATCTCCTGACAGTCCTGGAGCAGCTGCCAAAGCAGGCAGAGGTCGCCTATGCACAGTCCACATCCCACCTTCTCAGAGCTCTTTGGGAGATTCTAAAGTTCAAATGTTGACTAAATAGTTCCATGCACCATAAGGCCCACCAGTCGATACTTGAAATGCAGCGTAGATACTGGAAGTCCGGGGAGAGGATAGGGAAAACCCTGGCCTACAATGTGTGGGTTAAAGGGACTAACAAACTTATTGTTGGGATTCATACTAAAGAGTGACATACTGGATAAAAAAATGACCTGAGAAGGTAGTAATAAAGACTTCTACGATTTGTGCTCCTCTCTGTGTAACTCTAAGTCAGAACCCAGCTCCCCATCTCTGAAACACTATCTCAGTGATATCTGCCTCCCTTCCTAGTCCCCAGATACTGTTAGAGTATCTCAATGTCCCCCTGCAAATTGTGGTGATCACTGCACCAATTAAAAATTTAGCTAAGTCCAAAACCCCTGGCCTAGACTTGATTCATGGTGGAGTTCTTCCAAGTCATAGAAACCAAGCTGGCCCCATAGCAACTTCAGGTTTATACCTCCACATGAGCATTAAGCAACCTCCCTCTTACAATGGGAAGGCCCTGATTACAATGGGCCCTATGCACGAATGGAGCAGAGTGGCTATGCGCGTGTATGTGGGGTATGTAGCCACTCCACACCATTATGCCCCTGCACCAAGGGGGGGACATGCAGCCACAATGCACCCGCTCCCCCAGCTGTGTGGACCACAAGATGCCGGGGGTTGGTGGGGAGCATGCCAGCACTATGTGCCATACACTAAAGTGCATAGAACTGGCTGCAGAGGTGCAGAGGAGGGAACACGGTACACCAGGGAGCTCCCTGCTGTAAGACCCCTACATGCCCTGTGCTCACAACAGGAATCTGCATGGACAGAGCTGATTGCCCACCCACCCAACCACTGGGACCACTGTGGCCATACCCTCCATGGCCACCCGATGCCACCCACCCCCACACACACCGGTGGGCAGCCCCCACCTGGCATCCCCAACCGACACAGACCCCACACTGGGGCACCGGGCCACGGATGCACCCCCTTCCAATAGGCACTGGGACCTCCAGGCATAAGGAGAGGTTCATTTCCCTGCCACCACCTCAGAAACCAAAGCCCACCCCATACCGGCACTCCACTCTCTTGCCGCATCGCGGGGGGGGCAGCGGCATTTCCCTCCACTCACCTCTGCAGCTGCTGGCCCTCGGACATCTGCAGGCTGCATTGCCAGTGCATGCCCCAAGGCACAAGTGATCAACTCTGTGACCTGGTCTGGGCATTGGGGAGGCAGTATAGTACAGTGGTTTAAGGCTCTGAGCTGCAAATCTGGTGACATCCAGCAGACCAGGCCTGGGTTTGAATCCCACAGCTTCCACTTGCATACTGTGTGACCCTGAGCAAGTCACTTAACTTCCCTGTGCTCCCAGGTCACTCCTGTAAAAAAGCTTTCAGCTTAGTGTGCTACTCCTGGTTAAACAACTAAAATCCGACTGGATGCCCAGCCAGGTTCACACTGGGCCCGGACGCCCTGTGGTGTCCTGCGCGCTGGGATGGGCTGCAGACAGGTGGCTGGCGGTCATGAATGGCACCGGTGTGTACCTGTCCACTGGTGCAGAGCTCCACAGGTGGATACGCCCCTCCAGAATGTAATTCCTGCCCCTATGTGCATAGGGGCCAGTGTTACCAAACGTGGGAAAGGACCTACAACAAGTAGGGAACTGTCAACCTATGTTCCTCATTAAACTAAATGCCAGGAATTTGGCCAAAATACTGGCATTTCACCTAGAAATAGTCGTCCCCCTCATCAGTGATAGATACCAAACTGGGTTTGTAAAAGGAAGACAGGGATCTGACAATGTAAGACCAGTTCTTTCTGCAGTTTGAGACGAGAACAGACTACATACTCCAGCAGCTCTAAAGAAGATTGATATAGAGATGGCATTTGACTCTGTTAAATGCAGCTGTCTATGGAGAAAGCAGGACTAGACCTGATGTACACTAACTGGGTCCGACTGTTATATGCCACACAAAAAGCCACCAGACTTACCGATTGGTATATACCAGAACCTTTCCATCTTTGCAGGAGCACCTGCCAAAGGGTGCCATCCTTAATATATCATTGCCATGGAGCTCCTGCTTGTTAAGCTATGACAAACTGTGGATATACAAGGTATCATAATATGGAAGACATCTTTAAACATCTAAGCTTATGCAGATGACCTCTGGCAAATCATGTTCAACCCCACTAGCTCCATCCCATTGGTATTTACGGTTCAAAGGGCTTTCTCCACTGCTTATAGCCTGAAGGTGAATTGGATCAAAACTGAGGGGTTGCCCCTCAGTTCCTTCTGTACAGAGAAACTGGTGAAATGATGGAATCTAAAGTGGTCCTCCTTAAATCTCAAATACTTGGTAATGCTATTAGCACCCTCTCTGGATCAAATTCCTTGCCTAAATTGGACTTCATGATAGAAGAGCTATAAAAAGATTTTATATGTGGTTCAGAGCTCAGTGCTCATGTTACATACTGCATCTACATAATTGTAGGTTTGAGTCTTGATACAGAGGCCTCTGAGGACCCATGGCTGCCAATCTGCCCATCCTTCTGGGCATACTAAAGGAGTACTGTATATTCCTAATTAATTATTTTAATGGCTAATCCAAATTGCAGATTACAGATGATCAAGCGGAACAGTTCACAGTAAAAGATGAAAGATCAGTAACAGGCTTCCAAGTCCTGCATAAGGGAAGCAGGTAGCTGTATGAACACATGAAGCATCCAGAGATGTGCACTGAGGTGAATATTGTTAGAACATGTCTCACAGGTTCAGGATAGGGCTGGAAGTGAGCAGTTCCTAAGGCTAGCAAATGATAAATAGGCAAATGTAGAGTACTATATCCAGGCTTTGACGTTGGCGAGGCAGGATGAGTAGAAGTAGTCCAACCTCCAGGCTTCTGCTGATAGAAGGCTTGTAAATTTCATGGACTGGTAGAAGGCTTGAGAAGAAGCTGATGAGTGATGGACCCATTAAGTTGATATCATGAAGGGAGTAGAATTTATTCTTGAATCATGATATAGAAGGCATAAGGTAGTACAGCTGAGCTGAAATCCTGGCAGGATTTGGGGGTAGTAAATCTGAAGCAATACAGTGTGAGGTTAGGAAGCATCCAAGGGAGTATATCAGGGCGAGCCCACATGGGTAAGAATGTGGGGGTGGTCCGCACAGGTTAGGAGATGAGGTAGTAAGTAGCAGGTAATGCAGATTAGGTTGGTCAGTTGATAAGTAGTAGAAGTGGCAGCTAGTCCCATGATTAGGATGCGCAGCTAGACCTTCGTAGGTCGGTTGGTAAGGTAAGTAGAGTGGCAGCTAGCTCCAGGTAGACATGTAGGTGCAGTCAGACCCTCGTAGGTCTGCTTGTAAGTGAGTTAATTACAATGGAATTGAATGTATGAGTAGATGGAAAGCTTGAAAGATCTCAAGGCCTGGACGGGCTAAGCAGGTCTTATAAGCAGGCGTCACTCTCGATGAACCTCCAGGCCGTGGGGCAAAGCAGGTGCGATATAGAAGTATACGAGTCGCCAGGCCCAGACTGGGCGTGGCAGGTTGAAGAAATTATGAACCTCCAGGCCCGATGTTGGGCGAGGCAGGCATAGCATATGAATAGTTGAGCCTCTAGGCCCAGAAGGTGAAGCAGGTATTAGACAGAAGTATACAAACCTCCAGGCCCAGACTGGGCATGGCAGGCTGACAGAATTATGAACCTCCAGGCCTGATGCTGGACAAGGCAGGCATAGTGTATGAACAGTTGAACCTCCAAGCCCTGAAGGCGAAGCAGGTACGAGGTGGAAGTATACGAACCTCCAGGCCCAGGCTGGGTGAGGCAGGACAATAGAATTTTTGAACCTCTGGCCCGATGCCAGGTGAGGTAGGTAGAGTAAACAGCGAGCTTGAAACTGAATCAGCACTGATGAGCTGATCTGAAGGAGCATTCGTGTGTATAGTTGGCAGAATTCCAGGCAGCTAGGAGGCAGGAATGCGACAACTAGTGCGAGCACCATGAGTTGTAAGCAAGAGGACCTGCACGTAGGTCGGTAGTAGTAGTAGCTGTTGAACTTGAAGTGTGAGCAGCAAGGTGATGGCTGCAAGGTTCGGGATCCTGGTAGTTCAACTTATGGCGAGGATGAGCTGGTGGTGCAACCAATCCTGAATAATAAGGGAGTGGAGAGTGGCAGTTAAGCCCCAGGAAGGCTAGGAGAGCTGAAAGCCAGAGCAGTTAGGAGTAGATCTGCGTGGAGGGCCGCATACAGTAGGAGGTAGGATGAAAATGACGTCTAGCAAGCTGAAGGAAGGGGAGAAGGAGCTAGGGCAGACCAAGTGTTCGGGTATCCTTAGTAATCCACGGTGGACAGCCACAGTATTGAGTCTCACACATGCGCAGCTCTAGTTTATGAAATGCCACCATAAACTCATAAGCACTGCAGATTCAATGTAAATGATGCAGTTAGAAAGTGACGTAGCAGGGATTTACTGAAGGTATGGAGCTGGGAGCAGTTATAGCTGAGATACAATACGCTGCATAGTAGAGTTGTAGCAGTTATAGGAGGACAATGGTATGCTTATCTGCAGAATGACATGTAAAGGTTCCTGAAGTGTAGTGGCAAGTAAATGTCAATTTCAAGCTCCCAGTAGTGGTAACTAGCACAAATGCATCCAACGTACCAGAATTGCCTAAATCCTAGATATCAACAGTCTCTTGCAGGTCAAAGCAATGGGAGGTGCTGTTGAGGAGTAGTGACTTAGGAATGTGTGGACTATAACTGGCTGGCGGTTTTCAGCAGTGTACTGTTAATAGCAATACAGAAGCCATTCAGTGGCAGCCCAATGCTGCACAATGTACTACCATTCCATAAGGAAACGAATCATGCCCTGTAGCAACTGAATAAGGATATTATGGAACTCAATAAAATAGCATTGGTACTATGCCCGCTACATGCTAGCAATGCACATGGAGGCTGTATTATGCCAAGTTGATGATGCCTGTTGCAGCATAGCATTCATTTCCACTGAATGTGCAGTGTGACCAAGGTCTGGCCAGGACCAGTAAATGTCATGAACAACTAAGGATACAGACTGGGTAAAGCTATGACCCAAGGGCAGAAGGCAGGACCCACTGGCTGTAGTTAGATGAGATCCTGGGTAGTGCTCGGTATGAGCGAGGCAGCTGGAGCTGCACAAACATTGATCCGGCATTGTTAGGCAGCTGCAGGAGTGCAGCATGACGTAATCCAGCAAGCTGAGGATCCAGGCCGAAGGGAGTGAGCAGCCCAGTGGAATGGAACTTGTGCCCCAGCAGGCAGTGGCTGCTCAGAAAGGAGAGGAGCCAGTGCTAGGAGCTTTAGCGAGCAAGGGAGAGTAAGCAGGAAGGAGAGCAGGATGGGGCGGCAACATGGCAATGAGCCGCCGGGAGTAGAGCAGAGCATGGCATGGAGCGAGCAGGAGGAGGAGGACTCCCCCCAAGAGAGAGGGAAAACCACAACAAAACAAGGTACAGGCAGAAATGGAAGGCAGGGAAGCTGCAGGCGGGAGGTGAACGAGCAGGAGACAGGACAGAAGGCAGGGGAGGGCAAGGCAAGAGTCGAAAAAAAAGAAGAGCAGCCACCACGAGCAGCAGCACGCCAGCGAGTGCATCTCACTCTAAGCAGAGCAGCAGGGTTCTGCTTAAATAGGTTATGGGGGAGGAGCTCTTCCCCCATATAACCTTAGACAGAGCCTCCAACTATTCATTAGAAAAAGCTGAATCTGTCTCTAGGGGAAGGTCATAATTTATAAGATGATGGCTTCCCCTAGAATCCTGATTTGTCTTAATAGCCTAGAGTATTTCTCTTACTCTCAAAGGACATGTATACAAATATATAAACCAATCTCTAGTTTCCTGTGACAAGGAAAAAACCTTGCATCAGCCTATTTGCCTTCAGAAGACCACGTACTAAAGGGGGAGAAAACCTTCCCTGGGCAAGGGTCTACAATATGATTATAGGTTTTTTGGGGGCAAAGTGGAAGGTCCTCTGACTCTGGATTTTACTAAGAGGGCAAGATAAGGAGTTCTACAAATGAAGGGCCTTGTAACCCCCACTTTTGGCAGCTTTGAGCCATTATGACTTAAACCTCAGTTACAAATAGACCCCACTCTCACAGAATGGCAAACTTGGAAAAGATCAGGCATTCTATGCTTGGGAAAACTGGGCCAACTAATGGATGCAGCCATTTGCACATTGGGCTGCTATAAGCACACCAGTGAAAATTATACTGTGCCTTGTACAGACTTCTGGGGATAGTTACAACTCATGCACTCTCTTGCATATATTGGGCCCCTTCTGTATTGTTCCTTCCTGTATGATCACAGAAAAGCTAGATATATGGTCTCCATATTCTAGAAGACTGGAATGTAAAATATATTCATGCATTATAGAAACATAGAAACATAGAAGTTGATGGCAGATAAGGACCGCAAGGCCCATCCAGTCTGCCCATTTCCTTTTCTACCTTATTTATTTATTTAGTTTTTGTTAACCGGGTTAGGTGTGCTAGCCAAAGTTGACTATTTTCAGGCACGACCCAGGAGAATACATACATAAAATGAGATGAGATTATACAATACATAGTATATAGTACAGGTACATAGTAAATAGTACAGGTAGGTTAGAATACAGATCAAGTCAGACAGTACTCGAGATAATATATATAGCTATGCAGAGATGACAAAAGTGACATTAGTACATGCAAATAACTGAAACTGGGCTAAGTGGCAGCTATAAAGACATTTTATAGCAAAGCTTGTTTAGAAGTGCAGCAGTGTCTTGGGCAAAATAGTGTGGTTAGCTGTGAGGCATTAAATGGGATCAAAGCATGTGCACGGGTCCCGGGATAGGTGGCGATATAATTATTTTTGAAGATTGGGTGGAGTTAGCCTGCCTCAGGGCAGGAGGGAGGAGGAGGAGGGAGTTCCAGGTGGTTGGGGTGGTGCAGTGAAATGCTCCAGAGCTTTTGAGTAAGACACCTGGGTATGGTGTGTAGAAATTTGTTTGCCGAGTGTAGTCCGTGGGCGGGTGTCTGTGGTACAAGTAGAGCTGCAAGGGAGGAGGGGGTTTGAATACGGATTACAGAGTCTGTGAGGGTCCCTAGGGAGTATAGTCAGTAGGCAGTTGGGGAGAGCCAGCCTAGGTCGCTATACAGTGTGCAGTGGTGCTTGAGGCGATGGGACGCGACATCCCATTTATGGAGAGCAGTCTTATGGGCATTAGCAAAAATGGAGACACCATATGTCAGCGCTGGAAGCAGAATACCCTTGGCAATTGCCAATCTGGCAGATGGTGTTAGCAGGTGACAAGTCTCATAGGCGATTCCAAGTTTGGCATTAGTTGCTTTACGGGTTGACTGGATGTGCAGACTGAAATCAAGGGATTTATCAAGGAGGACTCCCAGGTATTTGAAGGATGTGACACTGTCGATGAGAGACCCCCCAGAGTCATGGACTAGGAGGGGTTCCTTACAGGCTCTGAGTTTGGGGGCAGTGCCAAATAGCATGGCTTGGGTCTTTTTTGTGTCAAGGATGAGCTTATTAGCATTTAGCCATGTTTGCACATTCCTGAAATCTGAGGAGAGGTTTTTGTTAAATATGCCATCATCCTTTGCTGTCAGTGGCCTAAATATTCATACTCACCTGTATTGCTCCCTTATGCCTATCCCATGCCTGTTTGAAGCCCTGCACTGTATTCATAGCCACCACTTCCTGAGGTAGGCCGTTCCATGCATCCACCACCCTTTCTGTGAAAAAGAACTTTCTCACATTACCCCTTAATCGGCCCCCCTCTAATCTCATGCTGTGTCCTCTTGTCCTGTTATTTTTCTTATATTGAAACATGTTAGACTCTTTCACCTTGTTAATGCCCTTAAGGTGTTTGAATGTTTCAATCATATCACCTCTCTCCCTCCTTTGCTCTAGGGTATACATATTGAGCTCCGTTAATCTGTTCTCATATGTCTTCTTGTAAAGAGGGATTATTACCTCCCTCTTACGACTTGTAATACCCCTACTAATACACCCTAACATCCCCCTAACCTTATTTACTGATTTAGAGGTCTGCTTGGATGATTTCAGGTTATCAGTGATGATGATGCCCAAGTTTCTTTCTTCCTTTGTGACTGCCAGCAACTCCCCTCCCAGCCTATAGGTGGCTTCAGGGTTTCTCTCCCCTATGTGCATGATCTTGCACTTCTTTGTATTAAATCCCAGTTGCCACTCTTCCGACCATTTTGCTAGTTTATCCAGATCTCTTCTCATTCTCCCCACTCCATCTGGATCATCTACTCTGCTGCAGATCTTGGTGTCATCTGCAACTAGACAAGCCTTACCTTCTAGTCCATCTGCAATGTCACTGATGAAGATATTGAAGAGGACTGGCCCCAGGACTGATCCCTGAGGTACCCCACTTGTAACTTGCTTCTCTTCTGACTGCATACCATTTACCACCACTCTCTTTTTCTGCCCGTCAACCTGTTTGCCACCCAGTTGACCAACTTCTGACCCACCCAGAGCCTACCCAGCTCATTCACCCAGCACCTAGTTGATTACTAACCACCCAGTGCCCAAAGCTGCACCTTTTAACTTGTAAAAGCCTATAAATTTAATTTCGATCTTTAAAACAGAACAAAGAAATGGCAAGGTTTTTTTTGTGTTTTCTTTTTATTTAGGGAGGCAATACTTCTGTGATTCTATGTAAAAAAAAACATATACTATATAAAATAAAATATGGGCAACTGCACACAACTCAGCATATGTTTCCATCTCGGGGTTGAGTTGACAGCATGGACCTCTCAAGCTTTACTCTCGAGGTCCATATGCTGTCATCTCAACTCTTTGATGGAAACACAGACTTGTTGTGTATGGTTGCCCATACATTATTCTCTATATATTTATACAATTTTATAAGGCTCATGGCATGGTAATATAATTTTTCCCATACACAAAAAGGGCTCAGTAAAAGATCCACTAATGCACGGACCAATAAGTTTATTATTGCATATTTCCCAGAAAATCTTTACCAAAATATTATTAATAAGACTTAAAGCATGGGCATACTGTATGAGAACTAAATCAAGGAAGCCTAGAATGGATTATGTGATTCCTGATCCATTGTCCAGTATTGTATTGTATTATCTCAGTTAATTTTTGAATATGTTAAAATTAAGAAGACTAGGTTATTTTACTGCTTCATGGATCTGAAATAGGTTTTTAATACAATTATTAGAAACCTACTATAGATGGTACTATATGAAGAAGGAATAGATCCAACTCTTCTGGATATTTTCATCAGATTGCACAAGGACTCATGGGCAACAGTATAATATGACCAATTTTGTACTCAAACAAGAAGGATTATAACACTACAAGGTGTATGACAGGACTGCAATCTTGCTCTCACACTGTTTACTTTATATATAACTAGGATTATTAGCACATTGTTTTGTGAATAATTTCATTCCCTAAAGGTCAACATCACAAAATTAGGTCTTCTGGCTTTACACTGATTATGTTGTCCTTATTTCCACATCCTTCTTTGGGCCTGCAAAGAAACGTGGAGAGTTTCCAATGATTATGCGCCTCTCTTGATTTAGTTATGTGACTGTAGGTGGAGTTTCAGTGTGCTGTGGAGTGGTATCCCATGTTATGGGTGAATGCATAACAGCGAGCCCAACATAAAGCAACTACGTTATGGCAAGGACCGAAATGGTGAAAATGCTTTTCCCCATCCTCGAGGTGCTATGACCTCGGAGTTGGTTAATTAAGTAAGGAAATGCAGGGGGCAAAGCCCCATGCAAAAAAACATGCTCACCATTTTGCTCCCTCACCGTAATGTAATCATTCTTATGGGCTTGCTGTTATGTGTTTGCCTATATCACATGGAACCCTGTGGAGTGGTTTTCCAATTTAACCACTCAAGATGTTCTTTGAGTCAGTTTGGGTCATTGCTCTTTCCAGTACCTTGGATTCTGGTGTGCCTGTAACAGTCAGCCATGCTCTATTTTCTTTGTTACTGAACTATACGGGGTCCGTTTACAGCTTCTGTGAACCTGATCTGTGCTGCTGGCCTATTGGGAGGAGTTGTGACTGTGGGTGGAGCTTCAGTGTGCTGTGTAGCAATGTTCAAATTCTGCAGCTTGAGATGTTCTTTGAGTCAGCTCAGCTCGTAGCTGTTTCTAGTACTTTGGATTCTAGTGTGCCTGTAAGAGTGAGCCAGATTCTATTTTCTGTGTCACTGGACTGTGTGGGGTACATTTGCAGCCTCTGTGGACCTGATCTTTGCTTCTGGCCCATTCCTCCAGTTGGAGCTTGCTTGCTCCTCTCAGATGACTATCAGGTGTTGGTGGAAGGGTACCGTATCTAGTACATTTAGGCTGTGGCCTAGCAGTCCTCTGCAGTCCGAATGCTTAAGGGCAGTATTGTAAGGGAATCATAGATTCTGCCTGGAGTCAGCCGTTTGGCTGACCACATTGCTCTCCTGGCTTCAGTACTGTATTCCTGTCTGCCTGTCTTTTACTGCTGAACTGTAAGTGCATCTTGTTCTGTCTGTGTAACTGATTTATTTGATTGTATTGAAGCTCTTGTGAGCCCTACATTCTGTTTTATTCAGTACTTAGCTGTTACTGTTTTTTTACCCATTAGATATCATTTATATCTGTACCTACAAAGTTAAAATTACCCTTGTACAGCCTTGATCAGTTTTCCTTATTAGCTAATGTACCTATTATGAGCTGGATCATTTAGGTTTCCAGGGCTCCTACTATGTAATAAGTGCTTGTGTTTTCTAACCTACTATGCATTTTGCTGCCTATGGTTTTCCCTATTTTATTGCTTTTGTCCCTTTTCCCTTTAGTTTACTTATTATCTCCTAGATTATTTGTTTTATCCCCCCCACCCCATTGATTGTTCTTTTTATGCTTCCTTGATTTTTATTTTCTGGTCCCATTTTTGGTTGTTATCTTTACTTTACTTAACTGTTGCTTCTGGAGTAATTTGTCCCCCCAATTTCTAATACTTAATTTGATCCCCATTTCTAATACACCGGAGGTTGTGTTTTTGCTTGTCTTTACATTTCCACTATGTTGCTTATATCACTCTCTCTCTCTCTTTCCTCTTCCTGTTTTCTCTCACTTCACTCTCCCTTCCATCTTTCCTCACTTGCCCTTGTCCTCTTTCCTCTTTTTCTCATCCTTTCCCACCCTCCCATCCTCTCATCTCCCAGCCTTGCTTCACTCTCCCTGGTTTCCTGGCTGCATTCTCCTCTCATATTGTAGGCTTCAATTCAAATTTCTCAAGTCCTTCCTTCCTTCCTTCCTATCTTGTGAACTCTTATTTTTTCCTTCTCATCTCCTCCCTCCTCTCCCCATCAGCATCTCTTAGGGTCTCTTAAGCTCATTATCTCCTTGCTGCTTTTAGTTGCAGGTGACAGTGAGCTCAACCCTGACCCTTCCACATTTTCTCCTCTCCCCAAAGGGTTGAGAGTGGTTCATGTTAAAATCCATAACCTTCTTCCTAAAATTGACTTATTGCAAACACTTATGATTAACTTTAAGCCTGATGTTTTACTAATCTCATAATCCTGGTTCTCTTTTAAGGTCCCTGGATTCTTCTGTTGTTATCCCAGGTTTCACTATTATTCATCAGGCTCGAGCAAAGAGCGATGGTGGTGTAGCCATCTACCTCTCCTCAAGCACTCAATTTGAGCCTGTGCTCTCCATTTCTATTCCCTCTGCCTATGAGATGCGTCTTCTCAAACTCTCCCTCCCCTTCTCTACACCTTTATTTATTGCTGGAGTCTACCACTGCCCTGGTACATCTCCACCTTCAGTAAATGAATTACTCACCTCCATCTTCTCCCAGGCCTTCTTTTGTGAGTTACCTATGCTAGGTGATTTTAATTTAAATTTGTTCTTCATAAATTTTGCCTTAACAATAAGTCCTTCCTTTTAACTCAGCTGATTTCTGTTCCTACTCACTTTAATTCCAAATCTCAGAATCATTTTCCCTTGGACAAGGTCCTCTCCTCCCATTCATATCATACTGTGGATGATGCTAACACCCTCCCTGATGCTCTCAGTGACCACAATATGATCTACTGTGTGTGAAGAATTCATCATTCCAAAGTTCTTCCCAAATTCATTCAGATCTACTCATTCAGATTGTTGGACTTGTCCAGCTTTCATGCTGACCTATTACCCACTGACTGGTCCCCTATTTCTACAACTTACAATGTGGATAATGCCTCAAATTCTTCAGTTCTAAATTTATGTCTGTCTAAGATCAGCATGCTCCACTGAGAAGAACCAGGGTTCAAGGTTTCCACCTCCCATGGATCTCAGCAGGGTTAATGGCTTGTCACTGTGTGTGTGATCTTGCCTGGAGGTCCTATAAATCCTTTGGCTCCAGTTATGATCTTACTAATTACTGGTTCCTTCACAATGCTTCTACTAAAGCTACAAGGCATGCAAAGTCTGAATACATTGAATCCACACTCCAGAGTAATATTAATCATCCCTCTAAGTTCTGGAAGGTTATCTATTCACTTTTCTCTCTTCCGACTCAGTCCCCTCTATCTTTTCTCAAGACGGGCAATGCTACTATTTCTGATCCCACTGCAGTTGCCTCATCTTTTAATTCCTTCTTCACCTCCTGTGCCCATTCACTTCTCTCCTCCCTCTTCTCATCCTCCTTCACCTCTCCTTCTCCTCTCCATCTCTCTCTTCTTCTCTTCCCTCCCACTCTATCCCTCAAACTCTCCTGCTGTCCCTCTCATTCCTTTCTTTTCACCCATTACTCCTGCTGTTGCTCGTAAGGCCTCTTTGGCTCTTAATCCTCACAAGGGTCGGAGTCCTGATGGTCTGGACCCTAAATTCATATTTCTTTCTGTTCATGCCATTTACCTTCCTATTGCCTCTCTCCTTAACCACTCATTTTCCTTATCTTGTGTCCTTAACTTTTGGAAGTTGGCTACTGTCATTCCCCTTCCCAAAGGGAATGATCTCTCTTCCCCTAGTAACTTCTGTCCTATTTCTCTCCTTCCTACATTGACTAAGCTCCAGGAACACCTTGCTGTTTCTCAACACTACCCTTTTCTTAACTCAGGCTCTTTCTTCACTCCTTCTCAGTCCGGCTTTAGAAAGTCTCATTCCACATCTACCTCTCTCTTTAGGCTCACTAATGCTATCCTGTCTGATATGGATCAGAGCCTTGTCACCTCAGCTATTTTTGTTGATTTAGCCGAAGCTTTCAACACTGTAGCCCATCCCATTCTCCTGGACAAGCTTAAGGCAGCTGGTCACAAAGTTGTTTCAGTCGAGTGGTTCCACTCCTTGCTTCAGGGCAGGTCACGAGCTGTCTATATTGGAGACTTCCTCTTACCTCCCCACTCCCTATCAGCTCATGCCTCCCATAAGAGTATGTCTTTGTGCCAATTCTTTTCTCCATTTTTGTAAATGACTTCCCGAAGGCCTGTTCCTTTGTGTCAATGCATATATTTGAGATGATACAGTTCTTTTTTCCTCTGATTCCTCTGCCCATGATCTCATGAACCAACCCCACATGGACTTTAACAACATCCAGCATTGGTTCTGAGATAATCAGCTTTCCCTCAATGCTAAGAAAACAGTCTCTATGACTTTTGGCATCAGGCAGAGACTTGCTAGAGTCTTTAAATTTTCCTTTCATACCCTTGATGGTGAGACTATTGAAGATGTTGTCCCCCTTCTAGTATTGTAACTTGGGAGATCACCACCTAGATTTTTCTGTTCTGTGGATGCTATCCATGAGAAGTTCCACCACAAGCTTGGGGTGCTATACAGAACTAATAGAAGCATTCAGCTTCCTGTTTGCAGAGAAAGTCTCACTAAGATGATTCTGCCTATTTTTGACTATGGCAACATTATTTATAGTGCTGCTCAAAAGTCTGCTTTAGCTAGACTGGATCATCTCTTTCACTCCACCTGTCACTTTGCCCTTGATAAACCCATGTGTACACATCATTTTACCTTGTATTCTTCCCTCTGCTTCCCCTCTCTTGATGTCAGGTGCTTTATTCACTGCGTCTCTTTTATCTCCAAATTTTGCTTTGGCTCTCTCCCATAGTATCTTGCCTCTCCTCTCCTTCATCCCTCATCCTCTTACTCTCTTTCTAGTGCTTGTTCTCACTGTTTTGCTCTCCCTCAAGTGAAAGCTACTGCTGGCCAAGAAGTCTTCTCATTTAGTTTCCCTAAACTATAGTGTTTTCTTCCTCCTTCTATTTGCTCTGCTCCTTCCTTCCTTTTCCACTTTTAAATCTCTTCTTGTGACTACTCTATTCACTCCTGCAGTTGTTTGTGACATTGGGCTTTTTTACCAGTAATTTTCTTAATTTCACACACCCTTCTGCAATTCACCACTTCCCTAGTATTAGTCATTACCTCTTTTTCTTGTTTTGTGATTTTGATTACTGTTTAATTCATTCTTTTGTTAATTTTCATAATTTGCTAAAAGGTAGCTTACTGATTGTCAATGTAGCCTTAGCATTTTGTGCTGTTTTTTGACATACTTATTTCTATTCTATGTATTTTATATTCTGTATTTTGTACTGTATGTTATTGTATTCTTTCTTCCCCTTCCCCCATGACACATCTGGAAATGAGATAAAACCTGTTAAGTATGTTTTTTCCTGGTAAACTGTTTGAAAAAATAAATTATTAATAAGGAAAAGACTAAAATGCTTGTTTTTGGCCCGAAAAAACCCTACAACATTGTTTATTGGTTGTGACACCATAGAAACGGTGCAAGAATACTACTATTTGAAACTTAGTCATTCATCCACACTTTCCTGGTCAAAACAGATTGAACTGATTAAATTAGAAACTAATAAGATTATCCTAGCCTTTACACTTTTTAGTAGCAAGTATGGTGCAAATAGTATTCATGGAGTATTTAAAAAACAACATCCATCTTATATGCTGCAGAAATATGGGATTTTGATAAATATTTTTTCATTGGAACCTGTATTGAATAAATTGTATAGGTACCTTCTTAGGTTATCCCCATTTGTTACTTATTCATTAATAAGAGCTGACTTAGATCAACATTTGTTAGTGGAATTAATAAGGGAGATAATTAAAATATTTTACTTAGATCTATCATTACTTCCAGAATATTGTTTTCCAGCAAGATGTCTAAAAGAGCAGGCATGCAACTCATAGCAGGGATCTGGGTTCCCATATATAGCCTTCTTAAGCAAGTTCTGGTCAGAGCCCTACAGCTGCTAATTCATTAACTTGATAAGGGTGTTTCATGGGCTTAAACATAAAGATGAATTGCTGTAGTCAGATTCATGTGTAAATTTCATTTTTGGTAAAGTTAGATAATTTATCTGGTTGATTCTGTGTTTCCCATGTATTTAAAATGTGAGAGGTGAGTGCATCATGTACTATGTGGGGAAGGAGAGGGAGCTCCTCACAAAGGCCTTCAAGTAATAATAGAAGAAATGGTGCAGAAAGGAGAGGTATGGATACAATAGGGACTGACGGCCTTCCTGGAAGGATAAGAGTCTATACTGAGGTGATGACCAGCTTCCATTAAGGAGGGAACCATAGTCCTCAGTGGATGGTTTAAATGTTACTTTGATGGACATTTAAAGGGCACTAGGTGAACAAATCGAAAACATTATCTGCGCGGTCAAAAAAACATGCATGAAAAATGCCACAACCAATAGTAGTGCTCAGCAAAAACACAGTGCACTACCACACCACCAAAACAAAAGGATATCTTGTGTGTTTGTGGGGGGTTCCATCCCCCAAACACCCTGTTATGGGGGTGGGGCATTGCCCCCCAAACTCCCTCATCTATAAATAATCACCTCTGGGGAGGAGGCAACTAGGGGACGGGGAAGAATCTTGGGGGGTTAACTCAGGGTTGGGTAGGAATGTTGGGCAAGGCAGGATGTGGAGAAACTGCTGGGGGGGAGGATTTGTTGAGGAGGGGTAGGAGGAACCCAGCAGGACAGCTTGGGGTGGGTGGCAAAAAGTGCAGGGGGGCAAATACAGTCATGCTGTAAGTTGGGAGGGGGGAGAAAAGCCCCCCAGAAAGAATCAGTTGTCTTGAGACTGGGAGTCGAACCCCTGTTTGCCAATATTTTACTGATCTCTGCTGCCTCTGGCCATACCCTCTGTGCCACAGCAGCTGCTCAGCAGCGCACACCACCCAGCAGAGCCTTTTTCCTTTTCCTCCCAACAGTCAACGGCTACAGGGACAGACCTAACCTTACCTGCGCTGCACTATCTCTGTAGCTGTATTATTTGTCACTGTTTTTTTTTTTTTGAACTTGCCAAATTTATTAAGAACATCAGATAGGAATACAAAACCAAGTTCACAGCCATTCACAATGTAAAGATAAGGAAACAATATATATCATATAGAAGGTACATACTAAAAGTTAATTAATCTAAGACCTGTTTGTTTTCCTCTTCTTCAGAAGCCAAACCATCAAATTCCTCAAAACTATGTGTGGTGTCCGACCAATGGGTCACAAATCAATATTCATTAATGGCCATGGTGAAAAAAGTCCATTCAGATCTCACAGTACAAAATCTTTTTTTTATCCTCCAGTACTGCTCTTTCTATTTCTAAACCGTATAAAAATATTAAACAAAACTCTTGATTCAACATTAATAAGGGTTAATAGCCAGTCCAGTGGCACTGAAGGTTGAGGAGCTGGGCACCACACCTTGCTCCATGCCGGTGACCTGGGTTTGGGAATGGACTCTGGCCATCGGGGGGTTGGCAGGGGAGGAGAAGATTGAACATCTGGAGGACTGCTTTCCTCTTCTGGGGAGGGTTGGGGTGTATGCCCACCACTCTAGCAACCCCAGTGGAGACTGGGAGAGTGGCAGTTGGGGAGCCCTCATAGCAGGGGTTGGGCAGTGGCAGACATCCAGTGGGTGAGCATGGCAGCATGCTTACTGTGCATGGTCCTCCCAGACTCTGCATCCATGGCAGAGGCTGGCTGATGGGGTAGTTGAGCACCTGCACACAAGGTTGAATCAGAGGGGTAAAAGTAAGCCCCTACCATCCTCAGGAGCAAAAATAGAGTTAAAAGAAAAATGAAGGTTACTAATATTAAAATTAAAATGACTTGCTATCCTGAGCTGTTTTTATACTGCTCATGGATGCAGCAGGGAGGCAGCCTAAAAATCTATGATGAAGTGAAGAAGTGCCCCATTAGAGAACTCAAGACCATTAGGTTAATTGTTTCAAAACTAAACTGAAATCCCTTTTCTATCTTCCTTGTAATTTTAGTAGGGTAGCCATCTGGTATTAAATTTATCTACCTGTAAGCATAATTGGGCAGTGGTGGCTTCTATACTTTTGATATAATGTAAGTTTATGAACCATTGTTGGATAGTTAAATTGTTCACTGCAAGCCAATTCTGCATAATCACCTTGAGAGCTGCAGCTATTAGTATGTAAAATATATATCTAGCTGCTGCTGTATTGAGCTCTGATGGTGGGAGACCCAGCACTACATTTTCAAATGTGGGGGTGGTGTGTAAATTGAAAATATCCATTATTGCACCTTGTACTCCTTCCCAATACTTAGTAAGCTTCAGGCAGTTACAAAAAATATGGTAGTGCATACCTGTGCCTCCACAATTGCTTCAACATTTATCCGATGGGTAGGAGGCATAGTGTTTAGGCATCATTGGAGTGATAAAATATCGAATACAAACTTTCCATTAGAATTCTATACATGGTGGAAAACCCATAGTTTTGTGGATCCCCTGCCATATCTTGGACCAACTTGTATTTTATTTTAATAATTTAAGAGTTTTACCAGGAAGGCATGCCGAGAGGAGACCACTGGATTCCAGATGCATCCTGGGGATCTGGGATACTGTGTCCCAACTCTTTTTCCCAGCTGCCTTGAGTTTTCTGTAAGGCTGGTAAGCCATCCCCTTCCTGCAATAGTACATAGATTTGTGAGATGAATTTCTTGCTATCTGACAGATGACCCTTTTTCCACACCAACTGTATGCCAGGTGGGGGTGACTGCATTAAGGCCGCCACCCCTGAAATAGATTGCATGTAATGCCTACATTGAAGGAAATTATAGAAGTCAGAAGTGGGTAAATTAAACTCTTGCTGCAAGGTAGCAAAGATTTTAATAATGACCTCACTGGAAATCAACTGTATCAAATATTTTAGGCTGTGTTCTGCTCATCATTGAAAACAGCGATCCCAGCTAGCAGCCTGAAAATTTGGCAGATAATGCAAGGGGATGTATTGCCAGACTGGAGTGGGTATCTTCCATCACTGTCTCACATTTAGTCAGGTGGATAAAATGTGTCCAACGATCTGTTATGTGGCACAAGTCCCAAGATAGAACAACCCAGAGAAGGACATGAAGAGGGAAGTGGGAGTGTGCAGATTCCTCCAGTGCAGGTCACTCACCCGTCTTCCTTGGGGCTATCATCTTAATCAAGGGAAGTAACTGTGTGGCCTTATAGTATTTTTGAAAATTAGGCAATCCTCACCCACCATTGTTTTCATTTTTGAGATTTATGGGTCATCACACACCTTGGGTGTGTGAAAAAATCCATAACACACACTTGTCTATCCATTATTCTCTATTTAATCGATTCTAAGCAATCAGAGAATACTTGTCGCTATTTTTACAACATGAATTTTCCTGTGTTGTAATCCTGGTGACATACTCACCGGGTATGCATTTAAAGTAGCCGGGGGGGGTGACAGAAGAAATGGTGGAGGCAGAAAGTGAGCCACCACAGGCTGAGATAGAGAGCAGAGAGATCCCAAGGGGAGAGAGTCCCACCAGAATGCAAGTTAATCAAGAAAGCAGGGGGTTAGCAAAGGAGGAAGGGGGAAAGGAGCAGTCAAAAAAGAAAAGTGAGGAAGAAGGAACAACTGGAAAAAGGAAAAAGTGACAAGAAGAGAGCTGAGGGGTGTCAAAATGATGCAAAGTCTGCATCAGAAGCCCAATGAGAGAAAACTGAAAAAGTTCAATATGTATATTCTGGAGAAGAGGAGGGAGAGTTGAGATATGATGGAGCCTTTTAAATACCTCATGGGGGTTAATACGGTACAGGAGGGAGGCATGTTTCAGATAAAAAGGTGCTGTAGAACATAGGGTCATGATATGAAGCTGGAAGGAGGTAGATTCAGGATAGATGTGATGAAGTACTTCTTCAAAGAAAGGGTGGTGGATTACTGGAACATCCTTCTATGGGAGGCAGTGGGGGTGAAACCAGTGGTAGTTTTTAAAAATGCTTCAGATAGGCATAACGGAACCCTTGGAGGAAGGAAGCGGATGAAAGAGACAGTGCTGTAGATCAAGTTGGGTCTGAAGCAAAACTGATCATAATTTAAAATGGGAAGACTAGATGGGTCCAGCGATTATTATCTGCCATCAGTTTCTATGTTTCTATGTATGACAGATTATGTGATTCAAAAGGATACAGTGCAAAATTATTGATATGCACAATGTCAACACTGTAAACTGTGTGTCACACATAATTCATGTTGTATTATGCTACACAGACATAATCAAACTGGTAATAATATATGCATTGAGCAATTGAGAAAAAATCAAGGGGAACATGTGTGAAGGAATATACAACTCATAGAATGGTGACACCATGATAGGTACATACTGTATGAAATTACTGTATTATGATGGTACCCAGCTGTATAACAATGTTGAGTTAGCTACAATATGGGATTTTATTTATTTTTGTTTCATTTTTAATAATCCAGACATTGTCTACATAATAATGACAGATAGCCAAGGATGCTCTTTACAATTTGCTTCCTTGTTTTTTGGTTTTGAAATCACTTGTAATGTGACTGCAATTCTGTTCAGCCAATTAACATTTGGTTTGGAGGATGGAAGGGTATGGAAGAGACAGTGCTGTAGATCAAGTTGGGTCTGCAACAAAAATGACCGTAATTAAAAACGGGCAGACTAGATGAGCCCAACAGTCATTATCTGCCATCAGTTTCTATGTATGACAGGTCATGTGATTCAAATGGATACAGTGTAAAATTATTAATATGCACAGTGTTGATACTGTAAACTGTGTGACACACATAATTCATGTTGTACTATGCTACATAGACATAATAAACTAGTAATAGAGGATAGGGGAGTTGAGACAGCTAGGTGTTGCTAGCTCAAGTAACAGCTGGTCACATTCATTTTCCTGTGGACAGAGTGCAGAGGGATGCCCAGATACCTACCTGCCATGTACAGTCTGACGTCATGCCTCTACACAATACTGTAGGTATAAAAAAACTGATAAGAGTGTATTGTTTTCCTGTTCCCAAAACTTTTTTTTCTAGTACTTGGGAGTTATTATTAGGAATTCTGAGACAACAGGAGACATTGTACATCTGTTTATAGTTGTTTCATAATTGTGTAAAATGGTCATTTAGTTATCCCCCATCCATATATATATGTGTAGTTTTCTCTAGGTTCCTTATTCCCACAAAGGGCTGTGATAAGTAAGAAGTAAGAACTAATAGAGATTGCTACCATTCAACTCTAAAGTGTAAAAGAATATGATGTGGGGAAGGGTACAAAATATTTCCCTTACACATCCAGCAAGTGGTCCAGTGCTGCTTGAGTTAAGGGGACAGAACATAACATGCCAGCTGAGTAAAATGGGGTCTAAAAACTAACCACTGGCTAAAATGCACCCAGTATTTTAGCCACCTGTAAACTGAATTAGCCACGCTACAAACATGGTCTGATGCTACTTTCCTGTCTCTGTGACCCAAACATCCTGGGGTTCTCCACTGTTTGGTGCCCAAACTAGACTGACAGATGTCATGTTTTCAAGGGGCGGTGTGTGAACTTGCACTCTCTAGCGTACTTTGTTCATGATTTTTGTGAGGACAAAAAAATATATCTCTGCTGCATGGCACCAATTGGAGAAACATATGCTGTGGTGTGGTGCGACATCCAGCCACATTCAGTTACATTCATCAAAATGTCTTAGCCACAGTGGTGAAAGGGAGCCTAGAAATGTTAGCAACATTGATTTTACAGTAGCCATTGGTGATGGTGGTGATCCTTTGTTCACACCCAGTGCCTGGAAGAATATAAATTGACCCCTATTAATGACTGAGATGAATAAGGAACGGGATCTTTCACTTTTTTTTCGTAATTTATATTTTAAGGGGGACACTGTCAACACTTTTTGCATCATATTATTTCTAGTTGAAGACCCACATTTTCTAGTTGATGATCTTTTCTAAAATTAATTAATGTTGCTTGTTGTTTTATCTGCTCCTTTCATAGTAGAATGGCCAGTGGTGTGCAGTCACTGTATGCAACACATGCATTGCATGCCCCAGAAATACCCCAGAAAAAAAAATTATAATTAGTGTTTATGTAAGCATTGCTTTACAGTGTCATATGATATGTCAAAACAAGGAAACTGGGAATACCATGCTCAGTGCTCCATCGGCTGTTGTGCTGGCAATGGCATGCAATGTTCCAAGTTGCATCTGGTTGCCCAGGTGACCATGACGTCATGCAGCTACCCTCCAACTGGAATTGCTTTGAAAAAGCCATGTACCTGAGGGACTGAATCAGGGTGGAATAGAGCGAGAGACAAGATGTCAGATGCTCTGATTCAATCCCTCAGTCATCCACATAATGTCTGGTACAGCACCAGAAGCATGAGGGTTTGAAATGGCCACCTTTCCATAGAGCTGAGCAGCTGGAGTCGAAAGGCAGGGGCAGTAAAACTGGCTCCTCTAAGCTGTGCAGTACTGTGTGCTAATTGCCGGTGGGCATGCTGGCTTTAGTTTTGATCCCATGGTGGTGATACTGGTGGAGGAGAGTCAGAGTCTGGAGACCAAGGAAATCCAATGTGCACAGAAAATGTCTATGAGCCAAGGTATGAGGGGCAGGCTCACAGCAGGGATGGGAGGCAGAGGCAGATAATCCTGTACTGATGTCTGCTGCTGCTTTCAGGTTTAGTGACAGACAGTGTGAGTGTGAAGGATTTTTTTGCCATGCCTATTTACATGCATTGTCATTGATTGACTGTGGGAAGTGGTGCTGTGACTGCAAGGCAACTGGGGGGAAGGGCTGCCTCACCTTTTCAATCTGGAAGTGGAAAGAGTGCTCTGCAAATCTGTTACAGCGAGTTAAACCTCAAAGTACTTAAGTCTTCTATAGTTATACATTGAATTATCATGTTTAACTCGGTGTAACAGATTTGCAAAGTGCTCTTTCCACTTCTAGATCGAGAGGGTGAGCCGCACCTCCCCCCATTACCTTGTTGTCACACAGCCTTCTTCCCACAGTCAGTCAATGACAATGCATGAAAATGGGATTGGCAAAAAAAAACAATCATTTGTCAATGCTAAGAGTTCACTGTTGGTATTGCTCTTGTACATGCCTCCCATATTTTTCTCTGTATATTTCTCTGTCTTGCATTCTAAGGGTGGGTGTTACGGTTGGAAACCCTAACTTATTTTTTGCTCCAAATTTTCAAAATGGGCTTTTTGAGACACCACCTTATGAACATTGCCAGTATCATTTTGCTACTCAATTCCAAAAGGTGATTTTGCACAGCGAGTGTGCCATTCGGTGCCACAGGTGTGAAAACACATTTTGGGCAGAATGTGAAAAATGACAGCTGTACTGTTCATGAGGAGGTGTGAAGAAATGGCAATAATTGAAAATCTGGAGTGAAAATATGAAAAAGTGGCAAAGTTACAAGTGTGCATAGAAACTGCATAATGCACGCTTGTAACACAGTCATTTTTACGTTCCCTTGCGCGCATGCGCAAGGAACATTTTGGGAGAGTAGCACACTTTGGAGGTGTGCCTCTCCCGTTAAATCCACTGCTCAGTTGAGCAGATGTGACGGCCCTGCACCAATGGGTGCGGGAGCTGTGTATGACAGCGGTGGTCTTCGCTTCAAAGAAAACCACCGCTGTCATACAGAGCAACGCCACACCACCCCGTGTCACGCCCGCCCCTCCGCGGTCATGCCGCCTCAAATCTCTGCTGCCATGCTGGGAGCCCACCCCATCATGGTAAACGCCCCGTTGTTTGCCGCCGGTGCACAAACCCCATCGGCTCCACGGCCCCCAGCCATCCTTCTGCCACGCTGGGAGCCCACCCCAGCGTGGCAAACATCTCCTGTTGTTTGCCAATGGGTGCCCAATCCCTGTTGGCTCCTCGCCCCCCAGCCATCCTTGTGCCATGCTGAGAGCCCACCCCAGGGTGGCAATGTCCATGTCGTCAATTAAAAAAAAACCTGTAAAGTAAAACGGTCCCACGCAGTCCCCCCCTCCCACAACCCGCCCCACCCACTGCGCACCCTGCCTCCCCACACCCCTCATCCCCACCTCCGGAGCGACGACGATCTTCGTGGACCGAACACGCCTGCACCTTCAAAGCCGACCGCTTAACTGAGGAAATGCCGTAAGCTGTATAATGGCCAGAATAGGAGGTTTCAACTTTATTGCATATCTCAGGCATTTTGGATTTTGCACAAATCTTTCAACATGGAGTTTTGGGACCCTTCTCATGAATGATGTCACCGTCATGGTAAGAGTCGGGCCCGAAGGGTGATTTCGCAGTCACTGCACAGTCACTGTGTGAAATCACCCTTCGGGCCTGAGTAACGCCATGACATTGACATCATTCATGAGAAGGGGTCCCAAAAACCCCATGTTGAAAATTTGGTGCAAAAATTCCAAAAAATGACTGTTTTACGAGCACGCCTTGTGCAGTTCCTATGCAGGCTCGTAAGTTCACGAATTTTCAATATTTTCACTCCAGATTTTCAACATTGCCATTTTACCACACCTCCTTATGAGCAGTACAGCTGTCATTTTTCACATCCTGCCCAAAACATATTTCCGCCACTGTAGCACACAATGGTGCAGTCGTAGTGCGAAATCAATGTATGGGACACATTAAGAAAATCACAGTGACACTGTTCATTAGCAGAGGTCTTAAAATGGCTATGTTGAAAATTTGGTGAAAAAATTCCAAAAAGTGACTGTTTTACGAGCGTGCGCTGCGCAGTTCCTACACACGCTCATAGGTTTGCGAATTTTCAATATTTCCACTCCAGATTTACAACATTGCCATTTTACCACACCTTCTTATAAGTAATACAGCTGTCATTTTTCACATCTCACCCAAAATGTGTTTCCGTCCATGTAGCACACAATGGCGCAGTCGGTGTGCAAAATCAATGTATGGGACACATTAAGAAAATCACAGTGACACTGTTCATGAGCAGAGGTCTTAAAATGGCTATGTTGAAAATTTGGTGAAAAAATTCCTTAAAATGACTGTTTGCGAGCATGCATTGCGCAGTTCTTACGCACGCTCGTACGTTTGTGAATTTTCAATATTTGCACTCCAGATTTTCAACATTGCTATTTTACCACACCTCCTCATGAGCAGTACAGCTGTCATTTTTCACATCCTGCCCAAAACGTGTTTCCGCCCATGTAGCGCACGATGGCGCAGTCGGTGTGCGAACTCAATGTATGGGGCACATTAAGAAATCATAGTGACACTGATCATGACCAGAGGTCTTAGAATGGCTCTGTTGAAAATTTGGTGAAATAATTCCTAAAAATGACTGTTTTACGAGACTGCGTTGCGCAGGTCCTACGCACGCTCGTAAGTTTGTGAATTTTCAATATTTTCACTCCAGATTTTCAATATTGCCATTTTACCACACCTCCTCATGAGCAGTACAGCTGTCATTTTTCACATCTTGCCCAAAATGTGTTTCCGCCCATGTAGCGCACAATGGCACAGTCGCTGTATGAACTCAGTGTATTGGACACATTAAGAAAATCACAGTGTCACTGTTCATGAGCAGAGATCTTAAAATGGCTATGTTGAAAATTTGGTGAACAAATTCCTAAAAATAACTGTTTTTCGAGCATCGTTGTGCAGTTCCATATGCCTTTCGTAAGTTCTCAATTTTCAATATTTCACTCCAGATTTTCAACATTGCCATTTTACCACACCTCCTTATGAGCAGTAAGAACTTTCATTTTCATCCTGCACAAAATGTGTTTCCATATGTAGTGCACGATGGCGCAGTCAGTGTGCGAAATCAGTATGGGACACAGTAAAGAAAATCACAGTGACACTGTTCATTAGCAGAGGTTTTAAAATGCCAATGTTGAAAATTTGGTAAAATTCCTAACAATGACTGCTTTACGAGCGTGCATTGCACACTTCCCACGCACGCTCGAAGGTTTGCGAATTTTCAATATTTCCACTCCAGATTTTCAACATTGCCATTTTACCACACTTCCTTATGAGCAGTACAGCAGTCATTTTCACATCCTGCCCAAAACATGTTTCCACCTATGTAACGCACAATGTGGGTAACAAAAAGGTTATGCTGAAATGTTATTGTGCAAATACCAGCAATCGCACAGGGCATTAGGGTAAAGCACCATACGTGCCAAACACCACTACAAATACCTGCAAGCGAACGTTCGGCATTGACAAATGCTTGTTTGGAATGTTTTCACCAGATTTTCAACATGGCCTTTTTGGGACCTCCCCTCATGAACAATGGCACTGGAATTTTGTTAATCTGTCCCGAAAGTTGATTTCGCACAGCGATTGCACTATTCTGCACCACAGGTGCAAAGACACATTTTGGGAAGGACACATAAAATGACAGCTATACTGTTCATAAGGGTTCATAGGTTCATAGGTGAATACGAAATCAAGGGACAAGCCCATTATGATTTCGCCACCCCAAACACAGGTGGAAGTGGTATTTAGATTTCCCCATGTAGATGTCTAAATTTATTTTAAAAAGTTCTATATGTGTACTATCTACCACCTTCCGTGGCAAGGAATTCCAGAGTGGAACTATTCTCTGTGTACAAAACTTTTTCCTCTTAGTGGTCCTATTTATAAATGTCTTTATTTTCATATTATGGGATCTAGTAGTACTTATAGAGGGACACCAGTCTAAACATAGTGTTTCAAGCAAGGCTTCATCTTTTGTGGCTCTATAGATTAAGCACAATTATACAATGGCAAGAAAAAATCTTGGGCTCTGATTGGTCAGTCTGGGATTGGACCTGTGATGTTATCCCAGTACAACATCGCAGGTCTAGTCCCAGCACCTAGATGACCACATCAGTTCTTAAGAAAAAAGAAATCAATCCACGGAGCTCCTCAGCAGCGCAACCTGCCTGTTTGTAATTCGTGCTCTCAACCCACCTTTAACCCACTGTCAGTGCTTCCGACTCACCAGTGATCACCAACTACAACCACGGACCATCAAAGTGGAAATTGTCCACCAAATATTCTGATGCCCCCACCAGTATTCCCTGAAAGATAAAAACCACTACTAGAATCATTGCACCACAGCCCCGTTCAGTCGTCGGCACTGCCGGTGAATCTGCTTCTCTCATTCCCACTCTGAAGCTGTTCCCTGCACGTAACACCTGAAAGTTCAAACCTCCTGCCCAACAAATCACCATTTAGTCCCCCAACACAGAACTTGGGGAAAAATTGTACTTCTGCACCATTTCTTCCCCAAACAGTCGGCTTCAGTGCCCGCGGAGACCTTAACTGTTGGTCACTCGATTCACTGACGCCTCTCAGTTCCTCACAATACAGCAGCTGTCCCCAAAGGCTAAAATAGCTTTTACCTTAAAAAAACAGCAAGGTAAACCTCTCCTTTCCTTCAAGAGACACACAATCTTAGCTAGAAAAACCGGCAGTGCACATCTATGTCCTTCTCCCGAGCCCCTATCACACACATGCAGCAATGTATTAAAAAAAAAAAATCCTTAGTCGGTACATGCAAGACTGCAGAACCGGCTGAATTAAACCTGATGGCAAAAAAAAAAAAAAGAAAAGAAAAAGAAACGAGTGTATGTGTGTGTGTGGGTGTGGGGGGTGTTAAACTGAAAAAGCAAATGCAGCACCACCACCTACTGAGCAAACAATAGAACTGCACTGTTTTTTCATTTTTTATATCTACTCAATGAAAAAAATCATGAATAAAACACATTTTAAACAAATTTCCAATCTATTTTTTATTTCATTTTACAAAGGAGCCATTGTATAATAGCAATAATGCACTCCAGGGTGTGTGTTGTGCTGGGATAACGTCACTTCTGGGGTGATTAGTCGCACTCGGCCTCCGGCCTCATGCCTAATCACCCCAGGCGTGACATTATTCCAGCACAACACACACCCTGTCATACATTATTGCTTAAGTCTCCTCTCATTGAGCAATGATCTAGAGAATAAAGATTCAATTTTTTTAATCTGCATTCATAAAGGAGCGGGGGGGTGAAAAAATGTCAATGTTGGAAATTTGGAGTGAAAATCTTAAAAATTGATGACGTTATGAGTGTGCATAGGAACTGCACAATAGATGCTTGTAACAGTAATTTTGGGGATTTTTTTCATCAAATTTGCAACAAGGGCTTTTTAGGACACCACCTCATAAACAGTGGCACTGTCATTTCATTAATTGGTCCTGAAAGGTGATTCCACGCAGTGACCGCGAAATCACTTTTCGGACTGAGAAATGAAATGACAGTGACTGTGTTCATGAGGTGGGGTCTCAAGAACCCCATGTTGACAATTTGGGACAAAAACTCCCCAAAATGGCTAAGATATCAACCTAAATTGAAACCCCCCATTCACTGCCATTATAGGACTTACTGTCATTTCTTCAGTTTGCGGTCAGCTTTTGAAGAGTGCAGACATTTTCCTAGTTCATTGAAGATCACGGTCCCAAATTCTGGAGGTAAGTATGGGTGGGGGGTGAGGGAAGTGGGGTGTTCAGAGGGAGGTGCGGGTTGGGAGAGGAGGGCTAGTGACAACCACGAGGGACCGTTTTCTTTCTTTTCAGGTTTTAAAATAAAAAAAAGTCTTTGTGGGTCTGTTTTATTTCTTTACAGTAAAACAATGGATGTTGACACACTGGGGTGGGCTCCGAGTGTGCCAGATCAATGCTGACCCGGGGATTGGGCACCCTGAGGTTGGAGAATATCTGTGTGGGGAGCCACATCTGACACCAGGAGTAGGCATCTCAGTGTCAGAACCAGTTTACTGAAGGGTGGGGACAGGCCACAGGGGGATTGAGCACCCCGGTGTTGGCAGGCGGGGGGAAGTTCACCAGCACGATGGCAGAGAGTGGGACATGGAGGAGGCAGGTGAGAAAAGCGCCTCCTTCCTGCCAGCATGATCGATCATGCTTACAGTAGTACCTTTGGGCACGCAGTACCCCGATCCCGTATAGAGCTTAGGCTGTGGCCTGCTCTGCATGGCTGGGAGAAACTTTAACATGGCAGAGAGCAGGATGTCAAGACGCAAACAGCTGTTTGCTCTGCGGTGACCTGCAGATGAAAGGAAAAACCCAGCTCCTGATTGGTGCAGCTTTTTCTTTTCATGTGCAGACTACTGCAAGCAAAACAGCATCAGAACCCGCCTGGCTGAGGATTGGTGTGATACTATCAAGCCCCATGCAGAGCATTCTGCATTGGACAGACAGTGTCACACCCCTCAAAGCCTACTCTCCCAAGGAGTTTGACATGTATGCATGAACTGAAAAATAAATCCTTCACACTTACACTGCTGCTACTGCCCTTCTTGCTCTTTGTACTACAGCTATTAATAATGTATCCCTGTGTAATAATAGTCAGTCACAAACTATGCTGGCATTTCCACACATTTGACACATTTTTTTTACATGTCTGCATGACATTTTGAGCTTCATATATTCAAAGTACACTGTCACTTAACCTGAAAACAACAGCAGACAGCAGTACTGGGTGTGTTTAGGTTAGTTTACCAGAATGTTTTACTCAGAAATGTATGACGTGCCAAACCTTTTGTGTTTAAACAGTACAGAGCATTTACATTATCCCATTATTGACTAAAATACCTAATTATGACCACCTAAGTTTGTTCATTTCCAAATTGATGGAGTTCAAGTGTATTTACTAATAGTTCACTTGCTTTCCAGCTTCTTTCAGTTATGTAACATGTTTTCTATTCTGCATTTTTTGGAAAAATGCATGCCACTTAAGAGAACAGTCTTTTGATATCTAGCCATAGGTAGCAAAAATAGCAGGTATACTGCACAATAGCCATGCATTACTAAAACTATGAGTGGGGCTGAGTTTAAAAGAGCCAAATCATTAGGATTTCTGATGCCACATCCTTGAAGTAGCTAGGGTCTTTCTTTGTCATCTCCTCTCATCCATGTTTTGAATGTACTGAGACTTTAAAGTTCCTTCCTGTTTTGTCAGGCTTCACCTCCTTCGATTCATATAACATTCTTTGAGCAGACACCACACCTGCTACATCCTTTACTTTGTTGAATTAATTCTTCTGTTAACTAGGGGCTCCAGGCTTGGCTATGAAAAAATAGCATAATGATAGGGCTTTAGCAGAAACTCTCTTTTTATCTTAGTGTTATTATTACACCCCAAAGTAGCTTTTTGATTGCTCATTTTTCATGGCTTCCCATGGCACTGTATGTGACCTCTTGGCAAATGCTTTGAAATAATCATGACTTAACCAAGTAAGTTCATAATCCTGGAGAGCAATGTTGGTTGCAAAGAAGTTTCTGGATAGGTATCCCTGCAAGCTCTTTTTAAATCGGTCCCATTCCTTTTCCCATTATGATAGCATGAACAT
Organism: Neoceratodus forsteri; assembly: GCA_016271365.2. Lineage (NCBI taxonomy): Eukaryota > Metazoa > Chordata > Ceratodontiformes > Ceratodontidae > Neoceratodus > Neoceratodus forsteri. The sequence goes on from CM057453.1 coordinate 930,584,296, forward strand.
AAACATCCTGAAACTATAATTCATGAGCCCTCTTTTCTTTGTAGAAATACCAGATGGTGATGGGGCTGAAACATGATTGGAGTGGAATTCACCCATCACTTGACTGTGGAGAATGTAACTGTTACCAACAGCTCTTTGGCAAAAGAGTCATAACTGCCTGTCTGACTGCAAGTATGCGCACCCCCCCACACACATACATTGTAATAAAGGACAATTTTTATTTTATCTGTCACTTCAGACAAATAATCTGACAATTTAAGGCATTCACTGTTGGAAGCTACTTTTTTACATTCTATACAAAAATACAATAATTCAGAGGTGGATGCTCTCAGTGGGAAGGTGATGTTCTTTAGTGGTTACCATGGCACTGTGAACCAGGAGATCATGGGGTTAAGCCCCACCATAGCCTTTTACTAAGAATGCAACCTGGAGCACTGTGTCTCAGTTTACCTGCCCCTAGTAACTTGTGAAATCATCCATGGCCTACATTTTCAAAGGGTTTACATGCTGGCAAGGCCTACAGTATGCTGTATATGCTTATGTTCTTGGACAGTGTTCACATTTTTGCTGTCCATTTGTTGATGGGTACTTTGAGACCATTTCAGCTACACCTGAAATCCACATTTGGGACATAGTTGCAACACCTGGGGTATTAAAGATCCCTTCTGAGCACTCTCCTGTGGGTCTTAACACCTGGCCATGATACATTTTGGAATGTGTATGCCACCACCACCACTACTGCAGTGCAGAGGATGCAAGGGTGCTCTTGGCCAGGCATCCAAAAGAGCCTCAAGGCACCCTTATCCTCTGCAGTGAGTGTAGTGGTAAGCATACATTCTAGAATGTGTCAAAATACCCCCTAAATGCACCACAATGCATGAAAAATCCTGTAGCTTATGGGGCCTTTTATAATTAGTTGCATGCCTTGCTAAAATAGTCACTGTGTGCCACTGCTAATGGTGTTACTATATCCAGGCTTGTTTCATTTCAGATCCATGACCTACTCTTATTGTATACTCCCTGAACTTTTGGAACACCCCCAAACAATGCAGCCACTCCTGATGCCATATTCTCTTCCCCTCCTGTTGTGTAATGATGTTTTCTGGGGAGGGTCCCAAGTCCAGGAAAGATGCAGTGGGAGTTGATCAATGACTGTAAACAAACATGTTTTAACAAACAAGAACGTGAAGTCATGAGTTGAAACTGGATGGGGGAAGGTTTAACAGGGATGTGAGAAAAGTCTATTTTATGGAAAAGGTGGCGAAGCTGTAGAACAGTCTGACAGTGGAGGTGGTGGACACCAAGACCATAAATGGTTTCAGGCATGGCTGGGATGGAGTGAAGGGTTTAGTGGTTGCTCAAGTCAGCAGCATTAAGGAGGGGAGTGGGGGTGGACTCAGAGGGATAAAACCCTGTATGGACAGTGGGTCCCAGGGCACATAGGGAAGTCAAAGCAGGCTAGATAGACCATTGGTCTTTTTCTGCTGTTATTGTCTATGTAATAATACAGTATATGCATTGAGCAAGAGAGAAAAAATCCATGTGTGAAGCAATATACTACTCATAGAGTGATGACACCATGACAGGTGTATACTCTATGAAGTTACTGTAGTATGATGGTATCCAGCTGTATACCAGTGTTGAATAAACTACAATATGGGATTTTATTTTTGTTTTATTTTTAATAAGCCAGACATTGTCTACATAGTAATGACACATAGCCAAGGATGCTGCTTACAATCTGAGACCTTGTTTTTCTAACCACTTTATGCATTTTTAGTAAATCACTTGTAACATGGCTACAATTCTGTTCAGGCGATTAACTTTTATTTTACCTATACATGCCTTTTGTTACAAGAAAGTACTGTATGTAGTAATACCAGTGCACAATATCACCCTTAGGACAGGTTGTGGAGTGTATTTGAATAGATGTAAAAATTGTAATGCTACACTGTATGTCAAGTAAAAATGGTGTCCCTGGTTGTGAGCATTTGCCCCTAATTTTAATGGGCAGTGTCCCTCATTTTGGTCCTGGCAGGGACAGAGGTATGCATTCTGGGATAGTCAGGTGTTGCAGTTGACACTACTATGATTTCTTTGCAATTCCCTATAAAGCCCCTTGCAATCCCTGGAAACCCCTAAAACATTAGTTGCCTAGCATTTATCCCATCTACAAATATAAAGCCATGAGAGTTCCAATGCCACTAATAAATAGATAGGTCCTGAAAGGGTTAACACAAACCACCTCTTCAGAGAAAATAAATCATTGACACTGACACACACACACATTTGGGAGTGACAAAGTAATTTGAAACTCCTCTGGAGTTATTTACTCTAAAAGCTTGCTGTGTTCTCTGTTTGGAAATTATGTTATTAAATTATTTAGGTTCCAAAGACTAGCAAATCACAATTCAATAATATATAAAATTAACAAGCCAGCAAATGAACATACTAGATTCTGTGTTAAAACAGGTCAGATAGACTTCCGATGATTTCTTTTTATAAATGCCTGGTACATTTATGGCTATGAAGTGGAGAGCTCTCTCTGTCTCTGTCTCTCTCTCTCTCTAGCTGGTTATTCATTGAAACTAGTATGCAAAAAAAGTTTCTAATTGCACTGTTGCAAACAGTTAAACTGCTTCAAAGAAGTGATGTAAGTAACTTGCCTTTGTGCCTACTCCAAGACACTAGCTGTCAGGTCACTTAGAGGAGGCATGGTGAGAGAGACAAACAAACTGAAAAATTAGTCCTGGAACTGCTGTACTGAACAAAGAGGGGGCATTTCATTCAACTGGCAAAGTGATTTGGAGTTCTGGAAGGATACACTGAAAACTCCTAATTTGTGCTTCGGTATCCCATTTTTCCAGCAACAGCAAGATGACTGCAGGCTCCACCCACTGGAGCCATAAAAATGTAGTATTTCCCTCAGGATTATGTTTTATACCCAGGGAGGTTATTCAAAGTGAAATCAAAAACAGGTATAGGGATCTTGTGATGCAAAAAGATTTGGAATCAATTACAGAATTTAAATTATATGAATGTTAAAGTGGAAACAAGCTAATCTTTGGACATGTGAAATATTTTAATTTAATGTAGGACCCAAATGAAAGGAATGTTATTGAAATGTACAGATTGGAAATCTTCACAAGTTATAATTTGTTATATAACAAAAAGAAATGGAGTTTTATCACTTCTCAGTAAATGCTGTCTTCAAGAAATAGATGACATTAAATCTGTTGTCTTGAAATGTCCATTGTTATAAAGTTAATAGGGATAAATGGCTGAGCCCAATTATGAAGGGCTTCTATACGCCTATGGACAAATGTTTATAATATCTTTTTAATTCATTCAATTAGGAAATGCTGTCTAGACTCTCAAAATTCATATTGTCTTTAACAGTTTGACAATACTGTGTTATGTATATGAAGTTAACTAGGAATATCTACCTTTTTCTGTGCTAAAAGTATTTCATCTTGCATAGGTATTACTCTGTATATTTCCAGGAATACAGGGAACCAGGTCTGGGCCTCAGTATTTTATGAATAGGATTTCATACCATATGGTATTTTCTAATGAGTTATTCCCTGTGAATGTCATTTTGGATTTCTTTATTTTTGTGTTGTTTCTTCAGGGCTGTCTATTTCTTTATGTGGTATAATTCTATTTTCATTAGTTAAAAACATTCTGAATTTAAATAATGACATTATCATTTTTTAATGTAAGTTTTAAAAGCAGTAAGTTGATCAATAAACCGAAACTGAAACTGGTCCACCATCCCCTGCCAACTAGGAACCTATAAAACAAAACATTAATAAAAATCAAAGTACCAGTGGTACTGAGCGGTGGTATGTTGCCCCAAGCAGAAGTGCTACCCCACAGGAAATGAGATGTGGCATCTCAGCTAGGCTACCCTGTAAATAAATTGCTTGTAAATGACTTTGGGATACAGTATATGAAAAGTATTATAAATTTAAAATCTATACTATTCTAGGGGAGGGGAATGGCGGTGAGGGGGGTGGTTGTCCCCCTTGTAGCCTCACCACAGGGGACAATCTGTGGTGGACTCTCTGTATCCGGGGGCAGTGAGTGCGAGTTGGGGGTGGGGTAGGGACATGGCTGATAGCTTCCTACCTGCAACCCATGGAGAAACACCTTTATGGAAAAACAAATGTAAAAAGACAGATATTTTCCTATTTGTTTATTTTTGATAACTCTGTAATACATATGCATGTATTACAAAGCATGAAACCCAGCACAAAGCACCATGGGTATGTAAATCCTTTTGCTGGGGGGGTGTTAAGTTGAACTGGAGTGTCTCACAAAAATGCAAATTCTATACTATTTGTTCTAGAGTCTGTGCACTACCATTAATAGAGTATAAAATATGCCAGAGATGCTAATGCAATCTTTCTCATTGTGCCTTATAGGTTTTCATTCCATTGCGGGACCATACTGCATAGCAATTTGCATTGTCACCAACAGAGCACAACAGTTAACAACCAGCTCACTTAATCACTGCCAGCCATAGAGAACCAAGACAGTTATTTACAGTGTAGCCTCTTGGTATAAAACCTCTTTATAAAATGGGCAGGGAAAATTCTGCATCCTGACTGGTTTTTACCTGTGTATTAGATCCATTTTTACCTGTACATCAGACAAGTACCCCAAAGTCAGGACACAGTACAACCAAAATTAAGGTGCCATTTAGAATGTTCATTTTAAAAACGCTGCCATTTTTTTCTTTGTAAGCAAGGATGTCTCGGGGTTCATGGCTGCTCCGGTGATCACATTGAAACTCTGAGTAGGCATGTTGTCATCACTCGCTGTTAATTTTTTTCTCCTGTTAGCCCAAAAACAGTCACTCCTGTTCTGTGAGTTTACTTCTAGTGAAATAATTCTTACTGGACTCATCTCTGGCACTCAAGCTGTTTGCTTCTCTTTCAGTCACTTCTGTTTCCTGCCTGCACAAAACCTCACTGTCACATGCTCTCCTGAGGCACTAAACTTAATGGCAATACAACATCTCAGTTGGGGTCAGTGTGATAACAAGAAACAAAAAAGAGTGACAGACACACTAAGATGTAGGTTTCTACTGTACCACTACTGCACTATATGTGTGTGTTTGGGGGGGGGGCCCCTCACTCACGTTCATGTAACAAAAAGAACTACAACTATGGATGCTACAAAAAGACAAAAATCCTATAGTCAAAAAGTAGTTTTTATTGACCGTAGTGATTAACTTGAAGTGACATTTTCTGTTTCCCACCTGTGTATGAGTGTCGTGACCCAAGAGACATCTGTCCCTGATGAAAGTACCTTACAGCCGCAGCAGTGGGTCCAGTACCCTCTGGACAGATTTCCAAAATAGTTCTGCCTTGGAGCAGTCCATAACATGTGTAGAAGAGTGCCCTCTTCTGTCCCACACCTAGTGCAAAGTGGGGAGTCTGTGAGACCCCATTTATAAAGCTTTTATAATAACTGGCTTAGCCTTTTTCTCATAGGGAAACCATGGCATAATTTGCCATTATAAAGGAGCGTTTATAATGGCAAACATGCACAAAGTTTCCCTCACTCTTCGCATGCCCCACTGCTGCTTTTCCCTTTAGAACGCACGCGGCCGCTTTCCCCCAGAAGATTGAACCGCCACTTACAATCAGACTCGGCAGTAAGTTTAACTTAAAAAAAAAAACTTTTAACTTTTAAAAAGAACCTGTTTCTACTGCTCAGCCCTCCAAAAAGTTTTACATTTATTGAAAATGCGATCGGGAGTCACTGTCACAGACCAGATGGTCAAATCGAACCTGGCGGGCCGCGCAGCAGCCTGCATTCATTTTATATAATTGTTGAGGTGAAAAAGACAAACCCAGCAATTATATAAAATAAAATATGGGTCTGGGTGTGTGAAAACTCAAATTTACACACTCCCTCTGGGTTTGATGCTATGCATAAACCCCTCGAGCATTGCTGTCAGGGTTTATGTAGCATCAAACCCCTCGGGTGTGTGTAAATTCTCGTTACACACCCAGACCCATACTTTATTTTCTTTGAGTGGTATGGTATATATTTTGTAAAAATATTATACTGCATAACACAGTACCTGTCCAGTTTGATAAACTTACATGTGTTAACCCAAACAGTATCCCACTGCTTCTGGGTAGAATTCCGTCTCAGGGCCTGGGGCCATATCTATGAGACATTGAGTCTCTAGGGATTATATACTAGGTCCCCTAGTTCTTCTATGTGGTGGTGATTGCTGCACCAGGGACTTTGTGAGTGTTGAGGCCAACAAATGTATTACTTGCATTTACAGTGATTGAAAATTTCTCTATTTTCACATTTAAATCTGGTTTGCATCTGATGGAAAGTGTCCCAGCCTCCTCATGTGTGATGTGTGTGACCTGGGTTATGCCTTTATCTCTCCAGTCTTCTATCAGAATAGTTTTCTTGTCTGTTTTAAAGCTAGGGGTTTGCCACACTGATTGCTTTAGTAATGTCACTGGTGAAAATTTTAGGATTCTACAGAGCTGTCTATAGGCAGAGATAGAAGTTCCTACAGGTGTGTTAATCAGTGGTTTGAGGAATTTGGCTTTTGTTGTGAATGAGAGGGCTTGTAGACTGATGCCTTGCTCCTTGCAAAGGGGTTCTTCAATTCCCAGCTGTTGGGGAATGTAGGAAGCATGAGAGGGCTCTTGGAACGCCTGCCATCTGAAGTATTTTCCCTCTTGTATGACATGGAACTAGGTTAAAAAAAATCTGGGAGGTCTAGATCCCCTTTATATTTAGCTGCTACCAACTTTGGGTAACTTCAGCTGGGCCTTTTCCCTAGCCAGAGAAATGTTGAGATTAAAGCACATAGTTTCTTAAACCAGGATATTGGCAATGAAATATTCAGCATGTTAAGTGGGTACATAACTCTTAGAAGAATATTCATTTTAACTGTGCTGATGCACCCCCAGAGGGTCAGGGACAACCCCTTCCACCAATTGAGGTCTTGTTTGAGAACTTTAAGGAGGTCATTCTTGCTTTGATCATTTGTTCAAGAGAAACTGAGATTCTAATTCCCAGGTATAGCAGGCTCACACTAGACCAATTCAATCTTAAATGATCAAGGTGCCATTGTCTGGTGTAATAACTGAGGTGAAGTAATGTAGTTTTCCCAATGTTCAGTTGGTAGCCAGATAATTCCCTGAATTCTTGGATTTATTTAAGGGCCACTGGTGAGGAAATATGGGGTTTAGGAAATGCAGGAGTATATCATCGCCATATAGTGACATTTTGTACTGTTTGGCATCAAAGTTTATACCCAGGATGTGTGGGGTCTGATTAAGCCGTACTACCAAATGTTTCAATTATAGATTAAACAAAAATAGGGACAGGGGACATCTCTGATGGGTACCATTATTCAATGAAAACCCAGACAACAGTACCTGACTGCAGCATACACGAGCTGTAGGATTCGAGTATAACAGTTTTGCCCATTGGTTATGTTCTGGGGGAATTCAATTATGCTCCATAGTTTAAAACAGAAAACTCCAGATGGCCCTGTCAAAGGTTTTTCTGCATTCAGTGAGGCCAGCACCGCAGGGGTGCCTCCTACCTTGGATGTGGAAATGATATGAGTGGGTTTCCTTGGGTGGTCCGACCCTACCTTCCATAAATCCCACCTGCTCAGCTCCTATCAGTAGAAACCAAACTGCCTGTAGATGCAGAATGGAGTGTTCTCCAGGGCTCGTGTGTGATTTTGTATCTCCTTGAAACTTGGCTTTAGTGCCAATGCCCTTTGGGGTAATCCTTGCCTCAGTGCTTTTACACTGAGGTTCTTTGTATTTTAGCTTGTTTTTTGTTTTTTGGGGGGCTCACCATGACCCAAACCTATAAGACCAACTCCAGGCTCTGGTTCATTTCATCTGGGGTGTGATACAGATAAGGCACACTGACGAGTCCTGGGTAGGATGAAACACATGTTTGTATCTTCTGTTTGCACTCTCTGCAGATTGTGTGAGAGGCCTTTTGGCACGATGCATTCCTGCTTAAAGTTGAACCAGTCTAAAATTTCATGATGATTTCCATATACTTCTCATGATGCTTTGCATAATTGGAGTCTGTGTGATTTTGTATCTTTTATGTAAGCCTACTTCTAACTGGGCTCCTGATTTATGAAACTTAGTGCTCCTTGTGCTCTATTGAACACCCTAATACCATGTGCTATATAGGAAATATGTCCCTTCTCCCCCCATGAGATACTAACCTCCACCCTGCCCCTCACCTGATACATATGACAAACATATACCCCTTCCCCCTCCTAGAGCTCCCCTCCCTCAAGTATGTCTTTAGATCCTCAAACGCTGTGGCAGCCTGTCCCAACATCTGCGGCCCTATATTCAAAAGTCCCAAGCAACATCGCTGAAGTGCCTAAGCCATGCAACTGAGATGCACCAGCACAAAATAATGGTATATTCAGAAGATGTGCCATAAGATGCCATTGAGCATGTCCAGCTGAATATCTTGAACATGCGGGATCATGCAGTGGGAGATGTGCGGCACGGCATGTGCTCTTAGACCTGTGCGGAGCATAGGGAAATGCGTGATAGGTGGCCACATGCTCAGCGCACAAAATTGCAGTATTCAGCCAGGATATGCAAATGCCCTTATTGCACATTATGAGCCATTCACCACATGTGCAGCTCATTACTGGAATGTATTCAGGCCATTTTCATACCCAAGGCATGCACAGTTCTAGCTTTTCAGAGCTGCCCCACCTCTCCACAAAGGTGAACAGGAGGTACTGCAGCCCAGCAGGCAGATGTGATGGAATGCTTGTGTGTGGGTGGGCTGCACTGGCCTGAGTACAGTGCTATTACCCATGGCATTGTACAGGGTCAGACTGAGGTACAGGGGGCCCACCTGTCAAGCAACAGGGGAGGGCACAGAGTGACATGCTCTGATCAGTATGCCACAGGAATGTGATGCACTAGCTACATTTGCAGCTTTCAGTCTCCTGCAGTGCCCCCCCACATGTTAGGAACATGGTGACCCATTGAAGGAATGTCAGTGTTCGAAGGTGACCAGGTACCCAAGTGTGTGGGTCCCACCTGGACCACTCCAGGAAACCCAGTGGGCCAATCTGACACTGGCCATGTACGTGCCCATGGTGGCTGCACGTCTAACACCGGAGGGGTCCAGTGTCTGTGAGTCATGCCCATATCACCCACAGACCACAGGTTGTGCCACCCCTGCCCCACACTGCCCACTGTTGTGCTATGTCCATCACAGGAACACCACAAAGACCCATTGCAGTGCCCCTGTGGTGGTGTCACACCTCATGGCAGGCATTGGTGACATGTATGTGGCTCTCTGTTGAGTGGGCCTGGCACGGGTATGCTGTTTGCACCTATGGTGTACCATCGTGGGTGTGTGCCACAGGTCAGTCCATGGCCCATGCCATGCTGCCTCTAGTACCACCAGGCTACCTGGGTACCATTGCCCCAGATGTCACCATGGGTGCATGCCACACTGGGTGGCACCCTGCAGGCCATATGGGTGCAGGCCATGGCCACTGGTATGTGTGCTGCATTGTGGCTGTCTGCTCCACCAGTGTGCTAAGGGGACACCCAACAGCACTGGCACGTGGCTGGTGGGTGTCTATGTCCTGGGTGTGGCTCTCTTGGTGGTGCCGGTAGTGTTCTGGCACCTGTGGCTTTGGGTAATTCTGTCCTGGCATGACTGCTGTGTGTGGGTGCATGGGGCACGTCCTGGTGCACCTCCAAGGGCTGTCTCAGGATGGCCTGCCTGCAGTTCCGTGGCCTGCCTGTGGGTGGGTGGCTGGCCAATTTAGCCCATCCTTTTGTCTACCTAACTTTATAAGTCACACTTCTGAGATGAACAGCAGATGCACTGCACATTTTGGGTGAATATACAGATGTGCAGCATATTCATGTACATGTCCCCTTTTTTTGCGATGCATACATTATTTCTGCATGATCGCACAATCGGAAATGCACAACGCATCTCTCCCTTTCAAATATTGTGTTTCCACGCATTTTCTGAGGTGTACCAAGCATCTCCATTTCTGGTTGAGCATCTCCTTTGAATATATGGGCCCTGTCCTCTATGTCTGTCTGGGATGGAGACATCTGGGGGCTTTCACGTCCAAGGGTTTGGGAGACCACCAAGCATGACAGTAAAAACAATTTGAATGATGAAACAGAAAAGCTGAACACTTAGATATTTAAACCAACGTTATGCTTATTTGAGGGAGGATAAGGAGATAAGGCTTCCCCAGCTTCTTGAATCACAACATCAACCCCAGCTGTGATTGAGCAGCTCTGTTAATAATCTCAGTTTTGTTAAATCATGACACTAATAAACATGGCAACTGTAAAACATGATACAACAAAACTATGCTGTGCTCTTTTTACACTGTAAGAATGTAACTGGGAGGAGTAGCCTTCAAGTTTTGTATCCAGTCAAAGTATTGTATAAATAGCTCCCGTTACACAATACCTGCTCTGTCAAACATCTGAGAATGGGCTCCCAGATTTGGGATCTGATCAAAATTATATTCACTGTCCGTTTGCAGCAGTGAGTTAGGGGTGATCCTCTTCTGCATACCACCCTGCTTTGAAGTTAACTGGACCATATTGAAGAAAACTCTGGCAGCTGCTTGTTGCTCCAGGTGGGAGAATGATCCCAATCGTGCACTGCCTGCAGTGGCCATCACCATGTTGATGTGCCATTTCTGTGTGCCCTAGATTTCCCCTGGAAGGTGCTTAGTGGGATGAATTGTGCTGTTCTCTGGTCTGTTCTTGGTTTCTTCGTGCAAGTCCCCCAGTTGTCTGAGGTGGTGGCATGGTGTCAGGGGGTGGGTGAAGGTGGGAAGTCAGTAGTTCGAGGTGGCCACTTTGGATGTTGCTGCTTTGCACGTGATGCAGCTCCTTGCTCATGGTGCCTATTGTACTCTCCGTCGGTAATTGGTTCACTCTCTCACTATCACTGCTTAATCACCATCTACTTCTACCATGATGTTCAAAGTGTTCAGTCCAATAAACAACTAGTGTGACTGTATCCAAACAAGAAACAGATCAAAGCAGTAAGAGACAATCACCTGTCTTCCATGGGCTTGAGGTTTATATTTCAGGAGCTCTTTACTTAATGCTCCATGTCCTTTAATGAGTCTTTCTCCTGGGGTTCTGGGACGAGTTTCGGTCGGACCGTGGGAAGCTGCTGAGGCAGAGTGCAGCATGATTCCTAACCGTAGGTGCTATGTGGGAGGGCGATAACCAGTTTAGCCAGGAATTGCACTGTGAATTGAACTCCACCTAGTAGACTTTCTGCTTTATTTCCATTTAGGCTTTCTTCCTTTCAAGTCATTAACAAGCATTTGTCATTGTCGAATGTTTGCTTGCTGGCATTAGCAGTTGAAGTGCAGGAGTTAGAGAGATGCAGTATAGGAATGGCATTGAAGTATTGAACTGATGCCAACTCCACCCCCACCCTGCAGAGATGGACAGGCATTGGGGTGTGGCTTTGGGTCATTGCCCATGACGGTCATGACATTTCACCTCACTCTACCTTGCAGACACTGACAAGTGTCGAGGTGTGCCTTGGAGTGTTTGGGCTTTACATTCACCTCATTCCGTAGGAAATATGCTGAAATGGGTGCAGTATAGGAGAATGGGGTGAACTCTGGGAGCAAAAGTCCCAGCCGCACCTCGATGCCTATCACTGGCTGCATGGTGGGGGTGGGGGTGGGTGGAATGGCATGAGCAATTATTGTCAACAATCCTAAGTCACACCCGGACGCCTGTCAGTCCTTACAGGGTAGGGCATTATGGTCCAAAACTCTAACGCCCTAGGCGTTTCTTGGTATTTTTACTCAAAGTTTTCCACGTGAGCTTTTTGTGACCCCTCTGCATGAACAGTGACACTATCAGTTCTTTAGGCGAAAGGTGATTTTGCACAGCGACTGTGCCATTTGGCACCACTAGTGCAAAGACACATTTCGAACAGAATGTGAAAAGTGACAGCTGTACTGTTCATGAGGAGGTGTAAAAAATGGCAATGTTGAAACTCTGGAATGAAAATATAAAAAAACTAGTGAAGTCATGAGTGTGCATAGAAACTGCACAAAGCACACCTGTAATGTAATTAGTTTGGGGATTTTTTACAGCAGAGTTTCAACACAGGCATTTTGGAACCTTTGCTCATGAACAGTGTCACTGTAATTTTCTTAATCTATCCCAAACACTGATTTTCAATAGTGACTGTGCTATTCTGTGCCAGAAATGCGAAAACACATTTCAGCCAGGTTGTAAAAAATGACAGCTGTACTGTTCATAAGGAGGTGTGGAAAAATGCCAATGCTGAAAATCTGGACTGAAAAGATTATGAATTTGTGAACGTATGAAGGTGCATGGAAATTGCACAATGTACACTCGTAACACAGTCATTTTATGGACTTTTGTCACCAAATTTTCAACATAGCCAGTTTAAGACCTCTGCTCATGAACAGTGTCACTGTGATTTTCTTTATCTGTCTCGAACATTGATTTTGCACACCGACCACGCCATTGTATGCTACATGTTTGAAAACACAAATCGGGTGAAAAGTGAAAAATGACAGCTGTACTGTTCTTAAGGAGGTGTGTAAAAATGGCAATGTTGACAATGTGGGTAGAAAATATTGGTAAATGTGCTGTTAAGAGCATGCGTGAGAAACTACGCAACACATGCTCGTAACACAGTCATTTCATGGACCTTTCTCACCAAATTTTCAACATAGGCATTTTAGGACCTCTGCTAATGAACAGTGTCACTGTGATTTTGTAATTTGTCCCAAACATGGATTTCCCATAGCAATCGAGTTATTCTGTGCAGGAAGTACGAAAACACATTTCGGCCAGGATGTGAAAAATGACAGCTGTTCTGTTCATAAGAAGGTGTGAAAAAATGGCAATGTTGAAAATGTGGTGTAAAAAAATTACAGATGTGCGAAGTTATGAGTGTGCGTGGAAACTGCGCAACGCATGCTCGTAACATAGTCATTTTATGGACTTTTGTCACCAAATGTTTAACATAGGCATTGTAGCACCTCTGCTAATGAACAGTGTCACTGACATTTTTGTAATGTGTCCCAAACACAGATTTCCCACAGCGATCGCGCTATTCTGTGCCGGAAGTGTGAAAACACATTTCGGCCAGGATGTGAAAAATGACAAGTGCACTGTTCATAAGGAGCTGCAGAAAAATGGCAATGTTGACAATCTAGAGTGAAAATATTGCAAATGTGCGAAGTTACGAACGTGCATGGAAACTGCACAATGCACGCTCGTAATACAGTCATTATGTGGACTTTTGTCACCAAATTTTCAACATAGGCATTTTAGGACCTCTGCTAATGAACAGTGTCACTGTGATATTTGTAATGTGTCCGCAACACTGCATGAATGAATGTACCTGATAATTGGTTGTTTTACCTCATTATGTTTTCTAGTTGTTTTCTACTTATTTATTACTGGTATGTAACCTGATGCTATCTTCCTACTTAACTGTTTCGCCTGATGTCCCATATGCTGTATTCACCTACCTATGTATGCCTGATGCTCCTGTATGTTGCCATGACTTTGTCTGATGCATAGTATGTACCGTGTAATCCTCGGGTCACACCTGAAAATAGGCACTTGGCTGTCTAGTGTACTTACCTCGTAAACAAAAGCAAATAATTAAATAAACACTGATTTCCCATGGTGACCGTGCTATTCTGCACTGGAACTGCAAAAAACACTTTTCAGGCAGGATGTTAAAAATGGCAGCTGTACTATTCATAAGGAGGTGTGTAAGAATGGCAATGTTGAAAAATCTAGAGTGAAAATATTATAAATGCATGAACTTACAAGTGTACGTGCAAACTGCGCATTGCATGCTTGTAACACAGTCATTTTATGGAGTATTGTCACCAAATTTTCAACATAAGCATTTTAGGACCTCTGCCCATGAACAGTGTCACTGTCATTTTTGTAATCTGTCCCAAACACTGATTTCCTGCAGCAACCGCGCAATTCTGTGCCGGAAGTGCGAAAACACATTTTGGGCAGGATGTGAAAAATGACAGCTATACTGTTCACAAGGAGGTGTGGAAAAATGCCAATGTTGAAAATGTGGAGTGAAAATACTGCACATTTGTGCAGTTATAAGCATGCATATCAACTGTGCAACACATGCTTGTAAAACAGTCATTTTTTGGATTATTTCCACCAAATTTGCAACATAGACTTTTTGAGAGCCCACCTCATTAACACTGGCACTGTCTTTTCGTTAATCAGTCCCAAAAGGTGATTCTATGCAGTGACCACGAAATCACCTTTCGGGGCCAATTAATGCCATGACAGTGGCAGAATTCATGAGGAGGGGTTTCAAAAACCCCATGTTGAAAATTTGGTGCCAAATTCCCAAAAATGCCTGAGATATGCATCAAAGTTGAAAAAACCCTATGTATTCCATTATACAACTTATTGGCATTTCCTCAGTTGCGGTTGGCTTTGAAGAGTGCAGGCGTGTTCCCAGTCCACCGAGACAGCAGACTCCATGAGTAAGCATAGGGTGAGGGTGTGTGGGGAGGTGGAGTACGCAGAGGGGTGTGGCAGGTTGGGGAGGAATCAATGAGGGACCGCTTTTTACTTTACAGGTTCATTTAAAAAAAACATTGTGGGAAGGTTTTCTTTTACAGGGACATTTTGTTTGGGCCTGCTGGGTGGGCTCCCAGCGTGCCACCTGACTGTTTGGGGGGGCTGTAGCCGACGGGGGATTGGACCCCCCTGTTGGCACCTATCGAATGCTGGGGTCGGGGGAGACAAGAGCTGAGGGGGATTGGGAACCCCTCTAGGCATATTAGGACCTCTGCTAATGAACAGTGTCACTGTCATTTTCATAATGTGTCCCGAACATGCATTTCCCACAGCAACCGCGTTATTCTGCGCCGGAAGTATGAAAACACATATCGGCCAGGATGTGAAAAATGACAGTTGTTCTGTTTATAAGAAGGTGTGAAAAAGTGGCAATGTTGAAAATCTAGCATGAAAAAATTGGAAATGTGCGAAGTTATGAGTGTGCGTGGAAACTGCACAATGCATGCTCGTAACACAGTCATTTTATGGACTTATGT
Source organism: Neoceratodus forsteri (assembly GCA_016271365.2). Lineage (NCBI taxonomy): Eukaryota > Metazoa > Chordata > Ceratodontiformes > Ceratodontidae > Neoceratodus > Neoceratodus forsteri. The sequence goes on from CM057453.1 coordinate 930,599,456, forward strand.
CACCAAATGTTTAACACAGGCATTGTAGCACCTCAACTAATGAACAGTGTGACTGTCATTTTCGTAATGTGTCCCAAACACAGATTTCCCACAGTGACTGTGCTATCCTGTGCTAGAAGTGTGAAAACACATTTCGGCCAGGATGTGAAAAATGACAAGTGTACTGTTCATAAGGAGCTGCGGAAAAATGGCAATGTTGATAATCTGGAGTGAAAATATTGCAAATGTGCAAAGTTATGAGCGTGCATGGAAGCTGCACAATGCACACTTGTAATACAATCATTTCATGGACTTTTGTCACCAAATTTTCAACATAGGCATTTTAGGACCTCTGCTAATGAACAGTGTCACTGTGATTTTCATAATGTGTCCCAAACACGGATTTCCCACAGCAACCGCGTTATTCTGCGCAGGAAGTACGAAAACACATTTCGGCCAGGATGTGAAAAATGACAGCTGTTCTGTTCATAAGAAGGTGTGAAAAAATGGCAATGTTGAAAATCTGGTGTGAAAAAATTGCAAATGTGCGAAGTTATGAGCGTGCGTGGAAACTGCGCAACGCATGCTCGTAACACAGTCATTTTATGGACTTTTGTCACCAAATGTTTAACATAGGCATTGTAGCACCTCTGCTAATGAACAGTGTCACTGTCATTTTCGTAATGTGTCCTGAACACAGATTTCCCACAGCGACCGCGCTATTTGGTGCCGGAAGTGTGAAAACACATTTTGGTCAGGATGTGAAAAATGACAAGTGTACTGATCATAAGGAGGTGCAGAAAAATGGTAATGTTGACAATCTGGAGTGAAAATATTGCAATGTGCGAAGTTATGAGCGTGCGTGGAAACTGCACAATGCACGCTCATAATACAGTAATTTCCTGGACTTTTGTCACCAAATTTTCAACATAGGCATTTTAGAACCTCTGCTAATGAACAGTGTCACTGTGATTTTTGTAATGTGTCTGCAACGTTGCATGAATGAATGTGCCTGATATTTGGTTGTTTTACCTCATTATGTTATTTAGTTGTTTTCTACTTATTTATTACTGGTATGTAACCTGATGCTATCTTCCTACTTAACTGTTTCGCCTGATGTCCCATATGCTGTATTCACCTACCTGTATGCCTGATGCTCCTGTATGTTACCATGACTTTGTCTGATGCATAGTATGTACCGTGTAATCCTCCCGGTCACACCTGAAAATAGGCACTTGGCTGTCAGTGTACTTACCTCGTAAACAAAGCAAATAATTAAATAAACACTGATTTCCCATGGTGACCATGCTATTCTGCGCTGGAACTGCAAAAACACATTTCAGGCAGGATGTTAAAAATGACAGCTGTACTGTTCATAAGGAGGTGTGTAAGAATGGCAATGTTGAAAAATCTAGAGTGAAAATATTATAAATGCGTGAACTTACAAGTGTACGTGCAAACTGCACAATGCATGCTTATAACACAGTCATTTTATGGAGTATTGTCACCAAATTTTTGTCTTAGGCATTTTAGGACCTCTGCCCATGAACAGTGTCACTGTCATTTTTGTAATCTGTCTCAAACACTGATTTCACACAGCGACCGAGCTATTCTGTGCGGAAGTGCGAAAACACATTTTGGGCAGGATGTAAAAATAGACAGCTATACTGTTCACAAGGAGGTGTGGAAAAATGCCAATGTTGAAAATGTGGGTGAAAATACTGCACATTGCGCAATTACAACGTCTTGTGGCAACTGTGTGCAATGCATGCTCATAAACAGTCATTTTTGGATTATTTCACCAAATTTGCAAAATGGGCTTTTTGAGAACCCACCTCACGAACACTGGCACTGTCTTTTACGTTAATCAGTCCCAAAGGTGATTCTATGCAGTGACCACAGAGAAATCACCTTTGGGGCAATTAATGCCATGACAGTGGCAGAATTCATGAGAGGTTCCAAACCCATGTTGAAAATTTGGTGCCAAAATTCCAAAAATGCCTGCGATATGCATCAAAGTTGAAAAACCCTATGTATTCCATTATACAGTTTACAGCATTTCCTCAGATTGCGGTCGGCTTTGAAGAGTGCAGGCGTGTTCTAGTCCACCGAGACAGCAGACTCCATGAGTAAGCATAGGGTGAGGGTGTGTGGGGAGGTGGGAGTACGCAGAGGGTGGCGCAGGTTGGGGAGGAATCAATGAGAGACCGTTTTTACTTTACAGGTTAATTAAAAAAAACATTGTGGGAAGGTTTTCTTTTTTAAAGGGACATTTTGTTTGGGCCTGCTGGGGTGGGCTCCCAGCGTGCCACCTGACTGTTTGGGGGGGCTGTAGCCGAGGGGGATTGGACCCCCCTGTTGGCACCTATCGAATGCTGGGGTCGGGGGAGACAAGAGCTGAGGGGGATTGGGAACCCCTCTAGGCATATTAGGACCTCTGCTAATGAACAGTGTCACTGTCATTTTCATAATGTGTCCCGAACACGCATTTCCCACAGCAACCGCATTATTCTGCGCCAGAAGTACGAAAACACATTTCGGCCAGGATGTGAAAAATGACAGTTGTTCTGTTCATAAGAAGGTGTGAAAAAGTGGCAATGTTGAAAATATAGCATGAAAAAATTGGAAATGTGCGAAGTTATGAGTGTGCGTGGAAACTGCGCAATGCATGCTCGTAACACAGTCATTTTATGGACTTTTGTCACCAAATGTTTAACATAGGCATTGTAGCACCTCTGCTAATGAACAGTGTCACTGTCATTTTTGCAATGTGTCCTGAACACAGATTTCCCACAGCAACCGTGCTAGTCCGTGCTGGAAGTGTGAAAACACATTTTGGCCAGGTTGTGAAAAATGACAAGTGTACTGTTCATAAGCAGCTGTGGAAAAATGGCAATGTTGACAATCTGGAGTAAAAATATTGCAAATGTGCGAAGTTACGAGTGTGCATGGAAACTGCACAATGCACACTTGTAATACAGTCATTTCATGGACTTTTGTCACCAAATTTTCAACATAGGCATTTTAGGACCTCTGCTAATGAACAGTGTCACTGTGATTTTTGTAATGTGTCCGCAACACTGATTTCCCATGGTGACCGCGCTATTCTGCGCCAGAACTGTGAAAACACATTTCAGGCAGGATGTTAAAAATGACAGCTGTACTGTTCATAAGGAGGTGTGTAAGAATGGTAATGTTGAAAAATCTAGAGTGAAAATATTATAAATGCGTGAACTTACAAGCGTACGTGCAAACTGCGTAATGCACGCTCGTACCACAGTCATTTTATGGAGTATTGTCACCAAATTTTCAACATAGGCATTTTAGGATCTCTGCTCATGAACAGTGTCACTATCATTTTTGTAATCTGTCCCGAACACTGATTTCCCACAGCAACCGCTATTCTGTGCCGAAAGTGCGAAAACACATTTCAGGCAGGATGTGAAAAATGACAGCTGTACTGTTCACAAGGAGGTGTGGAAAAATGCCAATGTTGAAAATGTGGCATGAAAATACTGCAAATTTGTGCAGTTACAAGCATGTGTAGCAACTGTGCAACACATACTTGTAAAACGGTCATTTTGTGGAATATTTCCACCAAATTTGCAACATAGGCTTTTTGAGAGCCTACCCCATGAACACTGGCACTGTCATTTTATTAATCAGTCCCAAAAGGTGATTCCATGCAGTGACCACGAAATCACCTTTTGGGGCCAATTAATGCCATGACAGTGGCAGAATTCATGAGGAGGGGTCCCAAAAGCCCCATGTTGAAAATTTGGTGCCAAAATTCCCAAAATGCCTGAGATATGCATCAAAGTTGTAAAAACCCTATGTATTCCATTATACAGCTTACCGGCATTTCCTCAGTTCATGGTCGGCTTTGAAGAGTGCAGGCGTGTTCCCGGTCCACGAAGATCGTCGCGCCAGGCTCTGCGAGGGTAAGTATGGGGCGAGGGGTGTGTGGGTAGGTGGGGTACGCAGAGGGTGGGCGTGGGTTGGGGGAGGAATCGACGAGGGAGCTTTTTTTACTTAACAGGTTCATTTAAAAAAATAAATCACGGAAAGGTTTTCTTTTTTACAGGGACATTTTGTTTGGGCCCGCTGGGGTGGGCTCCCAGCATGCCACCTGACTGTTTGGGGGCTCTGTAGCCGATGGAGGATTAGACACCCCTGTCAGGACCTATCGAATGCTGGGGTCAGAAGGAAACAACAGCTGAGGAGGACTGGGCACCACTCTCAGCACAGAAGAAATTGGAGGGGGGGGCATTATGTCGACGGAGAATGGGCTCCCCCATCAGCAAAATTAAGAAGAAAGGGGCATGCCGACAGGGGGATTGGGCACCCCTGTTGACACCTAAGAAATTAGTGTGGGGAGCATTATGCCGATGGGGAGTGGGCTACCCCATCGGCTATTTCATCAGGAAGGCACACTGAATGGTGGGCGGCAGCTTTCCGTCGGCTTTTTGAGGCCGATGGAGAAGCCGTTGCCTGTCACCATAGAAACACAGTACCATGGAGCTGTGTAATTGGCTGCTATAGTCAGGGAGCATAACGAACAGCTGATTGTGTACTGATGAGGCACTCCCTGATTGCAGCGGTTCAATTTCTTTGATGTAGTGGCCTTCTAGTTAATTCTGGTGATCCAGGGCATGCGTCTCTATTGGCCAGGCAGAGACCAGCCCCTGAATGGGCTGCTGCCATTCGGCACAACACTGCCGCGCCTCCACAACCCCTTTTTAAAGAAAGCTAACGCAATGTGTTTCTTGCACATGCGTGCAAGCAAACACAAAAATGAACATCTGTTATTGTTTCAGTGAAGGATTGGTTGGGATTAACTCATTTACTCTATAGGAGCTCTTAGAGAGTTCCATCACTTGTGTACTGTGTACTCTTAACACTGCATCCTGGGCTTTTCTAAGCAAACTCAAGTCATAGTCAGCATGCCACAAACATATGTGAATACCTCATGAACTGTAACTGCTACACACAAAGTATGAGTGGCAAAATTGTTCAGCACAAAATTATCTTCCCAACGGCGCTATGCAATTTATTATAAGCAATTTCTTTTTTTCTATACTAGTCGAAGTATCAAAAAAAGTGTTTTTCTTGCAGTAAAAAAGACAATGTAAACCATTTTTGGTAGGAAAATATGTAACATATCAACACCAAATTAAACATCCATACATTAGATGTAGGTGCAATCATTTTTTTATACTAAACAGCAATTTTTCTAATATAAAATATGTATTTTTCCCATTTTTTCAACGTGTTTAGGTGAGGCTTGAGGGACAAATGTCAGCCATACACACCATAACATAAACAAATGCGAATAACCCCTAAAGTATACGTGATACACACAAAGTATCAGCAGCAAAGTTGTTCAGCACAAAATTACCTTTCAAATGGTGCTATACAGTCAATTCTAGTCAATTCAGTTCACAAGTAATACAGAGAAATAGTGCTGATGGCCTGAGAAGTGTCCAGGGCAAACAGGAATCTTTAGCTGCTGACTGAAGCAATTGTGGGAGACAAAGGGAATGACATGGCTGCCAACTACAGGAATTTCCTGGAGGTAATACGTTAAGCCACTTGCTGGATCACTATGTTGTCTTGGAAGTTCAGCAACTAGCAGACAATAACTCCAGGTCATTCCCCTTTTTGAGGAACTGACCTTAGGACTCTATGGGCCCTTTCATTTACATATTCTTGGCCAGCGCTAGGTGGACCAGCCAGCTGAATGAAGAGGTCATTGACAGATTTAATAGGATTTTCCTCTTCAGCCTTCTTTGGTATTCCCACTATTAGCAGATTATTGTGTCTGCTCCGAGTCTCCTGATCATCAATATGGTTCTCTAATCTGGCAACTTTCCTTCAGGGGCTGATGAGTTCTCTCTCGTCCTTATGTGATTTGTCCTCTAGAGAGATCAGGTGGGCTTTGACATCCCGCATTCAGAAAGCATGGGAGTCTCCCAATGATTTAACAGCTTTCACATCTCCTGTCAGATCCATGAACATTAGTTTAATGTAAGCAAACTTGATGAGGAAGGTGTCAGCCAGTGAATTGTCATTGAGGTGGTCTGGAGAAGCCACTTGAGGAGATTCAGACTTGTGTCTCTTTGTGTCCTGGGTCCACACTGGAATCAGTGAGGTCTGCTGTAATTGAGGTGGGTTCTCAGCATTGATTTGTATAATTTCTTTAGTAGCAGTGCCCAGTTCCCACTGAAACGTGTTCTGGGAGCTATCAGGACCATTTGTAAATGGTTCAGTGTGATTTAAGATGTAAAATATTTGGCTTTATTCGTGGCCCAACCCAGAGCTCACAGAGACATGTTTACTGCCATCAGCTACATCACCCAGGAATTTATTATAAGCTTGAAAAGACTTAACATACATAGAAACATAGACTCTGATGGCAGATAAGGACCACTTGGCCCACCTAGTCTGCCCATTTCCCTACCTACAGGATAAGCTGTAGATCCTAGTTAACCAACAGCCTATTTCTTCCTACCCCCCACAAAAATTGCCTTATGTCTGTCCCATGCATTCTTGAATTCTACCACAGTTTTAGACCCCACTACCTCCTCAGGAAGGCTGTTCCATGCATCCACCACCCTCTCTGTGAAAAAAATACTTCCTCAGATTGCCACTGAGCCGTCCCCCCTCTATCTTCAAATTGTGTCCCCTTGTTCTTGTGCATCTCTTCTTCTGAAAGATGTTACCCTCTTGGATTTTGTTGATTCCACTGAGGTACTTAAAAGTTTCTATCATGTCCCCCTTCTCCCTCCTTTCCTCAAGGGTATACATATTAAGCTCCTTTAGTCTCTCCTCGTATGGCTTCTCTTGCAGATCCTGCACCATTTTAGTTGCCCTCCTCTGGACTGCCTCCATCCTGTCTATGTCCTCCGGAGATGAAGTCTCCAGAACTGGATACAGTACTCCACATGGGGTCTCACCAACTGTCTGTACAGAGGGATAACAACTTCCTGTTTTCTGCTGGTGATGCCTCTTCCTATACATCCCAGTATCCTCCCTACTGCCTTCTCACATTGCTTCTAACCTTAAGGTCATCTGATATGATTACTCCCAGGTCCCTTTCCATTTTTGTTGTTGTTACTACCCCCCATTATGTAATCTTCCCCTGGGTTTTTGTTTCCCAGGTGCATTATTTTGCACTTCTTTGCATTGAATCCAAGCTGCCATACTTCTGACGATTCCTCCAACCTTGCCAAGTCCCTTCTCATCCTTTCCACACCTCCTTGTGTATCAACCCTGTTGCAGATCTTTATGTCATCTGCAAAGAGGCATATTATTCCTTCCAATCCCTCTGCAATGTCACTTATAAAGACATTAAAAAGGACTGGACCTAATACTGAACCCTGCGGTACCCCACTAGTAACCCCTCTTTCTTCAGAGTGGACTCCATTTACAATTACTTTCTGTGTCCTGTTGTCCAGCCAATGTTTTACCAGGCTAACACCTGGGATCCACTTCCAGGCTGGTTAATTTGACTATTAATCTTTTGTTTGGGACTGTGTCAAATGTCTTGCTAAAGTCTAGGTAGGCCATGTCCACAGCCCTCCCTGGTCTACTACTTTGGTCACCACTGATAAGAAATCAATTAGATTCATCTGACATGACCTTCTGACTGTGAACCCATGCTGCCTTGGGTCCTGTGCCCCACTGGCCTCTAGGTACTCAACAATTCTTTCCTTCAGAAATGATTCCATCACTTTTCCTATCACAGAGATCAAACTGACAGGTCTGTAGTTTCCTGCCTCTGTCTTGCTCCCACTTTTGTGAAGGGGAATCGCATCCACCTTCCTCCAGTCCTCAGGTACCACACCATCCTCCCATGATTTGTTAAAAAGGGTAGTCAGTGGTGCCACTAGTTCCTCCTTAATTCTTTTAGAATTCTGGGTGAATCATCAGGCCCCTAATGTTTGTCCACCTTCAGTTTAGAGTTCTTCAGAACCCTTTCTCTTCTGTGGAAAGGACTGGGATCAACGCCCTATCCAGAGTGCTTCTGTTAATTGGATTAGGCACCTCCCCCTCCTCCTCTTTTGTGAATACTGAGCAGAAGTATTCGTTCAGTATCCCTGCTTTTCACTGTCCCTCTCTGTCCACCCACCGTGCATTCTATTCAGCCTCACTATCCCTTCCTGTGTCTTTCTATGCTCCCTGATATACCTATAAAAGGTTTTATCCCCCTTCTTAACTGAGTTGGCTATCTTTTCCTCAGTTTGGGCCTTTGCTATTCTGAATACCCTCCCTGCTTCCTTCTTCCTTAACTGGTACAGTTCTCTGTCCTGCTCCTTCTGTGTTTCCTTATACTTTCTTAATACTATCTTTTTCTCCCTAACCTTCCCTGCCATCTCTTTTGAGAATCATAGTGGCTTTTTCTTTCATTTTGATTTGTTTATTTGCTTCACACAAAGGCTTTTTGCCTCTGTGATGGCAGTTTTAATATTTCCCCATTGTTGCTCCACCCCTCCTTCTAGCCTGCTTGCTAGTGCTTTCCTAAGGCACTCTCCCATCTTGCTACAGTCAGCCCTCCTGAAGTCCAGAACCCTCACTTTTGTATAGCTTGACTCTGTAGCTGAGTTTATCATCAACCACACTGTTTGGTGGTCACTTGTTCCCAGATGGCTACCCACTTCTAGATCTGAGATCCTCTCCTGTCCCCATTTGAGAGTACAAGGTCTAAGACTGCTCCCTTATGAGTGGGTTCCAAAACTAGCTGTCTGAGGCATGCCACCTAAAGAGCATCGACAATGGCCCTGTTTTTGGATGTGGCTGCAGCAAAGGTGCGCCAGTTAACATCTGGCATATTAAGGTTCCCCATCAACAGTATCTCCCCTTTCTCTATACATAATGTTTATTTTACGATTCCCAGTTTGAAACTACCATATACTGCAGTAGCGTTTATTGTGTTAGCACTCTTATTTATGGTAATGCTATTTATGTTCTTTACATCTGTTTTAAATGCCACCACTGAACTGTATGAAATCTGTGAAAGGAAATGCATAATTTCCATTTGGTGTAGTGGTTGATGTAATTTGTCAGTCACATTATAATAAAAGTGTCATGATGTGCTAATTTATACTTGCACAATATTGACAATAATTGTAGTATCGATTGATATGTTTCCTGTTTTCGTGTTTGTCCTACTCGCTGTTTGTGGTAGTAAAGCTGTCATATGCTGTATTTATTCATACAGTGTGCTGTAATGTAGCTGCCCTTTCATCACTTATATTTTCATTACCTAATATAGTTTATCAACTATTTCTCTGTAACACCCCCCCCCCCAACTTCATCTACTGTACACTACATGCTTTTTATTTTACCTCATGCTGTTTTCCAGGGCAAAATCCAGCCTTATAGCAGCACTGCAGAAATAATTGTGTTTCCACCTACAACCCCTCCACCCCAATCCATCCAACACCACCATTAAAATTGTTATAAACAGTACTCCTATATTATATGGGATCTAGCATTTCAGGATGGCCACACAGACTAATGCAGGTATGGTACTAGTGCATGTACAGTGTTTTATCACTGGAGGTCATTCATCTACTTACATGTATCCTGTCATGCTGCACCTCTTTTTATTAATTGAACAATAGATGGTTACAACACAATTTTTATGTCCCCATGAATTTTTTAGTTACCCACTCAACTTACAGGTAATTTATGTAGTCACATTATTTTTTAGATTTTGCATTATTATTTGTAGCTCGTTCTAAGCAATATTATGTTCATGAAATGTGTGCTATCACTTTAGTCATAGTATATGGAAGATTCAATGTGAGGTATCTGTTCTAAGCCAGTCATTTAGACGTGCCCACAGTAGTTTATCCACATTCTGGCAATGCTCACAGTAGGTTATCCACATTCTGATAAGATCCACAATAGGTTATCCTCATTTCAGACATGCTCACAGTAGGTTATCCATTTAGTCCATAGATAAAAAAGGGGGGAGCAAAGACATGTTCCTCTTTCACTTTTTCCTTTGAGCCAGTATAGCACAGTGGTTAACAGCTCTAAGCTAAAATCTTGGAGACCTGGGTTTGAATCCTACAGCTCCCACTTGCATACTGTGTGACTATGAGCAAAAAACTACCACAGCATTTTTAAAATCCTGGGTTCAAAAATTTCTAATTGTATAACAGTAATAATGTTCAGTTAACTGGAGTATACTTGGAATAACTGGCTTCAGTGGTTGAATGAACGCAAGGTAGAATCAATTTTAGCCAGTTATTCCTCCGTATACTCCGGCTAACTGAATGTTGTCACTAAAATGACATGCATTTGTGATTTACACAATGAAAGATTTTTTCTTTTCACTTACATATTATTATTATTTTTTGTTCTTTTCTCGGTATGGTTCAGTAAACTTATAACTGTCCAGTCATATATCAAGCATAGCATTTCAATGATAAGGATAATTGAGCTATTTGCTTCACATCATGCACCATACCGTCCTACTTAAGGGTCCAAGGGGTCCTAAATTTTAACTTCTGTAACATTTACCTATACCAGTGTATACAATTTCCTTGTTAACATATATCCTTATATCAAATATTAATCTAATTGTATTAGGATTATTATTATCTTTGATTTATTTTATACTGCCTTCAATGCATCCTGGAAAGGGGCCCACATTTTGTTATGGACTTGGATCTGGCTGGTTCATTTTCACTTAGATATTATGTTTTATTTAAAGAAGTAAGTTCAAATTACCAGCTGGTAATCAGAAAATAGTTATGCAACTTAAGATCCCCCCCATTGCCCAAACTCTGTTCATCCTTTAGATTTATGAGTACAAACTGTTCATTGAAATAATTCTGATGACACGTCTGCTTTTATCCATTGATAGTTTTATTCATAGGAGTAGTGTAATATATCTTTAGTGTTTTTGAAAATATTCCCTTACCTAAATAATATTATAACAGTATGAACCTGTGTGTATAATATTGCATTTTGGTAACTTTAATTTATGAACACAAATGAGTATTTCTTTTTAATAAAGTAATTTAATCATGTGGCATGATTTGCCTATAATAAATAACTGTGTTTATGGTGCTGCTTGTATGTCTGTATTTCTGTTACTATGAGACATGGTTAGTCACCTATAATTCATGTACAGTAATTACTTGGGAATATCAAAACTATGCATGATAATCCCTGAATATATGGCCTTTGTTCTTAAGCATTTCTGTAATGGCCACATGCTGCCCTTTCAAGTCTTTTGTCATATGACTGTGTGCATATAAGTGCACTTATCTGCTGTAAATAGGCCCAGCAGCATCTGTTAATGCCATGTGCAAATGACAAATTGCCCGATTCACATAGGGGGCTGGGATATGCTCAAATGCACTTTCCCCCCTTTTTGTCTGTGCATAACAGACATCATCCTTACCCCCAGTCTCCTCAGCTGGAAATAGTGTAGGTCTATGTGAAGAGGCAGTGGAAGGCTGGGGTGAATGAAGCCAGTCCAGTCCACTGGCATTCAGTCCGATACAGGACAGCAACACTAGCTCAGCAAACCTCAGGATAAGAAAGATACTCAGGTAAGAGAAAGGCCTGACCTAATCAGGGCATTCACTACAAACACAGCAGACTGGACAAATTGGGTCCACTCACCACAGTTTATAAGGGTTCACAATTTATTGTACCACACATATTCAACCAGATATGTTAGTAAGCCAGTACCAAAAGAAAACATTATTATGATAAGGTGCTAGGGTACAGGATAAGGTTTGAGTGGTGACTGTGAATTTTATTGATGCCACCCTGTTCGTATATGACACTATGTTGCTTTTTGCTGCCCTATGCACATTCGCACATTAAGCGACTCTTTTTGTTGATAGGTTCAATAGTGTGTTTGTAAATGTGTTTATCAATATGGGTCATTTACAGAGTTTCCTGCATGTATGAGATTTTCCTTTCTTGCTTTTTCACCTGAGGAATGGCTCTGAGTAGAACATTACCCCTTGATGAAATCACACTCATGGAGAGTCAGATGGCATGCTACCCTCCATTGCAGTCACTACTGGCATAGCAGCTTGGATATATCTCTCTTCTGGTCTGTTGAAAAAAGGAGGAGGGTCTGCTGTGACCCTCGTGAACCCCCTGGGACCCATAGTGATTGTATTTATAGAAATAACTACAAGGGCCAGCATATGAATTTGGTGTTTCCTGTCTTTCTCTTCTTTAACATTTGTGTTGTGGAATAACTTGCATATGGTGACTGATTGTTCCAGAAATGCCATGTGATTCTCCTCTAGTTTTCGATCTGTCTGTCTGTCTTTCTTTTTGTATTTGTTTTGTGTTTTTGTATTTGAATTTGTCCGACAATACATTTGAATTATCATGCTCATCTCATGCATGAGGCAAAGTTACAGGAAGTAGGACAAGCAGAAGAAGAAGAAGAGCTAGGGTTCATGTGGCTGTTTCAACAGAATTATCTCAGTCACAGATGTACCTGTCTACATCAAACACAGTGTCCCATAGGCAACGTTGATGACAAATAAGTGGAAGTAGAATTTGTGGTGGTAGTGTTAGCCTTTATGAGGAGAGGTGTCTTGCATGCATGGATTCACTACATGTAGGTCTTTAATATATAGATATATTAATATATCGCTAGATAGATAGATTGATTTTGCTTGCAATATTATTTAAAAACATTTTTTTATTTATCTCATTTATGAACTCAGATCATTTGACAGAAGTCATGGTTCTGTCATAACTGAATCTCAGGAGCAGCCAAGCAGCCCAACACAGCAAGAATCATTTTCGTCAAGGGAAAGTGCAGGCAGATGCTCACATAAGCTGTAGGTATACTCCGGAACACTGCATTTCATGCCTACCATTAATTATGCAGTATTTATAAAGATTTGTTACTGTTTTGTATGTGAAGTTTATGTGAGAACATGAGAGGGGATGTATTCATTAGCAAGACAAAGTAAATTAAAAACAGGAAACATACACATTTTAAGATGTAGACAGACATAACTTTTTACTTCTGAAGTATTTTTCTTTTCCATTTTGCTCATTAGAAAGTCCTCCATGTGATAATATTGTGTTGGATGTGTGGAATAGCTCTCAGTCTGGCAGCTGAGATATCTGTCTTTGTTTCCCACTACAGCATCACCATTGTGATCTCACTGACAGTGACATCACAGGTCCTCAGAAAGAGCCACTCAGTAGCTGCCAGGTCAGCAATCTGTGATGTCACAGTCAGTGAGGTCACAATGCTGATGATGTAGTGGGGAGAATAGAGACTGAATATGTCAGCTGTCAGGCAGAGTGATGTCCCACACATCACACCTACTAACATCAGGTAAACCACCTTCTAATTTAACAAAGGGGAATGAGAAAGTACCCCAGGTAATGATTGGCTGTGTTAAAAAACTAATATTAGTTTCAGGCATTACACTAGCTCTTTAAAGCCAGCCCATTGGTGTAGCAATAGTGCAGCCACTCTCAATGCTCTGTAGACCCAACTTTCAGAAACCCAGTTTCAGCCTGGGACCTCAGCTTTGTCATTCCCCAAATAATGTTTCTTCCTTTCCAGCCCATGGCTACCACAAAGCTTATGTACATCATTTGGAAAACATTGTTTTCTAGTGGCAATTACTTCTGTAAGGAAAATATGTGAACTCCAGGCTCTCAGCACAGAGCCAGAGTTTTGGTCCTCCACACAGAAAATGTACAGCTCTGGACAAATCCTGGTAACAGTTTTCTTCCCGCAGTGATTTTAGAGTTTCAACTAAACCAATTAACAGCATTACTTATGTATTTCAGTAGACCACTCATAAGTAATGGGGAGCAAGTACTGCACTGCTTGGACATAAAAAAAACCAAAACAAATAAACTATCAGTTTATATAAAGAAAGACCTGAAACTATCAGGAGTGACTATAATCAATTATTTGTCACATATGGAGAGGTGTCATGGGAACATCCAGACAGCAAGCAGCAATCCCTCAGTGGATTGCGTCTACCCTTGCTTATTGCTACATTAAGGCAGAGGAAGTGCCACCAGATGGCATCAGTATACATTCCAAAAGTGGAACAGCAGCTGCAAGAAAAAATGTGCCATTAGTTCATGCAAAACAACACAATCCAGTACACTCAGTAAAGGATGCTCGTAGTGCCCTTTGTGAGACCTGAATATCCACACAAAATATAGTCTTTTTGGCACAAGGTCCAGTAATAACAATACCCCAGTGCACAAGGTACAAAGCACAGCAGGTAAAGTGCAAAACTGCAAATATTATACATGTTTAAAAAGGGTGCAAGCTAAGAGTAAATATACCATTCAGGAGCTCAACAGAAGCCCAGTTGAAAATCCCAGCACTTTGCGAGCTGGAATTAGGTTCCTCTAAGGTGCCTCTATATATTTCAGACCCTTGAACAAACTTTTGAACACAGGTTGCACTAGTAATGGTTTACTTTTTGAACCATTTTGGTTTGCATGATGGTTAAAGTCACACAACAGATGCTATGAGTCCCTTTTTGAGTTTGCTGGATTGTCTTGCTTTGCATTTCTGTTTTTACCAGCAGCATCAAGACTCACTAAGAGTTTCCTGTGCACCCCATGAGAATCTGTTCTTTACAAAAAGAGCCAATACATATGCCAATCTGATTGTCAGAATTAGGAGACTGTTCCCAACCCACTAACTTGGTGGTAGTACTTCTTGCAGCCATGCCAGTGAACTGGACTTGTTAGTGAACTCGGGTCACTGTGGGTTGGCAGGGGGAAGGATTAAGCATCTGATGGACTGCTCTCCTCTCCCATGGAGGGGGTTTATTGCACCACTCAATGACTGCCACTGAGTGGAGTATCAATAGCAGTGCGATGAATGTGGCACAAAAGGGCAGCCAGCATGTAAGAGGTGAAGCAATGTGTGCACCTCAACATGCACATATGCTGATGTTACTGCATGTTGCTGGCCATGGAAAGAAATCAGGAAGCAAAACAAAAGTGTCAGCAGGATGACACCCTTGTTGCCACAGGCCCTGAACCACTGATAGGGCATCAAGGACCACCAATTCTGGATGTGAGACACAGAGGGAGGATGGTTCTCCCCTCTGTCCTCACCAGTGAGGGAAATCTGAGTAAGGACAGGCCCAGTGGTAAGTCATTGACATGGTGGGTGAAGGGGTTAGGCGATCAGGGCAGAAGGCGCACAGGCACGAGACAAGAGAATAAACAGACTATGGGAAAAAAAAAAAGATTTTGGAGACCCTTACTTTTATTAATTAGTAAGATACGCAAGTGGGTTGGTTGTAAGGCATAACACCCTGACAGTATGTGTGGTCATAATTGAATTATTCATTCAACTGTTGATTTTTAGGCAGGAGGTATAGCCAAGTGCCATAAACACCCTAGATGTGCCATACTAGTGCACACACTAAACTGTGTTGTTCTACTTTGATATTTGGATCAGGCAATATGCTTGTTGAGACAGTGTGAGGTGCTGCCACTGCAAATGGCAGCAACTGGCTGATTTAACCTCTGGCTGATTGGAGGGTTGCAGCTACACCCTGAAAAATACAAGTACCAACTTCCAAGTAAATGTGGCTTTTAATATGCTAAGATGGCTGCCAGAAAACCTTTTTGAAAAGCTTCTGGAAGGCATTGATATCCATAGGTGTTGGACCCTTGGGGTCAGCTGACCTCTCACTTTCACGATAAGTGATCGAGAAGCATGTCTTGACTTCCCAGTTGGAAGCAACACTGTAACAGGTTTAATGTATTTTTGCAATCAGCCCGTCTGCTAGTCTCTAACTCTGCAACTGTTTCCGGTCAAAGTTGAATTCCTCTTGTCATCCTTTTCTGCTTTGCACTGAGCCTCCAAACCTGCTGGTTATCTTTGGTGTAGTCATGTGAGCAAATCTAATAGTGTGAGACAGGAATGCTCCTTCAGAGTCTTCTTTACCCTCCTAAGTGAAGAATTCTCCAGAAGCAACTTATGTTGTCCAGAGCTTCTTCTTCTTTATTATGGCAGCAGCAGGGCAATTAACACTGCATTAACTACATTCAACCATGCATGGAGCAGATGCAAGAGAGGGACCATCTGAACCAGAAGACAGCAGCACTCCAATTTCAGATACTCGATCACAGCAGTAGTACTGCAAACGCATAGCTAAAACGTGTCTCTGCTGGAACTTTAAAACAAAGTGCAAGGTAAGAAGGGGTAATAAGTCCAGGGTTTGTTGCTGCCATGTTTTGCAAGATGATAAGGCAAGGGAGGGATAAGACAGGGATTAAACGGTATAAAAAACATGGAGTTAAATTCTTGATGTATAAATGCAATGTGGGTCTATGTAGCAGTAGACTAGACAGTTCAGATTTTGTAATTTAAACAAGCCAGTTTGGGGGGATTTATGTATTAAATAATAATGACTGATTTGAAAAAAATGCTTTCCACCTTACCAGGAGATGATGTTCATCTGTATATTTTAAATTGTTACAGTGTGAAGAGCCATAGCAGGTAGAGTTTCAGCAAAGTAGGAGTCAGTGAAAAATTGTAATTTGTAATGCATTGTAGGTTTTCTGTGTGGATGGGTGTTCTGTATATTATGGTGGTTTCTGTACTTTAAAATGAAAGGCCATGCAAGGAGGTATTCAAGAAGACAGGTTAGGTAATATATGCATGTAGGGGTATAATGTTGCTCGGAGGGGACACAAATTGCTGACACAGAAGAAACGTCAGTACAGAGAACTTCATACTGTGGTCGCTCAGTCAGGAGAAAGTAATCTGGTGATGAGTGGAAGAATCTGTTCACGGTGGGGGACATAATTGCGTAAACTGAATGTGGGAGATGGGCCTGCAGTGTTCCTTTCTGATCTTGTTTCCATGGCTGCAATCCATTCTTGTATACCAGGGCATTTATATATTTTTAGGGTGAGGAGGTTTTGTCTGTTACTTTAAAAAGTTGTAAGGAGGGACTTATTCAGGAGGTAATCGACAAGCCAGGTGTGGTGGTGGATGCATCTAGGGGAATGGGGTGGGCAGTACATTTTAGGAGACTGTTTTTATTTAAAGAAGTAGCCATATTATGAAAAAGGAATAGTGACGTGCACATACTGACCAAGGTGCACCAGACAACCATTTGCATGCATCAGTGCCTAACAAAGACAGGAAATAAAAAGTTGACACATGTCGACTGAGACTGAAGTGAATTCCTGCACTTTTTATTTGCAGGTTGAAAACCAACAGGGGTACATAAAACCTCCTTTTCAAGGGCAGATTCTTCTACATACCCTTTCATGCTTGAAGGGCTCTTTAAGGTGCCTTTTGCAAATAAACTTTAATCTTAGTTGGTGTTTGCCAACATTTTCCTCTCCTCACCTTGTTGGATGAAATGATGTAGCTCCTTGGAGCAGGGTATTTATCTCACAAGTCATAAGGTAAGGAGCAAGCTAGGAGTGGGATTCTGGGTAGCTGGGTGGGTGCAGTGCACAGTACAGTATAGAGGGGGCAGCAATCTTGGGAACCAGGAACTTGGGAGGTAGAATAGTGTAGTGGTGAAGAGCACTAAGTTGCAAACCTGGAGAACTGGGTTTGAATCCCATAGCCACCACTTGCATACTGTATTACCATGAGCCAATCTCTTAACATCCCTGTGCTCCCAGAACATACCTGGAAACAAGCCTTGGCTTAACGTGTCTTCTCTGGCTAAACATTGTAAAATAAAAAATAAAGAACTGCATTATGCAGTTCATGCTTCTCAAGCTTGCTGTTGAGAATTAATTAGAACTCAGTGTGCCAAGGCTTGAAACCACTTCATGTTTTCAGCACTACTTCAGAACACAAGTGTCATAACTGGAAAAAGTTACCTTCAGTTTACTCAGTTTGATACAGACTTAAGTAGGCATGTGCCCATCTAGAATGCCACCCACACCACTGTGGGTAGAGTAGTCCATACTTGCAGCCAGTTAAGGAATTTGTCGAGCCTCCCCTTAAACATATTGATTAAAGCAGCATTGACAACATGTTGTGGCAGCTTGCTCCAGGCCTTTGCTGTCCTAATTGTAAAGTAGTTGTCCCTCCTGCAAGTATTCACTGGAGGAACCAACAGCTGCTTGTTATGACTTCTTAGGTTAAGGGTACCGTTACTAAATTCCAAACTGCATTGTGCAGTTAAGACAGAGCACTGCAGAATCTTAAACAGTTGTAAGAAGTCACCCTACTTTCTCCTGTTTTCTAGACTTACTAGCCCAGTGGAGGCCATCTAGATAGCTCAGGTGTTTTAACTTTTGAATAAGTTTTGTTGCTCTACACTGTACCCTTTCAACTAAATTGATGTTCTTTTTTAAACAGGGATTCCAAATGGGGGACCTATAGTCCAAATGTGGACGAATGTAGGTTCTGTAAAGTGGGATAATGCATTGCTCATTTCTGCTAATGAAGCTACATTTGATGCAGTTCAGAATGCCATTAGCAGTTTGAGCAGCCTTAATGCAGTGCTCTGAAGCTGTAAGTCTAATGTTGACTATTACCGTTAGGTCTCATCCATGATCTACTGCTTTAAGAACCTGGTTGTTAATCAAATATGTTAGTGATAGGTTCTTTTTGCCAAAATGTAGAATGACACACTTTCATGGTTCAACTTCATCTTGCACTTTTTTGCATTAAATTTCAACTGCCAAACTCTTTACCACTCTTCAAGCTTCTGCAGGTCTCTCCTCATTCTGTCTACACCCTCTGGCATGTCCACTCTGTTAAAGAGCTATGTGCCATCAGAAAACAGGGAAATTCTGCCTTCTAGGTCTTGTGCAATGTCACCAATGAAGATGTTGCATAGGACCGGTCCCAGCACTGATCCCTGCAGCACCTCTGTGGAGTGACAGCCATTTACCACCACTGTCTGTGTCCTGCCACCTAGCCAATTACCCACTAACTCCACTACTGTCCTGCCCACTCCCATATTCCCCAGTTTGTCTAATAGCCTTCTATGTGGCTCAGTGTCAAAGGCCTTGCTGAAGTCCAGATAGGCCACATCCACTGCCCTCCTCTGATCCATCTCCCTTGTCACCCAGTTAAAAAATTCAAAGAGATTGTTCTGGCATGACCTCCCCCCAGCAACACCGTGCTGCCTTGGGTCCTGTAGTCCATTGGCAACCATATGTTCCACCAATCTTTCCTTCAGTTGTGCTTCCATGATCTTCCTCACTACTGAGGTCAGGCTGACTGGTCTGTACTTCCCCGCTTCCTCTTTGTTCCCGCTTTTGTATAAGGGGACTATATCAGCTGTCCTCCAGTCTTTGGGTATCTCCCCTGTTTCCAGTGATTGGCTAAACAGGATTGCCAGAGGTTCAGCCACCACCTCTCTTAGTTCCTTTAGGACCCTGGGGGTGCACCACATCTGGCCCCATTGCTTTATTAACTCTTATTCCTTCCAATTCCTTTAGGACCCTTTCCTTAATAAAGGGACTTGTGTCCATTTCCGTGCCCTTCCCACCCCTTGTACTCCCTTCAGGCCCATTACCCTCCCCTTCCTCATTGCAGACTGAGCAGAAATATCTGTTCAGTATGTCAGCTTTATTGTTGTCATCCTCCATGCTGCCCCGTCCTCTACCTTTAGTCTCACTATCCCTTCCTTCACCCTTCTTTTTTCACTTATGTACCTGTAAAAGATTTTGTCCCCTCTGACCACTGATTTTGCAATGTGCTCTTCTGAATGTGCTTTGGCTTCCCTTACTGACCTCTCTGCTTCCATTTGCTTCTCCTGATATTTCTCCCAATCCCCTTCTGCCTGTGTTTTTTTTGTATTGCCTGAATGCGATCTTTTTGGCTTTCATTTTCTCCACTATCTCCTTGGAAAACCATTATGGCCTCCTCTTTCTTTTCTCCTTGCTAACCTGCTTAACACATAATTGAGTTGCTCTTGTAATCCTTGTTTTAAGTATTGCCCACTGTTCCTCCACCCCCGATTCTCTCCTATTCCTGTTAGTGCCTCTTTCAAGCATGTCCCCATTTTCCCCAACATCTGCCCTCCTAAAATCCAGGATATGTGTTTTTGTGTGGTTTGGTTCTGCTCCTTCTGTGATTTCAAACTACAGTGACCAGTGGTCACTGTTTCCCAGGTGCTTCACCACTGTTACCCCTATCACACTGTCTCCGTTTGTGAACACAAGGTCCAGTATTGCCTTCTGCCAAGTTGGTTCCATGACCAGTTGCTTAAGGAAGGCACCCTGAAGGGAGTCCAGGATAAATCTGCTCCTAGTTGATGCTGCTGCTGCTGGGAAGCTCAGGCCATGCCTGGAATATTGAAGTCTCCAACCAGAACCACCTCCCCCTTGTTCGCCATCCTTTGGATGGTTAGCATTAACTCCTATCTGTCTCTTTCTCCTGGGCTGGTGTCTGAAGACCACCCCTGTGCGGATGGCTGACCTAGTTTTCCTTTCCAGCTTAAACAACAGTATCTGCCCCTCCATTTTGTTCCTCCTGGGTCTCTGTGGCCTTTATGCCATCTTTCACATAAAGTGCCCCTCCTCACCCTTCCTGCCTACCCTGTCTCTTCTGAATATTTTGTAGCTGGGTATGGCCATCTCCCAGTCATGGTTGTCATTACATCAAGTCACTGCGATGGCCACAATGTTCAGGCCCAACCGTGCCATGGCACCTCCAGATCTTCCATCCTGTTGCTAAGGCTCCTGGCATTGGCACACATGGCTTTCCATGATGTGACCTCCCTGGTCCATTTTGCTGTTCTACTCCAGTCCCCTCCCTGGTTGTCCCTTATCCCCGGTTCTCCCTGCTATCTGCCCTTCTGTTGTATTTTGTCCTTTTTCTGCCTATCTACCCCTTGGATGCCTATATCCATCTTTTGCACACTGCTTTGTAATGATAACTCCTCCTCCTGTTCTCTGCTTCCACTGCTAGCTATGGTATGGGCAACTAGGCACCCTCCTCAGTGTACCTAATTGGGATAGGAAGAATTTCTGAAAAACAAAAAGTACTCCCTTTGTCCTTTAGTTTTTTACTAAAAGGTATGAAGTCACTCTTAATCTCATCTACGCTGTGCTTATTTATATCATTGGTGCCTGTGTGAGCAACCACAAGTAGGTTCGGACCTGTGTTATTAAGTATGTTGTCTAACGTTCCAGTCTGAGTTCCATTTTCTGCTCTGTTGTTTGGGCTTGTTTGGAGCATGTTCCTTTTATGATTTTTTTCTTAGCTGAAAGCAGTAGTATTTGGTAATCTGCAGAAAATGTCATTGTATAGTTTTTTACGGATGCATAGCAGAGCTATGTGATGTCTTGCTATTACAAAGAGAGAGCTAGTAGAGGACTCTGAAAGAACGTGACCAGATACCTAGACTGTGTCCTTCCACAGTGGAGTTTAAGCACATGCAGTCCTCTTCAGTCACCATACTGCTGTTCCTTTGTGTCTCTCTCCCTCAGCCGCTGCACTATTTTCTTGTCATGACCACTGGTAGTGCTGGCTCTTGTCATTTCCTGAAAAGAGGGAGCAACAGTGGAGGCAAGACAACACTTGGCCATGAATAAACTGTAGTGCTAAGGGCTCCTACTGATAGCCAAATGTGTTTCTTTGTATGTTACCAATGTTAATGAATTTAACATAAAATGCACTTAAATACAGTATTTTAAACAATGGTGTCAGTGTCTTTACTTTATATTTTCTTTATTATTGAGCATTTTGACTTGCATGTCTGACCTCTAACTGGTAAAAATCAGTGAATCTGCTAACCGAGCTAGCTGGTTTTCTTGGCTGCTCTAACATTATATAGGTCATGATGTTAGAGTATTTTTCCTTTCATCATTGTAGTTTTATTTAGATCATCAGCCATGCACATGCTGAGCTCCAGCATGAGAGCCGCTGAAGCATTGTCAACTGCTCTGTCAGTCAGTGTAGTACCCTGACAAGAAGCCTGTAAGGCACAGTTGCCATTCATAATTAGAAAACTGCAAGGTAAAGAAAAAAAAATGAACAGACTGGTAAAATTGTGAACGGAATTCATATTGTATTGCTACCATTCGCAGTTATTTTAATAGAGATGCTATTTCTGAACTGTCTTCTATTTAGATTTAGTATCTTACTTCACTTACTATTGAGCTGTCACTGGTATGTAAAATCAGTCAGTGATAGCAGTGTAAATGGAAACTTATTTGAAAAGTGTCATTGCCAGAATTAAAACGAGACAAGTACTATCAGGTCAGGGGCTCAATTTTCAAAGGACCGAGAATGATGCAAGGTGACTGTGCTAGAAAGAATGACACAATGAACTAGCTGCATCAAAACTTGCATCAGTTCTGAATTTTCTAACGCCACTTGCATCAAAAGCAGAATTTCCTGTGCCAAAATGGCTTCCATCAGGCTTGCATAAAAAAAAAAATGGGTGTGCCATGTCGCAACAGGGCTTGTGTCAAAAAACAGATGCACCATCCCCTTTTGTTTTGATTTTTCAAGGTGGAAGCTGTTGAGACTATACTGAAGATGCATGCTGCTGGTAGACCAGTCAGTGTTGGTTTGACACTGGAGCGTATAAAGGTGAGAGTAAAATATGTAGTGGCTTGGTTATAGAGCCAATATTACCTTGCAGGGCCAGTTGACAGTGTTTTTTTGGGGGGGGTGCCATGCCACTGGGCCCAATTTTCAAATGGTTAAGTGTGACACAAGGTGCCTGCGCCAAATGGGTATGACACAAGTGGCACTTTGGGTCAAACTTTGCATCAATTCCTATTTTTGAACACAGACTGTGTCATAATTGAGATGCCTTATGCCCAACCCATTGTGCACCACCCTTGCTGCCAATGCACTCCTGTGACAGGTTGCAAGGGGGAGCTTGCTCCACAGCGGGGCTTTACCATCCCCTTTCTGGGGATTTTGCAAACCCCACCATGGGTGCAGCAAGGGGCTTCATTTAGACCAGCCAGCATCACTCTAAGGGCTCTTTGAAAATCAAGCCCATTGTTTTGGTCATTTCATTTGCAGTAATTTTTGACTCAGCTTGCATCATCTTTGCTCCATACACCATTTTTCAACTCAAACTGCTTTAATTTTTTGACTCAGCTTGCATCATTGTTAAGCTCCTCTTTGTGTCACTTTTCTCCATGCATGCAGTTTGACTTAATTTGCTTCATTTTTTTGACTCAAATTGCTCCTTTTTTACTCAACCTGCATCATGTTTTTTTGCTCAACTTGCATCATTTTCACTCTGCAGTACATTTTGACTCAACCTGCACTCATTTTTGCTCTGTTTCACTCTTTGCATCAGCTTTGCCTCATTCTCAGCTGGCGCCATTTTCACCTCATGTATCATACATTTGACACAGCAGACCTCTTGCATCATTTTGGGAGACTTTGCCACAGACAATGCTTTTCATGCAAAATAGGGTCACAGTGTTTGGCACACTTGGATTGAACACAAGGTGGATGTTGACATACCTTGCATTCTTCTAAGGACCCTTTGAATATACAGCCCATAGTGTCAACATAATTTGTATGTGTAACCTGTTTATGCTAGGATGCATGCCTTTATCTCCTCATATTACTAATATTGTCTGTCACACTGAGTGCTGTTGACATCTAAAATTTGGCATCAAAATGTGCTTTTTTAATATCCCACTGCAGTTTCCATGTTGACTGTGGGAGGTCTTAGTTTGTGTGTGCGTGTGTGTGTGTGGGAGGGGGCAGGATTGGGGGATTCACGTCAGATGCACATTAAAAAACATCAGTATTCAGGTAGTTCATCTTGTACCATAAAGGAAGACATATAGCAGTGGTTTAACCTATTTAACATTGACCCAACTGTCTTTGTCCAAATGCCGATGTTTTCTATGTGCATCTGAAATGGAGCACCAACCCACCCCCCAACGATACACATTAAGAACTCCCAGTGTCAAAATGGAAACTGGAGTGTGATAGAAAAAAAAAGCACATTCTGAAGCCAAATTTTAGATGTCAGTAGGTGTCAGTGTGACAGACAATATTAGTATTGTCCCTAGTACAAGTCACCAGAGAACACAAGTTCAAGC
Organism: Neoceratodus forsteri; assembly: GCA_016271365.2. Taxonomy (NCBI): domain Eukaryota; kingdom Metazoa; phylum Chordata; order Ceratodontiformes; family Ceratodontidae; genus Neoceratodus; species Neoceratodus forsteri. The sequence goes on from CM057453.1 coordinate 930,623,453, forward strand.
TTTCTATTCTAGGTTTTATATAACACCTTGGTAGCCTGTCTAGGAAGTTTATATACAGATTTGACTGCCCCCAACTGGCCTCCATTTTGACTTTGTTTATAACGTAGCAATTTCTTCCCATAGAATAGACTGTCACAGATACAGCACTTGTGCGGTCACTTGGGAAAAGTACTTTTTTTCTCTGAAAGGCACTGTGAAATAAGCACTGTGTTAGCTAAATTATTTATTAGACCAAAAACAGGTGGAAGTAAACAACACAACAACTAAAAACATGGAATATAGGAAAACATAATTGTTGCAAATAGATTTAGACTTACTGTAATGAACTTAAATTTAGCATATCTGGTCTTTGTGAGTTTGTGGATTAATGTCATGAAATTGGTAATTGTTTTGAACAACAGTGATTTTTTTTTAAACTAATATGATTTGGGGTGCCTCAAATGCTGGTTCCTTTTAAGAGCAAGTGGAAGCCTATTTTGGGGAGGTAGAAAGATCATGGTGAACAAAAGGAAAGTAGTAAACATTTACTCTTATTTTCAACTGAGGACCACAGAGGCAGCAATGATAACAGAGGCAGTGAGGACCCCAGAGGCAACAAGGACCCCAGAGGCAGCCAGGACCCAAGAGGCAGCAAGGAGCCCAAAGGCACTGAAGACATCAGATGTAGAAAGGACCCCAGAGGCAGAAAGGAACACCAAGGCAGTGAGCACCACAGAGGCAAAAATAAAAGTATTAGCCAGTTTCAACCTGAGGAACACAGACTTGAACATTTCACTGTTACTCTGAAACTTTATCAGCCTTGAGACATATATTTTGTAACAATAAAGCTATCACAATTTGATCATAGCTTTAAGTCCAGTTGGTTTGACAAATGGCAGTAGTTGCACTGGAACAGAGAAAACAACAGTGTTCTCTGTCATACAAATTCAATGGCAAACAAGCTAAAACTGATGTCCTTTTCTTGAGGAACTGTGATCCTGCATTTATGGTAATAGGTTTTGCAAACTGGAAGAAAGCCTATGAAAATTTTTGAAAACATGAAGGCTCCAGTGCCCTCCATGAAACAGCTGATAACTGGAACAATTCTATGATGGGGACTAACATTATGGCTAACCTGAACAGTGCTGATTTAAAGAACAAGAACATTCTGAAAAGGCTCTGATTGCTATCCTGTCAACTTTATGATTGTTGGACTAGCAAAGGCTGGAAAGCAGGGGACATGAAGAGGATATGGAAACGTAAAGAGCCAGTGGAACCAAAACATACAGACAGGAAAATGATACACATTTTAAGAAGTAGTCAGTTGTAACTTTTCACTTCTGATGTATTTTTCATCTTTTTGTTTGCTCATTAGAAAGTTTTCTAAGTGACAGTATTGTGTTGGATATGTGGAACAGCTCTCAGCTTGGCAGCTGACATATCTATATCTGTTCCTTCCACTACATCATCATCATTATGATTTCCCTGACAGTGACATCACACGTGACTGATCTGACAGTTACTGAGTGGCTGTTCCTAAGCAGCAGCGATGTCAAAGTCAGTGAGGTCACAATGCTGAATGTGTAGCGGGGACCAGAGCTAGATAAGTCAGCTGCCAGGTAGAGTACTGTTCCACACATCACACCTACTGTACTAACATCAGGAAAACAATCTTCTTATTAACCAAAGGGAAGAGAAAAATTACATCAGATATAAATGGTAATGGTTGAATGCTTTTAAAAACTCATGTTAGTTTTAGGCAGTATGCTAGCTTTTTAATACAGCTAATCAGTCTCTGAGGTTTGGATGTTCCTCTGTTGGCAAAGTGGGTCAATAAAAAGCAGAACTTTCTCTCCCATGAGATACAAAATAAAATGCTGCCGTTAATGGCTCCCAGGATTCTAAAAGATCATTGTGAAAGAATTAAAACAATCCAAATATTTCACAATTATAGTTTATTACTATTCTGGATTATTATTATTATTATTTGAGTATTACTAATCGTGTTGGCCTGGTCCTACAGGCTGGTACAATGTCAAACTCAATTAGTGACCACATCTCCATCTACTTTGTTCTTGCTACCAAATCTACTCGCCTTCCCCGCAAACTATTGCCCATCAGGAAATGTAATCATGAGGATCATGACTCCATCCTGAAGGATGCCAGGGCTACAAACTGGTCCTCACTTTGCCTGCTCAAGGATGTCTTGAAAGCAGTCAGACTCTTTATTGGTGTCCTTCATACTCTCCAAGACAAGCATTTCCCTATCACCACTAGAAAGGTTTGAGGCGACAACAACCGTTGACTAACCAAGGAACTCCTGGCCCAGATGAAGGCCTGGGACAAAGCATGGAAAACCTACAAGATATCCCTTTCCTCAACTATGGAATGCTTACAAACAACTGCGAAATTCCTGTAAGCAGGCTGTTAAGTCGCATAAACAGAAGTATTACATCAACTTATAAAAAGATACTCTTGGTAACCCTCACAGTTTCTGGGCCTTGATTGGGTCCCTACTCCACCCAAAGTCCTCCAAGCAGATAACTCAACTAAACTCCCATACGGGTCCCATCACTGACCTTTCTGAAATCAAGGACAATTTCAACAGGATGTTTACTGACCTTACCTCTTATATCAGCAAACTCCCCCCCTCAGCCTACAATGACCATAAGAATAAACTTCTCTGCTCTGAGTACCCCCCCCAGTACTGTCTCTCCTCCCACATTTTACTTTAAGGCCATTCACCTAAATGTCGCCCTCAAGCTATTAAAGTCACTTACAGCCAAAGGCAGCCCAGGCAGTGATAGACCATATCCCACTTTCATAAAACTGCTCTCCCCAGCTATTGTTAAGCCCCTGAGCTACATATTCAGTTTGGTCCTCTCAACATTCACTGTGCCTGACATTTGGAAACATGCTCATGTGGTGCCCATCTTTAAAACGGGGAGACCCTCTTGCCCCAGAAAATTACAGACTCATCTCCCTCCTCCCACATCTGAGCAAATTGCTTGAAAAAGTTGTCCACCACCAACTTACTGAACATCTTGAAAAATACCACCTCCTGTGTCCACTCCAGCACAGTTTCTGCAAACACCACCATACCTCCTTTGCCTTAGCCCTTTTCACCAACCATGTCCTCAGAAACATGGACATGGGCAAAGTCACAGGTGTGGCGTTTGTGGACCTATCGAAAGCCTTTGATCTCGTGGACCACCACCTACTCCTCTCCACCTTACTGAACTTTGGCTGCTCCCATGACACTGCTACATGGTTCCATAGCTACCTCTCCAACATGTCCCAATCTGTTTTAATAGGGAAGGATTCCTCTGCTGCTCTCGTTATCCACGCTGGGGTACCCCAGGGCTCAATACTTGGACCACTCCTATTTCTATGTTCATTAATGGTCTTCCTGAAAAAATCATAACCTGCAATGCTCTCCTCCATGCAGATGACCTAGTCATCTACCATAGTGCAAAATCTCTGGACTCCATATCTTCCACCCTCACACTCAACTTTGGGGCTGCACAGAACTGGTTCCTCTCCAGAAAACTAAAGCCATGCTTTCTAGCTCTAAGCCATTCCTTGCAAAGGCTACCAAAGGTAAAACCTCTCTCCTTATTGTCACCCCCAGCTGGGCCCCCCTTGAAACTGTCCCCTCCTTCAAATACCTAGGCATGACACTTGACCCCTTCCTCACCTTCACTGAGCATATTAATATCACGGTGAAGAAAATTCACCAACAGCTAGGTGTGGCCTACTGCCTCTTGCAATTTCTATCTCCAGGGGCCCACCTAGCCATTGCCCAAGGAAATCTACTGGCCCTTATTGACTACTGCTCCCCAGTATACTCCACCGTGTCCTCTTCGCTACACTCTTCACTAAACATCATGTACAATTCCATCTGTCATTTTGCTTTTCAAGCCCCTTTTGTTACCCACCACTGCTCACTCTACAAATCACTAGGCTGGCTCACACTTCAGGGTCATTTCAATTTCGCCATGGGCAGCCTAGTATATAACTCGCTAAGGAACTATCAGTTGTCCCCCTACTCATAACTGTTCAATGACAAGGTGGTTTCTCTGAGCCTTAGGGCTTCTTCTGTTCCTCCTCCACTAGTGATTCCTCATACATCTACTGTGATGGATAGCAAAGCTTGCTCTGTCTCAGCCCCTTCCCTGTGGAATAGGATCCCATTTTCTATCAGGTCCTCCCTCTCCCATCAGTGCTTCAAATCAAACCTTGGAGACTGGCTCATGGTGGAAGCCACTTGCAGCTGTTTCCTTGACAACTCCAGGGCCCTGAATCCACCATAGAATTTGGATGTTGTCTGCCTTATGACTCAGCTACCATATTATACATTTTTGTGCACTTATGTCTAGGTCAGTGATGTTTCTATTGTTAGCTGAAACTCTATGTTATTTCTCTATATGCACTGGTATATACCAATGTATCTGCTTATCTGTGACCATCTACTGTAGTACTGTTTTAAACTTACCACTTTTTATTATAATATACACCTGAACTTACCAAGGCCAGTATGAACTTGCTTTGCTGCTATGAGAAATTTGTTCCTTTATTTAGTATATCCTTGTATAATAATTACTGTAACCCATGTAAATTACTACTGTAATCCATTTTGTACATATTACTGAATTTGCTCAAGTCTGCACTTGACCTCACACAGAATGTTTGTATCTTATCCACTGCTTGATTGTATCTCCACTGATTGTATCACTGTTTGTGGACTGATATTTGTTTTCCTGCCACATTTGTGGCCCGGGTCATGCCTGAAAATGGTCCTCTAGATCAGCTTGCTTACCCGGTTACCAAATAAATAAATAAATAAATAAAATGGTTGATGAAACCACAGACTCCTCAGTGAAAGAACAAGTGGCTGTATATGTATAGTACTGCAATATGTAATCAATAAGATACAACAGGGTGTGCGTGATGTACTTCTAGCACATGGCCAGGGGTGTTGTAAGTCATGAGGTTGCAGGCCAAGTGCCTTCAGCCCCTGGCCGTGTGCTAGAAGTGTCTAGTGCACATCCATGGAGTGTCTTATTGCACTTATAAAATGGGCACCTTAGCTTTTAATGTATGTGAAAATTTGAATTCAGAGGATTAAGTACCATAAAAATTATATCTTTGTCTTAATTTGAAATAAAATAGTTCCTCTGCCTGCATCACTGTACTGTATTTGCTTTTTAAGTTAAGGACTTTTGCCCTACTGTGGCCCCTGTAGTTGCAGATTTCCTCAACTGGCTGTCATGACAGTACCCCACACATACACATGCTCTTGTTTTTGTGACCTTAAGAAAATCTGGTCTCTGGAGATGGCACTAAATATGCCTGTTTTCTTTTTCTTTCTTTTTCTTTTCTTTTTAAATTCTGTTGTAGTTTTGTTCAAAGTGGGCAGCGTGCATTAGGAGATGCTGTGGAAGTCTACAGCACTCAGTGAGGAGATGCAGAAGCACAGTATGACTTCAGCACAGCAGTTAAGGAGTCAGAGAGAGAGAGAGAGACAGAGTTAGAACCTGTAAAGAAATAACTACTGTTTAATGACTGCCAAAGCAATGAGCAGGAGGGAGCAAGGAAGTGGCCAGCAGGTTGGAGAATGAGTAAGCGAACAAGCAAGCAGATGGGCAGGTGGGGGAGATATCACACCAGGAAACGAGAGTGACATAAAATCAGAGAAATACATGATTTTGAAACATGTAATGAATGATGCTGTTTTTGAAGGGGAAATGGCACTGTAAGGCACCATTTCTGATTGTTTTTTTTGGTGCATTTGAAGGGGATTAAAGAAACAAAATGGAACAAAATGGAAGCTGCTAAGATTCTAAACATTTACGATATTCCAAACGTGCATTAATATGTTTTTTTAAATAATGCATCCAGGCTGCCAGCACTTGAGTTTAGCCATGTGCTAGACATTTTCAAGGTACGGCAATGAAACAAACAGAGGGCTCAAAATCTTAAGCCCATTTCATTATGAAACCTTTATCATTCATGAAGAGTTCATTGTGCTCAACAAGACATGTTTAACAGATGCAAAAAAACTCAAAAACATGATTATTGATGTTTTGTTAAGGTTTGCCATAAACATCAAGAACTGTAGGGATCAGTGCCATGATGGGGCAAGCAATATGTCTGTAAAAATCCTTGGTGTCCAACCAAATATTCGGCAGCTGTGCCCTAAACACTTTATATCCATTGCAGTGCCCATAGTTCAAAATCTGGGAATGCAAGGTGCTTCATGTTGTATGCCATTATTCAGGGATTCTTTTGACCATTTGAGGGAAATTATTATTGTAAAAGCTTCTGCCAAAAGAGTAAGCATATTTGAGCAAATCAAACATCACCCAGGTGGAAGCAGTAAAGGCTGACATTTACTGCCCAACCAGATGGGCTGTCGGAACAGCTGTTGTTGAAGCACTTGTTGCTAATTACAATGCCATCGTAGAGGCACTGGAAGAAATTGCTGCAGGGGATAATGGTGAAGCTGGAAGTAAAGCACATGGACTTGCTTTTCCTCTGCAACAGCTTTCTGCATACAGTGGTTTCAAGTGGCTGCAATGGTTTTTGCACCATGTGAGGAGACTAGCAAAGTTTTGCAGCAAAGTGAATTAACTCCTAAAATACTCTTTCAATGAATATATAGCACAGTGAATGCCTAGGGCAATGTAAAATTGTATTGGGAATGTATTTAAATCATTATAAGATGTGTAACTGCCTGAAAAAATGTCATTATTTTATTGTGACAAGGTTTTACATATATTGTGATGTGGGGCCCAATTCTCAAATGACTTAGATTGATGCAAAGTGCCTGCATCAAACCTACGTGATGCAAGTGTCACCTTGAGGCAAAAAATGCACCCAGTGCCATTCTCAAAAGCAGCCTGGGTCAAACACAGGCTACGTGTACCAAAGGGTGCATGCGCCATTCTTGTGCCACAAAATGAGCAGTGGCATGGTGCTAGGGGACTTGCAGCAGATGCGGACTGCCATATTGCCTCATTTAGTATTCCCAAAACCCTCCCAGAAGGCAATGGCCTAAGTACCGTTAGACCAGCCAAGGGCTAGTGTAATGGTATTCAGACATCCTTTGGGACGGTGTGCCAATGTGCCGCCCCATCCCAAGCCCCAATCACCATGTAAAAATGTCCTTAGTGTAGTGTCCCCTGCTCACCAAGTCCTGATTGCCTGACATGATTTAAAACACATCCCTGGCAGTCCTGTGCCTCCCCCCGATTGCCCACTATAACACATTTCCAGCCTGATCCCTCATTAAGTGATATTGGCAAATAGCTGATGGTCTAGTAGCCCCCGAGCCTAGATCCCTGATCCCCATTTTAATATTTAATAATTTATCCTGGTGGTCTAGCGGTCCCCCCAGCTCTGAACCCCAATCCACATGGTAATAATTACTAATTTAACCTGGTGGTCTAGTGGTCCCCCCAGCCCCAATTCCCAATACCCATGAAAACATTGCCAATCCTTTCCATGGTAGTCTAGTGGTTCCCACCACCCCAGTTGGCTGTGCCCTACCACCCCACTCCCCCAACCCATATAAGAGATAAGATATAACATAAGAGAGCCAGTGACTGGCACAGTCCACCTCTCACCACAACTGCCAGCCACTGACTGAGCTCTGAATGAGTGAATACTGTACATAAATATGTGCTCATTCAGAGGTCAGTCTGTGGCTGGCCACATTGGTGAGAGGTGGACTGTGGTAGTCACTGCCCCTTATGGGTTGGGGAGCAGGGCAGTAGGGCACTGCCAACTGGGGTGGGGTGGGGACCACTAGACTATCAGGGAAAGGATTGGCAAAGTTTCCATGAGGATCAGGGATCAGGGCTGGGGGGACCACTAGACCACCAGGTTAAATTAGTAATTATTAACAAGTGGATTGGGCTTCAGAACTGGGGGGACTACTAGACCAACAGGTTAAATTAATAATTATTAACATGTGGATTGGGGATCAGGGCTGGGGGGGACACTAGACCACCATGTTAAATTAGTATTTATTAACATGTGGATTGGGGATCAGGGCTTGGGGGGACCACTAGACCACCAGGTAGTTGCCAATATCACTTAAGGGAGGATTGGGACTGAAAATGTGTTATAACAGGCAATGGGGGGACACGAGGCTACCAGGGAACAGGGGCATATGTTGTGTTTCCTAACAAGGATCAGAGATGGGGGTGTGTGGGTCTGCTTATGCATATTGCTGCAGGCTTGCAGCTATCTGTCCAGGTGTGACCTCTTTTTGGTGCTCTGCTAGGGTTGCCACAATGGGGTTTTGCCTCCGGGACTGCACCTGATAGAGAATCAGGCACAGGGTCCATAGCACATGGGAGATCACTACAAGCCACCTTTGGTGCAGCTTGCACTGAGTTTTGTGAATCAGACCGATGGTATTTATATACTGAATAATTGCTATTGTATTACTGCATATGTAATGGGTTGTTGTCTTGCAATTTGACTGGGTCACCTTTGAAAACAGGCACTTGTACCTAAAGGTTATTTCCCTATTAATAAATTTAATTTAATTCAACTTCTGTTGGTGCAAAAATTGCATCTGGACATCTTGGGCTCGATTTAAAAGTTCTGTTAGACTAGAGCATGGTGTGTCAAACCTGAGTGTACCAGGGACCCTGCACCTGATTTTTCAAAAGTGGGGTCCCGGTACCAAAGTCCCCAGGTTTGGCACAAGCCAACAGCTGCACCAAAGAAATGGTGCATGGGGGAATTCCACAAGCCATGGGACAGGCTTGTGGCAGCAGTGACCAGTTATGGTGACCCACTGGCTAGTCATCCTGGTGGCTACTGGGTCATCCTGGGCATGGCATGGCTCACTGGCAGGTGACAGGGGATGGAATGGGGACAGGGTGGGAGATGCTCCTAATGAGGCAACTACATGATCACCGCCTGCAGTGCAGGCCCATGGGGGGGCAGACACACCAGCACCACCATGGGGGGTAAGGGTTCATGGGCTCATACCTACCATAGACCACCAGCCACTCCAGCAGTGTTCTAGCAAGTGTTGGAGCTCTGAGAGTGCCTTCCCCAGGGGCATACAAGGTCATCTTCCACCCACCAGTGTCTCCAGGAGTGGCACACAGGGGATTAGATCAGCTTCTGGCTGGTCTAACAGCGCGGTCCCTGCACCCATGGGGGGCAAGCAAAATCCCATTTTAGGGGATAATGCAATGCTGCCCTGGCGCAAGCCCCCTTCTGCTAAAGTGCACCAGTGGGGTCATCACAAGAGTGCCTTCTAAATTTGGGACTGGTGCAAGGTACGGTGCGGGGAGCCCTTTGTGCCATGTCTCCTTGACACAAGCCCCTTGCACCAGTCCCGATAATTTTAAAAATAAAGCCTATTGTTTTGTGTTTGCAGGCAGGAGTTCAGAATTTATTTTTAGAGGAAGTCTAAAACTTCTATGAGTTAAAATCTGGAAGTCACTCCAGTTTTTTGGAAGTCAAAATACTTTTCACATCCTACATTTTGGAAGGCAGTATTCTAGGAAGAAACAGTTTATGGGTGTTAATATAAATATTAGTGGTAAAATACAACTTTTTTCAAACAAGATCCATCATTTTCAGTTTCCATGCCTGCAATTTTGGAAGTCATCTAATTTTTCGTTTTAAATTTGGAAGTCAGTGACTTCTCCCCTTTATTTTAGAAGTTTTTGCCATATTTTTGGAAGTCAAATACTCCCCAAATGGAGTTAACTGAATCCCTGTTTGCAGGGACTAGACACTAATAAGGCATTTTCTAAGCTGTGGAAACAAAGTCTAGAAGCAGCAGAAAAATTGGAAATATCAGAGCCTAGTGTTCCATGCATCGAACATCTACCTAGGCACCTAGACAATGGGTCAAATCCAATTTCTTTACAAGAGCCATGTGATTACTTTCACATAATATATATGAAGTTCATTGATACCATTAGAACATCAGTTAAATCCAGATTTGATTAACAAATAATGAAATATATGTCAAAATCAAAGATGTCCTACTAAAACAGGGAAATTGTAAACAATTGCAGATGGATATTGTTGAAAACATAATTCAGCACCATTCCTTGGATATTGACTCAAAGATTCAGACTGTAGCTACCAATGCTAGCAGAAGTGAACAGAGGAAAAGCAAAGTTCTCAGTGGTAGAGTATCTCACACAAAGCGCAGCGTACTTCAGCTGGGTGATGCCAGGTTTCTATATTGGAGGCAGTATAGCGCAGTGGTTTAAGGCTCTGAGCTGCAAACCTGAAGACCTGAGTTTGAATCCCACAGCTGCCACTTACATACTGTGTGACCTTGAGCAAGTCACTTAAATTCCTTGAGCCCCCAGGTTGCACTTGGAAACAAGCTTCAGCTTAATGTGCCTCTCCTGGTTAAACAATTTCCCCTTTCCCTATATTCTGAGGTCCTGCAACTCATTCACATATAGAGAACAATTCCATCCTCCACCGCAGAAAGTTCCTTTTTAGCTGTTGCCTGAAGACTTACTTGAGGTCAACCATGACTGCAAGCTGACTGAATTGCATTGCCATCCTTTACATACATCAGGCAAGAGCTGTCAACTGGGATTTGATGAACACTGTGAAGGAATTTGTTATGCATGCCAGTTCTATGGCAGCTACATCTGCCATGTTTTAGTCAACTGCATATAATCATCTGCTGTTGTGAAAACTGCTGACAACTGAAAGGATTAGAGAGCAACTGACACCTTTAGGGAAATTTTTAAAAACATAGTATTTTGACAAAATATAAATTATAATTTAAATATTTTCAGTACTAGCCTTTCCCCTCTTTCTTATTACAGATGTTGGCAGGTAAACTAAGTTCTTGAACTTTATAGTTAATCTACTCTGGCTGCTCAATCCCCTCTTGAAATACTCTCTTTGTGACATCACAGTCTGCTGCCAAGGAAGTGGCTGTGATGTCATAAGCAAAGGACTGTGATTTCAAGCAGGGAAAGAGTCAGAAGAGATGAAGGCTAAATGACTAAAGTCATGTTTTCACACAGATCTCCTCAGTATGAAAGAACATGTGACAGAACTGCAGAAAATATATAAAATATAAATGAATTAGGTCTAAATAATGTTTTCACAAGTTTTCCCAGAATCATCAGCAGCTCTTTAAGTTGCTTATTTTGACATCTCCCTAAGATGGTTAGCTATCTCCTGTCCCCATGTGCTGTAGTCCACATGACTCTAGGAACTGCACATATTTTGATGGTTAAATGAAGCATTACTCACTTTTTGGGGCACTGCAAAATTAGCATTGGTGGTGTGTGTGACTTTGAATGAGTATTAAGATCAAAAATGTTTACAATGATCTCTTTAAATGTAAAATGCACAGCTGAAGTAACTTTATTCTGAAAGGTAAAATAAAAATGTTTGCTGTAGTCACTAACAAAAATTCTTTATTAAATAATTTACTCATTCACGGTAATCATACTGTATAATTTAAATATCAATACCATCAAAAAGACATTCTTTCAGAATGTAACAATGCACATCCCTACAATAGTCACTTTATTTTAAAAAGTAAAATGCAGAATCATCACTGTTCTTTGAAATATGTACATTTTTGCTACAGCCAATTTATTATTTACACTTGTGTGCAAGTCTCTTTATAAAGGAAAATTTAGATATTTGCCAAAATAAAGTCTGCAATTGCACCAAGATTATTGGAACTTTTCAATTTAAACTCATGGGCCCAGATATTCAAAAAGGTTGCTCCATGCGCAACAGGGTTGTGCATGCGTAAGTCCTACATTGCGCCATTCTGCGATATTCAGCAGGAGGCAGTTGCTCCACTGGCAACAGGTTGCGCAAAAAAGCAATGCAAATGAATGCATGCTCAACAGGAGGGGGAGGAACCATGCATAACCTGCGCAACCTGATATTCAGTCGGGTTGTGCAGGGGAGTTGTGCATCATAACCCAACCTGCGCCTGCACAACCTTGAGCCAAAAAAAAAAGGATCAAGTTGAGGGCCACCCACAGGTGAGCTGCTGTATTGCAGGGCGCAACACAGCAGCTGCCACCCCTGGCTGGCCCCCAACTCGGTCCCTGTGCCCCCCACCAGCCCGATCGCGGGCATCACAGTTACATGAAACCCCCCACATCTCCCACAGCCCGATCGCGGGCAGTACCGTACATGAACCCCCACACATCTCCCACAGCCGATCGCGGGCAGTACAAATACTATGAACCCCCCACACACATCTCCCACAGCCCGATTGCGGGCAGAACCTATATGAACCCCCAGTGCCCGATCGCGGGCAGAATGTAACCCTCTCCCCAACTCAGAATAACTCCCTGGTGGTCCAGTGGACCCGTAAAGCCCGATCGCGGGCAGATGTCACAACTAACCCCCAAACATCTCTCTGGTGTCTAGTGTCCCCCCACCCACCCATGAGCCCTCCACCCCGCTCCCCCTCCGCGGCGGTGAGCGACAGCATCCACCCGCCTGCCGCCCGCCACCGCCGACTGACTGTCCGGTGGGCTGCGCCCATTGGTGCAGAGCTACAGCCAATGGGTGTGCAACTATCTCGTCGGTCCCCGGCTGCTGCCTAACAGGGTGGCCAGGAGCAAGTCCTCGGGGATCGGCGCACACCTACATGCAAATGGCATGCAAATGGGGCCATAAATAGATGCAAATGGCCCCCTGCGCTCATAAATTATGGCCCCATTTGCATGTCACCTTTTGAATATCGGAAATTTGCGCATGGCGCAATGGTACTTGTGCCACCGCAGTTTAATGCTCAACTCTGGCAGCCTGCGTGGTGCGCAGGTTCCACTGCGCCATCGCGCCAAGTGCTATAGCAGGGGTGATATTCAAAGGTTGCTCAACAGCGCGCAACTCCTTTGAATATCACCCCGGCCACACCCCTGCGCAACTATTTTGAGCGGCGCAGGGGCTTGCGCCTCAGACTGGTGCAGTTTGAATATCTGGGCCATGGAATTTACATCAGCTCTGTGATGGAACTGTTCCCTTTGTTACATCATTGTATGAGGCCAATGCTTATCTGTGAATTACAAGGCAGAATTCTACTTTCATGATTTTAAACTGCTCCACTGTATCTATTTTGATATCTACATGTGCTGCATTACAGTTGCTGACATAGTTTCTGGACAGGCAGTGGTGACCCCATGAAGACCTGGATTGCAATCCCTTACAGGTAATTAGGATGCAGGAAATTTATATTTTGCCAAGTTTCGACTTGGACTACCTGTTTGTGACTTGTCCACCCCTCGGAATTGCCATTTGTCTTAGAGTTTCTAACTGTCTGCCTCCCCCATCCCTAGGCCAGAGGTATGTGTCTATCATGCTGTTTTGGGTATCTGCAGTTAGCTGTGCCTACCGGACTGTTCGCTCCCAGCTTGGCCTCCTGAATGATTGCCTACTGCCTTTTGTTATTAATGGCTTGCTGCAATAACTTCACACTGTTTGTTGTTATCCATGTTTTGTATTATCCTCTATGGCAGTCCTCTGTCAATGTATTTTGTAGACAGTTCCACTGCACTTACCTGATTGTTTGTCACTGCTGTATTATGATTTTGTACTCTGCTGTATTGACATATTGTACTCTCCCGGGTCATGCCTGAAAATAGGCAGGTTATGTTGCCTAGCGCACTTACCCGGTTACCAAAAGCAAATAAATAAATAAATAAATATATCACAGCAATTTAAGTCATTAATCATGGCAATTAAAACCATACTCTGTATAGCATGGTAATTAAAGTCACATATCACAGCTCTTAAAGTCATATCAATTAAGCTAACATATCACAAAACTAAACACAGAGGGCTAGATATTCAAAGTGCTTGCACTTGGCACAACTGAGTTGCTTCAGCACAACCCCAGAACTGCACCCTGGGGCAATATTCAAATGTGGGAATTGTGCAGCACAATACCCAATGTGCCGGGGTGCAAAGATGATGTATGTGGCACATCTTCAGGGGAAGTGTCCCTGTATATGGGTCACATCCCGATATTCAACCTGGCATGTGTGGCGCATCTGTTGGCACAACCCTGAGATGTGTCGCATACCTAGGCTCAAAGTTGAGCATGGAAAAATATGCTCAAGTGCTGTCCACCCACTGGTGGGCCACTGTATTGCAGTGCGCAACACAGCAGCAGCCAGCCATGGGTGGCAACCCCCCCAACACCATGCACAAGCACACACAATAGGCCCTGGTGGTCCAGTGGTACCCCCCTCCCTGCCTGAAGCCCTGATTGGTGGCAAATTAGTAATGTACAATTCCCTGGTGATGTACTGGTAACCCCCCCTCGCCATAACCCCAGTCACCTGTAATGGTGATGTAATCAATGCCATGGTGGTCCAGTGGCTCCCCCCACCCATCCCTACCCACTGATCACCATACAATATAACTGAAGGATCCCAAGTAGTCTAGTTGAACCCCCCAGCCCTCCTTTAGCAGCGATCGCTGTGCTAATATTCAAATGACTATCTGTGGTGGTCCAGTGGTGCCTCCTGTCACAAATGCACTCCACAGGTCAGGCCCTCTGCTCCCACAGTGCCAACCTCAGAGCACAATAGTGTGAACAGGTAACAGACAGGGCAACACTCCTGTCTGCTTTTGGGTTTGAATCACTTTTAGTCTCAAGTTCTGGGGGGATTCAAACTGTGAACCTTATGCTAGCGTACCCAAATGTACAGGCTCAGATAATATTCTCGTCAGGGGGATGCAATACATCTTTCACCTAAGGGCACCTAACCAGGTATCCAAAATGACCCTTAAAACTCTATAAGAGACCTTAGGTATATTCTTACCTTTTACCAAGCTTAGTAACACCATCAAGCTGTTGAACAGTTTTGTCAGATTTAACCACCTATACGTCACATGCAAAAAGAACTGACAGACACGCAGGCAGTCTTTCAAAGAAAAGGTACTTTACTAGAAGGTGATAAAAATATGAAAAATGTAAACACAGAACAATATATCAAAGAGCTCACAATCACATGAAAGAATAAAGGAAAATTACCAAGCAAAACTCCTACCACAATACATTTAGATCTTTGCTATCTAAAGTATTACCTCTGGAAGTGCATTTTAATGTTAGATCAGAGAGCTGTGTCTCTCTAGAGTCCCAAGATGATAGGACATTCATTTCAGACATAAGTATCAGTTTAAACTCTATGTCTCTACAACCCTTCTGTGAGTCATCGATCTCCTCCTTTTAGAATCAAAAAAAATACAAACATGATTTCCTATCCGGAGATTTATTAAATAATGTGACATCAGCAAAAACCCATTTCCCAAATTATAAGTCTTTGATCAACCAGTTCCTTTGAGGTTTACAACCCTGTAGCCTGTCACCCAGGTGTGAGATAGCCAACAGGAATCAGCTAAATTATGTCCTGATGTAATAAAATGTATATTTAGTTTCCAACTTCAAAAGCATGAGGTCATACAAAGGCCATAAAATGCAATTTCTCAAGGAAGTTAATTACATTACAGAGATCTGATCAGTGTAATACATCCTGTGATTTCAGCAGCTGACACCTTGTAATTTAA
Source organism: Neoceratodus forsteri (assembly GCA_016271365.2). Lineage (NCBI taxonomy): Eukaryota > Metazoa > Chordata > Ceratodontiformes > Ceratodontidae > Neoceratodus > Neoceratodus forsteri. Next base: position 930,638,993 of record CM057453.1, read on the forward strand.
AAGGGACAAATCTCACAGACTGACATTTCATACACTGATCATGTATTTATAATACAGATATCATACAATAATCATAATCAGCTAGGCAAGTGTCACAGTTCTCCCCACCTAGACTGAATTTGGGGGCTCTATCCCCTGCATGGGATGAGCTCCACAAATCAGTTCACTCCTCATATAGATGTGACAAGCCATCTGCGTTCTGATTGGTTGCTCCAACCCTATGTAAGATTGTCATGTCATACCCTTGCAAGGCAAGACTCCATCTTAATAGTCTACCATTAGTTTTTTCCATTTGGGTCAGCCAAACCAGGGGATTGTGGTCAGTTTGTACATCAAAATGCTGTCCGTATAAGTATGGCTCTATCTTCATTAGGGCCCACACTGTGACAAGACACTCTTTTTCCACAGTAAAGTAAGCCTGCTCCCTGGGAAGTAACTTTTTACATGGGTACACTATGGGGTGATCTTTCCCTTGGTTGGATGTCTGACTCAGTACTGCCCCAATACCCACGTCTGAGGCATCAGTCTGAACTATAAAGGGTCTGCTACAGTCAGGACTTGTCAACATAGGAGCACTGCACAGTGCCTCCTTCAGTCTGGTAAAGGCTTTTTCACAGACTGGTTCCCATGTAATTTTCTTAGGCATCTTTTTCTTTACCAGGTCAGATAGGGTAGCAGCTAGGGCGCTGTAATTGGGTACACATTTCCTTTAGTACCCTGCAATCCCTAGAAAACTCCTGACCTGCTTATGCATTTCTACTCTGGGCCATGCCTTGATCACCTCTATTTTTACTGGGTTAGGATGAAGATGTCCTCGGCCTACAACATGCCTGAGGTATGCCACTTCAGCCATGGCCACCTGGCACTTCTCAGCTTTGACAGTGAGTCCGGCCCTCTGTATCCTGCCCAGTACTTCCCTAAGGAGGGATGGGTGTTCCTCCCAGCTGGCACTAAAGATGGCAATGTCATCCAGGTACACCACAGCGTACTCCTCAACACCTTTTAACACCTGGTTCACTGGAAAGTGGCCAGGGCATTCTTCATTCGGAAAGGCATTACTTTAAATTCAAATAAGTCTATTGGAGTGCTGGAGGCTGCACTCTCCATAGCTCTTTTAGTTAACTCTACCTGCCAATACTCCTTTGTCAGGTCAATAGTCATAAGGTAGGTCACCCCTCTCAACTTGTCCAGGAGTTAGTCTGTCCAGGGCATCGGGTGGGGGTCTGACTTTGCAACTGCATTCAGTCCACAATAGTCCACACAGAAATGAGTAGAGCCATCTGGCTTGGGTACAAGGACTACGGGTGAGGCCTGGGGGCTGTGGGATCGCTGGATTACCCCTAAATCCAGCATTTCCTCCACCTTCCTCCTAATTTCCTTTTGGACAGCTTCTGACACCCAATATGCTGTCCACAGTATGGGCATCTGTGTCTCTGTCTCCACATCATGCGTCGCTAAGTGGGTTAGTCCAGGCTTGGTGCTAAACAGTGGGGCAAAGTCTGCCAAAACCTCCCTTACTTCCTGGATCTTGTCTGGGGCCTGCTGGGGTGACAATTTAACTGCCTCCACAGAGGACTCCCATTTGCTTTCTTCCAGCAAGTCCAGAAGGGAGTCTCCTTCATCTGTCCCTTCCCCAGGACCACACACTGCAAACACCATGTCAGCCCTATTAGCATATGGCTTCATCATGTTGACATGGTACATTCTTTCTGTATGTCATCTGTCAGGTAACTCTATAATATAGTTCACGTCATTTACCTTTTTAACTATTTTGTATGGTCTGCCCACTCAGCCTGCAGCTTGTCTTTCCAGACCGGGATAAGGACCATGACTTCCTGACCCACCATGTACGAGCTCTGGCTCTGTGGTCATACCACACTTTTTGTTTCTTTTGGGCAGCTGCCAGGTTGCTCTGGGCTGTCTCCATAAGCTTCTTCAGCCTTTCCCTAAACCTAAAGACGTAATTCACTATGGGAGTTCCCTGGGTGGCATGCTTGCCTTCCCAGTCTTCCTGGATCAAGTCTAGGGGCCCACGTACCCGGTGTCCATATAAGAGCTTGAGGGGGGAAAACCCTGTTGACTCTTGGGGCACCTCCCTGTATGCAAACAACAGGTGGGGAAGGTATTTCTCCCAGTCCCTCCCACGCTGTTCAGCAAACGCTTGGAGCATTGACTTCAGGGTACCATTAAATCTTTCTACAAGCCCATTGACTTGTGGGTGATAAGGTGTCATGTGCTTCTGCTCCACCCCACACTTGTTCCACAAACATTTCATCAGGTCCAACATGAAGGAACTCCCTCGATCGGTGATAACCTCATGCAGAAACCCAACATAGGAGAAAATCTCAAGTAAGGCATCTGCCACTTTGTTTGTCCTCAGTGAGGATAGGGTAACTGCCTCTGGATACCGGGTGGCAAAATCCACCACAGTCAGGATGAGCCTCTTCCCAGAGGAGCTGGGGGTATTTAAAGGTGCTACAATATCCATTCCCACCCTCTGGAATTGCTCCTCCACTATGGGCAGTGGAATTATGGTGGCTTGAGTTTTCTTACCTACCTTCCCTATTTCTTGGCACCGGTGACAAGACCTGCAATACTCCTTCACCTGCTGGGTGAAGTTGGGCCAATAGAAATTCTGGCCCAACTACTACGTAGTGTGTGTGATTCCCAGATGACCAGACAAGGGAATATCGTGTGCAATCTTGAGCAACTGCTCACAGTGCCCCTGGGGAATGGCAAGCTGCTGCCTATCACCCCTCCCTCTGTCTTAGCATCAGCCCATTTTCCCAGTAAACTTTATGTTTTTCATCACCTCCCTGTGCTCCATCAGTCTGCTAAAGCCCTCAGCTTTTCTAGACTAGGGTCACTTTTCTGAGCAGCTGCAAACTCCTTACACATTCCCAAGGCATGGGACAGGTCTCCTTCAGTCTCTAAACTAGGGTCCCTAGCTCTAATGTCAGGGCACTCAGGATCACTGCCATCCCTAACCCTCTGACAATGGGTCACCCCTCCTTCTTCGGAGTAACCCTCCATAGCTGTTTGGTTATTCGCTACTGGGGAAATTTCTACCCCCTTTTCATTAGTCTCCATATCAGAAAACACAGGCTGGGGAACCAGCCTCACAGTGGTTTCCACAGTGGCTTCTATGGGGTCCAGAGAACTACAATGTCCCCTTCCCACTTGGCTATGGGCAACTGCACACACCATCCCCTGTTTGAGATTGTTGCCAAGGATGATGTCAACTGCTAAAGTTTTGGCTATAGCCACCTGTTGCACAGCTCCCCCTGTTTCAGCCCAGTCTAGGAGAACAACTAGCGAGTGGCAATGTTGTCTCCTCCCCAGAGAACCCTTGTACAGTTACAAATGTATTGGGTATAAGCTGACCAGGTTCTACCAGATCCAATTTTACCAATGTTAGGGATGTCCCTGTGTCTCTTAACCCTTGTGTCTATATACCATTCACTGTGACTGGGTGCATGTGTTCCCTCATGTTCATAGGCATGCTTCCAGGGACACACAAACAACCCACTTCTTTCCTAGCCCCATTTTGTGTATTGCACATCCTTTTGGGACACTGTCTAGCAATATGCCCTGTTTCTTTGCAAACCCAACATTTGTTTCTTTTGTCAGAAAAATCTTTTCTTTGAAACCTGGGACTAACTGGTTTTGGTGGAGGCAGTGAGGGTTTTAGCTGCCCTGAAGGTGTGCTTTTCCCTTTCTGTGCTGCCACACCTGCCCCATTCACTCTCAGAGCAGGTCTGCTCTTAGCATAGCAGTTCAATAGTTCAGCAGCCTCTTGCATTGTTTTGGGATCTCAGTCCTCCAGCCAGGTTTTCAGCTCTACTGGGCATGCCACAAAAAAACTTTTCTAACAATATAGCATTTTCAATTTTATCTACATAGTTTGCTTCAGTTCTCTCCCACCAATGTTTTAAACATTGACGTTGTTTCATGGCTAGCTCCTTGTAGCTCATTTCAGGGCTTCTCCTGAACTTATGGAATTTAGGTCTGTATGCTTCAGCAGTTAAATCAAACTTTTTTAAAAGTGCAGCTTTAAGTTTGCTGTAATCATTACTGTCCTCATTGTCCATTTGACCCAATGCATCTCGAGCTTTGCCAGTAAGTAGTATTGTACTAAAATGTTTTTCCTGTAGTTTGTTTATGTACCCTCCCGGGTTGTGCCTGAAAATAGTCTTGTTGGCTAGTACACCTACCCAGTAAACAAAAACTAAATAAATAAAGTAGCAAGGATAGCTGGAAGCTCCAGGATCCTCTAGGAATCTTTGCCTGAATACAAACTTTTTCAAAGGAATTTAAAAAGGCATCCATATCCTCCCCCTCTTTAAATTCAGCTATTAATTTGGAATTTAATTTGTAACCCAGTCCTGTAGTTCCAGCTAAACCCAAGCCACTTACCCGCTGTGGTGCTCACTCTCTTCACAGTCAGCCTCTCGCTGTTCATGCTCTGCTTCTCGCCATTCTCACTCCACCTCTTACTGAAGTTGTCACTCTTCTCTCTGGAACTCCAGCTCCATTTGGTGCAATTCAATCTCAATCTGCAGCCTAATTGCCTCTGGCTCCAGAATGTTGGTGACCTTCCCCTGCTGCTGTGGCCTTCATTTGCACTGGCCCTGCTGTCCTCCTCACTGGATCTGGACACTGAACTGGTCACTGGCCCCTCCACACCCAAGGTTTGGTTCTTTATAGTCATGGACTGTGACTCGACACTTTGGGCATCAGCAGCCATCAGAGCGTCCATAAGGTTCTGCTTGGTGTCTCTCCCCTCATGCAGGACTCCTCTCTCTCCTCACACAACTGCTTCAGGTAGTCTGCAGTGTGCTCACTGTAGTTGGAAGCCATCTTCTTCCCTAACTATGGCTACTGTAACTTGCACTTTGAAAAAAAATGAAACAGGTAGGAACTTTGACTGTAAGCAAAATTATATCATTCTGTTTCCTTTTAAAAAATAAACCTCTGCCTTATTTTGCAAGTGAGTTGTACAGCATTAAGCTGACACACTGAACAGTTAAAGCTTGTGTTACCAAATTTATCACACCGCTGCCAACCAAATCTGTTACAAACACACTCCACAGGTCAGGCCCTCTGCTCCCACAGTGCCAACTTCAGAGCACAATAGTATGAACAGGTAACAGACAGAGTAACCCTCCTGTCTGCTTTTGGGTCCAAATCACCTTTAGTCTCAACTTCTGGGGGGATTCAAATTGTGAACCTTATACTAGCGTACCCAAATGTACAGGCTCAGATAATATTCTCTTCAGGGATGCAATATATCTTTCACCTAAGGGCACCTAACCAGGTATCCAAAATGAACCCTTAAAACTCTATAAGAGACGTTAGGTATATTCTTACCTTTTACCAAGCTTAGTAACACCATCAAGCTGTTGAACAGTTTTGTCAGACTTAACCAGAAAGAAAAGGTACTTTACTAGAAGATGATAAAAATATGAAAAATGTAAACACAGAACAATATATCAAAGAGCTCACAATCACATAAAAGAATAAGGGAAAATTACCAAGCAAAACTCCTAACACAATACATTTAGATCTTTGCTATCTAAAGTATTACTTCTGGAAGTGTGTTTTAAAGTTAGATCGGAAAGCTGTGTCTCTCTAGAGTCCCAAGATGATAGGACATTCATTTCAGACACAAGTATCAGTTTAAACTCTGCGTTTCCACACCCCTTCTATGAGTCATCTAGCTCCTCCTTTTAGAATCAAAAAAATACAAACATGATTTCCTATCAGGAGGTATATTAAATAATGTGACATCAGCAAAAGCCCATGTCCCAAATTATGAATCTTTAATCAACCCATTCCTTTGAGGTTTACAACCCTGCAGTTCATCACCCAGGTGTGAGATAGCCAACAGGAATCAGCTAAATTATGTCCTGTCCTGATGTAATAAAATGTATATTTAGTTTCCAACTTCAAAAGCACGAGGTCATACAAAGGCCATAAAATGCAATTTCTCAAGGAAGTTAATTACATTACAGGGATCTGATCAGTGTAATACATCCTGTGATTTCAGCTGCTGACACCTTGTTAATTTAAAAGGGCCAAATCTCACAAACTGACATTTCATACACTGACCATTTATTTATAATACCAATATCATACAATAATCATAACCAGCTGGGCAAGCATCACACACCCCACCAACATAGGACTCTCAGCTCACCCAACTGCCCCTGTCATTGGTGGGCAGCATACCTGCCCACATACCACCATGGCTGCCTGCTGAGTGACAGCTTGCAGTAGGAGCTGCAAACTCATTGGTCCACACTGTTGACCAATGGGCTTACAGTGCATACTGTAATAATTCACAACTTTGTGAATCAATGGCTTCATTTACAAAATTGTTAATTATTACAGTATGCACTGCAAGCCCATTGGTCCACAGTGTGGACCAATGAGCTTTCAGCTCCTACTATATGCTGTCACCCAGTGGGCAGCCATGGTGGTATGTGGGCAGGTATGTTGCCTGCCAATGGGAGGTGGAGCTGGCTAGGCTGGGGGTCCTGTGTGGGTGGGGGGCACCACTGGACCATCATGGATAGTCATTTGAATATTAGCATGGAGATTGCTGCTATGGGAGGGGTGGGGGGTTCTGCTGGACTGGCAGGGATGGTACATTATTTTATTTCAGTGCTTGCTGCTACAGAAGGGTTTGGGGGTTCCACTGGACTACATGGGATCCTTCAGTTATATTGTACAGCAATCGGTGGGTTGGGATGGGCAGGGGGGAGCCACTGGACCACCAAGAATATTTCTTTAATGACTACTATGGTGATCGGAGGATCAGCTTGGGGAGGGGACACCACTAGACTACCAGGGACTTGCTATAGGTGTTCATTCAGCAATTGGCTATATGGGATAGGGAAGGGGTACTGCTACATGCTGTGCAGGGTGCCAGGTGCATTTCGCCAGCCAGCTCTGCACAACTCTTGCAAATGGGACCATAATGACACACAAATGGCCCCATTTGTGCCTTGCATGCATTATGGCACATTTGCAGATTAGTGGCTGAATATCAGGAATTTGCACACAGCGTATCTCTGATGCGCTGGCACAGTTCTCATTCCTGGTATTCAGCCCGGTCTGGGGGGAAGCGCCAGCACAATGTTTTTGCACAGTGCACATTACTTGATATATTCAGAAGAGATGCACCATGGCTCATCTTTTTTGAATATTTCCCTTAGTTGCTCCAGTGCACCTCAGTTACACTGTGCACCCACTTGTGCCATTGCCCATTACACATTTGAATATCGAGCCCACAGAATACAAGAATAACATAAATAGGAAAAATAATACCAAGGAAAGCAATAAAAGTTTATCAAACAAGAAGTTAATTCAAACTAAGAAACTAATAAATTAACCACTATAAAATATCAACTAATACCATCTACACTTCAGATTTTCAACAGTCTACAAAAAAGATGTCAGCTGAAACTACAAGCCAACAGTGCCTGATCTTAGTTCAACAACAAGAACAACAAACTTCAACTAAAATCATCAACACACACTTAACAAAAATAGGAGAACACTGGGACCTGCTAACAATTCCACCAAACGAGCTAGATAGTAACCTACTCCACCTATCATCTATCAACAGCACTGGGTTGGAAGTCACTGACTCCATTAAATACCTTGGGATGATCTTGGCCAACAGCTTACACTTAAAAACCCATGTGAAGTCAGTAACAAAGACTGTGCGCCAGAAAATCAGGCTCCTATACAGACCTGGAGGGCATATAAGTAATGAAGTTCGGATGACAATCGCCACTGGAACACTACTACCAGTCCTGCTTTATGGGGCATTCTGCTACAACCTCTCCATGGCATGGAACTAAATAAACTGAGGGTATTGCATCATAAAGTTGCTCACTTTATCACCATAGCACATCCCCGAGAACACCAATGTAGTGTCCTTATTTCTATTAACTGGCCCTCACTTGAAGAGAGACTAGCCTATCTTACCCTCTGTCTTGCCTTTAAGGTATTCAAAGCAGCTCCCACCCCCAGCCTACTGGGTTACTCCAGTACAAAACCCAGAAGAGGTCACTTAGACCATCCACCTGCTCCACCCTGGAGGTCCCTAGGTCCAGAACTTGTGCAGGTCATAGGTCATTTGCAATCTCTGCCCCTACTCATTGGAACAGGCTACCACCAGAAGTCTCTATGTGTACATCAATAATCTCATTCAAAAAGGCATATAAGTCCTCACACTAATATCAAAGCAATGTAGCTGTAATATACAAAGTATATATGATACCTAGCACTTACCTGCCATTTCACCACCTGATTAATCTACCAGGGCCAAACACTAATAATATGTAATCTAGTTGATTGCCCTGAAGCAAATACTTCTATGTACAGTATGTATCTAATGTGATTATGCTTGCCCACTGCCCATTGCTGGTACAGTAGAAACTGCTTAAGTGGGATGCCCAGTTGGTAGGCTTTTAGTCCCAGTTAAGCAGCTATCCTGTATATCAGAAGCCAATTGCAAATGGCTTTGTTAAACACCATCTGCTTTTCCCAATTCCTCCGCTTGTACATTACACAGTTCTATTAGTTTTTTAACATCTGGCTCAGAACTCCTGCCATTTTAATGGAGTCTTTACAGTACTGTACTAAGTCACATGTGATCCAGACTTGGCATCTTTCTTCAGCTACAGTATGGTACTGCTGCTTGAGCGGAGCTCAATCCTGGCAAGCAGTCCCAATAGCAGAAAAGTAAACCCGCTGTATCTGTTACAAACAAGCTCCAATGAAAAGGCTCCCACATCCCATATCTCCAACAGCTTCTCCTACTCTCACAACAGCACTGTGCTCAGACAACACAGTAGGTGTTCTCATGGAGCTTACTTGAATCAGTTCTTCTGTCTTTTGCTCCACTCAGTGTGCTGCACTCAGATGATCACAACATAGTGATTGAAGAACTGTGTTTCAATCCTGTCTAACACACAAGTGCAAACCGATGAGATGCCAGTTGATAAAATCCAAGCAAAAATCGGAGCAACTCGGACAAGTTTGCAGTCATCATTTAATTGTAGGAGGCAGCCAGCAACAGGTACGGGGGTTGGGGGGATATGGAAAGCAATGCATTAGCACCTGCTCCGGGCCATTCACACCTATAAACAGCAGCTGCAGTGTATAAGTGGGACTGAATCATCCCCATTAGCTGACATCCCCATCCCTGTAAAGTGACAGCAGCCTACATAGGACAACAGAGCAACTTAATCAGTTCCTGGGGGGTCATCCCAATAAAGTGGATGTCTCCTTAACCGCGTCCTGATTAAATGGCTTGTACTGTACCCATAACTGTTCCTCTGAGCGCATCTGCATTATGTGCTCTTTCATCCTGCTTAACCATTCTTTATAATATGCTTGTTCAACTTTACTGTTTATTATGCTCAGCTTCATTACCTGTTGTTATTAACTTGTCTATGTAAACTGGTGTATGGTTGTAAACTTGTATTCCTATTGACTGTGAATAACTCCGTGTCAACCCTAAAAAAGGGGCAATTTGTCTCATTGGGCTCACCCGGGTTAATAACATTTCAATAAACAATAACAATAATAAAACATCTAGCAAAGTTTATTTTCACTCACTAAAGTCAAAATGGTTAGGAATGTGAACCTGGCACAATCTGAGGAATTCTAGGAAGCCTTGACTGTTACTCGGTTACTTTAGCAGAGAAAACTACTCTCACAGCATATACAGAGACAAAAATTAAATATTCAAGGGAACAAAAACAATGACCACAAAACAAAAATACATGTAAAAAGAGGGAAAAGGAAACCAGCCCAACCAAGCAGAACCACTGACCACAATAGAAATAGACCTACTCTATAGCACTTGTACCATAGGATTATACAGCCCAAATGCTTGTGCCATATGTTTTTTTTTTCAAAGATAGGGCTTCATTTTGCACTCAGGACCATTGGACAATGCAGTGTAAAATGTGGAGACCTCAAACTGTCACAAGATGCATGTATACATAGAGCATACAGAATGTCAAATGCTAATGCAGACTGGAGCAAAGCCAAGAAACACAAGACAAACAAAACCAAAAATGTACCAGACTAGAACTGACTCACAAAGAGACTCCATAACAGCCTATGAAATATATTCACAGCACAGACCACAACAGATGATGAAAGACAGTGCACCATTTTATGTCACCCTGAATGGTATTCACAAACCAAAATAAATCTCATTCTGCAATATGAAAATTGGAGAAAACAAGCTCAGAACTCAATAAAAGAAATCTACAACCTGGGACATACTTTGGAGACCTGAACCAGAATTACCACAGCCAAACTACACGAGTCAATGACCAGACCTTATATGCTTCAAACAATATCCCATAAAATCATAAAAGCAAATGCCAGAAAAAGACCTAGTCCTAATAGATTTCAAAAACTATCCTCCAGAATAACAAGCAGGAACACCCAAGCAAGCCACATACAGTAAGCTTTCCTAAAATACAGGAAGAAGCAGCAAGTAGAAGGAAATATAGCAGTACAAATATCAAAAATGTTTCACTAGCAAGCAGAAACTCAGCAAACCACCAGCATGCCCTTTCTTCATAATGAAAGAACTGTCCTGAACACGCTCCTTTCACACTCAATAGGTAATTCAAACCACCTGTAGTGCCCAACCCGAAGGCTCAGTTACCACACAGAACCAATGAAACATCCAAACTAATTCCATTCACAGGAGCGTACTCACCCAATGCAATTACTCCACTACTGATGATATTAACAGCCACTTGCTGCATCCCAGTAAGCACTAACCTTGTGTTCATGTACTCATGAACAACACCAGCACCAACCAGCGGCCTAATGATGATGCCTTCTGCCGAGCACATACAGAACATACAAGCAAGGAAATGTAATGTAAGCATGCTCACATCCATAGAAACGCTCATCAGCTTCATGCTTAATGTCACACACAATGCTAGCACACTCACTTCCACAGCAACACACATCAACAATGTGCACAACACCATGCACAATGCTAGCACGCTGACTTCCACAGCAACGCACATCAACAATGTGCACAACACCATGCACAATGCTCGTCAACAATGTGCACAACACCATGCACAATGCTAGCACGCTAACTTCCACAGCAACGCACATCAACAATGTGCACAACACCATGCACAATGCTCATCAACAATGTGCACAACACCATGCACAATGCTAGCACACTGACTTCCACAGCAACACACGTCAACAATGTGCACAACACCATGCACAGTGCTAGCATGCTCACTTCCACAGCAACACACGTCAACAATGTGCACATCATACACAATGCTATCACGCTGACTTTCACAGCAACACACGTCAACAATGTGCAGAACACCATGCACAGTACTAGCACGCTCACTTCCACAGCAACACATGTCAACAATGTGCACAACACCAATGCACAGTGCTAGCACGCTCACTTCCACAGCAACACATGTCAACAATGTGCACAACACCTTGCACAATGCTAGCATGCTCACTTCCACAGCAACACACGTCAACAATGTGCACAACACCTTGCACAGTGATAGCACGCTCACTTCCACAGCAACACACGTCAACAATGTGCACAACACCATGCACAATGCTAGCACGCTCCTTTCCACAGCAACACACACATCAACAATGTGCACAACACCATGCACAATGCTAGCACGCTCCTTTCCACAGCAACACACACATCAACAATGTGCACAACACCATGCACAATGCTAGCACACTCACTTCCATAGCAACACACACATCAACAATGTGCACAACACCATGCACAATGCTAGCATGCTCAAGTCAACAGCCATGGATGTCAGCAAAATGTGCAAAATGTTATGCACAATCCTAGCATGATGGCATAAAAAAAACATCAGCAACAGTAGGCAGAATCCTACGAAACAGAATGTCATCAGCAGCCTACACAGTAGGCAAAAGTCCAGTATAAAACATCACCTCAAGCAGCTAACAAAGCAGGAAAAACAACAGTAATAAAGTGACTCAAGCAGCCTACACAGTAGGCAAAACACCAGTAGTGCAAGGCAGTAGCCCACTACTACAGTCCTCACCAGCAGTCTACACGATACAACAAAAATGCCAGAAAGTAGGGACAGCACAAATAAACATGAGCCACAAACTGCAGATGGTAATAGCTCTCAACAACCAAAGGCTAGCACTTCTCCATCCATTCAATACAGTTCATCGCAAACTGCAACAACTGTAGACCTGACAACAAATGGAATAACCCTATTTGGGAGCACATGCAATGTCCGTGACATGTCTATTAAAATTTACAATGTCCAGTTAAGGAAAAGGAAAGCAAAGACCCAGTGGATCATAGGATCTGACAGTGATAGTGACTGAACATAAAAAAAAAGAACTTAATTCACACAAGAAACTAAAAAAGACTTATAGTGAAATGAACTAAAAGGACTTGAGAATTACTAAAACCCAGTGCAAACCATACTACTGAGATACTGTGCATTGTGAAAATAACATTGTAATATAAATTGGAAACAAAAAACAATACAATGTGACATTAACACTGTATGTGAATAAATACTGGAAACATGCAAACTCCTTGTACTGTATGTTGTCTTTCCTCATATGTTGCTTTCTTTCTTGAAACATAGAAACATTGAATTTGTCAGCAGACAAGGACTATGTGGTCCACCTAGTGTGCCCAGAGGGTCCCTGCCTAGTTTGAATCTGCAAAGACTAACTGGTTTGTGATGACTCTCCCTCCTTTCTGCTTATTTGCTAAGATTCCCCCTTCTCCAGTCCTTGTACCAATCCCCGGCCCCCCACTCTCCTACCACTGAGATCTTTATGGGTACTGACTAACAGTAAACAGAATGCCAATATTGGCAGCTTGCTAAGCAGATTTTTGGTGTCATATACCTCATACATCAAATCACTTAGTATCACTGTGTTTTCCTGATAAATGCTAAACATGTTGAGCAGCTATGTCCAATATAAATGGTAGTGGAACTGGAACAGTGGTCATAGCCATGTTGCATAGATCGCTTGGGTCAATTTGCTTTGGCTGACTGACCTTGCCATGCATCTCCACACAACTTCAGAAATGTTTTCTAGCATCTCCTGCAAGTAGCTGTATTCTTTTGCAACCTTATTGGCAACCACTGGCCATCATCCTGACTTTTAATCATATATAGGCAGTATCTGCAAAATACACCAAGTTATACCAATTAAATTGCCATGAACTTAACTGTTCATTACGATATTGGTAAAGATGACATCTTTTTGGTAATTTCATGCCTAAATTACACTAAACTATGGACAAAGTAGTAATAAATCCAAAAGTAATACAAAGAGCAAAAATCCTATTTTCTTTACATTATTTGCTGATTATAAAGTGGCTAGAGAAAATAATGTATCCTTGTTGGCTGGAACCTACTGTATGTATTAGATCTGTTTAATGCACAGGTGAAAAAAACAGTGACAATCACACATTAAAATATGGTTGTCCCTGGTGTATATTAACCCCCTCCACAACCCCATTGAGCGTCAGAACCAAACCCCTCTCCAAACCTGCCCATTCATATCCCTCCAACCATTTCCATACAGATGGCTCACGCTTACACCATCTGACAACCTTACACTCAGTGACAGTAACCATCTCAACCACTTCACTTACCACCTCAGCTTTGGGACAGATTAGTGACACAGAGGAAAAAACATGCATACTGTAGAAACAGTGGTTCCCACAGTACTGTTGTTTGCTCAGTGACATTTAGATAGCTGTCAGCAGAGGTGATTATCAACATGGATGGTCCTGTCATCTTCACTGGGTGTACCATCATAAGGTAGAGTTAGAGGGGAACACCATGGGAGGAAGGTGGTGGATGGGCCAGACCAGGCGGGTTGAGAGGTGACTTTGGTTCTGATTTATGCGGAGGACAATATATACCATGGCTAGCTGGAAATCAGTTGTACAACAGTGTAGACTCCTATTAATTCCACCTTTTTTTGCACATCTCTTCTTAATCAAGATGACTATTATAGTCTATAGCTGCCAAGTAACACTGGACCTTGTATACAGGATATGAGTAAGAAAACCTCCTGGAGGCATACATTAGTACACGCTGATGGAACAGCTCTAGCTCTGATGTTGATCGTTTGAGCATAAATAATAAACATAGGTTATGTCATATGTAATCAAAAGAAAATAATTTCCATTCACAGTTCATCACACAAAATACTGTGTGAACTTGATGTAGTGGTTAACAATAACAACCATTTACAAAGTCATATGGGTGGGGACATTGGAAGATGTCTCACTTGCTACAAGGGTTAGATCACTTAGTATCCCAAAAGCAGAGTACTGGTCAAAACTGACATATTGAATGGCATGGTCAGTGAAGCATTCACCCATTCGCAAAAGTCCCTAAAAAGGGTTAGTGTACATATGCAAAGCTACCGACTGCTCTTATGGGAATATTATGAAAGACAGAAACTGAAAAGACAGAATGCCAGGAGCCCGACATTGACTTGCCGAAACTCAGAATCCCAACACTCGGTAATTGCTCATGGTTGAGTTTGTAATCATAAATACGGGAAGGGGGATGAAGCCCTCCACATTTGGGGGTGCAGGGCCAAAGCCCCCTGAAACATGAAGAAAACCTCTGCCACAGGCAATAACCGAGTGTTGGGATTCCAAGTTTCAGGAAGTCAGTTCCGGGCTTCTGACACTCGGTATTTTCAGTTTCTGTCTTTTGTAGTAAATCTGCTCTTGCACATAGGTGCACTGGCATATTCAAAGCTCTGGTTAGATGGCAAATAACTGTTACTGTCAAAACTAATTATTGACTTCCCACACCAGAGGCTTGACTCTCAAAGGTCGGCACAAGGTTCGTCAAAGACCGCATGTGCCAATTGCCGGTGCACCAGGGACCCTGAGCCTGTTTCACTATTGGGTAGGGTCCTGGTGGCAAAGTACCACAGCTTGTGGCAATTGTGGCTGTGTGCCAAACAGACAGCACATCTTCGAGGTTTTCTGCAAACTGCGGGGTAGTTGGGTGGCTGCTGCACCCATGGACAGTGACCTGTACAACAAGCACAATACATCCCTGCCCTGGTGGCTAGCAGTCCTGCTTTCTTATCCACAGCCTGCCCACATTTAAATAAAATATCACTTTCCCTGGTGATCTAGCAGACCCCCCTCCCTCTGTCTGATCTGCCTATATTTAAATAAAATATCACTTTCCCTGGTGATCTAGCAGACCCCCCTCCTTCAGCCTGATCTGCCTATATGTAAATAAAATATCACTTTCCCTGGTGATCTAGCAGACCCCCCTCCCTCAGCCTGATCTGCCTATATGTGAATAAAATATCACTTTCCCTGGTGATCTAGCAGACCCCCCTCCCTCAGCCTGATCTGCCTATACATAAATAAAATATCACTTTCCCTGGTGATCTACAGGACCCCCTCACTAACCCCAATCTGTCTGCATTTAAATAAAATATCACTTTCCCTGGTGGTCTAGAGGACCCCTCCTCCCTGGCAGGCAGTACCTCACCATCCTGATCCCCTCATCTCATCCCCGAGCCGGTGACCAGCACAGCCCTCCTGTCTCCATCATGGCTGGCTGCTGATTGAGCTCTGAATGAGCACATACTGCATACAGTACATGCTCATTGACATTGACTGACAGCTCAGAGTGATCTGTCATTCAGTGAGCACTTACTATCTATAGCAGGCGCTCATTGAGAACTCAGTCAGTGGTGAGCCATGGTGGAGAGAGGAGAGCTGTCCTGGTTGCCAGCTCTAGGATGGGATGGGGGAAGCAGGGTTGCTGGGCTCTGCCTACTGGGGTGGGGGGATCTGCTAGACCTCCATGGAAAGTGATATTTTATTTAAATATGGGCATATTGGGGTTAAGGAGAGTGTTCCCTAGATCACCAGGGAAAGTCATATTTTATTTAACTACAGGCAGATCAGGGTTAGGGAGGGGGTCCACTAGATCACAAGGGAAAGTGATATCTTACTTAAATATGGGCAGACTGGGGTTAGGGAGGTGGCACTAGATCACCAGGGAAACTGGTATTTTATTTAAATCTGGAAGATTGGGGTTAGAGGGTGTCTGCTAGATCACCGGGGGAAGTGGTATTTTATTTAAATATGGGCAGATTGGGGTTAGGGAGGGTGTCCCCTAGATCACCAGGGAAAGTGATATTTAATTTAAATATGGGTAGATCAGGGTTAGGGAGGGGATCCACTAGATCACCAGGGAAAGTGATATTTAATTTAAATACAGGCAGATCTGGGTTAGGAAGGGGGTCCACTAGAACACCAGGGAAAGTGATATTTTACTTAAATATGGGCAGATTGGGGTTAGGGAGGCGGTCACTAGATCACCAGGGAAAGTGATATTTTATTTAAATACCATCAGATCAGGGTTAAAGGGTGTCTGCTAGATCACCAGGGGAAAGTGATATTTTATTTACATATGAGCAGATCGGGGTTAGGGAGGGTATCCCCTAGATCACCAGGTAAAGTGATATTTAATTTAAATATGGGTAGATCAGGGTTAGGGAGGGGGTCTGCTAGATCACCAGGGAATGTGATATTTAATTTAAATATGGCTAGATCAGGGTTAGGGAGGGGTTCTGCTAGATTACCAGGGAATGTGATATTTAATTTAAATACAGGCAGATCTGGGTTAGGGAGAAGGGTCCGCTAGAGCACCAGCAAAAGTGATATTTTACTTAAATACAGGCAGATTGGAGATAGGGAGGGGGTCTGTGGCACATGTTCTGTTCTGCAGAGGGAGGGCTCCGGGTTGGCGCAAGGTCTCTAACCCTCCCAGTGGACACACTTCTAAGTACCATTACACCAGCCCTGGCTGATCTAACAGTACTTAGAAATTCTCCCTCTGTGAGGGTTTAGTGAATCTTGATTTAGAGGATAGGGCAGCTTGTGTCTGTTGTAAGCCCCCTAGCACCATGGCTCAGCCCATTTTGTTGTGCAAGGCTGGCGCAAGCCCTCTTTGGCACAGGCTTCCTGCGTTTGGCACAGGCTGCTTTTGTGAATTGCTCCCAGTGCATCTTTTGTTGTGTGCCACACCTTGTGCCATTCCTTGTGGTGCAAGCCCCTTGCGGCATTCAAGGGAGCTTGGTGAACTGGGACCCAGGTCTTTGGGGCCCAGGCTTCCCCTACAAATCATCTGCCCTGTATTAATACATAATGTTCTCTGGCAACAGTATTATCTCACTCCCTCCCTTCAACTGTGACTGGCATGGCATGTTACTAGCATTTTCCTGGTGTCCAGTAGTTTCCCAGGCTGTCCGTCATGCTGAAGACCACCCAACCTGTCTTACCCACCAAGTTGCCTCTATCACCTCCCACCACTGGGCCCACATGTATCCCAGTAGTCAGATTATGTGATGCATGTCCAGCGAATGGCATAGCATCTTGCTCACCAGCTTGGCTGGTCACTGTCTGAATGACAGGGAGTGAGTGTGTGACTAATTGAAAAAAAATCATTTGCCGGGGTGGTCCTTAGTAAGAGCAATCAAAGGAGATTGGGGACTACTAAACATCATGGAATGATAGTAACATGCCAGGAATGTGATTTGGAGGTCTGAGGGACTCTAGACTGTCTGGGTGATATTTAATTTGTCATGGAAACACTAGCAATAGATGTAGATTTACTTCTTCAATTAACGTATTCCTTCATTATTCAAAGGTAATTTGTAGTTCATACAAAATAAAAAAAAAATGTATTCAGCTATTTGTTTTGACACATACCAGAAATTCAAAATGTATGGTACAGTGCCAATAATCCCATTGTCAAGGATATTTTTTTCCAAGTTTGTTGTGAGTAGTAGAACTTTTGACAAGCCATTCCTTATTTTGTTCATCCTGCAAAGAACTATACAGGTATTGAGTGACTCCTAAGGCACTGCCAATGGCCCACTGATGTTCATTAACCACATGGTGGAGCAAAGAACTCTACATATCCTTGTGACAACAAAGGGGAAAAAAGGCATTATGTTAGTTCCAGAATTGCTCTTTACTATTTCCTCTTAAGTAAATCTTACCATGAATGCATAATGCATTGGTAGATTCTCTGCAGCAAAACCAGAAATGATTGACAATGTCTGTGAACCATGATGCAAGAACCTTGCAATCATTTTGCTGGCTGATCTTGTAAGTGAAAAAAAAAAAAGAACAAACAATATATAATTAGACAATATTTTAATACAAACTGGTATAACCAAGTCATATTTATGAGATGGATTATGAATATAATGTAACCACACAGCATATCACAGAAGTGTTGATTATTTTTTTTGTCAATTGCACACTGTACCTGAACAACAAAATTATTTTTAAATGAAAGACCTTGCTGCATACATAGGCCCAGGGATATATTTCATGTCAATGTTTTCTGTGTTTCACAATGCACCTGAGCGTGCATTTATAACACAAGTACCCACACCCTGTTGTATCATATTGGGTACTTGACATACATAGAGTAATGTAATAAAATATCTGCTATAGACTTCAGTAAAGCGTGGCTATGGAGTTCACCCTGGTTAGACATCACCACAACAGATATCACTGTGCCACACTCTGGAACTGAGAGTGGAGAGTGAAAGCGATTTATTTCTCACTTCACCTCAAGCTGGAGAAGACTTCCCCCACACAAGGTATTTCACAGTAGTGAGCTACTCATGACTGTACCCTGCAAAGAAATTGTTAAAATAAAAGGTCTGACCTCTACTGCATACTCAGTTGCTGTCAAAAGAAAATGCAATCCATCACTGGATTCTTCAGCTGTCCCATTTCATTGACAACTCCAGTTGATGCTGCAACTCACTCCCTACTCCCCATCTCCCAAAACATTACAAGCATTATGACAAAATAGTCCGTCTCTTATTATTCAACAACCCAGACCATGTTGTGTCTTCTTGCTGACATAATCACCCAAAGTGTACATTTGTATGGATGTCAGATATTGTACTCACTGTGATCATTTTCTTCCCAAGATTTGTTGCCCCATGCTATATGTCATGGGAGTGGTTTATTTGTCAAAAATCCTTCCCTGTTAGTATAGGAAAATAAACGATTTATGTACATCTTTGTGGTGTTCATTCAAGTTTGTTTTACTTACTCATTAATGCTGACATTTGAGAGTATGTATCTGTGACTACTTCACTGATGACAATTTAATTCTTCAACTACTTCATAAATACTCATTGGAAGGCTTCTTTTCCCATCAATGGCAATTTCAGTTTTTTTCTTGTTTGTCCACAGCTTCAATCGCTATATAGAGGATAATGTATGGGCATCAGTTAACAACAACGCTGTATTCACTTTGAGAGGTTACCATGGCAACTGTGTAAACCTCGAGAGTGAAGCTCAAGAGGTTTACTGTTGCCTGGTAACCTCGAGAAGTGAATTCAGCGATGTTGTTAACTGATTCCCATACATTGTCTTGTATAGTGAATGGGCATCAGCTGAACATATCTTGATCGTGCCTGTGATTACCTCACACTCGTAGTGAGCATTGTGCTATTGCTCATTTCCTCCCAACATGACAAGGAGAAACCCCACTCGGTCTATGTTCTCCCTCTGTCACAGACTCAAGTTTTTTAACTAAATATGACGTTACCCACTTGTGCCGAACATCAGGACTGTGTCCTTTCATCAGCGCTGCTGTCTATTTATGAAAGGATGTCACCGCTGCAGCTATTTCCCCATGATCTAAATCGATCTGTTCTCCACTTGGCTGTTTACACGGAGCTGAGTGTTGCCTAATGCGCATGTGCAAGGACGTTCCATGTTGTTGTACCATTGATGTGACGTTCTCAAGATGGTACAACAGCAATATTACATCACATCGATGGTACAACAACTCTATCTTTTCATGGAATTCAGTGAACAACAAAGCTCTCCCATACACTATAATTTTTTTATGCGTTATAGTCCACTAATGTATAAGTACAGTACAGTTAATAACACTCGCTCAAATAAACTCAAATTTGCTGTTAGTCTTAATAAAACTGTCAAAAGAAATAATTATATAACACAGAGACTGCCACCTTTATGGAACTCTGTTCCTCACCATGTAGTTTCAAGTGACAATATTAACCAATTCAAACACAGACTTGATCAACACATGGGCAATAGAAAATTTTTCTTCCACCATTAGGACAAATGGTGACGAGTTCTATATGGGCTTGCCCTCTAACTTGTAAAAACCTATGAACCAATGAACAATGCCCAGGACTATCCCTACAGCCCTCTCCTGCTGTGACAAAAGTATTTGGAATTCATTAAGTAAGTAATAAGACATGACAGGTTGTGTATTATAGGATTTTAATGCACATTCCAGGGGTGTAGTAAGGCACAAGGCTGAAGGCTGAGTGTTCCTACACCCCTGGAAAGTACATTAAAATCCTATGATGCACACCCTGGAGGAGCTAATTATACTTACAAAATGGCTCTAAGTAGTTTTTTTGGGGGAGGAAAATAAGATTTGGCATGTGATAGTGTGTTTATAAAGATTTAATGCACGATCAGGTGACCACTCTCAGACAATGAAATTTCTAGATTTCTTCTTACCCATTTTATAATACATAATAATTAGTAAAATAAATTTGCATAGTAAAAGTTAGATATAATTTTCATGGTGCTCACTCTAGATTACAGTTTTCTATTTTATGGCTATTATTTCAAATTGTAAGTTTTATATATTCTCAAATGGTTCAAATATTGTTTTATTATGAACTAGTAATGCAAGACACATTACGCACCATTTCTCTAAAAATTTAATTAAACTGACATGAAATTTCTTATCATTTTCATACCAATTACAGTTACTTGTTTACCTGCATACCACACTACATATTCTTAAAGACTAGTGCAACAAAACATTATTGAACCTGAAAAAAAAATTGTTGAGCTCAGCATCAAGAGGTTCATACTTTTCCCCATTAATGCTGTTTTACCAAAGTTGTTCCCAGACATAACAAAATCATCGGCATATGCCTGGCCCCTAAGTAATGATTGTGAGCACCATCAACAAGCTTCATGATTGGAAGAAGATTTCTATGAAAAAGACATACATATGTTACAGTCTGTTATAACTTTTGGTACTTCAGTGAAACCAAAATGTTTTCATCAATACATATATTATTTTTGAGGGTTAAGTTCAAATTATTCTTGTCATATAACATTGTTATGAAATGCTTCAGACACATTTAATAATTTGTAAGTGTATTTCAAAATTCAAAACCCTATCAAAGCAACAGTATTGACAGACAAAGAAGTATAATTAAACAATAATGCATTAAAGGGTGTGGTTTACCATGGGCTATTGTCACACCTCAGGTGCATTGTGAGGCATGAGGCCACAGGCCAAGTGTCTCATGCACCCGAGAAGTGACGATATCCCATGATATACCACACCCTGGAATGCATTATTGCGATTATAAACTGGGTAAACATCTCTATTAATAAAAAGGGGAAAGAAACTATTTCAAAATATGTGAAACATTATTTTTAGGGTATCGTAAGAATACATTTTGATAAAATAGTTCTTTGTGGGTTGTGGTCAGCAGGTGGCGCTACTGGTGTAGGAAGTGCATACTAGTGCAGAGGAAGTTTCATTAGCGTTCGTGTTGGTGCCTCCCCTATAATGCTTGGTAGCGCTGGCTGAGAATCATCAGGTTCACTGACCCCCCGTCATGCAATGTGTGAAATGTTGGGTTTGTCAGACCTCAGTATTTAATAATAAATATTAATAATAAATAATAATAATAATAATAATAATAGGAAAAAAATAATAATAAAACTTTATTTTTATGGCACTTTTCCAAAACCAAGGTGCCTAACAAAAAATTAAAAAAGGTAAATATCATAGCAGCTTAGATAAATAAGACAAAAAAAAAATCAATCAATCACCAAATGCTTGGTGCCAGAGATGGGTTTTCAAAGCTCATTTAAATCCCTCCATGGTCATGCACACACATAACTGGTGGGGTAGAATTATTTCAAAAGGATGGGGTCACATGCATAAATGTCCGGGCCCCAGAAGATTTTAAACACACCCTTGGAATTTCCAGCAAACCCTCGTCAGCTGAGCGGAGCGATCACTCAGGGTGGTAAGGTACCAGAAGCTCTTTCAAGTAGTCTGGGCCCTGTCCGTGTTGGGCTTTGTAAGTCAAAAGACCAACTTTAAAGGTAATCCACCACTGTACCGGCAGCCAGTGCAGACCGCGTAGCACTGGAGAAATATGGCAGGACCGTGAGGTTCCCCGCAAAACACAAAGACTAAATGCCTGGTGTTTGTGCATTGTTTCTGGCCAGGGACCTTGAATCCCTTGAAGAAGTAAAGCCGTGGTGAGTGGTTGGACAGTTGCCGGAAAAAAGTTAAACAAAGTTTACTGTATGTGTTGGTGGCCCAAGGATGTTTCTATTTAGTTGTAACTGAATGAATTACTTATTGGCAGCAAGTATCATTCAGCTGAGGATGGTCTTAACCACTGCTGTTCAGCTACTTCCATGTTTAAGTGTAGTGGTGGTGTAGCGGTTTCTTCATTTCTGTAATTAGGTGGATTACTTGCTGCGGCAAGTGAGGGGACCATTTTTCTGTGTATAGATACATAGATACATAGACACTGTAAGCAGATAAGGTCCTGTGACCCATCCAGTCTGCCCATTTAAGCTTGTAAGTTCACTTTACGTTTTTCTATAAGCCTGTTGCCCCTTACCCCTGACCTCCAGAATTCCCTTATGTCTATCCCCTGCATTCTTAAATCCTGTGATTGTTTTAGACCCCACCACTTCCTCTGGCAGGGTTTTCCACTTGTCCACCACCCTTTCCATGAATACATTCTTCCTGACATTTCCTCTGAATTGACCTCCCTCCAACTTTATCCCATGCCATCTAGCCTGGAACATCTTTTTTGCTGGAAAATAGTGTATTCCTGCACCCTGTTCCTCCCTGTAAGGTACTTGTATGTCTCTATCATATCCACTCTCTCCCTCCTCTCCTCTCCTCCAGGGAGTACATATTCAGGTCCTTCAGCCTGTGCTCATAGGACTTGTGATGTAATCCCTGTACCATCTTTGTTGCCCTCCTCTGAACCTTCTCTACCCTTTCTATGTACTTACGTAGGTAAGGTCTCCAGAATTGTTCACTGTACTCCAGGTGGGGCCTCACTAATGTCTTGTACAGTGGAATTATGACCTCCCTTTTCCTGCTGGTGATGCCCCTGCCTATGCATCCCAACATCCTATTTGCTTTACCTGCTGCCTTGTCACACTGTTTCCCTACTTTAAGGTCATCAGAGATGACAACCCAAAGGTTCCTTTCCTGCTTGGTGCATGCTATATCCTCACCCTCCCAGCTGATATGGTGTTCCTGGGTTTTTATGCACATATGTATTATTTTGCACTTTTTTGCATTGAATTTCAACTGCCAAACCCTTGACCATTCTTCAAGCTTATGCAGGTCCCTCCTCATTCTGTTTACATCCTCTGCCATGCCCACTCTGTTACAGAGCTTTGTGTCTTCAGTAAACAGGGAAATTCTTCCTTCTAGGTCCTGCGTAATGTCTCTGATGAAGACGTTGAATAGGACTGGCCCCAGCACACATTACATGATTTGTTGTTGTGGCTGGACGGTGTTTCCTTTTGCTGTGTACTTCTTGGCTGCTATTTTCTGTACGTGTTTACTGCTGATGTGTCAGCGGTTAGATGAGTTTGTGGTTAGTGGTCAGTGAGGAGGCTGGTGGCCGGAAGTTTTTTGAAGCCATGAGTATGTAGCCTGATATCATCATGGCTTCAAATACCTCTCTGTCAATCAGAGTCCTTACATTTTCTGATCCAGTTCGTAATCATTATTACAATGTACACACAATTATTAAAACAATTGCATTCCTCTCATTTGATGGTAAATGCAATGTTTTTGTGATGTTATTTATTCATTTAATTATAATTGCTTCTAAGGAAAAAAAAACTAATTACAAATTATTACAGATTGTTACAGACTTAAAAAATTTCATTTACTACTCACTCTTATCAAATGCAACACTGAAAACACATGGTGTACTGAAAGATTAACTTCATTTCTACATTTATCACAGTTATAAATTTGAATTTTTAGCCAATACCATCAGAGCATTTTGCAGAATAAAA
Source organism: Neoceratodus forsteri (assembly GCA_016271365.2). Lineage (NCBI taxonomy): Eukaryota > Metazoa > Chordata > Ceratodontiformes > Ceratodontidae > Neoceratodus > Neoceratodus forsteri. Next base: position 930,663,219 of record CM057453.1, read on the forward strand.
AATGTTACCATTCACTACTGGATTTTGTTTCTGTATCAGTAGCACATGTACATCATTGTTATTTTCACTTTTGTTTAAATTGTCAAAGGCCACAATCTCTTCTGCAACTGGTGTTTTCTGAAGATGATGAGCAGTAGCAAAACCATGGACAAATGATAGCTACTGTAAGACTGATTCAGCATTACTCAAGAAATTCAAAGAATGTACACTAATAGATTAGTTAAATTTTACACAGTACTTCATTACCTATTTGAATAATTTCTGAATTGAGAATATAAGCTTTAAGGTAATTTTCACTGTAGTTATCATCCACATTCTTTTCATCATTCTATATTCTGCTGAAAAAAATGATAAAAATGAATTCAGACACTGTTCAAAATAAAATTTGGCTGGAAAATATACTGTAGTAAGTTCACATACTCCACATTCTCCAGAAAAATATATTCTGCCCATTGTTCATTCTTAGACATACAGTATATCTGAAATATAAAATCACACATGCCCCCACAATGCAAAGCATCATGGGCTGCATATGCAAATCACCACAGAATATTATACTGGTTCAACTTTAAGCAGAAATGCATGGTGCATATCTGAAATATACTGCCAAGTCATCCACTTGTTGTCAGCAGCAACTCAATCTCAGACATAGTAGAACCACTGCAAAATGAACAGTTGAGGTTGTTGTGCAACTAGTTTGAAAATAATACAGTGGATTCACACATTTTACATACAACTTATTTTGAAACGTGATCACTGCATTACAGTTCCAGATCATCAATCATTTAAAATGCAGATCATGAAGATGGTATGACACAAAGCATTGAAGGGTTCCTTGGAACACTAGTTGGATAAAAGCATCAGTGTCAAGTTGTGTAATTAGTATACATCATATAGACAGGTAGATAGACAGATATAGATATATAGATATACAGAGTTAAATTTACATTTACACTATCATGTGTTCTATAATACAAGTATACAATTAGTGCTGTATCCAAAAGTAACATACAACCTGTTTTAGCTTAAAGCATAAGTATTGTCCATTTCTAGTTGAATTACAATACAATTATGTCCTACCTTGATGATGTGGTATAATCAACTTATATGGAAGTTATATGTTGGTCTACATTCACTCTTCTTTGTATATCATATGGAGAATGATCTATACATTGGTGCAAATTTATTTATTTATTTATTGCAATTGTTTCACCAGGAAAGGCATATTGAGCAACAAGATGCTCGTCTCCTGGTGCGACCTGGGGGGTACACATGGATATGATAACACGCAGGTTATCAAGTGAACAGTTAACAGAAGCAAATAAAAAGCAGCATAAGGATACACAGTTGCATGAATACGCAAGCAGCGCACATTGAATGCTTAGGATATTATAGTATCAGATAACAATTTTTGTGACAAGAAGCTTCAGACAAGGTAAATTATCACAGTAGTAACAGCTGTAAACAACAGAGGACATATGTCACAGTTGTACAGTTATACACAGTACATAGGGCAAAATAGGCCCAGGACATATGTGCAAGGTTGGGGTTATATGCCAACTTCTGTAGCAAGGCTAAGGCTGCTAGTCAGGCATTGGGGAGGGGATAGTGGGGCATGGCAGGTTCAGGGACAGGTGCAATTTGTAGTAAGGAAGTTTGCTAGGGCAGTAGACAGAGAGTAGGAAGAGGAGGAGTGCTGAATCTGCGGTGGGAGGGCATTCCAGACCTTGGGTAGCTGTTGTGAGAAGGCAGCTTCTGCCTAGGGACTGAAAGTTGGCAGGAGTCACTGGATCTAAGATGATAGGAGCAGGGTGGGGCATCTGTGAGCACAGTGGCAAGGTAGGAGGGGATGGACCAAAGCCATAGGTTGGAGACAAATTTAGCACAGTGAGAGATACGGCAGTTTTCAAGGGACGGTAGTGCCAAGGCTCGGTAGAGGTCGCAGTGGTGGATGAGGTGAGAGGCATCGAGAGCAAAGCAGCAGAAGGCATTATAAAATGTGTCCAGTTTAGATAGGGTGGACTTAGGGGCTGCACTGTATACAATGTCACAGTAGTCAATGGAGGGCAGTATCATCTTCAGGACCAGTTCAAGTCGGACTCAGGGAGAGAGGCTGCTGTGGTTCCTAAATGGTGCACTGAGCATGGGCATAGTTCTTTTGAGATAGTATCAATGTGATCAGACGAGGATTGATGGCTGTGGAGCCAGACCCCCAAGTAACAGAACAAGGAGACATCTTCAAGTTTTTGGCCATCCAGGGTGGCGAAGTAGGGAAGGAAGGGGAGTCTGGCCAGGCGTTGTCATGTGCCGAAGGTCATAGTGACAGTTTTTTTTGCATTTAGGGAGAGCTGGTGCAAACTAAACCATTGCTGTACCTTGTTGAAGTCAGCTTGGAGGTTTGATTGTACCACATCAGGGGCGGAGCCCGAGTAGTAGAGTACAGTATGATCTGCATACATGTGGATTAAGGAAGTAGAGCAGATGAGTGGCAGGTCATTTAGGAATATAGAGAACAGAATGGGACCAAGAATCGACCCCTGTGGGACACCGGTAGTTAAGGGAAGGGGGGGGTGGAGATCACATTTGAGACTCTAACGGACTGAGTTCTATCAGAGGGGTATGATCTGAACCAGTTTGTGACTGCGACAGAGAGGCCTGATTCAGTGACACTCGAGAGCAATATGGGGTGGGAGACGGTATCGAAGGGTTTTGCAAGGTCAACAGAAATGGCTGAGGTGATCAGTCCACTGTCCATGCCTGTCAGGATAGTGTCTGTAAGCCTTATCAGGGAGGAGGTGGTGGAGTGTCCCTTCCTGAAGCCAGACTGGAATGGCGTGAAGAATTTGGAGTCAGTGAGGAAGGAGGTAAGTTGGGTGAGCACAAGGTGCTCTTGTAGTTTTGCTATGGCTGGGAGGAGGGAGATAGGGCAGTAGTTAGAGGGGGAGGTAGGGGCACCTCCTTTTGGCAGAGGGATGACAATGGCATGCTTCCATGCATGGGTAATGGCAGTGGCAGCAAAGGATTGGTTTAGGAGTTTGGCAAATGGAGTTGCTATAGCGGGGGTGGAGAGGTATAGAAATTTGGGGTCTAATCCATCTGGGGATTTGCCTTTTGAAGGGTTGAGAGAAAGTAATGCATCTAGGGCCTCAATTGCAGAGATGTCTTTGAAGGAAAAGGAGCAAGGTCTAGTCTGGGTCTTTATGTCTGTAGGCGGTGCAAGAGGTGTAGTGTTGGGCAGGGAAGAGAGGAGGGTGGCGACTGCTGTGGGCTCTGATAGGAGAGTTATTAACATTTAACATTGGAGTGGGATTGTCAGCCAGTGGGGTGACTGGAGGGGGCTGCTGAAGTACTCTGCTTTTGCAAGATGAATGGCTCTGGTGTATTTGTTACGGAGCATGCGGTATGTGGAGAGATGTTGTGGGAGGTGTGAGGATTTATGCGTTTTCCAGGCTTTGTCCTGTGTGATGTGACATGCAATCAGTTCTTGGGTGATCCAAGGTAGGTGGTTTCCTCGTATTCTTGTACGACGCAGTGGAGCGTGTGTATTCCAGATGCTGAGGAATGTGTTTTTAAAGTGTAGAAAGGCATCATCAGTGGAGATCAGTGGAGATCGTAGGAGGGGTAGGGGCCCAGTTTGCTAGCGCAAGGTCATCTAATACAGGGGCTAGATTGAGAGATTTATAGGAGCGTTGGACTACAAATTTAATGGGGGATTTTGGGATTTTGGGGGTGGATTTTACGCACTAAGAAGGTTACGTGGTGGTCGCTGAGGGAGTCGGGAAGAATACCGGCTTGTTTGACCCAGTGGAGGTAAATGGTAACGTCCAGCATCCAATAGAGCTACAAAGATGAAAGGCGACTGTATTGGAACAAATGTTATGAGATTTGTCCACTATAGTCACAATTTTATGCTTCATTGTAAACCTCACACTTCCTGTATAGTTAAAAGAATGCAGGCAGTTTGCCAGAGAACTGTGATGTGAAGAAACACAATACTAACAAGTAAAAGATAAAAGAAGCACCAATTGTAACAAAAAGAGGCAAATCAATTTTTCATATGATTGTGTCAAATCAAGAAGTGGAAAATGAACTGCTCAACATTACCATGGAACAATAAAAATTATGACTGAGTTATTGACAGAACCAACTATGATCACAAAAATAACCTAACTGGTTATAACTTAAAGAGGACCTTTCATGATGATCCAAAAAAGTTACAGCTTGTACTCATTATATGCAGTACAAGACCTGAAAAGGTTTGTGCATTTGTTATTTCTGGCCAAGGTTTATTCTGCCTTCCATAATCTGGATTTGATTTTGAGCCCTGCTGCACTTTACTTTGCTGTTCAGCTGCTGGGCTGCTAGCTCTTGATGACGTCACTATAGGGTAGAGGAGTGACTCACACTGTGCAGTACCATGCAGTTGCAACAATACTGAAAGGGAAACCTACCAGTTCTCAGTGTACATACTGTGTTTCCTCTTCACCAAGACACTCTGTTAGCAATGCATTATGCCAAAATCCAAATGCCTTGTCAGTATGTTGTTTTTTTTGTGAAATTGACTCTGTCCTATAGTGATGTCAGCAGTACAACCCTGGGCTCACACCAACACCAGGCTTGCTATAGAAGCTCTGATACACCCTGCAGTTTTTAGCAGCTAAGAATGCAAAAACTAACTGCAGCAGACAGTAATGAAATACAATTCCAGAATCAATGCAAGAAGGGGTAATTTATGCATGAAAGTCAAAAGGACTGGGGAAGTCCTCTTTAAACACTACTAATTGGTTAGAAGTTATGTCATGAATATGGTTAATGATTGCATATACCTCACATCAGAAAGCACTGTAGCATGCCTGAGATACCTTTCTGTAGTAATGATGGCACTGCTCTATAAATATTGCAGTTCTACAAACTTATTTCTTCCTCATATATGAAAGGACATTGTAAAAAAGATTTTACTTGCTAGGAAAAGTAGGGTATTGTGACAAATTGATGTACTTTTCATGAATGAGATGTAACCCCTAGGTGGCGCTATTCCAAGGGCTACTACCCCTGCCTGCTTGGCTAGTAGCAGGTTAAGGGGCCCGAGTTCTGAAACGGGTGCCTCAACCTGGAGGTCAGGATTGGTAGTGGTTAAGCTAACCTGGGACACTGTAACCCCCCCTCTTTCCTTACTAGTGGCAGGAGCAATACACAATAATCACTTTCACAATACCCCTGATACACCACACAAGTACCCACACTGTTTGCACTTACCACCAGGGATTTCCTCTTGCTTGACCCTGGGAACCCCCCATAAAACAAGGTTATACACAGCAAATAACAGTAGTACAGTACTCTTGCACAAACTGGAACCACAGTCAGGGTAAATGCAAAAAAGAGTTAGATCTGATTTATTTAAGGGACTTGAACAAGGGAGGGGCATAATCAGGTTAATTTGCTTAAAGACTCTAGCATTCAAACAGTTATGCATGCACTTCAGGGTCTATAAACAGTCACACACTCTGGGTACCCAAATGGAGAAAAGTGGGCTAGCCAGAAATGTTGCAGCTGGTTGGGACCCTGTGATGGAAGAAAACAACATGCACCACACACACTAATTGTAAACCGGAGCCGGAGGGCTCAGTTCGTGAAAAGAAAACAACAAGACAATCAGATGACACACTTTTAGATTAGGCTGTTGTTGCAGGGAGCTACCCTGATGATTACTCATGATATCTAAGACTGGACACAGGCTGGACGAAAGTTGAGATTGCAGGTGGTTGATCTGGAGTGCCAGGAGAAGCAGGGCCCACATGATTCGCCGAGGCATTGTTTCTGTTCAAGCGTGGAGCAGGGGGCTGATCCCCAGGCAGATCTCTCACCGATGGCTTTCTCTGTGCAGCAGGTAGTCTGGCTGGGCCAGTGTGGCAAGGCCCCGGCCAAATGGAGACAGATTCGGATACAGTCCGTTTTGGGCTGGATACAGCTTCCAGCAAGCAGAACACAGTTCACACAGTGGGGAACCAAATCAGGACCCATTAACAACTCACAGCACATTTACATGTAAGGAAATTCTACTGTACTAGGCAAACCGCGCTTCGGTCATGATCACAGAGTCTCTGCACAAACCGGGAATTCAAAAGCAGCTGGAAATCCTGACAGGCTGATCGCATTCAGCAAAATATTTGGTCTTCTTCAGGTATGAGCCTGGTAAAAAATCAGTGGCTTACTTCGTTCTCACAAACTTGGATTTAGTCTGAAATAATTCTCTTCTCTCCCTCTCGGGGCAGCAGGCAGATATGCAGGCCACAACTCAGGCCTTTCCATTGCTCTCCCGCGCAAAACAGCTCAGACAGCTGCTTGACTGTCTCAAGCTGTGTGCCTCTTCAGCTCGCAAGTTAGATCTGACTTAAACAGCAGGCAGCTTGGGGATTTCCTTCAGAACCAAAAGGTTCGGTTGGCTGATTCAGCTGTCAGTCAAAGCAAGAGCTCCCCCCTTCAGTTGTAAAAATGCGTCAAAAGCCCAAAACTACAATTCCTACAGATTTTGACTCCAGACAGCTCCTGTAGTCCGCCTCCATTTTAGGCCCCACCAGTACTGATTGGCCCAATTCGGCAGTCCAGGACCAAGATAGTGGAGATAAACAAAACAGTCCTTGCTGCAAAGAAGGCAGATTAGACAAGCTACATCATCAGTCTCAATAATTTTCAGCAAATAGTTATATCTTTCAACAGAGCTCCCTCTCAGATTACTTATGACTGTAATCCAGGCAGCTCTTTAAGAGACAGTACACCGAGGCTATGCAGGCACTCTCTGGCAATCACATTTAAACTGCCAAAACGCAGGACACAAGCCTGGCAGTGAGCATTTCAGCAAGCTCAAGGAAGACTTTTCGGGAACCCTCATTTGTAGGGGGTTACACTTCCCTGCCTGGAGAAAACTTGGCGGCCACATCAAGTCTGTACCATCATGCATCAGTTAACATAAACTTATTACTTTACTATACATATTCACTATATTTCCCACTACTTTGTCCATTCTGACAATACATTAGGAATATTTCACACAAGTCAGTTGAAGATTACTGTACTAAATCAGGTAATAACTTCTTGTATATTAAGCAGAGTAAGAGGGGGCCCTTCCCTATCAGCTAACTTGGGGCTGGATGGGTTAAGGGCACCATGGTGAGAGGGCAGAACAAGTAACCTGGAATGGGCCGTCAAACTCAATTTGGGCAGTGAGCTCGGTGAAGCATAAACACCTTTGTGAACCACATGGAGAGGCAAGTCCACAGGCCTCCCTGGAGAATCATAGCTGAAACATAATACTGGCTTGACAGCTTGGCCAGTCTTTCTGAGGGGGACAACTACAGTCTCTGTACTCTCAGCACTGGTCTGGAGACTCTCGTCACTTGTGAGGGGTACCTCTGCCTGGGTAGAAATGTCCAAACTTGGAGCACTGTCAGCTTCTTGCTCTGTAGGCTCTGTTTCTAAAACTTTGCTCATTTTGAAGAGGCCCTGGTACTGAAGGGGGTTATCAGCACTCTCATAGTGTTCTTCAAGTTCTGGCATGTCACCAGAAAGACTCATTCCATCAGCCCCTTCCTCAGGCAAATCATACAGTTCCACAATACACAGAGACTCAGCATCTTCAGACATGATACTTTTCACTTCACTTTCAGGGAGTATTGGCTCCAAGGACAAAGCTGGGGGGGTTAGGCAGTCCAGAAGGCCCAGCTTCCTCCTCACAATTAATCATGGGGTTACCTCGAAACAGCTGACTCAGTTCATAAGAGGGGTAATAGGCATAGTTGCACACACTTTCATCAGAAGTGGACTGACAGTCACTATCATTCTGGGCCTGCTGCAGAGGAAACCTTAAATCTGTGACCACTGGGGTAGGTTGACTCTGTCTCTTTCTTGCAGCAGCACAAGTCACCGGCCCAGGGGGCTCAATTTCTGGGGGTTCAGCCTCAATCATGACTTGGCCGATAGGTAGCAAGTGATTACGGTGCATGGTCTTGACAGCTTTGGAGTTGTTCTCTGGACGCACCTTGTACACAAGTAAATCATCCAACTTTCCAACTACTACATAGGGAAGAAGTGCCATCGATCAGCAATTTTGTGTTTACCATGCAGTCCCAAATTGTGTAACAACACACGGTCTCCAGGTTGAAGCTCTTGAGCCTTTACTTTTTTATCATGCCTCTCTTTGTTGGGTAGATTTCTCTTGGCGGCCATTGTCTGGGCCAGTTGATAGGCATGGTTCAATTGAGCTTTCAGTTTTTGTACATATTGCAGGTAGTTTTCGGCTCAGACCCCATCTGGTGATACCCCAAAGCAGACATTAACTGGCAGCCGGGCCTCTCTCCCGAACATGAGGTGGTAGGGGAGAACCTGGTAGCATCATTTTTCATGCAATTGTATGCATGTACCAAGGTGCTAATCTGCTGGCTCCATTTATGCTTGTCTTTTGGGTGGAGGATGCCTAGCATGTCTAGCAGGGTGCGGTTAAATTGTTCTGGTTGGGGATCTCCCTGTGGGTAATAGGGGGTGGTTCTTGACTTCTGCACTCCCCATAGACAGAGCATTTCTTTGATTAGTCGACTCTCAAAGTCTCTGCCCTGGCCATAGTGGACCCGCTGGCGGGCACCATAGTGGACGAATAACTTTTCCACTAGCACCTTGGCCATGGTAGATGCCTTTTGATCTTTAGTGGGAAAAGCTTGTGCATACCGTGTGAAATGATCTGTAACCACTAACACATTACCAATGTTCCGCTGATCAGGTTCTAAACACAAGAAGTCTATGCAGACTAGTTCCATGGGGATGTTGGTAGTAACATTAACAAGGGGGAAGCTCTCTGATGCAGGGCTTTTCTTTGCAGGCAGCGACTACAAGTCTTTACATGGTGCTCAACATCAGTCCCCATTTTGGGCCAGTAGAAGCGAGATCGTACCAGGTCAAGGGTTCTGTCAATACCAAGGTGCCCCATGTGATTGTGAAGAGACCTCAGTATCAAATCTTTAAAGGCTGTGGGCAGGACCAATTGTTGCTTGTCTACTTTGCTACTACGATTTACTGGCTCTTTATACAACAACTGATTAAGCAACTTCAAGCTGGGGCCTTCTTTAAACAATAAAGCAGTTCGCAAGTCAGTGGAACGTAACTTAGACACATCTTTTCCTGCACGCAGGGCATCAGGTGCTGGCTGAATCATAGGATCTTGGGACTGAGCCCACTGAATGCTGTCATTGTCAAATTGAGGTAGTGCACTAATATCTAGAGCAGAGAAATAGCAATAAGCACCTGGTATGCAGGTGTCAGCAGGGCCCAAGCAATCTACTAAACAGTCCACTGTGTCCACAGACATCTGTTCATCTCCATCAAACTTTTGACACAATGCTCAAATGTCAGGTTCAGACAGCTTGACCCAATCACTCTTAGAAGTGGGCCTTCGTGATATGGCGTCAGCATCAATATGGTTCAGACCCGGTCTGTATTCCACAGTACAATCATAGGTTGATAATGCAGAAAGCCACCGGTGCCCAGTGGTGTCTAACTTAGCTGAAGTCTGTACATAGGTCAATGGGTTATTGTCAGTCTTCACCAATATCTTTGCCCCATAGAGGTATTCATGAAACTGGTCAACGATGGCCCATTTTAGGACGAGGAACTCCAACTTATGCACAGGGTTGTTTCGTTCAGACGGTGTCAAGCTCCTACTGGTAAAAGTTACTGGTCTCAGGCCATTCTCATGGTCTTGATACAGCACCACTCCTAGACCCTGCAGACTAGCATCCGTATGCAGCACATAGGGTTTGGTGGGGTCAGCAGAGGTGAAGATGGGGGCTTGAGTGAGCTGGTATATGATCTCATGGAAGGCTGCTTCACAGTCAGGCATCCAGCGGGGCCCGAAGAGTTCACCTGGGTGGAAGTATACTTTTTCTAGTTCTTTAATGGCCCCTTTTTTGCATTTACGATTGGTAGGAGGGGTAACCCTGGGTAAGGTTCAAGAGTGGGTGAATCATCTTGGAATAGTCTTTTATGAACTGGTGGTAGTAGCCACAGAACCCCAGGAAATGTTGTAGTTCTTTCAGATTATGGGTCTGGGGCCAAGTAGTTAGTGCTTCAACCTTACTGGGATCAGTCTGTATCCCTTTCGTAGATACTATGTGCCCCACGTACTTCATGGTGGTTTGGAAAAACTGGCACTTGTCAATGGACAGCTTGAGGCCGAAGTCTTCCAGTCAGTCTAGGACTTTAAACAGTCAGTTCCCATGCTCCTCTAAGGTGCTCCCAAACACAATGACATCGTCCAAGTACACCAGGCATTCCAGCAAATTCATATCTCCCACTGCACTTTCCATCAGTCACTGAAAGGTGGCTGGGGCACCCGATATTCCCTGTGGCATCCTCAGAAACTCATAGAACCCCAATGGACAAATGAAGGCTGTTTTCTCATGGTCTTCTGGGGCCATCGGGATCTGGTAGTATCCGCTGCGAAGATCCAACACCAAGAACCATTTGCTCCCATTCAAGCAGTCCAGGGCATCTTGTATACGAGGCATAGTGTGTTGGTCTGGGATGGTTCGCCGGTTCAGGGTTCGATAATCAATGCACATTCTCACAGACCCATTCTTCTTATGCACAACCACAATGGGAGAGGCGTATGGGCTCATGGATTCTTGTATCACGCCAGCAGTGAGCATTTCCTGCAGGTGTCTTCTCACATCATCTATGTCTGCTGGGGCTAGGCATCGGGACCTCTCTCAAAATGGTCGCTCATCATGCAGGCGTATGTGATGCTCCGCATCTTGGACAAGTCCCACATCCCATTCCTTCAATGAAAACACTTGGTCTCTCTGGGCGAGTCTCTTGCTAATTCTAGCCTTTCATTCAGCTGGCAACGGGAAGTCACCAAAGTCAAACAAGTCTGGGGTCACTCTCTCCTTCTCACCAGGGTACTTGTTGCTGGGCAATACTGCAGTGTCTGCACAGTGTTCCATAGCTAGGGTGCACCCCCTGTTCACCTGGATCTCCCAATCTGACATATTGTGAATCTGGGCCATCACTTGTCACCCATAGGCATGGGCACGAGCAGGAAAGATGCTAGGCTTGACCAATAATCCTTCTGGCAATTTTCCATCGCCTGGCACATCCAACATCAGTATTTTGTTCTTGACATCTTTCTGGAGGCGGACCTCCCCTTGAATGGTACACTGGGCGTTAGGGGCCAGTACCATTGAATCGGGATCCTTCTTCCACACAATCCCCACCGGTTCATCCTGGTCTACTTCCTTGGATTTCTGTTGCAAATCATAGGCCCTCTTGATCAGAGCCAGAATTCTCAGGGCCATCCCAGTCCATGGCCCTTATTTTGTGTGACAGAGTTGCACCAGTCTCCCAAACATATGGGTGTTTGTTCCAATTAACAGGGGAACCCCATCATGCAGTCTGGTGGGGGGACACACTAGGGCCAGTGTCTCTACTTGCTTCTCTATGCCAATGATAGTTGCAGGAAAAGACAACCAGAGGTGGGCATATCCTAGATATGGATAAGACTTGTCACTCAGTCCCCACACATGTAGGCCTTCCAGGGATTGTATGGGTACATCAGATAAGTGTTTGTCATACCAGTCCTGAAACACAATGGTCACTTGCAACTCACTGTCAAGCACAGCCTGAGTAGGAATACCATTCACAGCCACATTAGTCTCCATTGAAGGGCCCACTATCTTGAACCAGCCTGGAGGGACAACAGCAGGGGCCTGGACAGATGATTTAGCCACAGAGGGGTTTGAGTTAGGATGGCCAAAGCTTTTACTGCGGTCATTTTGTGCACCCCTTGAACACTGACTCATTTTCCAAAGCTCTCCTTGAAGCTGGTTCACCACTTTCTCTAAGTCCTTCTGAGACTGGCATTCCCACTTCATATGGCCATCCTTGCTGCAATTGTGACAAATGACACACTCTCAGGGCATCTTTGGGGAAAATATAGCAGGGGATGCTGAAGCATTGACGGGAGATTGTGATCTGACTCCGGCGGGTAGTGTACCATGTCTCAAAAGTTCCTTTAGGGTGGCAGTCAATTCCTTGAGCTTAGCAGAGAAACCACCCCCAAGTAGAGGATGCCTGAGGGTGCACCCCAACCCCCATAACTGTCACGTTCTGACAGGGACCAGGGTCTCTGTCAGCAGGGGATACCTCAGCGAATGCACCCGGTTGTGCTTTTCTGACTTCCTTCAGCAACTCCTCCACCCACCGTTTAGCCCATGGTGGGACACTCTTAGTGGTCTCCATTTTGGAAGGGCCTTCTGGTGCCATGATCACTTGGGCTGTACTCACCCCATAATTACAATCTCCCTCTTCACCTTCTACTTTCCAGAGTTCTTTTATCAAGTCACAGTAGTCAGGTGGGTTACCTCTGCTATCCTGGAGCCTTAACTGGATGATCTGCAGTTTAGAATGCTTGGCATGTTGCAGTATGTGCCCAATCTCACATGGTTCAAATCACTAGTGGCTACCCCACCTTTCCGGTATGCTTTCTGCAGAGCTCTTTCTAGGTGAGTAACATACGGAGACAAATTTTCCCCCATCCATTGCTTGGTACCTTGGAATTTCCACATCAAAGTCTCCCCTGACTCAATGCTCCCAAAATTACCTTCAAGTACAGATAGGTACTTCTGAGCGGATGCATCAGGGTTTGTGGACCTCAAAAATTTAATGGCTTCAAGAGAGGGGCCCCTCAAACTTTCTATGATTCTTTTCTGCTTCTCAGCCTCCATACACTGCCACTCAGGTACCAAGGGGGCAATATAGTCGATCCAGGTCTCCCAATTATCCTCCCCCTGGGGGGTGGGGAGGGTGCACGAGAAGATTCTCAGCCTTCGGTAGGAGTCGTGACTAATGGCAGGTACAGATATAGAGGCCAGCATTGGCAAGAGCACAGAAGGTGGGGCAGCAACAGGTGCTGGAGTGGGAGGGAGTGTTGGGGAAGGAACACCCCCAGTTGGCAGGAATAGTTTCCTAAAGTCCTCTACGGTTTTCCCTTCCTCCAGCAACAACTTAGCAAATTTCTCCTCAAAAGTCTCAGATAATGGTGGGAGCTCATCCTCCCTGGGGTCTTTACTGTCTTTTATTATCACTCTCCAGGCAGCTAGAACTCCTTCTGAGGCAATAGTCTGTGGCACTTTAGAGCTGTCCACAAGGTCACTACATTCTACTAAGGCTATGAAAGTTTGGGCGATCAAATCAGCCTGTCGACCCACCACCACAGGGTTTTTCAAATATTCAGCTTTGGAGAGTACTCCCTCTACAATGTCCTTACTGGTACCCAGGGGAATATCCAGTATAAGCAGAGCATTTTGGGGGACAATCTCCTGCCCAGTACACCACCCCACCAACTGGTGTACAGCCATTTCTACTGGGGTAGCCATTAATCTTTAACAATAATTCATAATTTTTGGCCACTAGAAGGCACAAAATCCCAGCGGTGAGCCTCCAAGATGTAATCCCTAGGTGGCGCTATCCCAAGGGCTTCTACCCCTGCCTGCTTGGCTAGTAGCAGGTTAAGGGGCCTGGGTTCTGAAACGGGTGCCTCCACTCGGAGGTCAGGGTTGGTAGTGGTCAAGCTAAGCTGGGCACAGCCCTCCGGGACACTGTAACCCTCTTCTTTCCTTACTAGTGGCTGAAGCATTACACAATAATCACTGTCACAATACTCCTGATACACCACACAAGTACCCACACTGTTTGCACTTACCACCAGGGCTTTCCTCTGGCTTGGCCCTGGGAACCCCCTGGAAAACAAGGTTATACACAGCAAATAACAGTACTACAGTACTCTTGCACAAACTGGAACCACAGTCAGGGTAAATGCAAAAAAGAGTTAGATCTGATTTATTTAAGGGACTTGAACAAGGGAGGGGTGTAATCAGGTTAATTTGCTTAAAGACTCTAGCATTCTAACAGTTATGCATGCACTTCAGGGTCTATAAACAGTCACACACTCTGGGTACCCAGATGGAGAAAAGTGGGCTAGCCAGGAACGTTGCAGCTGGTTGGGGCCCTGTGATGGAAGAAAACAACATGCACCACACACACTAATTGTAATCCGGGGCCGGAGGGCTCAATTCATGAAAAGAAAACAACAAGACAATCAGATGACACACTTTTAGATTAGGCTGTTGTTGCAGGGAGCTACCCTGATGATTACTCATGATACCCAAGACTGGACACAGGCTGGACAAAAACTGAGACTGCAGGTGGTTGATCTGGAGTGCCAGGAGAAGCAGGGCCCACATGATTCACCGAGGCATTGTTCCTGTTCAAGCGTGGAGCAGGTGGATGATCCCCAGGCAGGTCTCTTGTCGATGGCTTTCTTTGTGCAGCGGGTAGTCTGGCTGGGCCAGTGTGGCAAGGCCCCGGCCATATGGAGACAGATTCGGATACAGGCCGTTTTGGGCTGGATACAGCTTCCAGCAAACAAAACATAGTTCACACAGTGGGAAACCAAATCATGACCCACTAACAACTCATAGCACATTTACATGTAAGGAAATTCTACTGTACCAAGCAAACCGCTCTCCGGTCATGATCGCAGAGTCTCTGCACAAACCGGGGATTCAAAAGCAGCTGGAAATCCTGACAGGCCGATCGCATTCAGCAAAATCTTCGGTCTTCTTCAGGTATGAGTCTGGTAAAAAAATCAGTGGCTTACTTCATTCTCGCAAACTTGGATTTAGTCCGAAATAATTATCTTCTCTCCCTCTCAGGGGCAGCAGGCAGACATGCAGGCCACAACTCAGGCCTTTCCACAGCTCTCCCACTCAAAACTGCTCAGACGGCTACTTGACTGTATCAAGCTGTGTGCCTCTTCAGCTCCCAAGTTAGATCTGACTTAAATAGCAGGCAGCTTGGGGATTTCCCTCAGATCCAAAAGGTTCGGTTGGCTGATTCAGCAGTCAGTCAAAGCAAGAGCTCCCCCTTCAGTTTCAAAAATGCGCCAAAAGCCCTAAACTGCAATTCCTACAGATTTTGACTCCAGACAGCTCCTGTAGTCTGGCTCCATTTTAGGTCCCACCAGTACTGATTGGTCCAATTCGGCAGTCCAGAACCAAGATAGTGAAGATAAACAAAACAGTCCTTGCTGCAAAGAAGGCAGATTAGACAAACTACATTATCATTATCACTCTAAATGATTTTCAGCAACTAGTTACATCTCTCAAAAGAGCTCCCTCTTAGATTACTTATGACTGCAATCCAGGCAACTCTTAAAGAGACAGTACACAGAGGCTATGCAGGCACTCTCTGGCAATCACATTTAAACTGCTAAAATGCAGGACACCAGCCTGGCAGTGAGCATTTAGGCAAGCTCAAGGAAGAATTTTCGGGAACCCCCATTTATAGGGGGGTTACACCGACATTAAACTAAGGTCCCATCTGCTTGTTCTGGTAGTTGTTTAGGTGGACATTGAAGATCCCATGGCACTTCTCAAAAAGAGTAAGGGAATTTTTATTTATGTAACCCCCCTGCAAATGGGGGTTCCCAAAAGACTTCCAGGAGCTTGCTTGAATGCTCCAAGCCTGAATGGTGTTTGGCGTTTAAGCCATTTATCAGTGAGTGTTTTTAGAACCTCTGGTACTGTCTCTTTAAGAGCTGTCTGCTTGCAGACATAATTAGTTTGTATGGGGGACTGTGTGTTTCTTTGCTTGAGTACCACTCAAGCTGCTGCTAATTCACCCCATTTTTGCAGTCACTAGGAGTGCAAAGGGAACCTGTCTGAAAGATGTAACTGATTGCCAGAAATCATTACAGTAATAATAAAATTACAGTTTGTCTAACCTCTTTCTTTGCAGTCAGAACTGTCTGCCTAGTTCCCATTCTGGTTTTGAACTGCTGAACTGGACCAATCAGTGTGTGGGGTAAACTAGCTCTAAAATGATGCCTTGGACGAATCAGAACTTGGGACTCATAATCTGGGCCAGCCACAAGAGGATTGTATGGGCAGTGACTCTGGGAGATGTAGTTTAGACCTGAGTGCCTTTTGGACCAACAGCAGCAGTCTATTGTGACAGTGACAGCCAATCCAGTCAAGAACTGGGAGGAACTCAAAGGAAGTGCCAGTTTTTTTGTCTGTTGTTGGAGTTTCAGTTTGAGATCTGAAAGTGAAGGGAAAGAAACCTGTGCTTTTCAGTGTGCAGTTTTAGTCAAAAACGCGTATAGGCCCAGGTTCCGATCTGCAGCTTGTTGTAACAGCTTGTTAGGACTGAATCCGTCCTGTGAAAAGAATCAAAGGATCTCTGAAGAGTAGAAACCAGGCTCACCCTGTAGAAGACTGGAAGAATTGCTGAAAATTGCACTCGGTCTGTCAGGAACTGAATCTGCTGTGTGTTCTCCGGTATTGTGCAGTAATTGCGATCGGGATACAGATGCGCCTGCCTGGTATAGTACTTTCTTTTATATGGATGTGTGAAGAGGTTTGTGTACCTCAAGTGAGCCCTGCTGACATTGAAGGACCCTATCTTATTTGGAGGTCGTGAGTACTAATTCAGGGTACGCTCCTGTTGAATTGCCACATTAAATCCAAATGGAATTACTGTACTGCTGACTGTTTAATTCTCCTTTTCTCTGTGTGAAAGGGCCCTACCAGCTGCCACGGTTTGGACTAGCCACTAGGGCTTGGGTACCCAGGGACAGTAACTGATAGGGATAGGCCTGTGCACAGAGCCATAGAGTAGATTATTAGAGTGATAAGCTAATTAACCTGATTTCCCCTGTCCTTGTTATATCCCCTAAATAAATCAGAGCTGCTTGTTTCAGCAAAGTTATACTGCCTGAGGTATTTGTCTATGTTAAAGTACTGTACTGTGATTGTTGCACTGTATCTCATTTCCCAGGAGGTCCCAGTGCCGAGAACCAGACCTGGGGTAAGTGTATACTGTGAAGGTAATTCTGATATATTGTGTGGGCCACTAGTGGGAAGAAAGGGGGTTGCAGTGTCCCAGAGGGCTGTGACCAAGTTAGTTTAACTATTGCAACCCTGACCTCTGGGTGGAGGCACCCCCATTGGATCCAGCCCCTCAACCTGTTAGTGGCAAATCAGGCAGGGGTAGTAGCCCCTGGGATAGCGCCATCTAGGGTTACATCTGGAGGCTCACCGCTGGGATTGTGTGTCCTCTAGTGGCCATATTCTACGAACCACTGTTAAGAAAAAAATAGGTACCCGACAGAAGTGGCTGTGCACGGCTGGTGGAGTGGTGTACTGGGAGAATCGACCCAAAATGCTATGCTTATCTGGACATCCCTGGGTATCAATACGGACACTGTGCAGGAGTACTTTCCAAGGTGGAAGGTTTACAAAACCCTGTGGTGGTGGAGTGCGGCATGCTAATCTGCTCACCCACACTTTCCTGGCTAGTAGAGTTTAAGGATCCCATAGATAGCTCCAAAGTGCCACAGACCATTACCCCAGAGGAGCCTCACTGCTTGAGAGTGATAACCATGACAGTAAAGACCCAGGGGAATCAGCCCCACCACTATCTGAAACTTTGAGGAGAAATTTGCTGAATGGTTGCTGGAGAGGGAAAACTGTGGAGGACTTGAAGAAACTATTCTTGCCACCTGGGGTGTTCCTCCCCAACACCCTCTCCTGCTCCAGTGCCCGTAATGGTGGCTGAACCAATGCAGACTCTATTTCTGCACCTGCCATTAGTCACGACTCTTACCGAAGGTTGAGGATCTTCTCTGGCACCTCCCCACCCCCAAGGGGAGGATGACTGGAGACCTGGATGAACTATATTTGCCCCAAGTGCTAGAATGGCAATAGCTCGGGAAGCCCGGCGAAAGAGGGTTAATGAGAGCCTCGAGGTCCTGCCTGGCTACCATCCGTGCTAAACGGGCCAGTAACCCTGAGCGACTGCACAGGCCTATCTTGAGGCCTTGGAGAATGTGTAGGAGCCCAGATTCTGATGAGGACCTATGGTGGAAGTAAGAATGCACAACAGTACCAAGGGAGTTGTTGTCTGTGTATGTCTCGGCTGGAAAAATTGTTGCAAGAATGCCTCAGAAAGGGTAGTTTGCCAGCGATTGAACTAGACCGAGACCAGACTGGACAGAATCCTTAAGTCTGCCCCTTCTCAGAACTGCTGTTGCTTCAGTACGCCTGGCAAATCGACGCGGAATCCCACCCTCTATGGATGAGTTAATGAGAGAAATTCGAGGAGTTGAGAGAAAGGCGACCGGGAGGTACCTGCACCAACAGCTGTGGCTTACGACCGAGTGACTGAGGGTGACCCATCAGGAAGTGAAGTTCAGGGGCAGAGGTTGACAGTCGATGAGTGCTCTGACAAGGAAAAAGATATGCCACAATGGGGCGAACTGTTGAGGATCACAGAATTCAAAAACAGTCCCTTTATGAAGGCCACGCCTGCAAGTGCGGGCCTGACCTATATCCGACTGCATCTGCTATGGGGGTGGGGTTCCCACCCATGTATCTCCTGCTGATAACAGCTCCAAACTCAATACCTTGACCATGGAAGTGCAGAACGACGAGATGTCTCCAATCGCTTATCACGCCGCAGACAGAGATGGCACCCAGGTTTCCAGTTAGTAATACCCCGCCCTAGCTCCCAGTGTGGCGCCTCGGCCAGCTCAAACTCCAGAAAGTATGTTTTGCTATAATTGTGGGAAAGATGGGCACATGAAAGGAATGCCAGTCCCAAAAGACACTGACAAAGTTGCATATAGGCTACAAGGAGCTTCGGAGAAGAAATCAGTGGTTAAGAGGTGCACGACATGATCCCAGTGAGGGCACCAAAATAAGCTTCACGTCCTTTTGTGGCAGGTCAGTTGCCCAGGCCTCTCACTACTGCCTCTCCAGACTGGTCCAGAATAGTGGGTCCCTCCATGGAGACCACTGTAAGGTGAATGGAGTGTCTACAAGAGCTGTATAGACAGTGGCTCCCAAGTGACAATTATGTTCCAGGATTGGTATCAGAAGCATTTATCGAAGTACCCTTACAACCATTAGAAGGACTGCATGTATGGGGGTTAGAGTGAAGGCCTACCCCTATTCCGGGTATATCCAGTTTGGCTGTCTTTCCCCACCTCCGTGGCTGGAGTGGCCGAACAAGTAGAGACCCTAGCCTTAGTGTGTCCCCCCACTGGACTGTATGATGGTGTCCCTTTGTTGATTGGAACAAATGCTCATATGTTGGAAGGCTGGCACAGTTGTGTTATGAAAACAGGGGTCAAAGACTAGTAGAGCTTTAAGAGTTCCGGCTTTAATTAAGAAGGCCTATGAGGCACAGAGATGCTGAAAAAACAGAGCCAGAGGAATCGGTCTGAATTGTATGGAAGAAGGATCCTGAGTCTCTGATCCTGGCGCCAAGTGCCCAGTGTACCTTACAGGAGGTCCGTATCAGAAAGGATGTTAAGAATAAAATATTAATGTTGGATGCAAGGCGATGGAAAATTGCCAGAGGGACTGCTGGTCAAGCTAGTATTTTGCCCGCTAGAGCCATGCTTATGCCAGAAGGGTAATGGTCCAGTTCATAATGTGTCTGAAAGAGACATTCAGGTAAACAGAGGTTGCATCCTGGCTAATGTGCCGTGTGCAGACACTGCAGTGCTACCCAGCAGCGTAAGAGTTCAAGGAAAAATGACAGAGTAGCCTGACTTGTTTGATTTGGCGACTCCCGCTGCCAGCTGAATGGAAAGTGAGGATCAGTGAGAAGCTTGCCCAGAGAGACCAGGTGTTTTCTTTAAAGGAATGGGATGTAGGATGCGTGCAGGCTGAACAATATCCGGCTGCATGACGAAGGACCATTTCGGTGAGAGGTCTCGGCGCCTGGCACCTGCTGACATAGATGATGTGAAGGAGCGGCATCTACCAAGAGATGTTAGCTGCTGGTGTAATGCAAGAATCCAGAAGCCCTTATGCTTCCCCATTGTGGTAGTGAGGAAAAGAGATGGAACAGTAAAAGGATGTGTGTGGTTATCGCACCTTAAACGTGGGACTATCCTGATCCAGTACTGATGCCCGCATTCAGGATGCTTTGGACTGCCTAAGCAGGGACAAGTGGTTCTCTGTGCTGGATCTCCGTGATGGTATACCAGATCCGATGGCCCCAGAGGACCGTGAGGAAGGCCGGCCTTTATCTGTCCGCTTGGCTTCTGTGAATTCATGAGGATGCCTCAAGGGATTTCAGGTTGCCCCAGCCACTTTTCAGCGATTGATGGAGGCGTGCAGTGGGGGACATGAACTTACTAGAGTGCCTGGTATACCTAGATGATGTTGTGTGTTTTGGCAGCTCACTGGAGGAACATGAGAGCAGATTATTTGAAGGTATTGGACCGACTGGAGGACTTTGGCTTAAACTGTCCATTGATAAGTGTCAATTCTTTCAAACATCAGTAAAGTATATGGGACACATAGTATCCACCGAGGAATAGAGACCGACCCAAGTGAAGTTGAGGCCTTTGACCACCTGGCCTGGCCAAAATCTAAAGAACTGCAAAGATTCCTGGATTCTGTGGTTATTATCGGCGCTTCATCAAGGACTATTCAAGAGTGATCCGCCTTTACTTAACCTTACTCAAAGGTGTATCCCAACCCACAAAAATACCAAAGTCAGCGTCCCTCAAGACTGAAGAGTGTATTTTCATCCAAGTGAGTATTTGGGGCCCGCTGGACTCCTGATTATGAGACTGCTTTTCATGAGATCATATATCAACTTACCCATGCTCCAGTGCTGGCCTATGCCGATCCAAGAAAACCTTACGTCCTGCACACTGATGCTAGCTTGCAAGGGTTGGGGCTGTGTTGTACCAAGAGCACGAGAATGGCCTGAGACCAGTGGCCTTTGCCAGTAGAAGCCTGACCCCATCCGAAAGAACTATCCTGTACATAAGTTAGAGTTCCTAGCTTTGAAGTGGGCTATTGTTGACCAATTCCATGAGTACTTGTATGGGGCTAAAAATACTAGTAAAAGCAGCAATAATCCTTTGACCTATGTACGGACCTCAGCTAAGTTGGATGCCACTAGGCCATGGGTGGCTTTCTACATTATCTACATATGACTATGCTCTCGAATACCGAGCAGGTCTGAACCACATAGATGCTGATGCTCTCTCCGGAGCCCTGTTCCCCCAGAATGATTGGGTCGATTGGCAGAACCTGACATTCGGGCACTCTGCCGAAGTTGACGAGGGAGAACAAATGTCCACAGACGCAGGACTGCATGGTGGATTGCTTGGGACCCTCTGAGGATTGCATACCTGCTGCTTTGTGCCACTTCTGCAATAGACATTGGTGCCTGCCTCAGCTGGACAATGACAGTATTCAGAGTGAGCTCAATCCCGCGTCCATGATCAAAGCAGCTTTAGGAAGCCCTCTATGCAGGAGAAAGATGTGTCCAAATTACGCTCCACTGATTTGAGAACTGCACTGTTATACAAAGAAGGTCCTAAGTTGAAACTGATCAATAAACTGTTATACAGAGGAAACAGTAGACAGAGGGGACAAGTAGACAAACAACAACTAGTGCTGCCACTGCTCTTCGAGACTCAGTACTGAGGTCCTTGCACAACCACATGGGGCACCTTGGTATAGACAGAACACTTGACTTGGTGAGATCAGATTCTATTGGCCTAAGATGGGGGCTGATGTGGAGCAACACATTCGAACTTGTATGCTGCTTACAGAGGAAGCTTTTGCCCCAGAGGGCTGCCCCCTTGTTAACATCACCACCAGTGCACGTATGGAGCTGGTCTGTATTGATTTTCTGAGTTTGGAGTCAGATCAAAGAAATATCAGTAATGTGCTGGTGGTCACTGACCATTTCACGAGATATGCCCAAGCTTTCCCCACCAAAGACCAGAAAGCATCCACTGTAGCCAAAGTACTGAAAACTTTTTTGTTCACTATGGGGCTCCACAAAGAATCCATTCTGATCGAGGGAGAGACTTTGAGAGTCGTCTGATCAAAGAGATGCTTTTCTGTGGGGAGTGAAAAGTCCAGAACCACTCCTTACCACCCCCAGGGGACCCACAGCCTGAGCGTTTCAACCGCACTTTGCTAGATATGCTAGGCACCCCTGCACCCAAAGGACAAGCCTAGATGGAGCCAACAAATTAGCACCTGGTACATGCTTATAACTGACCAAAAGTGGATGCCACTGGGTTCTCTCCCCAGCCTGATGTTTGGAAGAGAAGCTCGACTCACCGGTAGATGTGTTTTGGGGTCTCTCCTGATGGGGTTCAAGCTGACAACTATTTACAGTATGTGCAAAAGTTAAAGGCCCAGCTAACTCATGCGTACCAACTGGCTCAAACCATGGCTGCCAAAAGAAATCTGGCCAACAAAGGTATGATAAAGGTGGCTTGCAGGAACTCAGGAGGGAGATCGGTGTGCTTTAAAATCTGGGACTGCATGGCAAACACAGATTGCTGACAGATGGCACTATCTCCCTCACATTGTAGTGGGCAAACTAGATGATCTGCCAGTGTACAAAGTAAGGCCTGAGAACAATTCAAAGATGTAAAAACAATGCATAGAAATCATTTACTACCCATTGGACAAATCCTGATTGAGTCTGAGCCCCCAGAAGATGCCCCTCTGGACCAGTGACTAGAACTGCTGCTGAAAAGATCAAAGGAAGTCTGCACCTACAGAAGCAGAGTTAAAGTGTTCCCCTGCAAGGTCCAGTTGAGCATGACTGTCAGTCCATATCAGAAGAAAGTGAGTGACTTTGAATACTATCCTTCTTACGAACTGAGTCAATTGTTTGAGGCAATCCCTAGTCAATACTGGAGACAAAGCTGGGCCTTCTGGACTGTCTATGCCCCAGCTTCATCCCTGGAGCCAATGCTCCCAGAAAGTGAAGTGCAAAGCATCAGATCAGATGAAATGGAATCATTGTGCATGGTTGAACTGTTTGAGCTTTCAGGGAGAAAATGATAGATTGGGCAGACTGGTGATACACCGAACAAGAAGAGTATTTTGAGTGCCCTGACAGTCCACTGCCAGTGTCTGAAAGCTCTCCATATGCAGGCCAAATGTTGTGGACTCAGAAACTGTAACTCCTAGAGCTGAAAGTGCCCCAAGTTCTAGCCTCTCTCTACCCCATGGAACTCCCCTGACAAGTGAGAACAATGCTGAAAGTGAGGCTCAGGTGCAGAGACTGTAACAGCTCCCCCTAAAGACTGGTCGAGCTGTAAAGCCTGTGGTGCACCTCAGTTATATGATTCCCTGGGCGGCCAGGTGGACCTGCCTCAATGTTGTCCATAAAGGAGTGTATGTTTGAGCTCATTGCCCAAACTGAGCGTTAGTGCTAACTCAGAGAGTTACTTGTGTTGCCCTCTAAGTATGGTGCCCTTGCCCCGTCCAGCCCCAAGGTAACTGATAGGGAAGGTCCCTCTCTTCAGGTTTCATGTACAAGAGGTAATAACTTGAGTTATGAGTACAATATTGTGTGTTATACTGTGAGAGTGACGTACTGCAATGTTTCAGAAATGGTTCTTGGTAAAATGATGTATTGACTGATGATTACATGTGTGAGCCTAATGCAAATGTATATGGTTGCAGTTGAAACTTATGGGGTACTTGCCTTGACCGGACGTCAAGCTTTTCCCAAACCAGGAAGGGTGTAACCCCTGCAAATGGGGGTTCCCAAAAGACTTCAGGAGCTTGCTTGAATGCTCCAAGCCTGAATGGTGTTTGGCGTTTAAGCCATTTATCAGTAGTGTTTTAGAACCTCTGGTACTGTCTCTTTAAGAGCTGTCTGCTTGCAGACATAATTAATTGTATGGGGGACTGTGTGTTTTTTTGATTGGAGTACCACTCTAAGCTGCTGCCATTCACCCATTTTGCAGTCACTAGAGTGCAAAGGAACCTGTCTGAAAGATGTAACTGATTGCCAGAAATCATTTACAGTAATAATAAAATTACAGTTTGTCTAACCTGCTTTCTTTGCAGTCAGAACTGTCTGCCTAGTTCCCCATTCTGGTTTTGAACTGCTGAACTGGACCAATCAGTGTGGGGTAAACTAGCTCTAAAATGATGCCTTGGACGAATCAGAACTTGGGACTCATAATCTGAGCCAGCCACAAGAGGATTGTATGGGCAGTGACTCTGGGAGATGTAGTTTAGACTTGGTGCCTTTTTGGACCAACAGCAGCAGTCTATTGTGGTGACAGCCAATCCAGTCAAGAACTGGGAGGAACTCAAAGGAAGTGCCAGTTTTTTGTCTGTTGGGAGTTTCAGTTTGAGATCTGAAAGTGAGGGAAAGAAACCTGTAGCTTTTCGGTGTGCAGTTTAGTCAAAAAAGCGTGTGTAAGGCCCAGAGTTCCGGTCTGCAGCTTGTGTAACAGCTTGTTGGGACTGAATCCGTCCTGTGAAAAGAATCAAGGATCTCTGAAGAGTAGAAACCAGGCTCACCCTGTAGAAGACTGGAAGAATTGCTGAAAATTTTCGCGTCTGTCAGGAACTGAATCTGCTGTTTCTCCCGGGTATTGTGCAGTAATTGCGATCGGGATACAGATGCGGCCTGCCTGGTATAGTACTTTCTTTTATATGGATGTGTGAAGGGTTTGTGTACCTCAAGTGAGCCCTGCTGACATTGAAGGACCCTATCTTATTTGGAGGTCGTGATACTAATTCAGGGTGCTCCCTGTTGATGCACATTAAATCAAATGGAATTACTGTACTGCTGACTGTTTAATTCTCCTTTTCTCTGTGTGAAAGGGCCCCTACCAGCTGCCACGGTTTGGACTAGCCACTAGGGCCTTGGGTACCCAGGGACAGTAACTTCGTGGGGATAGGCCTGTGCACAGAGCCATGGAAGTAGATTATTAGAGTGATAAGCTAATTAACCTGATTTCCCCTGTCCTTGTTATATCCCCTAAATAAATCAGAGCTGCTTGTTTCAGCAAAGTTATACTGCCTGAGGTATTTGTCTATGTTAAAGTACTGTACTGTGATTGTTGCCTGTATCTCATTTCCCAGGAGGTCCCAGTGCGGAACCAGACCTGGGGTAAGTGTATACTGAAGGTAATTCTGATATATTGTGTGGGCCACTAGTGGGAAGAAAGGGGGTTGCAGTGTCCCAGAGGCTGTGACCAAGTTAGTTTAACTATTGCAACCCCTGACCTCTGGGTGGAGGCACCCGCCATTGGATCAGGCCCCTCAACCTGTTAGTGGCAAATCAGGCAGGGGTAGTAGCCCCTGGGATAGCGCCATCTGGGGTTACATCTTGGAGGCTCACCGCTGGGATTGTGTGTCCTCTGGTGGCCATATTCTACGAACCACTGTTAAGAAAAAATGGGTACCCGACAGAAGTGGCTGTGCACCGCTGGTGGAGTGGTGTACTGGGGAGGAGATCGACCCCAAAATGCTATGCTTATCCTGGACATCCCCTGGGTATCCATCACGGACACTGTGCAGAGTACTCAAGGTGGAAGGTTTACAAAACCCTGTGGTGGTGGGTCGGCATGCTAATCTGCTCACCTTCACTTTCCTGGCCCTAGTAGAGTTTAAGGATCCCATAGATAGCTCCAAAGTGCCACAGACCATTACCCAGAGGAGCCCTCACTGCTTGGAGTGATAACTAAGGACAGTAAAGACCCAGGGGAATCAGCCCCCACCACTATCTGAAACTTTGAGGAGAAATTTGCTGAATGTTTGCTGGGAGAGGAAAACTGTGGAGGACTTGAAGAAACTATTCTTGCCACCTGGGTGTTCCTCCCCAACACCTCTCCTGCTCCAGTGCCCGTAATGGTGGCTGAACCAATGCAGACTCCTTATTTCTGCACCTGCCATTAGTCACGACTCTTACCGAAGGTTGAGGATCTTCTCTGGCACCTCCCACCCCCAAGGGAGGATGACTGGGAGACCTGGATAGACTATATTTGCCCCTAAGTGCTAGAATGGCAATGCTCGGAAGCGGCGAAAGGGGTTGGTGAGAGCCTCCGAGGGTCTGCCCTGGCTACCATCCGTGCTAAGCAGGCAGTAACCCTGAGCGACTGCACAGGCCTATCTTGAGGCCTTGGAGAATGTGTATGGAGCCCAGATTCTGATGAGGACCTATGGTGGAGAGTAAGAAATGCACAACAGTACCAAGGGGAGTTGTTGTCTGTGTATATGTCTCGGCTGGAAAAATTGTTGCAAGAATGCCTCAGAAAGGGTAGTTGCCAGCGATTGAACTAGACCGAACCAGACTGGACAGAATCCTTAAGTCTGCCCCTTCTCAGAACTGCTGTTGCTTCAGTTACGCCTGGCAAATCGACTGGAATCCCACCCTCCTATGATGAGTTAATGAGAGAAATTAGAGGAGTTGAGAAAAAGCGACCTCGGGAGGTACCTGCACCAACAGCTGTGGCTAATGTCAGTGACTGAGGGTGACCCATCAAGTGAAGTTCAGGGCAGAGGTTGACAGTCGGTGAGTGCTCTGACAAGGAAAAAGATATGTCACAATGGGGCGAACTGTTGAGAGAGATCCGGGAATTCAAAAACAGTCCCTTTATGAAGGCCACGCCTGCAAGTACGGGCCCTGACCTATATCCGACTGCATCTGCTATGGGGTGGGGTACCCACCCATGTATCTCCTGCTGATAACAGCTCCAAACTCAATTCCTTGACCATGGAAGTGCAGAAACTGACGAGATGTCTCCAAATGCTTATCACCGCGCAGACAGAGATGGCACAGGTTTCCAGTTAGTAATACCCCCCTAGCTCCCAGTGTGGCGCCTCGGCCGCTCAAACTCCAGAAAGTATGTTTTGCTATAATTGTGGGAAAGATGGGCACATGAAAGGGAATGCCAGTCCCCAAAGACACTGACAAAGTTGCATATAGGCTACAAGGAGAGCTTTGGAGAAGAAATCAGTGGTTAAGAGGTGCGACTGAGTCCCAGTGAGGCACCAAATGTAATTCCATCCTTTGGCAAGGTCAGTTGCCCAGGCCCCCACTACCGCCTCTCCAGACTGGTCCAGAATAGTGGGTCCCTCCATGGAGACCACTGTAAAGGTGAATGGAGTGTCTACAAGAGCTGTGATTAGACAGTGGCTCCCAAGTGACAATTATGTTCCAGGATTGGTATCAGAAGCATTTGTCAGAGTACCCTTACAACCATTAGAAGGCTGCATGTATGGGGGTTAAGTGAGAAGGCCTACCCCTATTCCGGGTATATCAATTTGGCTGTCTTTCCCACCTCCGTTGGCTGGAGTGGCCGAACAAGTAGAGACCTAGCCTTAGTGTGTCCCCCCACTGGACTGTATGATGGTGTCCCTTTGTTGATTGGAACAAATGCTCATATGTTAGGAAGGCTGGCACAGTTGTGTTATGAAAAACAGGGGTCAAAGACTAGTAGAGCTTTAAGAGTTCGGCTTTAATTAAGAAGGCCTATGAGGCACAGAGAATGCTGAAAAAACAGAACCAGAGGAACCGGTCGGAATTGTATGGAAGAAGGATCCTGAGTCTCTGATCCTGGCGCCAAATGCCAGTGTACCTTACAGGGAGGTCCGTATCAGAAAGGATGTTAAGAATAAAATATTAATGTTGGATGCACCAGGCGATGGAAAATGCCAGAGGGACTGCTGGTCAAGCCTAGTATTTTGCCCGCTAGAGCCCATGCATGCCAGAAGGGTAATGGTCCAAGTTCATAATGTGTCTGAAAGAGACATTCGAGTAAACAGAGGTTGCATCCTGGCTAATGTGCATTGTGCAGACACTGCAGTGCTACCCAGCAACAGAGTTCAAGGAAAATGACGGAGTAGATACCATTGTTTGATTTCGCGACTTCGCTGCCAGCTGAATGGAAAGTGAGGATCAGTGAGAAGCTTGCCCAGAGAGACACAGGTGTTTTCTTTAAAGGAATGGGATGTAGGATGCGTGCAGGAGCTGAGCACAATATCCGGCTGCATGACGAACAACCATTTCGTGAGAGGTCTCGGCGCCTGGCACCTGCTGACATAGATGATGTGAGCGGCATCTGCAAGAGATGTTAGCTGCTGGTGTAATACAAGAATCCAAGAAGCCCTTATGCTTCCCCCATTGTGGTAGTGAGGAAAAAGAATGGAACAGTAAGGATGTGTGTGGATTATAGCACCTTAAACCGGCGGACTATCCTGATCAGTACACAATGCCCGCATTCAGGATGCTTTGGACTGCCTAAGCGAGGAGCAAGTGGTTCTCTGTGCTGGATCTCCGCAGTGGGTACTACCAGATCCCGATGGCCCCAGAGGACCGTGAAGGCCGGCCTTTATCTGTCCGCTTGGCTTCTGTGAATTCATGAGGATGCCTCAAGGGTTCAGGTGCCCCAGCCACTTTCAGCGATTGATGGAGGCGTGCAGTGGGGACATGAACTACTAGAGTGCCTGGTATACCTAGATGATGTTATTGTGTTTGGCAGCTCACTGGAGGGAACATGAGAGCAGATTATTTAAGGTATTGGACCGAACTGGGACTTTGGCCTTAAACTGTCCATTGATAAGTGTCAATTCTTTCAAACATCAGTAAAGTATGTGGGACACATAGTATCCACCGAGGAATAGAGACCGACCCAAGTAAAGTTGAGGCCTTGACCACTGGCCACACCAAAATCTAAAGAACTGCAAAGATTCCTGGGATTCTGTGGTTATTATCGGCTTCATCAAGGACTATTCAAGAGTGATCCGCCCTTTACTTAACCTTACTCAAGGGTATCCCCAACCCACAAAAATACCAAAGTCAGCGTCCTCAAGACTGAAGAGTGTATTTTCATCCAAGTGAAGTATTTGGGGCCCGCTGGACTCCTGATTGTGAGACTGCTTTTCATGAGATCATATATCAACTTACCCATGCTCCAGTGCTGGCCTATGCCGATCCAAGAAAACCTTCGTCCTGCACACTGATGCTAGCTTGCAAGGGTTGGGGGCTGTGTTGTACCAAGAGCAGAATGGCCTGAGACCAGTGGCCTTTGCCAGTAGAAGCCTGACCCCATCCAAAAGAACTATCCTGTACATAAGTTAGAGTTCTAGCTTTGAAGTGGGCTATTGTTGACCAATTCCATGAGTACTTGTATGGGGCTAAAATACTAGTAAAACGACAATAATCCTTTGACCTATGTGCAGACCTCAGCTAAGTTGGATGCCACTGGCCATAGGTGGCTTTCTGCATTATCTACATATGACTATGCTCGAATACCGAAGCAGGTCTGAACCACATAGATGCTGATGCTCTCCGGAGGCCTGTTCCCCAGAATGATTGGGTCCGATTGGCAGAACCTGACATTCGGGCACTCTGCCGGAAGTTTGACAGGGAGGAACAAATGTCCACGGACGCAGTGGACTGCATGGTGGATTGCTTGGGACCCTCTGAGAATTGCATACCTGCTGCTTATTGCCACTTTTCTGCAATAGACATTGGTGCACTGCCTCAGCTGGACAATGACAGTATTCGATGGCTCATCCTCACGATCCCATGATCAAAGCAGCTTTAGAAGCCCTCTATGCAGGAAAAGATGTGTCAAATTACGCTCCACTGATTTGAGAACTGCACTGTTATACAAAGAAGGTCCTAAGTTGAAACTGATCAATAAACTGTTATACAGAGAAACAGTAGACAGAGGGGACAAGTAGACAAACAACAACTAGTGCTGCCCACTGCTTTCGAGACTCAGTACTGAGGTCCTTGCACAACCACATGGGGCACCTTGGTATAGACAGAACACTTGACTTGGTGAGATCCAGATTCTATTGGCCTAAGATGGGGGCTGATGTGGAGCAACACATTCGAACTTGTAGTCGCTGCTTACAGAGAAAGCTTTGCCCCAGAGGCTGCCCCTTGTTAACATCACCACCAGTGCACCCATGGAGCTGGTCTGTATTGATTTTCTGAGTTTGGAGTCAGATCAAAGAAATATCAGTAATGTGCTGGTGGTCACTGACCATTTCACGAGATATGCCCAAGCTTTCCCCACCAAAGACCAGAAAGCATCCACTGTAGCCAAAGTACTGTAGAAAACTTTTTGTTCACTATGGGCTCCACAAAGAATCCATTCTGATCAAGGAGAGACTTTGAGAGTCGTCTGATCAAAGAGATGCTTTCTCTGTGGGAGTGAGAGTCCAGAACCATCCTCTACCACCCCAGGGGACCCACAGCCTGAGCGTTTCTAACCGCACTTTGCTAGATATGCTAGGCACCCTGCACCCCAAAGGACAAGCCTAGATGGAGCCAACAAATTAGCACCCTGGTACATGCTTATAACTGCACCAAAAGTGATGCCACTGGGTTCTCCCCCTACCGCCTGATGTTTGGAAGAAGCTCGACTACCGGTAGATGTGTGTTTTGGGGTCTCTCCTGATGGGGTTCAAGCTGACAACTATTTACAGTATGTGCAAAGTTAAAGGCCCAGCTAACTCATGCGTACCAACTGGCTCAAACCATGGCTGCCAAAGAAATCTGGCCAACAAAGAAAGGTATGATAAAAGGTGAAAGCACAGGAACTCAGGAGGAGATCGGGTATTACTAAGAAATCTGGGACTGCATGGCAAACACAAGATTGCTGACAGATGGCACCATCTCCCTCACATTGTAGTGGGCAAACTAGATGATCTGCCAGTGTACAAAGTAAGGCCTGAGAACAATTCAAAGATGTAAAACAATGCATAGAAATCATTTACTACCCATTGGACAAATCCTGATTGAGTCTGAGCCCCAGAAGATGCCCCTCTGGACCAGTGACTAGAGCTGCTGCTAAGAAAGATCAAGAAGTCTGCACCTACAGAAGCAGAGTTAAAGTGTTCCCCTGCACAAGTCCCAGTTGAGCATGACTGTCAGTCCATATCAGAAGAAAGTAGAGTGACTTTGAATACTATCCTTCTTACTAACTGAGTCAATTGTTTGGGGCAATCCCTAGTCAATACTGGAGACAAAGCTGGGCCTTCTGGACTGTCTATGCCCCAGCTTCATCCCTGGAGCCAATGCTCCCAGAAAGTGAAGTGCAAAGCATCAGATCAGATGAAATGGAATCATTGTGCATGGTTGAACTGTTTGAGCTTTCAGGGAGGAAATGATAGATTGGGGCAGACTGGTGATACACCCGAACAAGAAGAGTATTTTGAGTGCCCTGACAGTCCACTGCCAGTGTCTGAAAGCTCCATGCGAGCCAAATGTTGTGGACTCAGAAACTGTAACTCCTAGAGCTGAAGTGCCCCAAGTTCTAGCCTCTCTACCCCCATGGAGACTCCCTGACAAGTGAGAACAATGCTGAAAATGAGGCTCAGGTGCAGAGACTGTAACAGCTCCCCTAGAAAGACTGGTCGAGCTGTAAAGCCTGTGGTGCACCTCAGTTATGATTCCTGGGCGGCCAGTGGACCTGCCTCTCAATGTTGTCCATAAAAGGTGTATGTGTCCCCGAGCTCATTGCCCAAGCCCAGGCGTTAGTGCTAACTCAAGTTGCTTGTGTTTGCCCTCTAGGTATGGTGCCCTTGCCGTCCAGCCCCAAGGTAACTGATAGGGAAGGGTCCTCTCTTCAGGTTTCATGTACAAGAGGTAATAACTTGAGTTATGGTACAATGTGTGTTATACTGTAAGAGTGACGACTGCAATGTTTCAGAAATGGTTCTTGGTAAAATGATGTATTGACTGATGATTACATGTGTGAGCCTAATGCAAATGTATATGGTTGCAGTTGAAACTTATGGATACTTGTTCGACGCGGACGCCAGAGCTTTTCCCAGGCTAGAAGGGTGTAACCCCTGCAAATGGGGGTTCCCAAAAGACTTCCAGGAGCTTGCTTGAATGCTCCAAGCCTGAATGGTGTTTGGCGTTAAGCCATTTATCAGTGAGTGTTTTAGAACCTCTGGTACTGTCTCTTTAAGAGCTGTCTGCTTGCAGACATAATTAGTTTGTATGGGGACTGTGTGTTTCTTTGATTGAGTACCACTCAAGCTGCTGCTAATTCACCCCATTTTGCAGTCACTAGGGTGCAAAGGGAACCTGTCTGAAAGATGTAACTGATTGCTGAAATCATTTACAGTAATAATAAAATTACAGTTTGTCTAACCTGCTTTCTTTGCAGTCAGAACTGTCTGCCTAGTTCCCATTCTGGTTTTGAACTGCTGAACTGGACCAATCAGTGTGGGGTAAACTAGCTCTAAAATGATGCCTTGGACGAATCAGAACTTGGGACTCATAATCTGAGCCAGCCACAAGAGGATTGTATGGGCAGTGACTCTGGGAGATGTAGTTTAGACTTCGGTGCCTTTTTGGACCAACAGCAGCAGTCTATTGTGAGTGACAGCCAATCCAGTCAAGAACTGGGAGGAACTCAAAGGAAGTGCCCGGTTTTTGTCTGTTGGGAGTTTCAGTTTGAGATCTGAAAGTGAAGGGGAAAGAAACCCTGTGCTTTTTCAGTGTGCAGTTTTAGTCAAAAAACGTGTGTAAGGCCCAGAGTTCCGGTCTGCAGCTTGTGTAACAGCTTGTTAGGACTGAATCCGTCCTGTGAAAAGAATCAAAGGATCTCTGAAGAGTAGAAACCAGGCTCACCCTGTAGAAGACTGGAAGAATTGCTGAAAATTCACTCGGTCTGTCAGGAACTGAATCTGCTGTGTGTTCTCCGGTATTGTGCAGTAATTGCGATCGGGATACAGATGCGGCCTGCCTGGTATAGTACTTTCTTTTATATGGATGTGTGAAGAGGTTTGTGTACCTCAAGTGAGCCCTGCTGACATTGAAGGACCCTATCTTATTTGGAGGTCGTGAGTACTAATTCAGGGTCGCTCCCTGTTGAATTGCCACATTAAATCCAAATGGAATTACTGTACTGCTGACTGTTTAATTCTCCTTTTCTCTGTGTGAAAGGGCCCCTACCAGCTGCCACGGTTTGGACTAGCCACTAGGGCTTGGGTACCCAGGGACAGTAACTGATAGGATAGGCCTGTGCACAGAGCCATAGGTAGATTATTAGAGTGATAAGCTAATTAACCTGATTTCCCTGTCCTTGTTATATCCCCTAAATAAATCAGAGCTGCTTGTTTCAGCAAAGTTATACTGCCTGAGGTATTTGTCTATGTTAAAGTACTGTACTGTGATTGTTGCACTGTATCTCATTTCCAGGAGGTCCCAGTGCCGGAACCAGACCTGGGGTAAGTGTATACTGTGAAGGTAATTCTGATATGTTGTGGGCCACTAGTGGAAGAAAGGGGTTGCAGTGTCCCAGAGGGCTGTGACAAGTTAGTTTAATCTATTGCAAACCCTGACCTCTGGGTGGAGGCACCCACTATTGGATCCAGGCCCCTCAACCTGTTAGTGGCAAATCAGGCAGGGGTAGTAGCCCCTGGGATAGCGCCATCTAGGGGTTACATTTAGAAAGTCAGGACTGTACAAAATCAAATATTTGCAGAAAACAATAACAAATAAAGTCTACCAAGGCAAAAACCAAACTGAAATAAGTACAATGGTTAACTAAAGATTCCAAAACAAAAGGCAATCATGGAAACAAACCTAACAGATTTAGGAATGAAAACTAGTGAAAGGAGCGGCCACTAACCCACCACCCCCACACCCATACCCACATGACAACACCCACAGCAGTGATCCTTCAAGGAGGGTGCCAAGGCAAGTGTCTCCACCAGATGTCCATCACCAGGGGAGGAAGGCCTTGTAGTTCTTTGGTGTACACAAAAGTTAATCTCTCTAAAGATTTGTTCAGCCAGCCAGTCCTATCACTGCGACATGTTTATGTTGTAAGACAAACTGGCAATGAACTTGCCAAATCACCTATTTAATACAAGCAAAAAGCAGTCCCAGGATGATAAATCCCCACCCAGCATCATAGGAGCCATACAATAAGACATCATATGTAGTACTAGAAATCTGCAGGGGAGCCCACTTGGTTGCCAAAAAAGACTATAGCCCCTATATATAAGAACATGTGAAAAATAAGTGGTGCATGGATTCTAATTGCTGACAACAATGCGGTCTGAGACAATATCTCTCCTGAACAGATTTGTGGTGGTTATCCCTAATGTTTAGTTTGTTGTGGCAACAGAGCCTTAGGGTAGCCCACATTTTCCATGGTATTCTAGAGTCTACTAGTTGGTCTATTAAACATTTGGTAGGAATCCTTGAGGGGCATTGAAAACAAGGAACTGCAAAACTTTGCGTAGTCAGAATATGAGTATGCATCTCCTTCCTAGTTTTATGCATGATGTCAGAAATTGATAGGTTCTGGAGTTTCACTTTCTTGAAGAAAGAAACGAAATAAGCTGCAACCCCAGTGGGCATATTACGGAAAACTCCCCACATTCCTGAACTCCATTTTTGTAGAAAATACTTCCCATGGGAGTTCAAGAGCAGGATCCAGGGTTTCCCAACACCCTGCAGAACATGCAAAACATTAGCATACAAAAAATGGTGAGAAAGAAAATCACCGGATTGGTCATATTCAGACCACCTTGTTAGATAGACATATAAGTAACTGCATGCTTAACAGGGTTTAATCTGCTACCCGATAAAAGTCAAAAAAGGACATTGTACAGTCTAGTTTCCAGTTGCAAAGGTATTAGGAACACATAACTGATATAAAGAAAAATGAGATCAATAAAGGTTTTAAGAAAAAAACACCCTTTTGTGCTTCACCATAGACCAGGATTTCCACCTGTCAATCCTGTCTTCCGTCAGTTGCAAATTTTCTAGCCAATTATTCAAGATCGGAACAGGACCCCCAAAGGTAACATCCAATATCTTCATTGGTGCCCCTGAAATCTTTATCCCCGCAGTGGTGTCAGGTTGTTGAGTCCCAAAACCTTGAATCTCCATCCCTGAACACTTATCCCAGTTTAAAGAAGCACCCGAACTAGAGGAAAAGTGCTGGACCAAGGCTAACACCCTCACTCCTAAGGAACGATCCACCACGATAAGGCACACATCATCAGCATAGGCCATCGTGCAGGGAAAGGACAGCCCATGTGGGTCAGTCATATAGGTAATGTGCATGTCAAGTTCCAATTTACGAAGTAGGGGGGTCTATGCTGAATATGTAAAGTAAAGGGCTGACCGGACAGCCTTGTCTCACCCTTCTATTTATGTTAATGGGGCACCAGGCAGAACATTGACCTTGAGATGTAGAGTTGCCATGCTATAAAGACAATGAACCCAGTCCACAAAAGAGGAAGGAATGCCATAATCCTCCCTGGAGGACAGAAGGGACCCGGGGAATATGATTGAGACCTTCAAGTACTTGAAAGGTATCTACAGGGTTAAGTCTGAAAGCTTGTTTAGTTTGAAGGGTGAAGGGACTACAAGGGAACACAACATGAAATTGGCGGGGAAGGGGGAATTTAGGAGGGAACTAAAGATTTAGGAGGGAACAATGGAGGCACCACTTTACGGAAAGGGTGGTGGCACCATGAAACATGCTGCCAGAGGACGTGATCTCAAGGGATTCATTGGGAAGTTTTAAGAAGGATTGGGGACAGACATATGGGCAAGGCAAAGGTGGGGGAGAACAGTGTGGGAACTTAAATAGGAAGACAGGTATGGGGGGAGAGGGGGCAGCAGCACTATCTCAGCCACGAGCTAAGCTTGAGCAGACACGATAGACCTTCTGGCCTAGATCTGCTGGCATACTCGTATGTATGTTCGTATAATGTTCCAAAACAGAAAATAAATAGTTATGAGAAACTGAATCGAAAGTCTGCGTCTGGTCCAGGCTGATGACATACCAGGAACCAGAAGAGCCTTCACATACTTCACATAAAAGAAACAGATTATACTGAGCAAGTCTGGGAGGAACTGCACAAGTTTGGGTAGGCATAACCAAAATCTGAGCCACCTGAGTCAGTCTATTTTCCACAATTTTACATAAGACTTTCCAGTCAGTGTTTATGACACTAACAGGTGTCTAATTTGCCAAATCCAACTTGTCCCCTTTTTTTATATAAATAGATCAGAAGATTCTCTGAAAGGTCTTGTGGTATAGCCAACTGTCCTTGAACTATGGTATTAAAAATCACAAACAGCTGGTCAACAATAAGGGGAATAAGTGTTTTGTATAATTCTTAGGAGGCCTGGACTGACATCTCCCTTCAAGGAGGACACCACAGTTTGAATTTCCACCTTAGTAATAGGAGCCATAAGTTGTGCAATCAAGTCAGCAGGGATGTCTGGTAGAATCATATCTCTCAGAAATACCCCTGCTTGTACTGGCAGACACCAAGGGAAATTAAACAAAGCCTCAGTATGGTCATCAACTAACTTGGCCATTTGCAATTACTATCAGTCACAGATCCATCCCACTTTTTTAAAATGGGCCATATATTTCGATTCCACCCTCTGTTGACAGCCATCATAGGGATTAACTTGATCAGCCTTCCCTTGCAAGCCGAACTTCAGTACCACAAACAAGGAAGCAGCCCTGTCATACTGTGCAGACTTCATTTTGCCTTTAATAGAGCTGATTTGGGCAGAATAATCAAATCCCATTTCATATGTGAGAGAAACGAGTGTCTGCAGCTGTTTTTTCAGTTTCAAATAATGGATACAGTGCTGCATATGTGTACTTTTAGCGGCATTCCGGAAAGTGCGTTTCAAGTCATGTTTTGTATCTACCCACAAGTGGAGTGAATTATTGTACAATTCGAATACTGATTTCCTCACCTTAAGGAGTCCCAGAAGCAAGAGACAGATTTCTGAATCATCTAACAATGAGACATTTAGTCTACAAATATTGTTGGTGACTGGCTTTTTAGGTGCAGTCCTGATAGAGATAGCAATGAGGCTATGGTCAGACGTCTCTATTGGTAAAATTTTACACCCTAAATATGGTATCCACGCAGAAAAAAATTAAGTCGATTCTAGAGGGCAGCACCCCTTTGCGGAAAGCATGCCAGGGAGGGTAGATCCCACATCTTGTACTGTCATACAGTTTAGTAGTGCCCAGTAAGGAGAGCAAACAATTGGAATCACTATACTTTTCTAGTCATTCCTGTTTTTGTCAACCAATGACAAAATACAATTAAAATCACCCCCAAAGATTGCAGACTTATTTGTAAATAAATGTGGTTGTACTAACCTAGAGTTCCACCCTCTGAGCCTTTGTTTGGAGGCATAAATGTTAAGCAGCCAAAATTCCCAGAGGTCCCAATAAACATCCAACATGAGGGCCCTGCCAGGGACCAGGTCAAGCAACCTGTTCACGTGGATCCCAGCAGCACTAAATAACATCCCCACCCCCCAAACAAAGGTCGTCCCATAAAGACCAAAAAGAGAGCCCTGTAAACCATTCCCTGGAAGCAAGGGACAGTTTCCTGGAGGTGTTCAACTTGGTGTCCTGCAAGAAAAAATGCTATAGTGAAAGCCTCGTAAAACAGAGAAAGTAGCTAGCCTCCTTTTGTTATTCTTGACACTATTAACAGTATAGGATGCAAAGGAGATGTTGTGAGCCACAACAAGAAAAGTAAACTGTCATCAGTGCTCCATCTTGGCACGCGGTTCCTGACCATTCACGAGCACATGATACATATCTGTGATGGGTGCCATGTTGCACCACTGTGTCCATGCAGTGCCTCTCAGCATCACTCCAGAGTGCAGGAAGTCCCACACCTTTAATCAGCATGCAATAAACCACCGTAATGGGTGCCATGTGGCTGCACTGTGTTCACACAGTGCTTCTGAGCACCACTCCAGAGTGTAGGCAGTCCCAACCCATTCGCCAGCCCACATTACACTACCGTGATGGGTGTCATGTCACCCTGCTGTGTTCCTGCAGTGCTTCTGAGCTTCACTCCACAGTGCAGACAGTCCTTGACATTTCACCAACACACAATACACCACCATAATGCCATGTCACCCCACTGTGTTCATGCAGTGTTTCTGAGCATCACTCCTTCATGCAGGCAGGCCATAACCTTTCACCAGAACACAGTACACCAGTGTGATGTTTGCCATCTCACCCCACTGTGTCCATGCAGTGCCTATAAGCATCAGTCCTCTGTATAGGCAACTCCCTCACCTTTCACCAGAATATAGTACATTACCATGGTTGATGCCATGTCACCCCACTGTGTTCAAGCTGTGCTTCTGAGCATCACTCCATAGTGCACGCAGCCCCTCACCTTTCACCAGCACATAGTACACCACCGTGATGGGTGCAATGTCACCCACTGTGTTCATGTAGTGCTTCTGAGGATCACTTCACAGTGCAGACAGTCCCCACTCATTCACCATTCCACATTACACCGCCATGATGGATACCACATCATCCTGCTGTGTTCATGCAGTCTTTCTAAGCATCACTCCACAGTGCAGGCCATCCCTACCCATTCACCAGCCCACATTACACCTCCATAATGGATGCCATGTCACCAGACTGTGTTCATGCAGTGCTGCTGATTAATCACTCTACAGTGCAGGCAGTCCCTTTCCTTTCTCCAGCATGTAGTCCCTACCCATTCAGCAACTCACATTACACCACTGTGATGGTGACATGTCATCCTGCTGTGTTCATGCATCGGTTCTGAGCATCACTCCACAGTGCAGGCAGTCCATCACCTTTCACCAGCTCGTAGTACACCACTGTGATGGTGCCATGTCATTCCGCTTTGCTCATGCTGTG
The DNA here is from genome assembly GCA_016271365.2 of Neoceratodus forsteri. NCBI lineage: Eukaryota > Metazoa > Chordata > Ceratodontiformes > Ceratodontidae > Neoceratodus > Neoceratodus forsteri. The sequence continues at coordinate 930,701,800 of CM057453.1, forward strand.
CTTCTGAACATCACTCCACAGTGCAGACAGTTTCATACATTTCACCAGCATGCAGTACACCGCAGTATTGGGTGCCATGGCACCCCATTGTGCTCATGCAGTGCTTCTGAACATCACTCCTCCATGCAGGCAGTCCCTCACCTTTCATCAAAACGCAGTACAGTACTGTGATGGGTGCCATGTCATTCCGCTTTGCTCATGCAGTGCTTCTGAACATCACTCCACAGTGCAGACAGTTTCATACGTTTCACCAGCATGCAGTACACCACAGTAATGGGTGCCATGTCACTCAACTCTGTTCATGCAGTGCACCTGAGCATCACTTTACAGAGCAGGCACTCCCTCACTTTTAACCAAAACACAGTACACTACCGTGATTGGTGCCATGTCGCCCCACTGTGGTAAAGTTGTGCTTCTGAGCATCACTCCACAGTGTAGGCATTCCTAACCATTTACAAGCCACATTACACCACAGTGATGGCTGCCATGTCACCCCACTGTGTTCATGCAGTGCTTTTGAGGATCACTTTACAGAGCAGGCGCTCCCTTACCTTTCACCAGCATACAGTACACTAACCGTGACTGGTGTCATGTCACCCCACTGTGTTCAAGCTGTGCTTCTGAGCATCACTTCACAATGCAGGCAATCCCTCCCCTTTCACTAGCATGTTGTACACCACTTTGATGGGTGCAATGTCACAACACAGTGTTCATGCAGTGCTTCTCAGCATCACTCCATAGTGCAGGCAGTCCCTCACCTTTCACTAGCACGTTGTACACCACCGTGATGGGTACAATGTCACCCCACTGTGTTCATGCACTGCTTCTGAACATCACTCCTTCAGCAGGTAGTCCCTCGCCTTTCACCATAACGCACTACACCACTGTGATGGGTTCCATGTCACCTCACTTGTTTTCATGCAGTGCTTCTGAGCATCAATCCACAGTACAGACAGTCCCTCACCTTTTGCCATAATGCACTACACCACTGTGATGGGTTCCATGTCACCTCACTTTTTTCATAGTGCTTCTGAGCATCAATCCACAGTGCAGGCAGTCCCTTACCTTTCACCAGCATGCAGTACACCACAGCAATAGGTGCCATGTCATCCCACTGTGTTCATGCTGTGCCTCTGAGCATCCCTCTACATCTCAGGCACTTCCTCACCTTTCACCAGAATACAGTACACTATCATGATTGGTGCTCTATCATCACACTGTGTTCTTGCAGTGCCTCTGAGCATCACTCTACATCCCAGGCACTTCCTCACCTTTCACCAGAATACAGTACACTATCATGATTGGTGCTCTATCATCCCACTGTGTTCTTGCTGTGCCTCTGAGCATCACTCTACATACCAGGCACTCCCTCACCTTTCACCAGAATACAGTACACTACCATGATTGGTGCTCTATCATCCCACTGTGTTCTTGCAGTGCCTCTGAGCATCACTCTACATCCCAGGCACTTCCTCACCTTTCACCAGAATACAGTACACTATCATGATTGGTGCTCTATCATCCCACTGTGTTCTTGCTGTGCCTCTGAGCATCACTCTACATACCAGGTACTCCTCACCTTTCTTCACCAGAATACAGTACACTACCATGATTGGTGCTCTATCCAGACTGTGTTCTTGCAGCAGTGCCTCTGAGCATCACTCTACATCCCAGGCACTTCCTCACCTTTCACCAGAATACAGTACACTATCATGATTGGTGCTCTATCATCCCACTGTGTTCTTGCTGTGCCTCTGAGCATCACTCTACATACCAGGCACTCCCTCACCTTTCACCAGAATACAGTACACTACCATGATGGGTGCTCTATCATCCCACTGTGTTCTTGCAGTGCCTCTGAGCATCACTCTGCATACCAGACACTCCCTCACCTTTCACCAGAATACAGTACACTACCATGATTGGTGCTCTATCATCCCACTGTGTTCTTGCAGTGCCTCTGAGCATCACTCTACATACCAGGCACTCCCTCACCTTTCACCAGAATACAGTACACTACCATGATTGGTGCTCTATCATCCCACTGTATTCTTGCAGTGCCTCTGAGCATCACTCTACATACCAGGCACTCCCTCACCTTTCACCAGAATACAGTACACTACCATGATTGGTGCCATGTCATCCCACTGTGTTCAAACTGTGGTTCTGAGGATCACTAGACAGTACAGGCAGTTCTACCCATTTACCATCCCACATTACACGACCATGATGGGTGTCATGTCACCCTGCTGTGTTCATGCAGTGCTTCTGAGCATCACTCTACAGGGCATGCACTCCCTCACCTTTCACCAGTACACAGTACAATGCCATGACTGGTGCCATGTCACCTCACTATGTTCAAGCTGTGTTTCTGAACAGCACTCCACAGTGCAGGCAGTCCATCACCTTTCACCAGCACATAGTACAGCACCTTGATGGGTGCAATGTCATCCCAATGTGTTCATGTAGTGCTTTTGAGCATCACTTCACAGTCAGGCACTCCCTCACCTTGCACCAGCACGTAGTACACCGCAGTGATGGGTGCAATGTCACCCTGCTGTGTTCATGCAGTGCTTCTGAGCATCACTCCACAGTGCAGGCAGTACCTACCCATTGAGCAGCCCACATTACACCATCATGATGGATGCCATGTCATCCCACTGTGTTCATGCAGATGTGCTAATTATCACTCCATAGTGCAAGCAGTCCCTCACACTTCACCAGCACATTCTACACCACTGTGATGGTTACAGTGTCACCCCACTGGATTCATGCTGTGCTACTGAGCATCACTCCTTCATGCAGGCAGTCCCTCACCATTCACCAGAACACAGTTCACCAATGTGATGGGTACCATGTCACCCCACTGTGTTAAATTCAACACTTCTAAGCATTACTGCACAGTGCAGACAGTCCCTTACCCATCACCAGCACGTAGTACACCACTGTGATGCATGCAGTGTCACCTGTGTGTATGCAGTGCTTCTGAGCATCACTCTACAGTGCAGGCAGTCTTTTACGTTTCATCAGTATGCAGTACACCACAGTAATGGGTGCCATGTCACCCAACTGTGTTCATGCTGTGCTTCTGAGTATCACTGTAGACAGCAGGAACTCCCTCACCTTTCACCAGACTACACTACCATGATTAGTGCCATGTCACCCCACTGTGTTCAAGCTGTGCTTCTGAGCATCACTTCACAGTGCAGACAGTCAGTCACCTTTCACCAGCAGATTGTACACCACTGTAATGGGTGCAATGTCACCCTACTGTGTTCATGCAGTGCTTCTGACTATCACTTCACAGTGCAGACAGTCCCCATCCATTCACCAGCGCACATTACAGCACCATGATGGTTGCCATGTCACTCAGCTGTGTTTATGCAGCACTGAGTATCACTGTACAGTGCAGGCAGTCCCTACCCATTCACCAACCCACATTACACCACATAATGGATGCCATGTCACCCTGCTGTGTTCATGCAGCACTGCTGATTAATCACTCCAGAGTGCAGGCTGTCCCTCACATTTCAACAGCATGTAGTACAAAACCATGATCGGTGACATGTCACCCCATTGTGTTCATTCAGTGCTTCTAGGCATCACTCCACAGTGTAGGCAGTCCCTCCCCTCTCAACAGCATGTAGCACACCACCGTGATGGGTGCAGTGTCACCCCACTGTGTTCATGCAGTGCTTGTGAACATCACATCCATGTCATCCTGCTGTGTTCATGCATCGGTTCTGAGCATCTCTCCACAGTGCAGGTAGTCCCTCACCTTTCACCAGCATGTAGTACACCACTGTGATTGGTGCAATGTCACTAAACTGTGTTCATGTAGTACCTATGAGTATCACTCCACAGTGCAGGCAGTCCCTCACCTTTCACCATAATGCACTACACCACTGTGATGGGGGCCACGTCACCTCACTTTGTTCATGCAGTGCTTCTGAACATCAATCCACAGTGCAGGCAGTCCCTTACCTTTCACCAGCATGCAGTACACCACAGTAATGGGTGCCATGTCATCCCACTATGTTCGTGCTGTGCCTCTGAGCATCACTCTATAGACCTAGCACTTCCTAACCTATCACCAGAATACAGTACATGATTTGTGCCATGTCACCCCACTGTGTTCATGCACTGTTTCTGAGCATCACTTCACAGTGCAGGTAGTCCCTTCCCATAAACCAACCCACATCACACCACTGTGATGGATGCAATGTCATCCTGTTGTATTTGTGCATCAGTTCTGAGCATCACTCCACAGTGCAGGCAGTCCCTTGCCTTTCACCAGCATGTAGCACACCATTGTGATCGGTGAAGTGTCACTGCACTGTCTTCATGTAGTGCTTCTGAGCATCACCCCACAGTGTATGCAGTACCTAACATTTCCCCGGCAGACCATAGACCACCATAATGGGTGCCATGTTGCCACACTGTGTCCATGCAGTGCTTCTGAGCATCACTTCTCCATGCAGGCAGTCCCTCACCTTTCATCAGAACACAGTACTCCAGTGTGATGGGTGCCATGTTATCCCGCTTTGATAATGCAGTACTTCTGAGTATCACTCCATAGTGCAGGCAGTCTCTTACGTTTCACTAGCATACAGTACACTATAGTAATGGGTGGCATGTCACCCCACTGTGTTCATGCAGTGCTTCTGAGCATCACACCACTGTGCAGACAGGCCCTACCCTTTCACCAGCACATAGTACACCACCATGATGGGTGCCATGTCACTCTGCTGTGTTTATGCAGCACTTCTGAGTATCACTCCACAGTGTAGGCAGTCCCCACCCATTCACCAGCCCACATTAGACCACCATGATGGATACCATGTCACCGTGCTGTTTTCATGCAGTGTTACTGATTATTACTCCACTTTGAAGGCATACCCTCACCTTTCAACAGCACGAAGTACACCACCATGATGGGTACCATGTCACTCCACTGTTTACATGCAGTGCTTCTAAGCATCACTCCACAGTGCAGGCAGTCCCTGACCTTTCAGCAACATGTAGTACACCACCGTGATTTTTGAAATGTCACCCCACTGTGTTCATGCAGTGCTTCTAAGCTTCACAACACAATGCAGGCAGTGCCTTCCCATTCACCAGCCCACATTACACCACTGTGTTGGATGCTATGTCATCCTGCTGTATTCATGCATCAATTCTGAGCATCACTCCACAGTGCAGGCAGTCCCTCGCCTTTTACCAGCACGTACTTCACCACTGTGATGGGCGCAATGTAACTGCACTGTGTTCATACACTGCTTCTGACCATCACTCCACAGTGCATGCAGTCCCTAACATTTCCCCGACAGACAGCAGACCACCATAATGGGTGCCATGTTGCTGCACTGTGTTCATGCAGTGCTTCTGAGCATCACTCCTCCATGCAGGCAGTCCCTTACCTCTCATCAGAACACAGTACAACACTGTGATTGGTGCCATGTCATCCCACTTTGGTCATGTAGTGCTTCTGAGCATCACTCCACAGAGCAGCCACTCCCTCACCTTTCACCAGCACACAATACACTACCACAATTGGTGCTATGTCACCCCACTGTGTTCAAGCTGTGATTCTGAGCATCACTTCACAGTGCAAGTAGCCCCTCACCTTTCATCTTCTTGTAGTACACCACTTTAATGAGTGCAATGTCACATGACTGCGTTCATGCAGTGCTTCTGAGCATCACTCCTCCACGCAGGCAGTCCCTCACCTCTCATCAGAGCACAGTACAGCACTGTAATGGGTGCCATGTCATCCTGCTTTGTTCATGCAGTGCTTCTGAGCATCCCTCCACAGTGCAGGCAGTCTCTTACGTATCACTAGCATGGAGTACAACACAGTAATGGGTGCCATGTCACCCCACTGTGTTGATGCAGTGCTTCTGAGCATCACTGTACAGAGCAGCAGTCCCTCACCTTTCACCAGAACACAGTACATGACTGTGATTGGTGTGATGCCACCCCACTATGTTCAATCTGTGCTTCTGAGCATCACTCCACAGTGCAGGCAGTCTCTACCCATTCAACAGCCCCCATTACACCACCGTGATGGCTGACATGTCACCATACTGTGTCCATGCAGTGCTTCTGAACATCACTCCACAGTGCAGACAGTCTCTACCCATTCACCAGCACATACTACACCACTGTTGTGGGTGCAATGTCACTGCACTGTGTTCATGCAGTGCTTCTGAGCATCACTGCACAGTGCAGGCAGTCTCTACCCATTCACCAGCATGTAGTACACCATCATGGTGGGTGTACTGTCACCCTGCTGTGTTCATGCAGCATTTCTGAGCATCACTCTACAGTGCAGGCAGTTCCTACCCCTTCACCTGCCGACATTACACCACCGTGATGGATGCCATGTCACCCCACTGTTTTCATGCAGCGCTGCTAATTATCACTCCACAGTGCAGGCAGTCCCTCACCTTTCATTATCATGTTGTACACCACCATGATGGGTGCAATGTTACCCCACTGTGTTCATGCAGTGCTTCTGAGCATCACTCCTTTATTCAGGCAGTCCCTCAATTTTCACCAGAACACAGTACACCACTGTGGTGGGTGCCATGTCACCCCACTGTGTCCATGCAGTGCTTATGAGCATCAGTCCTCTGTGCATGCAGTCCCTCACCTTTCACCAAAGCACACTGCACCCTGTGATGGTGCCATGTCACCTCACTTTGTTCATTCAGCGCTTCTAAGCATCACTCCACAGAGTGGGCACTCCATCACCTTTCACCAGCACAAAGTACACTGCCATGATTGGTGCCATGTCACCCCACTGTGTTTAAGCTGTGCTTCTGAGCTTCACTGCACAGTGTAGGCAGTTTCTCAACTTTCAGCAGCATGTAGTACACCACCGTGATTATCACTCCACAGTGCAGACAGTCCCTCAGACTTCACCAGCACATTGTACACCAGCGTGATGGGTGAAATGTCACCCCATCATGTTCATGCAGTGCTTCTGACCATCACTCCTTTATGCAGGTGGTCCCTCAACTTTCACCAGAACACAGTACAGCACTGTGATGGGTGCCATGTCACCCTGCTTTGTTCATACAGTGCTTCTGAACATCAATCCATAGTGCAGGCAATCCCTTTCCTTTCACCATCATGCAGCACACCACAGTAATGGGTGCCATGTCACCCCACTGTGTTCTTGCAGTGCTTCTGAGCATCACTCTACAGAGCAGGCAGTCCCTTACCTTTTACCAGAACACAGTACACTACTGTGATTGATGCCATGTCACCTCACTATGTTCAAGCTGTGCTTCTGAGCAACACTGAACCACACAGGCAGTCCTACCCATTCACCAGCCCAAGTTACACCTCCGTGATGGGTGCCATGTAATCCCATGGTGTTCATGCAGTGCTTCTGAGTATCACACAACAGTACAATCAGTCCCTACTCGTTCACCAGCTCACATTACACCACCGTGATGGGTGACATGTCACCCTGTTGTGTTCATGCAGCACTTATGAGTATCACTTCACAGAGCAGGCACTCCCTCACCTTTCACCAGCACACAGTACACTGCCATGATTGGTGCCATGTCACCCCACTGTGTTCAAGCTGTGCTTCAGAGCATCACTCCACAGTGCAGGCAGTCACTCACCTTGCAACAGCACGTAGTACACCATTGTCATGTGTGCAACGTCACCCTGCTGTGTTCATGGAGCACTTCTGAGCATCACTTCACAGTGTGGGCAGTCCCTACCCATTCAGCAGCCCAAATTACACCGCCATGATGGATGCCATGTTACCCCACTGAGTTAATGCAGTACTGCTGATTATCACTCCACAGTGCAGGCAGTCCCTCACAGTTCACCAGCACATTGTACATCACCATGATGGGTGCAATTGTACCCCACTGTGTTCATGCAGTGCTTCTGAGCATCACTCTTTAATGCAGGCAGTCCCTCACCTTTCACCAGAACACAGTACTCCAGTGTGATGGGTGCCATGTCACCCTGCTCTGTTCATGCAGTGCTTCTGAGCATTACTACACAGTGCAGGCAGTCCCTCACCTTTCACCAGCATGTAGTACACCACCAATGTCACCTGTGTTCATGCAGTGCTTCTGAGCATGCCTCCACAGCGCAGGCAGTCCCTACCCTTTCACATGCCATCATTACAGCACCATGATGGTGCCATGTCACCCTACTGTGTTCATGCAGTGCTTCTGAGTATCACTCCACAGTGCAGGCAGTCTCTACACATTCACTAGCACACATTACACCACCGTGATGGGTGTCATGTCTCCCCACTGTGTTTATGTAGCACTTCTGAGCATCGCTCCATAGTGCAAGCAGTTTCTACTCATTCATCTTCCCACATTACACCACCATGATTGATGCCATGTAACCCTGTCCTGTTCATGCTGCACTGCTGATAATCATTGCATAGTGAAAGCAGTGCCACACCTTTCGCCAACACATGGTGCACCACCCTGATGGGTGTCATGTCACCCCACTGTGTTCATGCAGTGGTTATGAGCATCACACCCCAGTGCAGGCAGTTCCTTACCTTTCACTATCATGCAGTACACAACAGGGATGGGTGCAATGATGCCTCAATGTGTTCATAGAGTGCTTCTGGGAATCGCTCCTTAATGCAGGTAGTCCATGAACTTTCAATAGCACAGAGAACACAAGCATGCTGGGTGCCATGTTGCACCACTATGTCCATGTCATGTTTCTAAGCATCCCTCCCCAGTGCCTGCAGTCCCTCACCTTTCACCAGCATGAAACACATCACGGTGATTGGTGATATGTCACCCCACCGTGTTAAAACTGTGCTTCTGAACTTCACTCCACTGTGCAGGCATTCCCTCACTTTTCACTACACACAGCACACCACAGTGATTGGTGCCATGTCACCCCACATATTCAAGCTGTGCTTCTTAGCATCACCCCACTGTGCAGGCAGTCCCTCACTTTTCTCTATCATGCAGTATGCCACCGTATTGGGCGCCATTTCACCACATTGTGTCCATGCAGTGCTTCTAAGCATCACTCCACAGTGCAGCCAGTCCCTCACCATTCACCAGCATGCAGTATGCAGCTCTTATCAGTGCCATGTCTCCCCTCAGTATTCATGCATTGCATCTGAGCATTGCTTCCTAGTACAGGCATTCCTTTACCTTTCACCAGCACACAGTACACAGCAGGGACGGGTGCCATGATACCCCACTGTGTTCATGTAGTTCTTCTGAGCATCACTCCTCAGTGCAGGCAATCCCTAATCATTTACCAGTCCATGTTACACCACCGTGATGGGTGACATGTTGCTCCACAGTGTTCCTGTAGTGCTTTTGAGCATTATTCCACTGAGCAGGCAGTCCCCCACCTTTCACCAGCACACAGTACACTACTGTGACTACTGCCATGTCGCCCCACTGTGTTCAAGCTATGCTTCTGAGCATCACTCCACAGTGCAGGCAGTCCCTCGCCTTTCACCAGCATGCAGTACACCACCTTGATGGGTGCCGTGTCACTCCACTGTGTTCATGCAGTGCTTCTGACATTATTCCATTATGCAGGCATTCACTTATCTTTCACCTGCAGGCAGTACTCCACCATGATGTGTGCCTTGTCATACCAGAGTGTTTGTATCATGCTTCTGAGCATTTTTACTCAGTTCAGGGAATCCCTCACCATTCATCAGCACACAGGACGCAACTGTAATTGGTGCCAAGTGACTCCACTGTGTTCATGCAGTGCTTCTGAGCCTTTTGTCTTAGTGCAGGGAGACCCTACTCATTCTTCAGTGTGCATTACACTACCTTGATGGGTGCCTTGTTGCCCTGCTGTGTTCATGCAATGCTTCTCAGCATTGCTTCTCTGTGCAAGCAGTCCCTTACTGTGTTCATACAGTGCTGCTGAGCATCACTCCACAGTGCAGGCAGTAACTCAGATTTCACCAGCACACAGTACACCATCTTGATGGGTATCATGTATTGGTGCTATGTCACCCCACTATGTTCATGCAGTGTTTCCTTGCATTACTCCACAGTGCAGGCAGTACCTCACATTTCACCAGCACACAGTACACTACCTTGATGGGTAACATGTTGTCCCAGTGTGCTCATGCATTGCTTCTCAGCATCGCTCCTCCATGCAGGTAGTCCTTTGCAGTTCACCAGCACACAGTACACAACCATGATGAGTGGCATGTGGCCTCACTGTCTCCATGGGACACAGCTATTTTATCTCCTTCAGCACCATGACTTCCTCTCATCTGGGCCCTTCTTCCCAGCCTTATCACCCTCCTTCTCTGGGACTTACCTTTTCTGTGGTCTTGTCACAGGACCTTGGATCAGCGATGTCTGGTCATTGGTGTGGGGCTTTCTACACGGCAGGCCATCACTGTTCTACAGTTGAAGGGCTTTTCCTCCTATTTTCTGCTCTATTGTACCTGCACATGTGTGTACCCAGCATCCATGGAGATAACCCCAAGCATCCAGGTATAGGTTCCCTTCCCATGCTGTTCCATGGTGCTGCCATCTAGATTCCTCTCCCTGTCCTACAGATGTGCATTTTCCCTCCCAGGTCAGTCTCCACATGACCCAGGTCCATTCTTCAGCCCGGTTTGCTGTTATGGCAGTCATTGGCTAAAAGCAATTCGGTCAGTGGCTAAAAGCTTGAAATAGAAAAAGGTAGACAAACCTAGACCTGGAAACCAGAACTACACAGAGTAATGACCCATATTAAAAGGTATCAGGCTGCCTCATGCAAAGTCCCTTTCCTTAGTGCAAGTTAACACAGTTCACTAAATTTACTATACTCAAACCTGTTTGGAGCAAAGTGCAAGTGCCCCAAGCATGTTTGAAAATAGCCCCCAAAGTAAAAATTAGGCACTAAAATGTGCACCCAGCACAATTCATATCCCCCTGCTGGCCAATTAGTACAAATTAGCACAGTTCACTAAATTTGCTATACTCAAACATGTTTGGAGCAAAGTGAAAGTGTCCCATGCATGTTTGACTATAGCCCCCAAAACAACAAGCTCTGGCAGAGCCACTACGACTGTGAATGCATTGACTAGATAAGGATGTTTCATGGGCTTAAACATAAACATTTATTTATTTATTTAAAAAATATCAGATTTACAAACCTTTGAGTCAGAGATTCATTTATAAAGGCACCTCGTTGAAACTAATACAAAGACAGCACAGTTAAGTCAAAAAACAATGGCTCGGAGAGCAGACAGTTATAACAATCATTCACTGGAGATACATGGGTAGCAGTAGATAAACAGATTACATAGTTTAGGCACACAGGTACCACATCAAGAAGACCAAAGCAGTTCAAACAATATACAATAGCTAAAGCAAATAGACATCAGGAGTCAAAGAGAAGCTCAGAGTGTTCACATGAAGGCTGTTGCATACATTATGTGACTCAAAGTACAGTACATTGAGAATGGGTATATTTAAGCAGTGAGGCATGACAGAGTGTGTGTTATCATGTAATAACGTCACTCCTGGGATGGGTTGAAGCATGAGGCAAAGTCGATTGCTTCCACAGCCCCAGGAATGATGTTATTACACGATAACTCACACCCCGGAGTACCTTATTAACATACTAACATACTATTTGCCAGCAGATTAGGCCTGACGGTCTATTGAGTCTGCTTGAACCTTAGATCCTTAGTTGGGTGCCGAGGCCCTCCCATCCCTTGTGCTCCAGAAACCCCTATCATCCATCCCAACCCCCCTGGGACAGGCCATCATCTGATACATCCATTTTCTGTGTCTGTCCCACCCTCTCTTGAAGCCCTCCACTGTGGATCTCTGAACCAGCTTGCCAGGCAGTGCATTCCAAGGATCCACCACTCTCTCAGTGAAAAACCTCCTCCTCCTCTTTCCCCCCTCACCCTTCCACCTTCCAACTTCAAACCATGCCCTCTGGTGATACCTCCCTGCTTTAGTCTAAAGATCCCCTCCATGTTTACCCTATTTATTCCCTTGAGGTACTTGAAGACCTCAATCATGTCCCCCCTGTCTCTCCTCTCCTCTCCTCCAATGAAAACAGGCAGAGCTCCTCAAGTCTGTGCTCATACGTCAAATCCCCTAGCCCTCGTATCATCTTAGTTGCCCTCCTCTGTACCCTCTCCAGGAGCTGTATGTCCCTCTTCAAGTGTGGTCTCCAGTACTGTACACAGTACTCAAGGTGTGGTCTAACCAGTCCATTGTACAGCGGCAGACTCACTTCCTTGCTCCTAGAGGTGATCCCCCTTACGATGCATCCCACATCCTGTTTGCCTTGCTAGCTGCTCTCCTGCACTGCTCAGAGTTATTCATACATGCATCCACCATGACCCCTAGGTCTTTTTCCCCTATTGAGGCCTCCAGCGCCTCCCCTCCCAGGGTGTACCTGTGTTTAGGGTTTCCCCGACCAAGATGCAACACTTTGCACTTGGTGATATTGAAATTTAATTTCCATGTGTGAGCCCAGCTTTCCAGGGTGTCCAGGTCCCCTTGCAGGGCCAACCTCCCCTCTTCTCCCTCAACTACTGCTCCCATCTTGGAGTCATCCGGAAGAGACTCATTTCACACCCTATACCCTCCCTGATGTCTGATATGTATGCATTAAACAGGATCGGACCCAGGACCGAGCCCTGCGGTACCCCACTACCAACCTCTCTAGGGTTCAAGAACTCCCCACAGACCACTACTCTCTGGGTGTGTCCAGCTAGCCAGTTTTCAATCCATCTGACCATCAAAGGGCCTACTCCGAACCCCATCAGTTTCTCCACCAGACCATTGTGGGGGGACAGAGTCAAACGCCTTGCTGAAGTCCAAGAATAATACATCCACAGGCTTTCCCCTGTCCAGTTCTGATGTTACCCATTCGTAGAACTCCACAAGATTGGTTTGACATGACCTACCTGGCACAAACCCATGTTGCCGACTATCCTGACCTCCCACCTCCTCCAAGTACACCCCCAATCGTTCCTTTAGTATACGCTCCATTAATTTTCCCACCACCGAGGTCAAACTGATGGGTCTATAGTTACCTGGTACTTCCCTCGACCCCCCTTTATGGATTGGCACCACATGTGCCTCTCGCCAATCCCTAGGTACCCTCCCTGCCTCAAGTGACCCGTTGAAGAGCTCCGCCAGGGGTGCAGCCAGTATGTCCACCAATTCCCATAGTACTCTTGGATGAATGCCATCCGGCCCAGGAGATTTGTCTTTCTTTAGGGCCTTGAGGGCTAACCACACCCTTTTGGTGGAGATAGCATCATCCGTCCCCACCACCTTACTGGCATTTTTATCCTTATCCAGATGTGACACCCCTGGGGTACCTCTCCCTCCCTCTTGCTCCATTTCTGTTGCTCCCCTGATCCCACTCACTGCTGCTTCTATCCTCTTCGTGCCTTGCTTTGTAGATATCCCATCCCCCTCCCTAGCGAACACAGAGGCAAAGTACTCGTTAAATACCTCTGCCTGGTCCCTCGCCTCTTCCACCCACCCTCCTTCTGATCTCAATCTGCTGAGATGGCCCTTAGTTTTTCTCCACTCCCCAATGTACCGGAAGAACCCCTTTTCCCCTCCTTGTATCCCCTGTGCCAGCCGCTGCTCTTTACTGGACTTTGCTCCCCTCACCATACGGGTGACTTTTCTAGATGCAAGATGGTACATTTCCTTATTTATTTAGACAGCAGTTTGGAAAACCTTTGAGCCATAGGCTCATTTACAAAGGTACCTTGTCACAGTAAGACAAACGAAAATACACAGTATAGCAGTACAACACATAAGTATAACAGTAACTTAAGACAGAGATACAAACAAGCTGGTACAGGTAGGATTGATGCAAACAATACCGGAGTTATGTTGTCCTTAGCAGCTTAGTAGTAAGCTTTGTCATTAGTATTGAGTACGGCTTTGACTAGTGGCAATTACAGCTTCGGGTGTTAACAAGGTGGTTCCGTAAGGACGTTTTGAAGCACGATAGAGTTGGAGCTTCGGAGATGGAGGGGGGCAGTGTGTTGAACCAGGAGGGGGCCCTAAAGCTGAAGGCTCTTTGGCCATGAGATGTCCTAGCTCTAGGGATAACAAGAGAGGTTTTCCCAGAGGTCCGAGTATGAACTAGTGGGACAGAGCAGCAGATGGTGGTGGTCAATCCAGGCGGGGATAGCCCAAGGAGGGTCTTTTTTGTAAGGGTACAGGTCAGATATTTGAGGCGCTCGTCAAGATCAAGTACTAGCGCTTTAGCGTACAGTAGACAGGTGTGTGTTAGCCTAGGTGCCCCAGTAATTAACCTGCAGGCCTTATTCAGTGTAGTGCGAATTTTATGGAGTGCGGTCTGATCAGCAGCACCATACACCAGCAGTCCATAGTCCACTAGGGACAGGATAGAGGAGGTGACTGCGAGTCAAAGAGCCTCCAGGGGGAGGCAGTGTTTATACCGATGCAAGATGCCCAATCGGATATTAGTGGCAGTGGCTAGGGCAGTGATGTGTCCATGGAAGGAGAGGAAGGGGTCAAAATGGATCCCTAGGTATTTATAGGAGCAAACTTGTTCGAGTGGGAAAGAGGACCCAGAGTGAATGAGGAGTTTGAAGTTGCAGGACTTGTTTTGAGGACGAGTGAAGAACATGGTTTTTGTTTTTTTAAGATTTATCACCAATCTATGTTCCTTGAACCAGCCCTCAGCTTCAGCGAAGGACTTCTGCAGCGAGTCCTGGAGGGCAATAGGGTTATGACTTGAGGCAAAGATGACTGCATCATCAGCATACAATAGAATGTTCCCCGAGCAAGAGCGTGAAAGGGTGTTAAGGTAAAGGGAGAATAGTAAGGGGCCCAGAATGGAGCCCTGGGAACCCAGAAAGATGGGACAGATGTCTGAGTAGGTCCCATTAATTTTTACATGCTGTGAGCGGTCAGACAGATAACTGGTGCACCAGGAGATAGGCCCAGCAGCAAAACCAGAGAAACTAAGGGCATCAAGAAGGAGGGGGTGGGAGACAGTGTCAAAAGCTTTAGAGAGGTCAATGAAGACCGCACCAGCCAGAGAACCAGTGTCTAAAGAGGAGTGGAGAAAGTTGGAGAACTCTAGGAGGGCTGTGTTGGTACTGTGGCCCGCTCGGAAGCCATGCTGCTCAGGACATTGGACATTGTAGGTGGAGAGGTAGTCAGAGATTTGAGAGGCTACCACTTTTTCCAAGGCCTTGGAGAGAGGAGAGAGAATGGAGATTGGCTGATAGTTTCCAGCCACAGTCCTATTACCACCTTTAAAGATAGGGGTGACAGTGGCGACTTTCCAGGCAGTTGGAACCTTCCCCAGGCAAAGAGAGTGGTTGATGAGGCATGTGATCAGGGTAAGGATAAGGGGTTATCCCTATCCCCTCTTGTTGTTTTATATTTTTTGTAGGCTTCCTTCTTTTCTCTGACTGCTACCTGTACCTCACTGGACCACCAGCATGGTTTATGTGACCTTGCTCCCTTACGTTTCAACTTAGCGCAGATCCTGACTGCCTCATGAAGTCCCCGTTTTATGACCTCCCATCTCCTTTCCACACTTGTCATTGATGTAATCCCCTTCAAGTGATCCTTGAGAATATTTCCCATGCCCTCAAAGTCTGCCCCCCTGAAGTCCACTGCCAGTGTCCTAGATCTCCCCTCCCCCATGCTTATTTGAAACCAGACAGTATTGTGGTCGCTCCCAGTCAGGGGGTCCTGTACAACCAGGTCCCTTACCAGATCCCCATCTGCCGGAACCACGTCCAGGACATGCCCCTCCCTTGTGGACTCCATCACATGCTGTGTTAAGAACACATCCTGGAAGCCGTCCAGCAGGCTCTGCTCCTTGGCCACCTTAGAGGACATGGTTCCCCAGTTTGTACCTGGCATATTAAGGTCCCCCATCAACACCACTCCTTCCCCTTTTGGTCCACACTGGGCAATGATGTTGTCCAGCAAACCATCCTCTAGAACATTACTCATCCTGGGGGGCCTATATACTACACCCTGCTTGACCTTATCTCCTGCTGGGGATCGTAAGGTGACCCATAAGGCCTCCACATTTCCCTCTGCCACTTCTACCCTAGCGATTTCTATGTCATCTCTAATGAACATAGCCACTCCACCCCCTCTGCCCTCCTTTCTATCCTTCCTAAGCATAGTGTACCCTGTACGTTTAGGTCCCAGTCATGGTTTTTGTTGGCCCACGTCTCCGTGACCGCCACCACATCCACCCCCCCGAACAGCATGGCCTGGAACTCTGGCAACTTGTTTCCCAAGCTCCTGGCATTTACTAACCCCACCCCTTATCTCTGATCCTCTTTGTCGAACCCCACTCAGATTCCTTATACTTCCATCCTCCCTCTGCTCCTCCTGAAACCTCCACCCCCAGTCTGTTTCCCCCCTCCACCCTTGGGCTTGAAGGCTACTCCCCTCATCTGTAGGAGAGGGCTTCTGGTCAGCCCTTCCCTTAACCCACAAGTTTAAACCCCACATTTCTTGAATGTAGTCAGCCATCCCCTGTTTAAGAACTTCCTTCCCTAATGGGGCAAGATGAAGCCTGTCCTTGGCATGTAGTCCCTTATCCTCCCAAACTCCATTCCAGTTCCCTAACACCCCCAACCCACTCTCTTCACCCCATTTCCTGAGCCAGTCATTAACCTCTGTGAGTTTCATTTTTTTCTCCACTGAGGCCTTTGGTACTGGCAATATATCCGAAAAGGAAATGTTGCATCCATTATCCCAGCAGACTCTGGCAAGTTCTTGGAACCTAGCTTGGATTTCCAAAATGTTATTTGCCTCTAGATCGTTAGTTCCCAAATGCACCAGGAAATCCGGTTTCCCTCCACAATCCCTAACCATTTCATACACCATGAACTTTTCTCTGTGCACTGTCAGCCCAGAGATACTCACTACCTTCCTAGCTAGCATCCACCCCCGTCCTCCCACTGGATACCCCTAATCATCAGGTCTCCCAATAACAGAACCTTAACACCGCCATCATCCTTATGGTTACCCACTATGCCCTCTCAACCCTCTTCCCCTTTATTCATGATCTCAATTCCATGGGAGTCTTCCTGCCTTATTAGAGACCCTTGTCACTCTCCCTTTCTGCCTCTCTTGTTATTTTGCCCACTTAACTCAAACCCCTCTGAATAGGTGTCCCCTTTAACCTCTCTTATCCAAACCATTTATCCTGGCCCTGATGGTTTCCCCTTCCCCACACTGCCATCCCCCTTGTATAGTACCCTGCCTCCAGAGGCTCTCTGTGGGTCCCCTTTAGCTAGGACCCCATCCTTGGTACTGACCCCCCTGCTGAAGGGGGGCTCCGCTCCCACCTCCTTGTCTCCCAGTTTCTCTCCAATCATGCTCTCCTCCCTCATGTCTGCAATATGTTGCATCTCCCCCATCTGCTTAACATTTATGTTTCCCCTTCTCCCTCTGGGACTATTTCTATCCTTTCCAATGCCGGTCTGTGATGCCCTATGGGTATCTGACTCCCTCCCCCCGGCCTCTGTATAAGTTTCCTCATTTCCACCAACCCCTTCCTCCCCCTCTAGGTTGCTTAGTAGCTCAAATTTATTGTGACACTCTATGTCAGCCTCCATCAAGTAACCCGAGTTTCCCCTGACTGCACCTCTAAACTGCCCCTCTTCTTCCCTCTTGCTCTGTTCACCTTTGGGCTCCCTTCCTAAGTCTGCTGTTTTAGGCTTCGCACAACAGCCCCTCCTGACTCTTCCCTCCACTCTCTTTGTATTCAGAATGTTCACCGTCGCTTTCCCTTAAGCGTCAACATCCCTATCTAAGGGTCCTCTGTCCCTAATATCCCCCTCCTGCTTGCTGTAACATAACGTCCTGTAATTTCAGAGTGTTGCCCCAGCCTTCCCTCAGCCCCACCCTTCTGCTGCCCATATCCACACCCCTTATCCTTGGACACTCCCCCAGCTCCCCCAGCTTACTCCTTAACCAATGTATCTCACTCCTGATACAAGATAGCTGTCTACAGAGTGGGCAGCCTCCTCTCCAGGCTCAATTGAGAATGTGCCATCCCACAGCCTGTGCAGCCTACAACCCTTCCGAAGATGCCTGCCATGGTGGAATATAGCCACCCTGTTTATCCCTCTGTTTATAATGGCACACCCCTTTTCTCAGTCCCTTTCCCTGAAAACAGTTTCTCTATACTGACTGCAGTTATTTACAAACCCAATTTCAACCCCATCAATAAAGTTCCCAAGTCTCACAAACACATACAGTCCAATGTGTGTTCAGTCCCACTAACAGTGTGTGTATGCAGACATCAGGTACCATATGATGTCACAGGCCCACCAGCTCCTGTGGCTTCGAATTTCAGTCCCAAACAGAAATATTCAGCCCTTCAATCCCAACCCCCAGTGGCTTTTCAGTATTTAAGAAAGCCTACAAAACAGGATGGGTTGGAGGGCTCTTTCCAACACCAGGCAAACAACACATTTAAATTTCACTCTAATTATCACTGCCAAACAACTGTTCCCAAGCCTCCAAAGTTACAATATCACAGTCCAAGTAAAAGTTCTAACTCAAGGTAATAATTTTTAACACATAGAACTAATTTCACTTACAAAACTGTTCAAATATTTCAGTTAAAACAGAATATAACAGAATTATTTTATGACTTTGGGCAGAGCCAACAGGAATAAAACCCCAGACCTCTGTCCTTACCAGCCTTCTGTTTATGTTCTCAAGTGAACAATGCAATTATACAATGTCTTGTTGTTATATACAGAATAAAAAATAAATTTTAAAGGATGTTTTTGTTAGTGTGGAAAAATATTTCTTAAGAGAAAATGCAAGGAATTATCCAAATCCAAAGCTACGGTGAAGTTCTTGTGTAATAACATCACTGTTTCAATGGGTCAGCAGCCAATCAGCTTCTTACATTTTTCCTTGCCATTGTATAATTAAAAATAATGCCACCATCTGTATTACAGTTACCTATATGTTTTGCATTTTATTCTATGCACTGTTATAGCAATCAACTCAACAGAACCAGGCCATCATATACATGAAGGTAATGTACCCTAACTGAAAACACTGCTGAGACAATTGTATGTTGTGACAAGGTGGAAGATAAACACAATGTTGAGACAAGTTTTTGAAAACATTTGATGTGTTTATTTTTTTTAGAGACTGATATACAGTTCACACACAAAATAAATATAATATAAAAGTGCATATGCCCAAATACCAATGTAAATTTGATATATTTCATTACAAGCTGTTCTCTTGAAGGAAGATATTACTATATAAGGTGTAAAAATGGGCATCAGGTAAATGTAAAAAGGGGTAGGTGTGTTATTGAGGGAATTGCATAGTTTATCTTTTATTGCTGCTCCACTGGAACAGCAATATTTGCACAAGCTGTGCCCAGTCCAGATTTTACAGCACTGATCCTGGTCTGGTGATTTGGGTTTTACCCATATCACACTGCATGTGGCTTAGTGATATACTGTACAGATGGCTGCAGAGTCTAACCCATTGAAGGTTGAGGTTTCAGAAAACCATTATGCTAAAAATATCAAGACTCACTCCCTCCCTCACCCCCAGTCACAATTAATCCTCTACCAAAGTCATGCTTAAATACTGGTGTCTCTACATCCACACCACTAAGCTTTTAATGCCAACATGCTTCTCCTGCTGCTGTGAGTTCCCCCATCTGTGAAGTCCCATTCTGCTTGTGGCAGCCCCCCAACCAGATAATTTTCCAGGGAGCAGCTCTTTACACCATATCAACTAAATTACTGCCAAACTCTTTATTTAAAAACATTTTGTTGAGAAATTTTTGTTTTAATATATCCATGGTCAGAAAATATGAATTTGTAAAAGAAGCCAAAATCTCCATTTATCAGTTCATTGAATCATAATACAGCACGTTATGATTTTTTCAGATTCTATGTGTAACCTACAGTAAGTCAAATAGGAACGATAACATCAGCCCTTTTCTGAATGCAGTACTCCTGTTGGCTCTGCCCACAGTCATAAAAACTGGAATAACAGGTTCTAAGGAGTATAAACTCACCAGGAACGTTAGAAAAAATTACCCCTCTCCATTCATTCACAGGTGTCAATGAATGTATTTGTTAACCATGCTGGTTCATCTTCTTGCTTCCCTCATGGTAAAAATGTGAAACTACATTTGTGTTATTTTTAAATGAGTGAACATAGCTTGTCCAGGGGGGTGGCAGCTCTGATAGTTGTTCCAGTCTTTCTTTTCACTGATATAAACTGAGCCAGGAAAAAGGTAAGTAGGAAAAAAAACACAGCATTTTGTTTCTATAAGTAGTTGTTAATTGCAGCTGGTATTTTTAACATGTGCAAGTCAACTCCACTTCTCAAACTTAAAAAGAAAAATACACTTCATCACAGACTATGTTTACCAAGTATTGTGCCATGATTAAAATAATTTGAACTTCCTCCCCCCAAAAATGTGCCCTCACATGAACCTGTATGATTTATCTGTAAAGACAATAAAAAAATATATTTCTAAATGCATTACTAACACCAATGCTTTCAAGGTTTTGAAACTACTAAAAAGACAAACTATATATATATATATATATATATATATAAGAGAGAGAGAGAGAGAGAGAGAGAGAGAGAGAGAGAGATAGAATATGGTAAACAAATCTTGTTAATCCCAAAAGCTGAACTTTGTTTTTAGTATATAAATGTTTCAGAAATACCTGAAAGCTGTTTATTTTCCTTGGAAGCTCCAGGTGACTCTGATAATCATTTGTTCCAAGGGTTTTTAAGTCAGTTTGAAGGCATTAAGTACCTTCTGTTCTTCTAGTCCTTAACAAAATGCAGGAACTCCACAGATCCTTGGAAGCTCCAGGTGACTCTGATAATCATTTGTTCCAAGGGTTTTTAAGGTAGTTTGGAGGCATTAAGTATCTTCTGTTCTTCTAGTCCTTAAAAAAATGCAGGGACTCCACAGACTTGTTCAGTTCCTTGGTCCAGATCCCAAACTAGTAACTCTTCTTTCAACATAATAGATCCACCTCATGGCCCTCCCACATGAATAAAAACAAAAGGTGGGATGAAACATTTGGAGCTTCTTGGGTATAGGTGGGGTGGATCTTACTTCCCCACAAAAAAACAATGCTGCCTCCCACTACTCAGGTTCCAGTTCTTGTACCACCCATTTAAGAAAGAAAATAGTACCCTGCAACAATTGACTAACATGAAAGTGTATTTATTTGAGGGAGGAAAACATTTATTGGAGGCAGGTAAGGTGGAGGAGACTATTAACACCTTTAGTCAGTTCCACAGGCAGAAAACATGACATCACTCCTTTTATACATGCAATACTCCTGTTGGCTCCACCCACAGTTGCAAAAATGAGGCAATAAAATATGCACTCAGCACAATACACATCCCCTGCTGTCCAAAGAGAGATACAGTATCTGGCCACTGAACACATACAGGCTGTGATGGTGTCAACTCATTTAGGGCATCCCAGATCTGTTAATGTTACAATAGGCACAAGCAGGACCTCACTGAAAATGAGACACTGCATGTTAACTGATCTGTCCTGGGTAACTACATTGTAAAAATGTATAAAAGCGGGATCCCAGTAAAAATTAGATTCTGCATTTAACCTGTGCTAACTATACTAAATACACTGGAAAAATGTGTAAAAGCAGGACCCCACTGAAAATGAAATATTGCAGCTGCTCTATCCTACTAATGATGCTCACACATTTTGTGTGTGCACAACTGTTAAAACAATTATATGTGTGTGTGTGTGTGTGTGTGTGTGTGTGTGTGTGCACATTTGAGGGATTGTGTATGTCCAGAACCAAAAACACCTTTGACTGCATTGCCTTGATGTTTATGGTTTTGTTTTTTTCCGTTATTGTGCTGTAAATGTGGGACTTTTACATATGTGTGTATGTATATATTTACTTATTTATTTCAAATGTTTCTCCAGAAAAGACACACTGAGCTGAAACATAGCTAATTTTCAGATGCATCCTGTCGGGAGGGGGAAAAGAGGTACAAGAACAACATAGAACAGTAACTTATACAATAAAACATTATACAGAGATATAATATAAACAGTACAAAATTAACATGAAAGAGGTTAATCAGACAGGTACAAGTATAGGCAAACATTTTACAAGGACACAGCGGAGAATCTGTCCCATGGGTACAAGCAATAGTACATTTCAACAATGAGGGCACCGGGGGATAGGGTGCTGAAGTTAGGAGCACAGATGGGGGAAGAGAAAGTGTAGACAAGAGTGGGAGGTAGAAGAAATGGAGATGTGCTGGTGAGGTGGGTGGAGGTGCAAAGATGAGGAGAAAGAGGGGAAGCTGGTAAACTGAGGAATGTGGAAAGGCTATGACTCAAGGGCAGCCACAGGAGGAAGTGGTGTGGTCATGGAGAAAGAGGGAAGAGGGTAAATTGAGGAGTGGGGAAGGGCTATGACTCAAGGACAGGCGTAGAAGGTAGCAGTGTGATCATGGAGCAAAGAGGAGAGAGAGAGTGAGAGAGAGAACATTTCTAAGAGGTGAAATGAATGGTTAGGAGAGAGTTCTAAAGTTTGAGAAGTGGAAAGAGAAGGCAGTCTGACCAGCAAAAGATTTTACATCACAGTAATACAGCTAAATCACACATTAATTCTGTATCTCTTCTCCCGAATCAGTCATTCCCCTAGTTTTTATTTTGATAAGTTGATAATAGTTTTTTTGTCAGTTTTACAACTTATTGCCTAGTAATTTATTTTTGTCAATTTATTCTTAGACATAATTGACCTCTTTCTTTGTTATACTTATTCCATTTCTATGAACTTCATATTCTGTATTGTTGTATCTGCTATTTTTCCCCGTTCTCCTTCCCCAGGACACATCTGAAAATAAGCTGTTACTAACTCAGTATGTCTTTTCTCATAAAACCTTTAAAATAAATAAATCTCTTATCACATTAATGCATTAGCAGCCGTTGTGGCTCTGGCTTGTTTACAGATGGTACTGATAGTAATTAATAATATTGACTGTTGTTCTTTAGTATTGTCTAGGTGTCTGTAGCATAGCCCCAAAGTGAGGTCGTTATCTCTTTGTCTTCATTTGTAACCATATGGTCATGTTTCCTCCAGTCCCTCACCTATGTCCTCCACCTCCTTTGTTTTCTCCTCCTCCCATACATAAATTGCAGCTTCGCCACCCTATAGAAACTGTCATTTATTACTAAATAAAGTAAAACCCTTGACAGATTTTTCCCATTCATATCCTTGTACCCATCAGTTTCTGTAGTGGCAATGAAGTCCAATTTCTCAATTGCAATACAGGCTTTTAGATGGTCCATTTTATTATTGCATCTCCTGGCATTTACTAAGGCCCCTTCAGATCAACCATTTGGTTCCTCTTGATCTTCTTTTTTGTATAATCAACCAGAGTTTGTAGCCTGTTAATGGTATTTTGTGATAAGCTTGATCCACTATTTTCACTATTACAGCATGCTGTACCCTTACTCTCCCCCCAGCCATTCTAGTTTGAAGTTTGATTCAAGTTTACTATCTTTCCTGTAGTATATAAGCCCCTTTTGTTTAATTAAATGAAAACCATTTTTAGGAAAAAGATCTTTCCTTCTATGGAAAAAAATCCTAGTTTCTCAGGAATATGCATCTTTCATTCTTAGACCATCTCCTCATACGTTCATTAGTTTAATAGCCCTTGGTCTATTTTTACCTTACCTAGAAATAGGTAAAATTTCTGACACACCTAATATCCAATATTTTACAGCCAGGCAAACAGCTAACTGTTCTTGTTCTTTGTTACTTTGGCAGATCACACCATAACTGTGGTGTGCTATAGAATCACCAGTTATGATGGCCTGCTTTGTTTCTTTGTGTTCTGTCTCTTGCTGTGCATTTTGAACCTCCATCTCTGCTAAAGCATTGGGCCTATGTTTTGTGTTAATTATCGGATGGTCTGTTAATCTCCCTCTCTTCCTTGTACTTCTTCTTTTAACTATTTCTCAACCCTCCTCCTCTATAGATGGATCATGTGTTCTGTGCCTCTTTGTAGAGGCTTCTGTTTCAATTATGGAAATGGTCCAATTTTCTGAAATGTCCTTTCTACTTGATCCTTTTAGATCTTTGAGTGTCTGTTACAGGGACCCTTCCAATTCCCTAATCTTAAGCAGTTACTGCAGTCTATGGTTCAGGTCTGCATTTTCACTACTAGCAGGCACCCAACACAGATACAGTTTTCCCTTGTGTCATGTTCTGGTAGCCACAACAGAATCATGGTGCACTGACAACCACAGCTGGGAGGTGGCATTCTACATTGCACTACATTCCAGAAGAACAGAGCAGGGAGTAAAGGGGGTGGTCTTATATGTTAAGGAAAGTGTTAAGGCTTCAGAAATAGAAGGATACAGAAGGGAGGAGGGGCTGGAGGTTCTTTGGGTTGGGTTGGAGATTGGGTCCTGGGCCCTTATACATGTAGGGGTGATGTACAGACCACCAACACAGGGGGAGGAACTGGACAGTGTTTTGGGGAGGCCATAGGCAAAATGGCAAGCAAAGGGGAAGTAATAATTATGGGGGACTTTATTCTGCCAGATGTGGATTGGGACATCCAGGCCACAGCTACAACTAGGAGCAGGGTTATCCTAGACTCCCTGCAAGGGCATTTCTCGGGCAGCTGGTTACACATCCAACTATAGATGGGGCAGTGCTAGATCTGCTACTTACAAAGAGGGACAGCATTGCAGACATCACAGTGGGTAATATCCTGGGTACAAGCAATCATTGTACATTGTGGTTTGACATAAGGATTGGAAAAGGGAATAACCACACTAGAACAAAGGTGCTAGATGTCTGGAGAGTATATTTTAAAGAAATAGGAGACTGCCTTAGGAAATACCTTGAAGAGGACACAACTGGGTCTGGAAGCACAAGAGGATAGAATAAAGGAGGAAATTAAGGTAATAGCAAGCTGTGTGAAGGTAATAAGCAAGGGTAAGAAGGGAATGAGGCCACTGTGGTTCTCAAAGGAGGTGGCTAAGGTGAGAAAGGATAAAAAACTGTTTTCAGGAAGTACAAGAAGACTTAAATGGAAGCAGACAGGGATGTATGTCTAGAGAAACAGAGGGAGGTAGGAAGGAGGGTTAGGACAATAAAAGCTCTAATTGAGGGAACAACTACCTGGGGGGGGTCAAAATGGGGATAAAACTTTCTTCAGGTATGTGAGTGAAAAGAAGAAGGTAATGGGTGGTATAGTGAAGATCAGGAGACAAGGAGTGAGGACTATGCAGAGGAAGAGCATGAAAAAACTGATATTTTAAATGAATATTTCTGCACGATCTTAATAGTAGAAGTGGGGGACAGGCTGTTATGTAGCAACAGGCACTGGGGAGAGAAGGGAGTAGATGCAAGTCCATTTACAGAAGAGAGTGTTCACTGGGGGTTGGAAGTCCTTAATGAAAACAAGGTGATGGTGCCAGATGGAATTCACCCAAGGGTACTTAAGGAACTGAGAACGGTGCTTGCCGCCCATCTGGCAACACTATTTAGCTCCTCGTTGGAGATGGGGGTGGTTCCAGAGGAGTGGAGGAGGAAAAATCTGGTCCCTCTGCCCAAGAGTGGCAGCAAAGAGGAGTCCAGCAACTACGGACTAGTCAGGCTCACATCAGTGACAAGGCAGTTGATGGAATCTCCACTGAAGGAGAGACTGATGGAGTACCTGAAGATATATGGGCTGCAGGACCACTGGCAGCACCACTTCACAGGAGGAGATAATGTCAAACAAACATCATAGGTTTCTTTGACTGGGTAACTAGGGAGGTGGATCAAAGGAGGGCAGTGGATGTAGCCTATCTGGACTTCAGAAAGGCCTTTGATACTGTACCACACAGGAGGCTGATAATGGAACTTAGCAGTTGGGGTGGTGGAAAAGGTGGTGAGCTGTGTATCTGGCGGGTTGAAAGATAG
Source organism: Neoceratodus forsteri (assembly GCA_016271365.2). Lineage (NCBI taxonomy): Eukaryota > Metazoa > Chordata > Ceratodontiformes > Ceratodontidae > Neoceratodus > Neoceratodus forsteri. Next base: position 930,727,772 of record CM057453.1, read on the forward strand.
GAGGCAGAAGATGGTGGCAAACAGCAACCTGTCAGAGTATGGGAGAGTGACCAGTGGAATACAACAAAGATTGTTACTGGGTCCTGTCCTCTTCAATGTCTTCATAAGTGACATTGCTGAGGATGTGGAGGGGGAATGTCTGTCTCTTTGCAGATGACACAAAAATCTGCAACAGGGTGGGCACCCAGGAGGGGATGGAGACAATGCAAAGTGATCTGGGGAAACTAGAGGAGTAGTCTAAGGAGCGGCAGCTGGAGTTCAATACCAAAAAGTGCGAAGTTGTGCACCTAGGGTGAGGAAACCCAGGGACTATGTATGGGGGGGGGGGGGGGGCTTACACTTACCAAGTAGGAGAAGAACTTTGGGGTGATCATATCTGATGATCTCATGCTGGCAGTGCAGCACAGCAGGGCAGTAGGCAATGAAAACTGGATTCTGGGGTGCATAGGGAGGGGATCTGTAACAGGAGAAGGGAGGTGGTGTTACCTTTGTATCGCTCAGTTGCTCACTTGTTAGACCCCATCTGGATTACAATGTCTGATTCTGGAGGCCATACCTCCACAAGGACATCAACAGGGTGGAAGTGGTCCAGAGGAAGGCTACTAAAATGGTGTGGGGGTTGCATGAGAAAACATATGAGGAGAGATTGCAGGAGTTCAACATGTACTTCCTGGAGGAGAGAAGAGCAAGAGAGGACATGATTCAGATCTATAAATACAGTACCTCACGGGCGTGAACAAGGTGCTGGAACAGAATCTGTTTCACCAGAGAAGAAGCACCAGAACATGGGGGCATGCTATGAAGCTTGTGAGAGGAAGTTTAAGAGGGATGTGAGGAAATTCTTCACAGAAAGGGTGGTGGATGCCTGGAACAGCCTGCCAGAAGAGGTGGTAGGGGCAAAAACAGTGGGGAGCTTCAAACATGCATGGGATAGGAACATGGGTATAATAAATAGCAGTATGGGAGGAGGGAGGGACACCTGTTACCAAATAGAGTCCAGGTTGTAGTGTTAGGTAGGGAAGATGGGGCAGACTATATGGACCTATAAGTCCTTTTCTGCCGATACATTCTATATTTCTATGTGTACTTCGCAGGGTGAACAAGTTGCATTCGTTGCATAATATGAGGTTATTTGTCTGGACTCTCTCTGGGATCAAGGTACTGTATCTTTTGAACTGTGTAGGAAAGTACTGGATCTTAGGGGGGAAATTGAAGTACTGTGGCTCTGTATTTTTGGGGTTAGTCAAATGAAATCAAGATAATGTGATTCTAGAACTGTTACTAGGGTACGATGTCCATAATTCCGGGAATCTGCAGCAGATTACTGTGAGATCAAGGAACTATGACTCTGGGGACTTGGGGCTGAGTAAGCAGAATCAAGGTACAGAGAATCTAGCACTGTGAGAAGGGAAATCTGGGAATTTGAAGCTAATTGGGTAATAACTGTGACTCTTATACCATTGTAATAATAAAGATGGCAGGGGAAGCATCGTAGAAGGAAAATGGAGCAGGAAAGGGAAGAATGTACTAGAGGGTGGTATGGCAATTTGTGGGGTGGTTGGGGACAGCGGAAAGGTAGGTGGGACAGGAGGCAGCAGGACACCTGGAGGGCCAACACAGGTAGAATAGCTGTGGGAAGGGAGCAGAGAGGGCACAGAGGAGAGAATGGATAGGGGAAAATGATTGGGGAAGTTGGTGGAAAGGACAGGGAAGGGTGATATACCAGGGGGAGGGACAGTGGCAGCATAAGGGGGGGGATCAGTGGCAGGAGGAGAGTAGTGGATACAGAAAAGGGAGGATCATGTGGGGTAATGACTGTGGTGCATCCATATACATGGGCACCCTGTGGAGGCTGGGGGAGTGCCCAGTTTGTCAAAGGCTGGGGAGGATGGAGGATGAGATTTTAAGGTTAAAGAGGGAAATGTCTTGGACAGAAAGAGAAGAGGAAATGAGAAGCACAGTCTGTAACTGGGTAAACAGAAGAAGGGATAGCGGTAGGGACTGGAGATGGAGAGAACAATCCAGACTGGGGACAAAGGGAGGAGATACAAGTACAGGAGACAGGGGGCCAAAAGGAACGGGGGCCAGAGCTACTGCACATAGGCATACAATAGGGTCAGACTGAGACAGGTACTGGCCATTGATGGGAATGATGGATGGGGGAGAAGGTGCTGTTGAAGAACAGTCCAAGGCAATAGAGAGCAGCTGGTGCCCCTCCCAGAGAACATCATTGCCAGACCCTAAAAGCCCTGTCCTGGCCCATGCTGGAAGGTAGGCTAAAATTCCCATCTCTCTGCCTGTCATTCAACAACAGGCAGGCCTGCACTCCCCCAAGTCTTGCTGGCCTGCTCACCACCAAACAAAACTGTAGGTCACTAAGGTCCTTGAGCAGACAGCTCCTAATGGTTCCCAAGGTAAACTCCGCACAGGATGCTTGGGCTTTCTCTGCCTTTCTCCCTTCCCCTCTGGAATACACTACCAACTAATCTCCAAGAGTGTAACGCACTAGGAGGATTTCAAAGGGGTCTTAAGGCCCTTGATGGAGTTAAACCAATGTACCTGCTACCATTAACATCTCTAAGAGCCGAGCACCCTAATCCTTGTCAACTGTATTCATTGTATAGCTACAGCCATACAGGTATTAAGTGTATTAACAAATGTTGAAATTTGTCAAGTGTAAAAAGTGTTGCACATAGTATGCTGATTTGTGAATCTCTGTATCTGTCACATCTTGTATATTGTTGTATCCGTGACTGACTATCTGTAATTAACTCCGGGTCACCCCTGAAAAAGGGAATGAATGAGGGCTCAGTGGGTCTACCCAGTTAACAAAATTAAATAAATAAATAAATAAAATAAGATTGGGGGGTGAGAAGGGAAAGGACCTAATATGTGTCAAGATAGAATGAGCACAGAAGGGAGTACTGACAAGGGCAGTATAACAGGGCCAAAATGGGGGAACAGTGTGTAGGAGGAAGGAGTTAGGACAGGAAGGGGAAGGGAGGACGTGAGGGCTTACAAGGGAGAAGGGGTGGGATCCTAGTGTTGGGGGACTCAATACTGAGAGGGGTCAGGTGGGGTAGTAAGGGAAAGGGGCATAGTCATGTCTTGGTGGAAGTCATGCCAGGAATGAAGGCCGAAAGGGTGGGGAAATTAGTACTAAAATATGCCAGAAAGGGCAAGGGAAAAAACACATCTAATTCTGCACCTGGGGACGAATGACCTGACTGATGGGGTGGTAAATGAGGTGAAGAGGAGGTCTGAGGATTTAGGTTCAGTTTGCAAGGGGGCAGGAAGATCAGTTACCTTCTTGGAGGTACTTTCAGTCCCAAGTGCAAGTATGGCAAGAAAACTGAGGATTCAGGAGTTTAATGACTGGCTGGTAACTGGGTGTCAGGAAAAGGGATATGGGCTGGTATGAGAGTGAGGGGTGACTTGGGAGGATAGCAGTCTATATACGCTAAAGATAGACTGCACTTAAACAAAGAGGGGAAGAAAGTACTGAAGCAAAAGCTTGGGGAGTATACTAAGGAGAATTTAAACTAGGAGAGGGGGGTGGCAAAAGGGATCAAGGTGAACAGAGGCATCGGGATGGGAAACTATATGGGCTTACCCCCATAACAGTGAGATAAGGTGAGGAACAAATAATGCAGGGAGGGCCATTAAGGGAGAGGGGGAAGAAAGAAAGGGGATGGAGGGTGGTATCTTTAAATGCTAGAAGCCTGGGGAATAAAAATGTGGAACTACAGGCTCTCATGGTGGAGGGAGAGGTGGACATGGCAGCCATCATGGAGATATGGGCCACCCAAAACCATGATTGGGACCTGGCAGTTCCAGGTTATAGACTATTCCTCAAGGATAGAGTTAAGGGGAAAGGAGGGGGTAACGCTCTACGTGAGGGAGGGGCTAAAGTGTGGCGGGGAAGAGGGGGAAAAGGGAGATACAGAGGCTTTATGAATGCAAGTCCAAGATCAAAAAAATAGGACAATACAGTTGGGGGTGGTGTACAGGCCACACTCCCAATCAGAAAAGACAGACAAGGTATTGGTGGAACAGATCTGGAGGAACTGTGAGAAGGGTGGGGTGGTGAGAGTAGGTAACTTCAACCTGCCGGGAGTGGGGTGGGGGACACCTGCCACCATGTGTAGAAGGGAACAGATAATGCTAAACGCCTTCGAGGATAACTTCCTGATGCAGTTGGTCAGCAAACCATCTATGGAAGGGAATACCCTTGACCTCGTACTGACTAATGGGGAGTGGGTGAGGGATCTGCGGGTGGAGCAACCACTGGCAGGGAGTGACCACTGGACAGTATGGTTCCAGTTGTAGCTGGGTAGGTGGGGGGGCATCTGGCACAATGGTGCTAGACTTTAGAAAGTCTGACTTCAAAAAGATGGGTTTCTGGACAGAATTCAGCCTAATATGGACATGAATCAGAGGTGGGAACTCATTAAACTAGGGATAGAGGACGCAACAAATTCCTACAGCAAGGCTCAAAGTAAAAAGGCAAATGTGAAGAAACCTAGCTAGATAAGCAAGGGTGTCATAGACAGGGTGATGAGGAAAAGAGTCACCAATAAGAGATACAGGAGAACAGGAAGGGGGGAGGACAGGGAGGAGTACCTGAAGGAAGCAAAGGCGGTGACCAGGGAAGTAAGGGCAGCAAAGGTGTCAAGGGAGCGCAGGCTGGCAAAGGGAATATTAAAGAGGTGGGAAAAAGACTTCTTCAGGTACATCAGGGAGAAAAGGAGTTGTAAGGACCAAATTGTAAGGATTAAGAAGGAGGGGGGAATGGATGGAAAAAGGGGACGAAAAGGCAGAAGCACTTAACGACTACTTCTGCTCGGTTTTCACTAAAGAGAAAGGGGGTATACCTAAGGTTGAGAGGAGGATAGGATCAGAGGGGGAGGGATGACAGATGGGGAAATCACAGAAGGCAGAATGCTAGAGGGGTGAAGGACACTGAGGGTGGACAAGGCACTGGGACTGGATAGCATACACCCCAGGGTACTGAAGGAGTTGGCAGAGGTCCTGGCAGGCCTATTTAATGCCTCTCTGGACTCAGGGTGTGTACCTCAGGATTGGAGGATGGCTCATGTGGCTCCACTTCAACAGAGAAAGGGCATGCAGTGGTCCTACAAGAGCTTGCTAAGCTCAGGGTGGATAAGGCAATGGGACCTGATGGCATACATCCCAGGGTACTTAAGGAGCTAAAGGAGGAACTAGCAGAGCCATTAGCAGAATTGTTTAGTGAGTCTCTGAGCACAGGAGAGGTCCCAGAAGACTGGAGAAGGGCTCATGTGATCCCGCTCCACAAGAGTGGTAGCAGGGAGGAGGCAGGGAACTACAGACCAGTCAGTCTTACCTCAGTAGTGGGCAAGATTATGGAGGCACCCCTTAAGGAAAGGATAGTGCAACACCTGGAATCCATAGGGGCACAGGATCCAAGACAGCATGGGTTTACAAAAGGAAGGTCCTGTCAAACTAATCTCATAGATTTCTTTGACTGGGTAACCAGAGTGGTGGACCAAGGGGGAGCAGTTGATGTCGCCTACCTTGACTTCAGCAAAGCTTTTGACACTGTTCCACATAGAAGATTGATAAATAAGCTGGGTAGGCTCAGGGTGGGTCAGAAGTTGGTCAACTGGGTGGCAAACTGGTTGACGGGCAGAAAACAGAGAGTGGTGGTAAATGGTATACAGTCAGAAGAGATTCAAGTCACAAGTGGGGTACCTCAGGGATCAGTCCTGGGGCCAGTCCTCTTCAACATCTTCATTAGTGACCTTGCAGATGGACTAGAGGGTAAGGCTTGTCTGTTTGCAGATGACACCAAGATCTGCAACAGAGTAGATGATCCAGATGGAGTGGGCAGAATGAGAAGAGATCTGGATAAACTAGCAGAATGGTCAGAAGAGTGGCAACTGGGATTTAATGCAAAGAAGTGCAAAATCATGCACATAGGAAGAGAAACCCTGAAGCCACCTATAGGCTGGGAGGGAGTTGCTAGCAGTCACAAAGGAAGAAAGAGACTTGGGCATCATCATCATCACTGATGACCTAAAATCATCAAGCAGACCTCTAAAGCAGTAGGTAAGGCTAGGGGGGTGTTAGGGTGTATTAGTAGGGGTATCACAAGTCGTAAGAGGGAGGTAATAATCCTCTGTAAAGACACCGGTTAGGCCCCCATCTGGAGTACTGGGCAGTATTGGAGGCCACACCTTCACAAGGACATTAACCAAATTGAGGCAGTCCAGAGAAGGGCAACCAAATGGTGCAGGGACTGCATCAGAAGACATATGAGGACAGATTAACGGAGCTCAATATGTATACCCTTGAGCAAAGGAGGAGAGAGGTGATATGATCGAGGCATTCAAACACCTTAAGGGCATAAACAAGGTGAAAGAGTCTAACATGTTTAAATATAAGAAAAATAGCAGGGCAAGAGGACACAGCATGAGATTAGAGGGAGGCCGATTAAGGGGAATGTGAAATTCTTTTTCACAGAAAGGTGGTGGATGCATGGAATGGCTTACCACAAGAAGTGGTGGCTATGAATACAGTGCAGGCTTCAAACAGGCATGGGATAGGCATAAGGGAGCAATACAAATGACTATGAATAGATAGGCCACTGACAGAGGAAAGGCTGATGGCACATTTATAAGGTAGAAAAAGAAATGGGCAGACTGGATGGGCCTTGCGGTCCTTATCTGCCGTCAACTTCTATGTTTCTATGTTTCTATGGATGTCCTGTACCTGGACTTCAGTAAGGCATTTGACTTAGTGCCACATGAGAGACTAGCATGTAAACTAAGGGGCACAGGGGCGGGGCAAAATTGGTGGAATGGGTGGAGAACTGGCTGCAGGGACAGCAGCAGAGGGTGGTGGTGGGAGGAGAATTATCATCCCAAAGGGCAGTGACGAACTGGGTCCCACAGGGGGTCAGTGCTGGGGCTAGTGTTATTTGGGGTATTTATTGCAGACATATTGGTAGGCATAAATAGCAAAATCAGTCTATTTGTGGACAACACTAAAATGGAAGCAGTAGTGGATGATGAAGGGGGGTAGCAGGGAGCGCAGGAAGATCTAACGAGGCTGGAGACATGGTCTGACTCCTGGCAACTTGGTTTCAATGCCAAAAAATGCAAGGTGCTGCATTTCAGGGGAAAGAATCCAGAAAGGAGCTACCATCTGGGGAGGGATGCAGCTAGCTGTGACTGAGGAGGAGAAAAATCTGGGGGTGCTCATTACGGGAGCAGTGAACAACTCAGCACAGTGTAGGAAAGCAGCAGCAGTGGCCAACAAGATGCTGGGTTGTATTGCAAGGGGTATAACCTCTAGGAGGAGGGAGGTGATTCTGCCGTTATACAGACTGCTGGTCAGATCCCACCTGGAGTACTGCATTCAGTTCTGGTGCCCATACCTAAAAAGGGACATTAGATTGCTGTAAGGGGTGCAACGTAGAGCAACAAAGATGATCTTGGGTCTGAGGGAGTTACCATATGAGGTTAGACTGAGGGAGTTGAACATGTACTCTCTGGAGGACAGGAGAGATGGGTGGGGGGAATGATTGAGACCATTAAGTACATGAGAGGAATAAACAGGCCAGGCACAGAGGGACTGTTCAAGGGAAGGGTGGGAAGAGACATTTGGGGTCATGACATGAGATTGGAGGGTGGAAGGTTAAGGAGGGAAATGAGGAGGCATCTCTTTACAGAAAGGGTGGTAGCAGAATGGAACACAATACCAGCAGAGGTGGTGGCCTGTAAAACAGTGGGATGCTTCAAGAGGGGCTGGGATAGAGCAAAAAGGAGAGTCATGGGTGGGGTGGGGAGGGATAGATGCAGAGTAGGGGTGCTAGCTGCAAAATCGAGCAGACTCGATAGACCAAATGGCCTTTTTCTGCTAGCAGTTTCGTATGTTCATATGTTCGTAGGTTGCCAACTTGATTACTCAGTCTAATCAGATCTGCCATGTTATCGATGGGTTGCTAGATCTGCAGAGCTATATTATTCCCTTTCCTGGACAATCGGGCTTTACCCTCTCACAAAGATTTAGTTAAACAGTAGTAACAGCTGTAATCAGTTAGACCGCCTGAGTTGGAATGAAATTTACGTTATTATTCTGAAAGCTTTATCTGACCGAGTCTGCTGTTCTACTGTCACTCACTGGCAAATGTTGGCAGACACACTTGCCTCTGAGAGTGTGTAACCTCTGCTCAGTGTTTCACTGACACTTTCAGAGGACCATAAATATCACAGGATCAGAAGTGCACCACGCTACTTCTGATTTCTGATTGTAAAGAAAGTGCTAAAAATGCTTAAAATTGGTGTTTAAGCCATTCAAGCACCTTATAGTGCTTCCCATCACTTAATAACAGCAGCCCCTTAGGACTGCCACACTTTAGAGCCATCTGATAGAGCCAGAGCTTTTGCAGTCCTCCAATCTCCCAGCAACCCCTTACATTAACAGTTGAATGCAGCTGGGCACTACCGCACTAGGGAATACCCACTGTAATAGAAAAGGATTGGGGAGGCAGAAGTAGCAGTAACATAGAAGCATAGAATTTGCCGGCAAATAAGGACTGCTGGGCCCATCCAGTCTGCCCATTTTCCCTATCTCTATCAGCAGCCGCTGACCCTAATTGGTCTATGGCTTTAGCCTCTCTTACCCATTGCTAGGGTTCCCTTGTGCCTATCCCATGCATCCTTGAATCCCCCCACTGTGTTTACTCCCACTACCTCTTGGGGTAGGCTGTTCAGTGCATCCACCACACTTTTTGTGAAGAAAAACTTTCTCGCATTCCCCTTTATCCTGCCCCCTTCTAACCTCATATCGTGCCCCTTCGTTCTTGTACATGTCCTATACTGAAAGGTGTCCCCCACTTGCACCTTGTTTATGCCCTTAAGATACTTGTAGGCTTCTATTATATCTCCCCGTTCTCTCCTCTCTTCCAGTGTATACATACTGAGGTACTTTACTCTCTCCTCATATGTCTTCTGGTGCAAGCCCTGCACCATTTTAGTTGCCCTTCTCTGAACTGCCTCCACCCTGTCTATGTCCTTACAAAGGTGCGGCCTCCAGAACTGTATACAGTAATCCAGATGAAACCTTACCAGTGTTCTGTACGGTGACATTACCACCTCGCCTCTTCTGCTAGTGATACCCCTTCCTATACACCATAGCATACCACTGGCCCTTCCATAGCCTTGGTACATTGTTTGGCCACCTTTAGGTTGTCTGAGATGATTATTCCCAAATCCCTTTCTTCTTCTTTGATGACTGTTAGTATCCCCTCCATCTAGCTTTCCCCAGGGTTTCTGCAGCCCAGGTACATGACTTTGCACTTCTTCACGTTGAATTTTAGTTGCCATACTTCGGACCATTTCTCCAGCTTTCCTAAGTCCCTCCTCATTTTCTCCACCTCAGCTGGAGTGTCTATCCTGAGTTAGAATTGTAGGATATAGAGCTTGACTGCACAGCTGCATCATACACGTAAGAACATAAGAATCTGTCTGCAGAAGGACACTGTGTGGTCCATCTAGTCTGCCCGGGTTTTCTACCCCCACTATCAATTTGTCTTGCTAAGGTGACAATACTATTTATCCCATGCCTGTTTGAATTCACTGACCATCTTGGCTGATACCACCTCCAGTGTTCCAAAATGCAGATCCTGCGCATCAAGGTCGAGGTGGTTCGCAAAAGCAGGCAGCCAGCCTAACAAACATACAGCGTCTCCAATGCAACAAGCGCTCCATAAAAAACCACAAACTCCAGGATATTCAATCAACTAATGTTGTATTGAGAATTCACTCCAGTGCAAGCCCCTAGCGCCTCGGCTACAAGCCTTCAAGGGGGCATATACCATACAAAGTTCAGAGTGCAATTTATACAAAACAATCCATGACATCACAGTGACACATTAGACACCAATTAAGGAAGAATAAAATTAAACATTTAAAAAAAACACATTATGTCTATACTTCTGCTCATTTAGTTACTAATTGTAACAGGGAAGCAAAGAAAATAAAGCCTTTAGAGGAAGAAATAAAGAAATTGTAGACAGAAAACAAAAAGAAGGTAAACCTGTAGATAAAAGAAATGCTACATATGCTTAAGTATACTGTAAAACATAAATTCATATATTTCAATACAGGTCTCTCCTTAAAGGGATACACCATGTAATACTTTTAATGTGCACATTTTAAGTTTAAACAAGCACTTTCTTTATACCTAAACAGATAAATTGATTTAAGGAAAACATAGAAACATAGAATTTGATGGCAGATAAGGACCGCTTGGCCCACCTAGTCTGCCCATTTCCCTACCTGATGGATAAGCTGCAGATTCTAGTTAATCAACAGCTTACTTCCTCCTACCCCCATCTAGAATTGCCTTATGTCTGTCCCATGCATTCTGGAATTCTCCCACTGTTTCTGACTCCACAACCTCCTCAGGAAGGCTGTTCCATGCATCCACAACCCTCTCTGTGAAAAAATACTTTCTAACATTACCTCTCAGCCATCCTCCCTCTATCTTCAAATTGTGCTCCTTTGCACATCTCTTTTTCTGAAATATGCTACCCTCTTGTACTTTGTTAATTCCCTTGATATCCTTGAAAGTTTCTAGCCTGTCCCCCCTCCCTCGTATACTCAAGGGTATACATATTAAACTGCTTTAGTCTCTCCTCGTATGTCTTCTGGTGCAGACCCTGCACCATTTTGGTTGCTCTCCTCTGAACAGCCTCCACTCTGTCTATGTCTTTGCAGAGATGGGGTCTCCAGAATTGCATGCAGTACTCCAGATGGGGTCTTACCAACTGTCTGTACAGAGGGATAACAACTTCCTGTTTTCTACTGTTGATGCCTCTCCCTGTGCATTCCAGTATCTGCCAGCCCTCCTTACTGCATTCTCACATTGCTTGCCCACCTTTAAGTCATCTGATATAATTACTTCTAGGTCTCTTTTGATTTTTGTTGTTGTTATCTCACCCCCCATTGTGTACTCTTCCCCTGGATTTTTGTTTCCCAGATGCATTACCTTGCACTTCTTTGCATTGAATCTGAGCATGCTTACACTGCCTTTAGAGTTTAATGGAATTGCAGGGCAGGTGGGAAACATTGTATGGGATTACTGGGACATTTTGAAAAGTTATGTGAGCCTGAAAACTATAGTGTCTGATACACCAAGGGTGACTTTTAGGAAAGCAGCCAATTTGAAAGACAGATTGGTTAAAAGTCAGTTTCATCAAAAGGCACTGGAACCAAAAATGTGGCTACCAATCAGACCGAAAGTGGCACATAAGTGTATGAGATGCAATGTCTGCAAATACATGAATATTGGGAGTGAGATGGTTTTGCCTAACAATGTTAAAATGGAGGTTAGAGATTTCATTACCTGTACAACTACTTTTGTAGTATATGTGTTGTGGTGTAGTTGCCAACTGCACTACATAGGCAAAGCAATCAGAACACTAAAGGAGCGTATTCAGGAACATATTAGATCCACTATTAATGGAAAACTGGATAAACCAGTTAGCAGACATTTTGCAGAAGTACATAATTCTGATCCAGAAAGTTTTAGGTTTATGGGCCTAGAATGCATTAAGACTCCTGTAAAAGGAGGTGACAGACAGAATTTGCAATTACGCAGAGAGAGTTATTGGATCTTTAGGGCAGAAACTGCTGAACCAAAAGGCCTCAATGAAAGATGGGATCTTAAGCCATTTTTAAAGTAAGATTATATGTTTTCAATTAATTAATGTGACTGATATACTGATTATGTTAATTCTTCACTCCTTTTCTCTGCCCATTGCTCTATAAGGAGTTACAGGCCTGAATATTAATACTGATTTCTGCTGATGAACTATAGTAACTTCTGTGTCTTTTCTTTTAGAATGGCCTCTTAATTGCAATGTACTTCCAGTATACTGTGGCCAGGAATTAGTCCCAGTGGATGCTACATACTTGACCGGGAGCTGTTCCTTCAAGCCTGATCTCTCTACTTCTTCTTCTTCGATCTTATTATTAAAGTTTTGTTTTAATAGTTTGGCAATGTGGCCTGATGGGATTCACCCCAGAATTCTAAAAGAACTAAGGGTAGAACTAGTAATGTCACTGACTACTATCTTTAATAAATCATGGGAGGATGGGGTGGTACCTGAGGACTGGAAGAGGGCAGATGTGATTCCACTTCACAAAACTGGGAGCAGGGCAGAGGCAGGAAACTACAGACCAGTTAGTTTGACCTCAGTGGTAGGGAAAATAATGGAATCACTTCTGAAGGAAAGAATTGTTGAGTACCTAGAGGCCAGTGGGGCACATGGTTTCACAGCAGGAAGGTCATGTCAGAAGAACCTAATAGATTTCTTTGACTGGGTGACCAAAGTAGTAGACCAGGGAGGGGCTATGAATATGGCATACCTAGATTTTAGCAAGGCATTTGACACAGTCTCACACAAAAGATTAATATATAAGTTAGCCATCCTTGGAGTGGGTCCCAAGATGGTAGCCTGGATAAAAAACTGGCTGGACAACAGGATGCAAAGGGTAATAGTAAACGGAGTCCACAGCGAAGAAAGGAGGGTAACTAGCGGGGTACCGCAGGGTTCGGTACTGGGACCAGTCCTCTTTAATGTCTTTATAAGTGACATTGGACAGCACCTGGAAGGAAAAGTATGTCTCTTTGCAGACGACACAAAGACCTGCAACAGGGTTGATACACAAGGTGGGGTGGAAAGGATGAAAAGGGACTTGGCAAGGTTGGAGGAATGGTCAAATATATGGCAGCTCAGGCAGAACAAATTGAATTTCTAGATTTGACATTTGTAAGTAACAGTATCACAAAGAAAATCAGTACTAAAGTTTCAGAAAAGCTACATCCACTAACTCGCTGCTTAGAAACAAGTTCCCACTCTAGAAAGTTTAAAGACTCCATCCCTTATAGCAGTTAATTAGACTAAGAAGAAACTGCACTGAGGATTGTGATTTTTTTCAACAGGCAGGCGAGCTGTTAGAAAGATTTAAAGCAAGAGGCTGTCATGAGCCAGTTCTCACTAAAGCCTTGAATAAGGTTATTAACACAACTCAGGAGCAGCTGCTAGAGGCTGGAGTGACTCAGAAGAAAAAAAAAAATAACATGCTTACACTCCAATGTCTCCAAGGATGCTGCATACTTGGCCAGGAACTGTTCCTTCAAGCCTGATCTCTCTACTCCTTCTTCTTTGATTTTATTATTAAAGTTTTGCTTTTTCCTTAAATCAATTTATCTGTTTAGGTATATAGAAAGTGCTTGTTATTTAAGCTGTTTAAACTTAAAATGTGTACATTAAAGGTATTACATGGTGTATCCCTTTAAGGAGATCCCTGTATTGAAATATGTGAATTGATGTTTTACAGTATACTTAAGCTTATATAGCATTTCTTTTATCTACAGGTTTACCTTCTTTTTGTTTTCTGTCTACGATTTCTTTATTTCTTCCTCTAAAGGCTTTATTTTCTTTGCTTCCCTGTTACAGTTAGTAACTAAATGAGCAAAAGTATAGACATAATGTGTTTTATTGAAATGTTTAATTTTTATTCATCCTTACTTGGTGCCTAATTATTGTGTCACTGTGATGGCATGGATTTTTTTTGTATAAATTGCACTCTGAACTTTGTATGGTATACGCCCCCTTGAAGGCTTGTAGCTGATGCGCTAGGGACTTGCACTGGTGTGAATTCTCAATACAACATTAGTTGATTGAATATCCTGGAGTTTGTGTTTTTTTATGGAGCGCTTGTTGCATTGGAGACTTCACTACCTCCAGTGGCAGGTTGTTCCAAGTGTCCACTACCCTCTCTGTGAAAAAGTACTTCCCAACATTTGTTTTAAATTTACCTCCCACCAGGCGCATGTTGTGTCCTCTAGCACATGCAGCCCTGTTTTCCCAGAAGAGGTTCCTGGTTTGTACTGTGTTGATCCCTTGAACAAATTTAAATATCTCAATCATGTCTCCTCTGTTCCTTCTCTGCTCGAGAGAGAATATATTGGGCTGGCTGAGCCTAGCTTCATACATTTCATTGTGCACACCCTGCACCATTTTGGTGGCACATCTCTGCACAGTTTCCAGATGGTCTGTGTCCTTTTTTTGGTGACGTCTCCAGAACTGTGCACAGTACTCCAAGTGAAATCTCACCAGGAACCTGTACAGAGGGATGATTACATCATGTTTCCTACTGGTAATACCCCTACCAATACATTCGAGAATGCTGCTTGCCTTTAGTGCTGCTTTTCCATATTGCTTCCCTACCTTTAAATCGTTTGAGATCATGACACCAAGATCCCATTCCAGCTTTGTTTCTTCTAGTAGCTGCCCCTCCAGGACATACTTCATGCATGGATTCCTTCTACCCAAGTGCATGACTTTACATATTTTGGCATTGAATCTCAACTGCCAGTTCCTGGACCATTCCTCTAGCATCCTGAGATCTGTCTCCATTTCTGCAGTCCCTTCCTGTGTGTCCACCCTGTTGCAAAGCTTTGTATCATCTACAAAGAGGCAGACTGTACCTTTCAGTTCTTCAGTAATGTCGCTGATGAATATGTTGAAAAGGATGAGGCCTAGTACTGACTCCTGCGGCATGCCACTTGACACCTTTCTGTCTTGGGACAAGGTGCCATTTACCATAACCTTCTGTGTCCTGCCTTGCAACCAGCTTGTGAACCATTTAATTACTTTGTGACTGATGCCAGCTTGCTCCAGTTTGTTGGCTAGCCTTCTGTGTGGGACTGTATCAAAGGCTTACTAAAGTCCAGACACCCTAGGTCCACTGCTGCCCCCCGGTCTACTTCTTTTGTAACCCAGTTGAAGAATTCTATCAGATTTGTTTGGCACGAGCATCCTGATGTGAAGCCATGCTGCATTGGGGCAAGTTGCCCACTTGCTTTCAGGTAGTTCATTGCCCTTTCCTTAAGCAATGTCTCCATTATTTTACCTACCACTGAGGTCAGACTTACCGGGGGGTAGTTTCCTGCTACCTCCCTGCTACTACTCTTGTGCAATGGCACAACTGTGGCCCTTTTCCAGTCCTGTGGTACTATCCCCTGTTCCAGTGAACTATTAAACATTTCAGCAAGTGGGGTGGCAAGTTCATCCCTAAGTTTTTTTAGAACTATGTGGGGTGTATTCCGTCAGGGCCCATTGCCTTGTCCACCCTTATTTTAGACAGCTCCTCAAGGACCCTTTCACTATTCCACCTGTGTAGTGGTTCACTAAATTGCATAACCATTGATGCTTGCTCTGGGAGGACCCTAAATATTGTGGGACCAGATGTGCACCCCTGCTTCTTCTGGTTGCATGATTGTAAAGTAAAACACTAAATATGCTTAAAATTGGTGTGTAACTGTACAAACACCTTATAGTGCTTCTCAACATTTAATAACATCAGCCCCAAAGGACTGTCACACTTTGAAGCCCTCTGGTAAAGCCAGAGTGTTTGCAGACCTACAGGCTCCCAGCAACCCCCTTGTATTACCAGTTGAATGCAGCTGGGCACTAGAAAGTACCCCCTCTAATAGAAAAGGCTTAGGGAGGCAGAGGTAGCACAATTAGAGCTGTTAAACATAGAGCTTGGCTGCATAGGTGGATCATACACTATTCTACCTGTGCAGTGTCTCGCTCAGTTGTACAACCACTGACACTCACTCTGGGAGGACCCTAAATGTCAGGGGACAGAAGGTGCACCGTGCTTTTTCTGGTTTCATGATTATAAAGTAAAAGCTCTAAAAATGCTTGAAACTGGTGTTCAGGCTGTGCAAACACCTTATAGTGCTTCTGAACACTTAAAAACAGCGGCCCCTTAGGACTGTCACATTTTGGTGCCCTGTAGTGGAGATGGAACTTTTGCAGTCCTCCAAGCTCCCTGAAATCCCCTTGCATTAGCAGTTGAGTGCAAATGGGCACTACAGAGAACCTACTGTAATAGAAAAGGCTTAGGGAGGCAGAGGTAGAGCTTGATTGCACAGGTGGCTCATGTGCTATTTAACCTGTGGAGTGGCTAGCTCAATTGCACAATCACTTATCTTGCAATAAGTAAGACACAAAAGCTAGTGTATTTTAGGAAAAGAACCCCACACCCTGGGATATCTAATGGCTGTAATATAAATATTTGACTTAAAAAAAGTGACTTTGTACTTCATTTGTCTAGAGCAAGGCCTTACTGTGCTAACTGCAGCCTACAGTGATTCAGCACTCCCACTGGTGCTCATCCAGAATGGCTCCTCATGGCAGGGATATTTGTTATGCTAGCATAAATATTAAAGGATATGATGGAACTTTAATCAGCAGTTGCTCACAAAACTGAGCTGTTGGCAATAGGGACTCCCATTGCAGTCCCAGATGACAGAATCCAGTAGGTTGAGTTGCTGGAGGAGTGGATGAAGGCCCAGCTCTGGGACCAAGAACACCAGATCTGCTAACTACTAAAAAAGTTGGACATGGAGAATTGTGCCATAAGGAATAATGCTAGAACTATTGACTTTCTGGAGTGCATTGAGGGACAGGACATCATCAGCGTTCATCAGCACACAATCCCCACAGTCAGTACCCCACACTTTCTGCCTTTAGAGATCAAATGAGCACATTGCTTGGCCAGGTACGCACCCTCACCATATCTTGAAACACCTCTTCAGGTACCTGGTAAAAGAAAATATCTTGCAGCTAGCCTGGAGCATGGCCTTCTGTGCTTGAAGGGCCACTTTATTCAATTGTTCCAGGAGTTTTTAAACAACCTCTCTCAAAAGATGCAGGATATTCTCAGCTGCCCACCATAAGCCTCCATTATGGTATATGCTAGCCAGCCTTGCTCCGAGCCTCAGTGTGGTAATTAATGAGGTTCCACAGTTCTTTGGTACCCCTGAAGCCACAGAACAGTTCACTGAACAGATGTGGTCTGATCAAACATTTTCCTCAAACAGATTCCCGGCCACCCACTCTCTGTCCGGAACTCTGCAACTGATGCACACTACTCTGGTTCCAGTGAACTCACAAGCTACCTCTGGACAAGATCACCAACATTTCACTGATCCCTGGATTCCAGCTTGTTGCAGTTGAGGCTGCCACAAAATGAAGCAGTGTGGGAAGCCCATCTACTCACCTCCAGTGCAGAGATCAATAACAGGCACAGGAGCTCTCCTTCTCCATCCTCCTCAAGCAGCTCTTCCATTCTGCTAGCTTTTCTAACTTAGAACTGCTTTGATGCTCTTTGATGCTCTTCTACCAGCATCTCATACAGAGCACCCTGACCGTACCACTATACCACCAATGCTGCCTGCTCCGGGGACACATCCCTCCACCTAGCCTCCTCAGCTACTGACATAGGCCAAGAAAGTGGCAGTACCCCTATCATTGATGACTCCTCCTCACCAGTTCTTGTTGCAGCTGTGGCATTACCAAAGCCATACCACACTGCACACACCTCTACAGAATGGCACCTTGTGTGGACACAATGAGTACTTGAATTCTTATAGGCTGACTCCCCATGGCCTTGTCTGGGTTTGGGCCACTCCCATTGCTGGTTTACAAACAGGGAGCCAGACCTATTGTGGGGCATGGGCATAGTCTGGGGTCTAGTCTGTGACTAGCTTGGCATTTCTACCCCTGTGACACTGAACTCAGTCAATACCTACCATGCCTCTGCATTTGGAAGGGTCTTCTGTGAGCAGAGACTTAACTAAACTTTTATTACTTTAAACCCATCTACATTTACTGAGACCGTGTGGTCCACCATATCAGTTTTGCGATATACATAGAGACTTTCTTAACCCAGCTGCAATTGGCCTACATCCTGCTGGCTATCAAACAGCCTGTGATATTATGTTAATGTAAATTTGTGTCAGGGACAAGGGATAGAGGATTCTCTCATCTATGGACTGATGGCTTTCTCATAATGAATGAGTTCACTGCATGAGTTCATTGTTTACTGCTTAAGATCGCACTGCTTCTGCCCCTATTTTCCTTTCAGCCACTGGCTGCATAGCCGTGGGTTACTTATAGATCTTTATGTGCCAGATATTGGTGCCAGAATGAAACTAATGATCTGGTTCCATGTCATAAGAGCAAAGTGAAATTAGCGACTCGCACAACAGCGAATACATCCTGGTGAACACAAATACAGCTCACAACCATACTTGCCAAATACTGAATCGGTGCATATCTAAATACATGTTTAATGCAGGGGGGGCTATGCCCCTACACCCTCCTTTGTGGAGATCAAGCTCCCTGCACCCCCCAAACTATTATATTCATCTCTAAGAGGGGGCAGACACTGGAGGAAACATGAGAGACCAAGGACAGCAATAACTTTAAAAAAAACACACCACCTGCCAAAAACAAAATAAAATACCTGTCTGTAGTCCCAAACCCAGGACCACCACCACTGCAGCCAATGTTCCTACCTGCTACGCTACACAGGTAGCTCGGTGTGATCATGCTCCACATCCCTAGTTAGCCCATCCCTCTTTCTCCCACTTTCTTCTGTTCCTTCCTTCCATCCCATCGCTATTCCTTCCCCTCGCTGTTTTTTCCTTTCCCTCCCTCGCTATTCCCTCCTTCGCTATCACTCCACAGTCACCGAATCTAAAAGTGACAAAAATGATGCGCTCATTTATGAATTGCTCATTTTTGTTCGCTCTTTTGATGTGACACTGATGATCCTCTGCCCTCTTTATCCTACCCTACACTCTTCTACCCACCTGGGTTCCACCTCTCTTATTCTCTATTATCCTCTTTTTCAGCCAGTGTATCTGTAACCTCTGGCTGCACACTTTTCTCCCCCCCCACCCAAGGAGGGAAAGGATAACCTGCTTTCTCCAGCTCTGACTCCAGTTTTCAACTGGCTCAGGTTGTCAATATTCCCTTCTAGCAAAAGAAGGGTGAATAGGAGATTGACCTCATACTGTCTGAAGTACACCTTATACATGCACTATCTTCTCCCCAGAGAAATGAGGATAGCAATCTTTGCCGTTAACCAGAGTCCCCAGAGTATGGAGCAACTAAAATGATGGGTATCCTTATGTTCGCCTCAAGAATTATCAGCCATCCTTTGTCTGGGCTGAGAGAAGTATACCCCCACCTTCATTACCTTAAAGTGCAAACCCATTCTGCAATCCCCCTGGGACCACAGTCCATAGCATATAGGTTGCACTGGAGTTGCAGGAGACAACAGGGGACCATGGGATAACAATACCTACACTTACCTGGCACACTCACTCACTCCCCTCTTTCTATTTTACTCCGGCTCCTTCCTCTGCCCCCCACACCCTCTTTCTGTCCCTCTTCCAAGATTTTTTATCTTGCCTTATGGACCTTCCTATATTCCTCACCCTGCAGGGTGGCCCCCCTCACTTTGTCTTTACTTTCTCTACAGTTCCAACTCAAGCTGGAAGGACCAGTAGTATCTTTTTGGTTCCCCTCACTATTTTCCCTCCACATACAGTCAGGACACTGAGAGAATGGGAGAAGTATTTATTTTTATTTAATTTTATTCTTTGGTAACCTGGTGAGGCCCACTAGACACAGGCACCTGTTTGCAGGAGTGACCCAGAAACATTGGGGAGGTTAAGTGCCTTGCTCAGAGTCACACAGTATACAAGTGGAGGCTGTGGGAATGCAACCCAGGTTTGTCTGCTGGATGTACCAAGCTTATTGACAGTTCATTACACTAACCTCTAGGCTATACTTCCTGCCCTGCTCTGTTTATTGATGTTCAGAATTCTTTCCCTAGGTCAGTATCCCTGCAATCTTGTGTAGCAGAGGGAACAATCCCTCCAAGTCACTGTTACAGATCTTGGGTGGCTTAGAGTTGGAAAAAGCAGCACCATTCCTGCTCTGACAGTTGTAGTCTTCTAATACAGTACAAAACAAGACTCCTCCACCAATGGTACAGAATGCCCACATAGCTCAAGTCTTTAGGACTTGTTTCCCATGACCATTGCTGGAGGTGTAGGACTACACCAGGGGATCACCATAATTTTTTGTGTGCAAGTACTGGGAATCCATCCACCAAGAATGCTCTTCAGTGGTTGGGGCCCCTCTTCCTTTCACCACCCAACAATTTATTTATTTATTTATTAGACATCAGTTTACAACCTTTGAGCCAGGGGCTCATATTCAAAGGTACCTCATCACAGAGAGGACAAAACAGTACAAACAAGCTATTTACAATATAACAGAGTACAACATTTGGAGGATCATGAAGACATAAAAAGGTTACAATTTTAAGGTTACAGGATTGGCAGAGCACAGGTAGGTTCAGAATAATTTGTACATCAGGCAAACAGTGGTGGGACTATACAGAAATAAGCATTGTAGAGACATAGGATGGGTTGGGACGTAGGTTGGGTGCAGCCACTCGGGGAGCTTTGTCAGAGCAATTGAGCAAGAGTAAACTTAGAAGCAGCCACAGCTGCGCGTAGTAAGTAGGTGATTACGAAGGGTGGTTTTGAAACAAGAGATCGTGGAAGCATTGGCGATACTGGTGGGAAGGGTGTTATACCAGGATGGGGCTCTGTAGCAGTAGGCCCTTTGTCCTTGTAAGGTCCTTGACCTCGGTACTAACAGTGTGGTTTTGCAGGAGGTTCGAATTTACACTAGTGAGTTTGCTTGGTGGATAGAGGCAGTCAACCCAGGCAGGGATAGACCAAGGAGAGTTTTTTTAATTAGGAGGCAGGTTTGGTATCTAAGACGTTCATCTAGGTCGAGCAGATTAGCCTGGGCATATAAATGGCAGGTATGTGTTAGTCTGGGTGCCCCGGTGATTAGCCTACATGCCTTATTTAAAGTGAGGCAGATTTTGTTTAGGGAGGTCTGGTCAGCAGCCCCATAAACTGGCAAACCATAATCTACTAGGGACAGTATAGAGGATGTGACCGCGAGCCAGAGGGCATCGGGGGGAGACAGTTTTTGTGGCGGTAAAGGATACCCAGCCGAATATTGGAGGCTGAGGCTAGGGCAGAGATATGGGCATGGAATGTGAGGGCAGGGTCAAAGGATATCCCAAGGTACTTGTACAAGTAGACTTGCTCGAGTGGGAACTTGGAACTGGCAAGGACCTGAAGTGGAAAATTACTAGCTTTGTTTTTGGGGTGTGCAAAAAGCATGGTTTTTGTTTTTTTTAAGATTTATTACAAGTCTATGCTCTTTGAACCAGGCTTCAGCGTCATTATAAGATAATTGCAAGGAGTCCTGGAGGGTGATAGGGTTACGGTCGGAGGCAAAGATAATGGCATCGTCTGCATAAAGTAAGAGTTTACCAACACATGCACCTGGCAGGGAATTGAGATATAGGGAAAAGAGCAAGGGCCCAAGAATGGAGCCCTGGGGAACACCAGAGTGGATAGGGCAGGTGCTGGAGAGTGTCCCATTAATTTTAACACACTGGGAGTGGGCAGACAGGTAGCTGGAGCACAAGAAGACTGGCCCAGCGGCAAAGCCTGTGTGGCTGAGGGCATCCAGCAGGAGGGGATGGGAAACAGTATCGAAGGCTTTTGATAATTCAACGAACACTGCGCCCGCTAGAGAGCCAGAGTCCAGAGAGGAGTGAAGAAAATTAGAAAACTCAAGGAGGGCAGTGTTGATACTGTCACCAGCACGGAAGCCATGCTGTTCAGGGCAGAGGATGCTGTATTTGGTTAGATACTCTGAGATTTGGGTGGACACTACTTTTTCTAAGGCCTTTGAGAGAGGTGAGAGGATAGAGATTGGCCGATAATTACCAGATAGGGACCTATCACCACCCTTGTGTATGGGGGTGACTGTGGCAATTTTCCAGGCTGAGGGAAATTGCCCCAGGCAGAGAGATTTATTGAAGAGGCTAGTGATTGGGGCGATAACCAGATCCAGAACCTGATGAAGGAGACTGGGGTCCAGGAAGTCACTGCCAATAATATTGCTCTTTAAGGCCTTGATTAGGTGCGGTCTGACTTCATAGGCAGTAACCCGGTGTAAGTGGAACCAAGGGCGTGTGAGAATAGGGTCAGGTGGGGGGGTCAAAAAAGTTGCTCGGGAGGACAGGGCTAAGGTCAGTGAAGGATTTATTGAGGTAGTTGGCAATGTGGGCTGGGTCTGTGGAGATGGAGCCATCAATGTTGATTTGGGAGTGGGGGGAGGACGTGTGCCCCCATTCAGTTGTTTGATATTGTCCCAGAAGGTTCTGGCATTCCCCCAGGATGAGGTGAGTGAGGCCTGATAGTGATCAGCCTTAGCCTTGCGAATGGCCCAGGTACATTTGCTTCGGGCAGCTCCATAAGCCTGCCTGTCAGCAGGGAGGTCAGTTTCTGTGGCAAGGTGCCATAGGATATCCCTGTGCTTAAGAAGTTGGAGCAGGGGAGGTGTAACCAAGGGGGCATGCCGTACTTTGGAGCGGAGTACAGTTAGAGGTGCGAAAATGTTACAGGCTTTGTTAAACGTTTGGGTGAAAAAGGTTAGAGCCTTATCAATATCGGGGGCGTACTGTATGGGAGACCAGTCAATTTGGGCTAGGAGTTGCTTAAGGCCTTTCAGCCCACCTGGTCTTAGCCGCCGCTGTAGGGTGGACTGTGCTGTGGATTTGGGTAAGGAGGTTGACCAACGGAAAAGTATAGGGGAGTGGTCACTAAGTCCGTCAGGAAGGACTTGGATATTTCAGATTTGGTTAGGACAGTTGGTGAGGACCACATCAAGAAGTGTGCTTGAGCCCATTCTAGGATTCACTCTCGTTAGTTCGGCAATGAGTTGAGTTTGGTCAATTGATGCAAAGGAGTCACAGGTAGCAGAAGATGAGGGGCTAAGCCAGTTAATATTTAGATCATCCACAAGGATTTGATCAAAGGAATGGGGTAGAGAGGTAAGATACTCAATTAGCGGGACCAGAGCCAGCGCTTGATTTTTTGGAGGTATGTAGGTGGTAGTTAGATAGAGGGAACCCCTAGAGGGATCAGGGGTCAGTTTTAGGGTTAGGGCCTGAGCCCTGAAATCAAGGACAGGGGCTGGGAGGGCTAGTCCTTTAAGAGAATCTTTGATATAGATAGCACAGCCCCCACCCCATCTACCAACACGGTCCTCTCGATAAAGGGAGTAATCAGGGAGCGAGACAAGGGAGTCAGGGGTAGATTCTGACAGCCAGGTTTCCACTAGAGAAATAATGTCAGGTTTATGGACTGTGACCCAACATTGAAGTGAGTCAAATTTTTTCAGAAGGCTACAGATATTCATAGGCGCAACATGAAGCCCAGGAGATTCGGGCGATAAGCTATTGTGGGCCAGGCCAGGGTTGGGATGTATATTTCCTGACAGGAGTAGGAGGATAAGTACAGCCCTGGACAGGGGGTGGTGGAAAGTGTGTTTGTGTCGGATAAGATAGGAGGAGTAGGGGAGCTTCAGGGCACAGGGGGTAGGCAGGGGGGCACAAGCTAGGAAGGCTAGAATGATAAGTCGCCAATAGGAGCAGGGGGGAATCTGGGTGGGGACTAGGGGGTGGGAATGGTAAGCTAGTGCACATAGTGAGAGTAGAAAAAGAAGGTGGCGACTCAGGAACACAGGAGGAGGTTAGAGCAAGAGCGCAAATGGGGACACCAGATTGGTGAAACTGCGGTGCCAAAGAGACACCAGGGTCGGATGGAGGCCTCAGGAGGAGGAGGAGAGAGAGACAAGTCAATAGGAGGTGGTCAGGCATTTTCTAGGGGGGTCTGCATGCAGGTAGTAAAGAAAATGAAAGAAGTGGGTAAAAGGCCTACCACTTAGCGTTAGTGCCACTTTGGTTCAGTGGTAGTGACCCCGCCTCTGGTGTACAAGGTGCCAGGTTCAAAACTCACCTGGGATATTAGGAAATGGCCCAGGGTGGGGGCTGTGATCCACGATCCAGGTGCAGACCACCGGCAGTGTGAGGGCCCGAACTGGGGTGCTAAATAGTGACTCCTAGTGGC
The DNA here is from genome assembly GCA_016271365.2 of Neoceratodus forsteri. Classification (NCBI taxonomy): domain Eukaryota; kingdom Metazoa; phylum Chordata; order Ceratodontiformes; family Ceratodontidae; genus Neoceratodus; species Neoceratodus forsteri. Next base: position 930,751,709 of record CM057453.1, read on the forward strand.
CAAAATAGCTATAAGCTAGTGTGGAGTAAAGGGGTCACAAGTGCCCAGAGGCTACAGGGTAGGGAGGGAAAACAGTGGGTGCAGGATAGTGGAGTCCAAGTGGTAGGAGAGAAGAGAAATGGGGTAGTTGGATAGGAGAGGAGAGAGTGGGATAGGTGGGTAGAGGTGACATGGGGATAGAGCGAAGGGCTAACTGGGCAAGATGTTTAACAGCAGAAAACACAGTGGCCTCTAGTGGCTAGCAGGTATAACCTGCAAATGGGAACGTGGGGACTTTTCGGCCAGCAGGAAGTGATGTAATGGGGGTGGACCAATAAATTGAGGGCCACCCCTGGGTGGGAGGGTGGCTGGGGGCAGGCAGGGCAGACTATGTGCAGTGTCGTCGGGCTAGCACCCCACAACAGTAGTCCAGCAGAAGAGCAGAGGTAACTTTTACCTCAGGGCCTTGAAGCGTCTGTGGCAAGCATTTCAGCTCCTGGAGGGAGCGAGAGTGGTCCGGGTGCTGCCACGATCGGCAGTGTGCTTTGGGAGGAATAAGGCCTATAAGGGAGCAGAGACAAAGGAACAGGATTAGTATGCAGCGGGAGAGTTCTTCCACACAACAGACACTGTACTGCGCATGCGTGGGCTATGTTCCGACTCAGCCCCAACTGCACATGCGCATCAAAACCAGCATGGCGACCCAGGAGAGAGCAAGGTAGGCCTTTGAAAAACAATTCAATCTAATTCACAATACATCGGCGGGCAAGTACAGGCAGCAGGTTTACAGACCCAACAATAGCGCCCTAACACTGAAAATACACGGAATCTTAAAGAACTCTAGCTGTTTAGAGAGTACAAGGCAGGTACATACAGGTAAAGTGCAGAGTCAAAAAACAATCAGTACACCTGTGGGGGCAGAAAAAGAATCTTAAAGCTACGCTCAGGTAGCACCCCACAACAGTAATCCAGCAGAAGAGCAGAGGTAACCTTTACCTCAGGGCCTTGAAGCATCTGTGGCAAGCGTTTCAGCTCCTGGAGGGAGCGAGAGTGGTCCGGGTGCTGCTGCGATCAGCAGTGTGCTTTGGGGGGATAAGGTCTCAGGGCCTTGAAGCATCTGTGGCAAGCATTTCAGTTCCTGGAGGGAGCGAGTGGTCCAGGTGCTGCCGCGATCGACAGTGTGCTTTGGGGGAGGATAAGGCCTCAGGGCCTCGAAGCATATGTGGCAAGCATTTCAGCTCCTGGAGGAAGCGAGAGTGGTCCAGGTGCTGCCACGGTCAGCAGTGTGCTTTGGGGGATGAGGCCTCAGGGGTCTTGAAGTGTCCGTGTGGCGTCCCAGCTCGGGAGGGAGTGAGGCGTGTTGGGAGAAGCCGCGATTCTTGCTGGGTATACCCCCTCAGGGCTCCACTTAACCCGACAACTCATTCACTGTCTGATAGTGGTGAGTGTAGAGGCAAAAACTTTGTTACTCCATCACTGGAGAACCCCAACATCCCCATTTTGCAGGAGTGGCTGATGGTGGTAAACCAGTTAGCCATCCTTTCTATACTATCCCATCAGGCTCATTTCACTCTCCACTCCTTTTATTGGATCTGGGGAGCATACATTGCCTCTTCTCTCCTCTCATCTTTGTACCATATACCCCAAATACCCCCTTGAGAAGGCAAAGATTTACTGTGTTCCACTTGATTCTTCCCCTCTCAGCACTACTACCCCCTTCTCTCCCTTCTGTTCCTCTCAGGATTGTACGTTAACTCTGACTGAGATGAGAATATTCAGACAAGACATGCCCCTCCCCCCTACACATACACTAGGTCTTTCCTCCACCCCCTCTCTCATGTCCCAGTTTCTGTGGGTCTAGAGTTTAAGCCTGGCCACCTACTGCTCCACTGTAACAGTGGTCTGACTTCTGCATGGCTAGCAGAAGGTAGACCACTTCCTCACCCTCCGAATACAGGTACTTCCTCCTCCTAACCTTATTCACTGTGGACTGGAAGCACACTGGGTTGGTGATACTATCCCTTAATGAAGGCTCCTTACCACTATACTACCCCCCCCCCGCCTCCCCTTTCCCCAGGCTAGGAGAGGTTTTGCATCAGGTGCTAATTCACTGGTGAATATTTACTGTGTTATGAACATGTTGTAGGTAGAGAGCATCTTTCTTTATATGTACTTAGTTGAGTCTATGATTCTGTGAGTAATAATGTACATCAGAATCTAAATGTAAATTATTATTTTATACTGTATGTCTGATGCATCCTATCTACTGTTGGTATGTTTTATGTAAATGCCTTGTTCTTTTGGCATATTGAATGAAATTCCAATGAAGATGATTAACTGTTAAAAAAAATTGTGAGTGCGGGTTGCAATATATGCTGCCATTTGTGTGCACACTGATTTGTGCAAAAGTGCACATGTTAACATATGTGCATTTGCATGTGCACTGTTGTTCATAAGACCATCTGGAGTTCTGGTATAAAAGGGGGAGGAGGAGGAGGAGGAGGAGGAGAGGAGTTGCTGCAGGTGGCTTCCTAGATTCTGTGTCAGAGGCATTAGGAAGAGCATGTGCAACATATGATTAGAGTGTGGCTGGTGAGTATGTTTAATCACTTTGTTTCTTTTGCAGGGTTTTAACCTATTTCTTTTTTATGTGCTGAGTTTCCAGTGTACTGCTGTGTCTGATTTATGCAATGCCTTTTATAAATACAACAGCAAGAAACAATCCTGCATCCTTATTGTTGAGTGGCCACCTTCAGCGAAGATGTTATCCCAGCACAGCCTCACTATATGAAGGTGATAAAACTCAATGAGCTCATCCTGGACCTAGTGTATGGATAAATGGACCTAGAGTGAGAATATCACTGATATTGTCACTCTTCCCATAGTGTCAAAAAAAAAAAATATTTCATTGATTTTTGCCATTTTTTGTCCTTACAGGTATGCCATACGTAGGGGATATACAATGGTCTATGTAAAAATATGGGTCTGGATTTTCAAAATAAAATGGAACTAAGGGTCACTCCACAACTGCAGTTGCAGTCCAAAATCTTTGCAGCTATGGAGATTTGTATTTTCAGTCCGCCGCAGATGTGGGAGATGTTATGCCTGGTCCTAAAAAAAACAGCCACAAGCTGCCAGGAATCATGGAATCGGTTGTAAACCAGCTCCACCTTTGAAAATGCCACAGCTGTGGGAAAAACTGCGGCCTAGAAGTGGTAACCCACTTGCATCGGGTTTTTCCTGCAGCTGCGGGATTTTCAAGGGCTCTGAAAATCTGGCCCATGGCATTTATTTGCATGAGTGAAGGGATGGGACCATAACACATGAGTGGTGAAGTCATGAGTGAGTTATAAAAGTTCCGCCCCTCATGACTGGAAATAAATGCCATAGTTTAACACAGACCATTGTCTGTTCCGTGTATACAAATGTACTGTATGTAGGTCCCAATTTCTTGTTTGCCTATGTGCTGTTTTTTCTTTTCACAGGTTGGATCCCTTCATCTCCACTGAAAATACTATAAATGCAGGTGAACTGACTCACTTTGTTACACAGATAAGTACTGTGCCCCAACCCCTGTTAGGTTAGCAGGCAGTGTCTTAAACATCTTAGCATTTTTTTGTTTTACCATTTTCTTTCTTGTTTTCAGTCATGAGTGCCAGAATGAGTGGGCAAGTGCGCCAATTCAGCAGGGAGAAAGTGAGCAGTGAGCCAGTGCAGTGCCAGCCATAGCAATGAAGTCTGAGGAACAGCTTTAAATAAAAAACAAAACAAAACAACAGACTACTGGTGAGATGAACATTTTGTGAAGTTGTTGCATCTTACATAACTAAGTAGTGGGTCGGTTTGTAAAAGCCAGCCATAGCTTTTCAAATTCCCGACCAAAGTGGGGAAACAAGATGGCAGTGGGAGTGGTGTTTTTAATTTTGAAGCTAGGACTACCATTGAATCCTAGCAGGAGGATGAATCATCACTGGATTGGACAGATGGTATGTCAGTCAAAATGATTGACAGCTGCTTTGTGTTATGATGTAGACAAGTGAAAAATAAAGTGTTATTTACCCATTGGGCCAATAACAGCATTTTTTTCCTTGGGTTAGATTCTTGGGAAAATAACATTTATTTGTACAGTGACATTGCTATCTACATTGTATACATCAATATTTCATGTAACAGCTTTCATACTTCACTATATAAAACAATAAGATGGTTTTAAAAAGTTATAAAAATATTTTTCATTCTGCATTTTTATTCCACTTCAGCCTATTTCGTAAGGAACTTTGCAATTTCTAACCACTTCCTTCTTCATCTTATACCTTCAGTTGCATTGCACGTATTTTTCTCTCCCTTTTAGCAACTCCTAATCTTCCTTGCTTTTGGAGGCTATTCTTTTGAAATTATTAGAAGGTGATAAATATAATAATACTACTAGTAATCTATTCTGTTATAATAGCTAGGGAGTGTTTTGCCATCATAACCAGCTGGTTAATGGAGAACACGTGCCGGGTTTCCCTTGCTTCTTGCGTACACCAGCTGAAGTCTTCCCTTCATCGTGGACTCTTCATCTCCTTTCCCACTTGGACTCTGATTTAACTAAATGTTTAAAAAAATGAACTTAACTCTTTTCAGTACTCTTTGTGGAGGAACCGTTTTACAAAAAAAAGTTACAAAAGCCACTTGAACCCGACCATAGACTGCACTTGAACTCAACTGCAGCCGTACAGTGATGTGTTTTTTTTTTACGAACATACAAACATATGAAGATAAAGGTCTAGAGGTCTATCAAGCCTGCTCGAATGTGCAGCTAACACCCCTTATTCTGCAGCTGCCCCTCCCTCCATTGACCCTCCCCCTTGCCCTGTCCCAGACGCTTTTGAAGCAGTCCACTGTTCTACTGGATACCACTTCTGCTGGTAATGCATTCCACTCAGCTACCACCCTCTCTGTAAAAACATATCTCCTCATCACCCTCTTGAACCTTCCTCCCTCCAATCTCATATCATGGCCCTGGGTGTCCTTCCCCTCCCTCACTTTGAACAGCCCCTCCCCTGTCCCTCCTCTCCTCCAGAAACTACATGTTCAACTTCCTCAGCCTCCTCTCATATGGTAAGTCCCCCAGCCCCTTGATCATCTTTGTCACCTTGTGCTGCACCCCCTCCAGTAACTTAATGTCCCTCTTCAGATACAGGTGCCAGTACTGCATGCAGTACTCCAGGTGCAGTCTAACTAATGATCTATACAGTGGAAGAATCACCTCCCCCCTCCTCGATGATATAACCCTTGCACTGCAACCCAGCATTTTGTTGGCCTTTGCAGCTGCCTTCCTACATTGTGCTGAGTTGTTCATTGACCCATAATGAGCACCCCAAATCCTTCTCCTCTGTCTTGGCTAGCTGCACTCCCCCCAGCTGGTAACTCCTCCTTGGGGTTTTCACCCTAAAATGCAGCACCTTGCACTTTTTGGCATTAAACCCCAGTTGCCAGGTGTCTGACCAGGTTTCCAGCTTTGCCAGATCATCCTGCAACCCCTGCCATCCCCCTAGGTCGTCCACCACTGCTCCCATCTTGGTGTCATCAGTAAACAGACTGATCTTGCTCTTGATGCCCAATAATATGTCTGCAATGAATATCCAAAACAACACTGGTCCCAGTACTGAGCCCTGTGGAACACCGCTCATCACTACCCTTGGGGATGAGAGCTCCCCCCACCCACCACCACCACCACCCTATGTTGTCTTCCCTGAAGCCAGTTCCCTACCCATCTCACCAGCTTTGCACCCTCCCCTGTGCCTTCTGTCTTACTTCCCAGCCTCCCATGTGGCACCAAGTTGAATGCCTTACTGAAGTCCAGGTACAGGACATCTACTGCATGGCCCCCATCCAGTTGCCTAGTTACCCAGTCATAGAACTCCACCAGGTTGGTTTGGCAGGATCTGCCATGTATGAAGCCATGCTGTCTGCTGTCCTATAGTCCTTTGCCCTTTAGGAGGGCCACCAGCTTCTCCTTCAGGGTAGTCTCCATCAGCTTACCCACGATGGATGTGAGACTCACTGGTCTGTAGTTCCCCGGTTCATCCTTGGGGGCACCACATGAGCCACCCTCCAATCCTGAGGTACACAGCCTGAGTGTACTGAGGCATTAAATAAGTCAGCCAAAGGTGCTGCGAGAACCTCTGCCAGCTCCTTCAGTACCCTGGGGCAGATGCCATCTTGGCCTGGCGCCTTGTCCACCCTCAGTGCCCTCAAACCCTTCAGAGCCCTGTTCTCCATGATTTCCCCATCTGTCACCCCTTCCCCCCTGTTTCTGCCCTTCCTCCCCCCTTGGGTATCATCCCCCTCTTCTCCTTAGTAAATACCGAGCAGAAGTAATAATTTTTTTTTGCACCTCCCCTTCTTCCTGGCTGCCCACTCCTTCGGGTCTCTATTGCCCCTCCTGACTGCCTGCCCCGACTCCCACACTGGCTACCAACCTCATATGGCAGTCCCCACGGGTAACCCGGCATATCCCTTCACCGGATGGGTCCCCCTCCTCTGAGGGGGAAGGCACTGGTGGGGCGGCCAGCGCACTATTCTATTGGCCCAGGGTACTGCTGAGGTATGTAAGTCATGGGATTGGCGGCAGCGGAGGACAGAGAGACTGTCATCTGGCCAGCCAGGTTGCATTTTCCTGGTTTTCTGTGGGGAGTGATGTCCTGATGTCAAGGCATACGCCGACGTCTGTCACTCCCCCTTGAGCACCGTACCCAGGCATCACTGCTGTGCTCCCAGCCTCTGCCAGGAGTCAGCGTGCGCCGGTACACATCCCCACCTTCCCCCTGGAGAGGAGGCGCCCCGGACGCTCCATCCCTTCTCCCCGGCTAACCTCCGTGACCCGAGTCCGCCTCGAACCGGGTTGCCAGCGCCGCAGACGGAAATCCAACCGCTGCACCGATGGGCTGGCAGAAGTAATCATTTAGCGTGTCAGTCTTATCACCCCCTGCTTCCACCCAGCTCCCTTCCTTCCTAATCCTTACTATATGGTCCTCACAGTTCTTTTCCTCCCTGATTTACCTGAAGAAGTCCTTCCCCCCCTTCTCTCCCTTCTTATTGCCTTGCGCCTGCCTGAGCTCCGTAGACACCTTGGTTCCCCTTACTGCCTGTGTCATCTCCTTCGGTTCGTTCAGGTACTTCTCCCTGTCTCTCCTCTCCCCATTTTCTTGTACCTCCTAAAGGCATCTCTTTTCCTTCTTACCTTTTCCATGACCTCCTTGCTCACCAAGCTATGTTTCTTTGCCCTAGCCTTCTTGCTCTGGGCCTTGCTGCAGGTTCTGGTTGCCTTCACTATCCCCAGCTTTATGATCTCCCAACTCTGGTTAGTACCCATACTAGGCTGAATTCTGGCCAGATACCCTTTTACCACTTCCCCAATCCTCCTGAAGTCAGCCCTCCTGAAGTCCAGCACCCTTGTGCCAGATTCCACTCCTTCCTTATCCATATCCATTTTTATGTTTGCTCACACGCATGTGCAAGAAACATAGTGCCATCATCCGAGTTTTCAGAGGTGTGGCAGCCGTCTTCCAATTCAGTCAGTGTGTTTGCAGGCACAGCCGCAGTTCTCCAATGAATGCTGCAACTGTCTATGACAGCAGTTGAAAATGCAGTGGCCGTGACAGTTGAAAGGGAGAGCTACGCTTCAGTGAGCAGTGATAAGATATCGGCGTGCTCATGTGTGCTCCCACACACACATGCATGTATTGTATTTTGCCTCCTGCACACACTGGCGGTGGGGGTGCCCAATCCGGCCGGCTGTGCTGCGCCCCCAACAGAGTTCCAGATGCATGCTGGGTGCCCACCCCAGCATGGCAACAGATTGTGGCGACTGACGGGTGCCCAATCCCATCGGCTCCACTGCCCCCAAGAGACTACATGGTGCCACGCCGAGTGCCCACCCCAGCATGGCAACAGATTGTATGGCTGACAGGGTGCCCAATCCCCGTCAGCTCCACCCCCAAACAGCCTTCCAGCTGCCACACTGGGAGCCCACCCCAGCATGGCAAATGTCGCGTAATCTAAGTAAAAAAAAAGAAACCTGAAAGAAAAAACCTTCCCTCGCTGACTGTTGTGACGTGAATGCCCCGCCCGCACCACTCACTGCGCACCCTGCCTCCCTACACCCCTCCTCACTCCATACTTGCCTCCGGAGCTCAGCGTGGTGATCTTTGGTGGACCAGGAACACGTCTGCACTCTTCAAAGCCGACCGCGAACTGAGGAAATGCTGGTAAGCTGTATAATGTAATAAATAGGGTTTTTTTCAACTTTAGTTCATATAGCGGGCATTTTGGGGAATTTTTTCACCAAATTTTCAACATGGGGTTTTTGGGGGCCCACCTCATGAATTCTGTCATTATCATGGCATTAATCAGCCCCGAAAGGTGATTTCACGGTCACTGCACAGAACCACTTTTCGGGACCGAATTATGAAACAACAGTGTCAACCATTCATGAGGTAGGTCCCCAAAAACCCTATGTTGAAAATTTGGTGAAATAATTCCCCAGAATTACTGTTTTACGAGCACGCGTTGCGCTGTTCCTACGCACGCTCATAAGTTAGTGAATTTTCAATATATTCACTCCAGATTTTCAACATTGCCATTTTACCATACCTCCTTATGAACAGTACAGCTGTCATTTCTCACATTTGACCCAAAATGTGTTTCCGTGCATGTAGCGTACAATGGCACAGTCGGTGTGCGAAATCAATGTTTGGGACAGATTAATAAAATCACAGTGACACTGTTCATGAGCAGAGGTATTAAAATGGCTATGTTAAAAATTTGGTGAAAAAATTCCCAAATATTACTGTTTTACGAGCATGCATTGCGCTGTTCCTACGCACCCTCGTAAGTTCACGAATTTTTAATATTTTCACTCCAGATTTTCAACATTGCCATTTTACCACACCTCCCTATGAGCAGTACAGCTGTCATTTTTCACATCTTGGCCAAAACGTGTTTCTGCCCATGTAGCGTACAATGGCACAGTCGGTGTGCGAAATTAATGTTTGGGACAGATTAAGAAAATCACAGTGACACTGTTCGTGAGCAGAGGTGTTAAAATGGCTATGTTAAAAATCTGGTGAAATACGTCCATAAAATGATTGTGTTATGAGCGACCATTGCGCAGTTTCCACGCACCCTCGTAACTTCATGCATTTCTAATATTTTCAGTCCAGATTTTCACCACTGGCATTTTTTCACACTTCCTTATGAACAATACAGCTATCATTTTTCACACCATGGCCGAAATGTGTTTTCGCACTTCCAGCGCAGAAACGCGTGGTCGCTGTGGGAAATCATTTTTCAGGACACATTAAGAAAATCACAGTGACACTGTTCATGAGCGGAGGTTACAAAATCCATGTGTTGACAATCTGCTATAAAAAATCCCCAAACTAATTGCATTATGGGTGTGCATTGCGTATTTTCCATGCATGCTTGTGACTTCACCAGTTTTTTAAATATTTTAACTGCAGAATTTCAACATTGCCATTTTTTGCACCACCCCATGAACAGTACAGCTGTCATTTTTCACATCCTGTTCAAAATGTGTTTTTGCACCTGTGGTGCCAAATGGCGTAGTCACTGTGCAAAATCAGCTTTGGCTAACAAACTGATATTGCCACTGTTCAAAAGGTGGGGGTCACAAAAAAAACATGTTGAAAATTTGGAGTGAAAATGCCAATGAACGCCTGAGGCATTACGAGTTTCCGACCATAACGCCCCAGCTTGTAGAGATTGAGAGGCATCATGGGTGTCACTCAGGATTCTCACCTGTAATGCTCATACCATTCCACACCCTGCAGCCAGTGAGAGGCATCGATGTGAGCCTTGGACTCTTTGACCCCAAAGTTCACCCCACTCTCCTATACAGGACCCATCTCACCATATTTCCTGATGGAATGGGGTGAGCATAAGGGCCAAAGATCCCAAGGCACACCGTGACACTTGTCAGTGTCTGCAGGGTAGGGTGTGGTGAAATGGCATGGCCATTATGCCTGACGACCCAAAGGCACGCCCCAATGCCTGTCAGGCTCTGCAGGGTGGTGGTGGGGTTGGCTTCAGTTCAATACTTCACTGCCATTTCTGTTATGCAGCTCTGTAACTTCTACACTACCAACGCCAATGCCAGCAGGCAAACATTCGGCATTGACAAATGCTTGTTTATATGATTGCTGTGGCGAAAAAATGCTCCCCAGTGATTACATGAAATAAAACATGTGGTTGTGTGTAAAACTTGAATTTTACACACACCCTCAGTGTTGGATACTTAAATTAAATCCCTCAAGCATCGCTCTCAGGCATTATGTAGCATTCAACACCTCAAGTGTGTAAAATTCTTGTTATTCTATGTATAACAACTATAATAACTAAATAGCTAGAAAAAAGGTTTTGTTTTTCTTTAAAGAATGCCAGTAGTATCTTCTGTTTGCTTTATGCCCTTTGAACTGATAATCTATTATCTCTGGTAATTATTCATCTTTATTTTTATATTTTCATTAATTTTAAAATTCATACAGTTTCACGTGATAATTGTCTACTTCCAAATTTAAATTAATATTGCACAAAATTAACAATAAATAATCATTTGTGTATTATACACATTCAGACACACATGCATGTGCATGCACCCACACGCACATGCAGACACATACACACACACTCACACATTTTATAAGCACTACATTAACACACATATTAGGGTTAAGGCAGAATGCACAAAGTGTACAAAGTAGGGAACTGGAAAATTAGGGTAAAAAGTCCCTGTAGTGTGGCAAATCAGTGGCATGGTGTTCCTCAAGATTTGAATGATCATGCAATGCAGGGCTGTATTATCATAATGTCAGCAGCCTCTATGCAAGCTTTGCTGTGACAGTATTATACTTTGTCTGACAAGACAGTGCCAATATTAGGGTAATGCCAACACTGCATTGCATTATTATTCAAACCCTAAAGAACACCACACAACACCACTGATTCATCAAGGTGCCAATTTTTTCACTAATTTTTCATTTTACTACTTTTCACACTTTGTATCTTTTTTTTTTTCGAACTTTCTTTTACCTCCTACGCTTGCCCCTTAGACCTCTCTCCGGTGAGGTCACTTGGAGCTGCCTTATCCTGCCCTGCCTGAGGTCCTTCTGGATCTGGTCTGCTGCTTCATGGGAACTCCCTTCCAACTCCCTCGACTACCCTGCTCTGAGCCCCCCTCGGTGGGACTACCATACTTCTCTGATGCTCTATCTATAATCTAGAAGGGCAGCTGAGAATTGGAGGAGAGAGGCAGTGACCAGACTGGATGGATCAGACAATGGGCATGGGGGAAGTCCTCTAGGCCCACCATTGCCTGTCCAGGTGCCAGGTTGTTTCCTTTTTTTGGTTCCCCCCTGGAGCTGTGGATGTGCACTGATGCCCTGCATGCAATGGGCACACTCCTGCAGCCATGTGTAAGGCATCTGCTGACACCCCCCATCCCCAGAAGAGCATGCCATGAGTTGTGCTGCCCTCGGTCTCCAATGGGAGCTGCTAGTACTGTGGCGAGTGCACCCACCTACCCCCAGGAAAGGAGAGCAGTCCTCTGGATGCTCAATCCTTTCTTGCCCCTGCTGACCCCTGACAATCCAAGCTCATTCCCAAACCCAGGTCGCCAGCATGACGCAAGGTGTGGCATCCAACGCCTCAACCCTCAGCGCCACCAGGCCAGACCACACTTTGTGTCTTAACCCTAATTATTTTGCAACTAATTACTTTTTGAAAAACTTGTATAACAGCAGACACTTTTAGCATTCACCTTTCTTACACCTCATGATGACCACTGTGTTGTGATGCTCACTGCACCAGATTTGTAGCTTGCTTCATGAATGGCCCACAGCAACACGCACTGTGCCAGACCTGTAGGTTGCTTTGTGAGTGGCCCTGCAGGCCACTCATGAAGTAGCTGCATAATGATGCTCACTGCATCAGACTTGTAATTTGCTTCATGAATGGCCCTGCCCCGGTGGAAACTCACAAAGCAGTTGCACAGTGTTGCTCACTATGCTAGACCTGAAGTTTACTTCATGAATGAACCTGTGGACCACTCATGTTGCAGCTGCATATGTATTGGACTTAAGCTGTATGTTCACAGATTTTGCCTGACAAGGCCATTTAGATTTTTTCTCACTTTGAGACTAAGTGTTAGAGAAGTGAGACTGTATCTTAAAACATTGTTTTGTGAGTCACAAAAGAACGTTCATTAATGATGAAAGCAAGCCTGCTTTTCTTGAGCCTAATTTCATTATTGTTTTAAAAAGTATTTTTGTTTTTAACAAAGAAGATCACTTGAACTAACTTACATCCTACACTTTCGACCACATAACTTTCAGACCTAACTTCCAACAGAGATTCCTGTTTTTGGTGTAAGCGTTTTTTGTTCTTTTCCCCAGTTTCATGAACATTAAGACTCATGCAAGTGGATTTGAGAGTCATGAAAGCAGGATCACAGCTCAAAAAAGCAGACTGTTTTTGTGAGCTGTGACTTCCTAATTTCATTGATATTGTTTAAAAAACTATTATTAACAACACTTGATGAATCAACCTCACACCTCACACTAGTGACCACATAAGTTTCAGGCTTAACTTTCAGAACATTTTTCTGTTTCCCATATGCAATGTTTTTTCTTGTTTTTCTCACCTTCATGATGGTTAAGGCTCATGAAACAATGAGTCTTATCTGACAAAAGTAGGTTCTGACTCATGAATATAACATACTGTATATTAATTTCACAAACATCCAGTTATGAAAACTGTGTGCAGCAAAAATTCACTGTGTCTGCACAAAAATTGCATTTTAATTTCTTAATTTTTAAAATCTACACATTTTCAGTAAATCCACCTATCAAGGAATCATCCTTGGGCCAAACTCCAATGAACCTGAACATTTCAGTTTTAATTCACAGCCGTTTATAAGCTATAAGTCAGCACAAACATCTTAAAAACATATTTTTATGTATTTCAACCTGTGTGACCACCCCAGTTACTTTACACAGTTAGCTACCCCTGGCACTCATACTGGGCACAGACTCAGAACATTTAGAAATGGTACCACCCCTAGTTTTGGGAATGTATACCAGGCTCATTCTTCTAGATATCAAGAGATGGGGGGTGTACAGAAACAATAATCTATTTGGTATTTACAAAACAAGGTCCTGGGGAGAGCCCTTTTTGCTAAGGCTATGCTAGACCTATCTTCTGGAAGGTTACCCAATAAGTCCACACAGGAAGCAATAACTTAACTGTCCCGACCATAGTTGAGGTTCTAGAGTGCGACTTTATTCCAAAAGAGATGTTCTTCAAAGCAAGGATGGACCCCAAAGGTTTACACATCGTGGCACCAGGAACTTGAAGAACAACAAATCAACTGTATGTGACAGAAAACTCTTTGTATTCCCACCGCAGTAGGACATAGGACACTTGCACTTTGTATTCCCACGTCGTCGGACATGGAACAACTTAGACATGTATGCCCACATATCTTAGGACATTGAACATTGTTTCCAGTGGCACTGGCCATGACTAAAAACACATTTTGCTAAGGGCTAACACCCTTCTTCATAACCAGAGAAGAAAGTGTAAGTCACTCTAGGGGGTAAAATTCTCTTCAGACATTTGGCCATTTGTCTAAAGTAACCAGGCACCCTTACTGAACCTGTAAGTCCTGAACTGGTTATTCCAAATGGGGTTCTGCCCACCCTTTGCTCCCAAATCCATACTCAGCCATTCTTTCAGAGTTACACCTTAAACATTAAAAAACACACTTTGGAAATGCTTATTGATTGAAACGTGACATCCAGCATACAAATCACCACAACTGGTAGTGGAAGAGTTAAAGTCCTGAACAATGTGATATAGTCATACCTCTGAACATTACAGACTTCAGCCAACTTTAAATTGAAATAGTCTTACACTTCTGAATTCACAGAAAAGTTGTACCTTCCCTTTTAGCCCGAGAAGACAATGGCACAGGTACTTGCTTCCTTTAGCAAAAGTCAGATCCTACTCACTGTTAGACATTTCAGGCAGCTTACCAATATCTTGGATCAAAAAGGGGATTACCCCTTGGATCCATCCACTAGCAGTCCTTTCACCCCTTCAGAGATGAAAATCAGGAGATCATGCTGTAGACACTGTTTTCACCACTTCTGTAGGCAAGCTGGAGAATACCAGAACTCAGGGGAGAATGCAGGGCCCTCAGCTCAGAGCCCACAGCTGAGCAGTTCTGAATCCTCCAACTTCAAACTGGAACTCCACACTACTACTCACACTCTGACTCCTGTCTCAGCATTCTAACTCCCTTCTCAATAGCTGGCCCAAGGGTTATCCTGCTGCTAGAGTTCCAAATGAGCTCATCACTTCCATCTCAGCTGAAGCCAAGTAAACAGAAGAGTGAGCAGGTGAAAATCAGTTTAACTAGGTAGTCACCAGCTGCCTCTCCCTGCCTAGCACTGATATTGAAGGGATTCTAGTAACCCCAGGGGACTGGGTGGTTACACTTGCAAGAATCTTTAAACTGCTAAACCAACTGTTATCAATTTTACTTTCTAACTAGATCCTGGCACCATCTGTGCACATTCTGTCCAGAATGATTGCATTACTAATGTGCAACAATTGGTGTTTAACATTGCAGTGTCTACTCAGCTCTAATAATTGTGGTGCTACCATGCCACTAGCATAGATTGTATTACATATGCTTTTTCCCCATAACCAACACTACCCACTTTGGCCAGAAGACCTCCCTGCCCCATTTGCCACCTGTCTCCCTTGCATACCTGGCCATAGGGGTCCTTGAGAACATTTTCTAGGTAGAGGGCATTTGCTCCATGATGAGTTCATTTGGAAGCATCATCAGCCACGGCCTCAGGCATGTCAGAAGTGTGGGTAGAGCAGTGGGGTCCAAGAATACCAGTTTCACGCTGCAGCATATTGGGTCTCTTGCTTTTCTCCCCACCTTTGGAACACATCTGACCAGGGTTCCATGGCATGTTTATGCCATTGCATGGCCATGGACCACAGCCAGCTTGTGTCCCCCTTCAGCTAGATTCTCCCTGTTGCACCACTACCCCTGGTCATCTTTGTTTCCATGCTGTAGCAGAGAATTCTGCCCTCCTTCGCCAGAGGAAGTGCTCATCCCTCTTAGCTCGAGCAGGCCCCCAATGTCACAGACTCTTTTACCTGCTGTGGGCATACTGGTGACAGAATGCTTAATTTACCCATCTGTCTTTTTCTAAGAGTTTAGCCATTAGGTTAACTAATAAGATCACTGTATTTGTGATCACATCATCATAGACGCTTATGATGTCTAATTACATAATCAGGCTAAAATCAGTACAAAGCACAATGAATATTCCTCTATTAAAGTAAAAACTATATGCACAGCATCCATGGAAAATCATGCTATAGGTAAAGTACTTTTCTGGAATGGTCAGTAATCCAGTTTTATTAGTTTATAACTTCTGACTTTACGGAGCAGTGAAAACCATTCAGTGGTGCTGCCCAATACATTTCATGCAATCACAATTCAATATGCAGAATAGTCTCTGCTCCCACACTAACTGGTTGATGTGGTGTAATTCTCCTACAGAGAAATTATGAAGGCAGATCCATTTCTTAAGTTATTTCTCTCTCTGTTTATTACTTTCTAGTAATCCAAATGGTCACTTGCATATGCTACTATCTGGGTCCCTTGGCAACCACTCAGCCCTGTTACCCTATATGTGGCTGCTCTCCCATATAGCCTTGGCTTTACACCCTGAACAGGAACACAGAATGAATGGATACCCCTTGAACTTCTCTGTGACACTGGCGATATGACAGAAGGCTGTGCAGGGCCCAAGTGTACCCCAGGCCTTCATCCTACTGCTCTGATGGGGTCTCCAGCTGTTACTTCCTAACTCCAGGACTTCACTGACAAGGACATCAGGGTGGTGTATGTGCATGCAAAGTGTGCTCTCCCACAGATGTCAGGGGATGTCCTCCATCCCATGAGTGCCTCCACCTGCACTGCCCCTGTGGTGACCCATATAGTAATATTACAGTAGGGCACACAGCTTTCCCTCCCTCTCTCCGTCCCCAGAGGGGGAGCATGCCCCCCCAGGGACACTCAATCCTTATCCCCTCAGCCAGCCTCTAGTGCTTTGAGTCTCTTCCCAAACCTGAGTCACTAGCATTACAAATGATAATCGTACCATTTCACCAGAAGACTAATTTGACACAGGACATTCTTTTTTATCCTAGTCAGACATGGTAGACAAGGTTAGAAGGTCAAAACAGTGGGGTTGTTGAACAAAAAAAAACATGCTTCAATACTTTAGCATTGTGAAACGCATGGTGGAAAGTCCCAAAGTTTCACAAAAATATCTGAGATGCAATGTTATGTCGCAGACATGTTTCACAAATTTAGCAGCTAAAGGTGTGCATTCAATAGGCAGGAAAGCCTTTGATGTCAGTTGGTTCAGGACTTCAAATTTCTGTGCCAAAAAAGTTCTATCAAGCTAATATTTACAAAGGTGCATGCTAATTAGAAATTAAATATTCCTAAAACCCAATAGCTCACATTTGTTCCCAAATCTAATCCTGCTAAGGTAGTAAAAGGATTAATTACTTTAAGATGACATATTCTCTGTAAGAAATAGGCTGATGATAAAGTTATACCTCTTCCCCTATTATTGCATTAGGTTTTGTGTCAGCTCATATCTGTGATTCACACTGCAGGGTTAGGCTTTGCACCATCTCTCATATCTATGATTCTTACTGCTGTGGTTAGGTGTTGTTCCATCTCATTTCTATAAATATCACTTCTGGGATTTCTGTATAATTTATCCAAATTAGTTTCCATCACAATATATTTAATGAGAGGGAACTAAACTACAGAATATCACAGAATACAGCTATGACACTGGACTTTCCATGGGCTTTGTGTGGTCCACAAGACTTCTCCAAATGTACTGCTATGAAAAGAATGCAGCACTTTTGAAATGTTAGCCTTATTTATGCTACAGTTGCAGCTGTTTCCCACTGGTAGGCACAAATGGATTGCTTCAAATAAAGGTGGTGACTTGGAAGAAGTGCTCCAACCTGCAGCCAGCTAATACTTCCCATCCCCAATCTTTCCAGGAGATCCAAGGGTGGAGGAATTGGGTGATTTCTTCCCCTTGATTATCCTTGCAAGCCCCTCCACATTTAACAAACTCAGGTCAGAGTCAACACAGCTGCTTCAGAGTGGCAAGTCCGAGTGAAGAGTACTGGGAGCACCTACTGTGGCTCATGGCAGCCATCTTGGGTATGGTGGCTCTTTTATTTCGCCCACAATTGTGGAAGTGATGGGCGGAAACAAAATAGTGCCTCTGTGGAGGGGGGGGGGTTGTGCAGTCCGCAGAGAGGAGGGGCGGTGGAGAACTAACTCTCCCAGCACTGACGACAGCACTGTGGACAAGGGACTGCAGCACTGTGGAAGCACAGAGCTGAGGTATCCAGCCACATGCTTCCACAGCCCCTTTTCACTCTCCTAGCAAAACATCTGCAGGGCTCTGCCCATGCAGCCATAACAATTAACCATCATCTATAGGCTGTATTGCTACTGCATGCTCTTTCTAGGGTACTATAAGGAAGATGATCTGGAATGAGATTTGAACATCTACTTCTTCACCAATAGGAAGGCTATAGCCTGTGATTCAGTGGGGGGATAGCTCCTCCCACATCCCATACTTAACTCGCAGCACTTCTGCTGCTTAGCCTTGACTGTTCTGTAAATGCACCATGGACTGCTGGGCTGCATGGCTGGTGGGGCTTGGTTATTCCTGTTGTTTACCCCAGTTTCCATACCTGCTTTCTTGCTCTCCCCCTTTGCTTACTCTCTCCTCCATGCCACTCTCATGCCTCTGTCTCTTGCTGTTCTGTCTTCCTCTCTGCCCTTCCTGATCCCTCCCTTTATTTTATTTGTGGCTTTCTTCCCTGTGGGCTCCTTTTCCTGCCCCTTCCCCTTGGTGTTTCCTTTCTCTCCTCTGCCAACATTTGCTCTTTTTGCCTCCTCCTTTCTTATCCCTTTCCTCATTTTTTCTGGACTTTCCTACCTTGCCAGCTGTGGCTTTGGTTTTGTTTCTGCTGATGCTTCCAGAGCGCATTCCCTGACTTACTCAGCTTCATAGCCGGCTCTGATCCAGCTCCCCATCAACCTGCTGGCACTCGGAGTGTGACATCACCTGCCAGTGCCCAACCGGTGGCTCCATGCTGTGCAACCACTAAATGGTTGTTTTCTTCTTGCCAGTCCTGTCCAGGTTGGGAACACAGCACCTGGGCTTCTTGTCTACTGCAACCCGGGTAATGGGAACCCTTTCCATGGGAGTTTCCTGCTGTTGCCGTACTATGCAGAGGGCGTCCTTATATTGAGGACTCCTTGCAATTCCTCCATGCTTTGCGGAGGATTTACCTGCATTGATTGTTCAGTTATTTTCCTGTCTTCAACCCTGGAGATGTTGTCCTGGATAAAACCTATAAGCTTCTTCATAATCTACCATCAGATGGCACTACTACAATCTCACCCCCATATCGGGGGCATATGACTAAAGTGAACCTATCTTTCTGGTGCCCAGCTGCCTCCCTGAAGCTGATACTGATGGATGCCCATAACCCAAGCACTCAGTGGCAGTCCATTGGCAATAACCATGTGACAAATCATTCATACCTGACAGTGAAACAACTTTTCGGTTGGGGGTTCAGACATTTCTATCCTCATGGACCCTCAGGACAGCAATACTGTAAATTAGAAGGTAAAATACAGGTCTTATTTGATTCCCCTCCTGCCGTGGACCTGCATCATTGCTCAGGATATTGGCTCAATTACACTTCCATGGGCCATGCTGTGTTCTATAGGGCCACCTGGAACCATCATCCTGGCATTGCAGAACTATTACTGCAGCATTCTGGGACTGAGCATCCTGGTTATAGTCTATACCTTCAACAAACATGGCTGTCTCAGTCACTACCATCTCAGGTCATACCTGCCTGCCTTTCATCGTCCATCTACCTGCACTTGAGCAATGCCACCTGCTTCCTGACAATCCAGCTAGCCTGCATGGGGGCCTAGCTTGACTCATTCAGTTTTACTGCTTCCTCTGGCAGCCCTGTGATGGGGTCCTGCCAATCAAGCTAGCCTGCATGGGGGCCTAGCTCGACTCTCTCAATTTTACTTCTTCCTCGGGCAGAGCTACATAGGGGTCCTGCCTTTCCAGCTAGCCTCTGTGGGGACCTGGCTCAACTCATTCATGTCTTCTTCTTCCTTAGGCAGACCTACGTGGAGGTCCTGCCTGTCTAGCTAGCCTCCGTGGTGGCCTAACTCGACTCACTCATTTCTACTGCAGCCTTGGGTACACCTACCTGGGGGTCTTGCCACTCCAACTAGCCCACATGGGGGCCTAGCTTGCTACTCGATCACTTTCTATGCTTTTCTCTATGCAACATCTGTGGGGGTCTGCTGGTCCAGCTTGACCCACGTGAGGGGGGGGCCATCGCTCAATGGCAGGTACAGTCCAGGTTCGATCCCGTTCCTGTTCAAGTTTATTATGCAGGACAACTCTGTTGAGCATAAGCTCATGTACATGATGGTCTTGAGACATTTAGATACCTTCCTATCAAGGCAATCCATAGCATCTAACTTCTATGGAAGAATAAAGACACTGTCAGCCAGGACATCACTAAGACCCTGACTATTTGCATATGGTATAGCACCTGCTCTCTGTCACTTTCTTGCTACAATCCCACGTCCAAGCAACCCTATCCAGCCATCTCAGCATGCATGATATCATTGTCTCTTCAATGTCTACAACCTTGGTGGCCAATTCACTGGCCAAGCAAACCGCATATGCACATTGCGCATCTTCCTCTTGCAACCCCTCAGGAGGGTCTCACCTTCCACCCAGTCTACATGGAAGCCCAACTTACAATTCTATTATTCGACTCCTTTCTAGAGATCCCACTTAGGGATCCTGCTGGTTTAGCTCTGCCCTGACCTGCCTTGTCACACTACACCATACTTGTGATTTCTGCTACCAGGATCTCCATTGACTGATCTTACCATCAGACTACCTGCGGGGGAGCTGTCTCACCACTTTCTCCTTGCTACATCTGGATCCACAGCTTCTGAACTATCATGGACATCTTGTACCTTTTCCCAGGTCCTCTGAGAAGCACCTCCAACAATGACCTGCGGGGGGGGGGGTTCTTCAATCAACCTTCCTCACTCATCAGACATGGGGTCCCCATCTAGCTTCCTAGTGTTAACCAGCCACTGGATTTTCATTGTTGCTGCTCATTGAATTGGACTACCTTCAGAGAACCATTTAATTGTACTCTACCATGTCATGGCACCTCCAACATCAAGTGTCTCTTCTATGCATTTCAGCTGCTTCATCAGTTGCTCCTGCTCCTGTATCTGCTCTTCCTGCCTTCGACAATAAACATCTCCGGCATCCTGAGTTGCGTCCATGCCTTACCTACGTAGAGGTTTCAGTTGGTGCCATCTCAGGGCTTCTGTGAAGGATCCTACTCTGACTTTGGTGGAGGCCTTTTCGCTCACTCACTCAGATAGGGTGATATTGTCTAATGCGCGACCATCCCTAGACTTTGCTCCCTGGATTTATCCTTGTGTTTAGTTTACAGTTCTTCATTCCTATACAGAAATCCTGGACATGGATTAACCATCTTCCCTAATTCGGACATCCATCTGATTTGGACTCTTCTTCATCTTCTGTAATTTTCATACTCCAGTATTGACTTTCTGCTCACTGTCAAGATTCAGAGGGCACGACTCATTGACCAGCAAGATTAGGATTTCACTTCTTGGACATAACCTGAACCAAAACATCAGCCCACATTTAGGATTATCTCCTCTTAGTATGCCCAGAGGATGGGCAGATCAGTAGCCATGGATTCTCAGAGGTTTCACCAAAAGGGAGTTTTTCCTCTCCTGTGTGCTACTGGTCACACTCCAGAGTTGGAGGAGGTAATTAAAACATTAATAATCTTTTGGACCTTAATTCCTACACCTACTCAGCATTCCACTGAGGGTGGGAAACAGAGAAAAGCCAAAGTCTAAGTTTATAAACATCAAGCACAAACATTCAAGCTCATAAGTATACTCAAGCACCGAGATATGTACCACACATTGAATGGGAAGGCTACAGCCTGTGATTCAATGGGGGGGGGATAGCTTCTCACACATTGCCTACTTAACTTGCAGTGCTTCCACTGCTCAGCTTCGACCATTCCATAAATGCCCACCATCCTCCCCAGACTCCTCCTCCTCCTCCAGCACTCTTATCTCACCCTCAGTGCTGGGCCTTAATTCCTACACCTAACCCAACATTCCACCAAGGGTAGGCAACAGAGAAAAGTCAAAGTCTAAGTTTATAAACATCAAGCATGTAACATTCAAGCTCATACAGTAAGTATACACAAGCATTGAGCTATGTACCACACACTGAACTACTGCTACGTGTTGCTGACCTACATGACCGGCTGTCTGTGTTCTTCTCTTTTATACTTTCTTTCTGTTTCTAGCACCCCCAGACCTGACCTGGTATCTGCCTTCCATTTCCCTTAAGGTTCCTTTCCTGCCCTTTGAACCCCTGGAAACCTGAGCATCAACACTCGTTTTCCTACCTTCGCTCAATCCTATCCCTTAACTAGTCCTTCATCCCTCACTAACATTTAATACACCACCCCCTACAGCTGTTCCACTGTCATTTTAGATTGTTTATCTCATATGTTTATGTTGGGCAGGGGCCAGCATTCTCCTACTTACCAATGAACAAGTCCTGCATATATTTGTTAAGCATGAGGCCCCTCAAATTTATATTGGTTTACCTTCTCTTACTATGTGACAACATTGAGAGGAACCCTAGCCCTAACTCTTTCAAACTCACTCTATGCTGACCCCATGTGGCTCTACCATCACTTCCACAAGCAAAGGTCTGGAGATATTCCATACTGGAGACTTGTACCTAAACTGGGCAAGTTGAAAGCCTGGGTCATTTTTCACAAGCGCAATGTCATTGCCTTGTTGGACACATGACTTTTCTCCAGAATCCTTGATTCATGCAACCATATAGAAGGATACTCTGTGTACAGAAAAGATAAAAGCAAGCATTTTTTGGATGAGATTTTAAACTGAGGTCTCCCCTGTCTGTTCTGGTGGTTGTTCAAGTGGGTGTTAAAGATCCCTTGGCACTTCTTGAAAAGAATGAGGGAATTCCCCAGTGTCCTTGCCAAATCTCCCCATTCACTGAAAATACCACCAATAGCTTAACTGTATTCTGTATGTCAATTTGTGTCTATATCACCACCCCCATCTCCCAGGACAAGGCTAAAATTAGGCAGAATTGCCTTGCTCTCCTTTTCCGGTCAACAAAAACTAATATAAAAAAAGCTTGGAGGGTATGTTGCTCCCTGTATTGTGAATAATTTTATTGTTTCTGAGCCAGTTGGAGACATGCCTAATCATATAAAGACCCTCTATAAGACTGTCCACCTTATATATGACAAGGCTATACTTGTGAGCTGTATTTATAGACCACCAATGGGGTCTCATGACTTTGATGCCAATATATGTGCACCTGACTGTACTACTAGAAGATACAACCTTGAAACACTCCTGCATGATGAATGCAATGTCAACTGTTTGAGAAATGACTCATCCACATACAAACATCCTCTTTCCAACTTAAAACTCTCCCAAAGTATAACCCTGCACATACAGTAAAACTGAACTATGTCACCAACAACACTGCCTTCTGTGTTAAAAAAATAATAAAAATATCCACCCTGATAGAATCTCAACTGATAGCGTACTTTCAGGCTGCTTCAGTGAATATTCCATCATCTTTGGTGTCTGGAAAATTCATAGCAAAATAACCCCTTTGAAAATGATCATAATGCAGTTGTACAGGCATTTCTTACTGGAGGACTTCTACACAGAGCTATCCACCATAAGGTGGGACCATATAAACATTATTCCTTTCATAGCTGAAGCCTGTGAATCCTTTTGCTAGTGAATTTCTCAATGTCTGTAACAAACATGTGCCAATCTGAGCATACATGGTCAAAGGACACAATTACCCCATGATCTCTAAGGAGATTACTGATTTTTAGCAAAAAGCCATGCTTCTTGGGCTAGATGTAGAAACACCACATCCCTTACTGAGACATTATTACAGAAAACTTCCAAATCTACATAAATCACCAGTAGCTAAAGCAAAAAAGTGAACTACTGCCACAACTACTGTGATTAAAACAAATATAATTCCGGCATATTCTGACCAGAAGCTAAAAGCCTATTTGAAATAGATCTTCAGGAGCAAACTGATCAAATCCAGAACCCCTCTGGAGACCTTGTTCCCTCTCTACCAGACATTGTGAATGCCTTTAACTCTCAGTTCACTGACATCAGCATTAACACCAAGCTCCAGTACTCATTGGTACCATCCATAGTTGGTCCCACAGCAAGCAATACAGTGTCTGATCCTTACAATCTGCTATGCGTTAACTCTATAATATAGGTCCTTGAAGCACTGAAGGGCCTCGACCAAAGTAAGAGTGCTGGTACTGACTCCCTTGACCCAAAGCTTCTCAGTCTTTTAGGGCATTATATCTGTGCACCAGTCACTATGCAGTTAAAACTTCTCCTTCACCTCTGGTTATATGCATAATTGCCTAGAAATGTGCCAAACCTGTGCCCTCCACAAAGGAGGGGGCAAATCGTAATCTGAAATTCTGAATCAATACAATCCCATTTTGGTCTTTCCTGCCCTCTTTTAAGGTGATCAAAAAGGGCATTCACTGACACCTGAACTGATGAACATCTCAGTCTGCACAATTTGCTGCCTTCCATGCAATTTGTCTTCAGGAAGGGGCATTCCACCAAATTTGCATTGCTGAAATGCACCAATGATCTTCAAACAGCCATGGATAATGCTCTCTTTACTGGGGCCATCTTAGTGGACCTCTCTAAGGCCTTTAAATTGCTGGGTCATGCGATACTCTCACCCGAGCTCAAAATCCTAGATCTCAGCCAACCAACCACCAAAGGGTTCAGAATCTACCTTGGTACCTGAACCCAGTCATTGTCCATTAAAAGCATTAGTTTAGAACTTGTCTTAAATCTTGGGTTTTTTTCAAGGCAGAGTCCTTGGCTCTCTGCTGTTCTCCATTTTTGTTAATGACCTCCAGAAGTACACTGGACGATCTCATCTACATATTTAAGCAGATGGCACTATACTCTACTACAGTACAATGACAATTTCTGAGGTTCATTTAGTAATCTCATCTCAATTCAGCACAATTTCTTCCTGGTTATAGATTTATGATCTCCCTTTTAGCCTCAATACTGGATATGCCTAGCTCTAAAAAATATTTTTCTGAGATAACAAGAGTGCACAAGCCATGGATTGGGGACCAGATTAATATTCAAGTTAAATCAACAGGCATCTTAAACTTAATCCTAAAAAAAAAGCCACCAAGATGAAGCAAAGCAATATTCTTATTGTAGATTGGGCAAACCTAGATGGGATGAATGGACCTGAAAGTTATACATGACTAAAAGAGAAAACTCTGGAAAATTCAGATTTGCTAGATTAAATCAATAAGGAGGACCATAACTTTTTGTCTTGGAATATAGCCGTAATAATGAATAAAATGGGAGGTAGGAAATGGTTAGATTTTGTAAACATCATTTTGGATAATTCTTTTTCAGGAAACATGGGCCCCTGACCCGGTGGCCATCAATGGATATGAACT
This sequence comes from Neoceratodus forsteri, assembly GCA_016271365.2. Lineage (NCBI taxonomy): Eukaryota > Metazoa > Chordata > Ceratodontiformes > Ceratodontidae > Neoceratodus > Neoceratodus forsteri. The sequence goes on from CM057453.1 coordinate 930,776,546, forward strand.
GATTTTTTTATCCAGCATTGAAGAAAAACAACTTGGGAAGATGTATGGGTGGCTTGGCTATCTACATTAAAATCTCCACACAATTGACAGTTAAATGAGTTTATAAGACATCTCCTAACCATGTAATTATAATTCTTAATTGGAATACTGAATTATTCATTTTAGTAAATGTATGAACTTTCTAAGGACCTAGATATAGTCATGTATTCTTATCCAATTGCTCATTTACTATTAAATGGAGACTTTAATGTATCAGTTACAGGCTGTGACATCTGTCTATTACAAAATTATGTTATGGAACTGGATGATCTGACTCCTGGAGTATCAAAAGATTGTGTATGTAATAGAGATGGTATTAAACTAAAGAACTTTGTAAACTATAATTCCTTGATAATTCTGAATGGGAGAGAAAAAGGTGATAAGAGGAGGAATTTTACATGATTTGGCCCAAATGGCCAGAGTTTAATTGATTATATTTTCTGTAGCCCATATTCTTTTAGAATTATGAATCACCTATGGATAGATATGCAACCTGAAAGTGATCATGCCCCCTTGGCACTAAAAATAAAATCCATAAATAGAGACTAGTCAACAAACCAAGTGATTGATCCCTTGGTTTCCTCTTATATACTTGGGCCCAGATATTCAAACTGCACCATTCTGAGGCACATGCCCCTGCGCTGCTCAAAATAGTTGCGCTGGGTGTGGGAGCCGGCTATATTCAAAGGAGTTGGCGCTATTGAGCAAACTCTTTGAATATCACCCCCAGCCCACAGCTACTGCGAGGTGGCACAGTGGAACTTGTGCCACCTAAGCTGCTGAGTTGAACATTAAACTTGCGGTGGCTAGCACCATTGCGCCTATGCGAAATTTCGATATTCAAAAGGTGACATGCAAATGGGGCCATAACTTATGCAAGGCACAGGGGGCCATTTGCATCTATTTATGCTCCATTTGCATGCCATTAGCATGACTCTGCTGCTCGTTATCACCGACCGACTGTTCAGGCTGCACGCCTATTGGTGCAGAGCTGCAGCCATGGGCGCAGTAGCTCATACCAGATAACAGTCTGTGATTTGGTGGAACATGTTATTCACAAATCTGGACTGTCATACGGTATGGGCTGCATGCCCATTGGCTGTAGTCTGCACCAATGGGCATGCAGCCCTACTGGATCAGTCAGTCGGTGGGCGTGCAGGGTGGCAGGCGGTGGATGCTGCCACCGCCGCCGCTGGGAGCGGGTGGAGGGGGCTGTGGGTCGGTGGGGGGGACACTAGACACCAGGGAGATGTTTAGGGGTTGTAATCTGACATTCTGCCTGCGATCGGGCATTACAGTCCACTGGACCACCAGGGAGATATCGCTGGTGGGGGTCTTTTGCATTCTGCCCATGCATGGGCAGTGGGGGTTGATATAACGCCTCTGCCCATGATCGGGCATTGGAGATGTGGGTGGGGAAGGTCTATGTTACTTTCTGCCCGCGATCGGGCATTGGGAGATGTGGGGGTCTTATGTTACTTTCTGCCCGTGATCGCGACATTGGGAGATGTGGGGGTTGTTTTTACATTCTGCCTAATGATCGGGCTGGTGGAGGGCACAAGGACTGAGTTGGGGGCCAGACAGGGGTGGCAGCTGCTGTGTTGCGCCTTGCAATACAGCAGCTCACCTGTGGGTGGCCCTCAACTTTATCTTTTTTTTTTTGGCTCAAGGTTGTGCAGGAGCAGGTTGGGGGTTGCGCATGCACAACTCTGCACAACCCGACTGAATATCGGGTTGTGCAGTTTATGCATGGTTCCGCCCCCTCCTGTTGAGCATGCATTCATTTGCATTGCGCTGTTGTGCAACCTGTTGTCAGTGGCGTAACTGCCTCCTGCTGAATATCGCAGAATGGCGCAATGTAGGACTTGCGCATGCACAACCCTGTTGCGCATGGCGCAACCCTTTTGAATATCTGGGCCTTGGTAAACAAAAACTAAAAAATATCTCCTCCTTTAGTGGAGGAAATTAATGAGCTTTTGAGCTCTTAAATAGTCAACACTATTATTAACAAAATATATCAATCTTCTTCCACTCAAATCCTAGAAAGAACTATGCAAGAATTACTTACTCTAACAAGTACTAATATTTATAAACTAACACCAATCAACAAATTTGAGCCAAAACAAACAAACAAACAAACTCAGAGAACACATGGTTTGATTCTTCTTGCCTACAACAATAAAAGAACCCAAGACACAATGTAAGTTTAGTGAAGTAGCAGCCTAGTAGAGCTAATTTTAATTTATTAGTCAAAACTAGAAAACAGTATAAAAGCTTTTTAAAAGATAAAAAATAGAACATAGGAACAAACAATGGAATAAACTGCTCCATATCATAGAAAGTAAAGACCAGAAGGCCTTTTGGAAAATGGTAGCCAAGGGCTCTGTAACCTCACAACCAACTGTATTACCGGTATCTCTGATTTCCAAAAAAACATGGCAGTCTCACTATCAAGCCATATTTAACAACTATAATATTGACTGTAAATCATTTGTTGCACTGTTTAGATAATTTTCACCTCTAATAATTGAATCATCTGAAGTAACAGAAGTAATCCTTAACTTACTAAATAACAAAGCTTCAGAACCAGATACCATTCCTGCAGAAATTTATAAATATAACTGTGATTTCTGGACACCTTTATTGCCCAACTATTTTAATGTTTGTCCTAAAAATAATTATATTCCTAATTCTTGGAACATTAGTATAATTGTTCTGGTACACAAAAAAAGGTTCCCCATTCAGTCTACACAATTATCATCCTATTAGTCTTTTAGATACAGTGTCAAAGATATTTGCTAGAATACTGCTTAATAAATTAACCGTTTGAGCTGAAGACAGGAAACTAATTTCACATTTCCAAGCAGGCTTTAGGCACCATTTTTCAACTATCGATAACATATTTTGTCTTGCTCATCTGTTCGAAAAATATATTCATATTAGAAAATCAGAACTTTATGTATTATTTATAGATTTCACAGCGATGTTCAATTCCATAAACCATAATATCTTATGGGATACTCTAAGAAGGGTTAGATGAAGCTCTTCTTAACCCAGTCCAACTACTTTGTTCAGATACATATACTAGAATCAGATATGCTATAGAAGGTAACTTAACTGAACCATTTAGCACTTCCAGAGTGGTGAAACAAAGGTGTTTGTTGGCCCCAATTCTTTTTAGTTTATATGTAAATGACTTATTAGATTTTGATGATACCAACTTATACTATTCTCCGAAAATTTATAGTCTGCTTTGTCACGCAATAGCATTTATGAACAATATTATTCTAGTTTCTTTGACTAAATCAAGGCCACAAAAGAAAATTAATGTGTTTAACAAAAACGTAATGACCTAGAACTCAAACTGAACTTGAATAAAACAAAAATAACAATTTTCAGTAGTAAGAATACTATCAGCTCAATCCTATTACATAAACAGAAAATAGAAATAGTAAAAGATTATACTTATCTGGGGGTAAAAGTAACAAAAAATACAAACTGGACTCAACACCACAAAATTCAAACCAATGAAGCCAAACAATTGGCAAACACTCTTCTAAAATGTTATTATAAATATGGAGGTCTCTCAACTGGAGCAACATTACAAGCAGCTGAACCTAAAATTAATCCATTCCTACTATATGGGGCTGAAGTTTGGGGTACAGATCATTACTCGGCTTTAGAAACCCTCCTATTGTATTGTTATATAACACTTCTGACAGTTCCTTTATCAACATCCTCAGCAATGACTACAGCTAAACTAGATACAATTCCAATAAGGGCAATCATGGACCTCAGACATCTATCTTATTGGATTAAAATTATTAATAACAAATTTAACACCCTACCATTGGCCTGTCTGCAAGAAAAAAATGACATTTTTGTCGATGGGTTTGTGTTCCAAATGGCTCTCTTCTCTCTTGTCAACATTAAAAAAATTAACCTTCTTCACCTCTGGAAAGATTCCCAGAGGAATATCTTAATATCCCCCCAGTACAGATATCTAATAAAAAAGAGATTATATTCAATGGCACAAGAAGCAGATATCACACTAATTAGAGCACAGAAATGTGCATCTTGGTATAAAATCAATAAAATAGATCATAACATGGAAAATAATTTTACGTTGTCATTGACTCCTATACAGAAGAAATTTCTCACATGGGCAAGGTTTGTTATTATAACTTTGAAATACTCTTATTTTAACAAAACAAAAAAGATAGGAACAGCCTTTACGTAACTTAAATGTTCGTGCAATCCTGACATACTGTAACTGAAACCATCCCACACTTGATTATTCAATGCCTGATTTAAACTGATATGAGGTTAAAATACTTGATCAACTTTATTTACAGCTCTACACGCTGTCTCAGTTCTCACATAAGGAAACAGGTGTTCTCCCACTTCTCACTGCCTGGAGACATCATATACTGCTGTATAAGCAAATCTATTCTGCTGCCCTGGATCATTTGTGCACTAAGTTGTGTAGTTCCATTCTCATGTGCGGATGGTCTATCCATCATTGTCTGCTCTATGATCAATTTAACTGGCAACTGCCTTAAGCAGACATAACAAACACTGAGTTTCTTTGTTGTACTACTGTGTACATGCACAAAAACCCTGATTATCTCCTGGCCCACCTCACACAGTTGAACAGTACAGACTAACTTCATTCAACAGCAGATCTTAACTTCTCAATTCCAAGGATAAAGCATAAAGTTGGTAGAAAGGCTTTCGCATTTTATGCACCAGACTTCTGACAGAAACTCCTTTTCCAGCTGAGGAATGCATCTCATGTAAGCATTCAAATCCAGTCTTTCCTGCCACCTTAAAACTCCCTGTATTTATTTTGGTCCAGTATTCCACCTCCCTGCCCATGATCTTGTTGTATACAAATGCTCTTGCACTTTATTTGCAGTGACCACACTACATTAATTTGCATTGATTACTGTCGATATACTTACCTTTACAGTTTGTTTTTTGTCATGTATATCTCAGCCTGTATGTAACTATTCTTGTTGAACCATGTTAGTCTGTAACTGATGCTGTCCTCCCATGGAAATGTAATGCTGCATCACATGAGGTTATCCTGATATGTGTAATTTAAATTAATCAATCAATAAATCACTCAATCAATCTATCAATAACTCTGGCCCACAAACCTGTTACATGTGACTTGTCTCCCACATATGGGACATTGGAGAGAAACCAGGCTTCTTGGAATATGTTTCATTTGACTGCATGGGAGACCAGATGGAGGAGTCGGCAAGGGGGAGGAGGGATAAGGAGCCCAAGTGGCATGATGGGATGAGGGGCTTTCATTTGTTCCAGGTACTCCCTCCATTTGTTTTTCCCCATAATCCCCCTTATGTTCCTACTGGGTGAACATCTGTGACGTGATCCAAAATTTCACTTATCAGGACATTTAGAGGGTGGGTGAGTAATGCTTCTCCTCCTTTGGAACTCCCCTAGTTGCCCTTTTTTAAGCATTTGATTCCTCAGCATCCAAAGTTAGGTGGATGGGTATGTACCAACGTAAGGCTGCTTTGTAAAGCACTGCTCTTTCCCCAAGGCAGAATATATCCAAGATGGAAACTAGAACCATATCTCATCAGTCAGCACCAGACTTCCAGGGCTCAGGGTGTGAACCTCAGTTGTCTGATTGGCATGAAGTAGCCAATCACATGCTCTTCAAATGGAAATATTCCCTTCTCTGCCTGAACCATCTGTATCTCTGAAAAATGTAGTCTGTCATTTGACAAACTAAAAATGGGGGAATCAGAGCATTTTTCTGAATCATGATTCCTACAAGGGGTATGAGGGGTAATGCCAATAATAAAGTTATTTCTTCAAATTGGACTAAAAATGACATTTCAAGGTTTCCTTTTGTATATCCAGTCTGCTCATTAGTAGTAATTTAGGGATTAGATAAAGGAACACATTTATAGACTACAGGACAGCGGTAATGGACTGCAGTGAGAATCAAGCATCTGTCACCTTACTGTGATGCCCTGCTTTTGATGGTTTCACTGTTATGATAGGCTGGAGGTAAGGCCACAAAAAAAAAGATCCCAGGTTCTGTTAATATAAAATCTTTTCTCTAATATTTTCTGTCTTGTGCCTTGTCATTTTCAGTCTCCTAACACCAGTGGTTCCATTAGCATAAGGTAAGGACCATTGAACTGGATTCTTAATGTCTGAAAACAGAAACAACAGAGATTTTATTTATACCACATGATTTTTATGTAACAGTCTGTTGTCCACACAAGTGAAATAAAAATGTAGAGAATCAGAAAAGTGCCACACACTCCACCACCAAGGAAAAATGCTGCTCGCTTATATTCCAATAAAGTGCTATCATTTATTTAAAGTGCCAGTGCTCAGGCACATCTTGACATGTTTCAGACAGAAGTCCTTTTTCAAAAGACAAGTCTTTTGAAAAAGGACTTGGGTCTAAAACATGTCAAGACATGACAAGAGCACTGGCATGTTGATTAAATTACAGCAGTTTATTGGAACATAAGCAAGCAGTGTTTTACTTTGGTGATGGAGTGTGCAGAACTTTTCTGATTCTCTGTTACTTGCTGTGGCCTATCACCCCAGACTGGTGCACTCTTCTTTGGGATTTTGAAATAAAAATATGTAACTGTGGCAATAGGCAAAAGATTTGCACAGCAATATGTTCTGGACCAATAAAAGTGTATAAGACTCTCATTCCATTTTTAAGATGGCCCTTATGAGATGGTAGAATAATACAGCACACATATAATTTGGCAAAAAGTATGGGTAACACTATAAGAACAATCAAGTCAAAGTATATAAACAGCTATTCACACTGCTACCAATTAATCCCTATTCCAAAGTTAGAGTCCTATTTTTAAAGCAGACACATCTCAAATCTATAAACGATATAATATACTTCTAAAATTACCTTGTGAATAATTATTAATAATAATCATGTAAAGTACTTTTTGTCAAGGTTTTTATTTGTTGTATGGACACAGAATAAGGTTTAAGGGAGAAATGTGCTAAATCCATAAGTAATTTTTCCCATTAGAATCTGTTGTTTAAATATTGGTTCAAATTCTGTTATTGCTGTGTCTGTTCAGGCTTTTTAGTTTTCCTAGTGGGTGTTTCTGATTTACATGCTGCTGGTAAGAATCATTTTAGAATGGTATGATGTAGTTTATGTCCATGTCTTACTCTTCTGTTGTTGGCACAATGCATTCATGTTCTACTATAGAACTTTGTGGCTGAGAGGGACATAAACTACATCATACAGCTCTAAAATGGTACTTACCACCAGTTTGTAAGGCAGAAACTTTCACTGAAGTTACCAAAAGGCACGTATAGATGGAACAATAACAGAATTTTAACCAATACTTACAAAACAGCTTCTATTTGAAAAAATTACTTATAGGTTCTACGTCACTTGATCTGGAAATATGTGGAAATAAAAAAAAATTCTAAGCTTTATTGCTATTTTGTCAACTTGAAGGCAGCATTTGACTCAATCAGTAGGAAATTATTGTGGAGTAAACTTAAAATGTATGCGATGGCTCCTGACATTTCAAATATCCTCATAAGACTACATAACGAAACTTGGCTCAAGATAAAATATGATCAAGCAGGAAATTTAACATCAGGCATCAAAACAACTTTGGGTGTCCATCAAGGTTGTCAATTGGCACCATTCCTGTTCAGTCTATATATAAACACAATTTTACAAAAAATTGGACTACTTAAAATTCCATTCTCCTGTTATACTGACTACAAAGATGCCATACCTAGCGTACACAGATTATATCATATTGATATCTACGTCCCTACTGGGACTTCAACGTAAGTTAAACTGTTTTTCAGAGTTACTCAAACAAGATAACTTGGTTAATAAACAGAGATAAGACTAATTTGGTCATATCTGGCAATAAAAGTAAATCCAAACCAGCAGTATATATTGATGGGAATAAAATAAATACAGCTACATTTTATGACTATCTTGGTGTAAGATTTTCAGAAAACCTATCCTGGTCCCCCATTTGGAAATAATGACTCAGAAATTAAAAACAACAATTAATGCATTTAAAAGATTTAGTGTTATAGTTGGACAGGGTATGGTTAAGGGCCAATTACAAGTTCTAAATGCAAAAATAAAAACAAGCATCTTGTATGCATCTGAAAATTGGCCACCTTCAAATATAAAACCTCTTGAAATTGAACTAAACAAATTATACAGATATATTTTAAAAGTACACCAATCAGTACCAGCTGAAGTGTTAAAAGCTGCTGATGCCATCTAGCCAAAAGTGCTACATTGCAGAATTAGAATAAGCATATCCACAGTAAATCTCATACCAAAAAGTAGATTTTCTGTGTTACTTCATTTTAAAGTTATTAGCCATTCTGTAACCCTGATTTCACTACCTGTTCAAAGAAAGCCTGTTCCAGTGAAGAGCTGTTGCTGATGTCATCTAGGGACCTTACAGTCTAGTCTTCCCTGTCAGCAAGCTTATAAGACCTGTTTCTCTAAAGTTGTAAAGAACATGTGCAATGATTTTCATAAGTAAAACAGGCAACATGAGTTAGTAAACATTGCTTTAAAAACTTTATGTTTCAGGCTTTGTAACAAAACTGACAATATTTTGTCTGGGTGCCCTTTTATTGAGGTCATTTTGCTGAATGCTGGATCATAGCACACTGTGAGGTTTGCAGACTAAGTTTCTGATTAAAGGCTGAGCTCATTCACACTTAGTCAACTGAGGCAACTTCTAAGAATGGCAATTTAAACAAATTATTTCATCTCCTTGTTAATGGGGTTGGGGCAGACTCATCTATGTTCTACTCTAAATTACAATGATCATTTTACCAGAGCTAACACTTCCATCCCTAGTAGGAATTAACACACATAAAGCCCCTATTAAAACATATTGTAAAGCAGACAATGACAAACAGCAGTAAAATTAGTAGCACATTAACTGGCTTCAGCAGTCTGGAGGCATGCTGACTTAGTATCCAGCAACCCTGGAGAAATGGACCACACAAAAACAGCATTGAATAATACAATTTTATCAACTTTGTTACAAAACCTGGAACATATATAGTATTTCTAGCAATATTTACTGACTGGTGCTGTCTGTTTTACTTGTGAAAACCATTGCACATGGTCTTTACAACTTTGGAGAAATGGGTCCTATAAGCTTGCTGACAGTCATTACTAGACTTTGAGCTCCCTACATGACATCATCATCAGCAGCTCTTTACTGACACCTGCTTTTATTGCACAGGTAGTGCAATCAAAGTTACAAAATGTCTAATAACTTTAAAACCAAGTAACGTAAAAATCAAGTTTTTGGTATGAGATTTACTGGGAGTATGCTTATTTGGATTCTGCAATGTAGCACTTTTGGCATCAGTGGCCCTTTAAGGAAAGAATTAGGTCAATATCCAATTGCAACAATGGCAATGGAAAGGAGAATAATATTAATCATGAAACTATTTCTTTTCCCGGAGTATAGGCTACCTAGAATGTGTCTGGAGGAAGAAATAAAGTATAACTACATGAATTTTATATCAAACACAATTAAGACTATAATATATTTTATTTTACCTATGGGTCTTGGACATTTGCTGTTTGAGATATACTGTATACTACCCCTTTAGTAGAGATAACTGAACAGGTGAGAAGGAGACTATGGGACGCAATAATTGCACAAGATCAAGAATAAATTCATAAATTGAAACATTATAAATGGTATAAAAAGATAAAAACAGAACACAAATTAGATCCTTATCTGACTAAGACAGCAAACCCGGATGAGGGAAGAATAATAAGATACAGAATGGAACAATACACAGCAAATTACATACTATGTGATCAGAAAAGACCTGGAGTTACTGATCTGAAATGTAAATGCAAATATGGTGTAGAAGATTACATTAAATGCATGGTATTACATTGCCCACTGTATGAAATAAAAAGAAGGAAATGGTTGGGCCCCGTGTTGGCTACCATTGGTCCCCCCTCTGAAGAGATAATTATCTTACTATTCACATCATTGGACATGAAAACACTGAATTTATTATATAAGTTTCTATAATCTGTAAACCTATAGGCTTGAAACTGTAAACTGAGGATATGCGTATCTTCAATATCATTAAACAGAGAGTAGATCTTAGTGATGGTAGCTGACAATAGGATTTTACTGTAAAGAAGTGCAATATAATTTGTATGTATCAATAACATTTTAACTAACATAGAAACATAGACTTTGTCAGCAGATAAGGACTGCTTAGCCCACCCAGTCTGCCCATTTCCCTACCTGTTGGATAAGCTGCAGATCCTAGTTAACCAACAGCCTACTTCCTCCTATACCCCACAAGAATTGCTTTATGTCTGTCCCATGCATTCTTGAATTCTCCCACAGTTTTTGACCCCACAACCTTCTCAGAAAGGCTGTTCCATGCATCTACTACCCTCTCTGTGAAAAAAATACTTCCTTACATTGCCCCTGAGCCATCCCTCCTCTATATTCAAATTGTGCCTCCTTGTTATTGCACATTTCTTTTTCTGAAAGATGCCCCCCTCTTGGACTTTATTGATTCCCTGGAGGTACTTAAATGTTTCTATAATGCCCCCCCTTCCCTGTTTCCTTGAGGGTATACATATTAATCTCCCTTAGTCTATCCTCCTATGGCTTCTGGTGCAGAATAGAAACATAGAATTATTTGTATTGTCTTAATATTGTAATGACTATAATGTTGAACAATAAATCTTTACCTACCTTGACTTACAGGTTCTATGCAGTTCTCCTTTAATGGGATGTTTCCTCAGCAGTGTTGCCCAGGATGCATTGCAGTAATGCTGCATTATGCAATGGCAAGGGAATTTCCTGCCCTCTGATTGGTGAGTGGGTGCCTGGGACAGTGATGATATTACACAATAACATCACTGTACGAAGGCCAGGCACACACATGACCACATATCAGATACAGAAATCATCCCTCCTCTTCACAAGTTACGGCCGCTATGGGCTGTCACGCTAAATGACTTCGACTCCCTCTAAACAAAATTACCACCCCACAAATAGCAATTCTTTGAAAAACTCAGCCAGTCACAACAAATACTGGCTGCAACAATACAAAACAGAAAGCGTTTTTAAATAAAGCTCACCAAGCATTTTCGTTTAATATACTGACACACTGAGTGACTGCTCACCCACTCGCTCACAGATCCTCAGCTCTCTGCCTCTCTCAACTCACTGCTGCACCTTTGCCATTCTCCTGTAGTGTTCTCCCAGTACAAATGAGAAAAGCTAGATAGTGTACTGGGAAAATCTAAACTACAGCTTCTGGTATAAAAAAACACACAATCAGCCAGCTTGTCCTGCTTCTCCTGTACTCACTGCAAAAAAGTAAATGAAGCCATGACACCTCAGTTCCAAAAGCATTATTATGAAATTGGGACATTGAGCATGTGTCTCACAACCACCAACAGGCTCCAAAACCAGAAAAATGAGCTAATTAAACCATACAATAAATAGTCAAACAAATGTCAGCTGCATCCCATTTTCACCGGCGGAAGAATGGGGGTGGAGGTCAAAATACCATAAGCAAATTAAATTGTGAGCAGTGTCAGACTGGGCAGAGCACACTGATTCTGCTAACAGCTCCATCTAGTGGCAGAAACAAATACTGGACTTTTTTTAAAAGCATACTCCTCCACCCATAAAAAATTTAATAAAAATGCATAACATTTTTTTTCCTTTTTTTCTCTATAATTAACAACTGAACCATTGTATAATAACAATAAGGCATGAGGCATTGCCTCGTGCTTCAACCAACCCCAGGAGTGAAGTTATTTCACAATAACACACACCCTGTCGTGCCTTATTGCTTAAGTACATCACAAAATGCTGCAATGTACTACAGAGAACAGTGTAATTCAATGACAGTTAAGCTCTTTTGTCATGGACTATTTTGTGACATACTTACTGCAAGTTATTGCATTGCATCGTGGCTGGCTCTATTGTAACTTGGAGTCTGGAACATATGCTGCAGAAGTTGTCTTTTTTTATTGCCAGGAGTCTCAAGAAATGTGCATAAATCAAACAGTGCATACAAGGCATTGTGCAAATTACACACTGGCTGCTCCTGCCTAACAGACTGACTAGGTAGTGGACACTAATGCCCCAGGGCTTCATTAAGTAGAGTTTTGTTGGAAGCAGGAGTCTCAAGCAAAATGTTTATATTGCTTAGAGATCCTTAAATAGTAACAGGCAAACATTGTCTGAGGGATTTTTACTGAATCACATGTAATTTAGATGAGTATATCAGTAATATAGGCATAATTAAAGTTCAATGGTAATATTCAATTTGAATTATAAATAGTGGAAACAACATATATTCCATAGGAAAAACACATGTGACAGTGGTCATGACAAGAGGGTATCCAGTGATATGGTCGAGTCAAATTGAGCGACTCAATTTGACCACCTGCCAGCTGAGCTAATGTAACAGGATAGCGAGACATGGTATGAGCTAAAGTGAAAGAGGAAGAACAGCGAGTGAGGAGTAAAGTGAACAGTAGACGGAGCTATAGGGCAGGAGCATATGGGAGGTGGTTGAGACAGGCAGTTCCAAGCTGGCTGCTTGGTGCTGTGGCTTGAGTCACTGCCTGCAGTGCAAGAGGACCTGGGTTTAGAGTTCAGTAGGTGTGTGCATGTATTTTTACCTGTTTGTGTGTTTATTTTTTAGTGTCTCCCAATACTTGGAACTGTGCTCCATGGTCCCCCTGTCCCACCCCAAATAGCCCCGTCCCGAGTTACCTCCCTACCCCAGTATCAGGCCCCCCTCAGAGTTGACTATTTTAAGGATGGAGGTGAGGAGGCAAAGCCCCCCACACATGGGATGCCCCCACATAAAATGTTAGAAAAATCATCCCGTAGAGTGTGTTCCACTACTCGCTGTTATTGGGGTTGCTGTAGTGCACAGATACTGTTTGTTTTCGTCATTGTGCACTCGCTGCAATATACGGTGCTTTTCTTTCTTCACCACTATGGTGTGGAACCTGACCAGAGAAAAGAAACAAGGGGATAGGCTTAAACAAACGACAGAATGACAGGAATAAATACACAAACAAGGACAGAGAGAGAAAAGGATAAGCATAAGGCTGGGGGAAGGTTGTTGAGGAATGGAGTGGGAAGGTTAAGACAGGTGGAGAGAGAGAAAATGGTGAACATGAGGGTCCAGTACTATTCTCAGTAGTGTACTTGGTATTAGGACAAAAGAAAACAATTAGCCATTGTGTTTGTCATCCGCTTTTCAATGGATATATCCTTTTAAGTGCCTAAAAGACATGTGCTTGTTAAGCTGGTGTTTAAAAGTTTCTAGGGATTGGGATTCCACCATTTCTTCAGGAGTCAATTCCATATTTTGATAGCTTTCTGGGTGAAAACTATTTCCTGTTGTCCTTCCTTACTGGTTTAGCTTCAGTCTGTAGTTTATGCCTTCAAAAGTTAAATTCTCTAACTTTAAACCATACCTCCTGTTCTATTAATAAATTGTCTCCCATTTTCTTAAAGAGCTGTAGTGGGTTCCCGCTTAGTCTTCTCCTCTCTAAAGAAAACAATCCCAATTCCTCCAGTCTATTCACATATGTTCTATTTCTTAACCAAGGGATTACTGTGGTTATTCTATGTTGCATCAAATCCAATAGATCAATGTTTTTTTAGATATGGGTTCCACAGTGATGAGGAGACGTCCATATGTGACCTTTAATAGGCCTCATAAATTGGTATAATTACCTGTTCTGACTGATTAATTATTTTTGTAATGCAGTTTATGATTCCATTTGCTTTCATACCAGTTTTTATGTCTGTTTGCATGCATGTGGAAAGCAAACATATTGTGGTTATTCACAGAGTATGGGCTGGGGAGGTATAGCACTGTAGCAGCCAAAACAGCTGAGCCTGCAGGAGGCATATGAGTGACAGGGTGATGAGGAGCAGGCTTAAGACACTGCTCAGCTTAGCTGATGGGTGGAAACTTTGTGTAGTTCATTTACAAGATGTTGCCCAGCACCAAATTGAACATCATCATCATCATCCTGCTCCTTGTCCTCACCCCTGAACATTTTGCAGTCATCCGTGTTCCCCCCATACAGCCTACAGTACCAGGGTGCCCACCCCTGGTGCTGGCAAAACACATACAACACCGGGGTGCCCAGTCCCAGTACTGGTACCCCCAAATGTCCTTCCACCTGCTACTGCAGAACAACCCAACTGCCTCCCAACAAACACAATTCCACAACACTTTAAACCATCAGGGTTCCCATCCCAGTTCTGCTGACTACCACTCCTGAAATAAAGAAAACAGTCCCATGTAGTCAACGTAGTCATTTTTTTCATCCCTTTTAAAAAAGAAAACAGTACATCAGTGTTCTTTGCAATCCCCAACCCCCTCCTCCACCCCACCCCATCCCACGCATCTCTCAGCACCTCCTGCTCCACACACCCTATGCACCCCTCACTTACCTTTCTGTTTCTCCTATCTCCAGTGCCAACCATCCTGCTACTTCCAATGTCATTCAGAAACCAAGTGAAAACAAGGTACAGTATATTCAGTTAATGACTTTGTAATGCATTTTAATGAGTTTTTAATGTGTTTTTAACTTTTACACATATCTTTGTCAGTTTTTTAACAAGGCGGAGTCATAAAAGGACTACTTTGAAAATTTTGGGTCACAGTCACAAAAAAACTACAAAGTTATGTAGCAACATTGAAATTCTTCAACATTTACTCATAACTTTGCTATCTGTCAAGATTTTGACCCCACATTTTCAATATGGCTTTTTCCACCCCACCTTGTGAACAAGGCAGGTGTAATTTTTCAAATTCCCTACAAAACATGCTTTTGTATAAGCTCCATAAAATCCCCTTTCAGATGGGATTTAAAACATTCCACTTGTCTCGATCATAAGCTGGTGAAATAAAAAGACTTTGTTAAAAACATTGTAAATATGTCAAGAAACAACAACATTATGAATGAACATTGAATGGTTTACAATGTTTACTCATAACTTTGCTATTTTGGGATATTTTGGGCCTGGTTTTCAAAACTTGGTGCAAGCCATGTCTCCACCCAGCAGTGACCTACCACCCTGCTCTCCCCAACCCATAAATGAGTTGGTGACTGGCACAGCCCACTGCTTACCACCATGGCCAGCAGCCAACTGAGCTCTGAATGAGCACATACTGTGTGCAGTACGTGCTCAGTGATTGACAGCAGCATTCAGAGCTAAGTCGGTGGCTGACTGCGGTGGTGAGTGGTAAGCTGTGCCAGTCAATGGCTTGGTTACAGGTTGGGGGAGTGGGGGTCATAGGGCATTGCTGGATGGGGGGGTCCACTAGACCCCATAAGTATGGTAAAATTTGATATAATGGGGGCTCGGGGCTCGGGCAGTCCACTAGACCACCAGGTATATTAATGTAACCTCCCCCCACTGGCCTCCCTTTTTTCTCTGTCAGCAGGGCTGCTCCTCTCACATCTAGCCACCACCGAGAGGGGTGGGGTTAGTCACTACAAATGATCTTTTGTAGAAACTCTGTGTAGACCCATTATTTCTACTACTGAGCCTGCCATACTTGAGACAGGCAAACCAAGTGTGGTGACTACCTGGATCACACCTGGGGTGACCATTTAGCATGGCCATCAACCTGGGTCCTTGGGAGAAAATGTTTGCTCAGCATTGTACTAGGTTTGTACTTCTGGTCAGGGGTACCCAAGTAAATCTGGACACTGGAAGAAATAACTGAAATGCCCAAACCAGGATGGGATTCTAGAGTGCTGCTTTTATTCACATAACACAGAGAATAACAAAGCAAAGATGGACCTCCACAGGGCTACACTCACTGGTAATGCAGATTACTGAGGTACAGAGCACACTTCTTCACTACGAACCCTCAGGTTCTGAATAGATCTGAGCACACATGGCTCGAACTGGTACACTTCTCTTCTATTCCTATGACATGGCACCCCGGACAGTACTATGACACTTTTCCATATGTCATGGAGGTCGATGGTAGCTCCTTAAACTACCCACGAGAACTTTCTAGCTCTCAGGGAAAATCCAAAATCCCACATCTGGGTGCTTTCTTCAGACACTGGCCAAGTGTCTGAGAGAAAATCATAGGTGCCCAAACTGAACCCGGAGAGGTAAACCTGGTTACTCCAGATGGGGAGGTCTCCCACCTCTTGCTCCCAAGTCTATATTCGGCCATTCATTTGGTTACAACACCTTTCTTCAAACTACTATTTGTAGATGCTCTCTAGAAATGTTTAGCACATTTAACATTCTGCATTTCACTCTGGAAGTGTACTGACTTTAAAAGTTCTGTAAGTGGCTATGTCTTTACCCTAGACCCCCACTGTTGCAGATGCTTCTAAGCCATACACAAACTAAAAGCTCTGTACTTGGCAAGTCTTTCTTTGACCCCACAGTAGGCAGACACTTTATTCTAAACTCTGTCTCAGTGAACATTGTCTCTATTTCAGAGCAGAACTCACCAAAGGTATGCAGGTGCCCCAGGGCTTCTTTCCCACAACAGATTCTCTGGTACTCACAGAACAACTAGATTCTCAGGCAGCTTCTCTCTCTCCAGGCTGGCACAGAGGATTGCCCCTGAATTCCTAGAATTCCCCCCCACATTCCTCTGAGGATGGGGCACTGGAACGACTCTAGGAATGGTCTCTACCACTTCCTCTGGTCTCTTCTGTGTTCCTTTCTAGGGTGAGAACACACAACCCCTTCTCCTTTCAGGTAGCTCTATATCAGAGCTTGGCTCTGAGGGGCTGCACACTGCAGCACTCCTCACTCGAGTCTCCACTCAGACTGCTCTCTGAAGACTAACTTGAATCCCCAATGTTTTACAGCTAACCCTGCAGCTAGCATTCCATTGTGGCTTATGCTGCTGTGAGGATTTTGTGGTGACATCATCACTCCAGCTCAGCTGAAACTGAGAACAGAGTGAGACAGTGTGAAACCCATTTAACTGGCATCTCACAAGCTGCCTTTCCCTGTCTGCCACTGGTTCTAAGTGGGATTCTAGTAACCCCTGGGAACAAGGGGGGTTACATTAAAATGTGATATAACAGGGTGTCAGGGCTCAAGTGGTCCACTAGACCACCAAGGTTCTTTTAATTATTATTACAGGAGATCAAGGGGGTGCTAGACTACCAGGGATAATTAATATATTACAATGGGGGATCGGGGCTTGGTGGGAGCGACTCATTGGTGCACCTTCCAGATGATTTCTAAATACCATTAGACCAGCTCTTGGCTGGTCTAACTGTACGTAGAGCATTGCTGTCTGGGAGGGTTTTGAGAATACTGAATGAGGGGGTAGGGCAGCCTGCATCTGCCACAAGCCTCCTAGCACCATGCTGCAGCCCATTTTGTGGCACATGGCTGGCGCAAGCCCCATTTGATGCATGCAACCTGCATTTGATGCAGGCTGCTTTTGAGAAAGCTCAGGGTGTATTTTTTGATGCAAGGTGCCACTTGTGTCATTTATGTTTGACACAGGCACCTTGCATTAATCTAAGGGCTTTGGGAATCAGGCTGTTTGTCTTCAAATTTTCAACATAGCCCTTTTGTCACTCAACCTCATGAACATGACAGGCGTGATTATGCAAATCCTGCCTAAAATATATTTTTACGTTTGTGCTACAAAATTACATTTTGACCAGGATTTCATAAATAACACCTGTCATGTTCATAAGGTGGTGTCATAAAAAGACTATGTTGAAAATTTGGGCTCAAATCTAAAAAAACACAAATTTATAAACAAATGTTGATCTTTTTTAACATTTACTCATGTTGTTGCAATATTTTTGCTTTTTGAACCCACATTTTAAACACAGTCGTGTTTTTACCCCGTCAAATGAACATAACAGGTGTTATTTTCAAATCCCTCTCAAAAACCTGTTTTTGCAGTCATTCCACAAAAAAATGTTTCAAGTTGCATTTGATGAATGACACCTGTCATGTTTATATATTGGGGTAATAAAACTACTATTTTGAAAATGCAAGGTCACAGTGTAGGAAAACACAATTTAGTGTCATCATAAACCAGTTGGTTAGTTCACCCTTTAGCATTCAAATTTATATTGTTCATGTAGTAAGAAAATAATGAGGGCCACAAAACTGACCCCCTGGAGGACACCACTTGTCACTGTATCATAGGGTAGGATAACTTAAGACTAAACAGACTTATTGTTCCAAACATTCTGGAATACATTACCAGATCAGCTGTACATCTTTTTCCATTTAGAGAGTGCTGTTATAAAAAGAATGTAATAAATTTAAATGCTAATATTTTCTTACAAATTATGTAAAGGACTAGTAGTAGTGAGGCTCAATAAAAACTGTACTGCCCTTGAGCACTATGGAGCACAAGCTGGGGAACTAAGAAACCGTTTCTCAGCAAGTTATCCTATGCTGACATCAAGGTAAAATTAAATAATAATAATAAATTAATGTATCAACATAATTAGGAGCTTATTGATATTGATAAAACCTGTGATGATTGTGATAACAAGTGTTGTCCTTTTTGGTATTAATGTTATAGTTAGGACTGTTTTGGCTTTTGTGTATTAATGTACTGGACCCCCATCCTCCCCTCCCACTCCAACCCCTTAACCACTTTCCTCCACCCCCTTTTTATCCTTTCCTCCATCTCTCTATATTTGTGTATTTATTACTGACCTGTTTAAGCACTCCCTTCTCTGTGTTTCTTTTCTCTTCTCATGCCCCCTTTCACATGTGGTTTTCCTATGGGTATGAATAGTTTGCATTGTTTACATTGTTTATAATTCATTGTTTCCACTGTTTATAATTCAAATTGTATAGCACTATTGCACTTTATGTCTGTACTACTGATATGCTCATCTAAACTCCATGTAATTCAATTGAAATCCCTCAAGCAATTTTAGCCAACTACTCTTTATGGACCTCTAACCAGTATAAAGGCATGAGATTTTGAATGAGACCCTGTACCCCAGTGAAGCTCTACTGAGAAAAGTGCCAGGACATTTGGTCAACTACCTAGTCCATCTGTCAGGCACAAGCAGCCATAGTGTAATTTGCACAATTATTTGTTTTGCACTATTTAATTTATTCATGTCTCTTGGGACTTCAGGCCATCGAGAAAGACCATTTTTTGTAAGACAGTTTTTTACAGCACATGTTCCAGACTCTTGAGTTGTTATTTTTTGACTGTACTATGATGCAAATACATGAGTAAACCATGTGAACTGTGTTGATTAGTATGGCCGGCCATCCTGTCGTGCATTGGGTCTGAGATGTCAGAGTTACACTGTGAAGGAACTGAGTAAGGACATTCTGCCTCTGGCCTCATGCCTCAAATCCCTAGTTCATGCATTGAAATCCATTACAGCACACCCTGTTGTGGCTTATTCCTCATGTGTCCGCTTCCATTCTGACATACAACAGGTATCTCAAAGTGTCCTCTTTAATTCTGACATACTGTACAGCAGATATCTCAAAGTACCCTCTCCCATTCTGACATACTGCATAACAGGTATCTCAAAGTGACCTCTTCCACACTGGAATGTAACAGGTACTTTATCTTAAAGTGACATCATCCATTCAGGCATGCAACAGGTATTTCAGAAAGTCCTATCCCAATCCTATCATACTGACCAACAGGTATCTTAAAGTGTTCTCTCCCTTTCTAACATGCTGTAAACAAGTATCTTAAAAGTGTCCTTTACCATTTAGACATACTGTACAACATGTTACTTAATGTACCCCTCCCATTCTGCCACGAAACAGGCATCGCAAAGTGTATTTTCCTATTCATACATACTATATAACAAGTATCTCAAAGTGTCCTCTCTAATTCTGAAATACCGCACAACAGGTATCTCAAATGTGACCTGTCCCATTCTGGAACAGAGCGGGTATGTTAAAGTGCCCTCACCAATTTTGATTTACTGTGCAACAAATATTTCAAAGTGCTCTCTCCCCTTCTGACATACAAAAAAGTTATCTCAAAGTATCTTCTCCAATGCTGAATTACTTTACAACGGTATCTCAAAGGGTCTTCTTCCTTTCTTATATATTGTACAACAGGTACCTTGGGGTGTCCTCTACCATTCTGACATACTGTACAAAATGTTCCTCATTATATCCCCTCCCATTCTGCTATACAACAGGTATTTTAAAATGTCCTGTCCCATTCATACATGTTGTACAGCAGGTATCTTAAAGTGTCATCCCTAATTCTGAAATACTGTACCACAGGTATCTCGAAGTATCCTCTCCCATTCTTGCATGTAACAGGTGTGTCAAAGCATCCTCTCTAATTCTGAAATACTGTACAACAGATATATCAAATGTGTCCTGTCCCAGTCTAGAAAGAACAGATATTTTAATGTGTTGTCTTCAATTCTGACTTACTGTGCACCAGATATCTCACAGTGTCCTCTCCCTTTCCAACATGCAGCAGGTATTTTGAAATGTCTTCTGCAGCGCAGACATACTTTACAACAGGTATCTCAAAGTGTCCTCTCTAGTGCTGATGTATTTTACAACAGACTTGTCAAAGTGTCCTCTCCCATTCTTGCACGTAACAGGTATCTCAAAGTGTCCTCTCTAACTCTGATATAGTGTACAACAAGTATCTTAAAGTGACCTCTCCAATTCTGATATGAAACGGCTATCTTAAAGAGTCCTCTCCTATTCATACATATTGTACAAAAGGTATCTCTTAGTGTCCTCTCTCATTCATACATATTGTACAAAAGGTATCTCTTAGTATCCTCTCCCATTCATACATATTGTACAAAAGGTATCTCTTAGTGTCCTCTCCCATTCATACGTATTGTACAAAAGGTATCTCTTAGTGTCCTCTCCCATTCATACGTATTGTACAAAAGGTATCTCTTAGTGTCCTCTCCCATTCATACATATTGTAAAAAAGAAACCTCTTAGTGTCCTCTTCCTATTCATACATATTGCGCCAAAAGGTACCTCTTAGTGTCCTCTTCCATTCATACATATTGTACAAATGGCATCTCTTAGTGTCCTCTCCTATTCATACATATTGTACAAAAGGTACCTCTTAGTGTCCTCTCCCATTCATACATATTGTACAAACGGCATCTCTTAGTGTCCTCTCCTATTCATACATATTGTACAAACGGTATCTCTTAGTGTCCTCTCCTATTCATAAATACTATGCAATGGTATGCCACCATAACAGTGACATTTCTTCGGCGACATGCACTGATATTGACTACAGCACCATACCTCAGTAGAAGTGCCGCTGGAAGGAGGCAACCACTTCTCCCAACTTGCACTCCCTCTCCGAACTAACTCTGACCTGGAGATAGAATCCTTTACTTTTGGCGGTGCACAGGGTGAAGCCCCACCACATGGGGGGTTCAGGGGAAAGCCCCCGATGTAAAAAAGAGACCCGAATAGTGTGGCTCCATGCCAACTGCAACTTGTGGTCGCCATGGAGCCTGTCGTTGTAATGCCGGTCGCGATCTTTTTTGTCTCGCCGGCATAGACAATCCCTATGCAACAGGTACCTCAATGTGTCTTCTCCCATTCTAACAACAAGAATTCAACAATAATGTCATACAACTCTGCATCATCTCAATCCTGAGGTGTTTAGTCAACGATAGAACCGAACGCTAATTATGGAATTTAGAACTCTGTTCAAACTCTGCACTGTGGTCACACTCCCCCAGCTGGACTAATGTCAGATCTGTTACTCTGCTGCAGAGAGCAGTCCTACGCCAGTCTTACAAGTCAAAGTTTGATGTATTTTATATATTTTACTGTTCGTTTTGATTTATTCATAAGTATAGCTAGTTTCCGTTTTTATAAAATTTTGTGGTTTTCTCCAGTTCCCTCTCGGTTCTTGGAACCAGAGAAATTGTGGTTCAGTGAGGTTTCCACCTTGAGAGGAACTGCTTAATATTGTTTTAAAAACAACATTTTATTTCTTAAAGTAAATAACTGTAAGTGGTTTTAGTACGCTATTTTAGTATAACTGAATAAACAAGTTTTGAAAAGTTTTCAGTCAATTGCTGTGATTGTGAAGCTAAAGAAAAGGTCAGCGCCTACATGATTTTAAAATTGTAAATCCTGTCACCAGGTCCTGGCTAAACCAAAGAGTCATGTGCTGTGTTTTCATTGTTTAGGGCCTGATCGCATTTTAAAAAATTGTAGTATATATGAAACATTTTGCCCTGAAACACAAAAGAGAAGCTTTTTCAGCTCTTCAGTCTACTTCAGTGTTACCAAAAACCTCTACACAAAAAAGCTCAAAAATGGAGATGGTTACCAATGATGGTAGAAAATGTGCATCAGACGTTTTCTCACCCCAGCAGTACACCTCAACATCAATACTGTTGGCTGAAAAAGGCTGTCAGCAGCAGTCTTTGCCCAAAGGGACTGATAAAGTTGCTAAGTTATTCATAAAACCTAGTTAGAAACCCAGGGCACCTGAGAGGGGGAACCTTGATGCCAGTCATGGCAAGAGTGTAGAAACAGCTTCAGACCAATCACTGCCCACAGTGTGTGGTAAGAAAAAAACATAAGGAAAAATAAGTTCCTGCCATTCCACCTGCAAAGGAGAAGGGGCAGGCAGTTGAATTGAGAGCTATGCCCTCCACTGAGGACATTAGCAAAATGTGGCAGGTCTTCCAGCATTCCAGGCCATGAGGAACCTTATTACTGTGGTTGCCCCCTTCCTCAGGCTCAGGTTGTACCAGTACAACCTGTCCTGTAGGAGGAGTATGAAGAAGAGGGATATGAACCAACTGAGCTGTGGTGACACTTGAACAGGATTTTGGTTTCCCATCCAAGGGTAAATAAGAATTTCTCTTCATATTCATGGAAACATAGAAACATAGAAGTTGATGCAAGGCCCATCCAGTCTGCCCATTTATTTTTCTACCTTATGGAAATGCCATCTGCCTTTGCTCTGTCAATGGCCTATCTAGTCATACTCATCTGTATTGCTCCCCTATGTCTATCCCATGCCTGTTTGAAGCCCTGCACTGTATTCATATCCACCACTTCCTGAGGTAGGCCGTTCCATGCATCCATCACTCTTTCTGTGAAAAAAACTTCCTCACATTACCCCTTAATTGGCCTTCCTCTAATCTCATGCTGTGTCCTCTTGTCCTGTATTTTTCTTATATTGAAACATGTTAGACTCTTTCACCTTGTTAATGCCATTAAGGTGTTTCAATGTTTCGATCATATCACCTCTCTCCCTCCTTTGCTCTAGGGTATACATATTGAGCTCTGTTAATCTGTCCTCATATGTTTTCTGAGAGGGGGAACCTTGATACTAATCATGGCAAGAGTGTAGAAACAGCTTCAGACCAACCAATGCCCACAGTGTGTGGCAAGAAAAAAACATAAGGAAAAATAAGTTCCTGGCACTTCACCTGCAAAGGAGAAGGGGCAAGCAGTTGAATTGAGAGCTATG
This sequence comes from Neoceratodus forsteri, assembly GCA_016271365.2. Classification (NCBI taxonomy): domain Eukaryota; kingdom Metazoa; phylum Chordata; order Ceratodontiformes; family Ceratodontidae; genus Neoceratodus; species Neoceratodus forsteri. The sequence continues at coordinate 930,800,117 of CM057453.1, forward strand.
CCCTCCACTGAGGACATTAGAAGCAGGAGAGAAACAAAAAGAATATTTTTGCTTGGTAAAGCTAGTACCATCATTAAGCTGATGAAAAGTTAAATATACAAGCTTTTGAGGCCTGTAGCAGCTCTGGCTGCTGACTTTCACTGTTTTTATTTATTTTTTTAAATCAAATGTGTGTGTGGGTTACTGAGCTTGTGTAGTGAAGGAAATGGTTTCATGTTAAAATCGTGACCGCAAAATAGCGCCAGAAACAACGGAAAATAAAAAATGGCAACTGGCAAACTAGCGAACGATCATAATAGCGCTGCAAATTGAGCTACATCGTCAAAATAGCGCCAGGCGATGCATAGAAGAGAATAACAATAAAATGTTTACTAATAGCAGAAACAGTGTTAAAATGAATCCTCTTGGACCACGTCTTGTTTTCCCCTAAATCACTTCCTGCTACCCATGCTGCAATTCTCCCTCTCCCCACCTTAGCCTAATGGTTATTTAAACCCACAGTTTGGAGCACATCCAGCATAGCATAGCATTACCATGGAATTCGACTTGGTGACCAGCCAGAAAGGTAAGCCCTTGGCAGTGTACTGTGGATACACCTACAGAAAAGATAAAGAACAGGGGGAGAAGGTATACTGGCGTTGTGCAGATTTGCATAAGTTTAGCTGCCTTGCCAGGTTGCACCCTGCTGGGAACAAGGTGCTTGCTCAAGTCAAGGAACACACACATTTTCCTGATGCTGGTGATGTGTGAGCATGAATGGTGATGACTGATGTAACAGAAAAAGCAAGGCCAAGTGTAGAGTCCACCACGCAGGTACTTGTGCAGTGCACTATGTCTGCACCTGAGGCTGTAACTGGTCGTCTCCCTGCTGTTCCACATATGAAAAGGACCATGCAATGGATAAGGCAGGTAGAGCATGGTTGTCCAGCAACCCCAGCATCCGTTGAGGGGCTAGAGATACCTGAAGATTTCAAAAGTACATTGGCAGGACAGCCATTCTTACTGTTTGACAATGGAAAGGAAAAGGACAGACTGGCAGTCTTTGCAACTCCTGATAATTTAAAAATGTTGCAGGACAGTAGCGACTGGCTACTTGATGGCACTTTTAAATCATGCCCATTAATTTTTGATGAGTTGTACACAGTGCATTGCATAAAATCAGGGCAAGTTCTAACTGAAGTTCATGTGCTGATGTGCAGCAGAACAACCACAGCATACAACTAGGTTGTTTACACAGCTGAATGCGCTGTGCCTCAGTTTAAAACCAGAAACTGCATTAATGGACTTTTAAAAGTCCTCCTGGCATGCATTTCGCTCTGCTTTCCCTGATAGTGAAATTCGTGGCTGCTTCTTTCATTTTGCCGAAGCAATCTGGCGCAGTTTTCAAAAGTACCCGGTAATGCAAGACAGGTATTGCTCAGACACAGATTTCTCCTTGCACTTGAGAATGTTGCTATCTATGGCATTTGTCCCACCCAAAGATGGTGTTAATACCTTTGATGTAATGCTTGAGTAGGAGTTCTTTTCTAATAATGCAGGGCTATTGAAACCACTGATTGACCACTATGAGTCCATGTGGGTTGGAAAACGTAAGCAAAGGTCAGGAAGACGAACTGCAGCATTCCAACCAGAACAACGGAATTGTTATGATTCCACCGCTAGGGTGCTGGCAAGAACCAACAATGCTGTTGAGGGGTGGCACAGAGGATTTAACTGTCACATAAGAGCTACTCACCCCAGCATATGGAAAGTGATCCAGGGCCTAAAAGAAGAACAGCGACTAACAGAGATGAAAATTGAGCAAATGGTGTCTGGGGCTGCAACTGTATAAAAAAAAAAAATACAAGGATGTGAATGAGAGGGTATGCTCAATTGTTGCTGAATACTCACATAGAGTCGGCACGAATATCTTCGAGGATTTGCCTACAATTTCCAGTTCCAAGTTTAAATAGTGATCCAAGCACAATTAATTCCCATCATTAATAAATGTTTAAGTGCTGAACAGCACTGAATTGCAGCAAAGCGAAAAGTCGCTATTTTGACGTTCTGCTAGCTGGGGTTGCCATGGCTATGCTCTGGTTGCTAGGGTTGCTATGGTTGCTAAGGCTGAGCTATGGCTGCTAGTTATGATGCTGCATGCTGCGACTTCTGCTGTTGCTTGAGGAATCTGGAAGAAGTATGAGGTCTGTAATTATTTTTTTAAATGTATTTTTCAGCAAAGTTCTGTTTCCCATTTACTAACTTTGGAAGAGTTCTGGCATTTTAAGCTATTCCTAAAGCTATCTGTTGTCACAGGAGGTAGAGATCTGTTTGAATTTGCCATTGTTGTTGACTAAATGGTAGTTGCTGAATGAAGAGGTCTGCTGGAATCAGCGCTGTGGCATTTTTTCACTAATTAGGCAGTCACTGTTGTTGTTGACTACATGGCAGTGGTAGTTGCTGTAATGTGTTATGCGCTTTTGTGTCCGGTCGCTGTTCAAGGGATCGCTATTTTGTAGTTGCCTTTTTAACGATCATGATTACATAGTCACTGTTATCATGGGATACCAAGGAGATCAATGGCTGAGTAGCAGCTCTTGATATTGATTGATTGTGCAGTCAAACCTTGATTTGCATTGCCCCTTAGCTATCCAGTCAGGGAGCTCAAGGGCTAAGTAGCAGCTCTCGATGCTGATTGGTTAGTCAGTCAAGCACTGATTCACAGAACCAATCAGCACTGCCCCATAGCCATCCAATCAGAGGGCCCCCTTGGGTAACCATGCCCCCTCCCTTCAGTATAAAAAGAGTGTGCCAGGAGGATTCAGATCAGTTCAGGAGGGAGGCTCCTGCAGGAAAGGAGCCCCTGAAGGAGGAGAGCTCCCAAGGAAAAGAACTGAGCAGGAGAGCTGAGGGGGATCCATGCTGGCCACTGTGGTCTAACCCCTGCTGTTGAGGAGGAGAGCTCCTGAGTAAGGAGCTTAGAAGGAGAACTCTTTAAGGAGAAGAGCAGCCTGAAGGAGTAGGGGCTGCTTGATGGAGAAGAAGCAGCCAGAAGGAGAAGGGGTGCTTCTGGAGAAGGAGCAGCTGGAAGAGGGACTCAGGAGGGTCCCTGAAGTAGTGCCCCAGAAAGGAGTCTTGTGGGGTCTGCAAGGGCAGCTGGGAGAGCCATGCCAGCCTAGTAGCCTTACTTTAAAAAGAGGGCTTAAAAGAGCTGTATTACCCAGGCTTGGCAGTTGACTCTGGCATTCAGCAGTAGGGGAGACCAGACAGCCTTCCTCAAACCCTCATAGGTACCTCTAGGGACACCCAGCTAGCAGGTTGACTAGCAGCACAGCACTCCTTTGGACACTCAGCTAGCAGGTCAGCTAGTGGCATAGCACCCCTCTGGACATTTGACTAGCAGGTTGACTAGCAGTGCAGCACCCCTATAGACACTTGGCTAGCAGGTCGGCTAGTGGCACAGCATCCCTCCAGCTAGCAGGTTGGCTAGTGATGCAGCACCTCTTTGGACACTTGGGTAGCAGGTCAGCTAGCAGAGGACTTCCACTTCACAGGCCTGTATCCTTTTGCAAAGCTTGCAGCAGTTCCTGGGGGAGGTGTGGTACCCAGGGAGGGAGGGAGCTCTGGGATGGTGGTGTAGTGGGCACCAGTATTTAAGGTGCTAGGGCAGGATAGCACTTCACCCTGACCCTAACCAATTGGCTACTAGAGCTAGAATTCCAAGGTGGAGCTGATCCCTTGCAAGAGCCCTTTATGGAGCTGTTAATTGCCCATCACCTCTAACTGTGGTGTTTGGTTCTTGGGCTGGTAGAGGTAGGACCTTGCCCTTTTGTTCTCCCCTGTGGGCTTGTGGGTGGTGGCCTTTGCTGTTTTATAATAGAGTTTATGTTAGAGTGATATGATTTTCTGTTAATGATAGCGTGACAAGCTTTACTGTCCATTATAGAGTAATAAATGACGAGCTTTACTGTCTAAAATAAAGTGAAACATAAGTGTTACAGTCTATAATAGAGTGATAGAGTGATAAGTGTTACCATCGATTGATATGTTTGCAATTTATGACACAGTAATAAGCGTGATTGTTTTGATAGTTTTTGTACTGCATCGCCATACTCTTATTCTAAGTAAATGTCATTTATTTTATTCAAGTCTGTCTGTGGATGATTACTTTTAGTACATCTTGTTGCCCCTTTTTAGTCTGTTGCTCTGGGTGATGGCAGTTGTATCTTTTCTGGGGGAACAGTGCCTCCCCCTTATTAAGGCATTTTTTTTTGAGTCCTGTCAGTGTCTGGCTCTGCACCATGTTTGCGCATCCAGCTGTTGGGCTGAACAACCTGACATTGTAGCCTCCGTCAGTTTAAGCCTGCTACCTTTGGCTGATGATGATGCTGCCAAGAAAGCCTCTTAATGATGTCATTAGACAGGTGATGCTAAATTTTGTTAAACTGGTGGCAGCAATGGGGTTTTCAAGCCCACATGGGGGATTCTTTGTCCAGAGGTTCCCCCCCTTTTTTCTTTTTCCCAGAGAACAGACTAACCAAGACTCTAACAGTAGCTGTTTTTCTATTTGGTTAGTATGGATGGCCAGGAACCCATACTCTCCCAGGGGGTGAGTGGTTCCAGTGGGATACAATGCTTTCAATCAGAGGTGGGGGAGGATGCCTAGACCTGTCTACATGCCCGAGTCATTCACAGGATGTGATCATGAATGGTCAGACTGGGCAGACCAGTTTGAGTTGTCAGCTGAGGTGAATGGCTGGGATGAAGATAACCTGGTTCACTTAATGACACTATTGTTCAAGTGATGCGCTCGTGAGGTGTATCGGGGCCTGACACCCAAAGACTACACCAGTTGCCAGAGACTGGAACAAGCAATGAAACACTATCCTGTTACCTTAGTCTTACACTGTTTCAGATGCTTAGTATTATCTTTTTAATTGCACAATTTCTGTTAAATTAGGTACTCCATATTGATGTAACTGCTCTTTTACTTGTCATTGGTTACTTGTATAATATGCCTGTTTTCCTGTTTGACTGAATATGTATGTTTGTAAATTGCTGGGCTTATCATCCATAAATGTCCTGTATTCCTCCCGGGTCGTACCTGAAAATAGGCACATGTGTGCCTAGTGTACCTCACCTGGTTAACAAAAGCTAATAAATAAATAAGAAAAAGTTGTGAAACTTTATAACTTTTTTGTCAATCAGAAGTATATATTGACACATAAAAAGTATTAAAATGTATTTAGAGCTTTTCAGCCTACCTACTACCTGTGACTCTGGGTCTGCAGCGGTTTCACCATTTTTGCCTTATTGTATTCCCCATGGCTGTGTCAACTGACCATTTGAGCACTATCATTGTTGCCTTGCATGGGCACACAGGAGACACCCATTAGTAGGGATGATCAGCTACTACAAGAGTGTAGCCACTTCAGACTGAGTCCATCAGAGGTTTTTAGCCTACCACACCTGTGACCCTGCTCCACCATTTGCTGCCTTGTTGTCCTCCCCCTAGCTGTACCAACTGACCCTCCAAGTGCTATCACTGCTGCCTTGTCTAAAGTCATTCTCTCACAGGCCATTGTGCTGATCATGATTGGCAAGTACTGAAAAACAGTTGTCAGCAATATATGTAACAGCAAATAAGAAAAGAACAGCAAATTAAACTAGCTAGCGTAAACGTAATTCTGTATCAGGTACTGTATTAGTCATTAAACTTTCTTCAGTCTCTTTCAAACTATGTAATGATACTCATTATCTAATATTGTTTTTAAGCCAGTTCTTATAACTTGTAATAACTTTGCACTGGATGCACAAGTGATATCATTGAGGCCAGGGCTACAGCTATAAATTTTGGGGCCCAGGACAAATCAATTGAAATGGGCCCCTGTTTCCCAAACCAGCTAATGCCAGGGGTAATGCCAGCTCCTCAGGTGGGCCCCTCCTGAGCTCAGGGCCCCGGACAACTTCCCCACTTTCTCCCCCATTACTGCGGCCCTGATTGAGGCTGGGGACCTGCTACTACAAGAGTGGAGCCACTAAAATAATGCTCTGCAAAGAGACTGCATGTAAGTGGCTACTGCAGAAGTGGTGGGAACCCTTAGTGGGAGTTATCAGTGGAAGGCACGGAGTAGGCCGTTATTCTGTGTCAAGTAGTATATCAGTCATTCAACTTTTTTCAGTCTCTTTCAAATTGTGTAATGATATTCATTATCTGATTGTTTTTTAAGCCAGTTCTTATAACTTTTAATAATGCTTGCACTAGCTAGTTTAATTTATTGTTCTTTTCTTATTTGCTGTTACATATATTGCTGACGGGATCAGTACCATTGCCCGAGTACTAACTTCCCGACGTGTAAATTACCGTCATTTATTTGCCAACAATACCAACTGACTGACAGTGAACTTATTGACAATGAATTTACTGACATCTGTTATACCGTCAAGGTTCTGCAATGTAAACTATCAAAAGGTTCTGCAGGTGCAACAACAAATGAACTTACTGGCAAGGTTCTGCAATGTTACACAGTTGCATCTCAAGCTAAGAAAGATTGCTCATTTACTGTGGTGAATTCGTGCAGTATTGCAACCTCCTCCAGTGTCTGAGGTTCACGGGCTATATTAACTCACCTTGCATGCTTAATAACTTGCCTCAGTGAGTGCTTATGCAGCAAGTTCTAACAAACTTTGGTACACAAACCGGCAATCTCACTCTGGATAAGTTGTGCAGGTGTGTCATGTGTTGTTAATGCTCTTTTCTTCAACACAGCAATTGCAGAGGCTATGGGAGCAGCACAGGCATCAGGGCTATGATTATGTTCTGTGGTTGACCGGAAGATGGTGTTGCCCACCTACAAGTAGGGTTGAAGCACGGCCATGACATGTCAAAGCTTTACGACTTTGGCAACACCAATAAAACAAGTCGTTACAACTTCTTTCTTTTACATAGAGGTAGCCAGCAATGCTCAATTTTGGGTGTCTCTGCTGTGAAGGCACAATGTCACAAACTACAGATTCAAAAACTGAGGAGGTTGCTTCTGCCATTTTGATTTGATAGGGTGAAGCACCAGTAAAATGGCATGCCTTTATGCATTGCTAACATCAGTGTTCAGCCTATCAGAGACTGTATTATTCAGTGCAAGGTTCGCTACCACAGACAATTTCCTTTAACTTGATGCTGATTCTGACCTATTATTCACTGCACGACTACAGTGCAATGATCAGCTTGACTGATCAGCTGTGGATGACAATGTCAGTGTCAGTGTGTGTGTGTCGGGAGGAAGTTCGTCGGTAATACAGTAATAGCAGGAAGGTTAAATTCGGGAAATAAAAGACGGGACTTTTGCCGTTGGGATGTTTGTCATCAGGAGATCGTACTAGACCCTTACTGACAACTGCTTTTCAGTACTTGCCAATCACGATCAGTACAATAGCTCATGACAGAATGACTTCAGACAATCTAATTTGTTACTTGCTGCATCTTTTGACAAAACAATAATTATCAGTCCTTATGAAATTAAGCATAAATGTCTGACCTATGATCCAGGTTATTATCTAAACAAATGACTTTCTGTATAAAGGTCCTCTGTGCCCACCTGGGCTTCAGATCTCTCCAAGCAAAGGAGCCCGCTACAAGGCCCGGGGAACCTGCCAGCATTCCTTCCACTTACCGCTGGCAGACTGCTTGAAATCACCCACTGAAAAGTATGCTGCCAACTCTCCAAACTCCAATCAATGGCAAGGTTAAGGATACAGTTTCAAGATGCCTATACTCCGGGTAACTGCTGGACACCCCTTGGACCAGCTCAGCAAAAGCCATAGACCTTGCAGGTCCTCCGTGCCCCCCTGGCTTCGGACCTCTCCAAGTGAATGAGCCTGCTAAAAGGCCCAGGGAACCTGCCAGTGATCCTGCCACTTGTTGCAAGCAGACTGCTTGAAATCACCCACCAAAAGGTATGCTGCCAACCTTCTGAACTTCGGTTTGTAGCAGGGTTAAGGATATAGTTTTAAGCCGCCTGCACTCTGGGGAACTGCTGGATGCCCCTCGGACAAGCTCAACAAAAGCCGTAGCCCTTGCAGGTATGTGACTGAGCCTGGTGCCTTTGTGAAATTTTTCAAAAATGAGCACCTTCCTCCTGATTGACTGGAGCAAGCTCAAACCCCTGAACTGACTGGACCACTGGCTCTGAGCCTGATTTCTTGGATTTGGTTTTCAGCACCTTTCTCCTCGATTGCCTAAGATTGTAGAAACCTAAAGTTTTAAGTTTACGCTTTTTATTTCTGGAGCAGTGAGCCTTAAGCCAGTTCAGTTCCTGTGCAATAAGAATTTACAGCTCTCCCTTGCTATTGTCCCACTGGTGCAGCATGCTGGCTCCTGACCCATCCCCCACCTCGCCCACCCTGGGTGGACCTTTTCCTTTATAGATTTCTACTGATCCTATGACTAAGTGTCCATTTTTCCATTGGCTCGTAATACAATTTAGCCACTAGGTGTCAACTCAGTTGATAGGTTGAACCTCCCATCAGGAGCATTTCTCACTAAACCCTTAAAGTTACACTTTCAGTCCTCCAACATCTACCTAAATTGAAATGACCATGACTGCCTTAAATTTCTCCTTAACCACTGGGTGCAACTGTATCAACCTGGCTTCTCAAAACCTGGCATGTGCAATATTAACACTCCTAGTCCTACTGTTCATAAATGGGATCTCTCTGACTTTTCCAGCTAACTACAACCACATAGATTATACCCCTCAACCCACCAATTTCAGTTTCTCTAATCTAATTGCTGCAGCCAAATCCATACCAGAATACAGGAATCTCCTTGCCCTGAAGGGATGCACCTTCTATGCATTTTGACTGCTCAGAAAATACACACTGAAAAGAACAGTCCCTTCCCCTCTGCACACTTACTAATTGTGGTTTCTTCTCCTCCTCACCATCCTACTATCAGAGGACATTGAACTGAACCTGGGCCCCTCCGCACACTTCTCCCCAGCTGACATCTCCTCAATCTCAGGAACAAGCCTTTTCATAGCCCATATGAACATCAGGAGTATCACCCAAACTTTTGCTGATCTAGAAGCATGGATAAAAGTATATAACCCTGACCTACTATGCCTATCCAAATCTTGGCTAATACCCGACTACCAGACTCCCTATGCTACATTGCCAACTATACTATGGTTTGGAGAGACAGACCCTCCTCGAAGCATGGAGGAGGTGTTGCTCTTTTCTACAAAGATCACGTCAATGTTACAGTTTGTCCACCCTCCAACTCCACCTCCGTCTGTGAGTCTCTACAAGCAACCATAGCTCTAGGCGCAAAAAAAATCCACACTATCTGTGTCTACAACCCACCCACTGGCAGCTCCACTGGACTTTGAGACCTACTTAATCTAATCACAATAAACTCAAAACACAACGAGGTCATAATATTAGGTGACTTAAACCTTAACTGGTTGGGAGCAGGGCAAAACACACTACAGTTACTAACTCAAAGCTATAACCTGCACTAGATTCTAACTGAATCCACACGAATTGCCCTGTCTCAAACGACCTGTACCCTCATTGACTGGGTCATGGTAAACTGCCTAGACCATGTGCATACGGCTGGCTTGCTGTCAGATGCTATCACTGATCATTCACCAACTTTTTGTATTTGGAATCCTCAGTCTGCCCCCCACCACCACCTCCTCACTACATCACCATAACCAACTTTGCTAACCTGGATGTTGAAGCATTCCTACTCAATGTGTCTTATATCAACTGGTCAGGCATCTATTGCTTAAGGGATGTTGGAGCAGCCCTTACTATTTTCCTTGACGAATTCCTGCAATCCAGAGTAAACACACCCCTAGAGTCATGCAAAGGGTTAGGGACGAGAAAACTCAATGGCTCTACAAGGACCTGCTGACAAACCTACACACACAGGACAAAAGCTGGAAGGAGTACAAATTATCTGGGATACCAGAGGACTACATTAAATACAGAGCCCTTTGAAATCTATGCAGAAAAAGGTCATAACAGCAAAGATTAGCTACTGTAGGGAACTGCTCACAAACTCTGCTGGCAACCACAGAAAATTCTGGACCCACATCAAAACGTTTCTGGGCACTGCTCATTCTTCCACCTCAGGTGACATGATCCTGGATGGTATGCACTGCAATGACGCGAACACTATGGTTAATGCTTTCAACCAGATGTTCTCAGATCTGTACCAATACACTTTATCTTTCAACTCTCCTCTGCCAGCACTTCAGCTTTCCTGCACACCCTTAGCTCTGGCATCCTGTCCCGCTGACTACTCAACTACCTCACCTTTCTACTTTAAAGCAATCATGAGGTCAGAGGTCCTAAGACTACTACAAACAATATTGGATAGCACAAGTTCTGACCCGGATGCCCTAGAACCCCACCTACTGAAACTAGCAGCACCTCTGATTGCCTCTCCACTGGCCAAAATCTTCACACTGTCTCTCTCTATCTCTCTTGATGCTGTCTTCAACCTCTGGAAAGTTGCTAGAGTAACACCAATCTTTAAAAAAGGAGACCCGAAGGACATTATCAACTACAGGCCAATAGCCATCCTCTCGTTTTTAAGCAAAATTCTTGAAAAGCTTGTGGCTAACCAAACCATCGGCTATCTCACAAAGAACAACCTTTTCTCTGACACTCAGCATGGCTTTAAGAAAGGCCACAGTACCTTAACTGCTCTTTTTAAATTCACCTCTGACATGCTGTACAACATGGACCCAGGCCTACTCACTGGAGCAGTCTTTATTGGCCTTACTAAGGCCTTTGATCTTGTCAATCACCCCCTGCTCCTTTCTACTGTAGATAAGATCAACTTCTCACCCACAGTGGTCAACTGGTTTAACAGCTATCTGGCGAATAGAACACGTGGTTAAATTCAACTTCTCACTCTCGGATGAAACCATTGTCAACATTGGTGTACCCTAAGTCTCCATCCTGGGACCCCTGCTTTTCTCTACATATATCAACAACATAGGTAGCTCTCTTTCCTCCTGCTCATCCATACTATACACTGATGACCTCATCCTCTACTCCAGTGCAGTCAATGTCAACTTATTAAGCACATCTCTCTCTCTGTGGACTTCCAGAGGGTACAAACATGGCTGAATAACAACAAACGTGTGCTTACTGCAAAGAAAACCCAAGTCATGCTGTTTGGTTCAGCCCCCAAACTTAGAGCCTACAAGCAGTCCCTCACAGTAAATGACTTAGGAGGGACAATCATTGACTGTGCCACATCCTTTAAATACCTGGGAGTCATCCTTGATCAAACCCTCGTCTTCAACCTGCACACTGAAACTACTTGTAAAGCAGTTAACTCCAAACCAGGAATTGCTTACAAAATGAGTCACATGTTAACACTGGCAGCCAAACTGGCAATTGCCAGAGGTATCCTTCTCCCTGCCTTGACATATGGTGTCTCCACATTTGCCAATGCCCATAAAGCAGCGCTCCATAAATGAGACGTTGCTTACAATAACATATGTTGGTATGCCTCCTCTTCCCAGCACCTCAAGCACTATTGCCACCTGTACAGTGACCTAGGATGGCTCTCCCCTTCTGCATGTCACCAGTACTCAGTAGGCACCCTTATATACTTGGTCATTCCGCAATCAAACCCCCTCTCCCTGTGGCACTACTTATACCCCTGACAAATGCCTATGAACTTCACTCGGCCAATAAATCCCTTCTTAACATACCTAGGTGCCTCACATCTAAAGGCCTTTCATCATGCTGCCCCAACCAGCTGGAACTCCCTCCCCCCTAGCCCTTACGCAAGCCAGCTCCCACCCAGTCTTTAAAAAGGAGCTGCATTGCCACCTATCACAGGATCCCTGCACCTGTTTTGACCCCACCTAGCTTGTGCCATCCCCGCTGCCTGACCCTTGCCTGCCATACTACCCATCTTGGTATCTGTATCCACTGCTCTGATCCAACCTAGCCTACCTTCCCATCCCTACCTCCCTCTGTTATGCTAAGTAGAACCTATCTCAGGTTAAATGTTTATCCCTATATGTATTGCCAGTTATGCACCTTTTGCTATCTCAATGCAATCTGATCCACTTTATGTCATTGTTACTTGCTTATATTGTATTATCTTCAGGACTGTCTCATCCTCATGTACTTCAACTCCATATGCAATGTACCTGTCTCACTATTTTGTGTGTAGTCTCCTAGTTCATGCCTCAAAATAGTCAATTTTGGCTAGTGCACCTACCCAGTAAACAAAAACTAACTAAATACATAAATTCTGATGTCTTTTTCTCCTTAAATTTGGGACTTCTTTTATGGAAGTGATTAGTAACTGACAGAGATGTTGAACCAAATCCAGGAGTGGATGCCTCAGGTTTTCAATCAATTGATTTAACTTGGAGCACCCATCCTAGGTTAAAAATTGTGCACTTAAACATTTGCAGTCTTTCTTCTAAAGGGAAGGTAGCATGTCAATTGAGCAATGCAATATGAGTGAAGACAAATGAGTGAATCATCTTGGGTGACAGTACAGCACAGTACAGCAATCCTACAAACTGAGTGACTATTCAAATACAGCGACCCCCTTTGTCAATATGTGTTGTGGAGTAGGAATCCTTAAGATGGGGGAGTCACGAGGGCACAGCCCCTGTAGAAGTGCAGAGGAGCTCACTTGTCTAACAAAGACATTTACCCTTGCATGGCTGCACCTGTTGCTGTTACACTGTGCAACAGGTGCACGTTGGGTGATAAATGGATAGTGCAGAAGGAGGTAGCCAAGTGTTGCAGGTGGTGTCCTTACCTGTTGTGCTGCAATGTTCATGGAGTTTCTTTGCAACCAGTGCAACATGTCACTAGTTGTGTATGGGGGGGTATATCTAAAGTTTTCTCTGTAGTGTGCTGTGCTGAAAAGTAGTGTTGCTCAAAATGTGGTTACTCATTTGTTGTCACTCAAACTGCGTTCACTCTTAAAACTTTATTTGGATTGACATGGAACCAAAATGACATAATAGGAAGCTTGGTTCAATAACTATCTACCAGTCTTAGCTGACATAACTGAAACCTGTCTGAAATCATCCCTGCCAAACTTGATTATCTCCTAAAATGGATATAAATTGGTGTGAAAAGACAGGGGTGACAATAAGAAATGGGTATTTAACTCTATTTTAAGAAACATCTTGCCCTAACTGTAGTCCAATATAGTTCCACCACATCTGGTCAACAGGAATTCTATTGAACTCCATTATAGCGACAGCACAGTGCCGGCAGTTGGCATTGTGCCATCAAGGAAACAATGTTGTTTTGTGGGGGGATTTGCCCCCAACCCCCCCCAATTTTAAAATAATCAGCTCCAGGCAAGAGTTGTTTCGGGAAGGGGGGCAAGACACAAAGAGCCCGTGTCAGTGTACCGTGCAACCATGACAACGAACCACCAAATTTGTTGCTATAATGGTTTTTTGCTCTATTAGTTTTGCTGTATGGTGGGGATGTGGTCCAGTATACTCCTTCATGTGATCCCTTCTGTGAGTGGATATTTTCCTGAATTACTTCTGATAATTCAAATTGTTGATATGCTTCTCATATTTCTGTCAAAAGGGGGCATAACAAATCATTCATAATTAATTGATAATATCAGTTAGGGGTTGCACCAAAAATACATTATTATCCTAGGTAATTTGAATTTACAGTGAACCTCAGAATATCAACTGAAGTATGACTCAGAACTAAAGCAGGCAAATTTAAATCAATTAATTAATGTGCCCAATCACATTATCTTAAAAGCCTAAAACATTCTACTTTGGATTGGATAGTTACCAACAGGAAAGTCAGAGTGATTACATTTGGAATATTTGTTGATTCATTACCTGCTTATGTGGCAATAAAAATCCAAATGTTGTACAAAAATATCTTCTTTTAGGGGCTACTCCAAATATGATTTTGAAAAGTTAATGTGGGCCACAACCTTCTAAGGTAGACCCTATTTTTCAGACAGCTATAGGAAATGGAGATACTAAAAGGAGAGAGAGATGACTGGTCAGATGATGATAGCAGTGAATGGACAATTGTAAATGGAAACACTTCTAACCAAGGTAAAAGGGCCATGGACTTTTCTCTTCCCCTTACAAATCAGTTTTCCTTACTCAGTACACCTGAGAATAATGAGGATTTAGAAATAGGAGAGCATCAAAATCTACCAGAGGTAATAACCTCAAGAGTTTCTCAACAACCTACTAGCCATGACAATGCTATATAACCATGTGAGAATGAGGCCACAAGTAAGTCATATGTAAATTACACACCAAGCACATTAACTTTCACTAATATGGGAAATAAAGAGTGTAGTATAAACAACCCTGATATAAGCCAAAATATAAATACAGTTGCTAGTCCCCCCCCCAGTCCAGTACCTGAGCAGGACATGGCATGCCATGTATTTGTACTTGGTGACTCAATGATAAAACACATCGACAGACATGTTTGTAACCCAAATAACCAAATAGGACATGCAGCAGCTATAGAGGAGCAACTATCTCTGACATCACAAAGATGACAAATGACATTTTGAGTAACTATGGAAATAAACCAGTAGTTATATTACATGTAGGAGCAAATAATGTCAATAGAAGCTGTATAAAAGACATCAAAAGAGACTATACCATACTAAGTGAACTTTTGCTGTCCAGGAATTGTGACATTTCCTTTTCTTATATCTTACCAGTCCCATGAGCAACAGATGCTATGACTATTACAATAAAAACCATTAATAACTGGCTAAAACAATGGTGCCTAACTTAAAACTTCAATTGTATTACCCATTGGGAAGATTTCCATGCCAGTCATCATTTATTTGCCTGGGATGGATTGCACCTTAATAAGAGAGGAAGTAACATGTTGGGTAGCAAAATAGCAAAAACGATAACAGATAATTTAAACTTAAAATGGGGGGATTACATCACAAGAGTATTCTTCAGCACGGTGGATGTAATATTCTTACCACAAATGCAACGAGTTTAAATATCAATAAAAAACTTGAGCTAGAAGTGTTATTAGTTCAACATGATATACATATTGCAGCAATTACAGAAACATGGTGGGATCAAGATTCTGATGGTTTAATGGATATAGGAGGTTACAAATTATACAAGTGTAATAGAGAAAGAAAATGAGGAGGTGGAGCCTGCATTTATATGCATGACTCTATACCATCCTGTAGTTTTGACCTTCCACTGGACTCAAGTGTCAATTTAGAAACAATATGGGTTAACGCAGTTTTTTCATGGAAGGAAAACTGTCATAATTGATAACTGTTACAAACCTTCAGCAGCTACAAATAAATATAACAATGCACTTAATAATGAAATCTCTAAAATGTCATCACTGGTAAATAGTATTATTATGGGAGACTTTAATCACCCAGGAATTGATTGAATAAATCTCTTGGGCTCTGATCCCATAAAGAGAGGTTTCATTGAATTATGCATAAACAGTGGTGTGGATCAACTAGTCGATAACACAACCAGAAATTATAATATCCTGGATTTAATTTTAACAAATAAGGAAAATGAAATCACAAAAATTAAGATTATAGCTGCACTAGGTAACAGTGACCATCAAGTAGTTACCTGTCATTTGGTTAAGGGGAGACAAGAGAATATATCTAAATCTTTAATAAGAGACTATTACAAGGCTGACTTTGATATAATCTGTCAGACCCTCTCTGATATAGACTGGGATGCAACACTTGGTTATGGGTCAACAGAATATGCCTGGGATAGATTTAAGGAGATTTTAACGGAGATTGAAAATCAATATGTTCCATTTAGGGAGAAATATAATAAAAAAAGGTAATATCCCAGCCTAGTTAAACTCTAAAGTCAATAAACTAATTACATTTAAACAAAAAACATATAACAAGTATAACAAAAATATCATCAGAGGAAAATGAAAATAGATATCTTCAAGCACAAAAAATACTAAAAAAACCCAATCAGACAGGCCAAATCAAAATTAGAATTTAAAATAGCCCATTCTAAAAATAGGAAGTTGTTATATTCATACATAAACACCAGTTGTTGTAATACAGTTAGATCTATAGGACCAACTATAGAAAGCAATCAGGAAATGCAAGATGATAAAGCCGTTGCAAACAAGTTCAATAATTACTTTTGTTCAGTTTTTTCTCCTCCCCCACTATCTCCGTTGCCCAAATTACCAAATGATATTCAGGATACATGTTTTACAGAAGGAAAAATTAAAGATTTACTATTTAAACTGGACTGTACCTCTAGCCCAGGACCAGATGATATAAATACTGTCTTACTAAAAAAAGCTAGCACAGAGTTGGCCTACCCCCTCTATTATTTTCAGTTACTCACTAAGAGAAGGCCTTGTTCCAGATGATTGGAAGAAAGCAACAGTGGTGCCAATTTATAAAACAGGAAGTAAGGGAAAAGTAGATAATTATAGGCCCGTTAGCCTGACCTCTCACTGCCGCAAACTTATGGAGCATCTTATAGAAATTAGTTTAGAGCTACATCTAGAAGCTACAGGGTGAAAAGACAAAAAACAACATGGTTTTATTACTGGAAAGTCTTGTACCACTAGCTTGATAATGTTTTACGACAACACCAGTAAAAGCTTAGACAAGGGTTATTCTTCAGATGTAATACTACTTGACTTTTCAAAGGCATTTGATAGAGTGTTTCATGAAAAATTAATTAAAAAACTTATCAAGTTACATGTTAATAGTAACATTATTAGGTGGATCTTTAGCTGGTTATTGGACAGGAAACAAAAATGCGTATTAGTGGTACTACATCAGAAGAAGGATTGGTGGGTAGTGACATTCCCCAGGGTTCCATTCTCGGGCCTATTCTTTTTAGTGTCTATGTTCAAGATATGGACACTGAAATTGAGAATATTATTAGTAAGTTTGCTGATGACACTAAGCTGGGTGGAGAGGTTGATAACATTCATAAGTATTTAATCCTGGTTTTTGACCTGGCTAAAATTGAAATGCGGGCAAAAGAAAATGGGATGAAGTTCAACTTAGATAAATGTGTTTTGCTTCATATAGGCAGGAATAACCCAAATTATTCATTTATAATAGAACAGACTATACTGAAATCAGTTCCATATGTACGGGATCTGGGTATAACTGTTAACGATTCCCTTTCCTCTTCTAATCACTGTTTGAGAATGGCTAAAACAGCTCAGTCTCTGGTAACCAAGATAAGACGTACATTTGTGAACAAAACTGAGCAACTTATTTTACCCCTATATACAACCTATGTGTGGCCCATACTGGACTATTGATCACAGTTCTGCACACTCACACTTGCTTAAAGACATTAAGATTCTGGAAGGGGGTTCAGAGAAAAATTACCAGACATGTTCCTAGACTGCAGGTTTTTGATTACCCAACATGATTTCTTAAGTCAGGGCTACATTCTTTGGAGGCCTGTAGGCAAAGGGGAGATTTGTTATTACTTTATAAGTTGATTCAGAATACTGAATTTATGAATGAAATAAATTTACAATATAGTAACTCAAGAAAAAACCTGCGCTGTCATAGTAAAAAAATTGGTATACAATACAGTTAAGAGGGATCACTTTTTTTACGATTAGAGCCTCAATGATCTGGAATAGGCTACCACAGTCTGTGGTGGACTGTACCAGTCTATTAACCTTCAAAAACACTCTTGATGAAACCTATTATAATAACTGGCCAGCAATTTCTCTCATTGTACTGACCAGGTTGATATTTTCCATAACAACCGGCTGGTTGTTATGACATTCATGAGCCATGCCAGTCAAACTATGCTGCTGCCTCACTGGCCAACATTCTGTATGTGGGTGGGGCCAAACAGTCTCACAAACTGCTGGAGCGAAATTGCTGGCCTGTTATTATAAAAAATAAAAGATGGGGAGGGTGTTTCATATGAGAATTTAATGCACACCCTCATTGTGGGATGCTTTGATAAACCCCTTGGGCTTCGCCCTCGGGGTTTATGTAGCATCCCACAACTCAGATGTGTATTAAATTCTCATATCAAACCCTTCCCCATCCATTATTCTCTATATAATAATCAGAGGTTGGTATCATTTACCCACGTATGTGAGAGAAAAGTATTATGGGCCACGAGGCTCCTCCTAGTAAATATGGGGAAGGCTGATTGGTTCTTTCTGGACTCTTTTGGTAATGTGGTTTCTGCTTATGACTGTTTTGTGCACAAACAGTATGGGGTTCAAGAAAGTAATTTGCCATTTGCAAGATTGTGTGTCAGAGCAAATGCAAAAAAAACTGTTAACCAAGGAATTTATTTCCCTCATGAAACTGAGAGATAAAATTTGGGGGACATAGAAATGATTATCTTCTACCTCTGAATGGCAGAATTATAGGCAACTCAGGAACCAATGTAAATCGAAATTCAAATCAGCAAGTCCATTGTTTTCAAGCGCAAAATTAATTTGGCAATCCAATAAATTTTGGTCCCTAGTAAATTCCATGATTTATCCTGTATCCCAGCAAAAAGATAGCAATGTAGTTGAGAATGGTTTGATGCCAAATAATTTTGAGTTTATAGCAGAAGCTTTTAATACTTGGTTTACCTACCTACTCAATTATAAATGAGCTCTGCTCAATGATCATGGCCAAAGTACAATACTGATGCTGCAGTATAACCAGAAAGAAATTGACCACCTTTTTATTGTTAAATAATTTCTGATACTGAAGTATATAACTGTTAATTGAAACGTCCATTTATAAAAAGACTGGCCTTGATACCTTGGAGCCCAGATTTCTCAGATTGGTAGCTACAGTAATTCTATAGCATCACTAATAATATATATTAGAAACATAGATGGCAGATAAGGACTGCTTGGCCCACCTAGTCTGCCCATTTCCCTACCTAACGGATAAGCTGCAGATCTTAGTTAACCACCAGCCTACTTCCTCCTACCCCCCACTAGAATAGCCTTATGTCTGTCCCATGCATTCTTGAATTCCCCCAGTTTTTGACTCTACGACATCCTCAGGAAGGCCATTCCATGTATCTACAACCCTCTCTGTGAATAAATACTTCCTCACATTACCTCTGAGCTGTCACCTCTTTATCTTCAAATTATGCCCCCTTATTCTTGCACATCTCTTTTTCTGAAAGATGTTACCCTCTTGGGCTTTGTTGATTCCCTTGAGGTATTTGAAAGTTTCTATCACGTACCCTCTCTCCTTCCTTTCTTTGAGGCTATGCATCTTAAGCTCCTTTAGTCTTTCTTCATATGTCTTCTGGTGCAGACCCTGCACCATTTTGATTGCCCTCCTCTGGACAGCCTCCAACCTGTCTATGTCTTTGTGGAGATGTGGTCTCCAGATCTGTACACAGTACTCCAGATGTGGTCTTACCAACTGTCTGTACAGAGGGCCAACAACTTCCTGTTTTCTACTGGTGATGCCTCTCCCTATGCATCCCAGTGTCCCCCCAGCCCTCCTTATTGCCTTCTCACATTGCTGGCCCAACTTTAGGTCATCTGATATGACTACCCCAGGTCCCTTTCCATTTTTGTTGTTGTCAGTATTTCACCCCCCATTGTGTACTCTTCCTCTGGGTTTTTGCTTCCCAGGTGCATTACTTTTCACTTCTTTGTGTTGAATCTATGCTGCCATACATTTGACCATTCCTCCAACCTTGCTAAGTCCCTTTTCATCCTTTCCACCCCACCTTGCATATCAACCCTCTTGCAGATCTTTGTGTCATCTGCAAAGAGACATATTTTCCCTTCCAGTCCCTCTGCGATATCACTTATAAAGACATTAAAAAGGACTGGCCCCCGTACTGAACCCTGTGGTACTCCACTAGTAACCCCCCTTTCTTCACTGTGGACTCCATTTACTATTACCCACTGTGTCCTGTTGTCCAGCCAGTGTTTTACCCAGGCTACCACCCTGGGACCCACTCCTAGGCTGGCTAATTTATGAATCGTTTGTGCGGGACTGTGTCAAATGCCTTGCTACAGTCTAGGTAGGCCATGGCCACAGCCCCTTCCTGGTCTACTACTTTGGTCACCCAGTCAAATAAATCAATTAGATTTGTCTGACATGTCCTTCCTGCTGTGAATCCATGCTGCCTTGGGTCCTGTGCCCCACTGGCCTCTAGGTACTCAACAATTCTTTCCTTCAGAAGTGATTCCATCATTCCCTACCACTGAGGTCAAACTGACAGGTCTGTAGTTTCCTGCCTCTGTCTTGCTCCCACTTTTGTGAAGGGGAATCACATCCACCCTCCTCCAGTCCTCAGGTACCACACCATCCTCCCATGATTTATTAAAAAGGGTAGTCAGTGGTGTTACTAGTTCTTCCCTTAGTTCATTTAGAATTATGGGCTGAATCCCATCAGACCCCATTGCTTTATCCACCTTCAGTTGTCAGAGTTCTTTCAGAACCCTTTCTTCTGTGAAAGGACTGGGATTGACTCCCCCCATCCAGAGTGCTTCTGTTTCTTGGATTACACACCTCCTCCTCTTTTGTGAATACTGAGCAGAAGTATTCGTTCAGTATCCCTGCATTTTTGCTGTCTCTCTCTGCCCAACCACCTTCCTCTTTATTCAGCCTCAGTATCCCTGCCTAAGTCTTTCTTTGCACCCTAATGCACCTATAAAAGGTTTATCCCTTTCTTAATTGAGTTGGCTGTCTTTTCCTCGGTTTGGGCCTTTGCTATTCTGACTGCCTTCCCTGCTTCCTTCTGCTTTAATTGATACAGTTCTCTGTCCTGCTCCTTCTGTGTTTCCATACTTCCTGAATGCTATCTTTTTCTCTCTTACCTACTCCGCCACTTCATTTGAGAACCATAGTGTTTTTTTCTTTCATTTTGATTTGTTTATCTGCTTCACACAAAAGCTGGTTGCCTCTGTGATGGTGGTTTCCCCATTGTTGCTCCACCCCACCTTCTTGCCTGTTTGCTAGTGCTTTTCTGAGGCACTCTCCCATTTTGACAAAATCATCCCTCCTGAAGTCCAGTACCTTCACTTTTGTATGGCTTGACTCTACAGCTAAGTTTATTGTGAACCACACTGTTTGGTGGTCACTTGTTCCCAGATGGCTACTCACTTCAAGATTGGTGATCCTCTCTCTGTCATTGAATCCCATGGTGTAGAGTACCCTAGCCTCATCCATGCCATAGATAGGTAGCACTTCCAAGAAAGTTACTGTGTGTGCTACTTGTCTAAGGCCATTCCCTAATTCCACAAACTCCTGTTGCTCTGTTCTGTTCCCATTCTCAGCCAGGTCATTTGTCCCTAGGTGGATAATGACATCCAGCTCACTCCTCCTTGCAGCTGCTCACATGATCCTGAGGATTCGTTTCCTGTCCCTCCAAGCCATGGTGCTGGGTAGGCATCTTACCTTCCTTTGTCCTCCCTCCCCCAGTTCTAGCCCCCTAACAATTGAGTCCCCCACCAGGAGTTGTTTCCTTCCCCTGTGGGGTCCTGTGCCACCTTCTTGTGGGTCTCCATTGTGGAGGTTCCCAGCATCCTCCTTGGTCTCCACTGTGGGTACCTCCATAGAGTAACCATGCTCCGCTAGAGTGGTGAATGAATTGTGGAGAGGCATAACTGGAGGGATTCACCTCTGTTCCACCACCCTCACCCTCCCTGAGCCCACCGTGGTCCAACCACTCCTCTTTCTTGGCAACCTCTGAGGTAGTGGCAGTGGCCTGGGTGGTCCCTGGGTGGGGGAGCAAGTTTCACAAATCCTCGCCACATCAGCATGGAGACGAACAACCTCCTCCCTCAGACCAGAGAGGTGCCTGCAAATAGAGCAGCAATGCAGTCTCCAGAATGTATCCCAGAAGACTGCTGCTCCACAGCCAGTGCATTTCATCACTTCCAGCATGTCTGTGTCCCTTCCTGTTACAGATGCTTTTCCTTTTTTTTTTTGCTCTTGTTTTAGTGTGTGCAAGCTTTATCTTTGATCACTCATATTGTTTACAGTTCTTGGAAAATTGTGAAGGTCATTCCTGTTCATAAAAAAGGTTCACCTACTTTTATAGAAAATAATCACCCCATATCAACGTTTCTTTTTTTTCAGATGAACTAATATTTGATCAAGCAAGGTTTTGTTGCACATGAGCAGCATGATTATAGACAGTGTTCCAGCACTCCGACTGCCTTGGCCAGGGTCACAGATCGTGTGAGCAGAGCCACAGATCTGGCCTACTCAACAGATACATTTTTGTGGACCTGACCAAGGTATTCAACCTAGTCAGTCACAGTTTTTTACAACATTTAGCCTCATTGAATTTTTCATCAAATTCAGTGATTTGTTCAACAGCTGATAAGAAATCAAACCCAAAATGATTGTTTGGGTGTTGCTAAGTGTAGTCCTCAATGTGTTACTGATAGAGTTCCATAGGGCTCCATTGTTGTTCTCATTATTCATCACTACTTAAAATATGTAATTCATCTAATTGTTCACTGCATGCTGATAACATTATATTATACTCACATTCCTTTTCTTTATCCAAAATTGCTTCCTGTCTGAGTGAGAAACTTAAAACATTGCAACTGTGGTTGCTTGAAAGTAAATTGCTGCTCACTGTGAGCAAGACACACATTGGTTTTCAGTTTAAAATCTAGATTAGGCAAGCTTGACAATGTTCTTGAAATACAAGATTTAGAAGGTAATTTGCTAGAAAAAGTAATGTTTTAAAATATTTAGCTATTACATTATATTATAATTTATCTTTTCTAGATTATATTAATTCTGTTTGTAAAATTATTAATCAATCAATAGGAGCCTAGAATAAAATGGAAAATCTTTTATCCAATGAAACACAGCTTGCTATTGCTAGAGGTACACTACTGCCTCATTCTGATTATGGATCATCAGTTTATTACAGTGCCCGAATACATAGATACATAGAAGTTGTCAGCAGATAAGGGCCTCCATGCCATCTACTCTGCTCTATTTTCCCTACCTACCTACCATGACACTGCAGACCCTAATCAGCCCTATGTGCCCCCCCTTAATATCAAGATCCCTTGGTGTCTATCTCTTGCATTCTTGAATTTTCTAATTGTTTCTGCCCCCACCACCTCCACTGGCAGACTGTTCCATTAGTCCACCACCCTCTCCATGAAGAAGTACTTCCTCACATTTCCTCTGAATACCCCCCTCGCTTGGTTCTCTGGCAGCCCCTGGTGGAGACTGGGGGTGCCACAGAGTGTCAGAGCTGCATGTAAGGGAGCATGGCTGATGCAGGCAGGGTTGCTGTGCGCCATGTCAGACGTGCACCATGCGCAGGGGTGGGAGGCTCCAGGCACCTATAGGAGGGGAAGGAGAGAAATACCCCTGCAGCTCGGATAGGCGACGGCCCTGCCAGTATCACCGCCACAAGCCCAATACTGGTTCCCCGCCACTGCCCCCTGCGGTCTCTCTGAGTTGCTATACTTGAGATGGTGGGGGAACTCTGTGGGCGGTAGAGTGAGCCAGCGAGAGCAATGGCCTGAGAAAGTTCCGAGCTGGAGGGCCAGAAAGAAAAGTCGTAAAAAAAAGACCAACCTGAGAAACCTAAAATCTTCAAACTGTAATCTAACTGCAGTTACAGCAGTACAGTAACTTCTGTTATTTGACAAAGACCCTTTTCATCATTTGTTCACAACTTTTGAAATAATTTCCATCCCTCCATTTGCTACATATATCCAGCTACTACTGTTTTAAAATTTTAACAGCATTTCAGTGTATTATCAAGCTGCAATTGTTTTTGTTTTATGTAAATAACTTTGTAATGTTTCTATGTGGTTGTTTTGTATTTACCTGTGGACTTTGGATCATTCCAAAAATTGAGCCTTTTACTTAGTGTACTATACCTAACCAGTTCAAAAAATTAAATGAAAACAATATGTTATTAAAATATTGATACATGAAAACTTTATCAATGGTACTTATCTATGGCAACCTGACTCCATCATGCCAAAATAAGTTATCAACCCTAGCAGTTTCAAAGTTAGCTGTTTCTAATAACTTTGGAACCTCTAAAACTAGGATCAACTTTTTATTTTAAATTAAAGCTTAATGTTAATAATTAATCATCTTAATAGTGTTATCCTACCAGGGACTCTGACACAGTCACAAATCTGTAACTTCATGATATAACTTAGCCCACATCCAATTCCATACCGGCCAGTTGCATTATTACCCTGCAGTTGTGACCAACTAGTTCAGACTATTCACACGTTCTTAAAATCATAAACAAATGTTTGGTCTGAAAGGAAGTGAAAGGAATTTGATGCAGACTTGGGTTTATGATGCTGTTTCTGACTAGAACTATATCCATTATGACTATGTAAGAGGACCTGTGCCATTGATCTGCTTTATATGCTAAAATAACATGCTGATTCAGTGATCATTCCCCTAGGTATACAAACTTTTGGCTAGACCAGGAAAAAGGTTCCCTGAAAGATGAATCATAAAAGGAATCTGTTCAATTTAAAACCTGTACACCTCTGCCAGCATCATTTGGCTTCATGTGCTATTTCATTAGTTCAGATACAGTAAATGACCATCACCAGTAACTGGCCTGATGCAAGATATGCTCCATGTGAACTTCAGAAAATAGTATCATCATGCTAAAGAAGTGAAAGGGAAGAGTCCAAGCAAAAAGGCAGGTAGCGGTTAGGGTTGCATTCAGGTTTCAATGGGAAAATCGGAATTTTTGAACTGTAATATAGCAGTTAATTAAAATGATTGGGGTCTAAAAGATGGCATGCAAGCAGTTAGTGATCACTGACAGCATCTCAGACACTGAACAAGTTGGCCACAGTGGGTAACAGTTGTTTTAAAATTACTTCTTGCTGAATGCAGCTAAATTGCCTTTTTAAATGTTTTTATACTGTGATTTCTCTAAAATGGGACAATATAAAGAGCAGAATTGTAATGCTAGGCTTGCAAAGACAATAGTACTAGGAATGAATGTTCCACAGTGTGTCCATAATTAAATTAGTCAGGGAGAGTAACCCTAAAACATAACTTTTTAATTTTATTTTTGGTAACTAAGTAAGGCCCACTAGGCACAGGTGCCTGTTTTCAGGAGTGACCCGGGAGCACTGGGGAGGTTAAGTGACTTGCTTAGGATCACACACTATGCAAGTGGACATTTTGGGAATCCAACCCAAGTCTGTCAGCTGGATGTACCAAGCTCATTCACAGCTCATTACTCTAACCTCTAGGCTATACTGCCGTCTCATGTTCTCATAACACACATGTTCTCATAACACATGGAAATGGGCTTGCTCACAGTAAAGCCGGGAGGAGGTTTGGCTTAGTGGTTAGAGCACAGAACTGCAAAACTGGAGACCTGGGTTTGAATTCAACAATTGCCACTTACTATTAAGCAAGTCACGTAACTGTCCTGTGCTTAACTGCTCTCTATTTTCTCTCCGTCTATCTCTGTGCTCTCTGAATTTCCCATTGTGCTAAAGTCTGCTGCAAAAATTCTCTTTCCTGATTTTATTTTATTTTACAATTTTTAGCTGGAAAAATGCACACTGAGCTGAAGCTCAATTCCAGGAACATTCCCGAGCACAGGGAGATTAGATGACTTTCTCAAGGTCATACAGTATGCAAGTAGAGATTGTAGGAATCAAACCAAGCTCTGCTGGATGTACCAAGTTCATTCACAGCTTGTTGCTCTAATCTCTAGGCTATACTGCTAAAAATGTAATACACTTTTGGATACAGTTTGTATGAAAGGCACTATATAAAATCAACATTCTTTCATTCCGTTCCTTATCTAAAGGGTTATTTTCACAACTTGCCTCACCCAGGACTTAGTCTGCAACAGGTTGCCAACTCTCAGCATCTGTAAGGGTACCATGGTAGCTGCCAGTACTTAGAAATTATTCTTTTTCCTGGGTATTTTCTTGGTCTGAATTCCACCAGAGTCATTGCCCACAGAGTACAGGAACTCTTTTGGCTAAGGGCAAATGGATTTCACACTGTCACTCCCCTGTTTCTCATTCCCAGAAACAAAACTCTTTGAATATGATAACTGTTGTCTTTGTCTCTCTCCTCACAGATGATGATGGATTTTTCAGTACCAGCAGTTATCTAGTCCCCCAAAAGCTTCAGCCACAGAGGCATGAAGTATACAAAATTAATATTTACTACTTCACAACATTTACTTATCTACGGGATATTACACATACACAAGACTATGGGAATTAGGGGACTACTACAGAAATTAACAAGCATTTGTCAATGCCGAATGTTGTCACCCTGGCATTGGCAGTGACGGAGCTAGAGACACATAGCACTTTGATTTTGTTAATGTGTGTCGCAAAACTTGATTTTGCACAGCGAGCATGCCATTGAGCACCACAGCTGTGGAAATGCTTTTTGGGCAGGCTGTGAAAAATGGCAGCTCGACTGTTGATAAGAAGGTGTGCACAAATGCCAGTGGTGAAAATGTGGCATGAAAATATTGCAGATTGATGAATTTACAAGGGTGCGTGGAAACTGCGCAATGAACGCTTGCAACACACTCCTGGTAATGCAGATCTATGGGGATCAGAACACATCCTCATTCACTTTAGCCCTCAGGCTCTGAAACACACTGGGCACACAGCCCGAACTTGTATGCTGCTCTGGGTTTTCCCTGGCTCGGCTCCCTTGCCAGTCCTTTGGACACTTTCCATATAGCATGGAAACATTTACTGGTGGCTCCCTAAACCACCTATGAGCACTTCTGCTCCATCAGGGAATCCTCCTCATCAATCCCACATCTGGGTACTTTTCTCAGGCACTGACCAAGTACCTGAGAGAAAGCAACAGGTGTCCCAAAGTAAACCCATATAGGTGAATTTGGTTACTACTGATTGAGGGTCTCCCACCTCTCGCTCCCATAATTCCTACCCGGCCATTTCTCTGGACTGTAACACCTTATCCTTTAAAACACTTTGCTGTGTAGATTCTTTTTAAATGTATTCACATTCAATCTACTGTCTTCACATCCCATTTGTGCTGAACTTGAACATACTTAATAAGTGGCTGTGTCCATTACTCTAGACCCCCCACAGAGTTAAGCAGTCGAATCCCCACATCTTCCAAACTGTACTTGGCTGTCTTTTCCTGACCCCATGGTAACAGTCACTTTAGTTTCATTTTGTTTCAGGTGAAAACACATTGGCCCTTTAGCTGAGCAAATTCACCCCTTGGTTGCAGGTGCCCCACAGGCGTTTTCTCCTCAAAATAAATCTCATCCAGAACTTCTGATGCCTCAGCACAAACTTAACTCAGGCAGCTTCTTTTTTCCTAGCTGGACCACGGGGGTTGCCTCGGAAGCAGGCTGATTCCTTCCCCCATCCCTCCAGGGATGGGGCCCTGAGCCACTGAAAGCAGTCTCTACCACTTCTATGTGCTCTTCTTGTGTTCCTCTTCAGGTGAGAACACACACCTATAAAAAAAATAGCTCTTTGACAGAGCTTAGAGCTCTGAGGGCCTGCTTACAGCAGAGCACCTCTACTACAGACTGTACAGACTCTATTGAACTCACTTCAAATTCCCCAATGATCTACTCTAACCTCCAACTGCAACATTCCAGTGTGGCTTATGCAGCTGTGACAGTTCTAAAATGATGTCATCCCTCAGTCTCAGCTGAGACTGAGAACAGAGTGAGACAGTGTGAAATCCATTTAACTGGAGTTTCACAAGCTGCCTTCCCTGCCTACCACTAGGTCTTACTGGGATTCTAGAAATCCTGGGTAATTGGGGGGGTTACACTAACCCTGGGCAAGGAAAATGACTGCACAGTCATTAGTTACCTGACCTAGGCCATCCTACTCTATGTGCTACCTACTGAGCTGGGTGATAGGGCCCCCTTCTACCATGTGCTAGGCACAGGCAGGCAACACTAAGGGCCCAGAGGCCATCAGCTGATGCATCACCCTCTACTCTACCCACTGACTATGGGTACTCAGTGGCTCTGGAAGAACTGTCCACAGCATAGCCCTATTAGAGCAGTACTGCTCACCTACAGCCGTTCAGGACCACAGCCTGTCTATCCCCCTAGCCCTCAAGGGAAAACCTGTCTGCCTCTAACTTAAAATTCCCAGAAACAAAACAAACAGGGGACCTTCCTGACCCTTGACACCATGCAACCACATACTAGGAGCTAATACCATACACTATGCATTACTCCCAGACTCACCCACAACCATACCTGTGAAGAAAAAAGTTACACACAGTAACAACAACAACAGTACTTTAAACACTACACTCTAAAGTACTACTGAGGAACTCCGCTGAGTCCCTCCTCCTCTTATTGCCTTCTCTTCTATCTTCTTCAGGAACACCTGCAAGAAAAAGAAAGACAATACACCCTCCTGATCTGCATACACAGTCTATCTAAACCCCTACCATCTAAACACTGGAGAATCCCAAAAATATTTTTTTTAGAAAAGTAGAAAAAACAGTATAAACATTAGAAAACCATAGAACAAATGACATTATTTACAATACACCATATTTGGGGTATGGAGTGACCTAAAAGTCCCATCTAGTGACCACAGTGCCTGAAGGCAAGTCAATTAAAGAGTCTTTCCTGGGTCGCAGCCCAGTGAAGCACAGTTCTAGGGGCCAAAGTCCCGAAGAGGAGAGTCTTTGAGGACAGTTCAAACATCTGGAGTCTGCTAGTGTAGGGTGTGTAGAGCAATGTCATAGGAATAGAAAAGTCTGGACTTACCGGTCCCTTGTGGAACAACACAATACCACACCTGGTCCTCATCTGAAGACTCTTCCTGGCAGCATCCTTCTGATACAGCTGGGAAGACATCTTCCGGGAAATGACAAGAGGGCACATCTGGAAACTGCTGGGCTGATGTCATCTCCGGAGATGGAACCTTGGAACAGGAAAAAGAAGGGAAACAGCTGATCTGAAATCATCCGATACCCAGGCAATGAATCAGGATACAGCTGGGCTGGTGTCCTCTCTGGATCTGAAGCCATCTGGTGGGCCAGTCGATGAATTCTGGAAAGCCAGTACACTGTAGAACTGATGAATGTGGGGCACCTGTGTCCTGGACATCCAGACTGGTGGAACAACATAGGTACAGCAACAGCTGGAGTGGCAGCACTGGCTACCACTGCTCTGCTTTCCATTTGGTAAGCATGGGCACATTTGCAGGAAGGTCTTTGTATTTTGGCTAATAGCACAACAGGTCAGGTGCTTGAATTATCACCCCATCTGGGCAGTCATAATTCACACTGTGAAAGGTTTCATGTCCCTCTCCATCCACAATTCGAACAGTGTCCATAAACAGTGTCCTGCCTCTTTTCCACTGGCTGTATTTTTTGTGAAACATTCTGTTCTTGACATGCTTGTCTACACCAGGATGCACACATTTTATTGCTTCTTCCCAAATCCAGGATTTCCTGCTTATTTCAATCTCCTCCCAGACTCTCTGAGGAAAGGTAGGAAAGGACATCTCATAGGTTTCATTCACTTTCCTACGAACCAGTCTTTCCTCTTTACTAGCTTTGGCCAACTTGAGACCTCTGGCCTGGCTTGGGGGCAGCCAGTCCTGGCAATGCCTGCTACGCATTCTTAATGACACAAATAATGGATCCCTGGCTCCTTCTTGCACAGCCAGGGCAGTGGAATCACCACTCTCTTCCATGCATTCCTCTGAGGCAAGAACTTGAGTCTGTGTAACAGTTCCTTTTTCACAAGGCCACATAGGTTCCCTCTTTTCTTCTTCCTCACTGAGAATCTGTGCCTAGGAGTGAGCAGTCGTCCTCACTCCTGAGACTGTCCACTCTTCGCTGGGCATGGAGGTTGAAACCTCCCATTCAAAGGCCTCCCTCATCTTGTCTTCACCTATGAGACTTGGACTAGGCCCCTCTCTTCAAGGGTCTACTGATGCTCTTCCTGAAATGTCTCTCTGTGATTCAGACTCTGAAACATCAGCACATTGATCTGTCTGTAAATCTGCACCCTCTAGCTTTGTGCCACACTCTGAGGGGCCTTCTCCAACAGGCTCCTCCTGGTGCTGTGTGCTGCCAACTGCAGATTCTTGAACTTGTATCCATGTGGGAGCCAAACGAATCTTGGGCACTTTAAACAAATCATATTTCTCTAGGCACCCAGAACAGTAAGGTACCATGAAGATGTCCCTTCAAGCATTTAAGCACATCACACATACTCGCACTGTATATCCAGGAATCACCACATGAGGAGGCAGTCATCCCCCGTAGTAACATCTCTCAATATCCCTTAACTTGTTAACTCCACTATGCATCGCAGCCCAGGCATTATCCGGTAGTTGGTCCTGAAGCCATAACTGCAGAGAAAAACAAACAACACTCACTGTTATTCCAAGTTCCACATCACTGAAAACTTTCTTTCTCTTTCAAAATGGCTCCTCTGCTGCTGTGTTTACATTACTATGCCACCCTGTAATGGCAGCGGCAGCACTCCTATGCATCAACATTCTGTAATTGGGTCAAGCCACTGTGCATCTGATTTACACACTCTACTGATAACTTTGCTCAAACTGCACAAACTTGCACTGTTCTTTATCCTAGCACATTTATATGATTTACCACAGACTTTTCACTTGCTGAAGACATTGCTCTAGCTTACAGTCCCTTGAAGCCTCAGTATTTCATAACACATGATTGCCTGTATTTCTTGCTGCATATCTGATACAACTCACAGTCTCTCACATAGCTTTGAAAATTATACTGATGCTGAACCTGTAATTATGCTCACAGCTGATTGCTTAGAATTCTTGCTTTTGCTGGTAAACCTTAACAAAGTCCTACTTTGCAAAGCGATTACACTGCTACACACAGATTCAGCTGGCTTTTGGCAAAATCACTTAGCTTGAGCAATTATTTCTGTTAGTACTCAGTGTTATCAGTAGCTGTTTGCTGCAATGGAAAAAAAGGCCTGCAGCTAGTCTTGGAGGCCTCTGGAAAGAAGAGGGTTGGCAGTCCTGCCAATTGTCCCACTGAACACCACACTCACAGTCCAGTTGATTGAGATGTGGGTTGAGCCCAACTTTAAACAGAAAAGTCATTTTTGTAACTTTTTACAGCGTTTTCAATCACCGCGACGCTCCTCCTGACTAGCCAGTTCGCACACTCCACTCACTCTTCCTCTCGAATGCTGTGCAGTCACTCTAGAGCTGGCTTGGGGGTGGGACTGATTGCAGTCTCACCAATCACTTGACGCCATGCAAATGAGCCTCTTTCCTCTCGTGCTCTTCTCCTCATGGCGATCAACGAGCAGGGCAAAATTTAAACTGCAAAACCACACTTTTTTTTTCTAACTGAAACTCTTCGGAAGGAGCACCATTTTAACCATTTTTCAAGGCCATTAAGCACAGCAAGTCTCTCGGTTCACACAGAAAGTATTTCCAATGTCTGGGGGCACAATTTTCCTTTTGCTACCCACAGTTTTCCACACTTTTCTTTGTCACAAACACTTTTAAAAGCTGGCAAACACTGTAATTTGATGCAGGACAAGGGCATACACTCTCAGGCTTTACTGCTCCTTGGTAAACAGTTGGCATTTTAATAGCAGCACATGGATAACAGCACACAGTGGAGCTTAAGTTATACGTTGCTTCAGCTGTTATGGGCTACCCACTGCCAGATAACCAAAATGCTAGCCATTGTCCGAGCGAACTTTCTTACATTCCTCCCTAAATTCCAAACCCAAATCCCAGTGATGCCTCCATTTTTGTAACCCCACCCAGGCATGCCATTTCCATCTTGACAGCACTACCTGGTGGGCTGGGTTTGGGGAGGAATATGTCACTCGGCATATTGGCTAGGTTTGGCTACTCTGCAATAGGGGCACCCAAGTAACTCCAGACAAAGGAAGCAATAACTGTAATGTCCAGTACTAGAAGTGGGATTCTAAAGTGTGGCTGTTATTCACATCCAACAGAACAACAAAGCATAGATTGATCCCCATTGGACTACACTCCTGGTAATGCAGATCTATGGAGATCAGAACACATCCTCATTCACTTTAGCCCTCAGGCTCTGAAACACACTGGGCACACAGCCCGAACTTGTATGCTGCTCTGGGTTTTCCCTGGCTCGGCTCCCTTGCCAGTCCTTTGGACACTTTCCATATAGCATGGAAACATTTACTGGTGGCTCTCTAAACCACCTATGAGCACTTCTGCTCCATCAGGAAATCCTCCTCATCAATCCCACGTCTGGGTACTTTCCTCAAGCACTGGCCAAGTACCTGCGAGAAAGCAACAGGTGTCCCAAAGTAAACCCATATAGGTGAATTTGGTTACTACTAATTGAGGGTCTCCCACCTCTCGCTCCCATAATTCCTACCCAGCCATTTCTCTGGACTGTAACACCTCATCCTTTAAAACACTTTGCTGTGTAGATTCTTTTTAAATGTATTCACATTCAGTCTACTGTCTTTACATCCCATTTGTGCTGAACTTGAACATACTTAATAAGTGGCTGTGTCCATTACTCTAGACCCCCACTGAGTTAAGCAGTTCAATCCCCACATCTTCCAAACTGTACTTGGCTGTCTTTTCCTGACCCCATGGTAACAGTCATGTTAGTTTCATTTTGTTTCAGGTGAAAACACATTGGCCCTTTAGCAGAGCAAACTCACCCCTCGGTTGCAGGTGCCCCACAGGCGTTTTCTCCTCAAAATAAATCTCATCCAGAACTTCTGGTGCCTCAGCACGAATTTAACTCAGGCAGCTTCTTTTTTCCTAGCCGGACCAGGGGGGTTATCCCTGAAAGCAGGCTGATTCCTTCCCCCCATCCCTGCAGGTATGGGGCCCTGAGCCACTGAAAGCGGTCTCTACCACTTCTATGTGCTCTTCTTGTGTTCCTCTTCAGGTGAGAACACACACCTATAAAAAAAAAAATAGCTCTTTGACAGAGCTTACAGCTCTGAGGGCCTGCTCACAGCAGAGCACCTCTACTACAGACTGAACAGACTCTACTGAACTCACTTCAAATTCCCCAATATTCTACTCTAACCTCCAACTGCAACATTCCAGTGTGGCTTATGCAGCTGCGACAGTTCTAAAATGAAGTCATCCCTCAGTCTTAGCTGAGACTGAGAACAGTGTGACACAGTGTGAAATTCATTTAACTGGAGTTTCACAAGCTGCCTTCCTTGCCTACCACTAGGTCTTACTGGGATTCTAGTAACCCTGGGTAACAGGCAGGTTACACTCTTGCCTCTGTAGAGTTTTCTTTTACCATGCCATACAGAGAAACTCTTAATTTGTGGCATAGTGAAGGAACCTTGACTTCAAAATAAAGAAAATTCGCACTCAACCTTATATTGTTTCAAATGTAAAGTGAAGTATATATTCATGCACAACACACTTATTGAGTTTCTTTTTAACTTGTGGCTCCTTTATTTTATGATTTTTGTGACGTTTCAGAACTTAATTGTTCCTTCTTCAGACATTTGAGCCTTTAATAAAATCCAAAATTCATTTTTGCAATCTTGTTTTCATAATACTTCAATGTGCCGCATCATAATCTGTAATAGAGAACACATATAAGAAAGTTTGTGAAATTTACTGTCATTCCAAATGAATGTAAAATAATATCCAATTGAGAGTATAAATATACAAAAGCAGGGGGAACTAACCTGCACTATATGGTTCAAATAATTCAAAAATATGTCTAGCATTCTCCTAAAAGGTGGTTCTTATTTTTCAGCAGTCTGGTAGCTTATTCTTTGTTTCAATTCATTTCTCTTTTCCAAAATAACAAAAACAATATATATAGTATGGTTCAAACAAACTTGATCAAGATTCACAATGTTTCTCTAAATGGTTACATATTTACCTTAGACCACAAATAAACTAAATGCCAAAGTCAAAATAAGTATGTGTGTGTGTGTGTGTGTGGGGGGGGGGGGGTTCTTTCAGATGGTCCCAAATTACTGGTTACCACCTCTGTAAAAAGATAGGAAAAAAGCCTCTTAAATATGGGTCAGTCTCATATAAATATCCAAGTTCAAATAATATAATGAAAAAGATTTTTATTCATTATACCTTTTCAGAGTGGTATTGGCCACTCATTTACTTCATTGTAAATAGATTCTTTCATCAAGAAACCCCGTAACAGCACTTATATTTTCAGAATATCAAAGAACCTGCTGCCATTTAGCTGAATGCTAAAACTGACCATTTACACTGAGCTTCTTCTTACTAGAAGATGATTCTTTAAGAAAACGAAAGGGGACCCTGGGAGACACTAAGTGGTACTAGTGAAGGAACCTCACACAATGGACCTGGGGCACTGTTTTGGAAAGGTGGGTTTTGGTCCAAGTGCTCTATGTTCCCTTTTGATGCCAGCGTAGAACTGCAGGTGTAGATCAACCAATTCTTTCAGGAAGCTTGTTAAACATTTATTGATGTCTGAGCCCTCCTGGATACAGGCACACCATACAATCTGAGATTTTTACAGCAGGCCCAGCCTATGACATCCTTCTGCGGATCTTGTATGACAGCCTGGGTCTTCACAGCCTGTTCCACTGTAGCTTTCAAGTGGTCAAGATGAGTGTCAACATCACTGACGTGCCAATCTGTTTCTGCAGCCCTGGTAACCAGTTGATCAAGAGTTTCTTTAGTTCCATCCAGGTTGCTTGCAGCTCTCAGAGAATAAAATCAAATTTATGGCCTTTTTTTAATTTCTCTTAGTTTTCATGTGAGAGATGGCCTGGGCTGCGACATGCATGAGGCCTGAAAGGGTGCAGAGTCAGATTGCTTTACCTCTTATCCATCACCATTAACCTGGTCCTCCTGCTCCTTGTTCTTTGATGTTTCCCCATTGCTGGACATACCTCCTTTCTTTTGTTTGAATATGATTCAGTTGAAATATCAGCAATTTTAGGGGTAATTTGTGGGAAGGAGGGTCAAGAGCTCATTCAGGACACTGCCATCCAGATGATGACATCACCAGAAGTCCCTCACCTAACCAGTTTTGATTTTAAAGCCTTCTTCAGGGGGTAAAGAACAGATATTTTAGTTTATGAGAAATATTGGCCTTTCAATAATTTCCCAGTCAGGCCCCAACACCCAGGACACTACAGTTCATTTGGTGGGTATACCATAATGTCATGATGCATTCACGACCTACTGCCAAATGAACAGCTCTGTAACCAGTAAGCACGTTATGACCTTGTATCCCACCAGTACATCAGTATATCCTACATGCTGGTGCTATTGTATGTTTGTTGTGCCATTTGTATGTGGCAGGCAATGCTGTTGTGTCCCAGTGCTCTCTGCTACCACTGCTGCTGACCAGAAGTTATGCAATTATTTTGATCTTTAATAGTGCAACAAGTGCTTTGTGTTTTCCACCTGCTTGTGCACTGAATAAACCACATTTTACTAATGGCTGCCTCTATTTGCAGTTTGCTTGGTACTGCCAAACTTCTATCAGTTTTAATGTTGTATTCTGCAAGGGAAAATTCCTCAATATAGCTGCAGACTGCATCTGTAAGAAATAATTTCAAGGTCCCGGTGTTAAAATGATTATTTTATTTTATCCTTCAAAGTGCTTCGTAAGAGGGAAGAAGACTATGGTTTTGGTTATTGTTTCCTACCTATGTATCAGAGGGTTTGTGCCTTTCAGTGTTTTCTGGCAGTTTGGATTCCAAGTTTGCAATCTGTGCATACCAGAGGAGATGTCACGTGTTCACATCAGAGAGAGACATCGGGCGTTTCTTGTGTTCAGTCAACTGAAAAGTATGAGCTTGGTCCAAGCAAAATTGTAGTTTTGTGCGAACATGAAAAAGGGGTGTACTACAGCACATTGGAATACATAAATATAAACAGCATTTTTATGCAGTGTTCTGACAGGATGGTCCCACATCAACCTAAATTGCCACTAAATGCTGGCAGTGTCCCTTTAGACCCCAAGTAGCCCCAAGTAGACAAGTTAACAGTGCTGGGGCAGGGGAAGGATTAGGAGCTGAGTTGCTGAAAGTGAAAGCCATTCTCCCGATAGGGCCATCAATTTTATTTGCTTATTTGCTTTTCACACAACTTACAGTATATTGAGTGCCCTGGTGTCTATCAATCTTAAACAGCAGCATGATGGAAGCGAGCTGGTGGAAGCCACAAAAAGTAGCAGCAAGTGCAGCTATGAACAAAAGCCCAGGAGAATGTCATTAAATGTACGGTATGGAACAACAAGGATCCTGGAGGAGAGCCAGCACATCAAGAGCTGCAAAACCGCAGTGCTGAAAATTTGGTAAAACACGGTTCTTAACACATTCTAACTGAGTAAGTAATAAAATTAGAACTCAGGAATGCTCTGAGGTGCAGGGAGCACAAAAACAATCTCTGGCAAAAAAATTAGCAGGAGTGAAATGACGGTCGCGAATTTGAGTAGGAGCAAATTGTCTCAGGAGTCAATTACATATAGATTACATAGATCATACAGAGCATATAGACAATTGCCCGTGAGCCCACAAGTTGTGTCTTACCCATACCTATTTATCTGTTTTTCTAGAAGGTACTTGTCCAATTGTGTTTTAAACACTTGCATGGTACCGCTCTCAACAATTTCCTTTGGTAAGCTGTTTCATACTTCTGTTACTCTGTTATTCAGCCAGTATTTCCTCCAGATAGTATTATATCTATCCTTGAGTAACTGGAAGCTATGAGACCTAGTATCATATGTTTGTTCTCTTTTTTTCAGACCCAAGAGTTCCCACATGTTAGAGTCAGTCCATGCCCTATAGATCAAACACATATCACCCCGCAGTCTACAGTATTCCAAGGGATACAGATTCAAGCACTGCAGTCTTTCCTCATAGTTCATCCCCTCTGTCCCCTGTATCCTCTTAGTCACCTGCCTCTGGACCCTCTTCACCAACTCAATATCTCCCCTCCTATAAGGGGCCCAGAACTGGACACAATACTCCACATGTGGTCGCACCAGCGCAATGTACAGTGGCATGACAACTTGTCTGTCCCTGATCCTGATGTGTCTTGCTATACAATTTGCTATGCC
Source organism: Neoceratodus forsteri (assembly GCA_016271365.2). NCBI lineage: Eukaryota > Metazoa > Chordata > Ceratodontiformes > Ceratodontidae > Neoceratodus > Neoceratodus forsteri. The sequence goes on from CM057453.1 coordinate 930,837,135, forward strand.
GCTAGCCTTTTTAACCACAGTATTACATTGGAGCCCAAGATTAAAATCTTGGCTAATCATAATCCCCAAATCCTTCTCCTCACTGACTACCTTTAACGTGGACCCCCCCTAGAGTATAACAAAATCTATTATTGTTTTTACCAAAATGCATAACACTGCACTTATCGATATTAAATATAGCTTGCTTCTGAGCCGCCCACCTCTCCAATCCATTTAGTGCCCTTTGGAGAACTACCTGATCCTCAGAGTTATTAACTGTACTCCCAATTCTGGTATCATCCATAAATTTGGACATCCAGACATCTGATTCAACTTGCATTGATGAAATATACAAATTGAACAAACATGGCCCCAATACTGAGCCCTGGGGGACCCCGCTAGTCTGGAAAATTCTCCCTTCACACAAACCCTCTGACCTCTTCCAGTAAGCCAATCCCTTACCCATTTTTGTTGCCAATAGGGTAGACCAATCTCATGCAGTGACTCCACAAGCTGTTTATGTGCGACCTTGTCAAAAGCCTTCGCAAAGTCCAAGAACACTACATCCACTGATTCACCCCTGTCCATGGCCCTACTAACTTTATCATAAAATTCCAGCAAGTTAGTCTGGCACGATCTGCCCTTTGTGAATCCATGCTGAGTTGAATCCATCTTGCCAGTGCTATCAATAAAGTCAACAAAATAGTCCTTGATTATACCCTCCAAGATCTTTCCCATGACCGAGGTCAAACTAATCGGCCTATAGTTTGAAACCTCCTGTCTACTGCCTTTTTTATATATAAGTATCTTTTTTATATATAAGTATAACCACGGCTTGTCTCCAAGCCTCTGGTACTTCACCTGTATTGATACTTTCTTGGTATAAATAAGTTATAGGCTCCATCAATAGTGGTGCCATTTCCTTTAATACCCTTGGGTGGATCCCGTCTGGGCCTTGCGCCTTATTCTGATTTAACCTCCTTAATCTATTTAGGACATCCACTGGATCGATTCTTAAAGGTAGTTCCCCCTGTTTAACTGCCATACTACTGACAGGGGACTGGGAATCTTTATTGAAGACAGATGCAAAATACATACTATATTCCTCTGCAAGAGCCTTATTATCACTCACCATATTTCCTTCCTTGGTTTTTAGAGGTCCAATAGTGGTAGTTTTACCTTTTTTACTGTTGATGTAAGCATAGAAGGCTTTATAATTATCCCCAACCCTTGTTGCTAGTGTATACTCATAATTACTTCTGGCCTTAACTATGGCTTTTTTTACTATTTTAAGATTATTCCTGTATACCTCCCAACCTTTCTCGGAGTTGATTCTTCTTGCTACATGATAATTTTTGTTTTTAGTTTTAAGCAGGCTTTTAATTGTTGTATTCATCCAGGGTGCAGTCTGATTTCTTAACTTATTATATTTGTTACTGACTGGTACGTATTTATCAACTATCCCAATAAACTTTGCTGTCAATAACCCACACATATTAGCTACTGTTGAATGTTGAAAATCCTCCATCCAGTCCCATGCGGCAAATTCTTTGCCCATCTGAGTAAAATCCGCATCATAATATTTGTGAATTTTAGTGATCCCCTTATTTTCCCCAAGATTACCAGAGTACTGGAAGCTCACCATGTCATGATCACTTGAGCCCAAGGGAGGATGAGTCCTGCAGTTTAAAATATGATCTCCTGAGTTACTTAATACTATATCCAATATATGATTTTGTCTGGTATTTGATGTTACAAGTTGATCCAGGCCTCCCAGACCAAAAGCCTCCAAGTATCTGGATTCTACAGATGTACTAGCCCTCCACTCATTCCAATCTATACCAGGGAGGTTTAAATCTCCTACTAATATTACTGTTCCATCTACTGTTAACTGATTTACTAGATCTAAAATAGTTTCATCATCCTTCAATCTCATAGATGGAGGCCTATATATTACTGCCAAATTAATTTTAGATGCTCTGGGTGGACTTATCCTTACCCAAATCACCTCTGCATCCTGCCATCTAGTTGTGTCCATACTTTCGGCAATAATATCCTCAGTAATATATAAAGCAACTCCCCCTGGACTGAGGCTGTTCCCTGTAATACAATACATACCCCTGGATTTGTCTATCCCAGGTATCCTCGGGTTGCCACCATGTTTCAACTATTGCACAGATATGTATATTTTGGTTTTTTAACAATAACTGTAACTCATCGAACTTACTATTTAAACTCCTTGCATTAAGTAAGATGAAATTCCAATTATTTGGTGTTATTCCAGCTTTTAAATCCCCCACATCCCCCTGCTTATTTAGTTTAAATGTTTTTTTTTTGCCAGGAGCTAAATGTTGGGGAGCACATTACCGAGAGCAAATTGTCATGCTCCCAGATTTAGTGAAATGCTGCATGTCATAGATCACTAGTGGAGCTGAAAAATGTTGTATCTTATTTGCACACAACAAATCCCTATTTACAATTTTCATATACAGTCTACAAAAAAAGGTTACGTTTTTGTATATGCAGATCACAAAAAATAATAGAAAATTGGAAACAAACATCTTTAGCAAAGAAACAGATCAAAATATGATCTTACTTGCATCAGGCTATCATCTAAGCCACACTGTCACCAATATCCTAAAAGGACAGCATTTACAGCTCAAAAGTAACTGCAGTACAGAAGAGAATTTTGAAAATGGTGCTGGAGATTTGGCAACCAGATTCACAGAGAGGGGGTACAGCCATAGAAATGTTCAAAAAGCAGAACTGTTTACAAGCTCACAAAATAGACAAGGAGCCAGATATTCAAACCATTGCACCTAGCGCAAAACCAGACCCCTGGAATAGTACTGGATTTGCACAAGGCTGCAATATTCAAAAGCCTTATTAGCACCGGCGCTGTGTGGTAGCACCAACGCTAATAGATAATGGCATGCAGGGGCAAGGTATGAATGAATGAGCTGTACTGTATAGTATAGCTCATTCATTCCTCAGTCAGTGGCCAGCTGTGGTGGTGTGAGGAGGACTGAGCCAGTCGCCATCTCACTTCATGTCAGATGGGTGGGCTGAGTGGGGGCGGTGCTACCGGAGGGGAGGTACCACTAGACTACCAGGGAAAATAATTTCATGGTATTTGAAATGGGGGTCAGGATACATGCTGGGGGGAGCACTAGACTACTAGGGAAATAAGTTTCATTTATTTCAAATGGGAAGAGTGTCATTGTAAATGAAATGGAGGTCGGGATACATGCTGGGGGTAGGGGGGCACTAGACTACCAGGGAAATAAGTTTAATTAATTTCAAATGGGGAGAGTGTCATTGTAAATGAAACAAGGGTCAGGATATGTGCTGGGATGGGGGCATTAGACTATCAGGGAAATAAGTTTCATTTATTTCAAATGGGGAGAGTGTCATTGTAAATGAAACAGGGGTCAGGATATGTGCTGGGGATGGGGGGCATTAGGACTACCAGGGAAATAAGTTTCATTTATTTCAAACGGGGAGAGTGTCATTGTAAATGAAACAGGGGTCAGGATACATGCTGGGGGCACTAGACTACCGGGAAATAAGTTTGATTTATTTCAAATGGGAAGAGTGTCATTTTAATTGAAGCGGGATTGGGATAAGTGCTGGGGGTGGGGGACCACTAAACTACCAGGAAATGAGTTATTGTTTAATTGAAATGGGGTCAGGATACATGCTGGGGGGGTGGGAGGACCACTAGACTACCAGGGAAATTTAATTTACTTTCATTCCACGTGGGTCGGGATTCATGCAGTGGGGTGGAGGGACCACTAGACTTCCAGGAACATTACTTTTCATTTGATTGCAACCGGGTCGGGATTCATGCAGGGGTTGGGGGGGGGCAATAGACTACCAGGGACATTAATTGTAGTTCTATTGCGAATGGGTTGGGAGCACACCTCTCAACTGTCCCTGATTTTCAGGGACCACCATGAATTTGCTTCACAATATTACTCTGTCCCTCCTCACAGTTGTGTTTCCATGGCTAAACAGTGGAAATTGTAAGCACAAAATAATGTCAAGCATTACAGTTACAGACTTGTTCTTCTTTAGATATTGCAGTTTGCACTAAGCCCCATATTCTGCCACCTTTCTGGTTGATATCTGTAATGTTGAAGATGTGGCCCTGATTTTGGTCCTTTGTCCCTGATTTGTTTAAGCCTTGTCCCTGATTCAGGAGGCAAGGCATTATGAGGTATGCATGCACTGACTGTGCCTGGCAGCACACAGTTCCTGCTGCTTCTGGCCTGTATTTCTATTCCAACCAACAGGGGACGCTAAGGGCATGCCTTGGCCTGCAGCGTCCAGCCTGTACTTCCATTCTGACCAAAATGAGGAGCTGCGTACTCCATGCAGTAGCACCAGGCAAACTGCATGGTAATGTATGCTAAGCAGCACTTAATGAGATGCAAATGTACCTGTTTGCCCACAGATTTTTTAAGTAGGCTCATTTGCATGGGAGCTTTGAATATAGCTCCTGTTTGCCCCAGGCTAACCAGTTTGCACCGGGCTAATGTGTTAGCACTGTGCAATCAGGTCAGCCCTGGGCAAACCTCACTTCAGCATAGCACAGTTCTGCAGTGTGTGGCTTACATTGTTGTTTGCAGTAGATGTCAGACATCTCTGTGCAATCACACACAATGTTCTCCACCTGCCAGACTGGCTTTCTCCAGGGTCTAATGAGCTGCAGTTGCAGTGTGCACTTCCCTGTTGCTATATTCAGTGCTGTCTTATTCCCGGGCAATTTTGGCCCTGCACTCCTGGCCCTGTTTGCCCAGCTGCCTTTGCTTGCTATATTCAGCTGGTTTTGCACCGGGCTATTTCCTTTGGAATATACAGTACAAGTCACATTAAACTGTTCCCTCAACTCACTGGTGTAGCATTGTTCAATGAGTTTCCTAATCTGTGCAGTGTTTAATTCCATTAATTAGTAAAATTTTAGTATTGGTTTGCATCTAGCTGTTATGTGCTATAAGCTTTATTTTCAGCTGAGTGCTTATGAGTTTCATTTCAGAAGGCAGACTAAGCAACTCTTAATGAATGCTGTGATATTTATAAACAATGCTCTTAAGGAATGCTGTGATATTTATAAACAATGCCATGAAAATGCATTGCATAAACTCTGCAAAACAGCTACTGCCATTTCACTAAACAGGTACAAGTGAGCTGAATAGGCAGTGAAGGATAGTAGGAAAACAGTTAAAAGCTTAAATAGTTCGAGCTGCCAATACAGTAGCATCACAAAAAAAAAATGCTACACCAGTGAGTTGATGGAACAGTTTAATGTGACTTGAGCTGTAGCTTACTTTGTGCTCCAGGCTAAGTTTGCCCGTCGGGCAGTGCTAATTTAGCTCTGGGGCAAAGTTTTGAATATCTGGCCCAAGATCTGTTATACAATAACGTACAATGAATGGAAGGCCCCCAAAGATTTAATTTTGTGACCACATACTCAGTACACGTCAAACACTTTGAAAGTATTATAACATCAGATTGGTATGTACTACAGGGAGATAGTGGACTAAGGGAGGTTACAGAATGCCCTCAAAGAATGTCATATAGGAGGTCAACAACACGAAAAGATGTTCTGGTACAAAGCCACTACAAAGTTATGGAAACAAAAAATTGGCTAACAGAAAAGGTTTCATGTGCAAACATTTCTTTCTTTCTTTCTTTCTTTCTTTCTTTCTTTCTTTCTTTCTTTCTTTCTTTCTTTCTTTCTTTCTTTCTTTCCTTCTTTCAGCAGGACAGGTACACTGAGCAAAGGCTTGTTTACAGGTACAACCTGGTGGTGGGGGGAACGGGGGTACAGACATAAAAAACATTATGCACATCCGAAGTGCAAAATACACAAAATACAAAGTACAGAGGCAGTCCAAATGAGGATAGTAAGTGAAAAGCCCCACATGAATTAACAGCTCAAAGACATCTTACATTGAATAAAAGGAAAAGTGTATGGATTCATACATAGAACACTGAAAATGCATGCTAGAGTGCATAAATTGTGGACCGCTCTGAATACAGAGCAGACTGAAAGACAGAGGTGCCGTTAGCCCCAAAACAGGGATTCATAGGCAGGTGAGGGAGCAAGAGAAACTATGAGTAAAATGTCAGTTCAAGAAGTGGAGTGATAGGTATAGCAGGGGCAGGAATTTGCAGGTGTCTGACGGTATAGAGAGAGGAAGAGTCGAAGGGAGGAGGATCTCCCTAAGGAATGTTTTCTCCAATTTCCATACTGGCCGTGAATATGAAATGTGACAATTTGCAAAGTGAGAAACAACAGAATTCATATATTTGGCAACATGTTCCTGTGGCTCCTACTGTGTAGGAAAAACCGTGAGACAGTTCAAGGTAAGGGTAGGTGAACACTGTAGAGCCATAGCAAGTAAAAACATGACTTATGGTATTGCAAGTCGTGTGGCTAGTTCACCTAACCCAGAAGAACATGAATTTAGTTTTAAGATCATTGACCATGTCTGCCCCGCCTTAGAAGTGGAGCATTTAAAAAACCTTTGTACTCAGGAGAGGGGCATTTTGGATTTATAGCCTTGAGGCAAGGAAAGCACTAGGACTGAATGGCAGTTTCAAACTGTCAGCCTTTCTGAAATTATTTTCCCCTTGAATCTGTTGTGAAATGTGTTTGGTATAAAAAAATATAGCTAATAAGCAATAGTGCTCAGAAGAACTGATGTATTATATTCTGCTTTTTGATAACAATAGCAAAGAAAATGGAAAAAGGTTTTGCTTGACAATCAACAAATTAATTTTTGCTTCACTCTCTTCTCTCTCTCTCTCCCAATTTTTATCTGCCTATCACATTGTCATGAAACATCATAGCACTGCACAAGATGAAAGAGTAACTACCTAATAATGGCAGCAGCCACCCTGCAGTATGAACTCAGATTTTATGGAGAGGTGCCCCTGCACTCCCAATCAGAAATAAGGGTAACTGGTAAGACATTATCCCAGTACAACAGAGGCAGTTCATGTTAATTTACATGCAGTGTTGTAAACAATTTTGTTCTGTGTTATTCCTTACTATGTGCAGTAGTCTTTTTTAAAAGTATTTATGTGATGTTTGTGCGATTAGTGGTGGTGTTGGACTTCAAACTGATAATTATTTATTCAAAAGTGCATTTTACTGGTTAAAATATGTATGTTTCGCTCTATGGCTTGTTGACACAATTGTGTGACGTCATCAGAATCTCACTGTATAGACTCTAGAGTTTTTAACTTGTTATTATGCCTTTGATAAAGGGCCTAGCCAGAGATCTGAAATGTATCAGGCATTAACAATGATGTTTTTGCACCAGGGGACTCAATAAAGATGTTTTCTCACTAAGCAGCTTCTCAAGTGGCATCCTGCTTCTACATGACGGTGAGAGCTAGATTTAATACTTGGGTTAATAAATACTTGGGAGTTAGGACAACAGAAGGCTGTTGCCCATAAATGTTGTCCCCACTACTCAGTGGAGGTAACAAGTTACCATCAGTATTGTAGTGATCCAGTCTGGTCTTGAAGCTATTAAGGCTTGGTGCATTAATCACTTCAACTAGTAGCTGATGCCACAGCTAACTCATCTAGGGACATAGCCCTGTCTCCAGGATTCTGTTTTTCTCTGAATCTCTAACAACTGACACTTATGTCCCCTTAGACTGTGCCTTGTGTCCTTGGGGATGAGGTACAAATCCTTCACTAATAACTCATCTTTAGAGAGTTTATACATCAGCAAAATGTCCCCCCCCTTTAAGCGCCTTGTCTCAAGATGCCAAAGCCTCAGATCAGATAATTTTGATTCATATGGTTTGTCCCTGTATTTGAATAACAATTTAGTGAATGACCTCTGAGGTTTTTCAACCATGTGCTTATCCTAATTTAGAGAAGAACTCCAACTCTGTGAGCAATAATCAAGATGAGGTCATATATAGGTTTTAAAAAGGGGGAGGAGTACACTTTCATTCCTAGAAGAAAAGGATCTGAGGACTTAATTAATAAGGTGCATTGCTTTGTTGACAACAAATTTGCAAGGGGCATGACTCTTGAGGTCGGTACTAATATAAACTCCTAGATCCCTTGCACGTGTTGATTTTCTTAATTTAGTCCCTTGAATGTAATAATCTTGTTTTATGTTATTCTTCCCCAAATGCATAATTATGCATTTATCTAAACTAAACTTCATCTTATTTTTACTGGTCCACTCGGACATAGTCGCAATATATTGGCCAAATCTAAGCCTATGCTCAAAGGAATCCACAATACCCCCCAATTTCACATCATCTGTAAATTTGCTCAACTTGTTGTTGCTTTTAATAATAAGATCACTTATGAATATATTAAGCAATAGCAGGCCCAATACCGACCCCTGAGGGACACCACTAGTTACCCTATTTTCAGTTGATAGATAACTGTTAATCCTTACTGACTGTGTCCTATTCATCAACCAATTCATAATCCAACTTATGATTTTATGATTAATTCCTAGATCAGTTACTTTGGAAATCAGAATACCATGAGGCATGGTGTCAAATGCCTTTTTAAAATCAAGTAATACAATATCCACTGCTCTACCATGGTCGATATTACCCCCTAAGTAGTTATAAAACTTGCAAAATTGGTTGTACAAGATCTGTTTTGAATAAATCCATGTTGTGTTTTAACAAGGAGACCCTTGTTTACCAGATAACTGCATATACAGTATCTTCAGAGATCAGACCCTCAATAATCTTCCCAACAATAGATGTTAAACTAACTGGGCAATAGTTGACTGGGTCTGCCCTACTTCATTTTTTAAAAATGGGTATCACCATAGCCCCTCTCCAGTCTCTATGGACATGACCCTCTATTAATGATCTTTGATCAAAATCTGTTATGACTGGAGGAAGTTCCTCTCCTAGCCCTTTGAGAACTCTTGGGTGCAGGCTGTCTGGACCAGGTGATTTATTCACATTTAGAGTACTGATTTTACTATACACTTTCTCAATAGAGATGACCTCTACAAGATGTAATGTGGTATCATTTATTATGTCAAAATTAGTAGTTGAGTGTTCAGTGTGGAAAACTGTACTAAAATATGTATCAAACTCCCTAGCCACATTATCGGGCTAATTAGAGACTGTACCATCAATATTAAGTGGCCCTATGACTCTGTCTACACCCCTCTTATGGTTAATGCATGAGTAAAAACCCTTGATGTCATTTATAGTGTTTGCTAACCTGAATTTAGTATGCATCCTAGATTTCCTAATTTCTTGTTTTAATAACCGTAACACCTTTCTATACATTTCTCTATTCTTGCTGCTGGGGTTTATTTTCATCTTTTGATACTATCTTTGCAACTTATTTATAAGTTTCCCAATTCTCCCACTAAACCATGGTTGTTTATTACCCCTTTTATTGTAAACTGATCTTGATGGGACATGTTTAGATTTTAGCTCTTGTATTATATTGAGAAACAGGTCCCAACATTGTTCAACATTTAAACCGTCTGTTAGAGTTTCCCACTTGAGTTTGGTTAGCTCCTGACATATACAGTAGCAGTGTAATTAGCCATGGTATACAGTTTATGAACTGTATATATTTTTAGAAAATAAAATCACACACACTCCCATAATGCAATGCATCATGGGCTGTATATGCAAATCAAAACAAAATATAATGCTGGTTCAACTTGAAGCAGAAATGCATGGTGCTGGAAGGCCTCTCACATAGTCTGCAAAGGGTGTCAGCAGAAGGCACAGACATGTGTTTTGTCCTACCAGGACTCATCAGTGTGCCTCATCTGTATGACACCCATGTGGAATGAACCAGCTATCCTAAGTTGGTCTATCTGGGTTGGGTTGTGGTGAGCCAAATAAAAACAAAAAACAAGCTAAGAGACAAAGAATCTTAGTGAGCAAGCACTGAGGCAAGGTTTACCCCAAAGGGCATTGGCTGGGAAGCCAAGTTTCAAAGAAATACACAATCACACATACAGCCCATGATGCTGTGCAATAGGTGTGGGCAAACAAACCTGTTAAATAAATCTGTTTATTTCCACAGGTGTGGAATCACCATTTATTTAACACCTTAATATCAACCAAACATGATTTATTTAACAGTCTGCTGTCAATCATCTCCCTCCTGCCAGAACTAGATCACGGAGTATGCTTTCATTTTAAAAGACTTCTATTTCTTTCACTTCAAATATCAACTCTAGACTTGCCCCCCCCCCATTCAAATCTCACTGAGTTGCTACCTGCAGCAGTCCATTTACAAATGACAATACAAATCCCCCTCAAGATACAGACAGGCTTTACCTCTTAAAATTATTGAGTGTCTCTCCACAACTGCTGAGACTACTCTCTTTACTCCTGGACAGGCTACTCATCTTTTCTTCTTCGCTCTCACTCACGCTTGCCCCACTGCTGCAATGCACTCCCACTACTCCAACCACATCAATGCTCTGTTACAATAAAATTATTGTTTTTCCTATTTAACACATTTAAAAGAACAAGGGGGGTGGAGCTAGCCAACCAAGATGATGGATATGCAACTGAGTAGCTGCAATACCTATCTCTCCCATCAGGACCCATCCAACAATCCGATTAATACATATCCCTAAATCCTCAACAGATTTGACCTCTGCAGCCATCAACCAGTCTTTTGATGCCAGTCTTGCCAGATTTTGGATGTGGGGGCACTAAATACAGCAAATTAGTTTTTGCCAAGCAGCAACTCACACTTCGGGCCTGTTGGACATTGTCAGACCACCAGACTAGAGTTGTTGTGCCCAGAATTGAGAGCTGTCCATGGAGGGGCATCTGGATCAGGGTGCTGGGGCTGCCCTATCTGATACCTAGAGCATGGAGTTACAGTTGGTGAACATGACAGCCATGCTTAGCAAACTCTTACTGGATACAGCAGAATTAAAAGAAACAACTGCCAGTACTAAAAAAGATCTGTTCACCTTATCAACTAGAGTCACTGGAAATGAAACTGTTATAAAATGACAAGACGGCATCCTGCATGACCACCACTGCCAATTAAGGGATCACAACAACCAGATTCAATACCTACTTGCCAAAACTGACGACCTGGAGAACTGTGGCAGAAGGAAGAACATACAAATAATAGAGATACCAGAAGGCACAAAAGGACATGACATACATACTTTTCTGAGAAATAACCTCTTGGAGATGCTTAAAATGAATAACCGAGCCCCCCAGAGCTAGAAAGAGCTCATCACTCTCCTGCCCCTCGGCCACAACAAGGAGAACAGCTGGGGCCAATCCTGTGTAAATGTTTGTGCTTCCCTGAAAAAGAAATGTACTTGAGAGCCACTAAAGACCTGAAAAGCCTAACATGGAACGGCTACAATGTGTAGATATATCAGGACTATTCTTATGAATTATCCAAGCGAAAAAGAGCATACGGCCCAGTAAAACAAATATTATACCAAACGAGCATACCAGCCTCCTTTCGGTATCCGGCAATCCTGAGAGTCCAGTTCAGGGGGAATTCCTAATGTTTAACAACCTGAAAGAAGTTGAGATGTTTTTAGACGATGTGGCAGGAGAGTGTGTGGATCCCCAGCGGCTGCTATTTCCTCCTTGTGGTGAGGCCCAAAAAGAGATGGAGATCTCCACTACCCAGACACCCAGGTAGTAACTCCTCAGCATATGGTGAAGAACCAGCAGGATGGGGCAGACTGGCATAGTGTCCAGTGAGGAAAGCAAAAGAATAAGATGCGGCATTCAAATATGGAGCATCCTGTGCCAAGAGATGTCAGAGGCCATAGAGGGAGATTGAGAAGTTGGCAGCGAAAGGTCCACTTGTCTGATGGGAACAGCTCATCCTCCTACAATACTCTGGTGAAGACAGCGAATCGATTTGAATGACTGAGGGGTCTCCTACCGACGGCACTGTCCCTGGAAGATCCAACGGCAGTCAAAACACCACGTAACTTGAAAGAAGGACCAGAGGACTGCACTGGTGACTGGGCCCCCCATCCCTCAGGACTGGGCAGACTGTGGCCGGGAGCCCTTGCCTGAGTACCTCTCTGCTGCAACACCGGAGTTGGAGGCCTTACCAAAACTGTGAGGATGGGCCTGTACACAGGTACAGCTTTGAATTAATTTTCCCTGGAGGTAATGCGCACCCATCAATGTAGCACAAATGTTTTCCTTGGTTTTTGTTATAAAGTGTCCCTTAAGTCAATAGTAGGGCAGGATATTTCATTCCCCTCAAAGCACAAGGTTTGAGAGATTGGGGGGGGAAGCAATCAGTAAGGAAGAAGCTGATATTTCTGCCACTTTCTCTTTCACCCCCCACGCTTGTGTTTGGTTCTCGTTAGGGTTTTGACCCCCAACTCAGCATTATGCCCGGGAAGTCAGATTTGATCTTGGCCATGTATAATGTGCGGGGGGTTCGGGTTACATTTACTGGCTCAAGGGTCTGTTTCCATTAGTCAGACGAAATTTCCCATCCGACACAGGCCCTGTGGAACACAGCAGAGCTCTGATTACTCCGAGAAGTCCTTCAAGGCTTTTGCAGAGAGGGATGCGATTGATTGTGGGCTGTGCTTTAGAGGTATACCCACGAGGTCAGCTCCCACTGAGACTGGTACTGCAGAATGTATCAAGCACTACTTAGATGACATCGAGGGGGAACAAGGTAGATGCCTTTCTCGCATAAGGCACTAGCATCGCTAGGTATAGCTCCTTTGGGCACTAATCAAACTGATTTCTAGCACAGGGGTTAACAGGTGGAAGGGTGGTGGGAATGGACCTCCATGGGGTAGCACTTTATACATGTCCCTATAGGGATGCCTGGGTATACCCCTCGGAGCAGTCTAAGCTCAGCTAAATGTAGCACCTGATGGAAAGTGCTGGAGAGAGACACTGGGGCAAGTGCATGAGGGTTTAAATGGCAGTAGCAAGCACACGCTCTGTCTGTCAGTCGGGCCCTGCCACATGAAGTGCCGAGTGGGGCTGTGCCCCCCACTACCACTTGTGAGAATATGCTTGGGAGAAAAGCCAGACAGAATAATCCTTGACTCACATTGCCCAGCTTTCTATCTGCTTTCCAAAGGGATGGGGAAGTTTGGGTGACCACATCTGAGAGGGGAGCTCTGGGTATGCCTCTCACCTCTTTCCCCACAACTGAATGCTACTCAGTTGCAACAGCATAGGGCTGGCTGCGGAAGGCACTCAAATGTCTTTCCCCCTGAGGGAGACCACTGGACCATTGGAGGAGGGGCAACTTTTTCCACCACCTCCAGGCCACAGCAGGTGGTCGGTCCTCAGAGCTTCACTCTACATCTGATTTTCAGTGTGATGATGCATTTATTGGTTTTTGCTTTGTTAAAAATTTTATTGTTCATGGGGGCATCTTGGATGTTGTTAGAGACGCTACCCCCTCAGATGCTTATTCTATTACATAAGTTTGATGTATGGCTATTAGAGGAATATAACCCATTATTAAAGTATGTCCTACTATTTACAGGAAAAACAAGAGTGGTGTTTGAACTTAAAATATATGAAAGGTATCCTAACAGGTTTGGGGGTCCGGAGAGGACCTGATAGAGACTGTCAAGCCTAGGCCAGGTCACACGACACAATACAGAGGAATCAGCACAACCAAAGGGGGACTTGTGGTACTTAACTGTTGTATTTTCATTCTATTAGTTGCAAAATGGGGACAGCCTTCTTATGGCTAACACACCAGATGTGACAGCCACTACCTAGATTGTGAAGGGCCTTAACTCAGCCCTGAAAAGGAAACAAATGTTGGCCAGACTAAAAAAAACTGGGTGCCCAGGTTGTCTTTTTACAGGAGACTAAATTAAGCTCTAAGGAAGCATAAAAACCGGTAAGAGATTGGGTGGGGGCAGAGGCACATAGTTTATCGGGCTCGTCGAAACAGGGTGCCTCCATTTTGCTCCACTGCAAACTGCAATGGCAGCCTTTAGAAGTGTTTAAAGATGGAGATGGAAGGTGGATAATTATGAAGATATCTACTCCTACAGGGCCAGTGCTGTTAGTTAATGTGTATGCCCCAAATGAGGATACCCCCACCTTCTTCGACTCCCTATCTCAGAAAAGTATGGATATGTCTTACGACAACCCATATATCCTCATGGGAGGTGATTTTAACCTCTCAATAGACTATCTGCTTGATCGAACCAATGCCAGACCTGAACCCCATATCCGATCTCTCCACACGCTGAAAGAGCTTCTGTCCTTGCACCAGTTATCAGACATATGGCGCCTATTACATCCTTCAGACAGGGACTAAACTTTTTTCTCTGCCCCAAGGGCCATAGCCAGTAGGCTAGACTACTGGTTTACATCTGGTACTATGACATCTGCCACAACAGGGGTAACCATAGCCTCATTCTATCTATTGACCATGCCCTGGTAGTTTTAAACCTCCTAACGGCCCAGCACTGTAAGAAATCTCTTTTATGGCAACTGGACCCACTGCTCTTACAGGATCATGCGTTCACCTCATGGCTGAACACCGAGACAGAAATGTACTTTAAGGACAACCTGGCAGAATCCGCCTCAGTGGCCAGCATCTTGGAGGCATGCAAGGCCACCATTCGAGGTAAAATAATCAGTTATGTGGCCTACAGGTGTAAACAACGGGTCCTAGAGCAAACCCAGTTGGAGGGCAAACTTAAACTTTTAGAGAATCAATATAAAACAAACCCCAGTGCCCTAAACAACCTCCATCTGGTGTCTAATCTTATGGCCCTTCAACTTTGACTTAATGGCCTGGCCACCCGTAAAGCAGAATTTTATCTACAGAGGGTCCAGTTCAAACATTGGGCAGATGGGAGAGATGGCTAGCAAGCTCCTAGCCTACCGGCTGAAGCAGAGGCAGGCTGAGAGGGCCATCCAGCAGCTTAAAGATAAAAAAGGTAAACTCTCCCTGAATCACAAAGTGAATAATACCATAATGACAGAATTTTACGAATCCCTATATTCCTCCCAGGTGGAATGGAACTGGGATAAATATAATAATTTTATAGCAAATCTCCCCATCCTGAAACTTCTTCAGCAGCAGAGGGATGCTCTGGATGCCCCAATCTGGGAGGCCAAAATTAACCATGCCATACTACGTATGGCTCCCCACAAAGCCCCAGGAGGAGACGGCTTCCTGGTGGTCTTTTACAAGCTGATTCATCTCTTGATTACTTCTCCTCTTTTACACATGCTACAAGAGGTACATGCAGCAGAGGAACCCCCCATCGACTCTGAATGAAGCAATCATCACGGTGCTCCCTAAGGAGGGAAAATACCATACTCTCCCTGCCAATTACAGACCCATTTCATTAATAAATGTGGATGCTAAAATCCTAGCAAAAATTGTGGCTATGAGACTGGAGACAGTCCTACCGGACATCACCCAACCCTCACAGGTTGGGTTCGTTAAAAGCAAGGTCAGCTCTGACCACATACAAGCGTTATACCCCCGATCCAAATAGCAGCAGATCTCCCATCTGTAGCTACCACAGTGACAGTCGACTTTGAAAAAGCCTTCGACTCAGTGGAGTGGGAGTATCTGCATGCAGTCATGGATTCATATGTTTTTGGAACGTGTTTTAAGGCATGGATTGGGGCCATATATCACTAGCCGAGGGCTAGGGTCCTGACTAATGGGACCCTCTCCAACCCTTTCCCCTTGTATAGGGGCACAGGCAGGGATACCCACTGTCCCCCCTTTTATTTGTACTGTCGATGGAACCACTGCTGGCTGCACTCAGGGAGCACCCCCAGATCAAGGGGAACACAGTAGGGGAGAGGCAATACATAACAAAGCTGTACGCGGATGACTGCTTAATACTAACCAGCAACATCTCCCAGAGTCTCCTAGTTATTCTCAGGATACCTAACACATTTGGGGACTTCTCAGGGCTCAAAATCAACATAGCTAAATCCGAGATCTTGCCCCTCAACAAACTAACAACCCCACACACTTTGCTGAACCTGGATTTGGCTTAGTCACAAGCAGGAATAAAGTACCTGGGAGTCGCAGTCTCCTCTGACCTGAAGTTCCTAGTATCTCTTAATCTCAGACCTCTGATAGGTAACCTGCAGAAGGATATGGCATGGTGGAGACACCTGCAATTATCTCTGGTGGGTAAAATCACTGCAATAAAATTAATGTCAGCCCCCAGAATCTGTTATTTATTGTCTCACCTTCTAAACATTCTCCCTGAGAGATGGGACCAGAAAATAAATAGCATGTTAGTAATTTCTTATGGGTTCCACTCCAACTAGATATAGCAGGGCTAAGTTGTGAGCTCCCTGGATCAGAGGGGGCTGGAACCTACCAAACTTCACCCAGTACTCGTCAGCTTTTCTCATGGCCAGAACTCTGAGGTGGTTTCACAAAAGTAGCACAACACTCCCTGCATGGGTAGGCATAGAGACAGATCTCTTGCATGCAGCCCCAGTCTCAGAGTATCTTGGTTACCCTTTACCCAAACAGTTCCGCCATTGGACCACAATACAGAACGCCAATTTGGCGTGGCAGAAGGTAGGCCAAAGATCAAAAAAATGCTTTAATCCAGGCCACCATTCTCCTGTATGGAATAACCCATATCTCTGCATAGAGTACACACCATTACAGTGGGAGGGATGGGCCTGGAAATTAGTAACAAATGTATTTGATCTTATGACTGAGGATTGGACCAATGTAGAATTTTTCCAGGTGCTTCAAACCAGATAACGGTTGCCCAAAGGGGACTTTTGGAGATACCTTCAGATTAGAAGCCTGCTTCATCAATGGGGAAAACAGAAATGTGTCTGTGGGATGTGTAAAAGGAATACGTTTTTAAACTCGGAACCCCTCCCTATCAAGGGATGGATCAAATGTAAGACTGGGTCAGCAGGCAAAATACAGGCCTGTATGAGAGATAGTGCACCTGACCCCTCCCTTCCAGCCAAAGCCTGATGAGAGACAATGCTGGGTACTCCAATATCTGAGGTAGAGTGGCGGCAGGGATGGGTGAGGGCCCACCAGGCCTGCAATGACCAGAGGAGTCTCCTTATCCAGGACAAAGTACTGCACATCTGGTACAGAACCCCAGCACAACTGAAACTCATGGGGTTAATCCAGACAGATACCTGCTGGAGGTGTAAGGCCCCTTGGGTGGATTTGTTGCACGTTCTATGGTCCTGCCCTCAGCTGCAGCCCCTCTGGTCAACTATTGCCCAGAACTGCTCAGCCATACTGAATCTCCATGTCCCTCTAGACCCTAGGTTATGGATATAGGACTCCCCCTCAAATAGGAGGTCTGTCAAAACCTCACCATCTGTGGATTATCCAGGTCTTGGTTGAAGCAATACGATGGATTTTGTGCAGGAGGAGGACAACTGATGTACACACAGTTAAAGAATAGATTCTGGTTGTAGAAAGTCTGACTAACTTAACAAGAATAACCTGCTATAGTAGGGGTAACAAAGGCAAATATGAAAAGATATGGTCACCCTACTTAAGTTTCATTAAAAAGAGTAGTCAGACTCTGCCTTGTAAACACATGAAGGATTGGCTAAGGCCCCCATAAATTACCTCCAAGGTATGGCCTGATCTTCATTGTCTCAATATGTGCTGTCTCTCTAGGCACCACAAGATCTCACCTGTGGAAAGCCACATAGTCTCTAACCCAGCACAATAGGTGATGGAAGTTTCCCCCTTCCCCTGTGTGCCATTATGGCATAATGTAGGATCAGCCTGTATCAATGCTATCAGTTACCAGATCTGAGTTCGTAAGGGTAAGTACAGCACTCCCCTTTTCAGGTTTGATAAATGTTGTCTGTGGTTGTATGGCTTTGCATATGTTATGTTGTTAATTAACAGATTATGACATTGTGCTTACCAAATGTGTGTAAATGTGATAATGGATACCAATGTATGTACAAAAATGAATACTGCTCAATAAAAAGATTAACTGTAAAAAAAGAAAAAGAGACCATATGCCTCCACTGAACCCACCAGTACCGCCGACACTGCTCGCTTACCATAGCCGCTATTTTTTCCTTTATTTTCAATAGCTGAACACTGCACCAATCAGCAGCGACGCTACCTAATAGATACAGCAACCACAACACTGCGTCTTTAGCAATCCTCTTCAGAGACACAGCGCAACAATACAGTATCACCAAATAAACTCATACATGAATAAATGTAAACAAAACTAAACATGATTTTAAAAAACTAACTTAAGGCACAAGACCCCAGTCTATTGCATAAATATAATATGCGACGGGGACCCTGTTGTATACATGATTTATCTTCACTCGAGCAGTTTGACCTCGGGCACATCACTCGTGTCTTACACCACTCGTGAGGTTACCTGAGGTCAAACTGTTTTCATGAAGATAAATCATGTATACAACAGGTCCCCATAACTTATTATATGTATATATATATATATATATATATATATATATATATAAAAACAAATACAGCTGTGGCTGGAATGAACAGCATCCTCTCTTCCTCACTAGAAATGTCTAGTCAGATAACCCCTAAGATAAAAGTTAAACCGTGGTGGGTATTACTTCTGACCTGAATTTTTTTAAATGTGCTTGAAATCTTTTTAGAAACAAGAGGGATTATTACCTCCCTCTTCTGACTTGTGATACCTCTACTAATACACCCCACCATCCACCTAGCCTTACCTACTGCTTTAGTGATTTGCTTGGATGATTTCAAGTCATCGGTGATGATGATGCCCAAGTTTCTTTCTTCCCTTGTGACTGCCAGCAACTCCCCTCTCAGCCTATAGGTGGCTTCAGGGTTTCTCTTCCCTATGTGCATGATCTTGCACTTCTTTGCATTAAACCCCAATTGCCACTCTTCCAACCATTTTGGCAGTTTTATCCAGATCTCTTCTCATTTTGCCCACCCCATCTAGATCATCTACTCTGTTGTAGATCTTGGTGTCATCTGCAAACAGACAAACCTTACGCTCCAGTCCATCTGCAATGTCACTGATGAAGATATTGAAGAGGACTGGCCCCAGGACTGATCCCTGAGGTACCCAGGAGCATGCCAATTTGCTCCCGATAATACATTCCCCGACAACTTGCTCCCGATCGCTCGCTCCCCACTAACTTGTTCTCACTCTTTCTCACTTCCCGTCGATTCACTCCCGCTACGATCAGGCAAAGCAGTATGTGCAGTAAGAGAAATGCTGGGCAACAAACATGCTGTCACTACTAAGGCAAAGCAGTTAGTCCATTGCAATGCAGGGATTCATGACAATTAAATGCTGGGCACTACGAGCAACAAGTACAAGGCAACGTAAGTGCTATTAACATTTTCAAAAGAGGCATGACAATTAAATGCTGGGCACTACGATAAACAAGTACAAGGCTATTCAAAGGAGGCAAAGCAGGGATTCATTAAATTAATTTTACCTTATCTGTTTGCAGTAGTCATGCATTTACACATGCCACCGATCACACGCCGTGATGCTGCAGACGTCATTGCCATAGTAACCATTATATCCAACAATATATCCACCAAGATCAACCAAGATCCACCAAGATAAAGAAAACTTTATTTAAAATTTTAAAAACACAGTCTAATGTCGATGTCGAATCAGCATTCAAAACAGTGTGCATTGCCTCTTAGGAATTCTTCGGTGGTGTGTTCCTCAAACTTATCAAGTAGTGTTTCAAGTCGTGTTGCACTATCCTTGTATGCCCTCTTTGCTGTGGTTGGTTGATTGCCAGCAATTAACTGTTCGATCTCTGCATCCCTTTTTTTTTTGAATGCACTTAATGCCATCAATAAACATCCATAATGGTGGGTGTGACATGCACAGTATTGTCTTCATCCCTCTATGAAATGCCTCCACAACATTGAATGTACGGGCTCGTTTTTCAGTGACAGTCTCATGGTGATTCCACAATTGAATTGCATTTTGTGGCTGCCTACACCCTGTCCCCCATCTGTTCCTATGCCCCACCCGTGTGTCTTCAAAACAGTCAATGATGGGCTCTAATTCAGGGGGGGAAAACGTTTAGTGTCTCGTCTGTTATTTCTTCGAATCTACTAATAACCTGATTCGGGGGATAGAATGCAGGTAAATAACGGCACTTAATGCTGAATTCACTGTCTTGGGCATATCTCTGTACTAGTCCCTCTGCTTGTATTTTTCGGTACACACATTGAGAAAAATGAAAAAACACCCAACGTGATTAGCATTTGGGAACACTAGTCTGAAAGCTTGAATGGTTGCCTTCTCAAAGTCCGTCATGATTACTGCTGGGTCCAGATGGAGGTTCAAAACTTTTAAAGCATTAAGTAGCCTTTCGTATATTTCCCTGCATTTACCAGGTAGTAATGCAAATACTGCAGGCTGAATTATTCCTAAACGTTCCCCCAATATACAGTACAATTGATGAAAAAGTGGGGGAGCGACACTGAAGGTTCCATTAGCATACCAATGTTTGCATTGCTCCAAAAAAATAAGGTTTGATTCTGTGCCAAATACCAGAATTCTGTCAGTGCTTGGGCTGCTGTCATACAAAAGAAAATTAACTTCACTGCTCTCTGCACACTTAAAAGTCCTGTACTGCTGTGGTATCACTATTTCAGTCAGGTCTCGAGGGTTTGGAGGAGCACCCTGACAGCGAATGCGCTGTATAGTGCGCTTAAGATTTTTGTCAACAATTTTCCCCAGGGCAGCTAAAGACACATTTTCTTTGCAGAAAAGAACAACCTGAGCAGTTGTGTCTTGTGTGCATTTGGCTCTCTCCTTAGCAGTATTGACAGCCTGTGCCCTCTCAACTGCTGTTGGGTCGGGTGCATGAGTGTGTTTGCTAAAGATAGCAATTATGCAGGGTACTTCGTAATTCTCTGTAGGTACCCTTGCATTACATGTTTTGACCTTCTTTACTGCAAACTCACACTGCCATATAGACTTTCCATTGGAGCCCCACTTGTGATGAGTGTATACATAGTTGTCATCATCCACCAATTTCTTTTTGTTGCGCTCAGACATGATGAAGTGAGCAGCCATGGTTGCACTATGAATAATGAACGGAGGTCACTACAATCGCATCATATTTAATGACTTACTAAATTGCATAGCTATTAATTGTTTAATTGTTAAATCAGCAGCACTGGGAGCGAATTACCGTGGAGTGTAATTAGTGGGAGTGAATTTGGGCAGGAGCGAGTGGTCAGGAGTGAATTGACATGGAGCCAATTTACGGGAGTGAATTGACATAGACCCGAGGTACTCCACTTGTGACTTGCATCTCTTCTGACTGTATACTGTTTACCACCACTCTCTGTCTTCTGCCCGTCAACCAGTTTGCCACCCAGTTGACCAACTTCTGACCCACCCTGAGCCTACTCAGCTTATTAATCAGTCTTCTGTGTGGAACACTATCAAAAGCTTTGCTGAAGTCAAGGTAGGCAACATCAACTGCTCCCCCTTGGTCCATCACGCTGGTTACCCAGTCAAAGAAATCTATGAGATTATTTTGACAGGACCTTCCTTTTGTAAACCCATGCTGTCTTGGATCCTGTGCTCCTATGGATTCCAGGTGTTGCATGATCCTTTCCTTAAGGAATGCCTCCATAATCTTGCCCACTA
This sequence comes from Neoceratodus forsteri, assembly GCA_016271365.2. Taxonomy (NCBI): domain Eukaryota; kingdom Metazoa; phylum Chordata; order Ceratodontiformes; family Ceratodontidae; genus Neoceratodus; species Neoceratodus forsteri. Next base: position 930,858,740 of record CM057453.1, read on the forward strand.
CTGAGGTAAGACTGACTGGTCTGTAGTTCCCTGCCTCCTCCCTGATACCACTTTGTGGAGCGGGATCACATGAGCCCTTCTCCAGTCTTCTGGAACTTCTCCTGTGCTCAGAGACTCACTAAACAGTTCTGATAATGACTCTGCTGCTACCTTAGCTCCTTTAGTACCCTGGGATGTATGCCATCAGGTCCCATTGCCTTGTTCACCCTGAGCTTATCGAGCAATCTGTATCTGGCATGTTGAAGTCTCCCAGTATCAGAATCTCCCCTTTAGCTGTCATGTTTTGTATATCTTCTAACAGTAATGTCTCTATGTCCTCCCCCTCGTCTGGAGGCCTGTAGACAATCCCAGTTCGTATGGCTGTTACATTTCCTGTTTCCAGGGTGACCCACAGTTCTTCTGGCTCCTTATGTGTATTCTGAATTTCTGTAGCTTTGATATTTTCATTGACATACAGGGCCACTCCACCCCCCTTTTTGCACCTCGGTCTCTTCTGAACAGTACATAGCCAGGTGCTGAAACATAGAAACATAGAATTTGGACGGCAGATAAGGATCTCTTGGCCCACCCAGTCTGCCCATTTCCTACCTAATGGATAAACTGCAGATCCTAGTTAACCAGCAGCCTACTTCTTCCTACCTCCACCCCTAGAATTGCCTTATGACTGTCTCATGCATGCTTGAATTCCACCGTTTTGACTCCACAACCTCCTCTGGAAGGCCGTTCCATGTATCCACAACCCTCTCTGTGAAAAATACTTCTTAAATTACCTCTGAGCCGCCTCTATCTTCAAATTGTGCTCCCTTGTTCTTGCACACCTCTTTTCTTGAAAGATGCTACCCTCTTGGACTTTGTTGATTCCCTTGAGGTACTTGAAATTTTCTATCATGTCCCTCCTCTCCCTCCTTTCCTCGAGGCTATACATATTAAGCTCTTTAAGTCTCTCTTCATATGTCTTCCGGTGCAGACCCTGCACCATTTTAGTTGCCCTCTCTGGACAGCTTCCATCCTGTCTATGTCTTTGCGGAGATTGGGTCTCCAGAACTGCACGCAGTACTCCAGATGGGGTCTCACTCAGCTGTCTGTACAGAGGAATAATAACTTCCTGTTTTCTACTAGTGATGCTCTCCCTATGCATCCCCTATCCCCCAGCCCTCCTTGCTGCCCTCTCACATTGCTTGCCCACCTTTAGGTCATCTGATATGACTACCCCAGGTCCCTTTCCATTTTTGTTGTTGTTAGCATCTCACCCTCCCATTGTGTACTCTTCCCCTGGGTTTTTGTTTCCCAGGTGCATTATCTTGCACTTCTTAGCATTGAATCTAAGCTGCTATACATTTGACCATTCCTCTAACCTTGCCAAGTCCCTTCTCATCCTTTCCACCCCACCTTGTGCATCAACTCTGTTGCAGATCTCTGTGTCATCTGCAAAGAGACATACTTTTTCTTCAGTCCCTCTGCAATGTCACTTATAAAGACATTGAGAGGACTGGTCTAATACTGAACTCCTGCGGTACCCACTAGTAACCCCTTTCTTCAGAGTGGACTCCATTTACTATTACTCTCGTGTCCTATTCTCCAGCCAATTCTTACCCAGGCTGTCATCTTGGGACCCACTCCCAGGCTGGCTAACTTGTAAATTAATCTTTTGTGTGGGACTGTGTCAAATGCCTTACTAAAGTCTAGGTAGGCCATGTCCACAGCCCCTCCCTGATCTACTACTTTGGTCACCCAGTCAAAGAAATCTATCAGATTCGTCTGCCATGACCTTCCTGCTGTGCATCCATGCTGCCTTGGGTCCTGTGCCCCTCTGGCCTCTAGATATTCGACAATTCTTTCCTTCCCAAGTATCCCAAATGTGGTTACTGGTAAACCGTGTCTCGCTAATTGCTACTATGTCCAGTTTAGCCTCTGTCATTATTGCCTGCAGGTCTGGGATCTTGTTTCCCAGACTGCGAGCATTTGTGTATTTTTGTAACAGTCTCCTTCTTATAGCTGAAGGAAGTTTTTAGTAACTAGAAGCTTCCATCCTGAGGCTTGTGTAACCCCCCTGCACCCCCCTCCTTCTGTCTAGGAGCTTCCAGATGTTACCTTAATGAAAGGATACAGTGGCACACAAGAAACTCACTTAGAAGCATTCCCTGACCCAGCTGCTGATAATTCAGTAGAAAGGAATGGGCCTACCTTGAGGTGTTTTCTGTCAGTGAAACACACTTTAATAGAGGCACCCCAGCTTCAGTTCTGATCCACGGCTGTATCATCTTCTTCACACGAGCCGTGGAACTCACTAACCCCAGGGACCGAGATGTCAAGGGAGAATCATAGGCACACTAGAAAAATATCTCTAGAAAGAGGGACATTAACTTTGGTTATTCTGTTTCATTGTCAGCTATGTACAGACAGAGATGAGCTCCAGAAAGTTCCATAATAATATCACTTCATTTCTCCTGGGCTCAAATGATCTAGAGGGCCCAGGTGTTCATCACTTCTCTATGCTCTAACATCTGCTCCATGGGGCATAAACCATAGTACAATAGGCTGGTAACCAACCAGGTAGGAGACAGATTTTCTAGGTAGTACACACAAGGCTGTTATAACCGAAAACCCTCAGATGATATGCCCAGGACATGGACTTCACATTCTCCAGAAGCGCAGGGCTCTTGAAACTCTGGCACCGGTTTACCTTTTCCTCCCCTTTACTCCACGGTTAGACACCTGCTTCCTAGCAGAGAAGCAGGCAGCCACTCTCCACCTGGTCCCCACGTCCAACAAAACCCTACAGGGAACCCAGGAATTTTCCTCACCATACCAGACAACTGGGAATTCGAGACCCTACACCCTCACAGACTTGTGCAGCCTTAGAATTCCTCCCCCAGAAAAAAACTCATGATGTAACAGGCCTAAAGAATCGCTCATAAATGGAGGCCCTGGTGCTTGCCCCAGACACCAGCATGGCAGACCCACAATGTACCCAGGCTGTATCCCCATTCCAAGCTACCACTGCCTTGAGCTGTCCTGCCACCAGGAGAACCCAGGCCCTGACACAACCCAGGAACACCCGAACAGCTTGAGGAAGGCCTACTGTTTACTTGTGGTGCTCCAACATACCCTGGATTGACAAAGGGGATGGCAACCTGGGCCTTTACAGCATCTCATCTACATCTCTGGAGCTTGATTTAAGCATCAGGCCAGGAGGTGCTATTCAGAGCCTGTCAATTGACATGCGGCCCGCTCAAACCATATGAATGATGCCCCAGGACCTGCCTCTCCAAGCAGGCCCCTAAATGGGTGGATGCCCTCCTGCGCCCCTCAACAGTCTAGATCACCCTGCCATGCCAGGAAGTTGGAGGAGACACTGCCACTGCCCCCTTCCCTTGCAAGATCCCTGCCATGACTCCCACAGCCCTAGGGGACCCATATTCCTAATGATGCCACCAGGCTATCTAACCCTTCTCCCATTGAGCACCCATTAATTACTGGTCCACAATGCTGCAAACACAAATCCTGTCTACTCACTTGGGGGGGGCCCTTTTCCAGGCCCAACCTGGACCGTCGAGCTCCTGCCTTGCCTGCCTCTCCTTCCAAATTTTCCCCCAACTCCAGCCTCCTTAACTTCCTGTCATTGGCTTATTTATACTCAAAAAGAACTACTCTCTGGTGCCACCACATGGTGGACAGCTGAAACTGTGCCCCAACACTAAACCATGTCCTAATTCTGGGGGGCAATTTGCAGAGGAAGGGGTCACTTAAGGGAGCATAAGCCCCTCTCAAAAGAGAGGTGGCTTACACTTGCATTTGTGCTTCATTCTGGCAGGGGTTAATGTAAGTGGAAGGAGCTTATATATATTATATATAGTTTAGTCTGGGGCAAGCAGTAAATTCAGTTTGGTCTAGATCTAGCAAGGACTCAGACAGACAGAACAGACCTCAAGGGGAGCAATCCCTGGAACTGGGGCCCTTGGACCCTCAGATGGGAATGTTTCATGTACAGTGTATAATGGGACCATGTGGAGGGTGTGGGGCCCATGAATTGTTCACTCCTCAAAGGGAAGAACCCTGATGGCCATCTGGCTTGATAATGGGTTCCCCAAAACTTGGAAGGTGACCTTGGTGGGGTCAATCTTTGGTTAGTAACTGCACTTAGGAAGCTGGCACACAAAGAGTATGTTGACTGGCAGCACTGAGGTACAGTAGGAGACCTAGAGAGTACCGAGATGGAAGGACCCCAGGTCATGTAATTGCAGTGAGGTTTGGGCTCTGAAAAGATATTCAGGCAAGCTGGTCTGACCTGTTTGTTTGCAGAAATATGTTCTGGGAAGCCTGCATGGCTGTTCCTCACTCTGATGCACTTAAACTAAACTGTACAGTTCAAAGAATACTTTATTTAATACCTGATATTTATGGTCATGTTGATGCTTTGATAGAAACATAGGAACTGAGAAACATAGAAGCTGATGGCAGAAAAAGACCATTGGTCCATCTAGTCTTCCCCTAATGCCCTATACTACCTCTAAGACCTAGCATCTATACAGGGTTTATGCCAGTGCTACCCCCACCCATGCTCCCTGCCTTGCTGCTCCCCCCAGGGTGACCAATAAGCCCACAACTCTGTCCCTTTGGTGTTCGAGACCATTAATGGTCTTGATGTCTACCATCTCAGCCAGCAGGCTATTTCATGACTCAGCCACTTGCACCATAAAAAATAACTTCCTACTTCTCTCCTGAATGTCCCTCATGCCAGCTTCTACTCATGTCCCCATGTTCTAAATGCACTATTCTGGTTGCACAGTTCTTTGCATTTTACCTTGCTAATTCTTTTCAGGAACTTGAAGGTCTCTGTTAAATCTTCTGTCTCCTTTTTGGCTTCTAGTGAGTACAGTACATGTTTAGTGCCCTAAGTTGATCCTCAATGGATCTGTCCTGCAGGCCATGAATAATTTCTGTTACACTACACTGTACTGTCTCCAGCCTGTATATGTCTTTCCTCAATTGAGGACTACAAAACTGATCATGGTACTTCTTGTATGGCCTTACCGGTGATCTATAGACCAGTAGTAATAATACCTCCTTTCTACTGCTAGATAATGCTTTCCCAATATATCCAACATCCTAGTTGCCTTGCTGTGGGCCTTGTTAAATTAGCTAGATTGTTTAAGGGAGTCACTTATGATGACTCCTAGGTCTTTTTCCTTAGTAGTAGTGACCAGCTTAATCCCTCCCATGCAATAAGCCATTTTGGGGTTCCTCTTCCCAATGTGTACCCATCCTCACAGTGTGATGTACCACAGAGCTTAGAGCAACAGTTCTCAAACTTTGTCATAGTGAGCCTCCCCTAATCCATGGTAAAGATCTTGAGCCTCCCCCAAAATACTGAAATATTTTTGGGCCTCCCCATAGAAAAATAGCTTACTTTTCACAGGTACATCAGGAATAAACTGAAAACTCTTTGCATAGCTGGCTCTCAGGTTATTAAGCTTATTGTACCCCCAAAAAAAGACAGGACAACCTACTTGCTCCAGTATTTTGACTCTTAAACCGTTGTTACCCTTTACTGCCATACCTTCATGGAGCAGACTGCTTTTTCTGTTTCCCCTCTAACTGGAATAATCTTCCTGCTGACATCTGCCTCTTCCCCTCTCACCCTGCTCTTAAGCTACTTCTCAGGGATCATTTTGCTCCCTCCTGCTATTACTCCTAGCACCTGTGTGGTTGACTCTTGTATTTGAACAGTTCTGCTGCCAGTCTAATTGATCAATTGTTCCTTGCATTGTTTATTGTTAATTTGTTTGCACTTTTATTCATTTTGTATTGCTTGAGTGTTTTGCAGTTACATTTTGAATTGTATTCTCTCGCTACCCTTCCCTGGGTACACCTGATATAAGCCATGGCTCAGTGTACAGTACCTTTCCTGGTCAAAGACTTCTTAATAAATACATAAATCCACCTACTATTATCCTCCTTCAGTTTGCCTTATCCCTTCACACAAAATCTATACAGTTCAATAGTGAAATATAATACTTTTTAAGACTTGCTTGGGCCTCCCCAGGGAGGCTGGCCTCACCATTTGAAAACCCCTGGCTTAGAGTAATCTGTGAAAAGACACATCTTGACCTGAATTTCTTCCCATATGTTCTAATGAATATATTGAAAAAGGACTCAACCCTGTGGCAACCCATGTATAACCTCTCTCCCCATATTGAATTCCATTTATCACTACCCTGTGCTGTCTCCTCCCAACCAACTACCCACTGATCAAACCACATGCTTCACCACATATAGATTCTCTAGCTTCTTCAGCAACCTTCTATGTGTCACAGAGTTGAATGCCTTGCTGCAATCAAAGTAGACTAGATCTACTGCTTGTCCCTATCTACTTTCCTAGTTACCCAGTTAAAGAATACTATCAGGTCGGTTTGACAAGACCTCCCGGTCACGAACCTGTGCTGTTTACTATCCTGGAGCCCATTACTCTCCAGGTAGTCCACTGGGTCTTCTTTGACTAGTGACTCCATCAGTTTACCCAAAGCAGTGGTAAGACTGGCAGGACTGTAGTTACCTGGTTGCTCCTTGTCCCCACTGTTATGGAGCAGAACTACATCTGCTACACTCCAGTCTTTTGGAACCACTCCTGACTGAACTAAGGTATTGAATAGCCCTGCCAGGGGTTCAGCCAATTCCAATGCCAGTTCCCTGAGCACCTCTGATGTACCCCATCATAACCTGGGGCCCCATCAATCTTCAGGGCTGCCAGCCCTTTTCTGACCCTTTGACTTGCCCATGTCAACCCTTCTGCTTCATTGCTGGGATACCCCTTTCAGCAACCTTTATGCCACTTTCCGGCAGAAGCAAGCTACCCTCCACTTTGAAACTGATCAGAAGTAATTAAGAATGGCTGTCTTCTGCACATCCTCCTCTATTACCTTGCCTATTTCTGTCAGCCTAACAATTCCTCTTCCTGTGATCCTTTTTCCCCTGCCCTTGACCCCGCTGCAATACACAGTTCTGTGTCTGCTTTTGCATTCCTGGCCACCTTCTTGACCTCCCTTGAGCTTAAAGAACAATGACAAATATTATAATACAATGTTTGCTTCCACAGCTTTCAACAATGACAGTGTAATAACAATTACTGTTTAAACATGAACACGTATGTCTACTGTGGTGTTTTGTAGTTTAAATAAGATATTTGGGACACAGCAGGTGTCATTAATAAGAAACAGCAGTTTTGAGACCCCCCCCCCGAGTCAGCTCCAACGAATCATTTTCTGATGTCAATGAAGGAGTGACGTCTTCCAAGCAATTTTGTGTCAGTCTCAAGCCTTTACAGCAAACTGTACACTTTTGAACAGTGAGTGCTACAGAATCTGAGCCACATGAAAATAATGATGATTTATAGCCGATGAAATAATTTGGTATTCCCCTCTCTTGAGTTAATCATGTTTGAGGTGTAGCTCTCAAGTGCTGGCGCTGCCAATAAACAGCTGATCAGATTGTCTTTCATATTTTATTTATTTATTTATTGAGAACAAGGATTACAATAACCTTTGAACCAGGAGTTCTTTTACAAAGGTTCTACGTTGAAGGAGTGTACTACAAGTAAGGATACAGAACATGGTGGTTGCAGCTACAAAGTCACAAAGTTAAAAGGACAAGATGAATTACATGTACAAAAGCAGTCAGAGATAAGACCTAGTTGAAAAAGTGCAAGGAGTGAGGCTGTAAGTGCAGCCCCACTCGGTGCAGTACAACAAATAAGGGTACAGAACATGATGATTGCATTTGCAAAGTCACAACATCTCAAGGACTAGACAAATTACATGTACAATAACCAGTCAGAAATGTGACCTAACCAAAAAAGTGCAAGGAGTTGGGCTGTAAGTGCAGGGCAAGGGAGTGAAAGAGGTTGGGGGAGGAAGGAAGGGAGGGAAGGAGGAAGGGGAGATTGCTAAACTGCTTTTTCCAGTGTGTGTGCATATATGTGTGTGTGTGTCTGCACTTACAGTTGGGCTGTAAGTGCAGGGCAAGGGGGTGGAAGAGGTTGGGGGAGGGAAGGAGGAAGGGGAGATTGCTAAACTGCTTTTTCCAATGTGTGTGCATATATGTGTGTGTGTGTCTGTGTGTGTGTGTGTTAGCTCATCCTGTTACTGTCATGCTAGCCAGTGCAATTTCTTAACTTACAAATATTGTAAGTTTAAATTACTCGGTGTGTGTGTTTCTTGATGATGGTGGGAATGGCTGGTGGCATATAAAGTATGGGTATTGAAATCAGAAAAATAAACATCAGTGGCTGCACAAGGGAGTGGATGGGTCCCACAGAGAGATATCATGCTGTTAGGTCTGTTTACAAGCCCCCCCCCCCTTTGTTTTATTTTAATTTTTCAGTCTGCATATATTTTACAGATTATGCAGTTTATTCATGTTTGACATTTTATAGAGCTTGAATAACCTGACAACATCTATTCTACTGTATGGACTGGAGTGTTGTGCACGTGACTGAATTATGAATGCTCACACCACAGGAGCATTATTTATTGCACTGCAGTTCACATACCAGTGTTGCAATAACTCAGGAGTGGCTATTGCTGACATATGGCATTCATTTTTACTAGATTACAACCAGGAGTTGTTTCACTGAATGTGGTAAATTCACAATATTTGCTATATTTTATTTTTTTTTTGTTTGACAGATGGAAAGTGTCCCTGCATCAGTCAAACAACTTTTGTAGGTACAGTGAATTATTTTTTATCAGATTGAATGCAGTATTTGAATATGCTGAATGACTAACTCAAATGCTTTTTCATCTGATGCATACTTGGTTTACATGTGACAGTACTGAACTGAATTTTTTTCGATCATTCATCCACAGTGTGCTTTGCACATTCAAATGAACTCTCAAGTATATCATCTGTGCAGCGTTCCATGACTGCATAATCTATGGACAATGCATATGACTTTTAGCAAAGTTTCAGTTCAATACTGTCACATGACAGCTAAATATACATTAGAAGAAAATAGCATTTGAACTAATCTTTCAACGTAGCGAAATATTCCTTCACACTAATTAATAAAGGCTTCCCTCTCATCATGGGAGGTTCTGAGTGGCCTTTAGCACATTCATTGAAATTAGAAAGAACGAAACTATGGTTCTGAGCTTAGAGAAAAGTAATTTGTGTGCATAACCATTAAGACTCATGTGACAGTGCTAATTTGTATATAGATAAAGTCGTCCTTGGGTGATGAATGAAACACAATCCCATTGTATGAGGATGTGAAATTGATGTATACCTGAGTTAGGTGAGCTTATTCAGGACTCTGCAAACATACAGCTCATCAAAAAAATACACTGTGACTTCAGTAGTTTTCTGTATCTCCAAAAAAGGCTTCAAGGGTAAAATAAATTATACTTGAACGGAAATCCTGTCAGCCACCAGATGAGAGTCAGTGCGGAAAAACATTCCCACAATCTTGTCACTTCTTTCCCCAAGTTAGTCTTGTTTGCTATATACCTGTCAACTGCTGGCACTATCAAAAAAAAAAAAAGATCAGATTGTCTTTCATAGTGCACCTCCCCACAGGTGTGGCTTACCTGGATCACCTCCGTGGGCACTACTGTGCCCTCCCACCAGTCCCAGTCCATTTTGGTGCCCCTGAATGGTTCTGGCAGCCCTGTGGTGCTTTCCCATGCTGTGGGGGACTGGAGGAGTATAATAAAAATGAAACCACCTGTTTTGTAGTTCGCTGATTTGCTGTGCAGTTAGTCTGTGCGCTTTCAAGCCAGATCCTGCTCGAATGTGTGAGCTGGGGTGTTGGCTTGCATTCTGTATGAGCTCTTTGGTGTTCTAGTGTTCAAAGTCGCTTTGGTGGCTCCTCCAGCTTTGTCTCTGTGTGGTGCGGCCACGGTGGACATAATATTGATGAAAGGGGGTCTGGAGACACAGTGGGGGGAAAAGTTTAAACTTTGTTAAGAGCGCTCTTAAGTACTATACATTTATTGCAGGCTGCCTGTTACTTTAAGAGCAGCCAAGGCTGCTGCATGAATGGCAGAACTGCCTGCTGCCTGGGGGAATGGCGCTACAATGCTAACAACTGCAGGGGAAGCCCCTACCATGCTCCATTTTGCCACTGGACACCAGGACAGAGAGTCTGCTACTAATTGCTGGGGGCAGTTAAAGGGACACTGGCAACCTGTTTTTCATAATATTTTTTGTCTAGTTGAAAACCTACATTTTATGATTGCTTACCTTCTCTAAAATTCATTAATGTTGCTGTTTTTTTGTCTGTCTCCTTGTTTAGTAGAACTGAAATACATGCTAATGTATATTTATAACTAAATTTGTTTTGTTTACAGTCCTGGATCTGTTCTTACTGCATACTTCCTGAGCTTTAGAAGCACACCCAAACTGTGCAGTCACTCATGAGGCAGTAGCCTCCTAAACTCCCACTGCATCATGAGGGGCTAGACTGTGTTTTGGGTGTTCCCAAATCCAGGAAAGATGCAGTTGGAGCTGATCAAGGAATGTAAGCAAACCTGTGTTTGTGTGGTAACACCAGTATAGTGTGCAGTCTGTTTTTCACTCTTTTAAAGAAAACAAGAGTCAGAATCAAACTACCAGCTACATCAACAATCTTTACAGAATGTTGGCAATTATAAAATGTGTTTTTTAAAATAGAGGCACTTTGAGACCTAAGGGGGCTGACAGTGTACCTTTAAATTAAAAGTCATGTGATTTGCCTGTAAAAAGATTTAAATGTTGGGACTTGGAATGGACCTTTTTTACTAGCTGCCATATTTACCACCTTTATTTATTTATTTATTGAATTTTGTTGACCCGGTAGGCCCACTGAGATTAGAAGTCCCTCTTTCAGGGGTGACCGGGGGGGGGGGGATACAGATGGTAACCAACTGAAATTGAACCAGATTAAGCTGTTGGTGGTTTGTTTAGTGAATGGGGAAAATTTGGCCAGGGCACCGGGGAAATTCCCCTGCTCTTGCTGCAGGGGGCGCTGGTGAGCTGATGGATGTGGATGAGCCTCTCAGTCTGTCTGTGACGGCAGCAGGAGCAGTTCGTTCTGATGTACTGGCTATAGATCCTTCTGAAGATGGAGCTGTCTGTGATGCTGACATAGTAATGAATGAAGAAATGGAGGAGGTAAATGGCAGCCCAAGTACTGAATGCCTGATGGATTTGATAGTGGCTGTGCTTCAGCATGAAGTCGATTTTGTGCAGGCCCTCAGTACAGATCAACAGTTGCGCCTGCTGAAGGTGCTGTCAACCCCTGGTAGGGGAGTGAGTGGCCAAGGAAATGAGATGAATGATGTGCTTTCTTTAGGAGAAAGAGTAGCTACTGATGAAGAATTTGCCTTTGGTGATATGACAGTGAGTCGGCATTCTGTGGTTGGTAGGCCGACACCCTTGTTGGAGTTTAGCAACGATGTGATCGCAAAGAGCGAAGCAGTGGACAATCGGGCTGCAGTGCTGCCTCCGCCTTCTCTGTGTAATATCACAGTGAGTACTGCCTCAAAGGAACCAATTGTTGATTTACTGGAACTGACTTCTGGTGAAAAGCTTACTACAGTGGGCCTCCGTTAAGCACTGAGGCAGAGCCTCCTAGTCACAAAAGTGATGTGCAAGATTCCCACAAGGCTAGCGACTGTGCAGATATTGCTGCTGCTCATGGGGGCATTGAACTTTGGTCGGTGGACACTGCATTACACAAGGCGGGTTGGATCCCGAAGGAAGGGGGGGGTCTGGGTTCCTGATCATACAAAGCTCTCTGTCTTGAAGACTACTGCTGTTTCTCCACCTGAGATTCAAACAGAGGTGGCAGGTATCGCCTCACTCCCCTCCTGTACAGAACCTGACAATGCTAGTTTTTCTGCACAAAGTCATTTAGTACAGACTGTCTCTTGTCTGCTGGAAGAGCATGATTTGGTGCTGCCAGCCCAGTGGGGCGATTGCGTAGCTCCCTCAGTCCCTAGTACAGATGGGGAAGGACCTCAGATGGAACCCTCAAAATTGTGGAGGCAATTCCATCACAAAGAGGGGACATTTTCAGGCATTATTCCTGCCCAACAAAAAAATGCAGTTCACCTTCAGTATCAGGGGGATTTGGCCCCCCCCCCAGATAGAATTTATGTGGGTAAAACTTTATTAAAGGAATCATTGTGATTTTTCTCCAACAAGATGTATGCATTGATTCATGCCTCAGGTGACTCTGTGTTTGATATCAGTTTTAAATCCCCGGTGGGGTTGGACCACTTTTGGACTGCCTATGAAAAAAAAATGTCATTCGGCCTTGTGGATCCCTTTTAGGGCTATCCCAATAATGAAGTCACTAGTCTTAAACAACAATGATGGACTTACAGTATGATAGGGTGTCCTCTCTTTTATATGAGCATTTTTGCCAGCTGCCATTCAAGAGTACAACAAAGATCAATGGATTCTTTATGTACTGCCCATGGACTACAAGAATCTTCCATGTTGGGTATTCTGGAAGAGGTGGCCAGTTATATGGACCGGATATATTCTGCCCAACCTGTCACTGACTCTATGATTTCTGAGTTGCTGGCTCCATGTCTTAGTCACTATAAAGGCATTGCAGTATCTGATATTCAATACTGGTTGCAAAATAAATGTGCTGTGCTTGGAGACCCCTCCCCAATCTTAGATGATGAACATCTTTGGACGGAGGGCTGGAAGTTTAAGGTGCACCTCCATATGGGGGCCCATGGTACGCAACATTTACCAAGTGCTTTCTTTTTAGGCGCTGAAAGAGGTAATGGTTTCTATCAGGGGCAGCCCAAGACTTGTTTTCACTGTGGATCTCACCTGCACCTGAATAATGCTTGTGACAGAGTGAGATGTTCATTGTGTTTGGAACTTGAACATACTAGCATAGACTGTACTAATGATTCCCTGTGTAATCTGTGTGGCAAACAGGGGCATGTTTATCATATGTGTGAATGGGCAGCACATAACAGGACAGATAAACCGAATCAGGAAGTGCTTATTGAAAAAACTCAGAAACTGAGTATTGAGACCCAACAACAGATCCGGGCTCGAAATATAGCCGGAACATCCTTAGACCCTGTTACAGAACTGGTGCCAGTACTTTCTGTGGTGCTTGTGTCTCCCCTGCTGGATGGAGTACCCCCCCATCCCTTTTGGCAGCCTTCGGTTGCTACATCCTCTGACACTGCAGACGTTGATGTGGGGCCAGACCCACACCAGCAGGCAACAGACATGGATACCATGGCAGAGGTGGAGTCATCCACTGGTACTTTGCCTGATAAAGGTGGAGAAGAGCCCCATACTTTGCCCCCACCTGAATCCACTGTTGTGGCTTCCAAAAAAAGGATGATGAAAACTGCTAACCCCAAGGCTAAACTATCAAAATGGGGAAAAAATGTAATACCTGTGCCCCTCTCTAATGCCTTTGAAATATTGCAAGTTCCGGACTCGGATCTGGGGGACAATTCTGAATCCTCTTTGACCCTGTCCTCTTTGAAAGTGCAGTCCTTGGAGTCTGATGATGATTGCATGGCTGCTAAGTCACGGCTTTTAGAACAAAAAGAAAAACATTCTGATGCCATGCCAAGATGCAGTGCATGTATAGGCAAACAGACTGAAACTTGAACTGATGATTTGTGCACTGCTTTATGTTTCTTTCTGCTCTGTATATTGCCTTTAATTCCTGTATATGACAGCACAGCATGCTTATGTTGTAGTCACATTAAATATCAATAGCATCAGGAATGGGAAGCGCCGTCTTCTCACATTTAATGATTTACGTGATAATAAAATTGACATTTCTTGTTTGCAGGATGTTAGGTTGTATACAATGAATGACATGGAGCAAGCTCGAAAGTTGTTGTGTTGGGGCCTTGCGTTCTTCTCCTTGACTTTGGAAAGATGTGGAGGAGTGGGAGTTTTATTCTCTGGATGGGACTATTGTATTACGAAGGTATTGGACATTTGTCCGGGGCGGGTTATGCTGCTTGATTTTCATAGACATGGGTTGCAGTGGAGTTTAATTAACTTATATGCACCACAAACTAAGAAGGAAAGGGTGGAATTGATTAAGTGTATTACATCATATTTATTTACCTCTCGCATAGTAGTTTGGGCAGGAGATTTCAATTGTGTTATGTCAGCACAGGATAAGAGTATAAGACTCTCAAAAACCTACTGTGACTCAGGGGCCTTGGAGACAGTAGTATGTCAAGTGGGTCTAATGTATGCCTATAGACAAGTGCATGCTGAAGGAGGATACACCTATTATAGAGCCAAACTAGCCACAAGAATTGATTATGTCTTTGTTTAACCCAATTTTACTGTACAACAAGCATTTACAGTCCCAATGGAAACCTTGGATCACTTAATGATTAAAGTTAGGTTATCAATGGGGGACAGTATTAGATGAGGGAAAGGGAAGTGGAAATTAAATAATACGCTGCTCCTTGAACAAAGGTGTATTGATCACGTGGTAGATTTTTTGTGAGCAAAAAAAACAGTTCTGTGTTTAACAGACAATGGTAGTAGGTGGTGGACACAATCCAAATTAGATTAAAAAGTGCTGCTCCATTCTTTTTCCTTTCAGAAACAAATGGATAAATATTTGAAATATTTGAATTTGAAAAAGCATTACATGAATGTTGTTTCTTATTTGAATGAAGGACTAGGGGAATATACTGAACAGATACATTGTCTTAAACAACAATGATGGACTTACAGTATGATAGGGTGTCCTCTCTTTCAAATGAGCATTTTTGCCAGCTGCCATTCGAGAGTACGACAAAGAACAATGGATTCTTTATGTACTGCCCATGGACTACAAGTATCTTCCATGTTGGGTATTCTGGAAGAGGTGGCCAGTTATATGGACCGGATGTATTCTGCCCAACCTGTCACTGACTCTATGATTTCTGAGTTGCTGGCTCCATGTCAGATCACAAAGATCCCACAGGAGGATCTGGATTGATTAATTGTTCCAATTTCGGCACAGGAAATTATAGATGCAGTTTGTTCTTTAAATGCTAATACGACCTGTGGACCGGATGGACTGACTTCGGAATTTTATAAAACTTTTCTGGATGCCTTGGTGGATGTTTTACTGATAGTGGTTAACCAAATTTTAAATAATCAAGAAGTTGCACCTCAGTTTGGTTTGATGATTCAATTGTTTATTTAAAAATCTGGTGATAGATGACAGCTTCAGAATTGGAGGCCATTAAGTCTTATGAATACGGATGCAAAGATTTTGATGAAGATTTTGGCTAAACATTTGGGGACTGTAGCTCCCTTAGTTATTGAAAGAAGTCAAGTGTGTACAATGAAGGGCTGGAACATAAATGATAATTTGATTTTGCTTAGAGAAGTGGTGTCCTTAGGGCATCAAAATAGGGTTAAGAGTTATTTGGTGAGTTTGGACCAGGAAAAAGTGTATGATAAAATTTCCCATCTTTATTTAAGACATGTTTTGGAAGCATATGGTATTCCTAAGACATTTGCTGGGTGGATCCAGAAATTATATGGTATTGCCTCAACTTTTCCTATTATTAATGGACATAGAAGATGGGTGGTGCATGTTTCTAGAGGTGTTAGACAAGGGTGCCCAATGAGCCCTTTACTATATGTTTTTTGTCTAGATCCATTGTTGAAACATATACAGAAAAATAATGAAATATATAGTGTGGACATCAGTGGTGTGCCTGCCTTGACAAAAACCTTGGCAAATGTGGACGATTTTTGCCTCTTGGTGGGTGATATTCGGTCGGTGGAGAAGGCTTTGGATACTGTTCAGCATTATTCTAGTTTGACTGGTTCCTCATTAAATACAAATAAATGTGGGGGATACGTGTTAAGTGCAAATACTGCACAGATTGACATCATATGGGATATTTTATGACTAACAAGATCCTAAAGATGCTGGGAGTTTACTTTGGAGATCCTGATATGGTAAAATTAAACTGGATGTCAAGACTGGAGCAATGTGATCAGAAGGCCTAGGTTTGGAAAATGTGGCAACAATGTAAAAAGAAGAAAGTTTCACAAGTGCACACTTTTTGCCTGCCACAGTTGTCATATTTGAGTGCTGTTCTCCCCAGCTCATGTGATGTTTCTATTTTAAGCATGATATTTCAGTTGATTTGGGGAAGTAGACTGAATTTGATCAAGAGAGAAGTACTGTATAGGGAAATTAGATATGGTGGCTTATGATTGATTAATTCCATCAGCTACTGCCATAGTATTTTCCTTTTTAATATGTTCTCGGCCTTTATGAGACCTGGCCAGGTGGACTGGAAGTGGGTGGCAGGGTTCTGGATCGTCCCATTGTTGGAAAGATGGGGCCAGGGACCCCTAGTAGGTAAAATAAAAGATGTTGGGCCTAGTTTTCTGCTTTCTTCATTACAGAAGCTTAGGAAATGTCAGAATGAGACGTGACCTGCAGAAACTTGAAGAATGGTCAGGGTTTGGCAGTTGAAATTCAATGCAAAGAAGTGCAAGATAATGCATATGGGGCACAAAAACCCTGGCACAATATATCAGTTGGGGGGTGAGGATATAGCATGCACCAAGCAGGAAAGGGATCTTGGGGTTGTCATCTCTGATGACCTCAAGGTAGGGAAACAATGTGACAAGGTAGCAGGTAAAGCAAATAAGATGCTGGGATGTATAGGCAGGGGCATCGCCAGCAGGAAAAGGGAGGTCATAATTCCGCTATACAAGACACTAGTGAGGCCCCACCTGGAGTACAGTGTACAGTTCTGGAGACTATACCTACGTAAGGACATAGACAGGGTAGAGAAGGTTCAGAGGAGGGCAACAAAGATGGTGCATGGATTGCATCACAAGTCCTATGAAGACAGGTTGAAGGAACTGAACATGTACTCCCTGGAGGAGAGGAGGGAGAGAGGGGATATGATAGAGACATACAAGTATCTTACAGGGAGGAACAGGGTGCAGGAAAACACTATTTGTAAGCGAAAAGATGTTCCAGGACTAGAGGGCATGGGATGAAGTTGGAGGGAGGATGATTCAGAGGAAACATGAGAAAGAATTTCTTCACAGAACGGGTGGTGGACAAGTGGAACAGCCTGCCAGAGGAAGTGGTGGGGCTGAAACAATCATGGGATTTAAGAATGCATGGGATAGACAAAAAGGAATTCTGGAGGTCAGGGGTAAGGGGCAACAGACTTCTAGGAAAACAAACTGAACTTACAAGCTCAAATGGGCAGACTGGGTGGGCCATAGGCCCTTATCTGCCGACACTGTCTATGTATCTATGTATCTATGAAATGATCCCTGACCAAGTCACAGGTTTCTGTGGTGGATAGGAAGATATTGTATACGGCAATACAATCTTTCAGTTTTCAAGTCCCTATTATGTATAAAGATATGCACCTATTTTTTTTATCCAGAAATTGAGGCTTGTCTACCTAATGCTCGGACCCCACCCAAGATGTGGGATATGCTTTGGTTGAGTACTCATGGAAGGTTGGGGGTAAAGGGAAGTTCTAAGCATAAGAGAATGGAGGAGAGAATGTGTCCCAGAGAATTGTATAGTTTACATGTTGAGACTCAGGAGCATTTTTTCATTCACTGTCCATATGCACAAGAAGTTTGGCAGATTATTGTGGCTATATGGTAGAATCCTGGTTGGCAAACAGTTACTTATGAAAATGTGATTGTTGGGAAGCTGGACTTTGTTTATAATGTGGATCCCAGCACACTGCGTTTAAGTTTTACATGTATTAAGTTCTTTATGTGACAGGTGAGATGTAAGTTTGTTCTTCAACAGAAACAAATTTGCTTACAATTACAGGTTGACCTAACTGAGAAAGAGATTAAAAACCAAACAAATTTTGACAAAGAACGTATGTCCTGGGAACAATGGAAAAAAAGATGGAAGGGAAGTATGGTGCCATTTCTGGGGCGAAAGTCAAATTTTTGTTTTCATTTCTGGATTATTCCTACTGGCACTGATGGGTGTGGGGGTGTTGTGGTAGGTATCGGGTTCACTGACTATTTGCATTTACACTGTTCATATCGAAGTGTTCTTTTTTTTCTCCCTTATTGTTTTTAGGAGGGTTATGACATATTTCTGATGTTTTTTCCCCTTATTAGTCATCCTTTGTGGGTTTTGTTCCTTATTTACTTCTGTCTGTATCTTAGATGTTGTTGGTTGTAATATAATGGATGCCTTCTGAATTCTGTACCAGTTTTTTTTTTAATTGTAATAAAAATTCCCCTACTCTTTGTTGTTGTAACATTTTATTTATTTCAGAAAGGAAATGTTGGCTTAACATACATCATTAAGGCCAAGGTCATCATGTAATCTGGCATTGTACAAATGCATAAAACCAATAAAGGGCAAAGGCAAAATCCACAATTTACAGATATTGGTGTGCACAGGTTGGATTGCCATTAAGGTTACTTACATCATATCTGCCAAGTAATATGGATACAGAGCTTACCAACACCTATCTCTTACCACCAATAAGAGGGGATGGAGGTGTATAGAAATAAGTGTTGTAGCAAGGGTGAGTGGGAAGGAGATAACCTATGAATGACTGCATTAATATCTGGGTGTGTACCCCTTTATTGTACTCACCAGAGAGAGAGGTCTCTTTTGACATTCTTGCTGAACATAGGCACAATTGACAAAATCTCTTTAAGGAATCCAGTCAAGCAAATTTTGTTTCAAGGCAGCAGGAGAAGAGTTGAGCCACCAGTGTATATATGTTCTGCAAAAGTCATGTTTAACCTGGAACACAGACAGAATACATCACAAGAATTCTAGTTCTTGGCATGAGCTGCAGTTCTAATGATAGGTAAAGAAGTCAAGCCATTATATAGATATAGACAGTTACATAAAGAACAAGCATAGCTATAGATATCCAGGTGTCTTGAGCTATAGTTCTATTGGGCTTAGATATTGAGGGGGGTTGGCTAGTAACTAGTGATTGAAAACACTGACCTAGCACAAGGTGGCATACTCAAGTAAAATCCAGTAGGGACAGGGATTGTTCATCCTCCACCTGTCTAGGGTGAAGATATCTGAGATAAGGGATCCAGCAACATCTAAATGAGGAAATCTGGTATGTTTGGAGGTGAGAAAATCTATCTAGTTTAGCCAGAGTTGAGAGAGGGGCTAATACCTCCCCTGACTGTGGGAACTTGTGTGGATCTCCATTTGCTGAGCAGGGCTCTCTTGGTTTGTAAAAACAGTAGTATGAGCCACCTGTATTCCAGTAAGGGTAGTATAGGAAGGACACTGTAAACTCCCAGGAGGTAGAAAAGGGGGCTGAGAGGAATTTGATATTTTAACACTTTAGAAGCTGCCTCCTGTATTTCTTGCCACAGAGACTGGATCCATGGGCAAGACCACAATATGTGCAACAAATCCCCCCCGCCCCTTGACATCTCCAATGATGGTCTGACTCTAGAAGTTTGGCTTTATGAAAAACCACAGGGGTTTTGTACCATGAATTATCAATTTTATTTTGAATTAATCGTGATCTAGTATCCCTAAACAGCTGTGTGTATTCTTCCAGGCCTGATCCCAGGCCAGAGAAGAAATAGGAAGTTGTAGCATGTTTCCCATTTTTGCTTAGCTGCTTCAGATTGGGAGGGTAAAGTATCCCTAATCAGAACATATATTTGACCTGCCAGGCCCTTTGGGTGTTGCAGCTAGGAGTGTAGAGCCGAGGGAGTATTAGTTGTCATGGGTGGACTTAGGTAGTGGCGTATTGCTTCTTTGAGTTGGAGGTATCTCCAGAAGTCCAACTGGGGGATATCCCATAATCTCTGGAGGGACTGAAATGTATGGAGAACCTTATGGTGAGGGTCCATTAGATCTCCGAGTTTATTGATACCTAATTTAGCCCAGTGTTTCCAGTAAACACAGGCTCCTCCTATCTTAATGGAGGGGTTTTGCCACAAAAAATGTGAGAAAGTGGGAGAGGGATCATTTTCAGTTTCCGATGAGTGGCAAACCAGTTGGTTCTGAAACCTCTACTGTAGGAAAAGACTCACCTAGGTTAGGTCTGTTGGCAGGCTTATATTTGGTGGTGTTATCTGACATCAAGAGTGAAGAGGGGTGTACAGGTTCTGTAACATCTAATTCAATTTGGAGCTATTGTGGGGAAAGTGGAGGAAGGGGGAAGGGGGCTGCAGCCATTTGAGAGTTTGGGCTGGAAGAAAGGCCTGTCAGTATCCTTCAACCCAGGGGATATTCCAGCACCCCTGTTCCCAAGGGGCCCTAAGCTTAGAGCGGCTATATCTGAGTTTGGAACCATCTCAAAGGAAGTCCCTAATTAATTTGTTAATAGGCATATACCAATGTTTGGGAACAGGAATGGGGATGTGCATGAGTAGGTAAAAGAGTTTAGGGGCTGAGAAGATTTTTATTGCTGCAATTTTTCCAGCCAGGGTAAGGTTGAGGAGTTTCCATCGGTCAAATTCTACCTTAATAGAAGAAAAAAGGGGTTGTATATTAACTTGCCAGAGTGTGTCCAGAAATGGGGTTAAGAGGATTCCAAGGTAGGTAATCCCTTTGGGGGCCCAAAGAAGGCCAACAGAGGTCACCATCTGTTGGGCACAGAGAGCATCTAGGGGCAGTAATTTGGTCTTGTTATGATTCAGCTTTAGGCCTGAGTATGTAGTAAAGACCTTTAAGAGTTGGAGCAAGGAGGGGTATGGAACCTTGATCATCTGCCAGGGGGAGGAGGAGGTCATCAGCGTACATCAGAGTTGTATATGTTGTACGTCCGACTGTGAGGCCCTCAATGTTCGGGTGACTTCGTATAGCACTGGACAGTGGTTCCACTGCCAGAACAAACAGGAGAGGGGAAAGGGGACAGCCCTGTCTTGTTTCTCACTCTGGTAGAAATGGTGGCAACAAGACCAAGTTTGTATTGACTCTGGCTGATGGGGAATCATATAGGGCTTGTATCCTTGAAATAAATTTTTCACTCACCTCAAAGTGTGCTAGGACTAGATATAAATAGTCCCATTCAACAGAGTTGAATGCTTTCTCAAAGTCCACTGCTACAGCATCCGCTAGAGTGGGAAGAGATCTAGAGAGCTGCATAAAGTGAAGATGTATAATGATTTGACATGTCTACAGGGTCTAATGAAGCAGTCTGGGTTGAAAGACGCTCAGGCTACTTTCATTAAGACACCTGCACATACTTACTTTAGAGGACTGTTATCTACTTGTATTGATTTTTGGTTTATTTCTAATGTGACACCCATTTCTTCTACTGAGACTGTTTTGATGGAAACAACTGACCATGCCCTAATAGGAATTATTATCTCCACCTCACCACCGAGGGTGGGTGGGAGAGGAGTATGGTGACTGAATTCTGGTCTTCTAGAAGACCATTGTATTTATCAGGAACTGCTTACTATCTTACAGGATAGATGGACAGTGGAGTTTCTGTATTACTCCCCTTTAGAATGGTGGGCCGACACTAAGCAGTTGATTGCTGCCTTCTTTCGGACTGCAGCTATGGAACGTAGTATTAGCCAGGAAAAACAATATGTTAAGTTTAGAACACAATTCCAGCAGTTCTTAACTGAGCAGATGGAAACAGGACAGGATAATAGGGAACAATTAAAAACTATTAAATAGGACATGTTTCAGTTTCAATATAATAGACAACATACTCTAGCATTGGAACAACGATTTGGAACTCAGGAGCCGAAAGCTCCAACTACCCTGTTTGAAGATTGTTGTGCTAGGGTTCAGCGTAATCACTTAATGGGAATTAAGAATCCTGCAGGGGCTTTGATCATGGAGAATATAAGTATTTTACAGGAAATGGGTAGACAAATAACTGAACAACAGGAATCTGGAGTTTCCCATCCTGAATATTTTGAACAGGTGTTACAGGCTGTTCAAGTTCCACAACTGAGCCAGGCTCAGGCAGATGGTCTTTTAATCCCCCTGACTCTTAGAATTGATGGACGCCATTAAGTCATTCAGGAAGGGGACAGCACCTGCATCCAATGGGTTACCTAATGAATTGTACTTGAAATCATTAGCATTAATTCCACTTGAACTGGGCACAATATTTCTGGCCTTTCTTTCTGAAGTTAGGCTGACTGACCAAATGTTTAAAGGTTTGCTTATATTTTTATATAAAAGGGGATAAAACTGACTTACAGAATTGGAGGCAAATTATTTTACTGAATATGGATTCTAAAATCTTAGCAAACATTCTCAGTTTACAACTTTCCCTGGTTTTACCCTTGATTACCCATCAGGCCCAGTTTATTGCTATTCCTGGGAGACAGATCACTGAGCCCTTGTTCTTACTTAGGACCTTGATAGAACAAGGGGTTCTGGGTAATTTTGAAGGTTTTATCATAAATGTTGATCAGCCTAGAGCATTTGACAATGTCTCCCATGTGTTTTGTGGGAGTGTCTAAAAATGTATGGATTTCCGCACCGGTTTCTTGCTTGGATGCAATTGTGTTATCACAAGGCTTTTGTGAAACCTTATGATAATAAATGGATAGGACAAATATGCATTATCAGGGAAGGGGTGCATCAGGGTTGCCCCCTAAGCCCCTTGTTGTATGTTATCACAATGGATTCACTGGTTAGGATTTTAATTTCCTCCCCCTCAGATTTTTGGTCTTGGCCATCCAGGTGGATTTCCTGTGAAGTGTATAGCTTATGCAGATGACCTCATTCTTATGGTTACTGATGCTGAGTCAGAGAGATGGGCTCTTAACCTGGTACAGTTCCTTTTGGCCATTGCAGGGGGGACAATTAATACAAGTAAAAGTAAATACATACCTATTGTTGCAAATCCCGAGACTCTGGTCTCGGTTGGAGGGGTTACGGTTGAGTTAGGACCCTATAAAATTTTAGGGGTTTACTTTGGTCAAGGGGATAAGTCTAGTTTTAATTGGGCTCTACAAATTGGGATGGGACAACAGCTTGTGTCAAAATGGAACTGGTGGCACATGAGTAAAATGAAAAGGGTATATCTGATTAAAACTTTTTTAGTACTCCTTTTCTTGTATTTGAGCTATGTATACCCTGTTCAGAAACAACTAGAAACTAGATTATATTATTGTTTCTTTTCATGCCTTTGGCGGCAGCAGTTTGAATCCCATTAAACGGGTATTACGATTTGGATAGGAAAGATGGGGGGGGGGGGAGTAAGGATGCTTTATCCTGCAGTTTTTTTTGCAGTATCTTTTTCTATGCCAATTTATCACTGGTACAGAATGGTTTGACCTCATGAGTGGTTTGGGTGGCTCCTTGGTTGGTTCAGGTTGTGCAAGACTGGGAAAATATGGCTTTTAGACATAAAAATAAGAGGACTCGAAAACGTAACTCTGTGTGGATGGAGTGTTTTGATAATTAAAAAAAATGGAATATTTCACAGCCTTTGTTGTTGTTGACTCCTCAGAGACTTTTGTACAAATTGATAGTGGGTAATTATTTTTTGGAACAGCCTTTTCATGATTTACTGGTTTCTGAACAGCAGGCAATAGTGCATCTTGTGGGATATGGTCTGGTTGAGGGTCCACAATAGAATTAATGTGAAAGCTAACGAAAAGCATAAGGAGTTGGCTGAACAATATTGTAACAGGAAGCACTGTAAGCAGGAGCTCGAGACCATGGAGTATCTTTATTTTTTATGTCCTTATGTTACTTTAGTTTGGATGGAATTATCCCAACAATGGCAGTCAGATATGTGGCTGTACATGTCTCCAGCTTTATTGTTTAAAGGGGGTTTTCCTGTAGGGTGGGTACGTTATGATAAGGGTTCCTTAAGGGTATTGATGGCGTGTTTTGTTTATTGGATCTGGCAGGTACGCTGTAGATTAGTACTTCAGCAGCACAAAATATCACAGAATGAATTACTTCAGCTCATTCAGACTGATTTGCGTGAATTGAAGTACTTGGACTATAAGCTATTGCACAGGCAATTATGGCATACCCTGTGGGGTGCCTTTAAATAGCTGCGTTAATGGTACATTTTTCTGGATTACTTATTGCTGGTTGTGAAGTTTGCGCTACCCATGATTTTGCCATTCCCTGTGCCACCTCCAATACTTTTCGGGGTGGGGGGTGGAGGACGTCTGACATGTATCTATTACTATGTATATT
Organism: Neoceratodus forsteri; assembly: GCA_016271365.2. Classification (NCBI taxonomy): domain Eukaryota; kingdom Metazoa; phylum Chordata; order Ceratodontiformes; family Ceratodontidae; genus Neoceratodus; species Neoceratodus forsteri. The sequence goes on from CM057453.1 coordinate 930,882,876, forward strand.
TTTTTGTTTCTTAGGTTTTTGATTATGGTGCTTTCCATGGTTTTAACATACTTCTTTTACCTGTTTTTTTCAATAATTTATTTTGATATACTTTCATAGTATGATGTAATACTATAAGATACATTTGGCCTTGCTGTCATTGATGTTTATCCCTTAAAATGGTCCCTTACTCCTCTTTGGGTGAGGGAAGAGTTATTATTATGGCTCTACAGTAATATGTAATTGTTTTCCCTTACAGAACAATTGCTATCTAGAATATTTCAGAGATTTTCAGGGGACATGGATGAAAAAATACTTCATTTTCTTTGCTTTATGGTACTAATTCTGTTTTATATAGATCATTGGGGCTTAGCTTTTTAGTTTCATGGGGCATTTTATGGATGTATGATAGAAATACAAAATGTTTGTGTTAGTTTTATATTTCTTTTAAGTGTTTCTTGCTGTATACTGTAATACTGTTGATATGATTTGTTTTTGATATTTAAATAAACAATTCCTCTACTCTTTTCGAGAAGTGCTATGGGATCTTTAATGTCCGCCTGAACAACCACCAGAACAGACAGACGGGACCTCAGTTTAATGTCTCATCCAAAAGATGGCAGCTCAGGAGTGCAACATTCCCCTCATGCTGCACTGCAGTGTCAGTATTGGGATATTAACCTAAGTGCCTGGTGTGAGAATAGAACCCATGGCCATCTGATCTCCTGGCTTCAGAGGCAAGTGTGCAACCTGCTGAGCCACTGACACTCCGTGACCTGTGTTACAGCCAATCAGAGTCCTAGGAGCCCTAAATGACTGCAGCTATGGCTCCTGGGAAGGAGAAGAAGAAAATGTCTTGGAACCAATACAAGGAATCAATCAGGCGTCGAATGTGCATGATGAATATTAGTTTACAGATGAATAGTGATGTTAGCCAGCCAGAGACTGTCATTATGTTCGGAAACCCTGAGGACAGATTCAGTTGAGTTCAGTTTGGCAGAGTCCTATCCTGAGGAGGCTCAATGATGGTGCTCCAGAGAGGTGAAGAAGGCCTGCCTGGGAGCTTGCACAGCCACCAGTCCAGTAGGATATTGTGTTGCCTTTTAATATCTGGAAGGAGCTGCTTCAGAATCAAAGTGTAGATTTGCTGTCCAGAGGCAAGAAAGTTATCTGAGAGGTTCCCAAGGGAGAGGACACCTTTCTGCAATCTTCAAGTGAAGAAGAAGACCTGCCTGGGTGTTTGCACAGTCACTAGCCTAGGAGGTGCTTTGTGCTGCTCTTTGTTGCCTTACAGTGGTTGGACGGAGTTATCACCAGAATTAAAGTGTCCTTTTTCTGACTATTGTCAAGGAATTGTCCGAGAGTTTCCAGAAGGAAAGGAAAACCTGCTGCGATGCCTGAAAGAAGTATGGAGGCCTACTTGGAGGCTTGCACATCTAAAGAGCCAAAGAAAGCTTAATGTTTTCAATAGTTGGAAAGATAAAGTGAGAAGATTCATTCTTCTGTGCCAGTCTAAGTCTTTAACGTGAAAGGATTCATTGTACTGTGCAAGTCTGAGTATTTAAAGTGAGCAGATGAATGCTAGTTTCTTTCCCCAGTCTGAGCATTTAAACTGGAAGACGAAAGCTGTCTGCTGTTCAAGTCTGAACCTGTAGTGTTTGAAGCCGAGAGAGGCTGTTAATTAACATTAAGATTAATCTTGCCTTTTATCACTTCTTCTCCCAGAGCCTTCCCTTTGTTCTTTTCCCACATATATATTCCTTATTTTACCTCCCCTCCACACTAAGTTTGATTTTTTCTCTTTTAGATATTTCCTGAAGAAGACCTAAGGTCAAAACATGGATTTTTAACTCTATTTTCTATTTTCAACTTACATTTAATATTACCATTTTGTTTTAATATCACAAAATGTTAACCTGTCACTCAGGTACTTGGGAATGAGACCCAGTCCAGATTTGTATGCAAATGCACTAGTGTGTATATCCCTCCTAGTGCCAGGAAGACCCGACCTGAAGATAGATGTAGATCACAGTGATGGGTGGTTATAGGACATTTCAAAATTAATCTAGCCAGTGTGGCTGAAGCCATTTACAGGCAGATGATCCTGAATATCTGAGAGAGAGTGACTGCCACCCAAGGACAGTCTGGGGAATCAGCCTAGTAGTGTCACTGCTAGGCATTGCCCATCATTCCCCCTGAGACATGTGGCTCGGGTCCCCATCACTGCCTGTTCCAGCTCTGTGACAATGCAAAAAGAAGATGACGATCTGCCAGAGAAGCTGAGAGGTTCCAGCCTGTTAAAGCTGCAACAGCCTGCTGCTGAGAAGGCCCAAGCTGCAAGTGATGCAGAGATAAGGCCCAAGCTGCAAGTGATGCAGAGATAAGGTCCAAGCTGCAAGAGCCTGCAGCTCATCTCAGCCATTTGAGTTACCAAGTTTCTATTGATTCCAACCACCCAGAACCACAGTCTGAAAACCATCAGTTCTACAAGCCAAGAGACTGTTCTACAAAGCCATGAGTAATTCAGGGTTCACCCTGCATCTGAGGAAACTGTTCATAGTCGCCACCAAAGTTTCTGAATTTAGCTACTTAGCCAAAAGTTGTGACGTTTTATCAACTAGCTATTGCAACAGTGCAAAGGGGTCTGAATGTAAATTGTTTCCAAAAGTGTACTGACACCGGCAAACCAGCTGCACTGCATCAGACCTGCAACTGCTCCAACTGGGAACCCAAAGAGACAGACGGAACTCCCTAAGTTGACCCTGGGGAAGGCTGGTACAAGTTGTGGGCTGGGTAATGTTTTAGAATAAGTAGGCTGATACCTTCTCTGATGTATATGCCAGTAGGGGGTGGGCACTGAGAATGTTCCTGGGATATAGACAAAGGAATTGATTGGTGTTTGCAAAATGCTAAACCTGAAAGTTAATTATCTCTGTCATCCTTTTCCCCTTTTCCTAACCCTACCCCATGTAAATAAATTGTTGGTCAACCTTTTTATAAATATCTCATGAGCACGGTATTAGCAAGCATGTTATTAGCTATAGTCTTTAATTGCATGTATATTGAAATATGGTTTAGGTTTATGGAAATCCATGTGTGGGGTGACTGTGAGGTGAGGTGGGGAGGTATAGCAACTCAGGGGGTTGTATCACTGAAACATCTGGCCCATTATAAATTACTCTGGGTGGAGGCACCATGTTATTTAATTATATCTTGGAAAGAACCCCTATTCCACCAGAACAAAACCCCAGGCTACTCAATCTAGTTTGAGGCCACCAGGCAAGGGTTGGACGTTTGCTAAACAGCACCTGGGTTACAATATTTTAAGCAAACATCACTTGATGGGAAATACTAAATTCACTCATTGGGTCTCAAATACTGTAGTACTCATTGTTCAAGAGTGTAGAGTTTGCTGTAAAGGTTTAAGACTGGCATGAGCTTGCTTGAAAGACATCACTCATTCATTGATGTCAGAAGCTGTCTCATTGACACTGACTCGGGGGGACTCAGTACTGCCAATTTTTATAAATGACACCTACTCTGTCAAAATATGTTATTTAAACCAGAAAACAACACAGTAGACATATGTATTGATGTTTAAACACTAATTTGTATTCCACTGCTATTGATGACAGCTGTGGCAGCAAAAATGTTTTGATTATATTTGCCATTGATCTTTAAAGAGTGCTGGAGAAAAGCTGCAGGAGGGAGGTAATTTCTGGTGAAGCACCATGGTCCTCAAATACATTGACAGAGACAGTGGCTTTCAAAGCCTTAAGCCCTAAAAGAATAACTTAGAGACAAGCAGGTCCCATAATCTGACTTTCAGAACAAAAGACCAGAGAGACAACATGAAGGTCTTTGGTGGAGTGACAATAATGTTGACTGCCTGCTAGTAGATACTGTAGCAGAAGTGATGATGTGTGAGGGTTCAAGGGCAAGACAGAATAATGATACGTTCTCATCTCTGCATCTCACTTGTCCCATTGAGGTTCACTGAAGATACATATTTGGAATGCTGGAGGAGCGTAAAGCAAAGCAGGTGGAGCCTTAAACCTGTGATGATAGGAGGTGCAAAGCTGGTGGAGCTGCCCTCAGTAGAGTATGTTTGATATGACTTTGCAGATGAACTGCCACAATGAATGTACTGTGTCTCTGATCTCAATGGAAATAAGGATGGACTTCTACAGTGTAAATAAAATGCAATGTATGGTGCACTACCGTTACAAGTGTTATTTGCTGGGTCCCAGGATGTGAACATCCTAGCCCTTTTTTAAAGCCAGGATCCAGGAAAAAACAGACATTTTTCATTGTGCAACCCCTACACAGGAATAGGCAGGGGCATCACCAAAGTGACCGCCCACCTCTACTGGTGATCTAGGCAGGGTATCCTTGGACCAGGGGTCACAGGATTAAAGGGGTAAAATTATTGATTAAAAATAAATCAAATAGCAACCTATCAGTCAGAGTGACTCTGACCAGTCTCTAGCTGATTAGTTGAAAGTCCATTGGAGCAGATTACTCCACTGTACTCTCTAGTTTTCCTCAGATAAAAAGCAAAGTAACTGACATTCAAGCACTTAAAGAGAAAAGCTGAGGATCTCAGTGTTTTCAAGTTGTTCCAACACTTCCTTCAAGTATTTTATTTTTGTTTGCTAATAAGGATGTGTTGAAACATTAGAGAGAGAGAAAGAACAAAAAAAAAAAAACAGAAATACCCTTTTAGCACATTACGAATGTTTCCATGCAGGACATTTATTACCTCTTCATTTTTGCCTTCTGAAACAGGACTGTGAAGATATATATATAAACCAGTGAACAGTTGGGCTTGTTCATTATGAAGGCTTCACAGTTCTGAATATGCTGTTATACTGTACAACGTCTTAGGTACTATAGCAATGAATGGAAGAGTTTACATCAACCCATTGCACATGTTCTAATGTATCAAAACCATTGTGCACAGTATATGTAAAGATTCACTAGGTTTTTGTATATCATTCTTGTACTAATACACATAGTTTGAAAATCATCTGATAAATACATGTGTAACCCACCCTTTGTAGGAAGGTCGTGGTTTAGTTATTTATTTATTTCAAAAGTTTTACCAGGAAAGACGTACTGAGCTGAGTACAGCTAATTTCCAGAAGCGTCCAAGGCAAGGGGAAGAGGAAGCAATAGATGGACAAAAAACAATGAACAAGTGGTTCAAGTGCAAATTAGAACATAGTATAACAAGCAGCATCGATATTGGCCTGACACCAGTTATACAAGCTAAGCCTGGAAATAGCAGAGGATACATGACAACATAAGGTAAGTGGTTAATATTTCACAAGACCAAATTTCTTCTCTAAGAGAGGGCTGAAGTCAGAAAGTTCTGTTCTGTGTAACAGATTAACCAGGAGCCCCAGGCAAGAAAAGGGTTGGCACGGCCCAGTGAGGGTACAGACAGGGGAGCCTAAAGAGAATTGCCAGTTCAGAGTTAGGGAAACAGAGCTAGAGAGTTCTAGCCCAGCAGGAGTGTGCCCCTGGACTAATTGTGACTTTTGAGGGTACCTTCTAGGCCTTGTTGGGGGTGACACTGTAGATCCTGGCCTGGGATGTGGAACAGGCCTCCCTTTGGGTCCAGTTTCTTTTTGGACTGGGAAGAGGAGTGCAACGACTGCTGGTATATGGCCTGCAATTAGAGTTCCTCCTCAAGGGGTTAACTTGAATGGCTGTACCGGTTACCATCTCAGCCCATCCACTTGAAGAAATTTTTCCAGATCAGTTACCTCTTTCCACTCACTGCAACAATAAAAAGAGTTCCAATGTACAGTATCTGCTTCTATGCTCCCCATGAGTTGAAAGCAACAGTAGATGCCCAACCGTGAAGGGATTCAGACTGTGATGGAATGGAGTTGTTAGCAATTTGTAAACAGTTCTTCAAACAAAGACTGAACCAGCAATCCCAGGTGTTGGCTGTAGTTAAGATTCAATTTTATCATTACCAGATTTCACCTCTTTCTTGAAGCTGAAGATGTGAAAGCAATGATACAGCTCTACATTGTCTCAAGTAGTGTAACATACTCTTCTGAATCAGACACCTGCAGATGGCATGTACATAAATTAACTTTTTATGCCTTAAATCATCTTTTGGTGAGTGGTTACAAGTTCCTATGCACCTTGTGGGTCATATCTCATTCTCATTGGAGGATGGTTCTGCTTAGGGTAACATGATGTCTCTAAGTACCACTGGTACTTTGATTATTTTTGTAGTACATAGGTGCTGGGGTGGTTGTTCTCCTATGTTGGGAAGCTGGTCAGGGTTACCTTTTTCTTAAATATACACAGATTAGGAAAGGGCATGGTAATCTTTAAAACCACTTTCTACTTTTGAATCTGAGAGTACTGTTTGTTACCTTACTTTCCCTCCCCAGGATATGGAGCTCTCAAATCCAGGTCTCATCTGCATATTTTCTAATGGAGCTGCAATCAATCAATGTGGATATATCAACCAAATGTTGTCACTTTAATTTCTGAATGACATGTTAGGAAAAGTGACGTATTTGCCTGGGTCAAAAGCCTACAGTCTATGCACTGGAAACACAATTCTTGAGCACTGACCATAGAAACATAGACAGTGATGGCAGAAAAAGACCAATGGTCCATCAAATCTGCCCATTGGGCCCTACATAACCCTGTGATCTAGTGTTGATACAGGGGTTTAACCCTCCCTATCAGTCTTCCTATTCCTTTCCCTGGTTTCACCTGTACAAGTAAGCACTATTCATTTTGCTCTGTCCGAAGCCCATTTGAAGTTCCCCATGGTTTTAGTTCCCACCACCTCGGTCGGCAAGCTCTTCCATGGTTCCACCACCCTTTCAGTAAAATAATACTTTCTTGCATCCCTTCTGAACCTTCTTTCAGCTTCCAGTCATGCCCTTGTGTTGTCAGACTGGTGTTCCTGCCAAATAATTTCTTGTAGTTCACTTTGTTTATTCCTTTCAGGAATTTGAAGGTTTCTATCATATCCCCCTCTCTCCCTTCTGACCTCCAGCGAGTACATGTTCAATGCCCTAATGCATTCCTCATTGGACTCCCCCCACTAGCCTTGTATCATCTTCATCACCCTACGCTGTACCACCTCTAGCATATCTTTATCCTGTCTAAGGCGAGGGCTCACAACTGGACACAGTACTCCAAGTGTGGCCTCTGCAAGGATCTATAGAGGGAGACTATCACTTCTTTCTTTCCAATATCAGTACCCCTGCCGATACACCCCACCATCTTGGTTGCCTTACTACAATTCTTGTTGCATTGGCTACCCTGTTTAAGGGTGTCACTGATGACAACTCCTCTGTGCATTAGTGAGTGAAGGAAGCAAAGGGGGGAGTAGCTAAGCTTCAAGGAGCCAGGCAGCAGATAGTGGAGGGAGACAGAGAGAAGGAAGTGATCCTGAATGAATATTTCTGTTTAGTCTTCACTGTCGAAGTGCATGGGCAGGGCCCACGCTAGAATTGAAAGGAACAGAGGAAAATGAGGTAAACATCAGTCTGTTCACACAGGAGAGAGTCCTAGAAGAGCTTGCAAAGTTGAAGGTGGACAAAGCCTCATATCCAGATGGAATACATACCAGGGTCTTAAGGAACTGAGAATTGAACTGGCAGCCCCTCTGGCAGCCCTGTTCAGTGAGTCCCTAGACACTGGAGTGGTCCCACAGGACTGGAGAAGGGCAAATGTTGTCCCTCTTCACAAGAGCGGTAGTAAAGAAGATGCAGGGAACTACAGACCAGTTAGTCTAACCTCTGTAGTAGGAAAGATAATGGAGACATTCCTCAAGGAAAGAATAGTGGAGCACTTAGAAGTCATGGGGATGTTGGATCCCAGGCAACATGGGTCCACTACAGGACAATCCTGTCAATCTAATCTAATAGATTTCTTTGACAGGGTGACAAAGGTAGTAGACCAGGGGTGGGTGGGGTGGCTGTAGACATTGCCTACTTAGATTTCAGTAAAGCCTTTGATATTGTCTCACATAGGAGATTGGTCAACAAGCTAGGAAGCCTGGGGATGGGACACAAGGTGGTAAACTGGATTGAAAATTGGTTAATGAACCGACAACAGAGGGTAGTGGTAAATGGAACCCAATCAAAGGAAAAGAAGGTGACCAGTGAGGTACCTCAAGGGTCAGTTCTGGGGCCAGTCCTCTTCAATGTCTTCATCAGTGACATTGCAGATGGGTTGGAGGGAAAGGTTTGCCTGTTTGCGGATGACACCAAGATCTGCAACAGGGTGTATACCCTGGAGGGGGTGGAAAGGATGAGAAAGGACTTGGAATGGTTGGAGAGATGGTCAGATGCATGGCAACTAAGGTTTAACGCAAAGAAATGTAAAATCATGCACTTGTGGAGAAGGAACACTGGAGCAAGCAACAGGTTAAGGGGAGAGCTGTTGGCAGTTGCTAAGGAAGAGAGGGACTTGAGAGTTATAATCATAGATGTCCTGAAGGCCACAAGGTAGATGGCCAAGATGGTGGGGAAGGCCACTGGGATGTTGGAGTGTACTGGAAGGGGAATCACAAGCCGAAGGAGGGAGGTAACAGTTCTACTATACAGGACCCTGGTGAGGCCTCACCTTCAGTACTGTATCCAGTTCTGGAGGCCACACCTTCTTTCTTTATTTATTTATTGAAAAGTTTCACCAGGAAGGATACACTGAACAACAAGTTAATCATCTCACGGTGCATCCTGGGGGAAGGGTAACAGGAGAAAAAACTTTACATACATAAAACTACAAATACATACAACCAACTAAAATTAATACAGTTTAAATGGTGATGTGAGACACAGTAATATCATAACAGGTTACTTAAATAACTGTACATAAAGCAATGTTCAAATAAGTGCATTAGTGAAAATACATTCGTTGACAACTTAAAGGAACAGATTAGTTCAACCTGTTAGAGTGTCAGCTTATCTGAAAGGGCTAAGGTAGATCAGTGGATTGTTGTACAGGGCAGGTGAAACAGAGCAGAGAAGGGAAACGGCAGAGGGATTAGATTCAGGTACAGTTTACTGAGAGGAAGTTGTTTAGGGCTAAAGATATGGAGTAGGGGGAGGATGATAAGCATATTTTAGGGGGGAGGGTGTTCCATAGCTTAAGGAAGTGATGCGGGAAAGCCAACTGGTCTACAGTAGTCGTACAATTAGGAATTACAAATAGTCGAGAATCATATGATCTAAGACAATGGTCCAGAGGAGGTAGAATAGATAATAAGGAAGAGAGAGAGATAAGGAGGGAGAGCCCCAAACCAAAATTTTGACATGAATTTGGCACAGCGGAGAATTCAGTGATTTTCTGGAGAAGACAAGGACAGATAGTGATAGAGGGTACAGTGATAGGTGAAAGACAGGGAGTCTGGAGTGAAGCACCAGAAGGAGTTGAAAAGGGTGTCTAATCTGGCTAGGGAAGACTTGGGAGTGGCACTGTAGACTACATTGCAGTAGTTGAAAATATGTAGGATCATCTTCTGGACAAGTTCACATCTTGCCGATAGAGGGAGGCAGTGATGGTTCCTGTATAATGCGCCAAGCTTGGGGTGCAGTTTCTTCAGGATGGTGTCCACATGACCAGAGAAGTTGAGGTGTCAGTCAAGCCAGTCCCCCAAGTACCGGAAGGATGACATATCCTCAAGGACTATCCCATCAATGGTATGAAGGGAGAGCAGTTAGAGGAGCCTAGAGAGTCTCTGCCTGGTGCCAAAGGTCATGGAGACTGTCTTCTTAGCATTGAGGGAGAGTTGATGGGAGCTGAACAAGTGCTGAACTTTGTTGAAGTCGAGCTGTAATCTGGATTCTACATCAACAGGGGACTGGCCAGATGTAAAGATGATCATGTCATTGGTGTACATATGGATAGAAGAGGATAAGCAGGCTGAGGGAAGGTAATTTAGGAATATGGAAAATAAGATGGGTTGTAGTACAGACCCCTGGGGTATGCCAGTGTTGATGGGGAGAGGTGGGGAAACAGAGTCAGCAATTCTGATTGACTGGGTCCACCCTACTAGGTAAGCCTTGAATCAGTTTGTGGCAGATTTGGTTAGCCCAGCTGAGTAGGTGATGGGAGATGGTGCTGAAAGCCTTTGCTAGGTTGACAAAAATGGCTAAAGTGATTTGGCCACCATCCATCCCTGACAGAATGGAGTCCATGAGCCTGATCAGGGAGGAGGTGGTGGTGGAATGGTTCTGCCAGAAGCCAGATTGGAATGGAATGAAAAAATTAGAGTTATAGAGGTAAGATGAGAGCTGGGATAGAACCAGATGCTTGTGGAGCTTAGCAAGGGTATGTAGAACAAAGATGGGGTGATAGTTAGAAGGAATGGAGGGGTTGCCACCCTTGGGCAGTGCGAATATGGTGGTGTGTTTCCATACAGAATGGATGGTAGCTGTAGTGAAGGAAAGGTTGAGGATTACCGATAGTGGCGTCCTGATAGCTGGAGCTGATAGGTACAGTAACTTAGGGTTCAGACCATCAGGTGAACTGCCTTTTGAGGAGTTGAGAGCATAAAGTGTTTGCAAAGTGTCAGAGGGTGTGATGTTAGAGAAGGAGGAGGAGGAGTACGGTGAGATGGGATGTCTGGGGGGGCAGCTGGTATGGTAGATGGTAAGGAGGAAAGGAGAGCCTATGCACAGGAGGTGAAATATGAATTAAATTCAGTAGCAACATTAAGATGATCGACAACCTGAGTGTTGTTAATCTTGAGGAGAGGGTGGGAAGGGAGGGAGAGGAGAAAAGGGAGTGGATCACTTTCCAGAATTTGGATGGTCTATTAATATTGGTCTGAAAGGTAGAGCAGAAGTATTCAGATTTAGCTAAGCGAGTGGCTTTAGTGCACTTATTGTGCAGTGAGCGGTAGATGTCATAGTCACGGGGGAGACTTGTAGCTTTATGCATTTTCCAGACTTGATCCCAGGCTCTTTGACATGCCAAGAGTTCAGGAGTGATCCAAGGCTGGTAGTTTCTCCTGACCCTGGAACACCACAGCGGGGCATGTTTGTTCTAACATTCCTAAAATTTAGCTTGGAAATAGCCATAAGCATCATCAATGGTATAAGCCAAGCAATGGTATAAGCTGAGACAATGGGTTCCCAGTTTATTTGGGCCTGCTCTTGCGGGGGGGGGAGGTTCAGTGATTTATATGAGTAGTATTGTACTGTTTTGGGGGAGGAGCCTTAGTCCTATGAATTTTACGTACAATATAGGTCATGTGGCGATCACTCAGGGCATCAGGTAGAAGTCCACATTTAACAACTCTGTGGGGGTGAGAGGTGAAGGGCCCAGTCAATTAGTGAGTGATTTCTTGTTTTTAGATTCATATGAGTTGGTTCAAGAATGAACTGGGTCAAGTTGTGGGCACTGATGTCATTTCATGCTTTAACTGAGGGAGGGTGAAAAGCCAGTTTTGGTTGAAGTCACCCATTATATATACTTCACCCAAGGGAGTATGAGAGACTATGCAACTAATGAGCTCAGTGACAGTGGAGGGTGGGAGATCAGGGCAACAGTAGGCTCCAGCAATATAGATAGGTACAGAGAAAATGTCCTTCATAACGACATTGACAAAATAGAGATGGTGCAGAGGAAGACAACCAAAATGGTCAAGGGTCTGCATCACAAGCCTTATGAGGAAAGAGTCAGAGACCTTGATCAATTTATACATGCTGGAGCAAAGGAGGGAGAGAGATAACATGACAGAAACATTCAAATACCTCAAGGGTATGAACAAGGTGGAAGGGGCAACATTTAACAGTTTAAAAGTAGTACCAGAACAAGAGGGCATGATATGAGACTGATGGGTGGCCACATAAGAGGTAACGTCAGGAAGATATTTTTTACAGATAGAGTGGTTGATGCATGGAATAGCCTGCTGCAGGAAGAGGTGGCCACTTGTACGGTGGCAAGCTTCAAATATGCATGGGACAGGTGTAACTGCTGCTAGCTTTTGGCAGACAGCAATCTTGCTTTCAGAGCAAGGAGCAGCTGACTAAAGAGCTAGAACCTTTCTTACTAATAGAACACTTCTAACTCAGCAGGAGTCAGACCCTGTTGGGATTAAGCAAACAGATACTTTATAAGAAGTGTGGGGTCTCATTTAGGGTAAAAAGAATCAGTGTGTTTTTCTGTGTTGAGGTAAGGGGACTGTTCAGCTTCTTAGTTTGCTAAGTCAGGAGGAGAGACGTTAATTGGGGGTGTGGCTTAGGCAGTAGAAAACCAGGTGTCTCCAATTACAGTTCCCTGCTGCTAGGTTTTGGCAGGCAGCAATCTTGCTTTCAGAGCAAGGAGCAGCTGACTGAACAGTTAGAACTTTTCTTACTAACGGAACACTTCTAACTCAGCAGGAGTCAGAGCCTGTTGGGATTAAGCAAACATACTTTATTAGAAGTGTGGGGTCTCATTTAGGGTAAAAAAGAGAGTCACTGTGTTTTCCTGTGTTGGGGAAAGGGGACTGTATCAGCTTCTTAGTTTGCTAAGTTAGGAGAAGAGAAGTTAATTGGAGGGGAGTGGCTTAGGCAGAAGAAAACCAGGTGTCTCCAATTACAGTTCCCTGCTGCTAGCTTTTGGCAGACAGCAATCTTGCTTTCAGAGCAAGGAGCAGCTAACTAAAGAGCTAGAACTTTTCTTACTAATAGAACACTTCTAACTCAGCAGGAGTCAGACTCTCTTGGGATTAATCAAATATATACTTTATTAGACATGTGGGGTCTCATTTAGGTTAAAAACATTGAGTCACTGTGTTTTTCTGTGTTGGGGGAAAGGGGATTGTATCAGCTTCTTAGTTTGGTAAGTCAGGAGGAGAGAAGTTAATTGGGGGTGTGGCTTAGGCAGTAGAAAACTAGGTGTTTCCAATTACAGTTCCCTGCTGCTAGCTTTTGGCAGACAGCAATCTTGCTTTCAGAGCAAGGAGCAGCTAACTAAAGAGCTAGAACTTTTCTTACTAATAGAACACTTCTAACTCAGCAGGAGTCAGACCCTGTTGGGATTAAGCAAACAGATACTTTATAAGAAGTGTGGGGTCTCATTTAGAGTAAAAAAAGAGAGTCAGTGTGTTTTTCTGTGTTGAGGTAAGGGGACTGTTTCAGCTTCTTAGTTTGCTAAGTCAGGAGGAGAGACATTAATTGTGGGTGTGGCTTAGGCAGTAGAAAACCAGGTGTCTCCAATTACAGTTCTCTGCTGCTAGGTTTTGGCAGACAGCAATCTTGCTTTCAGAGCAAGGAGCAGCTGGCTAAAGAGCTAGAACTGTTCTTACTAATTGCCCTCATTCCTTCCCATCCACCCTCCCACCGTTAGCCAGTTCCACTTTTATAGGCACTGAATTTGACTGACAACTGGAACTTCCTATTTGGCAGTAGGAAGGAAAGGAGCACTGAGACACATAAGTTTCACCAGTAGGAAGGAAAGGATCACTGAGACACATATGTTTTGCCATCCTTGAAGGAAAAGAGTAGCTCTCCTTCGTCCCTAGCTGCTGGAGGTCTAACTCTGAGCAAGGAAGAAGGAGACTACAGAAGAATACAGGAAGTTCCTGTCCCAGAACAGGAAGGGCGAGAGCTGTAAGGTCACATAGGCAGTAGGAAAGCAGGCAACAAAATAAGTAGTGGGAGGAGAGGGTAAGTATACAAAGCAACAGGAAAGGGGCCACAAAATAAGACACAATGGGAGTGGTGCTGTGCAATAGCTGTGGGGCAGCAGTCTTTTGGGAGATGTTCTGGAGACTGCGATGCTGCCCTATTTATAGACACCTCTCTGATCTGAGGGCGGCAGTTGCTTATCTCCAGGCTGACCTGGCTAGGATTCGTGAAACCTCCTCTCCTGCCCAGGGACCACCAGGGTCACCACCACTGCCTCAGAGTTTGCCAAGAAAGAGAAGCGGTTGGACCAAGGTGTGCTCAGGGAGTGTGATGGTGGAGAAACAGAGGCGCATCCCTCTGGTTGTACCTCTCCACAATTCATACGCCATTCTGGTGGAGAGTGGTTCCTCTATGGAGGCACCTGCAGTGGAGACCAAGTAGGATGCTGGGAGCTTCCACAAAGGAGACCCACAGGAGCGTGGCACTGGACCCCATAGGGGAAGGAAACAACACCTGTGGGGGACTCAATCATTAGGGGTGTAGAACTTGGGGAGAGAGGGGAGAAGGAGGTAAGGTGCCTGCCTGCCTGGTGCCATGGCTTGAAGGGACAGGGAGTGAATCCTCAGGATCGTGGGAGCAGCTGCACCGGGAAGGGAGCTGGATGACATTGTCCACCTATGAACAAATGACCTGGCTGGGAATGGGATCAGAGCAGTGCAAGAGGAGCTTGTGGAGTTGGGGAGGGGCCTTAGACAAGTAGCACATATGGTAGCCTTCTTGGTCTGGGGTCCACCTGGAGGGATACAGGCCTATAATGACTGGATGTTCTGCATCTGTCCGGGATCGAAACCAGGATCCTAAGTGATAGGTTTAAATGCATTTAAACTAGCCAAGGGGGGAGGCACTGAAAAGGAGCAGGGAAATCCCAGCCTCCCCCCACAAAACAGGGTAGTTAGAGATAAACACCAAGGTAGAGAAGTCAATAGGGAGCAGGACAGGGGTAAATGGGGAAAAAGGCAAAGACAGTAAACACAGGGATGGGACTAAAAGGGGTAAGGCAATCAAAAAATGGAAGACGATGAGTACCAATGCCCGTAGTCTGGGTAACAAGCTCCCTGAACTAGTGGCCTTGATCAAAGAGGGTTGCCTGGATATTGTGGCAGTCACAGAAACATGGTACACATAGAACCATGACTGGGATGTCAACATAGCAGGGTATGACATCTACAGGAGGGACAGGGAGGGTAAAAGAGGAGAAGGAGTAGCTCTCTACATAAGGGAAGGGATTAAAGCAATGAAACTAAAGGGTAAACAGGGAGGAGAGGAGGCACTGTGGGTCACCCTGGAGACAGGAAATTGCTCCACAATCTGCACAGGGTTGTATACAGACCCCCATCTCATGGGGAGGCAATAGACAATGAAATGATAGAAGGCATCCTTAGAATGACAGAAAAAGGGGAGATATTGTTGATGTGGGACTTGAATATGCAGATGTTAATTTGAGCACATTTGCTGCAGCCACATTCAAGAGCAGGGTCATTCTCGATGCCTTACAGGGGGCATGTCTCAGACAGCTAGTGTTGGAATCCACTTGGGAGAGAGCAATCTTAGACCTGGTACTTTCAAATGGGGACAGAGAAAGGATCTCGGATTTAGAAGTGGGTAGCTGTCTGGGAAGAAGCGACCACCAAACAGTGTGGTTCACGATAAACACAGCCATAGAGTCAAGCCATACAAAAGCAAGGGTATTGGACTTTAGGATGGCTAACTCTGGGAAAATGGGGGAGTGCCTCAGAAAAGCACTAGCAGATGGGCAAGGAGGAGTGGAGAAACAATGGGGAAAAGTCAAAACTGCCATCACAGAGGCAACAAACCTTTGTGTGAAGCAAATCAGCAAAACAAAACGAAGGAAAAAAACACTATGGTTCTCAAAAGAAGTGGCAGGGAAGGTTAGGGAGAAAAGGGTAGCATTCTGGAAGTATAAGGAAACACAGAAGGAGCAGGACAGAGAACTGTACCAGTTAAAGCAGAAGGACATGGGGAAGGCAGTCAGAATAGCAAAGGGCCAAACTGAGGAAAAGATCGCCAACTCAGTTAAGAAGGGGGATAAAACCTTTTATAGGTACTGTACATTAGGGAGCAAAGAAAGACCAAGGGAGGGATAGTGGGGCTTAATTATGGGAAGGGGGTGGGTGGGCAGAGGGTAACAGTGAAAAAGCAGGTATACTGAATGAGTACTTCTGCTCAGTATTCACAAAAGAAGAGGAGGGGGAGGTACCTAAACCAAACAATAGAAGCACTCTAGATAGGGGGGTCAATACCAGTCTATTCACAGAAGAAAAGGTCCTGAAAGAACTCTTAAACTCAAGGTGGACAAAGCAATGGGGTTTGATGGGATTCACCCCAGAATTCTAAAAGAACTAAGGGGAGAGATAGTGACACCACTGACTAACCTTTTTAACAAATCATGGGAGGATGGTGTGGTACCTGAGGACTGGCAGAGGGTGGATGTGATTCCCCTTCACAATAGTGGGAGCAAGACAGATGCAGAAAACTACAGAACTGTTAGTTTGACTTCAGTTGTGGGGAAAATGATGGAATCAGTTCTGAAGGAAAGAATTGTTGAGTACCTAGAAGCCAGTGGGACACAGGACCCAAGGCAGCATGGATTCACAGTGGGAAGGTCATGTCAGATGAATCTAATCAATTTCTTTGACTGGGTGATCAAAGTAGTAGACCAGGGAGGGGCTGTGTACCTGGCCTACCTAGACTTTAGCAAGGCATCTGACACAGTCCCACACAAAATATTAATAAATAAGTTAGCCAGCCTGGGAGTGGGTCCCAGGGTTGTAGCCTGGGTAAAACATTGGCTGGACAACAGGACACAGAGGGTTACAGAAAATGGAATCCACTCCAAAGAAAGGAGGGTTGCTAGTGGGATACCAGAGGGTTCAGTACTGGGACTGGTCCTCTTTAAGGCAGTGGTGGAGGAGTGTTCCAAAAAGTGGGGGGCAGAGTTGCATAAACACCTTAGCCCAGGGCACTGTTCAATTCAATGCATGGCCTTTCAGCTACAAAAGTGAGGGGTCACCTGACTCTCTGACCTCCCAGCTCGGCCGCCTGTGCTTTAATGTCTTTATAGGTGGCATTGCAGAGGGACTGGAAGGGAAAGTATACCTGTTTGCAGATGACACAGAGATCTGCAATAGGGTTGATACACAAGGTGAGGTGGAAAGGATGAGAAGGGACTTGGCAAGGTTGAAGAAATTGTCAAAAATATGGCAGCTTAGATTCAATGCAAAGAAGTGCAAAGTAATGCACCTGGAAAACAAAAAAACAGGGGTAGAGTACACAATGTGGGGGGAGGTACTAACAACAACAAAAATAGATAGGGACCTGGGGGTAATCATATCATATGACCTAAAGGTAGGCAAGTAATGTCAGAAGGCAGTAAGGAGGGCTGGGGGAATACTGGGATGCATAGGGAGAAGCATCACCGGTAGAAAAGAGGAGGTTGTTATCCCTCTGTACAGACAGTTGGTGAGATCCCATCTGGAATACTGCATGCAGTTCTGGAGACCCCATCTCTGCAAGGACATAGACAGGATAGAGGCAGTCCAGAGGAGGGCAACTAAAGTGGTACAGGGTGTGCATCAGAAGCCATATGAAGAGAGACCAAAGAAGCTTAATATGTATACCCTCGAGGAAAGGTGGGGGGGGGGATCTTGGTAGAAACACTGAAGTACCTCAAGGGAATCAACAAAGTCCAAGAGGATTGCATCTTTCAGAAAAAGAGATGTGCAAGAACAAGGGGGCACAATTTGAAGACTTTTTTTTTGGGGGGGGGGCGGCTAAGGGGCAATATAAGAAAGTATTTTTTCATAGAGAGGGTGATTGATGCATGGAACAGCCTTCCTGAGGAGGCTGTGGGGTCAAAAACAGTGGGGGAATTCAAGAATGCATGGGACAGACATAAAGCAATTTTTGTGATGGGTAGGAGGAAGTAGGCTGTTGGTTAGCTAGGATCTGCAGCTTATACAATAGATAGGGAAATGGACAGACTGGATGGGCCAAGCGGTCCTTATCCGCTGTCAAAGTCTATGTTTCTAAAGGAATATTAGAGATGGGATGAAAAAGCTAAAGCCAATGGCCAGATAGGGTCACTTGCCACTGTATCAGGTAGCATAAACTGGCAGACTGGATGGGCCTGGTGGCTCTTATCTGCTGACAGTAGATATGTATATATGTACCTATGTCCTGTTCCTCAGCTATGGTACTAAGTTTAAGCCTTTCCATCCAGTATTCTGTCCTTGGGTTCTTTTTTCCCCTAGGTGCATCACCTAGCACTTTTTGGCATTCAATTTCAGGTGCCAAGCATTTGACTAACTCTGTAGCCTTTGCAGGTCACCTGCAATTCTATAATTCCCTTGGTGCTATCCACCCTTCCAGAGAGTTTAGTGTCATCTATGAAAAGGCTTATCCAAGCCTTGATCCCTTCTCTAATATCACTAATGAACATGTTGAAAAGGACCGGGCCCAGGACAGACCCCCATGGTACCCCACTCATGGCCTCTCCGTCCTCTGATTTAACTCCATTTACCACAACCCACTGCTGCCTCCTTTTAGCCAGTTTTCTACCTATCTAACTATATCCCTAACCACCCACAGGTCCTCCAACTTTCTCAGCAGGCATTTGTGAGGCACAGAGTCAAAAGTCTTGCTGAAGTCAAAGTAAAGTAGATCCACAGCCTGGCCTCTATTCAGTTCCTTTGTCACCCAGTCAAAGAAGACTATTAGGTTAGTCTGACAGGACCTCTCTGACACAAAGCCATGCTGTCTACTATCCTGGGGTGCTATGCACAAAGGGTGTGGAGTGGCTATATGTGTGTATCAGGGGCGCATAGGCACTCCGCATCCACTGAGCCCCCGGAGCAGCATTCAGGAAGGGGGGGTGCACAGACCCTCTGAACCCAATCCCCCACGTCCATGGACAGCTCTGTGAGAGGGGTGTTACGGGGTGTGCCGGCACTACGAGGGATTCACTAACCTGCTAGTGCTGACTGCATGGGTGCACTGAGCGGCGCAGGGTATGCCGGGGTGACCCTGCCATAACCCACTGCGCACCCCCATGGGCACCGCCAGTGAGCTGCCAGGGGACCGGGATGGGGTGCACCATGCCCCCCCTGACCACTGGGCTGAAGGGGGCAGCCAGGGGTGCCAGATGGGTGAGTGCCCGAGACTTTTCTGCCTGCGGCAATGGGACTGGTGGGTGCCACTCGGGGCTGTGTGCGTGCAAGCAGCATGAACAGCCCTGGACCCGTGCCAGCCAGTGCAAGGGATCCACTGTGTGCCCCAGTAGGGCATATTATTGGATGCCCACCTGGGACAGTGACTCCTTCCCCGGTCACCCTGCGGAGACCTACACACCGAAGTGGTGGGGCCATGGACAGGTGGTCAGTGGTCATGTATACTGCTGGCAATCATCTGTCTACGGGTGTGCAGGGGCGCAAGCTGGGTATGTGTGTTTGCTGTGTACCTCCGTACCCTTTGTGCATAGTGCCTCTGGGGATCATTACCCTCCAGATAGTCTACAAGTTATTTTTTAAGCAGCAACTCCATCAGCTATCCAGTGATAGAGGTAAGGCTAACAGGTCTGTAGTTTCCTGCTTGTTTCTTATCCCCTCCTTTATGGAGTGGAATCACATTTACACCTCTCCAATCCTTTGGGATGACCCCTGTCTGAATTAAACTATTGAACAGGCCTGCCAGAGGCTCAGCTAGTTTGCCTGACAATTCCCCGAGCACCCTTGGATGTATCCCACCTGGACCTGGGGCCTTGCTTGTCTTGAGGGCTGCTAGCCCTTTCTGGACCCTATCCCTAGTAAAAACTGATTTCTCCATCTCCGGGATCCCTCTCGTGGCCATTTTGAGGCTACTGTCATGGAAGGGGCTGCTATCCTCCCTGGTAAAGATGGAGCAAAAGTAGTCATTCAGGACTGCAGCCTTTTGCTTGTCATCCTCTACCACCCTGCCCCCATCTAATAACCTAACTATTCCCCCACCTCACTTTCTTTTTTCACTGATATAGCTGAAAAACTGTTTTGCTCCATGCAGCTCCTTGTCTGCTTTTGCCTCCCTAATCAGCTTCTTTGCTGCCCTATTAATCTGAACATATTCCTCCCATTCTGCTTCCCCCTGCTTCTCTTTAAACCTGTGGAATGCTTTCCTTTTGGCTCTTACTGCTTCTCTGACCCTTGCCGAGAACCATAGTGCTCTCCTGAGTTTACTTGTTTGTTTACTTTAAGTTAGCATAGCTGCAGTGCTTCATGAATAATCCCTTTTATTACCCCACATCTCTCCTGCACACCTTCTATACTACCGACCCTGTCTAACATGTCCCGAACCACCCCTCTGAGTTTGCTGAAATCTGCAATACTGAAGTCCAAAACCTCCGTTCTTGTGTGCTTTTTCTTCAGTCCCAAGGACTAATTTGGAGGCACCCCACAGCCTGGGCATTGATCATGCAGAACACTGTAGTTAGCATAGCACCATGCAATATAGCTAGTAAAGGCTTGGTCTTTCATAGCTCTTAAAGTATATTGTCTGTGCCTACCTTTATCTTTAACATGTAGTTGCTGCAGTTTCTCCAGCTGATAAACAATTCCTTTGATAAACCTTAAACCAAATCCTCACTCCTTCAAACTGACATTGACTTTGACAGCCTTTTGTTTTCTTTCTGCTCCCCTAGACACGCTGTACACAAAATGGCCCCATTCACCTTTGCTGTTGTTCTGTGGAGGAGCTGGTTCTTTGGTAAATAGCACTATAGAGCCATCTCTTCAAAACCTTCCTCACCGGCCTCTGTCCTCAGAACCATTCACTCAGGCCTTTTCTCCCAGTTAGGAAGAGCAAACTTGCAAACCTGCTATTCTCTGCCAGTTGTTAGCCCAAACTCTTCTAGTCTGTTTTGTGGTACCTTTCCTTTGAGAGGGAAGCATTCAGATTGCATCCAGGACTGGGCTTCATGCCATACCTCAGGTCCAGAAGACCCTCCCAATGAGTGGGTGCCTTGTAGAAGGTTCTCTCCCTGGGAACCTCACTGTTGAGTACTGGTGGGCCACTTTGTTTATGCCCAAACTGAAATGAACCACTGGGGCACCTTCACTAGCAGTGGGTTTCTCTGAGCAATACAATAGCTCTCACATAGGAGAGCTTTACACGTTTATGGACATTCCTAACCTTCCCCTTCATCCCACTGACCTTTCAGCTGCTGTGTCCCCTACTGACCCATTTTGTTCTACCCTTCCCCTCCCATTAAATAGGATTTAGTCTCCAGACCATCCTTCTCCCTCTCAACACTGTATTTTTATGGCTCTCCCAAGTCCGCAACCTTTTGAGGGCAAAAGCTCCTCTGGTGCATCTTCCTCATCTCCTCTGTAATACTCATGGTTGATCAGAGGGAGGGGGCATGGCTGGCAGCAGAGTCCTTTGCCAGGCTCGCTCATTCAGAGATACCCCTTCTCCTATGCTGTATGCCATTATCTAAGAGGATGGGCGGCATGTTCTGTGGAAAGCACTGTATGTTACAGTTTGTGTAGACCATAATTAAAGGGATTCCCGGGATTATGTTGGGGAAGAGCTCCTCCCCCACTGCCTATTTCATTAGAGCAGCTAACTCACGCTCTGCTTAGAGCAAGTCACACTCGCTGCGCTCACTCTGTGCTGCGTGCTAGGGCTTGTGGGACACCCCACCCCGTGCTCCTCTCCTTCCTTGCTTTTACCCTTCTCTTGTTTTTCTTCCCTGCCTGCCCTCCCTTCCATGTTCCTGTTTGTTTACTTTGGGGGGGGTTCTGTCTTGCCTCTAGCTGCAGCGCCATAGTTCATGTCATCTGTTGCTCACTCGGCTCCCACGGTGGATCCCCTCTACTAGCTCTGCTTGCCTGAATTGCGCTATGTTTGTATTCCTGTCTCCGCCTCCGCTTGTATTCCTCAGCTCCTGCCTGCCGCACATTCTACTTTATTCTCCAGCTGCACTTGGCTACCTCTGCGGAGTCAGAGCATTAGCACTCACTCTCGCAGTCGGTGGACACTCTTTCCACTCTGCTCCTCCCTTGCTTGGTCTGGGGAATTGTGCTGTGCCACTTCAGCTACCATCACAACAGTGCATCATCGAACGACTCCACTCGACTACTTCCTGGCTGCACAACTGCATGATTCTACCTTGCATGTGCTTTTACTGGGGATGACAGACTTGTTTTACTATGGTGTGCCAGCCCGGGACTATGCTTACTATACTTGCTGGCTGTATCCCTTGCTGATCTCTCCCATATCCTGGCCATCGCTGGCACTTCTGGCTCGGCTTCCTACAACCAACTTTTTGGGCCAGGTACCCTACGTTCCGGCCATGCTGCGCAGCTACAGTCCCTGCCATTCTTCATAGCAAACCCTACAATACTTGACTATGCCCACTAGAGGAGCCTTAGCCTTTACACTCTTTGCACTGCAGCTGAATGATCAATGACCTAGGCTACATTTGCCTTTCTGTTTGCTGACTTTAGTGAGTATGTTGACCCTGTAGCTTAACTCCTGCCGGATCCCTTGTTGTCGGAAGCAGCAACGTGAATGACTCCTGTGTGTCTGCACATACCTACCATGCTACGGCTCCCTGTAATTACAGGGCAGCCCAACATCCTTGCTTCTAGTACTCCAGCTTTCTGCTTCTTGCAGCATGATTTTGATTTGCTTCCAGTTCCCTGACATTGGTTAATGACTACTGGATTTTGCCATTGAACTCTGGATATCACAGCTAACTTGCTTCCCTCCTTTCCTTCTGTACAGGATCATTCGTACTCCATTGTGGATTACCTACCAGACCATGACTTGGGATATTACTCCACTATCTCTGGATGCTTACCTTGATTCTTCCCTTCGTTTGCTCCTTCTTCACTTTCCAGCTGACCTTTGTATCATTCAGCCGTACTGATTAACCTTTGGTGCTTAATTGCCTCTATACTTATCTTACTAGCTGACCTCAGTGTGGTCCAGCTGTGCATGCTAGCTTACACGGGGCTAGCTGCCACGCTTTACTTGTGCTACCTTACCAGCGGATCTCGTCTGATCCGGATACATGCTAGCCTTCTTATGCTTAGCTATTACTCGATTACTCACCGGCTGGCATATGCTGCTAATATATATCCTAAGGTCCCTTGGCTGCCCCGCACGTGGTCTAGCCGCATTTCCTTATTTCGTTGGGCTCAGCTCCCTCTCGTTCCCATTTATGCTTCCTACAGAACTGCTTCATTCAGTCGGACTTACCTCTCCAAATCATGCTTCCTACAGCTTCTGTTTTCCACTGGATTGTTTCTGGAGTACATTACGATATTCACCTCAATTCTCCTGGATGCTTCTCGCCATGCTATTTCACCTCCTTCGGAGTTCCTACTGTTTCTGCCAAGAACTCCCTGCTGAGTTCTATTCCATATTGCCTTCCTTAGTTTACCTGATACCTACGACTTGATCCACTACAGTTCTGGATGCTTATCACTTCTCCTTGAACCTACTGCTCGCCTGCTTCTATGACCTGCCTTCGCCCATCGGGCTAGGAGGATTACATACTAATCGTCTGCTTTATGACCTGCCTTCACCCATCGAGCTGGGAGGATTACATCCTAATCGTCTGCTTCTATGACCTGCCTTCGTCCATTGGGCTGGGAGGTTACCTACTAATCATATGCTTCTACGACCTGCCTTCCCTCATCAGGCTGGGGGGTTTCCTACTTCTGCTTCGCCCAGCTGGGGGCTAGAAGATTTGCTCATTCTACTATGCGCATACCTGCTGCTATGTCAGCCAGACGGATGCTCTTTATTATGGATTCGCACCTGGCTGTTTCTTCATTCCTCCTCTGTTCTTGGATGCTTTGCCCTGCTGCTTCAGCCGTGTGGACTTGCTGCTGCTTCACCCTTTCCAGGACACTTAGTTGCGCCTCTTATGAAGACCTTATCCTGCTTGTGCTCTACCGCCTTTGGATCTGTGACATCGCTACTCAATTTGACTCAGCCTCTTCAGTTATCTCCATCCAGGACTCTTATGCTCTACTATTCGGGTCTCGTTGTTATTGATGCCTCAAACATTGCAATCCTACAGTTCGACTGCTATTCCTCGTCAAGTTGCCATCTCTATGCCATGGTCTCTTCAATGCAATCCCTGCCTCCTTGATCTACTGGATCTGTCAGTCCTCAGCATCATTCCATCCTATACCTCTGCCCTTCAATTGCAGTACTACTCTGCTCTAAACTGACTCAAGCTACGTCTCCTGGGGGCTGTATACCATGCACTATTCCTGCTGACTGCCCTCCATAGGTCTGGCTGTCATTTTCTGTTGTCTGGAGCTAGTCGCCTCTCTACTTACATCTCCGGCTGCTGACCATGCTGCGCTTTTCGTCAAGCGACTAACTGTCACGCTGTCTTCTACCAGCAGACTTCCATGGGTCTGACTGTGCGTCCCTTACCTGGAATCAGCCACCCCTCTCTCCTACCTCACCAGCTATCGATTCAGCTACACCTTCTTCATGGGCTGGTTGCCACGTCCTGTTCCTTCTCTCTGCCTACATCGGTGTAATCCTGCTCCTACTACCTCTCACTTCGGATTAGCAGTTCACCCGACTTACGTACTTTTGGGCTCACCATATTATACTACTTGGATGCTCATAGTCTTGCACCAGTGTCTTCGATTACTATAAAGCCTGTCATTATTCCAGCTCAGCTCTACAGCCGTTGTTTTCTTATCAATTCCTGAAGACTATACTTACTTATCAGAACTGGATTCGTCACTCGATAACCTAGCTTCAGACCTTCTCTCATTCCTCGTACTTTTCAAGCCCTCTATTATTAGACAATTGGAAGTTGTATTACTTCTATTCGTCCTGCCTCATTGACGTCAAAGCTTGGATTCAACTATCTTTCAGGTATTCTGTATTAAGTTCATCAGTCATCAACTTCATCTCCACTATCATACAATTTCATGGATTATGCCCTCTATCAACTGAAGTACGGAAGATGGTCCTTCAAGATATCCACCCTCCATCATTCAATTGTACATGGATTCTGACTCGGAGTTTATTAGGAGGAAATTGCTTCACTGGGCATTTACAATTCAGTTCTTGCTCAAGCTCCAATTATCTGGATTAAATTCTACTATTAGAATTCAGATTAGCTGATTAATTTAGTTTAATTAGGATCTGTCTCTCCTTTAGTATGCCCAGAAGGACGGGCAGGTCAGTAGCCATGGGTCCTCAGAGGTTCCCCTCAAGGGGTTTTTTCCTCTCCTGAGTGCTACTGGTTACACTCTCCGGAGTTGGAGGAGGTGATCGTCTATTCCTATCTTAAGTTGTTATGCACGACTACTTCAGCATTCAGTTACTGAACAATCGCTGATATTTATTCTTTTTGGAGCTCCATAATTCTAAACCAAGCCTCCTTCCTACAGGTGGGATACAGAGAAAGGCCAAAACCATCAAATATTATCAAACGACTCAATTCAAGCATCCAAGTACCTAAGCACAAATCATTCTATGCTGGCCTCTGTATCCATCAACCATCTACATAATTTCAATATATATATATGTTACATAACCACTGAGCTATCAACCACACATAATAAATAACTAGAGGTCTTCATTATATACATTCATAAGCTCCAGTTGCTTATAATATTCAACATAATTACTAATATACAATGCTAATATTCCCTAGTGTGCTCCACTCTGCTTCTTAGTTTCCCACTCTGAGTGTGTGTGTGTGTGGGGAGCTATTTCCTGACTGAGCTACCTAGCAAAGGAATTAGCTTCCAACTCCCTGATGAACTGTGGCCATCAAGGAATGTGTTGTGCACAATACATTTTGAAAATGTGTGTGTGTGAGGGGGGCTGGGGTTATAAAAAAGGTGTTTGAGAGAGAAGGGCTGGGTAGAAACCAAAGAAAGAGATCTAGCCTAGTGATAAGAGCGCCAAGTGGTGTACCTGCAGTAACTAATTTTTAATCCCAATCACCACCTACTCACAGTGTGACCCTGAGCTAGTCACCCAACTATAATCTATCTCTGTGCTGTTTCAGTCTCTCTATGTACCTAATGGCAACAACGTTCTTTCCCCTTCCTCTCCTTTCAAATGCAGTTTGTATGAAAAGTGCCATACAAAACCTGATTCAGTTCCAACCTACAGTCTCTGCTCTACTATATCAATCTCAAACTCAATGCTTTGAAAAGCACTTTAGGATCCAGTATGTATAAATGGCACTATAACAACCAAATTACCTTTCTTGTCCTTTGGGTGAAAGGGTTAAGGTTGGGAGGGGGACTGATACTAACACTACGTCAGTGGAGGGAGGAATGGCAGGAGTCTAGATATATGACAAGGAGACCTTTGGTGAGGCATTTGCCCTATAAATGTGGGGGCAGTTTAGTTAAGGTTAAAAAGGGGAGACCATTCTTAAAGATGGTGCTAGGGGAGGGGGTATTTGCTTAAATATAGAACCAAAACCACAACTAGGGTGATTTGTCAAAATCAGGATCTCCCCAGTTTTGCCTTGCTGTACTGTCTACATATTTACATGAAGAATTATGTTTGCAATGTTTAAAATGGTATTATGTGACATATGGAATGGGCATCAGGGTTCTCTTTTTTTATTACTAAAAAACAGGAAAGTAAAAGTTACAATATTAAAAAACACAAGGTTTGTTACTTAAATATTACTAAGATACTCTGTTTAGATGTTCCAGTGGCAGATGAAATTAACTTTTTGATAGTGGCACCATACGCTGCAGTTCAAATATTAAACAATTCAAGCCCCAGATGACAGCATGCTTCCCACAAATAGATTTTTTGAATGCTGAATGATCTGCAAATATATTTACAGTTAGTTTTCCTCTGTAGACTGACAGAAAGTGTTTGCATGAAGTGTTCTTGTTCCAGCTGTCCTTTCTTCTGTTTTTGTCATTTTCCAGTACTCCTCCTCCTTCTCCCCTTTTCTTGAGGGCAGGTGCCTCTGTCACTGCACCCCCCCCTTTCATCTCCAAGTTCTCTTTTGGCCCCACTCCACTGCTACACCTTAGCTTCTATCTGTCCTGTACCCCTCTCTTCTCCTACTGTCTTCAGTCTGCAGACTCCCTGTAGTAGTCTCTACCTTCTCCAAAGACGACAACAGGGTAGTTTACCTTCTCCTTATGGCTCCACTGATGGTTCACACTGGGGTAACTGGGGCTCACAGTGGAGCAATATTTGGGTACCCACTTGAAATCTACACTATCACGGCAACATTACATCTGTAGCCCAGTGGGCTACTACCCCTGCCAGTTGACTGCCACACAGGTTAAGGGGCCTGGGTCCTGCTACAGTAGTGATCAGGGTTCTATCCCAAAATGGTGAGAAAGTAGTGTAGTGCCTCCACCCAGATTAAAGAAACAATGGGCCAGGTGTTTGCTTGGTACAACCCCCTGGGATGCTGTACCTACCCTCCTCTTCTTTCAACCACCCCACGCACTTGATACCACATTGTACCCCAGTACTATAAAACACATATTCTTAACAACCGTTACCAATAACTTGATCACAATACAGGAATTGCAACAAATGAACCACAGCTTTATTTTTAAGGGGGAGGGCTAGGAAAAGGGGGCACCAGGAACAGGATAGCTGTGAAGAGAAAAAGTTTTGTTATTTTGTATTAACAGAAGCCATGGGCCCAAAGACACAAAATGCCTACCCCTTCTGGTACCAGTGAAACCTCCCTATGTCCTGACCCAGTACTCAGGTCTTGTGCACGCATGATAGATGCCGTGGTTTAGCCAGCATTGGGGCCCTTGACATAATCCTCTCTAGAGTACTAGCAGTTGTGAACCTTTACTCCCCTTTTAGTCAACGCAAGCCCTGGGTTACTCATAGTCCTGAATCTGGGGATCCAGTCACTAGCATGGTGGGGTCGAGCAGTTTGAGGTTCTGCCAATTGAGTTCAGGGAGAGTAGTAAGCAGATGGGCAGAAAAAGGTGTTGGTTGACCTTGGGCTTGCTTGAAGGTCTAGCCGCGTGTCCCATTCTGACTTGCTTGGAGGTCTAGCTGCTTGTGCCCTTCAGCCCATCTCAGGGCCCAGTGCAGAGCTCAAATGCAAGGCCTACAAGGCCACAAGGGACCCAGACCCAGGAGTGACTCCATAGTCCAGCTCCCCAATGGCCAAGATTGCCCTAGCACTCAAGCACATGCCCATGGCCCCATGGAACCCAGTCTGCACTACTTGATAGGGGTTGGCAGATTCTCTACCTGGCTCCAGGTTGCAGCTGTGAATATTCTCAGATTCTGTCTTTCTCTTTAATCAAAACAAACAGCTCTGGTGTGCATTAAACAGATTCTCAGAACTTTCCACCTTCCTAGTGGCTTTTGGCTAGTGTCTTTCAGTCTCTGGAACAAACCTCCACATTTTCACAGCTGGCTTCTAGTAAACTACAGGTTCCTGAAACACTGGACACCTGCAGCCCTTTTTTTTTCAATGTCCTCAGATTCAGCTGCAGTGCCACTTTTGGCTCTGGCACTCACAGTTCCAAACTACCCCTTTCACTGGCTCAGGAATTTTCCTCACACCGATGCAGGTTCCTGCACAATCCTGGATCTCTCACACCACCAGGAGTTTTTCACCAAAAGTCTCAGGTGTTCAGATGCAGTATCACAACTCTCTCTGCTAGAAAAATATCCTTTTCAGCTCCTCAGACGCTTGACCGATTGATCAAACTAACACCTAGAAAAAGGCTTTCTGAGTTACCACACACACAACCTGAGCCCTTCTTGACTCAAGAGGAGCCCAGCAAAAACTGTCCAAACTCCCAGGGGTTTCAGCAGAAAATCCCAGCCTTTGATTGATTGAATTATGCTGCCCATCGTTAAAATTATTAAACACTAGCCCACTTTAAGTACTGATTGGTTATTGATTTGGGTGCCCAAATTAAGCTTTACACCCCTCCCAGAAGTCATGTCTCTTAGATTTGGGCACCTAAGTCTATGATTGGCTGTTTTTTTGGGGGGGTCAAAGTATCACATCATGGCTGCTGAACAAACAGTCCCACTGCAGTCCATCTATTGTCCCAACTTCACAATGTCCCTGCAGTCAACCAGTTTAGTTTTATTCATTTATTACCCCACCAATTCGTAGCAGTCCCTTTGCCCTGGTAAATACTGCAGTGCTCCACATTATAGGATAACCCCCCAGGCCTGTCGCTGCTGCCATTTTAGACTGTCTCCAGGCAGCAAGCAGGCTTGCCTCATTAATAGTCATCACGCCTCATACATAGTAATGAAGCAGTCCTGGATTTTGGAGCTCTCATTGGCACTCCTTAACTAGAACCCGAAGAGGCTTCTCCTATGCCTCCTCCAGGTCTCTGGTCCCCAATTAGCTGAAATTCTGGGCCAGACCACTGGAGAGGCATCTGATCAGCCATAGCAATGGCAGCAAAACAGAAATGTGCAAACACGCATATGTGAGCTGCTGCTACACTGGAGTGCAGCATCAAACATGGCAGCTCCAGTATTTAGCTCCTCTGGCCCTGCTCTGGACCAAAAACACTTTCGGAGGCGAGACATTGCTTAGGGACACAAACAGGGACTTGGCCAGGTGGACTAGAAATAGGGAACAACTGGGAGAATGGGGTAGCCTTGGGAGCAAGCAGGTTAGCACCCGCCAGGGGGGTTACACATCCCTTCCTATTGACTTATATGGCTGCAAATTATTGTTCTGTCCCCTTTACAGAGTAACAAACAATACAGTATTTCCTTTTATTTTTAATTGTCTCTGTAATTAAGTCTGAACTGTTCCTACATTAAATTACCATGTTCCTTTTCTGTATCTGTCCCTGTGACCTTTCTTTCACGCCTCTGGTGCCATTTCATTTCTTTTCATATCCTCTCCCTGCCCCCCCTCCCCCAAAAGGGATTAGCAACTCAGACAGCCCACATAGTCAGGGGCCCGCCAGAGTTTTCTCCTGTTCCCCTGCAGGTGAGTCTGAGCCCGCTCTATTTTTCTATGTTTTTATACACTCCTCTTTCTTGCCATCTGGCCTGAAGGCTGTCCCCCATAACCACACCTCTCATGTCTGCTCCTACACCTAACTCCTCCTCTCCTCTCTCTCTCTCGCTTACTCTCCTACCTCTCCTACCTTACCCATTTTCTTTCTCCCTATCCCTTCCTCCCTGATCTGTTCATTCTCCCTGTGTTTTATCTCTGGTGGCCCCTGCTTGGAAGTGGTACAGTAGCAGCGCTCTTGTAATTTTAGCCAATTTAAAGTAACAGTAAATGTATGTGAAAAATGGAAAATAGAGTTAGAATTGTTGTTTTGACCATAGGTCTTCCTTAAATATTATCTATAAAGGTAAAAATAAGCAAAGTTTGTGTGTATTTTTTTTATACATAACTCCTGGTTGAAACATCAATTCTAACTTCATTTTTTACTAACCCGTTTATTTTATTTGTGGCCGTTGCATTGAAGGATCACTCTGTTTTATTAGTTTTTCTATATACATTTTATGCGGCTTGGCTGAGACAGGCTGGGGCTCCCACCAGTCCTGCCTTGTTCACTCACACCATCCTACGTCTCCCAGGACTTACTTAGTCCACCCTAATACCCCCATGGAGTTCCCCCATGGCAGAGGAAGGAGGGTTGGGCCATCCTCCTCCCCCCGATGCAAAAATCCAGTCTCAGCCACAGAGGTCCCGGCATTGTGTCGGGTGAGGGAATGGCAGGCCGGGCTTTATGCTAGCCTGCCCCACCACAATCTTCCTTCATTTTCTCATGTTCTCCATGCTAGGGTATGCTTGGCAATATGAGTATTTGGAAGCATGCACACACTGTAGAATCCCACAGCACTACCCACTTTCTGCCACTCCTGACCCAAGCTACCACCATACCTCCACCTGGTGGCAGTTATTCGGCAGATCAAGCAGTTCCTCCCCCTCAGGAGAGGGGAGCAATCCTTCAGAAGATTGATTCTCTCCGCCAGCTGACCCCCAACAAGCTGTGCTCCTTCCAGAATGAGGGTCACCAGCACAGAGGAAGGAGTGTGGCATTCAGTGCCTCAGCACTCAGCGCCACCTGCTGGCTATTGTTAGCAAACCTAGGAACTGTTGGAGGTGTTGCAGGTCTTCTGTAATCTGATTTGGACTGCTTTGGGTTATTCCTCTGCCCTGTATTGTGCTGTTGTTTACCTTCTGTTTGAGCTTTTTGGTCTGATTTTAACCTATTTGTACTGATGTTTGAATCATGTATTGATTTCTTCCTCCCTTATACCCTTTCCTCCAGGATACCACTGAAAGGGAGCTGTTCTCAGCTCAGTAGGCCTTTACTAGCAGAAAAAAAAATTCAGTAAAAAATAAAATAACAGTTATTTGCCTTATTTTGTATAGTAGCACTTACATTGAATGATTACTCTTTATTTAAAAGAAACATTGTGGCTGTTTCCATTACACTGTATTACCCATGTTGTAAACAGAGATAACCTTCATTCTGGAAGTGCATGTAATTTAACATATATATCTGTCGACTAAAACAGCATCCAGTTTTATAACATTCACTCCTGTCTTTAAAAAGAAAATCTTATATCATTGGTTGGCAGTATAGCCTAGAGGTTAGAGTAATGGGCTCTGCATGAGTTTGGTACATCCAACAAACCTGGGTTTGATTCCTCCAACCGCCACTTGCATACTGTGTAACACTGAGCAAGTTATTTAACCAGACCACAGTTCCCTGGTCACCCCTGAAAACAGGCAGTTGTGTCTAGTGGACCTTAACCAGTTAACAAACAATAATAACAAAAAGTTTGTCCTGCATTATAAAAGAATATGGTGGATGGTGTGGATATGGTTAAGTGAATCCTGCCAGCATAGGATATTTATTCTCTTTAGAACAAAAACAAGGGTTACAGATCAAACATAGAACAATGAGCTCCCCAATACTAATCCAAAATACGGTATACAATACATATGTGTATAAGTTATTCTTACTTTGCAGTGGGGGTGTACCGAGTTATCCAGCTGGTTACAGTGAACAAGAATTTAAACCATTTCTGGCAGGCACACATAGGGCTGTACCTGGGAGAATGTTGTGAAGAGAGTGGGTCTCTTTCTATTAGTAGTAGTAGTAGTAGTGAGTTTTATTCATTGCATAAATGAACATAGTTAAATTCCCATTGAGAGGAAAGCTCATTTACAAGGAACACCATACAGTCAGCCTGGATACAAAACCTAGCAAAGAAATCAATTTACTCTACAAGTGTAAATAACAGTTTGTTTAAAACATTTAAAACACATTAAACATAAATATTTAAAGTGCAATACTACTTATTATGTTACTACACAATGAGAATACGTAAACAGCTTAAGGACAGTACCCTATCATGTCTTGTAAATACAAAAGAACATTAAGACAATATTCAAAACAGTGTAATAACAAGACTACTACACTGTTTAGCCTAAATGTATAGCTACACAACAAGTTCTTGGGAGAGCTGCTTGTGAATAATAGCACGACTTTACATTTTTGCATTTGATTCTAGTATTTTGGGGTCTGAGGTGATTAGATAATTTATTCCACACCTTTGCATCAAGGCATGACATAATAACACCTTCTATTGTAGAGCCCTTATGGAGCCAAGCATGGGTAGCTGTTTCAAATAGCTGGACTACTGCTAATTAGAAACATCTGTAGAACCTTGCCTGGTTGGTGACTGCTTTGAAAAGCAGGGCTTCCGCTATTCCGAAGCTCCCTGTGGAGTCACACCCAGGTAATGCTGCACCAACAATAAGCCTCTTCATAGACATCCTCTGTTAGGTCCAGTTGCTTCTGGAGGAACTATTTTTAGCGTGCCATTGCATCACCAGTGCACACTCAGTGTGCTTGCAAAGTTGTCTGTGACATTCAGACTAAAAAATAGTTCCCCCGTAGCACTTTAGAATTCTTGAGTTTTACATGCTTCTGTTTTTGATGTATATGCTCTGAAATGTGCCATCATTCAGTTTCATGGTATTAGCTACCAAGTGTTCATACCACAGAGAGATGAAATTACATATAGTATACCCAACAAATGCAGCGCATCTCTGGAAGTCTGTACAAAGAACCATGAAGGAAAGAAGGCTTGTTGCCACTTCACGCTAGGCTAAATGGTGTCAAAATGCCTTTGGAACAATCTGTAAAGGCTGAGAACAGCTGATACAGACATGTGTTTCATTTTTGTTTGGACTTATCAGTGTGCCAAGTCTGTATTTCAGCACAAGTGGAGGGGAAAATGTCAAATTTGATGTCATGTGTTTGGGTCATGGGTGAGTTCAAAATAAAAAATCTGTTTAAAGGGCAAATAACCTCAGAGCAAAAAGCATGGAAGCAAGGGTTACCCTGGAACGGCACTTGCAGTTAAAAAAAAAAGTTTTGCAGAAGTACAAAATGACACATACAGTACCCAACTAATACAAAGCAGCAAGGCAGGTATATGAAAATCACCATAGAGGAAAGAAGACTTACCACCTAAAGCAGGACAGAATGGTGCCAAAGGCCTCTCAAACTGTTCTGCCAAAGCTGAGATCAGGAGACCACAGCTAGACTGCACTGGGATTTTTTACGTTCTGTTGCAACACATGGCACTTACTTTCACTATATTAAGTATTAATTCCATCTTATCTACTGTATATCTATGAGATTCAGTGTTTCAAACTAGAAGCTTAACAGTACATATAAATTGTACAGTGAGTACCCTCAATGAAAACAAAAGCAGCCTGAAAGAAAATGGTTGTGTCACAGAAGTGGCTGAATGTGTAGGGAAAAGAATTCTTTGCAGGTCTGTGATAAGTAGCTTTGATGCTAATAGCAACACTAATCATAGTTCCTTAAGACGTGGGCACACAGTGCATGTCATCTGACAGCAAATTACTCATACAGGCTTAACTGTAGAACTGTTTGTCACATACACAATAGTGCAATAGTTTCTTAAGGGTGCCTTAGGAAGGAAAAAATAGAATGAACGTCAAACATCTGCTGAAAGACCTGATCTTGCCAGGCAACTCTCATCCGGTGCAGCCCACATGTCCAATGCTGGAACCTTACCAAGTTCAAGACCTTTACCGCATCAGATCAGGCAGCAACATTAATATTCAGAGATATGATGGCTGTACATTTGTCACTGATTTAGAGTCTCTAAGCAGCTATGGAAGCAAAACAGACAGATGAGTGCATGAGAACCTGTGAAAGGAAAGTAAAATTCATTGTGGCATTGACCCTCAGCAACCAGGAAGTGGTGTACTATTACAGGTACCAATTTTATCAGGAACATATCAGAGGGAAGAAATATAAAACAACAAAACAGGAATGTCAGCCTAAGTAAGCCATCAGCATTGGGTATCTGTGTAATAGCTTTTTGAGCTCTGCATTATCTTTGCATTTTTCCTACTGTTCCCTGTGGTTCATAGAAAAAGTGGAAGTTCCAACACTTTTTCCAGCAGGCTATAAGAATCAAATATGAAATCTTATCTAGTAATAATTTTAAACCATAGGAATAAAACATAGCCAGTGTTGGGGCAGAATCTCAATCACCTTTCCAGCAAACAGAGACAAGAGTAATGTGAAGAAAAAAACAACAACACAGAAATAACACCTGTTATTCCTGGGACCACATGACTAATTAAAACAAACTCTGGTCAGAGCCGATATGGCTGTGGAGAGCTTTTGGGATGCTTTTACCCATTATTTCTAATGAATTTGCACAATGCAGATCTGCTGAGTGGCAGTTTCAATGTGGTCTTCCTTTTATACATTGTTACAGTGTATTTTCCTAGAATATGCCTGCTAATTGCTATATATTTAGCCTGGATAGTTCACAGAAGAAATGGCATCTTATTTTCAGGTGCCGGAGCACTGGCAGTAGCATGCTGGAATGTGTTATACATAGGCATGAGCTGTGTGTGGACGATAACACCTCAGGTGCTCACTTGCAGATCCATCATCCTGGTGCCATTGCACTCTTCAATGCAGATGACAGCCAATGTTGTACCCACTCACACAGGTCCTGGAACAGGCAAGTTACAGCCGACCTCCCATTTGTTTGTACAATTGGGGAACCGTGAACGCACTATCCATAGCCTGGAGCGTACACTACAAATGGCATTGCAGGATACTGCAACCCATGGCACCCAAGATACCTTATCAGTCCAGAGGGTGGCATGTCGCACAGGGGAACAGGGGAAGAGTGTGGACCTGCAGTGGTGTACGACAACAGGAAGATACAGCATCAACAAGGGATGCATTGCAGCTATGTCAATTCCCACTTATGGTTTGCCAGAGACTTACACAGGGCTGCATACACTGGTGGGTCCGCAGCTTGCATAGTGCCCCAATGCACAATACAGCCACTTGGGTTATTCCAGAGTGCAGATCCCAGGCCCGGGTCTAGTGCAGTCAGTGGCTGGCCATGGCAGGGTGTGGAAGGCAGTGCCAGTCTTTGCAACAGATTGGGTATGGGGGAGTAGAGGTGTCTACATACCAAGGCAGTATGTGGGGGTCCTCTATGGTATGGATATGCACTGTGGTTTCCTCTGGTGTGACTGGGTCTAGGGGGGCCCTACACTATGGAGCTCTTCAGGGGTGGAGTTGGATCAATTGGGGGATGGAAGGGGGTACCTCTAGTCCACCACAGATGCCTGCACTTCCACAGCTCACCTGTGGTTGGGTGGGCGGATGGCTGGCCAGGTTAGGCCAACTATTCATGGCCTTACTGTGGGCTGCACTGCTCTGGATGGTGAGGGTCGCATTCCCACTGAGTATGCCACAGTGTGACATATGCATGGGAATGCACCCTTGACTTGCACGGCATACTATTTGTGTGCACCCTGGCTCATTTCCTTGTAGCCAGTGCATCCTGCACATTTGAATTTTGTGCTGTGGTGCATTGTTGGAGTTGCACAGCACAGCTCCCTTTTCACTGGGATGTGCCGCCCATCTCCTTTGAATATGGGGGCCCTGGACTCGGCTACCCTGAAGAAATACATCATCAAAATGGTAAAATCATGACCCCACTGAAAACAAGATATTGCATCTAATCTGGGACAGCCTGAGTAAATACAGTGCAAAAATGTGTAAATGAAGATCCCTATGACAATGAAATGTAGCATCTCCCCTGCACTATCCAGGATACAAAATGTAGGATGAGAAATATTTAAAGGAAATCTACTTTAAACTGAACTTCACTGTGTTCACTAACATAACATTTCTTTATTGTTTTATAACATATTATAAAACCAGTATTTATTTTGAATGTTGTGGCCATGAGGATGGTGTGTGCTTACGTGTGTGTATATGTGTGTGTGTGTCTATATAAATATATATCCAGGATATAAAATATAGGATAAAAAATATTTAAAGGAAATCTACTCTAAGCTGAACTTCACTATGTTCATTGACATAAATAGTTTCTTTATTGCTTTATAACATATTAGAATGCAGTATTTATTTTGAATGTTGTGGACATGAGGATGGTGTGTGTGTGCGTGTGTGTGTATATAGCCAGGATACAAAATATAGGATAAGAAATATTTAAAGGAAATCTACTCTGAACTGAACTTCACTGTGTTCACTGACATCAACAAACGGTTTCTTTATTGTTTTACAACATATTAGAATGCAGTATTTATTCTGAATGTTGTGGCCACAAAGATGGTGTGTACAGAGTGTGTGTTTGCTGTAGCTCAATATATTTTTTTCCCCAAAAGCATAGTAGAAAATGCCTACTGATTGCTACATATTAAGTCTGGGTAGTTCACTGAAGACCTGGCATATGTCCGAGAAAGGTCTTATCAGATAGTGTCTTTAAAGGTTAAACAAACAGTGTAAATTATAGTTTTGCTGGGAAAGGGATGACATTTATGAGGTATGAATCTTTCTTGAAAGGCAATACATTCCCAAGTGAAACTAGTAGTAAGAAGCTGTTTAAATGCTAAATATTTAAATATGCAAGTTGTATTCCGAAAGGGGCAAAAAAATCTCCAGTTCAATAGGCAACCAATATTTAACAAATATTTAATAAGCTGTTTTACTTTCCTAATGGCATCTGATAAGCAGCTTGGAGTTATGTCTCCAACGTTCTTAACAGAAAGAAGGGAGTATTTTATTTCAGTTGGCATGGAAGGATACATTGAAAAGTTCAAAAGTCCAAAACGTGTTCCACTATACTCCATTTCCCAGGTACAGATAGCAAGATGGCTGTGGACTGATGGTTTGCACGTATCCTGGCTGAATAACTCTGCTCCTTGATGTCTGTCTGCACTGAATGGCATCCACAGACCCCACCTACTGCTCTCCTTGAGAAAAGAGCTTTGTGCGGGTTGGGCTGTACTGGCTACGGAGCTGTGCTGGCCCGTGAGTATCCACTCAGGTGCCTGCATTGGCTCCTCTAGATCATAGGCTATGCCAGTCCTCTAAGGACTGCCATATCCCCTTTTAAGACAGTAAGAAAAGATTGCAAAATCAAACTTATTCCGAATCATCTTACAGTCTCCACTGGCCAAGGAGCGACTTCCATGGTGTCCTGTGGCAGGTACACAACTGTCCAGTAGATGCTATGGTAACCATCTGCATAACATAATGTTGCTGGCCCCTTCATATCCCCAACAGCATGTGAATAGTGCTGTGGATCATGCAGCTGGAAAACCCACCCCTGTGTCTTCCCCTTCTTGACCACATGTGTAGCTATGTGCACAGCACAGGACCTAGAGGGGAGACGGTGCACACAACTGTGTGCATACCATGGATATTCCTACAGAAGTATTTCCTGCACAGATGGTACAATCTATTGCTTTTCCTAGCCCTATGGGGGCTGGGAGACATTTGTGGATTGGACCCTAAGACTTATTTTTTCTTCTGTTTATATTTGCTCACTGCACCAAATTTCATTTCTATCCCCACTGCCAGTGGCTCCCATCCAGAGACTTTACTTACTGAGGCACACTCCTCAATCACCAACACTTCTACTCCATGTCATCCACCAGTTTACTCCCAGAGTGGGGCCCCAGTTCTTGCTAGGCCCGTGTCATACTTCAGGGAACCAAGATTAATGCATTGATGCAGAATGTTGGGAGCAGCAGCACCTGGTTGAATTGTCTGTAGGACATGGGCCTGACAGTGTCAGAGTCATCTTGTAACCAGTGGGGGCTTTTCTCCCCATTGGAAATTCTTCCCACCTCCCTTACAAAAGCATGCATGCTCACAACAGTCCAAGGATGCCAGATGATGTGTTGTCACCCACATAGCTAATAGCTCCACCACAATGCCCTCTCCCAGATGTTGTTGAAGAGTAATGCAGCACTGGAATCCTTCCCTGGTAGCAGACTGTGTATCCTTGTTGTCCTCGATTCCTCCCATCCTGGGCTTGGAGCATGAACCTAGGTCACCAGCATGCCAGACCAAACCCTCACTGCTAGGTGCCAAGGAGCCAGCCCTCTATTTAATCTTACAGTGGAAAATTCCCAGGACATCAGAAAAGATAAGCAACAGCCAAGGTTGAAAGTGATAGCTGTATAGACATGTATGGTACACAACTTAACTAGAATTTTAATAATGACATGCGGTGTACTGAAATAATTGATTCTGATTATC
This sequence comes from Neoceratodus forsteri, assembly GCA_016271365.2. Taxonomy (NCBI): domain Eukaryota; kingdom Metazoa; phylum Chordata; order Ceratodontiformes; family Ceratodontidae; genus Neoceratodus; species Neoceratodus forsteri. Next base: position 930,921,127 of record CM057453.1, read on the forward strand.
ATTCTGCTGGCCTGAGTGAGAAACTCTTGTATAACAAGACATCATCAGGAATTTTCCAAAGTTTGGATCAAATGAAGCAATATACAATATTTGTCATATCTGCCGTACTAAAAAGAAAACTGAAAAACAATCTCAGTCAAAAAGTATGGTTTTATTAGGAGTATAGGGAAGTGAGTTAACAAAGAACTTGTAGAGCTAAGAAATTAATGTTTGATAACAAAAATGTCCAATTTGGAAATAAGTGTAAACAAGTTAGAAATATATATATAGTATATATATATATATATATATATATATATATATATATGATTAGCTGTCAGATAAATGATTTATCTAACAAGTGTTGTTTGACCTCGGGAACTTCAATGGTATGTAGCACGAGTGAGGTGTCCGAGGTCAAACAGTACAAGTGTAGATAAATCATTTATCTGACAGCTCACCATTGTATATTTCATTTATGCAATAGGGATGCTTCTTATCAGTGTGGGAACATTTGGTTTTTGACTGTTTATGTTTTTTAAATGGTAATTTCTGGGACTTTCTGGGACTTTTGGTTAACTTTCCTGGTGTATGTCCCTAGCGGGTGGTTGCTATTAAATGAAACACCACTCATTTTGTAGAGAACTTTGCTGAACAAATGGCATGGTGACAGTAACATGCTACCTTTTTGTTTTAAAGTTATTCACATTTGTTTGATGAAAAAGTGAAACAAAATTTAATTTTATGCTGTTTTGCTAATTATAAAAAAAAACTAAAAGGTGTTTATTAATGAAATGCCACTCATTTTGTAGATATTTTCATGCTGAACATTTTTTGTCCTCATAGTACCATGCTATCATTTTTAGTTTTAAAGTGATTCACATTTGTTTGTCGAAAAAGTGAAAAGAAAAATGAATTTTATGTTGTTTTTTGCTAATTTTGAAAAAACTAAAAGGTATCTCTGAATGAAACACCACTCATTTTGTAGATATTTTTATGCTGAACATTTTTCGTGCTCACAGTACCATGTTATCATTTTTCATTTTAAAGTTATTTATATTTGTTTGTCTGAAAAGTGAAAAGAAAATAGGATTTTTTGCTGTTTTTTGCTAATTATAAAAAAAACTAAAAGGTATCTATAAATGTAACACCACTCATTTTGTAGATATTTTTGTCCAGAACATTTTTCGTGCTCACAGTACTATGCTATCATTTTTCGTTTCAAAGTTATTCACATTTGTTTGTCAAAAAAGTGAACAAAAAAGCTTTGATTGACAGTTTGCATTTATCCCACATATGTGGGATAAATTTAGGGTGGTTAGATTTATTCCACATATGTGGAAATAAATGGATTTATTCAATGGCTTTTGGTCTCACACCTATTGCATAAATATATATATATATACATATATATATATATATATATATATATATATATATATACATATATATATATATATATATGTATGTATATGTGAGAAACAGACCAGGAAGAAAAATACCAGCTGAGAACTGAAGAAGTGGGAGAAATTCAATGACACTGCAGAGACAAAGCTTGCTGTGAAAATCTGGTAAATGTTTGCCGAGGCTGCTAGTAAGTCAACTCAGTTACTAAAAAAATAACAAAAATAAATAAACTAAAAAAAAAAGTATGTATAGAGAAACATTTCCCAATTAATTGGTTACATACTTTAAAAAGGTTTTCTATGCTTGCTTAGTTTAAATCTGGATTCCCAAACCATAATGGAACCTATTATAAACACCTTACCGAGCTGGGCATGAGTAATAAAAAATACTGTAGTTAGGAAACTACTTTTCAGTCAGCCCAAGAACAATACTCCCAGGGAGGATAGGATACTAACTGAATTATCTCAGGCTCATCTGGTCTGGTGACTCCCAGTGGCTGTTAAATTATGTAACACAGTATCAAGAACTAGACATAGGACCCACAGTAAGGCAACTGATTCTGAACACAAAAGGTCTATTACTGTACTGCAGGAATGAAACGGGCTACTTTTGACTGTGGAGGCATGCAGCGCAGCACTGAGGGACTGAAGAAATAGAATTAAATCAGGATAGCAGCAGAAGCTGCTGATGACACCAAAGCCTTCTTCTGGTGCATGTATGGAAGGAGGAAGGTGAAGAAAGGGATTGGACCCTTGAAAATGATGCAGTGCCTTGTAGTCAGAGCTCAAATTTTTTAGCTTAGTAAGATATTTATTTATTTTATTTAGTTTTTAACCAGGTAGGTGCACTAGACAAAATCATTGCCTATTTGGAGGCACGATATAAGTTATTAATTCCACTACTTTAAGTCCAGTACCAAACTGACAAGGTTGGCAGGTGGCAGTAGCACCAGGCTGTAGTAGCACAGCGCAGCACCCCAAAAATAATTCTAAACGTGCATATTTTGTCAAAGTGAAAATTTTGAACCTTAATAACTTTGCAATCGTTTGACTGATTCTCATTAAGTTTTGCATGTGCCATCAGGGACCAAGGATCTCTTGATGCGGCAAGTTTAAGTGCAGTTGAATGTGTGGTTGCGGAGATTCAGATTGTCAAAACATGTGAAAATTATTACTTTTGGTGAAATAATTTGTCACACTGCTACACAAAACTGGTATGGAATTTTGGTCTGCAATTGTTAGGGTACAACAGTCTTGGGTCACAGATGTGCCTTTTGAAGGTTTGATGAAAACATATTAATCCATTCCAAAGTTATCAAATTTTAAAAATTTCCATTATCTTCAGTGGGAACAGTTAGATGTCCCATTCAAAAAGGTATCCTTTGTCGCAAATGGATAATCCTTTGCAGCAAATGGGTAATCCTTTGTCGCAAATGGGAAATCCTTTTTCGTGCCGCCATCTTGTTTTCAGTAAGAGAGTAAAACAAAGTTAAATTACCAAAAAAAAAATATATAGGGCTTTGGCAAACTCCAGTAGTTGTGTTTGCCTAATCAGGGCCCATAGAATTTGATTTTGGGCTCAGTTTTTTCAATTGTTGTTTAGAAATGTGTTTTTTTAATGTCCCAAAATTCTTTGCCACAAATCGCGTAAAACCTTTGCCACAAAAGAGGACCCTTTTTTACAATATGTGCAAAAGGATTTTCTTTTCCGCAAATTGTGGAAAAGAAATGTGGCAAAGGATTCTTTTTTGCTTGCTAAAAAGGATTTTTAGGTAACTTGATTCTTTGTTGTTGTGTCATTTTCAAAGTTAATCCCTGGTAGTCCAGTGGTCCCTCCCCGATCACCTAGCACCCTGCCGTTATGTCAACAAATAGTGTATTGTATGGTAGTCTAATGGTCCCTCCCCAACCTCCCACCCCTTAGCGCACATTGCTGTGTCATTCCCATATTACCTTGTAGTCTAGTGGTCCCACCCCTTCCCTGATCACTAATCACCCTCCAGTTATCCCAATACATGGTGTATTGCCTGGTAGTCTAGTGACCCTCCCCCTCCCCGATCACACATCACCCTCTCATTGCCAGATTCCATTGTAGTCTAGTGGTCTCACCCCCTTTCCCAATCGCAGATCACCATCCTCTTATCCCAAGACATATTGCCTAATAGTCTAGTGGTCCCTTCCCAATCACAGATCGCCTCCCACTATTTTTGGGTCCAAAGTTCCCTGGTAGTCTAGTGGTCCCTCCCCATCCTGGATCCCCATCCTGTGAAATTTGAAAAGACCGCAACCCTGGTGATCTAGTGGACCCCCCCACCCTTTCAGCTACTTACCCACCACCCCACTCCCCCCAACCCAGTCCACAGCCGGCGACCAGCACACCCCTCTTCTCACCACTGTAGCTGACCAGCGACTGAGTTCTGAATGAATGCATACTAATACAGTATGTGCTCATTCAGAGCTCAGTTGGCAACCAGCCATGATGGTGACAGGAGAGGAGAGGTGTGATGGTCATTGGCTATGGATCGGTTTGGGGGAAGCAGGGTGGTGGGTCAGTAGCTGCAGGGGTGGGGGGTCCACTAGACCACCAGTGTTATGGTCTTTTGGAATTTCATGGGACGGGGATTGGGAAAGGGAGGGACCACTAGACTACCAGGGAAGTAATGTGGACACAGAGCCACCAAGGTGGCAGGAGAGGTCAGACTACCAGGGAACTTTTGATCAAAAAATATCAGGAGGTGACCTGTGATTGGGAAGGGGGGAGGGACCACTAGACTACCGGGCAGCATGTCTTGGGATAAGGGGATGGTAACTGGTGATCCAGGAGGGGGGTGGGACCACTAGACTACCATGGAATGAGACAATGAGAGAGTGATGTACGATCGGGGGGAGGGATCACTAGACTACCAGGCAATACACTATGTATTGGAATAATGGGAGGGTGATCAGCGATCAGGGAGGAGTGGTGGGATCACTAGACTAAAATGGGAATATACGAATGACACAGCGATGAGCAATTGGGAAATGGAGGATTGGGTTAGGGGGAGTGGAGTGATGGGTCAGTAGCTGACAGGGTGGGGGTCCACTAGATCACCAGGGTTATATAAGAGTTCTGTGTGTTGGCACAATTTTTTATGTGTGTTTTTGCTACTTTCTTCAGAAAATGTCAATTTTATGACACAGGTGTGCCGACTGAGACTTGTGTGGTTTCATTATCAGTCAGTACACAAGTTATATTTCTACTGCAGTGTCAGGCTTGGTAGGTTGCTCACTTGTAGCTTTATTATGGCCAGTGCAATTTATTATGTACGTGTTATTTTCTTAAAGCACTATGTTGAGAAGGGGAAATACAATTCTGATCCCTCTCCTGCAGCAATTTATTTTTGAGTGATGGAATACATAAAGCAGGGAGCAAGCCATAAACTGGTAGACCTGCTTGGTAATTCAATAGCTTATGGTGCTAGGTTCATATTGACTTAGTTATAAGTCATCTGCTGTGAGGCAGCTAAGATGATATATTTATTTTGCACACATACTTTACATTCGGGAGGGAAATCAAATAAATTTAATAAGAAAACTGCTAGCCATTAAAACCTCCTATTTAAAAAATGTAAGCAAATTAGAGTCTTCTCATATTAAAAACCACTACAAATGTAAGGGTATTGTCTCCATCAAAACACTGTGGGGTCTGTCCACTTCCACTGATGTTGTCTGTCGACTCTGTTCATCCTCCAGTGACTCTTCAGAGCTAGCCCCAGCAGACTAAATAATCTTTTGATTATACTTTCTCAAAAACTAAGGAATTTATCTTTAAAAAAACTTTGTTAATGCACAATTAGGGTTCCCTATAATTATACTTTCTCAAAAAGAAAGGAAATTCTCTGCAAAACATTTTGTTAATGCACCATTAGGGTTCCAGCAGCAAAAGTTGGGAAATGCAATCTTAGGGCTTCCAACTCTAAGACCCCACCCTCGGGTTCCAGCTATGACAACTCACTCCCACCCTACATGCAGGAACAGCCATTGGGGGGTGAGTCTTGGGGTTTGGAACCCTAATGGTCACCCCACTGCATGAGTAAGCAAGCAAATATGGGTACAGTATAGGAGAATGGGGTGAGATTAGGGTTCCAGACCCTAAGGCTCACCCCCCACTGCCGTTCTTGCATGTAGGGTGGGAGTGGGGTGTCACGGTTGGGACCCAAGGGTGTGGGTGGAGTCTTACGGTTGGAAACCCTAAGACTGCATTTCCCAATTATTTTCACTGGAACGCTAATGGTGCATTAACAAAGTTTTTTTTTTACACAGACTACGGTATAGAATGCACTGCATTAATATATTGCTTACCATAGCTAATGGCCATCTGCTACTGAACTGTAAGAAATTGTACATAATAATTCCAAAGTAAAGAGACACTGGCATAGGTCCCAGTAGCAGTGTAGAGGTTATAGGGATGCATTTATTTTTTACAAGTGACTAGTTTGTCTACAAATAGCTTTAACAGGGGTGAACGCTTCAGACATATATGAAGGTTGAGGACTACCTAATACAGAAGCAGGTGACACTTGTGGAAGTCCAACCAAACCAAGCCCTACAAAATGAAGGGCACTCTGCACTCCGAACAGGAGCAAATTAACTACTGAAAGAGATGAAATTGAAATACTGTACTAGCAGGTAATGTATTGAGTGACACAGAGTACTTGCACTACAGTGTAAAGTGCTCTTGAGGTACGATAAGGTCCCCCTAGTGCTTCGTCCTACTATGAACCTTTGCAACTGTGGGACAAAGTGCTGGGAGGAACCTTATCACACCTCTATTGGCAGTAGCACATTTTGCTATGTTATGCATTGTTTTATTTCATACTATTGCATGAGAGCTCTTTGCACTGAATAAATGACCCACTAGTTTTTTTGATTTCATCTGCCTCAGTGATTCATTTGCTCCTGCTTGGAACTCAGTGCCCTTCATTTTTTTTAGTGCTTCGGCAGGGCTGCCTGCTAGCTTTGCATGTTTGCATTAAAGTGCCGGTGACCCTGAATCAGGAGTGGACCTAGAACACTGGCAATCAGGCAGCCAACTCAGAGGAGTGCTGCAGGTGGCAGTGGATCCCAGCTAGAGCAGGTTTGGTGGTGTGTTCCACCACCACAGCATCCACCAATGGGGGGCCAGGTGGCTTGCTCCTCCACTGAGGACCACGTTGCAGGCTCTCAAGGTCAGGAACAGGCTATGTGTGCTACCAAGGAATGAAAGTCGGTCAAGGCAAAATAAACTGCCATCTAGGGGGTTAAAAAATTAGATTTTCACATACATGATGCATGCAAGCTTAAGGTAAGCCAGCATGGGTTTTAAAACCCTCAGTTTTTTGGAGCACCATGTCATATTACATTCCTTTAAAGATACAGATATGCGTATAAAAACATGATCCTTGTCTTCCAAAGTTCATTTTGGCTGGATGCCATTTAAGATCCAAGCTCATAATCCTCTGCTTGCAGCATTGCAGTATAATAATTTAAATTTAGAAATGACTCCAAATCCATCTGGCCCACTACTCCTACTTTATAAGTTTGGGGTCATAAGTATGTGGTGCAAACATGTATTAATTTATAGAGATCCACCGTCCACACTATTACCCAGGGTACCCTGTGAGTCCCTTCGAAAGTAAAAATTTGACCTGACTTACCTTAATGTCATGTACTCGCTTCATGGCCACTGTCTTTGGTATTGTTACTGGCGGGCAGCTCCACTGTGCAAAGTCTTAGTTCAAAACCTTGGAAGTCAAAGGACATCTTGATGACACTCTGAGCGTTGTTCATAGCCACTGTCTTTGTTGGAAGGTTGTTTCATTGGTACACACCATTTAAGAGAAAAAACTGCCTCCTAACATTAACCTCGAATATACCACCCCAAGAGCTTCAAGGCATGTCTCCATATCCTGCTAGAGGACATCCAGTCAACTATCTCTGCCTGTTCAACCTTGCCAATACATCTGCGTATGCAGAAGATTAAGCTCTTGTTACCTTCCTGCATGTATTCTTCAGGGCAAATATATTAAGGACTTCCAGCCTCTCCACATAGCTTTTGTCTCCCTTTGAGAAAGGATATTCTATCCAAAACGCATTAGGCGCTGTGTGTCATTTTTTAACTTAATAAAAGTTTATAATTTACTTGAAGCGCCCTGGTGGTATTTGAAGATGGGTGAGAGTGTTCCAGTTTTTGGTTTGCATATGTAATTTGTTTTAACTGTAGAGCACCACGTTTCCTTTTGCATACTTTCTGAGAAGAAAAAAGTCTCCCAGTATCCTTGATCATTTTGGTGGCCTTATGTTGCACCTTCTGGACTGCCTCAATGTCGTTTTTGTATTGAGGAGCCCAGAACTGCATGCAGTACTCCAGGTGGAACCTGACAAGGACCTTGTAATGTGGGATGACTGTGTCCCCTGTCCTGCTCATCACCCCAGCTTGATGTATCCCTGCATTCTGCCAGCATTCTTGAAAGCAGCTGTTCACTGCTTGTTATACTATACTTCTGCCTCTTGCCAACTATGGCCCACAGATCTGTTTACTCCTCCACTACAGCAAGGGGTATCCCACACAGTGTGTAAATCCTGCCTCTTTTTTATCTTTGTGACATCACAGTTAATTCCATAGCAACTGACTAAATTCCTTAGCAACTGACTACGATGTCAAAAGCAGAGAAGCATGAAGTGAGTTCTAGCCTCAGACACAGTGCACAGGAAAAGGTAAAGGTTATTTGTTCATACACATATAATAAATAATATAGTATTAACAAAAACCTTTAATTGATTTTGTAATGCTGAGTTCTGGGTTGTTACTGATACCAGTTTTTACTGGTGATCAGAGCACTTCTTTAACATTTTTGTATATTCTTCTTGGGATGGGGGGGATTCTTGATGGACAAGTAGTGGTCATATTAATTATGCCAAGTTGTTTTTTAAGGGATGATATTGATATGGTAATGTAAAATGTTAAAAGATCTTTATTTTTGACCCATGTCATCATAAGGGAATGTATAAATAGTCATCTGATGTTTATTATCTAATCACGTCACTGTAATTTTGAACCCATTTTATATTACATTTTATGGACATTTATGTAATTTTATACCTAAAATCCAGAAACCTGGAATCGACTGAGTTGCACCTTTTTTGTTTCCCAACCCACTAGCATGGAAGTCACATTGGCAGTGTGTAATGTATGGGATCTGATCCCATACATTAGAATTCCAGTCCACAGTTTGCGAGTTGAAGTTAAGTCCTCTAAGGGAATTCTGAAAGTGAGGTATCAGGCATTTTGTCAGTAGTTCAGCAGAATCAGCACTGAGAGTGATGCACAGATCCACCTCTGATAACCAAACAAATTAAGTACTGCATCTGACACAACTTAGTCAATGTGTTTCAATATCCACAAGCTACAAATATCACAAAGGGGAGCTGCAGTGTAAGATCCTATCAATGTGGCTTTTTTTGAATCAGGCCTGAAGTACAAAACCGAGCATAGTGTAGGTGCTGAAATCCTCAATTGTTTTTTGTTTGGTGTTTGAGGAGCATAGACCTGTAATGGGGCCTGAGCTGTGTAACATTGCATGGCTCCTGACCAACTGGCCTCTGAGTTTAGACTGGATGTGGCAATAGGAGGCTTCGATCCAAACTTTTCAGCTTTAATTGAAACGAATGGAGAATCCTGACCCAGGGAAACTGAGCACAAGAGCTGGAGTTCCTATGGCATTCTTGGCTGCTCACTGCCTGTTTGAGGATTGGGATTTTTTAAAGATTGGGTGCCGGATTTTCTAAAGTGGGTGCAAGATCTGTAGCCTGGGTTGAGGCTATGGAGACTGGCACACTAGAAATTACACTTGACCCCTCACTCATCAGCTTGGATCACCTTGAACAGACCTGCACCGTATTTCCCAATGTTGGCTGCATTTACAATATTTGTAGGCTTCATGTAAGTGGTCTTAATTTGACATGTGCTAGATCAAGGAAATGTGGTCTAGCCTAGCACATATCCTGTAGCTGCAGGAATTGAAAATCCAGGTGATTTGCTGCTGGTCCCGTGTGTCAAATGCCTGAATCTTTGGGTGCTTGTGACAAATAATCAATCTCAAAAGTCCTTTTCTGAGTCTTTGGTCAGATGCATATTTTCCACTTCCTGACTACAGTATTAGTAGTGTAGAGGTGGTATGTGAGGTACTGGAGCCTGCAAAGGTGGACTTGAGTCTAGGCCCAAATACTATTCTTTTTAAGACCCATAAACCCAAGTTCCAATTAAAGTTGTGGTTAGATTCATTGTAAAAGGAAGTTTGGGTGACCATTGACGATGGCCAGAAAAATTAATCTTAGGATTACAAGCATGGAATGCACATTTCTGAGCTGACAAACTGGCCCAAAGGGAACCAACAAACATGAAAGGATATGGGATGACTCGGATGCCCCTAAGTACAATTGATCCAAATGCAGGGGAAAGAAGTAAAATGCTTAAAACTACACTGGACTAAGTTGCAAAAGAGAACCAGATCTGACAGTTGAAAGGTTTGGGGTGAGATTCACAGCACAGTGTATGGAACTCCTCTGATTTTATGAATATTCCATGGTCCTCTACATGTGTAGAAAATACTTTTGATGTGTGCTATATGGTTGTGGATGAAGTCACATTATTTGAATTTGTTTTTTTGCCTGCTGGAGGAAGGTTTTAGCCTTGGCAACTTAGATTATCAGATTGCGGGACAGAGAAAAGGGGAACATGAGATATAAAAATAATTATCTGGTTGTTCTGGGCAGGCTGAGGGATGATCCTGTATGGTTCTATTGAGTTATAATCAGTGTCTGTACCTATTGCATTTTACAGTATTTTATATGTAGGTTAGTCATGTTGTATCATGTTGGCCTTGATAAAATCCATTAATGCTCACAAATATGATAGTCACTTCATGATGTTTTCTGCTGATAACATCAGAGTAAGGAATCCTGGCTAAGTGTGCTGTGGTACAGTATACTGTATGTGGGTTCCTATGAGGTGCAAAATAGACCAATGTAACAATAAAGGGCTGCACTCCCAGAGCTAGTAACTTGTAGCAGATCCACACAATAAAAATAAACCGGGATCCTGTTGGTCAGATGCACAAAGTGAATTTATTCCACAGTGAATGAGAACGTATGCTGTAACCCCAGCACTTCAACTCAGAATTGAGTCTTCATCAGCGGGTGAAGCTCAGTGTATCATGATCTGTATTTAAAGATCACAATTAAAGGCACAGTGCCAAAAAAGCTAGAAACACTGGTACATCTGCTATGACAATTCAATGCGTCTATTATTGACCAAAAACCAGTCGGAAAAAAGGAAGTACATACAAAAAATAGATAGATAGATAGATAGATAGATAGATAGATAGATAGATAGATAGATAGATAGATCGATAGATAGATAGATAGATAGATAGATAGATAGATAGATATTTTATTTATAAAATGCCCAATTCCTGGGACTCTAAGCATTGTACGAAAACAATAATTCACATATCCAACAATAAAACATACAGATAAACATATATTCAATATAGAATAAAGTATGGGGTGGTGTGTGTTACAAGACGTTTACACACACCCGAGAGGTTAGATGCTCATAAACCCAGAGAGCGAAGCTCGAGGGGTTTATGTCAGCATCTGACCCCGAGGGTGTGTATAAACTTTGAGTTTACACACCACCCCATGTTTTATTTTATATAATTGATGGCTATGATTTTTTTTGTCAGAGCAATTATATAAAATAAAATGTCACTGTATAGCTGCACCCCAATCCTGACTCGGTTCGCAATCACAAACGGCTGCTGAAGACACATACTTTTTTTTTTCCAGAAACGGTAGCCTACTTTTAGCCCCAAGTTGCTGTATTTATTTTTTGGACTTACCACCCAGTCAGAGTTATGATGTGGTCTCCGGTGGTAAGCCACAGTCTCGGGCTACCAGGAAGAGCAGAGCGGCACCTGGCACATGCACAGTGGTAGGAAAACCCTGGCATGTGTTTGCTGTTATAAACGCTCCTTTATAATGGCAAATTACTCCACGGGTTTCTAATGCAACAAAATCATAGCCGTTAATTATTACAATAATTATAATATAAAATCCTCAATTGTCATTCCATAATCAAAATCTCAAAAATCTGAAAACGCTTTTTGGAAGAGATGCCTTTTTAGTCCATTTTTTAAAGGCTTCCACCAAGGGGGCCCACCTTAAAAACTTTGGTAAGGAGTTCCACAGGGTAGGTGTGGCAGCTGCAAATGCCCTATCTCCAGAGTTCCACAACCTTACCCTGGGAACCCCAAGGAGGCCTCCCTCGGCCGAACGGAGTGCCCAGACTGGGAGGTAAGGAACCAGGAGATCTTGCAGATATACAGGACCCCTTCCATGTAGGGTCTTGTAGATAAGGATCCCTATCTTGAAGACAATCCTCCACCTGACTGGCAGCCAGTGCAGTTCGCGGAGGACTGGGGTAATATGATAACACCTTCTTGCCCAGGTCAGAAATCTTGCCACCACATTCTGCACTAGCTACAACCTGTGGAGATTGCCTCCAGATAACCCAAGGTACAGGGCATTACAGCAGTCCAGCCTTTAAGTGACAAATGCATCTACCAGTGTGATCAGGTCCTCGGGAGGGATCAGGGCTCGGATTCGGGCGATGCTCCTAAGATGCTAAAATCCATTCTTGACCATGACTGACACCTGATCCTCAAGTGTCAAGCTGTCATCTAGGATCATGCCCAAATCTTTCACCTGTCTAGAAGGAATAAGGGGAGTACCCCCCAATACTAGATTGAGGAGTGACCTCTGCCCCCCCTCCACGACAACCCGGATCCACTGCCAGTACCTCAGTCCTGTCTGGATTGAGTAAAAGCCAGTTTCAAGTCATTCATGACTAGATTTCCCTCGATGGCAGTTGTTAAACACTGAGTCTGACATCTGAGTATTGGGCGCACAGGACAGGTACAGCTGGGTATCATCTGCATAACAGTGAACCCCAGCCCGTACTGCCTGATAATGTCCTCTAATGGCAGCATATAAACCATGAACTATAATGTTGACAAGACCGAACCCTGTGGAACTCCACAGTTCAGAGGCATCAGGCTAGATGTGAAAATTCCCATTTTCACCCTTTTCACTCTGCCTGTCAGATATGACCTAAACCAGTTGATGACAATACCGGATAGGCCACACCAGAACCGCAGGCGATCAAGTAGCACCTCATGGTCCATGGCGTCAAACGCCGCAGAGAGATCCAGGAGAATGAAGATGGTATGGGCCCCTCCTATCCCTCACCATCAGAAGATCATTCAGTACCCTTACTAGGGCCATCTCCATGCTATGCCCCACCTGGAATCCAGACTAGAAAGGCTCATAGGTAGAGGAAGAGGTGAGATATCTCTCAAGCTGCACGGCCACCACTTTTTCTATAACCTTTCCTAAAATGGAAGGTTCGAGACTGATATGTAGTTGCTGAGGCCATCTGGGTCCAAACTTTAAGAGGGCTTTTTTAAAAGGGGCCTAACCACGGCCTCTCTCAAGGACAATGGAAAGATCACACTCCTCAAGGAACACCAGACAATCTCAGCAACCACAGGTCCAATCAGGTCCAGACATCCAACCAAAAGGCAAGTCGGACCAGGATCCAGATCACACTGTGTAGGTCGTAGCTTTGAGGTAATCTCCACCATCTCCTCCACTCCCAACCAGCTCAAACTCATCCCAGGCAGGAGGAGTGTTACAGCACAACTCAGGCTGAACCCTGCATCCCTTTCGAGAGATATTTGAGAAGACCTCAGCACTGATGGACGACACCTTGTCAGGCAAAGAATAGAGCCAGCTCCTCACACCTAGTGCTTGAACCTGCTCCCCCAACAAATAGACAGGTCAGATGTAAAAGCCTGTCTACCATGTGGAAGAGCTGGGCTGGTCTACTCCTTGCCACAGCAATCTACCTAGACAGAAATTCCACCTTTTTTCTGGAGATTTCAGCCTGATAGTCAACATATTGTGACTTCAGGACCAATTTGTCCTCCACTGAGCCAGATCTCCTCCAGCCTCTCTCTAACCTCCGCCTCTTAATCTTTAACCTCCAGAGATCCTCATCAAACCAAGGAGGTCTCCGGAGAGTAGATAAGGGGCAGACACAAATGGGTGTGATTGAGTCAAAGACTGCAGTCACAGCTCCATTATAGACTGCCACTGCTTCCTCTGGCACAGTTGCACAAGCTGCCACAATACTTGATAGGGCCAGCATCGCAGACAGACCCGGTGAGGAAACTCCTCTTAACGAGTAGTACTGGATCATCTCCACAGGGGCAGGACGAGGGCCCTAAACCTGAACTACACGGTGCTGTGATCAATACTGAGGTCAAAGATATCAAAACCTGCAGAAAATACCATGTCCAATGTGTGGCCACCCATGTGTGTCACTGATGTCACAATCTGTGTTAGGCACAGATTCTCCATACTCTTAAAGAGCTCATTCCCAGTCTTCAAGAGCCCATCTTCAACCCAAACATTGAAAGCCCCCAGAATCAACCATCTGGGGGAATCCAACATCAGGCTGGTGATGAGCTCTTCAAATTCTCTCAAAAAGTCCGCATCTATTCCCAGGGATGGTAGAGCAGGAGGATTCTGAAGCCCACCCCAATGCCTCCTCTGGCAGCTACACACTCAAAGGACCGAGTAGGAACTACAGGTAGCACCATGAGGTTCAGGTTAGATTTAAAACAAATGGCCACCACCCCACACCCCTGCAGTCCTCCCACAGGGTGTGTATTACAGAATACCTGGGCGGAACCGCTACCTCCAAAATAGGAATGGCATTCTGGTCCAACCAGGTCTCTGTAATGCAAGCCAGGTCGACCAAGGAAACCAAGTCTGCTATTATAACAGTCTTGTTCCTCATTGACCTGGCATTGCATAACACAATCTAAGTAGGATGAGGTGTGGCAGCTGGCCCGGTCACCTGCCCATCCTTTAAGGTGGAGCCCTTGGGTATGGGAATTATGCATGGCAACCCCCTCTCAAATTCAAATTTCATCCCAGGGCATCTCCTAGGTTTCACCACCCGAATCTCGGACACCACTGTAGCCACTCGGGTACAACTCATACTGAGACCCCTCCCCCGAGCTATCTCCAAGGCCCTACATCTCCTGTAGACCTGCGCTGGAAGTATTGGGAGCACGGAAGAATGTAGGTCCCGGAGAAATTCCTCCAAGTAGCTACGCCTGAAAAATTTTCTGTCCCTAGCACATTTCCTAAATCTCACTACAGTAACCAAGACTGCACCATCCACTTCCCCCAACCAACCCCAAATTAAACCCTCAACAAAGCACAGTCCTCCCAAATTCCACCCTCAGTAATACAACAAAAACCCAAAACATACACCAATCACACTACTTTTACCTTTCAATCACTTCCCCAATCACTCATCAACACACACTTAAATTAATACTAACTATGCGATTAGCAACAGTTAAGGTTCTTTCTTTCCCACTCATTTCTACTATAATAATTCCAGAGGTCCAGATGCAACTGGTCTTCAGAAGCACTAAAAGTCCATCATGAAATCTGGAAATGCTGGAGGGTAAGCTCTCACCATTACCCTCACAAATTAACCATCTTTTGTAGCACTCTCATTGCTACTGTATTGTCATTTAACTGTACATTCAAATGTCAGCAGAGGCACTCTCCCTGCCTCACCAGAGAATAAATAAACAGTACAATACCATTCTGAAGCTCAGTGGGTATCTTCTTTTCGATGAAAACAGAATCTTCAAACAGGTGCAGCCTACTGTCAACAAGCCACAAATCCTTCGTCAGTCAAACAGAATCTTTGCCTTCAATATAGAGCCCCACCAGCCGTTTAACTAGACCAGACTCAGGGCAGGCCCCCTACCCAAACATATCCCCTAACACAGTCACTGAGAATCTGCCTGAAACTACTCAGGAAGTCCTCCGTTGCTTCTAGGCAGCCAGGCAGACCCTCACCCTCCTGTCAGCATAAATAAATATATTAATACCAAATGTATCAGAAAAACACCCCAAACAAGGGTAAAACTATGCAATAATTTCATAAGACTGCAGGATAAAAATGATGATGAGGAGGAAGAGGAAAGGCCCCTTTAGAGAAAAAAAAAGGCAAGTGCAAACTAAATATGCCCATGCACACAAAATGAGGAATATGGCTGGCAGCATAGCCTAGAGGATAGAGTAATGAGCTGTGAATTGGCTTGGTACATCCAGCAAATCTGGATTTGATTTCCACAACTTCCACTTGCATACTGTATGACTCTGAACAAGTCAAGTGACCTCCCCAGTGCTACCGGGTCACTCCTGAAAACAGGCACCTATGCTTAGTGGGCCCTACCTGGTTACCAAAGAATAAAAAGGAAAATCCACAATAAATGAGCTGCTCCTACAGTGGTGTACTCAGTTTAAAAAGGGGGAAACAAATAGAGGCCTTACGGTGAAATGACAAAAAGGAAAAAGCACAAAAGAGGAAAGGAAGGGGGACCAAACATGTGGAAAAAGATGGAGAAAAAAAGAGGGAGGGGGAAAAGGTATATGCAGACACAAAGAGCACAAAAACAGGGTGACACAAAGAAGCCTCCCCTTCCCTCATAAGAGTGAGATGAGTATGTGCAGATGGGAAAGAAATAAAAGGAAAAGAGGAAGGGTGGGGTGGAAAGTGGTTTGGGATGATAGAAAGAAAAGAGGGAGGGGTTGAGGGTAGGGAAGGGAAGAGAGGGGGAAAACAAAATGAGGGAAAGAGGGGAATGGAGGAAAAAAGGAAGAGTGGGTACAGGAAGTGCAAAAATAGAATGGCACAAAGGAGTCTCACCCAGACTCACAAGTGTTAGTATATGCAAAAGGGATAGAAAATCAAAGGAAATGAAGATTGGTGGGGGTGGGGTGGTTGGAAGAGGGGTGTGTGGAGTGAAAGGTGGGTGATAGGATAAGGAGGGAGAAGGAGGAGGAGGGTGGAGAAAAGGAGGGAAGGAAAATGGTGAGAGATTTAAAAAAAAATGTGTGCGGGAACAAGAGCAACAAGGTATAGGCAAAAAAAAAAATACATAGAAACATAGACTTTGATGGCAGATTAGACTCTCTTGGCCCACCCAGTCTGCCTGTTTCCCTACCTATTGGATAAGCTGCAGATCCTAGTGAACCAAACAGCCTACTTACTCCAACCCCCCCACTATAATTGCCTTATGTCTGTCCCATGCATTCTTGAATTCCCCTATTGTTTTTGACCCCACGATCTCCTCAGGAAGGCCGTTCCATGCATCCACCACCCTCTCTGTGAAAAAAATACTTCCTCATGTTGCCTCTGAGCCATCCACCCTCTATCTTCAAACTGTACCCCCTTGTTCTTGCACATCTCTTTTTCTGAAAGATGCTATCCTCTTGGACTTTGTTGATTCCCTTGAGGTACTTAAACGTTTCTATCATGTCCCCCATCTCCCTCCTTTCCTCAAGGGTATACATATTAAGCTTCTTTAGTCTCTCTTCATATGGTTTCTGGTGCAGACCCTGCGCCATTTTAGTTGAACTCATCTGGACTGCCTCCATCCTGTCTATGTCCTTGTGGAGATGGGGTCTCCAGAACTGCACGCAGTACTCCAGATGGGGTCTCACCAACTGTCTGCACAGAGGGATGACAACTTCCTGTTTTCTACTGGTGATGTCTTTCTCTATGCATCCCAGTACCCCCCCAGCCCTCCTTACTGCCTTTTCACTTTGCCTGCCTACCTTTAGGTCACCTGATATGACTACCACCAGGTCCCTTTCTATTTTTGTTGTTGTTAGTACCTCCCCCCCATTGTGTACTCTTCCCCTGGGTTTTTGTTTCCCAGGTGCATTACTTTGCACTTCTTAGCATTGAATCTAAGCTGCCACACTTTTGACCATCCCTCCAACCTTGCCAAGTACCTTCTCATCCTTTCCACCCCCTTGTGTTTCAACCCTGTTGCAGATCTTTGTGTCATCTGCAGAGAGGCATACATTTCCTTCCAGTCCCTCTGCAATGTCATTTATAAAGACTTTAAAGATGACCGGCCCCAATACTGAACCCTGTGGTACCCCACTAGTAACCCCCCTTTCTTTGGAGTAGACTCCGTTTACTATTACTCTCTGCGTCCTGTTGTCCAGCCAATTTTTTACCGAGGCTACCACCATAGGACCAACTCCCAGGATGGCTAACTTGTTTATTAATTTTTTGTGTGGGACTGTGTCAAATGCCTTGCTAAAGTATAGGTAGACCATGTCCACAGCCCCTCCCTGGTCTACTAGTTTACTCACCCAGTCAAAGAAATCAATTAGATTTGTCTGACATGACCTTCTTGCTGTGAATCCATGCTGCCTTGGGTCCTGTGCCCTGCTTGCCTCTAGGTACTCAACAATTCTTTCTTTCAGAAGTGATTCCATCATTTTCCCTATCACTGAGGTCAAACTAACAGGTCTATAGTTTCCTGCCTCTGCCTTGCTCCCACTTTTGTGAAGGGGAATCACATCTGCCTTCCTCCAATCCTCAGGTATCACCCCATCCTCCCATGATTTGTTAAAAAGGGTGATCAGTGGTGTCACTAGTTCTCCCCTTAGTTCTTTCAGAATTCTGGGGTGAATCTCATCAGACCCCATTGCCTTGTCCACCTTGAGTTTTAGGACTTCTTTCAAGATCATTTCTTCTGTGAATGGACTAGTAGCAACCCCCTATCCAGAGTGCTTCTATTGTTTCATTTACGTATGTCCCCCTCCTCTTCTTTTGTGAATACTGAACAAAAGTATTCATTCAGTATCACTACCTTTTCACTGTCCCCCTCTGCCCAACTGCCCTCCCTTTTATTAAGCCTCACTGTCCCTCCCTTGGTCTTTTTCCACTCACTAATGTACCTATGAGAGATTTTATCCCCCTTCTTAACTGAGCTGGCTATCTTTTCCTCGGTTTGGGCCTTGGATATTCTGATTGCTTTCCCCACTTCCTTCTGCTTTAACTGATGGAGTTCTCTTTCCTGCTCCTTCTGTGATTCCTTATACTTCCTGAATGCTGTTTTAATACAGTGAAACACTTGACAGAAACAAATTACTGTGAGGACCTACAACAGGTGAAGTCCAGGTGAGACATTCATGTCATATAGAAAAACACTGAGAATAGGGCAATCCAGGTAAGTTTATAAGAACAGAATCATGAGGCCTTCTGGATACAGTGCTCTAAGGATGTAGATCCAGTGTAATTCTTTCTGAAGAAAAATGTTGATTCTGTCACTACTTCTTCGAGGCACAGGGACATGTCTGATACCTGTGAACTGAAAATGTTGTAGGTTACTTTGGAGTACAAAGCAAAATGCAAATCCAGAAGGGTATCAGGTTGAGCATTAACCACAGATGTCACATGCTTCTGTACATTGTCTGAGTGGATGAATAGTCCTGCCCACATAACTCTTAGAACAGCTGCAAATTATGGCGTATACCAAGTAGGGGGTACACGGCACGAGTAATACATTGTTTGATTTGTATGGTTCTGTTATCCCTGAGTGTAGTGAACTCCCTTCCCACTTTAAATAAAATCTACAAATGGTGCACTTTCCACAACTGAAACAATCCTTAGGACATTGGTGTAGCCAGATGGGACCAGCAGGGACAGGAACACTGGCAAATGTACTGTGTGAAACAATGTCACACACATTTCTGTTCCATCTTATGAAATCTTGGGTCTGGTAGCAGCTATTCTGTGTAATGCTGGATCACCTCTCAAAATATAATAGAATTTTTGTAGAGTTTTAACAACAGATGGTGACACATGTTTAAATTCTGCAACAAAGGAAACTCCGTCATTATTCCAGTTTGGTCTCTTGCATGTCTTCAAATGGCTATCCTAGTCTAGAAGTTTTGCCCTGTTAAGAACCTCAACCATTTGGCTGGTCCAGTGGCAAAGAGGGCTGGGGCACTGTGCTCTTACCTTTTCCCACACTGGTAACCCAGGTTAGGGAATGGATTCTTGACATCGTGGGTTGGCTGGGAAGTGAAAGGATCAAGCATCCAAAGGGACTGCTTTCCTCTCCTGGGGTGGGGAGGCATGTTATCTCAGCCTAGACTGCCCTAGGTGCAGGTCTGCTTATAGAACAGGTTAGGGAAGCATCGTAGAGGAGGGGACTGTGGGGAAAGTCAGACGGATGCACCTCCATGCACAAGTCTGGCACTCTGCAGTAGGGGTGGGACTGGAAAATGCAGAAAATGGCACATGGGGGGGCTTAATGAAGTCTGGCCCAGCTGTCTCTGCACCTGCACCACTGCTTAATACAGTCTGCCTTGGATTTGATGTACTGGGACGGAGGAAGGCCCTCTCTCCCTGGCCCTGCCATGCGAGGGGAACTCAAGGGGAGAAATATGACTGGATACATGACTGAGAGAGGCGGGGAGCCAGCCTGTAGGGTCTGGGGACAAGGCTGATGTAGCCACACCCCCCCAGATGAAGGAGCAGAAAAACCTGTATGTAAAAAAAAAGATCCTCATCTTTGACTGTAATTGAGTAGCCACAAGCTATAAACATGTCCTGAAATCCTATGCCTGCATCAAACACAGTAGGTAGCACCAGACAAACCGTTCCTGCATAAGCACATGAACAGTCCTAAGGATATTACCCTCTTAAGACGTGGAGTATAGACACTCTGAACTAGCAAAAAAATTTTTCTCAAGGCTGGTTTCCTATGACATTCAGAATTTGTCACAGAGCTCAATTTAGAACTAAATAAAATATCCCAAAATGCTATGGATTCAGGACTGCTTTGGGAAGTAAATTTTAAATTCAAATCGTTGTTACTGAATTTACAAAATCTGAACCAGAGGATGTATGCCTCTTCTACACAAGTATATCATCTGTATATTTGCCTCAGAAAGTAATCTGGGGCAGATATGGGTTGCAGTCCATATTGAACACCATGGCCTTCTCCAACCAACCTACAAAAAGGTTTGTGTAAGAGTGACCATAGTGGTCCCATGGCCGTCTCACACATCTGAAGATAATACCAAGTCCCAAGGCAGAAGAAATTGAAAGTAAGAATTAATTCAATAGCTTTGAGTAAAAAAAAAAAAATCACATTGGAAAGCGTAAGCAATGTCAGGCTTAGAAAAATAATTAATGCAATAGGTGTGGACATAAATCCTATGTGATAAATCTGAGCTACTATGCGATAATTGTGAAATCTCACATTTATACACATAGTAGACACATCATCACAGATTTATACACATAGTAGATATGTCACAATCACTCCGGAACTCATTTAGACTGTTCAGCCTCAGTATGAGTACTAACTATATTCAAATGCAAGTAACTTTAAAATGGAAAAAAAATAGCATAGTGCTGTGAGCATAAAAGTTGTTCAGCACAAAATTATCTACAAAATGAGTGGTGTTTCATTTACAGATACCTTATATATTTATTTATAATTAGCAAAAAACAGCAAAAAATAAAATTTATTTTGTTCACTTTTTTTGTTCTTTATTTTTATTATTTCCATTTGTTATACAGCAAATAACAAATTCATATTCAAGACAGACTGAATACATGTTTACAACCATCTGAGAGTCAAGTGACTCCTTAATAGAAGGATAAGTGTATCTCAACTATTTTGATACCTCATATGGAGGGAATACTATAACACTGTATATTGCTATAAGATTAAAACAAGATTTTAAGCTGTTTATAGAGTCCATGAGCAAAGCGACTAATTCGAGTGCTAAAGTCTGTATGAGAAATCCAACATTTCACATCCTCAATGGGACACATGGCGTCACTCTATATCCCTAAAAGATATAAATCCCATTAACTGTCTTTACAAAGCAGCAAACAACAAGCTAGCCAAAAGAGAGGGAAAAAAAAGAAACATCCCACATCATAAAACTTGGTCAGGTCTGAGTTACCATCAGTTACAAATACAAATTGTTTAAAAGAACCCCTTAAATCCCCTATATAGAAACCAGTTAAACTTTAGGTGTCAGCGTGGCTCAGTTGGTAGCACATCCGCCTCTGGACCAGAAGGTCGTGGGTTCTCGTCCCACACCGGGATTGGACTTGCACCTAAAAATCGCTGGCATCCGAGTGCAGTATTGGGGACTGCTGTACTGACGGGGTGTGCCGTCCTTCGGATGAGACGTTAAACCGAGGTCCCTTCTGCCCATCCTGGTGGGTGTCCAGGTGGAAGTAAAAGAACCCAGGGCACTCTTCGCAAAGAGTAGGGAACATTCCCGGTGTCCTGGCCAACATTCCCCTTCCCATAAACTGGTTCATGCAATTATCCAGGCTGTGTGTGGGTGATGATGTGCGATATGGCCGCCACCACACATTCAGTCACTTCACTACCAATCTAGCATTGCTTGTAAAGCGCTTTGGATGTATGAAAAGCGCTATATAAATGCTGATTCTTCTTCTTCTTTATTTTAATAGAGTGCTTAGAGATCAATATTCAGGAGACTGGACTTACAGTAATTACTGCATGACTATTTTTCCAACATTAACTTTTGTATGATTCGGTAGATAAATTTCCCCTTACCTAATTTAGACCACAATCAACAGTAAGATCCCAGCATTGTTAATATAATCATAATGCAGAAACTAGAAAAGTTAAATCAACAATAATTTTAAATAAAGTCAGTCCCCTCCAGTCTCATCAAGATCACTATCTTCTGTGCCATAAATTTGAGAATGAGTCCTATGCTTGTCCACAAATCTAGAAGCTCACTTGCCTGCTTTGGATGGATCTGAAAACATCCAAACTTTACCTTCATACACCACTCTAAGTTGAGCTGGAAATATCACTGCATGGGTGACTGTGGCCTCCCTGAGTTTCTTGCGCACCCCATCAAATCGCTTGCGTCTCACCAGAGTGGCATAACTGATGTCCGGGAAAAGAAAAACCAAATGGTCATCCTATATAATCGGGCCAGCTTGTCTCACCAGACGGAGAATTTTATCCCGTGTTCCGATGCCATCTGTAATCACCAGCAAGGTGTGTGGGGTATCAGAGTCCTCCCGATAACCCCTTGGAGTAATTCAGTATGTCTTTTGAAGATCAAAATGGATTGTTTGACCATCTGGAGCCAGCTTCTCTCCCAACCAATCCTGCAGGAACATGAGGGGAGGATCTTCCTCAATCCCCTTGGGCAAGCCAAGGATCCACACATGAGACGATCGGGTCTGATTTTCTAGTGTCTCCAATCTGGCTTTAAGGTGGGAAGTCTCCTTTATTATCAGGGTAGTGGCCACAGAAGTAGAATCACAATTCTGTTTCACATCGCACATCTCTGATTGTATAGTATCCACAGTTTTTTCCACTACGGTTATTCTGGTGTTGAATGCGTCTATTTTTGTATTCAAATCAGCTACTGATAAAATTATTCTCTGTAGTTTTAGCCCAATCGATGCCATGGTTTCTTCAGCATTGGGCTGTGAGGTGGCCTGCATCTGTAGGCCTGTCCGCATGGGCTGCTTGGAACCTGAAGATTTTCCACCTGCTGCACCAGTGCGATCCTTGCGAGGGCTGCCCATTATAGGTTTCTGACCTTCCCAGTTTCAATGAAGGAGGCCTTTTTAACAACAGAATGCTCCAAACTAGTGAATAATTAGGATTTGTAGCATTTAGTCGAGGAGCTAATAATTATTGCTGCCTGCAAGCTCGGGCTCCACAGCGCCCCCCGTTTTGTCCACTTTTTGACAAACAAATGGAAATAACTTTAAAATGAAAAATAATAGCATAGTACTGTGAGCACAAAAGTTGTTCAGCACAAAAATATCTACAAAATGAGTGGTGTTTCATTTATAAATACCTTTTAGTTTTTTTATAATTAGCAAAAAACCAGAAGAAAATTCAGTTTTTTATCCACCTTTTCGACAAACATATGTGAATAACTTTAAAATGAAAGAAGTAGCATGGCACTGTGAGCATACCATTTGTTCAGCACAAAGTTTTCTACAAAATGAGTAGTGTTTCATTTAATAGCAACCACTACACTAGGTGGACATACACTAGGAAAGTCCCAAAAATTATCATAAAAAAAAAAAGAAGAACAGTCAAAAGCAAATGTCCCTGCTCTTACAGAAAGCATCCCTATTGCATAAATTAAGTATACAACGGTGAGCTGTCAGATAAATGATTTATCTACACTTGTGCTGTTTGACCTCAGGCACTTCACTTGTGGCTTACACCACTCGTAAGGTTACCTGAGGTCAAACAGCACTTGTGCAAATAAATCATTTGTCTGACTGCTCACCATTGTATATCCATTATATCTAAAAGTCTAAGAGCCTCCAAACTGAGAACATGATGTATAGATGTATAAATTGCAAAACAAAGTTTGTTAATGCATTAGTTAGGGCCAAAGCAACAAAAGTTGGGAAATGTGGCATTAGGGTTTCCAAACCTAACACCCCCCCCTCAGCACAGCAGCTGTGGGGTGTGCCTTGGGCTTCACAAGCCTCATGTTCACCCCATTCCATCTGTAAACAAGCTCAGATGTGGACAGTGTATGAGAATGGGGTGATCATTAGTCTTGCGAAGCCCAAGTACACTCCACAGCTGCTGTGCTGTCTTGGGAGGGGTGTTAGGGTTAGAAACCCCAATGTCACATTTCCCATCTTTTGTCACTTTGAAACTAACTAGTGCATTAACAAAGTTTTTTGCAATGTATTTCCTTACTTTTTGAGATAGTATAATCATATCCTTATTTTGTTGTGGGAGCACAGGGTCCTCCAGACCCTGCGTTCCCATCCATACTGGCACCACATGCCTCAAGCCCTCTGAATTACCATGGAGGACTGGCAGTAATCACCTGAGTTACTTATTTCTTATTAAAACTTACATTTCCCTTTTCCCCTGGTGTCCACTGGTACCCCTCAACCTCCAATTGTGCCCCAGTCACCATGCATTTGTACTTAATAGCTCTGGTGTCTAGTGGCACCCCACATCCTCCCATTTCCATACAGTGTTATTTTAATATTTTCATTGGTGTCTAGTGGTACCCCCCACCCACCAATTCTGCCCAGGTCCACATTAATTTACATATAATTGGGACATGTGGGAACAAGAACATGTATGCCCCTGACAGGCTACATTTGAATAAGGAGGATACTGGAACCCAGCAGTGGAGGCTGGGGGAGTATATAGCTATAAAGGTTCCATTAAACTTGGAGGGGGGGACAGAAGGTTGAAAGACAGGGAGGCCAATAGGCCCCCCCGGGCCAGCGGAGGAAGAAAAAAGGGGAGTTCAATTGTGGGGTGGGGGATTAAGAGTGCACTAGAGAAGGGCACAGAAGGGACGCGGGTAAACTGGAGGGTGAGCTCCTTGAATGCAAGGATCCTGGGAAACAAGGCCACTGTATGGCAGGCAATGATGGCAGAAGGATGGGTGGACATAATGGCCATCATTGAAATGTGGGCCACCCAGTACCATGACTGGGACCTGGTGGTCCCAGGGCACAAATTTTACCAAAAAGTTAGGGAAAGGGGAAAAGGGGGAGGAGTAGCATTATTTGTAAAGGAGGAAATATCTTATAGCAGGGATGAGGGAGAGTAGGGCAGAACAGAGGCCTTATGGGTACAGATACAGGACCCGAAAGAAAGGAAGGTGAGGATGGGGGTGATGTACAGACCACCAGCTCAAAGCAAAGATACTGATAGGGAGCTGGGGGAGCAGAAAAGGAGGGTCTGTGCAAAGGTTCACATGATAATGGGGGATTTCAATCTCCCAGGGGTGGAGTGGAATACCCCTGCTACCTCAAACAACAGGGAACAGGTCCTCCTGAAAGCTTTCCAGGACAGCTTCTTGGTGCAATTGGTAAGGGAACTGATCAAGGAAGTAAATATACTGGACCTTGTTCTGGCAAATGGGGAGAACATACAGAGGTTGGAGGTGAGGGATCCCTTAGCAGGGAGCAATCAAAACACAGTGTGGTTTTCACTTGGTATGAGTAAGGAGATAACCAGTACAAGGACAACAAAGGTATTAGACTTCAGATGGGCCAACTTTGGAACAATGAGGGGCACTCTGGAGGGATATGTCACCAGAATCCAACCACACATGGATGCCAGTCAGAAATGGGGGATTATCAAAACTGGGTTAGGAGAGGCCACAAATTCGTGTTCTAAGATTCAAAGCAAGAAGGCCAGATCAAGAAGGCCAAGCTGGTTAAGCAGGGAGGTATTAGCAAGTGTTAAGGACAAGAGGGCAACATTCTGGAAATACATGAGATCCAAAAAAGCAGAAGACAGGAAGGAGTACATGAAGAAATCAAGAGAGGTAAGCGGAATGATCAGGGCAGCCAAGGTAGCAAGGGAGCTTAGGCTAGCACAAGGGATAGATGAGGGCGAGAAAGATTTTTTCAGATACACGAGGGAGAAAAGAAGCTGTAAAAATCCAATAATTAGGATTAAGGTAGCCAATGGGTGGGCTCAGAATGGGGTGGAGCAAGCAGAAGCATTCAACAACTACTTCTGCTTTGTATTTACCAGGGAAAAGCAGGGGCCAATCCCACAGAGGAAGGGAACAGTGGGTATGGGGGTGGGGGTGAACCAACAGTGATGGAAATACCAGAGAGCAGAGTACTACAGGGTCTTATAGCACTGAGGGTGGATAAAGCACCAGGTCCAGACGGCATACACCCCAGAGTGCTGAGTGAGATGGCAGAGGTTCTAGCTGGACCACTGGCAGACTTGTTCACAACCTCCCTGAGGACTGGATGCATGCCCCAAGACTGGAGGATGGCACATGTGGTGCCCATCCATAAAGGTGGGCTCCACGATGAGCCAGGGAATTATAGGCAGGTCAGCCTCACCTCCATCATGGAGAAGCTCATGGAGACAATCCTAAAAGAGAGGCTTGTAACCTTTCCAGAGGAGAATGGTCTTCAGTACAGCAGGCAACATGGGTTTGTCACCGGTAGATCCTGTCAGACAAGCTTGGTAGACTTCTATGACTGGGTAACAAGGGCTATTGACAGGGGCCATGTGGTGGATGTCCTGTACTTGGACTTCAGCAAGGCCTTTGATTCATTGCCACATGGGAGGCTGGTTAGCAAATGGGTCATCTGGAGGTAGGGGAGAGAATGGTGGAGTGGGTCAAAAACTGGCTGTGGAATAGGCAGCAGAGGATTGTTGTAAGGGGGGAACTTGCATCCTCAAGGGCTGTAACAAGTGGGTTCCACAGGGATCAGTGCTGGGTCCAGCGCTGTTCAGCATCTTCATTGCTGACATTGCAGATGGAGTTAGTAACAAGATCAGCCTGTTTGCAGTTGACACAAAGATTGGAGTAATGGTGGATAGCACAGAGGGGTGGGTAGGACTGCAGGAGGACTTGGATAAACTAAAATGCTGTTGGACACATGGCAGCTGGAATTTAATGCAAAGAAGTGCAAGGTTTTGCACATGGGAGCCAGAAACTGGAAGTTCTGCTACAGACTGGGGGGGGGGTACAGTTATCCAATGCAGAGGAGGAGGAGAAGGATCTAGGGGTGATAATCACAGGGAAAATGAACCACTCAGCACAGTGCAGGAAGGCAGCAGCTAAGTCCAACAGGGTGCTGGGGTTCATTGCCAGGGGCATCACCTCACAAAGGAGGGAGGTCATCATACCACTGTAAAGGTCACTGGTCAGACCAAACCTAGAGTACTGCATGCAGTTCTGACAGCCCTACTTAAAGAAGGATGTCAGGTTACTGGAGGGATCCAGTGCAGAGCCACCAGGATGATCACGTGAATGGAGGACAAACCCTACAAGGACAGACTGATGGAGCTCAACATGTACTCTCTGGAGGAGAGGAGGGATAGAGGGGATATGACTGAAACCTTCAAATATATGAGGGGCATAAACAAGGTTAGTATAGAGGGGATTTCTAGATTAAAAGGAGGAAGAAATACTAAGGGGCACAGTCTGAAATTGGAAGGGGGACAGTTCAAGAGGGAAATGAGAAGACACTACTTCACAGAAAGGGTGGTGGATGGGTGGACTGCATTCTCGGAGAAGGTGGTAACATTAAAGTTGGTGGCCAGTTTTCAGAAGGAGTAGGACAGGGTCAAGGGGAAGGTCAAGGGAAAGGTCACTACCAGATGAGGGTGTGGGAAGCTGCAGAGTAACACACTGCTAGCTACACAATCAAGCAGACTTGATAGACCTTGAGGCTTGTACCTGCTGGCATGTTTTGTATGTTTGTATGTTTGTAATAGCTCTGATGTATATGGATACCCCCCACCCTCTGATTTATATAAACTTTTTTTTATATTGTCATTGGTGTCCAGTGGAACCCTCACCCTCCAATTCTGCCCCGGTCCCCATTAATTTCCATATAATAGCCCTGGTGTCTAGTGACACCCCCAGCCTCTAATTTATAGGAACAGTTTTTTTTATATTGTCATTGTTGTGCAGTGGTACCCCTCCATCCTCCCATGCCTGACCCCATTCATAGTTTTTTCTGCCTGGTGTCTAGTGGTACCCCACCATTCTCACTTGTCACAATTATCCTGAAAATAACAAAATGGTCTCTCAATGTCTCTTTTTTAAAATCTGTTAAAAAAAAATCCACAACCTATGATCACCCACCCCAATCTGTCTTCACACTGTGCACATACCACCCTGCACCCATACCGTCCCCCACCCTCACTCACCCGAACAGATCCTGATGTAAAGAGCCACTCTTCAATTGAAGACACATCTTGCTGCTGAAACTGGTGACTGCTGTATTAGAAATACCTTATTTTTCTCATACAACAGTCACCAGTTCTAGCAGCAAGACATGTCTGCAATCAGAGAGTGGATCTTCACATCAGGACCTGTTCAGGTGAGTGAGGGTGTGTG
This sequence comes from Neoceratodus forsteri, assembly GCA_016271365.2. Classification (NCBI taxonomy): domain Eukaryota; kingdom Metazoa; phylum Chordata; order Ceratodontiformes; family Ceratodontidae; genus Neoceratodus; species Neoceratodus forsteri. The sequence goes on from CM057453.1 coordinate 930,949,395, forward strand.
GGGGAAGTTTAGGGGGCTGCGGGGTGGTGGGTGCACAGTGGGTGGGCAGGTGAGCAGTGATAGTGCACCTTTTTTTTTACGGGTTTTAAAAAAAGAACAAGACATCGAAGGACCATTTTTTTATTTTCAGGCTAATTGTCACAAGAGAGGATGAACAGGGTCGCTCACAGGAGAATGGGAGGGTACCACTGGACACTAATGACAATATAAAAAAAAACAAATTATATAAATTTGAGGGTGCCACTAGATTCTGGGGCTATTATATGGAAATTAATTTTTTATTTATGTATTGTTTTATTTTATTCTTTTGGTAACTGGGTAAGACCCACTAAACACAAGTGCCTGTTTTCAGGGGCAACCCGGGAGCACTGGGGTGGTTAAGCGACTTGCTGAGCGTCGCACAGTATGCAAGTGGAGGTTGTGGGAATCAAACCCAGGTCTGCTGGAGGTACCAAGCTCATTCACAGTTGGTTACTCTAACCTCTAGGCTATACTGTCAGCTCCATTAATGGTCAAAATACCTCCATTAACAAACCACACCACAGCAGACTCAGATGGGTGCCGCCACACCACTCGCCAAGATGTCAAGGGGCATCTAGGTAAATTATACAACAGCTCCTATCCAAGTCTTCAGCAGTGTGATCTGTTAATGGAGGTATTTTTGACCATTAAATATATTTAGCATGCAAACATTTGTGTCAAGAGTACACCTGCGCTTTAAAGAGCCCCTGACACAGTTGAGACAACTTTGAAAAAATTTTATATTCAGACATAAGTGTAGCTTATATTTTGTATTTTATTCTGTAATTCTCACCCTTATTTTCTTATTCTAGGGGTATTTGCATCAATACAGTATCTCTGCTCTTTGAGCTCTGGCTGCCTGCCCACACCTGACATCACAATTCTGGCTATGACATCGAAATATGTTTCTGGGTATAATTAGGGATGTAAATTTGTCATGGCAGTCATACACATCTTGAATTCCATAACGTTTGGTTTTTATTCAGGACTTCCATGACTTTCACTATTGTCATCAAACTGTAGCAACAATGACAGTGCCAGGAAATTTACTAATGATTCCATGAACAACCAATGAGTTATTGAAACCACATCCATGACAAACTTACATCCTTAGGTATAATTAATGGGCAGCAGGGCAGAATTGGAGGGCGGAGTACCACTGGACATCAGGGAAAATGGAAAAAAAATCATTTTTCATGTCAGGCAATCCTTTGGCACATGAAATAAAATAGGATTCCATGACATGAAGAAGAAATCTTAAAAAAACTAAGTGCAAAATCCTTTTTCATGTCAAGGGATCCTTTTTTGTTTGAACAGAAAAGGGTGGTGAAAAAAGATCCCTTGGCACAAAAAAGGAATTGGAAAAAACTACTGTAAGTCCGAAATCCTTTTTCATGCCAGGGGATCATTTTTTATCATCCTTTTTCATTCAAATGAAAAAGGATCCCTTAGCACAAAAAAAGTTTTCATACTTAGCCATTTTTCCGATTCCTTTTTTGTGCCAAGGGATCTTTTTTTATCATCCTTTTCATTCAAACAAAAAAATCACTAGCGCAAAACAATTTCAGACTTAGATTTTTCTGAAATCTTTATTCCTGAGATGTGATCCTTTTATGTTTGAATGAAAAAGGACTCACGAAAGGATATTAGCAAGTCATGAAAAAGGATTTAAAATAATAAGAATAAAAAAAAACATATTTGGGGTTAATTTTTGAAACAAACAAATGCAGAATCCACCTAATGGAGTCCTGATGAGCCAGATACATGTTCTGGCATCTGAGCAAGATGCCATTTAGGAGACTTGATAAACCTTTTTGTGAAAAAATGAAAAAAAAATGGCGGCTCATGAAAAAGGAATTTTTCCTCACAAAAAAGCATTGGCCTCTCATGAAAAAGAATCCTTTTTCATGGGACCACATTCTTTTTTCATTCCAGAAAGCTGTCCTGGAAAGTGACATTCCCATTGAAAATAACGGGAAATTTAAAACTGAATAACTTTACAACAGATTAATATTTTTTCACCAAACCAGCAAAATGCACTTCTGTGACCAAAGACCTTTCTACCCTGAAAATTTCAGACCAAAATTCCAAACCATCTAGGTGCAGTATGCTGACAAAAAAACAGGAAAAAATGGCAAAGTTTTACATTTTTCACTATGCACAGCTCAGAATTTACACATCCTGCCGGCTCGCTGGCGCAGAGGTTGGATTTCCACTTGGGACGCCAGTGACCCAGGTTCGGGAATGGACCCGGGTCATTGGAGGGCTGGCCATGGGAAGAAGGATTTAGAATCCCTTGGACTGCTCTCCTTCTCCAGGTGGGAGGATGGTGTGTGCTCGGTGCACGAGCGACACCTGGCAGAGGCTGAGTCGCTGCACAGCACCGGCGCCGACTCAACTCTGGGGAGGGGCGGATGCTGGATATCATTGCATGTACCTGCCCCAGCCTATAAGGGGAAGAAAAAGCGATGAAGCCGGCCATCTCCATAAAGCCCTGCTCCGGGCTTCAATTAGCCCCCTAGCCAGCTCTCTCAACCAGATGCAGTTTCACGGCACTGTATTTGGGGAGGCAGTGCCATGACCCCACTCTCCGGGGGGTAAGCCAGGGGTGACCAGGAGAGTGCAGGCCATATGGGAGGTGGAAGTCCGGGACGCCGTGACCAGGGTGGAAAGAATTTGCAAATCCAATCGTAATGAAACTTGGTACTTCAAGAGATCTACCCCACAAGACCGCGCATGCATAATTTCGTACAAATCTGTTGAACAGTTGCAAAGTTATTAAAGTGAAAAATTTGAGGTTTGACATAGAAAGCCCTGCTTAACCCTAACTATAGTGGTGCTACCACTCCACTATAATACAGAGATATAACATCTATTCGTATCCATCATTTTTCAGACCCTCCAACACCTCCAGTTTGGACAGAATGTCCATGCTGTACCTCATGTGTGTAGGAATTTTGACAATTCCTGTAAGAAAAAAATCTGCAAACATGGATAGTTTTTCTAACAGGGAACCTGGACAGAGATTTTAGGTCTTGTCTGGGTCTAATGAACTTCTAGAAGTGTGTATATTACAGCCATTTTTGGAGTTAGCACTAGAATGAAGTACCATTCCTATTTTGTGATAACTTTTTCATTATAGGAGAGAATAAAAAACTCATGTATCCTTCATTTGCAATGTTCAGCTGGATCAGAATACAAATGTCTGTAATTGATTTAGACAGGCAACTGTTGCTGTATTTTAGTAGCATATTTGTCCTTTTTCATTCCGACTATCAGTATGCCTTTATCAGATTGCTTGATCTCAGTATAATGGTGTTCTGATAATTTTTTTAGAGCGTTATGTTCTTCTTGTGTAAGATTTGAATAAAATTCAGACAATTTTAAATTTAGCAACATGTTAACCAAGGTTGTGCGAGTCAACAAATTTGGCCCGACAGGCCTATTTGAAGCTGGTCTAGCAGAACATGAATTGACTTGATTTGGTCCAAAGCTAAATGAAGGGTTTTGAGTTTTAAAGACATTAGATTTTTTAATGGCTGCATGTATTATTAAAATATGTTGTTGAAATGCATGAAAAGCAGTGAACAATATGTGTAAGCAGAGCCTTCACAATGAGTGGGGTAGGGTACCATACTAATAGGGTAAGAGTTAGGCGGAAGTGCTGAGACTGACAGAATGTGCAGTAAATTGCATATTGTGGCTGGCTACAGAAGACACCAGAGCATACCCAGGGGCAAAACCTTCCTCCTTAAGTCAGAGTTAACGCATGTGCCGTCACTTGTGGGACAGTGAAACAGTAGCATCAATGAGCTCAAAAATATTTTAACAAGAAAAAAATGTTTCACACTGGGGAGATTAATTGTAGTCCAATGAGTTCAGAAATATTTTTTCTATGAAAAGTAAATGATATGCCCTCCAACTGGTCTTGCAGTTGCAACAGTTATATTTTGGGGGTGGGGGTGGGGGCTCAGTCAGCAAATTTTTTTCATTTAAAAATATATTGCCTCTGAGGGATCAGCTCCTGCCCTACCCTACCCCTCCAATAACTGTTGTACTGTTTTATTTTTTTGGTTGCAGGTCTCCTCCACCAGTGCCACACCATCAGCCCTTAAACAACTTTTATTTTACTTTTTGATGAGACTCCCAGCCAGCAAGAAAGTATCTTTAATATGTATTTGGACTCTGGGGATCTGAGGCAGCCCCTACCTGCTGCCGCCCCTCCCCTCATCAACAACTGCTGCTGTAGTTTAGTTGCCTTCCCCAACTACAAGCTCACTTCAGTATTGTATTATGATGGATTATGTATTTGCTCTGTTGTAGTGAGTCCTTAAGTTACTAGCCCTTCTGCCTTGAAAATTGATTTAAATCTATCATATTCAGTCAGAATCATTCTTTCCACTGTGATGATTGCTGCTGCTCTACTGCTGCTGGGAAAAAAACTCCCTCCCTACTGCCTGCATGCCATGCTGACTTTGATCCTGCTGTGCTGAAGGGAGGGGTTTATAAACCCCCTCAGCATCATTCTGCCTGCTCCCGTCGTGGCAGACATTCCAGCAGCAGGGTCAGAGCAAGGTACAAGACAGATTATTTGATTGTACTGCCACTAGTGCAGTCATATGACTGTCTCCCACTCTTGGTGCGCAATCATGAGAGGTGCAGGACCGGAAGCGAGACAGACTAATACTCACACAGACGTACACTGGAGGAGACTGGAGAGACAGCCACTGCTGTCAGCTTAGACATGTGTGCTTCAGCACCTATTCCACTCAGGTATGTCCTCCAGTTCCTTCTGACAGACTGTAGTGTTTGCTGTGTGTTTGTCACCTCTCCTCTCACCACTGTCTCTGATGAGTCACGGAGCACCCCACTCCCCAATTGGCCACCCCACCAGTTCAGCAGAGACTGTAAAAGAAAGCATCAGTTACTCTGACACTGACTACAGCACAGCACACATGTTTGATTTTATAAAACAGTTTTGGGTCTGGGTATTTATGGGTTTTGGCAGTGAAACCCAACTGGAGACATTTTTTGTGATAACTGTCAAACTCCAATGGCCCAGAACCTTGACCCGACTCGGTGCCTGGCCCTAATGTTAACTTCTTGCATGACTACTTTCTTATATGTCTGTAATGTGGGTAGAGATGGGCAAAATCAGGAAAATTAGCTCTTTGAATTAATTTGCGGATTTAGCGCAATTTGCGAAATGTGGATTGATCTGCGAAGTACAGAATTTCACACACAAACAGCAGAATTTTGGTGAAATTCCACTGTTCATGAGTGAAATTCTGCTATTCGAGGGCAAAATTCTGCAATTTGCAGTTAGGCAAATATTTAAGCTAACAGCACAAATTTGCGAATTGCTCTACAAAGGCGAATTTAGAGACTTTGCCGGCAAATTAAAACTTTACAACTTCTCTAAATGTGGGGGCATAGGGTGGCCAAAGGGCAGAAAGTGGACTGAGGTTTAAAATTAGAAGAAGGACCATAATGGCACTGAGGGTAATTTCATTCTGTGGTAGTATGTGCTACCTCCATGTATTCCCCTTCATTGTCATTTTCTTCTAGCAAGCTCCATAGGGTACTATACGTGAGTCTCAGTTCATCTGGGAAGTAGCTAGACTGTTCAAATTCACAGTAGTTGAGTTTCATTTTCTTATAATGAACTCATTAAATTCTGTAAGACCTTTTCCATCTGGGAAGTAGCTGAAATGTCCAAATTCACAGTGGTTGAAAGTGGTGTAATTATGGCGGGGGGGCCCCCAACATTTCATCATTGTAGTCTTGAATAGCTTACTGTAAAATCCTCTTATAGTCGTGTCCCCCCAACTATTACATCAAAATTACTCCACTGGTGGTTGAGTCTCATTTTTTTGTAACAAGCTCATTAAATTCTGTAAGTCCTGTTCCATCTTGGAAGTAACTGCAATGTCTATATTCACAGAGGTAAGAGTCTCATTTTCTTGTAATGAGCTCATTAAATTCTGTAAGTCCTGTTCTATCTAGGAAGTAGCTGGAATGTCTATATTCACCGTGGTAAGAGTCTACTTTTCTTGTAACAAGCTCATTAAATTCTGTTAAGTTCCTTCATCTGGGAAGTAGCAGGAATGTCCATATTTGCAGTGGTGGGAGTCAAAGGCTGAACAACTTCCATAATAGTAAGTGAGGGTGGTTCTGTGTATCTTGTGGTGGTGAAATGCTTCTTCAGATTAGATTTCCTGAAAACGTTCAAATATCCACATAACTGTGTGATTGACTGATGATTGGACCAGGCACGCATGTGAAACCTTTGCTCAACGCCTGGATCTGGATATCTATTAAGATGTAGTCAGATATATTTAAAACTTGATGCTGCAACTGTGTAGTAGCCACAGGGGGTGGGGCGGGAACACTTGTTTGTGTTTCCTATGCCCCATTTTCCCCATCTGGTTTTCCACCTGTTTATGCAGATTTCTTTCTTTGTCTCTTGTCCTATTCCCCTTCTAAAAAGTTATTGTTTTGTCAGTTGCCTGTTGTCAGTTTGGTTACTGTTTTGTCACGTTGCTTGTTGTCAGTCTGGTTACTGTTTTGTCACGTTGCTTGTTGTCAGTTTGGTTACTGTTTTGTCACGTTGCCTGTTGTCAGTCTGGTTACTGTTTTGTCACGTTGCTTGTTGTCAGTTTGGTTACTGTTTTGTCATCTTGATTATTGTCAGTCTGGTTACTGTTTTGTCATGTTGCTTGTTGTCAGTTTGGGTACTGTTTTGTCACATTGCTTGTTGTCAGTCTGGTTCCTGTTTTGTCTCCTACTGGAGCCCTCTCTTTTTCTGAATTTTGTGGCTCTTGACCTTGAACATGCTCTCCCCTGGTTAGTTGATCTCTTAGGGCATTTCTATCTAAAAACTTTATTCAATTTGTAGTCAGTTTAGTCCCTACTAAACTTATTCCTTATTTTTGGATATTTTCTTTAGTTCTAAACTGTGCCCTGTGAAAAAAAAAGTTGAATGCTATAAAAAAAAATAGCCTCAGGAAACACACTTTTGTTAGCTCAGAAGAGCTGACCCCTCATCTTATGAAAGCAATACCCTTTGGACAGTTAATGCACTTACAGGAACTGTTCATCAGTTGCTAACTATTTGACACGTGCAAAAGATTTAAGGACACCTTTTTATGTCTGAGTGTGCATTTGCAGCAAGCGTTTTGTTACAAGAATGGAGTTTCAGAGGTGTGTCACTGTCAGTTCCAATGCAGTTCAGGCTGCAGTGCAGGGGCTGCACCAAAAGTCATATGAGGGGGGGACTGGAGGATCTCAATATGTATTCCCTGGAGAACAGAAGAGGAGAGAGGGGGGATATGATAGAGACTTTCAAATACCTCAGGGGTATAAATAAGGTACAAGAGAGTAGCATCTTTCAAAAAAAGATGTTCATGAACAAGGGGCCATGATACGAAGCTGAGGGTGTAGACTTAGGGGCAATGTGAGAAAGTATTTTTTCATGGAAAGAGTGTTGGATCCATGGAACAGCCTCCCGGAAGAGGTTGTAGGGACAAAAATGGTAAGGGAATTCAAAAATGCGTAGGACAGACATAAAGGAACTCTAGCAATAGAAAAGAGAAGGTAAGCCACAGATCATTTAGGATCTGCAGTATATGAAACATGTAGGAAAATAGGCAGACTAGGTGGGCCAAGTGGTCCTTATCTGCCGTCAAATTCTGTTTCAGTGGGCTTTTCAGTGACAGCCCAATGCTCAGCAAGCTGATCATGACACTGTTCTGTGCATGCAGGGTGGAAACAGCTTGTAGATGAAAGGAATGAGCCACTCCTATCAGACAGGTGCTCAATACTTTCATCTGCATGAAGCCACCCAACAAGCAGCTGAGCGGTGTCATGATCAACTCCAAACTTCTCCCATTCTTCCCCTTGGCCTGTCCTTAGAAGAAAACACCCTCCTACTGCCACGTATCCCACTCACCTCCCCATCCTTCCACCATGTCCCCCTGTGGAAATAAAATATCCTCCACCTGCCAAGTATTCCGCCCGCCTCCCCATCCTTCTCCATGCCCATCTGTGACAATTAAATACCTTCCACCTGCCAAGTATTCCACCCGCCTCCCCATCCTTCTCCATGCCCATCTGTGACAATTAAATACCCTCCACCTGCCAAGTATTCCACCCGCCTCCCATCCTTCTCCATGCCCATCTGTGACAATTAAATACCTCCACCTGCCAAGTATTCCACCCACCCCCCATCCTTCTCCATGCCCATCTGTGACAATTAAATACCCTCCACCTGCCAAGTATTCCACCCGCCTCCCCATCCTTCTCCATGCCCATCTGTGACAATTAAATACCCTCCACCTGCCAAGTATTCCACCCGCCTCCCCATCCTTCTCCATGCCCATCTGTGACAATTAAATACCCTCCACCTGCCAAGTATTCCACCCGCCTCCCAATCCTTCTCCATGCCCATCTGTGACAATTAAATACCCTCCACCTGCCAAGTATTCCACCCGTCTCCCCATCCTTCTCCATGCCCATCTGTGACAATTAAATACCCTCCACCTGCCAAGTATTCCACCCGCCTCCCCATCCTTCTCCATGCCCATCTGTGACAATTAAATACCCTCCACCTGCCAAGTATTCCAACCACCTCCCCATCCTTCCTCATATCCAGTCTATAACAATAAAATACCCTCCACCTGCCAAGTATTCCAACCACCTCCAGATCCTTCCTCATATCCAGTCTATAACAATTAAATACCCTCCCACTGCCAAGTATCCTGCCCACCCCCCAATCCTTCCACATGTCCCGTCCATGAGAATGAAATATCCTCCCACTGCCAAGTATCCTGCCCACCCCCAAATCCTTCCACATGTCCCGTCCATGAGAATGAAATATCCTCCCACTGCCAAGTATCCTGCCCACCCCAAATCCTTCCACATGTCCCGTCCATGAGAATGAAATATCCTCCCACTGCCAAGTATCCTGCCCACCCCCAAATCCTTCCACATGTCCCGTCCATGAGAATGAAATATCCTCCCACTGCCAAGTATCTTGCCCACCCCCAAATCCTTCCACATGTCCCGTCCATGAGAATGAAATATCCTCCCACTGCCAAGCATCCTGCCCACCTCCTGGTCCTTCCCCGTGCACCCTTCATAAAACTGTAAAAGAAGGAAGTGGTTCAGCAATGACTTCTGCTCCCATGCTCCCTTCCCAACCCCCCTCTCAGCACCCCCCACACCCCCATACTTACCTCTTTGATCCAATGCTGCTGTTTCTCAAACATCCAGCTTCTTTAGAGCTCCACTTGGAGATGGCTGACAACAAAATAAGTTTGGTTAATGGCTTTTTAATGTGTTTTGAACTTTTAGTAATAACTTTGTCATTTCTTAATATTTTTACCACAAATGTTCAACATGGCCTTTTTAACCCCTTTTCATGAACCAGGTAGGTGAACATTTTCAAATGCCCACCAAAATATGTGTATTTACAGTCACTATGTGAAATCGTGTTTTGGATGGGATTAAAAATAAGATGGGATAATAAAAAGACTGTGCTGAAAATGTGGGGTCAAAATCTTGAAAAACAACAACGTTATAAAGCAACATTGAAATTCTTCAATGTTTACTCATAACTTTACTATTTTTCCAGATCTTGATCCCAGATTTTCAACATAGCCTTTTTTTACCCCACCTCATGAGCAAAGCAGCTGTACTTTTCAATTTTCCCCTGAAACATGTTTTTGCATGAGCTTCACAAAATCACCTTTCAGAGGGGATTTTAAAAATGTCACTTGTTTTGATCATATGGCGGGGTAATAAAAATATATGTTGAACATTTGGGATAAAAATCTCAAAAAAACAACAACAAAGTTATGAAGAAACATGTAAATTATTCAATGTTTACTCCTACTTTAGCTATTTTACCATATTGTGACCAAACATTTTTAATATAGACATTTTTATTCCCCATGTCATGATGATGACGTGTCATTTTTCAAATCCTGCCCAAAATGTTTTTTCACACTTGTGCAGCAAAATGATATTTTGGACAGGGTTTCATGAATGTGACCTGTCATGTTCATAAGGTGTTGTAATAAAAAGACTGTGCCTAACATCTGAGGTCAAAATTGGAAAAAAGCAGATGTTAACTCCCTTCTGGACTGAGGTGGGTAAGACTTTGACCCGGCTCTTTCCTGCACTGGACACCCTAACTCCAGATTTAGCATTGCTATTACATATTCCTAAACAAATTCAGGATAAACAACAAATATATTTGATCACTCTCTTGTTGGCTGGAGCAAAGAAAGTTTAACTTGGTTTAACTTGGTGTATGTAGACAAAGTAGGCTATGTGCCCATTAAATTGTCTCCCACTCTAAGTGGGCCTATTATTTAACACTTTTACGTGTTAAATATTCATCCAACCTTTAAAGTTATTACTTGCCCAAGGCTGAAGCCCACCCCTCCATCAATCTCACACTGGGAATCTGCCATACATGATATGTATAAAATGGAACATCTTATGTCCAGATTACAAAATAGAATTCCAACCTTAATGAATAGATGGACTCCTTGGTTTCTCCTAACTTCAGAGAAATGGCCTGATTTTGTACCTTGAAGGGCTGAGAAGACGGAATATGGGAAGGAGTGGGGTTACCTCAATGCTATTCAGGGGTTCTTCTTTCTTGCTCCTTTCTAGTAGGGCAGGGGCCGGCCAGCCTGCTGTAGAACTCCCCTCCATTGAGAGGAAGGATTTGATAGAAAGTACAAGTCCTGAATAAATATAATTGGGGGGAGTGGGGGTTCAATAATAATATTAAGTGCTTGATTGCCCTCCCACAGTGGGGAGTCTTCCTTTCTCTTTTTTTTTTATTTTTTTAACTATTTACTGCAGATACAATTTTTACTCTATACTTACAGATGTTAATATTGTCTATCTACTTTTTATATGACTAATACTTCTGATGTAACTATGGCTATATTATGTATGTATACTCCATGGGTGGGATATTCAGACTGTGCCAGGCAGGGGTGCAAGCCTGGGCACAGCACAACTGGGATGTGCCAGGGCATAGCCCGGGCAATATTCAGCGGTGCTGCGCCATGGCTCAGCACTGTTGAGTATGGCACAGGGGCCACCCCCACTGTGCATGGCTCAGTGGCACTGCACCAGCGCAAGTGGCAAGTGAGGAGCAGGGGGATGCACCAGCGCAAGTGCGGGTGTGCTAGGCACAGCAACCATGATATTCAGTGCTGGGCATGCAAAATGAGGCCATTATGCATGCAAGGCACAAATGGGGCCATTTGCATGTCATTATGGATCCATTTGCATGCAGGTGTGCTGATCCCCGGTGACTTGCACCTGGCACTCTGCCAGGCTGCAGCCATCAGGGACCGAAGCCCCCTGCCCCTCGGTGGGCAATGTGCCCCAATGTCCAGTCATGGGCATGACATAACTAAATCTCTGGTGGTCCAGTGGACCTGCTCCCCTGCCTGATCATGGGCAAATGAATAAATATCTCTCCCTGGTGGTCCAGTGGACCCGATTCCCAGCCTGAGTGCAGGCGTCTGTTGTAAAGAAACCCCCAGGTGGGCCAGCGGTATCCCCTCCCCATCCGCCCACTCAGACCCACCACCCCACTCCCCCAGTCAGCGGTGGGTGGCTGCACCCCAACCACAAGCCGGCTGGCTGCCCACCGATTGACAGCATACAGTATGGCTGATGCCCATTGGTCCACTGTGTGGGCCAATGGGCATGCAGACCATACTGTGCTGCACAGTCCCAAAATGAGAATGAATCATTCACATTTTGGGGCTGTGTAGTACAGTATGGTCTGCACGCCCATGGGCCCCATGCAGTTGACCAATGGGCATACAGCCGTACTGTATGCTGTCAGTTGGCGAGTGGCTGGGCAGCTTGTGGGTGGGAAGGGGGTACTGCTGGCCCACCTGGGCATTTCTTTACAAAAGAAGCCCATGATCAGGCTGGGGATCAGGTCCACTGGACCACCAGTGAGATTTATTTATGCATTTGCCCATGATTGGGCAGGGGATCGGGTCTGCTGGACCTCCAGGGAGAGTTATTTATTCATTTGCCCATGATCAGGCAGAGGATTGGGTCCACTGGACCACCAGGGAATGTATTTTAAACAACAGCCTGTGACTGGGTGATGGGGTAGGGTCCACTGGACCACCAGTGTGTTTATATACTTCTTATGCCCGCAGTTGGGCATGGGAGGGCACAGTGCCCGGCCTGTGTCTCGGGAGGTCAGGTGGCCACCCACAGCAGGCAGCTGCCATGTTGCGCCTTGCAATATGGCAGCTCACCTGTGGGTGGCCAGGACTTGCTCCTGGTTTCGCCCGGCACAACCTTGCGCCCACCTGAGTGGTGCAAGGCAGGGATCTGCCACCGCATATGCATGGGCACGCCCCCCACACTTGCGCTGCATACATTACTGGTGCACCCTGGTACATCAGGATTTGCACAGTGCAACATCCCCCTTTGAATATCACGCTGGGGTGCATCAGTGGGTTGCGCATGGAGCAACACTGTTGCGCCATGTGCAACCCATTTGAATATCCCACCCCATGTGCCTAATGAAAATATAAATAAAAAGTTTCAAAAACAAAACCTGAAAAAACAAGCAAAATTATAAACAAAGGTTGATGTTTTTCAATGTTTACTCATAACTTTGCAATATTTTTACTTTTTAACCCACATTTTCAACATGCTCATGTTTTTTATACCCCCACTGAACGAACATGGCAGGTGCAATGATGCCAGTGTCTGTCCCGCCTCCCATGTAACTACATGCTAGCCTTTCCCACGATTTCCCTGGCCTGTGCAAGAGCTTGCCAACAGGCCAGACACTCACCCCCCACACCCCTGGAGATGCTATATCCTTGTCCGGCCTGCTCTCCAACTCCCAGGTCGGTTCCCAAACACTGGATGTTGGCATCGCAAGTGGATGCCATGCTGCTGTGCCAGCAGGCCAGCGTGACCTTGAATTTTCAAAATACTGTTTTTATTTTGCCCCAGCAAATGAACATGACACATACCATTTATAAATATGCAACACAAAATGTTGTTTTGTGAAACGACCATGAAAACATGTTTTTGAGGGGATTTGATAATGACACGCCCCATCTCCTAGGGGATCACAGCATCTGAAAAAACTCTGGTATCCTGGGTATGATGGCCTGCTCCACTACCATTCCCACTGCCACTAGTGTCCACTGGGGAGGGGGTGTCCTGCTGTCATGGCTCCACCCTGGGGGGTTAAGCCAGGGCAACTTACCAGTGTTTGTTGTGGGAGGGGGTAAGCCTGGACATGGTGGGACAGTATGTGGGGACAGGGTCTGAGCTCCACTTGGGAATTGGGGGGGCCAGACCCCCCAAAAAAAGAAAATTCAAGGTCACAACATAAGAAAACAGCAACATTATGTGTGAACCTCTTCATTTCCCAATTATGACAATTTCACTATTATAACTTGTGTTATTAATTTGTTAGTTATTTCCTTGGCACTATCACTGTTAAACATCTACACAGCAAATACAAGTGAACAAACATTTGGCATTGACAAATGCTTGTTTGACTTGTGGCTGCTTGGTCATTTATTTTATTTTATTTTATTTGCATATTCGGAAACAACCTTTGAGTCCGAACTCTTTCAAAGGTTCCATGTCATGAACACAAGACATACTCTTCAGAAATGTTTTCATTTACAGGACAAGATGACAAGCTTCTAATTTCTACAGATACACAAATTCTTCCAGAGGAATGACAAAGGTAAAAAATGTGGAAAATATAATAAAATATGAGTAAGTCTACAATTCGATATTCATAATGTGCAGCCCCAGAGGAGCCTTGTCTGGTATAGCACTGTGAGAGAAGAAAGGTCATAGCTTAGGTACCAGCAGGGGGAGACAAGGAGAGAGAGAGAGAGAAAGAGAGATACAGAGATATCGAGAGAGAGAGAGAGAGAGAGAGGAGATAGCATGGGATAGAAAGTGTGGGAGAGGGCTGGGGGAGAGAGAGGGAAGAGGGAGATGGAGCTCAGTAGAAAGAGGGAGGGAGAGGAGAGAGAGAAGAGAGATAAAGCGTGCAAAGAGAGGAGTGTAGGATAGAGAGGGGGTAATGAAGGATGTAGTAGTGGTGGTAACAACCCCGGAGGAGCAGGAGTAGAGGGAGGGGGAGCTGGAGGGGGGAGTAGCACAGGGGGAGGAGGTCAGTAAGTGAAGGATGCAGGACTGGTATTAGGGGCTATAAGAATATCATCGGGTGCAGAGAGGAAAATGTACTTAGAGGGAATAACAGGATCAGCCCAGGCATTCAAAGATGCTCTTGCTTAATAGAAACTGCTTCAGTTCAGTTTTAAAGGTCAGGTTAGCAGAGTTAAGTGCAGCTGCTGAGATGTCATTAAGTCATAGATGAGGCTCTTAACAGGGCAAAACATCTAAACTAGGATAGCCTTTTGAAGCCATGCCTGAAGCCAAACTGGAATAATGAAGGAGTCACCTTTATTACAGAATTTACCATGTCTGTTGTTATAAGTCTACACAAATTCTGGTGCAGTATGTTTTGAGAGGTCATCCAGCATTACACAGAATAGCTGCTACCAGACCCAGAATTTCATACAGATGGGACAGGAATGTGGGTGACATTATTACACACAGTACATTTACAGCTTCAAACATTGCCTTGGCCAGATATTACCTGACATTTCTGTAATATCTCTAGAGAAATTCCTGTCTGCCAGTAGTACCACTTTAGGACCACTAGAGAGAATCTCTTCAGAAATATTGCAAAATGTCTAGAAATATCTGACCATGTTAATGGCTGCAACTGTACCAGTGCTTCTATCCCTGCTGGTCCCACCTGGCTACCACATCATCCTAAGGGTTGTTTCAAGTGTGGAAAGTGCACCATGTGTAGATTTTGTACAGTGGATAGGGAATACACAACATGCAGGGACAATAGAACTATTCAAATCAGACAATTCATGACTTGTGCCACCCCTACATGTTATTTGCCATAATTTTCAGTTGTCCTAAGACTTATGGGGGCAAGACAATTCCTGCACTCAAGCATCATATATAGGAGCATGCGAGATCTGTGGTTAATGCTCAACGTGTTACCCCTCTTGGTTTGCATTTTGCTATGTGCCACCAAAGTAACCTACAGCATTTTCAAATCACAGGTATCCAACATGTCCCTGTGCCTCATAGATGTGACAACAGAATCAAAATTTTACTTCATAAAGAGAATACTGGACCTACTTCCTTAAAGCACTCCATCCAGAAGGCTTTCATTACTCTATAGACATAAGTCCTATCTTATAAACTTACCTGGATTACACTGTTCTCAACATTTTTCTACATGACATATGAATGTCTGACATGGACTTCACCCTTTGTAGGTCATTGCAGTAATTTATTTCTGTGAAATGATTCACTGTATTTTTGCCTAGATGTTGTTGCTCTTCTCCCTTCACTCCTTGTTTTTATATCTTTCATCATATTTCCTTCCCTCCCTTTTCCCATCTTCCTCCCCCTCTCACCATATTCTATCACCGCCCACACCTCACACCCCTCTCCCCACCCCTCTTCTTTTCCTTTGATTTTCTATCCCTTTCACATAAACTGAAACTTGTAAGTCTGGGTGAGACTTCTTTGTGCCACCCTGTTTTTTCTCTTCCTGTGCCCATCCCCCCATCTCTTCCTCCATTCCCCCATTCCACCAGTTTGCTGCCCTTTACCTTCCCTACACTCATTCCCCTCCATATTTTCTTTCTGTCACCCCACCCCCTTATTTCCTTCCCAACCCCACTCCTCTTTTTCTTCTAGTTTCCCTCCCATATGCGCATAATCACACTTGTAAGTTTGGGTGAGTCTTCTTTGTGGCACCCTGTTTTTGCACTCCTTGTGCCTGCCTATCCCATTTCCCTTCCCTCCCTTCTTTTTTCTCCCTCTCTTTCCATATATTTGCACCTTTCATTATCTCTTTTGTCCTTTTTCTTTCTTTTCCCTTCTCTTTTTGGCCTTCATTTGTTTCCATCTTTTCAAATTGAGCGCACCACTGCACATACAGCTCATTTATTGTGGATGTCTCTCACTATGTGTGAATGGATACGTTTAGTTTTCACTTGACTTTATTTTCTCTAGTGCGGCCTTTCCTCTTCCCCTCCCCATTTTGATCCTGCTTTCTCATGAAAATTATGTCATAGTTCTCCCCTGTTTTGTGGTATTTTTCTGATTTTCATTTTTCATTTCATTTTCATTTTTTATTTTTTATCCTTGTGAGCCTGATGAGCAAACTGCCTATTTTCACAAGTGACAAGCATTTACAAAAAACAGATAAATACAAAAGACAATAAATAACATTGACAAAAAATTACAAAACATCTTATACAATACAACAAAAGGCAAATACAAATACAATTAACAATTACATTTCTGAGAACTACGAAAAAAATGAGAATAGTCTATGCTTAAAATTACCAATGGTAGATTTATTTGGTATAAATAGATTTACTTTTGTAAGTACTGCCTATTAAACTTTTTACATTGGTTTTGGGTCTATAAGAGATATGTAGAAGTGTCATAGCAGATGTGCCAGTGTCCTGTAGCTAGCTTATTTGGCACTGTACTGTACCTTTAAATGTGAACCATGATACACTGAGCCTTACCCCCTGATGAAGACTTGGTTTTGAGTCAAAACTCTGGGGTTAGTGCATATGCTGTCATTCACTGTGGAATAAATTCACGTTGTGCATCTGACCAACAGGCTGCCAGTTTTTATTTTTATTGAGTGGATCTACCCAAAGTTACTAGCTCCCAGAGTGCAGCCCTCTGTTGTTGCACGTGTTTTCCAGTATCTAATACATGCACCAACCTGTTCTTCAAGCAGGTGTGTTCCTTGTGACTGCCGTTTGACAAAACAGACCAAGATTCTTTGTAAGCTGTAAATTGTATAGTGCGCTTTGTTTGCTTATTTATTCTGTGATTCTGCAGTATTTCCTGTTTGTGCTGCTGTTACATTGTCATTTTGTATACATACCTTGTACACTCCCCAGGATGCCTCTTGAAATGAGCTACCATGGCTTAGTAGGCCTTTCCCAGTAAAACTCTTTCAATACTTCCATCAATCAATGAATCAATGAATGAATCAATCAATAAATATACTACTGTAAGTAGGGCTTGCCATTCATTGGTTCATGCAGACTGTATTGTTTTCTTGTGCAACAGGTTGGTTTGTGGGTCAGATACAGTATATAGGTATATTTAATGGTTAGCAGTTATAAACCACTGCCAGCGAGTGCCCGACAGCTCCATAAACCACATATGTGGTTTATGGAGCTCCATAAACCATGGGCAGAACAGTACCGCAGCATCACCAGAAAAACCACTGAACAAGCTGTCCTCACACTGGATGTTCATAAGTGCAACACAATTGGTCACTCAGTGTGAGACAAGCTTATTGGTGGTAACAGTTACCCTTGCAAAGTGGAAAAAAGGCAATTTAAACCAAAAAACAGTAAATATAAAAAATAAAACATGGAGAAGCATGGTTCTCTGGGGATTTTATGCACCCCCTTGGTGTGTGATACTCATATAAACCTATTGGGCTTCGCCCTCGGTGTTTATGGGGCATCACACACCTCGGGGGTGCATAAAATCCTCATAAAGCACACTTCATGCATTATTCTGTATGTATTCATATGTCATGGGTTTGTTTTAATATTATGCTGGTTTTTAAGAGATTACCATGTGTATTATATACATGACTTTGTGACAGCAATGTGCTGATTTGAGTCGAATTATATTGATTTCCTTGACTAATACATTCATTTACATACAAATTGTGTTGGTGCTTATAAACCATATTGGTTTGTATTGTTAGGTGAATGAAGTTTATTGATTCGCATGGGAACTATATCAGACTGTTTCATGTAAAAAGTATTGGTTTGTCACAGACAATATGGGTTTGGACTATATTAAGCATATTTGTTGGTATACAGTTTTTCTGGGCAGGGAAACCTTGTTTGCTTGCAAACTGTTAATTTGTATGGCATCTTTTGGCTCACGAATGGGTGTTTACTCACCTGGTAAAGGTGATTGTGTTGGTTGGCATCCATGGCACTCCCAGACATTACCTCATGGGTTATAGCCCGCCTGATAGGCTAGAGATGCACATGACCCAGTTCAGATTTCTAGGATATCCAGGTCCCAGGAACCCCTGCTCTCCAGTTTGAATCTTCCACAGCTGAAAGTTAAGGTTAGTTAGAAAAAAACAGACAGGATAGAGACAGAAACACATTCCTACATAGTGTGTCTAAACGAGCAATCAAGGAAGGCCTACCACGACATGCTTAAAATAGGCCGGAGGCCTGAGATTTATTTCCTATTATGTACAGACTAGGAAAGAAGAAAAAACCCGAAACCAGGGATTCGGCTTGAACTTAGAATAGCAACCACAGCAATTAACAATAATAATAATAATAACTCCCTGAGAACTGGGGGGTTGGTGAGACCCCTGCCTGCCTGTTGCGGGCACCCCGATCACTCCCGAGGGAGGGCCTTGGAGTGCCATGGATGCCAACCAACACAATCACCTTTACCAGGTGAGTAAACACCCATTGTGATTAGTTGGCATCCATGGCACTCCCAGACATTACCTCATGGGAGATAAGAAGCAGTTAACACTCCGGGTGGGAGGAGAGTGAGTCGGGGTGGCCGGAAGAAGAAGCTATCAACAGGACTTGGTTTGCAAAACAAGGTCTGAAATCCTGGAGCAGCTCTAGCCTGTGAAATTTCATGAAGAAGGTATGTAGAGAGCTCAGGTGGCCGCTTCTGCAGATGTCCTTGGATGAGACCGAGGCCCTCTCCGCCCAAGAGGTGGCGACACCCTGGTGGAGTGTGCCCTGATCCCTGTGGTGAGGTCATCTGATTTGCCGTATAAGCGTGCTGGATGACCGTCTGAGCCACCCTGCTATTGTGGTCTTGGGGGCACTTGCCCTGTCTCTGCCCTTTGCCACAATGGAATAGTCTCTCCGTTTTCAGATGTGGCGGGACCTGGTTAGGGTAGGCCGAAAGGACTGACCCGACGTCTAGATGATGCGGGGTTCCACTATGGCCCTGCATGCTATCCCGTGGTAGAGTGGGCAGATCGATGGGTTGTTCCCTGTGGAACTTAGTCGAGACTTTTGGCTGGAAGGCCGGAACTGTTCTCATTCTGACCCCCTGGGGCGTGAAGACGGTGTATGGCTCCGAGCAAGATAGGCGCCCAATTCCCGACCCTTCTGGCGAACAGACAGCCACTAGGAAGGTGGTTTTCAGGCAGACCCAGAATAGGTCAGCCTCTAGGATCGGTTCGTACGGGGCCGACTTTAGGGATCCCAGTACCAGGGGGAGGTCCCACGGGGCGACCGTTGGCCTGGTCCTGGGTCGCTGGAGTTCTATCGCTCTCATGAAGTGCACGGCATCTGGTTGAGCTCCCGGTGAATGTCCCTCCACAAGGCCCACTGCTGCGCCGATTGCGGCCAGTTGAACCCTTATGGAGGAAGGTGCCAGCCCCTTGTTCACTCCTTCCTGGAGGAACAGGAGGACGGTGGCCAGGTTGGATTGTTCTGGTACCGACCCCCTCTTCTGGCACCACCGTGCGAAGATGGTCCATTGTCTCTCATACGTAGTCATGGTGGAGCCCTTCTGGACGAGTAAGCGTGCCACGACTGACTCGTGGTACCGGTTACGTCAATCTCCTCCTTTCAGGAGCCAGGCCGTGAGTTTCAGGGTCCGGGGGATGGGTGGAGAACCGGTCCTGGGACAACATATCGGATGGTCGGGTATCGGAAGCTGACCAGACATCCCTCTGATAATCGCAAACCATGATCTGCGTGGCCAGTAAGGGGCCACCATGATGATCGTGATGTGGGATTCCTGGATCTTGGACAGTACCTGCGGGATTAGGGGTAGTGGTGGAAATACGTACGCGTACTCTTGCATCCAGTCGTGTGACAGGGCATCCGTGCCTGAGCCGAGGCATCCCTATTGCGAGTAAATGCGTGTCCACCTGGGTGTTGTCCCGTGTTGCCATGGGGTCTATGGACATGGGACCCCATGTTTTCTGGATTCTTTGGAAGAGAGAGGGGTGCAACCTCCATTCTCCCGGGTGGATCTGCTGTTGGCTGAGCCAATCTGCTCTGATATTCAATTTGCCCAAAAGGTGCACTGCTCCCAGGTGCGAGAGATGTGACTGTGCCCAATTTAGCACCCTTGCTGCCTCTCTTGACATGGCCCTGCTCCTGGTCTCCCGTTGTTTGGCGATGTAGGCCACCGTCACCCGGTTGTCGGACCGGATCATGATGGAGCGGCCTAGGATCAGCTTCCTGAAAGCCTTCAGGGCGTGGAAGACGGCTCTCATCTCCAGGACATTAATGGAGAGTTGGGTCTCCATTGGGGACCAAGTACCCTGAGCTGATGCCTCCCCCAGACAGGCCCCCCATCCCGAGAGGCTGGCGTCTGTCTCTATGGGGACTGGCCATGGAGGTTCTAGTGGCACTCCCTTGTCCAGGTTGGTTGTGGTTGTCCACCAGACCAGGGAAGCTCTTACCGACCTCGGCAGGGGCACCACACTGGAGTTGTGTTCGTTTGGTGCCCGCAGAACAGGGCATAGTTTTGGAGTGGCGCATGCGCCTACCAGGGCACTAGGTCAATGCAGGAAGCCATGCAGCCCAGCAGCTTGGCTATCTTCCCCATCGTGGTATGGCTGCGCCTTTAGTTCAGAGGCCAGCTGCCACGCAGGTTGAGATTATGTCTGGAGGTTTTGCCCAACCTCGGCCAAGTCTATGATGGCTCCGGGTGTTCGATTTTCTGGGATGGTAAGAGGTGGCTCTTTTCCCGGTTTACCACCCAGCCGTGATCCTCGAGAGCCCGTAAGGCCAGCTCGGTATGTGCCCGCGCCTGGTCCTTGGAGCCTGCTCGGATGAGCCAATCGTCCAGGTAGGGGATAATGTCTAGGCCCTGTTCCCTGAGCCTGGCTACCAAGGTTATGGAGACCTTGGTGAAGACTCTGGGGGTCGAAGAGAGGCCGAGCAGGCGCCTTGTACTGGAAATGATGGCCTAGAATGTGAAATCGCAGAAACTGCCTGTGTTTTTGACGATGGGAATGTGGAGGTGGCGTCCTTCAGGTCGATGGGCGTCATGAAGTTGCCTACCCTTATGCCCTGGGCGTTGACGAATGGTCTCCATCTTGAAAGCGATGGTGGACCCGTGCCGGTTCATCTGTTTTAAGTCCAGGATCGGCCTGAGTTCCCCGATTTTTTGGTACAAGGAAGAATATGGAGTACATGCCCCTTTCTTGTTCCTGAACCGGTACGGGCTGTATGGCCCTGTTTTGTACTAGTTCTGCTAGTATCTGTTGTACCTGGTGAGGGGACGCTCTCCTTCTGGACACCGGGGAGGACACGAACCTGTGCGGGACCGGCGTACGGGATAGCTCGATGGCGTATCCCTTTGACACTCATCTCGAACCCATCTGTCCGATGTAGTGTCCATCCAGCAGTGGGCAAACAGGGCTAACCTTTGCCCTACCAGGGGATCACGGGTTCCACCCGCCAGTCCTGGACCGCTGGCAGTCACTGCTTTCCCTGAATCCTCTACTCGTTGTCTGGATCTCTGACCCCGAGCTCGGAAAGGGGCGGGCTGATAGCTCTGGAACGAGGAGCCTCGAGAGCTGGAGGGGGAGCCTCTACTTCAAAAGGAATGGCTCTGTTGAAAAGACTCCCTGCGGGTCTGACTGAATTTGATTCCGCCCCGAAACCTCTGCCTTGCAGAGGGCGTGTAAGAGGGTCTGGACCTGATTTTGAGGAGGTCCCTACCTTCCTCCTTCTGCTTCAAGTAACTCTGCAGTCCCTCCCCAAAAACGTGATTTCCCTTGAGAGGTAAATTCTGCAACAAATTCTTGGACTCCGTGTCAGCGTCCCATAGCTTTAACCACAGAGCCCTGCGGGCCCAGTTGGTAATGGCGGTGGCCTTCGCCTGAAGCGGAGAGAGTCCACGCCATATCAGCCAGATACTTGGCTGCATCCAGGGTACACTACAGCAGTTCCGCTTCTCTGAACTTGGGGATAGCCTGTTCCTGGAGTTCCTCAAGCCATCGAATCTGCGCTCGTGATGTGTAGATGGCTGTAGTCAGTGCCCTGGTAGTAGTACCCTCAATTTCAAAAGTCCTCTTGAGCATGTTCTCGATTTTTTTGTCTGTGGGGTCCTTGAGGGCTATGGTGCCACAGGGTAGCACCGTCTTCTTGCTCAGCGCCGCCACCTGTGGGTCAATGGTGGGTGCCTTGCACCAGTTATCTGACTTTTCCCCCTGGACGGGGTACATCCTGTCCAAGTTCCTGCGGTTTGGCACTCTGCCCGGGTCGGTGCTTGCCATTCCCTGTTAAAATGTCTTCGATGGCTGGGCAGACTGGAAGCGACTCCGACCGTGGGTCTAAGCTGGATCATTGGATCGAGCTTCGACTCGGAGCTTGCACTCCTCGGGGCCTCCGTGCCCAACCCCATGGTGGCCTTAATCATCTTCATGAGTCCGGGAACTGTGTCGAACGAGCACAACTTCGAGGTTAAGGATGGAGCAGCCTGCAGGTCCATGTCCTCTGCGTCTGAGTCCACCCCCGTTTCTTCCTCCTCCTCTTCTTCATCAGCGTCATCTCTCTCCCCTTCCTCCGGGGGGCCCTCCCGTGGCGCAACTGGGCGAGGATCCTCGGGCGTGGGTGATTCGTCTGGTGGACCCCCGGGTTTTACTGGTTCCGGACTGGGTGGTCTCGCCTTATTTTTGGTGAGGGCTTCCAGCTTCTCCATGATCTTGAGCATGAAGTTTTGTTGACTTTCCAACATGGCCACTGCTGCCTGTTGGTTCTGGATCAGTAAAGAGCCTGGGTCTACCCATGAGGTGTTGCTGGTTCCGGGGATGGCAGGGGCCTGAGGAGGTGTCCTCTCCATTGAGGACAGGTCATCTTCAAGAAGGCAAGCCGCGCATAGGGGACCCAGGGTTTGGAGGAGGAGGTCGGCATTGCAGGCGGAACACTTCTTGGCCTTAACCATCTGGAAAACGGAGAGAAAGGACACTCTTTAGGAAGGGTAGAAGGAGAGAAAACGATCACCCCTCTATCTCCTCTCTCTTATCCTAACCCCTCTTCCCCATTTTTTGGTTATACACTTAGTTGATAGGAAAAAACTGTGGGACCATAGGAAGTCCTGAAGGTAGGGGTGCTGTGGGAGGATCCCTACCACAGGGTAAGTGGTGAGGAGAGAACAGGGTTCCGAGGCCCGCTATGGGAGGGGGCTGAGGACGCCTTGCGGAGGGAGGAGAGACTCCGAATACATCCACTGGGGTCGCTGTGGGAGGGACCTGAGTGGGAGAAAAACCCCATAGGGCAGGGACTCCTCTGATCCCTTTTTTTTTTTTTTTTTATAATAGCCCCTTAACTGCATCCACGGGGGCTGCCCAGAGGATCTCTCAGAACAAAAAACAACAAGTCTCAACCCCAGGACCCAAGATGGCTGGTCCTTGTGTGTTGCCCTCTATGGCCCAAACAAAATCATTGTAATTTTAAACATCTTCCTCCTTCGGGCAAGCAAGCGAATCTGCCTGAAGGGAGCTGCTGCTGCATCGTGGATCCCCCCCCCCCGGCCTAGGGCCTGGATCAAGGCAAGCAAGGGCCATGCCACGCTGCTTCCTGGCCTAGGAGGCCCGCAAGGAGAAGAAACGCCATGCCATGTGGCCCAAGTTGGATCGGCACACTCCGCCCGATTAGGAGCCTCTGATCAGTCGCCAGGAGCAGTCCAGGCGTCGCTGAAACAGGGGATGAGGGAGGCCTGGGAGCACTTGCAGGTGAGATTCCCCTCCTCCGAGGCACTCTCGGCGGGTCCTCTGACGGCGTGTATGGATTCCCCAGTCTCTGCGTTCACTCCCCCGATGTGGCGGAGATGGAGTCGTGGGGCGAGGGAGGGAGGAGCAGGCCCAGCGGGCCTGAGGGAAGAGCCCAGGCGGCAGCAGCAACACCAGTGGTGAGGGAGCAGGGCCTACGGGCCTGCGGTCCTGGTAGGGGAGCTCTTCGAGGAGGCCGAGGGGTTCCCGCCTGGAGGCCACCAGGCGAGGAAAAAGCTCTTTTTTTTACTGGGTGAGGGTACTAAGCTGAATGCTTGTTTACAGGACTAGTCTGGCTAAATACACCCGGAGGCTCAACCAAGAAAGCGTTGGATGCCGAGCACTGCGGGGGCGCCAGAGAGGCTGGAAGGACGGGAAAAAAACGGGCCACCCTCGGCAGCCATGAGGCTGGTAAAGACAAATAATGTAATGCTTGGGGCTAGGGTTAGGCAGGTAGCCACGCTGCCCCCATTACCATAGCGCTGAAAGCGGATTGAGGCAGGTAAAAACAGCATATAAGGCATAAGGATATGCCTGGGGTTGACACACAGCCCCAAAGTGAAGAAAAACGTTGATTTAGCCACTAAAAAGGCGAGAGCCAACTATTGAAGATACAGCATGGATATTAAGCAACATTAAAAAGAAAAATATCATTGTTCCTACCTTGTAGAAGAGAATACAGGGATTCCTGGTATGCTTCTAACCTAACAGATGCACGATTCAAAACTGGAGAGCAGGGGTTCCTGGGACCTGGATATCCTAGAAATCTGATCTGGGTCATGTGCAGCTCTAGCCTAAGGTGGACTATAACCCATGAGGTAATGTCTGGGAGTGCCATGGATGCCAACCAATCACAATTAACTGTTGTATATTGGTTTGTGTACCAACTAGTGTATATCAATTTGCATTAAAAAGTATGGTTTGGCCTGTATGAAACATATAAGGAAAAGACAAGGACTGAGGAGGTGTGGGTGCACTCGTCGAGAAAAGTCAGAACCACCAGGAAAAAAGGTTCACAATCTCACTCGACTGTTGAGTAAACTTTTTTGTAACAAATGACTTCTTGAAGATCAGGATAAAATAGAGTCACATTTATTAAAAATATAAAAGGGCAGTCTGGAAAAACAAGTTTGTGGAGTAGTGACCCCCAACCAACATATACTCACGCGACACAAAGCACATTTTTTCAAGGTACAGCTACTGTACCAGCATAGATTAAGCCCCTTAAATACCAATGCATTTCAAAATACAATGATCTGGGGGCATTTTACACATTTGATTGACTGTAGCAATGTATAAAACACGCAAAACTGTTAACAACAACATATTGCACAATATTTACAATACACAATCATAAAAAGAATAAAAATTGTTATTATAGTGCACTTATATTTTATAGTAATGGCACACTGTCAAGATTCTTGTATAGCTCTGGCCACTGACAAGCTTCTGTTTGAAAAATACAATACCCTTCCCTTCTGAGGACATTTTTATGGTACTCCCCCACCCCCGCACGCACACCTCACATCAGGATACCGAGTTGATGCTATCTATTTTCCTTTTATTTAGTTTCCATTTTGTTGTAAGGATAACCACAGAATCTAAAATATCAAATATACACTAGTATTTTAGCTATTGTTTAGAGGTAACTTATTAGCACTTTCCTACAGTAACTTAGTAGTTTTATTGTTTAGTATATACATTAATTGTTTTTGTACTTTTGTACTACTGACCTTTTCAACACACCAGTATTGGGACACTGTCACTTTAATTCTGTCAGCTGCTACCTTCCCATGTCATCCTAGCTTAGTATTTTAATGACAGGTTACCTGCCATCAGCTATGACCCTGAGAAAGACTCAGGTAGAGTCAAGGCATCAGGGCTTTTTAGCAGCAGCCAGCTGTTTAATTTATTTCTTTGTCACTGCTGGGTTTAAGATACTGATACAATTACACAGAGCTTGTATTTTCTGTATGCTGTTTCATCATCATCTGGAATGCGATGAGTGGCTGCCAGCTAAATAAATCTTTTTGAAACAGCATTTGGGATTCCAACATGATATTTTCTCCAGCTGAGTGCTTGGATTCTTTGGACTTGCTCTTGTTATGTAGGGGCTGCTTGCCCCTTCTTTTCTGCATCATCCCAGCACTGGTATTACCACAGTAGCCCTTCCAAAACATCCAATACCTTTCCCTTCTGAGGACTTTTTGTTATACTCCCCCCCTTCACATCAGGAAGAACTTTTTCTAGGCCCACAAAATGAAACTTATGCAACCCTGAGCCACTCCCAGCTGTAAAACAATGCGCAGCCATAGCATAGTTTATATTGCCATTATGGATAGCTCTTGTATGCTCCCCCACCCATACCCTAAATTGCCCGACCATTGTACTACTGTAATATCCACCACAAGTACAAATGGCAGCATATATTACTCCTTTACTGTCCCACATTATCAAACTCCCTAATTTTGTGCTGTAACCAGTATGTGGCTTGGCAAAATTCCTTAACTCTGGGATATTAGGGTATGACTTACACCTGACACATGATGTTGAACCTATAGGAATTCAGTCAAAAGTGTCTGGGTACTGGAACTTGGTTGTGCACCATGGACAAAATTTCTCTGAGTTTCCACCTCTACTGTAAATCACCCTTGGTTGCTCAACATCCCTTAAGGTTAGATCTGCCTGTAAAATATTCCGGTTTGCCCACACTACATTTTTAACATGGTAGGCTAGTGGGAATATGTAGTAATGAACTTCACTCTATTACGGTTTTCTATCTCTTTCAGATTTCTATTCGCATTTTGATCATACAACACCATATCTCTTGAGTGGTCACTGGCAAACTTTTCAGCATTTACAATCACATTGTTATGGTGTCCACACTGTCTAAAATGGTTAGATAAATCATGACATTGTTTTTTGAAATTCATGCCTGTACTACAGCTACAGCAAGCACACAAGTACTGGCCTTTAGGAATGTTAGTGATGTGTTCCGGATGGCTACTACAAGTCAGTATGAACATATCTCAGTCTGGTCTCTTCCGGTGTAACATACTTTCTAAATTGCCTTCACTATCCTTAGAATCATACTGGTCCAGGAACTTTACACCATTTAAATTGCTTTCCAGACTAAATCTTAGATGTTTGTTTGTACGATGTAAAAAAATCAAGAAATTCCTCCAAAACATCTTTGCCACCTTTCCAAATGAGTATGACATCATCTATAAACCTCTTCTAGAGTTCTACATACTTAAGACACAGATTTCTACTAGGATCATAGATGACATCATACTCCCACTGCTCCAAATACAGATTCACAAAATTGGGGTTGACTGTCACTCCCATTGCCATTCCTATTATTTTCAGGTAGTTAGTTCCTTTAAAAGTAAAGCAGTTGCACCTCAAGACCAACTCAGACATCTTAATTAGAAAGTCAGTGGGTGGCCTAGCAATGCATCCAGTTCCATTGGATCTAAAAAATATTTTAAAGTTTTTAACCACTTCCCCCCATGGGGGATATTCAAATTAAGGGACTCTATATCCAAGGTGACCAGTATGTAGTTGTCCTGTACCTGTATATTGTCTAAAATGTGCAGGACATCCTTGTATCTTTAAGATGTGATCTTAAGCCCCACCCCCTGATGAAGACTTGGTTTGAGTTGAAGCTCTGGGGTTAGTGCATATGCTCTCATTCACTGTAGAATAAATTCATGTTGTGCATCTGACCAACAGGCTGCCAGTTTATTTTTATTGTGTGGATCTACTACAAGTTACTACCTCCTGGAGTGCAGCCCTTTGTTGTTGCATGTGTTTTCCAGTATCTAATGCATGCATCAACCTGATCTTCCAGCACGTGTGTTCCCTGTGACTGCCTTTTGGCAAAACAAACCAAGATTCATTGTAAGCTGTAAATTGTATAGTGTGCTTTGTTTGCTTATTTATTCTGTGATTCTGCACTGTTTCCTGTTTGTGTTGCTGTTACATTGTCTCTTTGTATAAATACTGTTGTATGCTTACCTTGTACACTCCCCAGGATGCCTCTGAAAATGAGCTACTATGGCTTAATATGCCTTTGCCGGTAAAACTCTTTCAATAATTAAATCAGTAAGTCCATCACTCAATAAATACAGTAGTAGTGCTTGCCATGCATTGGTTCATGCAGACTGTATTGTTGTCTTGTGCAAAAAATTGGTTTGTGGTTCAAATATGTAAGCAATAAGACACAATGGGTGTTGGTTGTTGCCTGATAAGACAATGCCCCAGATACATAGTGAGGCATGAGGTGCTTGCATAGAGTGCCTTCAGCAGCATATTATGTTGGTGATTGTAACCCACATTGGTTTGCATTGTTTTGTGAATGAAATTTATTGGTTTGCATTTCAACTATATTGGACTGTTTCATGTAAAGGGTATTGATTTGTCACAGACAATATGGGTTTGGTTTGTATTAATCATATTCATTAGTATACAATTGCTCTGGGCAGGGAAAACATATTTGCTTGCAAACTATTAATTTGTGTGACATCTTTTGACTTGCAAATTAACTACTGTATATTGACTTGTGTATGAAGAACTACATATCACTTTGCATTAGAAGCCATGGTTCAGTCTGTATGAAACATATTGGTATGTATCTAAATAATGTTGGTTTGTGTGTAAACTTTATTTTTTTTGATTGTGTGATGCATATTGTATTGCATGAAATCTATATTGGTTAGTGTGTGAAGTATATTGGGTTAATTCTGAAATACAGTATATAGATTTTATTTATGTGTGAAGCATATAAGATTGTGTGTGAGTTGGTTATATTGGTTTATAAAATAAGTATGGAATTTTCTGTGTCCCAGTTGGCTGAGAAGGTTCTAAAGCCATGTGGTTTAGTAAAAGCAACCCGAGGTTTCAAACTTCTTCTGGCAAACACGATGCAGCACATACCCTTGCATAAATGCCTTTTAAGAACTGTGTTTTAAAAACATTTGTGGCTGTCATCTTGGTGTGGTACATATATTCGCCACCATCCATTTTGCCTGTAAAAATAACATATTTTTACAGGTCATTTCATACAAAAACCCACACCACACTCAACATACACTTCAACTGTGAATAACAAAATTAAAAACTGTGGCCCTACTTGTAGTTAATTTTTTCTTCTTAGTCTTACATACCTTGATTACCAACCCCGCTGCTACAGTAAACCCGTTTAATGAAAGCTTTACCAATCTGTCAAGTTATTTATCCCAACTTCCTTCCTGTTATTAGAACAACCCTAACCTCTCCTTCAACAGCTTGACTGGCTGCTCTCTCCTCAACCCTGGACAACATTTCTATTTCAAAGTATTCCCTTCCAGTGAGACTTGTAAGCTTCCACTTTCTTTACCTAATAGTAGAACTAGCAGTGATGGAATAGATCCCGGTTCCTGAAACTATCCCTGCCATCACCCAACACCTATCAAAAATGTTTAATCTCTCACTTATCTTATCAGCTGTATCTGCTATCTGAAAGTAGTCCCATGCTGCGTCAGTATCCAAAGGAGGAAACCCCTCACTTGTTGAGAACTACTGATCAATGTCCTTTCTAGCTCCACTGAGTATGCAGCTTGAAACAATTGTCTTTGCTTATCTCCACTCCTATGTAAACTGGCAGAATCATCCTTCTGTAATGCCCTTCCAGTGGGAATTAGATCTGCCCCCTCCCACCCACTCATTAAATTACAACTTCTGGGTCACCTACTGAGTCCATCCCACTGCACTTGTAAAGCCTAAGATACTAGCTACTGTCTTGTCAGTTTATATATGTTGAGTTAACAGTGCTTGAGCTCACTATGCTATATTAGCATCAATATTACATTCTTACAAAACTAATTATTTAATTCATGTGTTTAGTGCCACTTTATTGAAACTGCATCCAAATGTTTTTGCCTTGTTCTTATCTGTACTTTCTGTTACTCTTGAAAATGTACAATATTTCCCACTTTGTTTATAACCATGTATCTCTTATCTCCCATTTTTCTTCACTGACCTAGACTCAGATAATTCCTGAAAAATGTCCCTTGGACCAGTGCAATGATCCAGTAAGCAGATCAATCAATCAATTATACTTGTGCTGTTGATAAGAAGACAGATCCGGTGCATATTATGCATTCTGGGGAAATCACTAGAGCATCACTTACACCCCCCCACCTACACACACACTGAATATCACATTATTTTTTAGTGTTGGACAAGTTAATAAAAAAATAATATTAGACAAGTCTTAGATTTGAGCATTTTGGAAAACAAAACACAAATGTACTAATGCTCCCAAACTCTTAAATTACTTATTCAACTTGTAGAGTTTGTATCTACCCATAAGGGTGCCCAGAACCGGGATCACAGTATGAAAAACGAGTGGTGCAGGAGCACCACTGTACTGTCACTCTTCAAGGTAAATTTCACTTTAGTGATATCGCTACATAACATAGTCCAAACACCAGACATAGGAAGTTCAACAGTACATTACCATGTAGTTCCACTTCACCACACCCACTCCAAAATAAAGCAAAAGTTAAACTTGATATTGCACTGAAAAACAGCTCTGCTGAAAACATGACAGATGGTGATACGAGCCCATCCATGCACACACGTGATCGGCACTCATTTTTCCAATCTACTCTCAGTCATGAATCCAGTTCTGGATAAAGTTAAGGAATAGAAAACTTATTGTTCTTAACTATGGTCAGGCGAGTAAAGCAACATCAAAAGGAACAGCTAAATAAATCAAATGGTTGCTAGTTTGCCCACCAGCCTAGTAGTCCTGACACAATAAATTCCAATTAAACGATGCTCAGTCTCACCACCCTTAAGATGCCACAAGGCTAGCATCATTTTGTAGCTCCACAATTAGGGGTGGGAGGATCAGCTGTGACTAGGTTCTGATTTATTTCCAAAAGGTTCTGATTTACTCTAATTAATTTAGAACTGTTTTTAGCCTGTTTGAATATAAGAAATGCACCAGAAATGCATCTGAATTATTCTTTTTGATCCCTGTCATATACAATAATAAAATGTCCCTTTTAAAAAAACATTTTGTGTCTCTATTTTCATGTCCATTTTCATTCCCTGAGTCTGGCATATTTTTCTGGGGAGGCATGCAGCATGTGCAGGAGATGTGATGGAACCCAGGGCATCCCTTCCACAGCATTCAGATCTGGGAGCCAGCGCCAAAGGGGGGGGGGGCGGAGACAGCTGTAAAACTGTTGTTCTGATTTACTTACTGTTTGCTGTTTTTTCTTTTGTTTTTTTCCAGCAGCCAAATTTCAGGAGTTGGGACTGGAGTAGTTTTGGCTGGGAACGTGGGACCTAAGCAGGACAACCAAGCCCCTAATTCCTGTAGCGCGGGAGTGGCTATCCTCATAGCCCGCAGACTACCCTTTCGTTTTTTGGACACATTAGTGGATTCACACCACAGATTTATCCTTATTAAAGTTTTAGTTGGCCATTCTGAAACGGTTTTTGGCTCGGTTTATGGACCAACTGCAGATAACCCCAGGTTTTTTACCGCACTTATGGAACAGTTGATACCCTGATCTAATTGTTCTCTCTTGCTTGGGGGAGATCGGAACTTGGTCTTCTGTAATATTTTAGATCACTCAGAACTAGTACCTCCTCTCTCTCCCCCATGCACAGCTTGACATCCGGGAACTGATGGACACCTTGGGTCTAATCGATCCATGGAGGGCCCTTATCCTCTCTAGGAAAGAATATTCTTTCCACTTGATCCCCCATAACTCTTTTTTATAGAATATTCTATTTTCTATTGGATATTGGGCACCTCCCCTCAGTTCTATCTTGCGCCTATCTTTCCAAGGTTATCTCAGATCATCATCCCACTTTGTTGCACTGGGGTCCAGGTCCAATTGTAAATCAAGATAAAGTATGGAGGTTTAACCACCAGCTGTTGAAGTCAGAAAAGCTCAAGTCCCATCTTCAAAATTTCCTCACCACTTTCCTTAATATTAACTCTCCCACTATGCCCAAGTAAGAAATGCTTTGGGGGGCTTTCAAATGCACTCTTAGGGGTGAGATAATCAGCTTGGCCACTATTAAGAAAAAGCTAACTTCACAGATCACTTCCCATCTCCTTCAGGAGATACGGCTTGTAGAGTTGTTGCCTCCCCCTACTCCCTCTCAGGCCACCCTTACTAATCTGGAAATTCTCAGGGACCATTACAATTTTCTACTAATGGATAAAGCAGAAAATCTTCTCCAAAGGTCTAGGATTTGGTATTTTGATCAGGGCAACAAGACGGGCAAACTCCTTGCTCTTCGATTAAGGGCCCAAACCGCGGATAGGATAATACCTTCCATTTACAATACTGCCAGTCTTTTAGTTATCTCCCCACAAGATATTCTCCTCTGCTTCCAAGAGCATTATTGTACTTTGTATTCCCGACCCCATACTCCCTTTGATTCCACAGTACTGACCACTTTCTACAGGATATACAACTCCCATATTTGGGAGACCAACAAATTGCCCTCTTAAAAGCTCCCCTCTCGGTTTCTGAAATATGCTCTGCTATTGATGCCTTGCCACCAAGCAAAACACCTGGACCGGATGGATAAACTGTGGAATTTTATAAGGCTTTTAAAGAGCAGCTGGCCCCTATTCTTTTAAGTATCTACAATTACACCTATGAATATGGCATTTCGGAGTATTCCCTTTCGGAAACTACAATTGTAGTTCTTCTTAAACCAGGGAAAGACCCTCTTTTTGTTTCTAACTATCACCCTATTTCTTTAATAAATGCTGATTTTAAAATATAGTCAAAGATTCTGGCTAATAGACTGGCAAAAGTATGGCACTGTTTAATAAGTCCGGAACAGGTGGGATCTGTGGCCAGCAGGCATTCCTCAGACCACATGCGGAAACTTAGCCATCTTATTTCTGCATCCAGGAACTCCTTTTTTTCTGCTTCCCCGGCATCTCTGGATGCAGAGAAAACTTTCAATCGTGTCTCATGGGACTTTCTGTTTTACCTTCTACCCAAATATCATATCCCCCAGCAATTTATCCAATGGGTAAAGGTCCTGTATACTCGGCCCATGGCTCGTGTGCTTTGTAATGGCATGTTTTCTAACATTATTGCTTTGTGACAGGGCACCAGGCAGGGTTGTCCCCTTCCCCTCTCCTATTCAACCTCTATTTGGAACCACTTATTCGCTGTGTCAGTGCTTCTCCTTCAGTTAAGGGTATCGTTGTTGTGCCTCATCAGTATAAGTTATCAGTTTATGCTGATGACATATTCCTTCATATTTCACACCCCTCTGCTTCAATCAAGGCCACCCTATCTATTATAGAACAATTTGGTAGATTTTCTAATTATAAACTTAACTAAAACAGAGGTAATGCCCCTAAACACTTGTACATTTTTTTTTTAGTTGTTTAACCAGGTATAGCACACTAAGCTGAAAGCTTTTTTACAGGAGCGACCTGGGAGCACAAGGAGGTTAAGTGACTTGCTCAGGGTCACACAGTATGCAAGTGGAAGCTGTGGGATTCAAACCCAGGTCTGGTCTGCTGGATGTTACCAAATTTTCAGCTCAGAGCCTTAGACCACTGCGCTATACTGCCTCTTGGAGGTATCTCAATTGGGCTTAAAATGGGTCAAAGACAATATGAAATATTTGGGGATTTATCTCTCTACTTTTAGTTCACACATGAAACACCATAATCTCGACAACACTCTTACCCAAATTACTAGGGATCTTAGTCGTTGGATGGCACTACCCCTATCTCTGTGGGGGCGTATTAATATAATAAAAGTGAATGTTTTCCCCCGGTTATTATACCCCCTTCACATGACCAACCTACTCCTCCCCAAATCCTGGTTTTCCCAGGTGAATTGCATAATATCCAACTTTATCAGGGACAATAAAAAGCCTCGGACAGCAATTGTTAAACTCCAGCGTAGTAAAGCTAATGGCGGTCTACAACTACCGGACCTTCTTCTCTACTACTACTCGGTTACGTGTTCGGTTCTTCTACAGTGGATTAAGGTGGTACCGTTAGAGGCGTCCTTGGCATATACCCCACAGTGGCTACAACTTGAAAGCTCCCTATGTCCTCTTCATGGAATTGATATAGATACACTTATATATGCTCTACTTAAGAATATTCCCAAAGATTTACTCTGTACGCCTATCAGGACCACCCTCTGGGTCTATGCTATGTTAAGTGCCACGCTCCACGTATCCTTAGAGAAAGATACCTCACAACCTGTTCTTAGGAATCCTAATTCTAGGATCGATGGTAAACATCTTAATGAACAATTTTGGACATTTTACCCCAAGCTTAAAGTGGTTGATCTCTTGAGGGACCACAAATTGTTGACATTCCAAGAACTGGGTGTCAAATACAAGGTGTCCTCTGATTACTGTTTTAAATACTTCCAACTATCCCACATGCTCCATTCCCACTTTGGGATGAGACCCTGGAACCAATATCTATCTGGGCCCTTGTTACAAGTAATCCCATCCCCTCCTGCATCCCATTTTATTTCCTACTTTTATAGTCTCTTGAGAGAATATCTGAAGTCACTTAATTGCCATCCACAGTATTTGTGGGACCATATACTGCCTATTCCTTCCTCTGGGGAGAGGTCCTGGTCCAGTATATGGCATTATCTCTACCAAGATGTGAGGTGGGAGAGGTATTGTTTACTGCAATTTTTTATAATCCATGATTTATATTATACCCCAGATAAACTACATAGAATGGGGCTACTCCCTTCTAACATATGGTCCAGATGTGGGACACTTACTGGTACTTTATTACATATACTGTGGGAATGTGATAAAGTTTCACCTTTCTGGGCTGCTGTCAAAGCCAATTTAGATCCTCTGTTGGGTCTCTCTGACGCATTTACATCTGAAATTTGCATTTGGGGTAACTATGGAATAGTATTACTGGGGAACCAATGCAAACATATGGCCCTCATATCTTTATGTGCAAAAAAAATAATCTTACATCACTGGCTTGACCAGGCAGTACCCTCTAGATCTGAATGGATGAAAGAAGTTCTCTTTGCTCTTCGGGCTGAAAAGCTTATAGCTCAAATTTCTGATAGACTTTGTTACTACAATGTAGCATGGGCCCCTCTGCATATTTTGGTAACAGTTTAATCATATTATTGTATGTCTTAGTTTTGTTAAGTCTGGTATTCGTTCAAGTTCATGCTATTCTCCTCATTACTCTAAATGATGGTGTGTACCGGGGTTGTGTATGGGGATTAGGGTAGGTGGGATAGGGAGGAAAGGGGAGGGCAGGTGTGTTTGTCTAGTTGTGTTGCATCTGTGGTTATTATACCACATTAACTTTTCAAATACTAAGAATTTTTGTTTTCCTTTCCTTCTACTTATCTTGTTTAGGAGGTAGTTACAAACTGTAAAATGTGGAAAACTGGTACAGGAATGTGTGATGTTGTGTATCTCTTTATACTATTATAATCTTGCTTTTGCTCTCTTCCATGGAAAAAATTTAAAAATCAATTAAGCTTATTTAATGTGAAAAAAAAAGCAGGTTAATCAATCAGGGCTAAGCAGGAAGCCTAGGAGAATTAAACTTTTAACCACAGGAAGCACTCGAGGCACATTCAGAAAAGGGAGCCAGTACTAGTGAGGGGTTTCCCCTGTAAAACTGCTGTGCTGTTTTCTTACTGTTACAGTTTTTCAGAGAGACCTTCTGGAGACTGTGGTACTGCCCCATCTGCATACATCTCTCTATGGGTTGAGAGAGGCAGGCCCTAATCTCCAGGCTGACCTGGCTGGGATCCACAGGACCTTCTCCCCAACCCAGGAATCACCAGGTCTATCACCGTTACCTACAGGATGCCAGGGAGGAGAAGCAGCTGGGCTACAGCATGCTCAGGAAGGGTGGGGGTGGTGGTCTCTGGAAGGCTGGGTGGGTGGGTCAGAGGCTTATTCCTCAACCGATACCACTACAAAATTCTTTTGCCACTCTGGCAGAATGGGACTGCCAGGAGGAGGCACGCATGAAGATGTCCAGAGAAGAAGGGGGGCCTCCATAGTGGAAACCTCAATGAGGGTGGGAGAGAACCCCAGAGGAGGAGGAGGAAGCAATGTCTGGTGGGAGACTTGATTGTCAGAGGGATAGATCTGGGAAGAGGAAGGGGGCAGAGAGGGAAGTCAGGTGCCTGTGTGGCTTCACGGTCTGGGGGGACGGTAGATGTAGCCTAAGGATTGCCAGGGCAGCAGGTAGGAAGGGAGAGATGGATGTCATTGTCCACCTGGGGACAAATGACCTGGCTAGAGATGGGGCTGGGATAGGGCAGGAGGAGTTTAGGGAACTAGGGAGTGGTCTTAGACAGGTGACATGCTCAGTAGCTTTCACTGAAGTGCTGTCTGTATATGATAGTGAGGAGGAGAGGGTTCTCCATACGGTATTAGGGACTACAACTCATAGATGAAGGATTGCTCCAAAGAGGAGGGGTTTGGCTACACTGGAGACTGGGGACCCACATGGCAGAATGAGAGACTATACAGGGGTGATGGTCTGAATCCATACCTGAGAGGAACTGCAGTTCTCAGTGGGCATATTAAATGTAACTTCGATGAACATTTAAGTCAGCTGAGGTGGGGTGGTGGAAGGAACTGGGTAGGCAGAAATTCCCCCCCACAGGCTGAAGTAGGCAGTATGGAGATCACGAAGGGAGAGGAACCCCCCCACCGGATGTAAACTAATGAAAGAAGCAAGATAATAATAATGGAGAGGTAGGGGAACAGAAAGATTAAAAAGAGACAAAATGGGGAAAGATGGGGGCACAAAGGAAAAAAGGGGTAACAAACAGATTGGTAATAAAATCTGGAAAGCCATGTATGCAAATGCTAGAAGTCTGGGAAATAAGATTCCAGACCTAGAGGCCATAATGGCAGAGGCTCACTTGGATATAGTGGCCATTACTGAGTCATAGTTTACTGAAAACCGTGACTGAGACATGGCAATACCAGGCTACACTCTGTGCAGGAAGGCCAGGGTAGGAAGGAAAAAGGAAAGGGGGGGGTGGTGTTTTATGTTAAGGAAAGCATAAATGCAACAGAGATACAGGGAATTCAGTGTGGGGCAGAGGTACTGTGGGTTGCCCTGGAGTGAGGGAATGGAACCACTATTTGCACCAGTGTGACCACCCGACCTCCAACACGGGGGAGGAGTTATATAAGGTACTGTTGGAAGCCATTGACAAAATGGCAGAAAAGGGGGAGGTGCTGCCGGTGGGGTACTCAATCTGCCAAATGTAGATTGAAGCCTCCCAGCTGCAACTTCATCTAGAAGCAGCAACATCCTGGTCGAACTGCAGTGGGCATTCCTCAGGCAACTTGACAGTGAGCCCAATTGTTATGGGGCAATACTGGACCTGGAACTCGCTAGCAGGGACAGTGTTGAAGATGTCAAGGTAGGAGGCCATCTAGGGACCAGGGATTACTGTATAGTATGGTTCAATATAAGGATGGCAGTGGAATCGAGTCACACAGGGGCGAGGGTCCTGGACTTCAGAATGGCATATTTTATAAAGATGCGTGAATGCCTTAGGGATGACCTGGAGAGGTGGAGGAACTGTGGGCCAAGCTGAAAGGGGGCATAGTGAAAGCAACAAACCTTTGTGTCAAGCAAGTGAGGAAAAGCAAGAGGAAAAGAAACCACTATGGTTCACCAAAAAGGTGGTAGAAAAAGCAAAGGCCAAAAGGGTTACACTCAGAAGATTCAGGGAGATGCAGAGGGAGGAGGATAGGGAGATGTATCGGGGAAGCAGAGGGGAGCGGAGAAAGCAGTAAGAAACACAAAGGTGCAAATCAAAGAGAGAATAGTCCAGGCAGTATCAAAAGGGGACAAAACACTTTTTAGATATGTAAGTGAGAAGAGGAGGACCAATGCAGGGTTTGTAAGGTTAGAAAGGGAAGTGAGGATTGTACACAGGGCACTGAGAAAAGGCAGACATCTTAAACAAATACTTCTGCTCAATGCTCACAGAGGAAGGGAAAGAGGGTGGACCACAAAAAAATTAGCAGGGGCCTGGGGGGGGGGGTGAATACTACTCCTTTTCTAGAGGAGAACTTCTTGAAGGGACTTGCTAATCTGAAAGTGAACAAAGCAATGGGGCCAGATAGGATGCATCAAAGGGTGCTGAGGGAGCTCAAGAAAGTACTGGCTGCGCCTCTGATAGTCCTATTTACCAGATGACTGGATAATGGAGTGGTTCTGGAGGAGTGGAGGAGGACAGATATGGTCCCACTTCACAAAAGTGGTAGTAGGGAAGAGAAACAAACAGAATCCAGTGCACACCCCTCCCCCCCACAGCACATCTGAGAAATAAAACATTTAAACTGCCTGAATTGGCTATTTTCTTACTTTGAACTCATTGAATAAGTGGTCCTCTTAGTTATCAGATTGGAATTCCAATGCAAGCAAGCCAAACCACCAATCATAAAGGTGGGACCTCAAGGTTTGGTTCCTACTTCCCAACTCTGAAATGCCTGCAGTGGCTACTGTTAAATAGAGTGCATTGCAATTGAAGATGTGTCCTCCTTTAAATATCTTGGAGTTTGGCTGGATTGCCACCTTGATTTTTCTGTTCATATGGATGCAATCCACCAGAAGCTTCACCACAAACTGGGTGTGCTTTATAGGAACAAAGTGAGTCTCCCACTTCTTGCCCACAGAAAGATCATCTTGAAGATGATTTTCTCTATTTTTCACTACAGTGACATTTTTTTTACAGCGTTGCTCCCAAATCCACTCTAGCCAGTCTGGTCCCACTATTTCATTCCTTTTGCCACTTTCCTCTTGATTGCAGCCCTAGAACCCTCCACTGCTCACTTTACTCCTCCCTCTCCTTTCTCTCCCTTGATACCAGGTGCCTCGCACATTGTGCTACTTTCATCTTCAGATTCTGTCTTGCATCCTTCCCTTCCTTACCTTTCCTCCATCTTCAATTCCCCCATATCTCCTACTCCCTTCGCAGCTCTGGTTCTCACTCTCATGCACACCCCTCTGTATAATACTCCGCTGATCAAGCTGCCTGCTCCTTCTGCTCCCCCAGACTATGGGGCTCTCTTCCCATTACCATTCATACTGCTCCTTCCTCCCACTCACTCACATCTCTCCTCCGTGAATTCATTACTTACTTCTGCAGTTGTCTCTGATCCTGTGCTGCATTTTGCTGCCCTACAATTCACTCCTCCCCACTGCCCCTGCTTGTGCCCTAATTCATTCCCCCGGACCCCCTAGTTTCTTCCATCCTTCCCTGCTGAATAAGTACCAACAGCTTTTCAGTCACCTTTCAAATTGCTGCCATCTGCCCTTTAATACCACACTTAGCAGTGCCTTGGTCTTACTCCAGTTGTGTTCCAATTTGCACTTATACTACTTGTTGCTCTTCAGGTGCCCTACCTAGCTTATGTTCTTCATTTTGTAGCTACTTGTTTAGCTTATACTTTCAATTTTTGATTTGTGTAACTGACTGTTGTAACTTATTTCTGTACTCTCCTCATTTCCCCCTCCTCCCCCGGGCGCATTTCGAAACTAACTATTTCAGCTCAGTATTTCTTTCTTGGTAAATCTCTTGAAATAAATAAATAACTAAATAATTATTGAACAGAAACAGGGAGTTTGCATTTTATTTCCCAGTTTTATGCCAAAAAGTTAAATCAAATATGAGAGCAACCACCCTGTTAAGTACTGGTGAATAAGTAAAACTGAACAGAACTCTTGTTTTGTTTTACTGCCTTATCACATTGTAAATAAACAACTAAAATTTAGGCAAGTGTCTTCTTTCTAATACTGTATCAAATGTTAAAATCAATTATAAGGGCAGCCATCCGTATAAGTACTACACAGTGTATACAGCAAGCACAACTGAAAAATATCCGGTGGCTATCCCCCAACCCCCCTTAACAGCCTTAATGTAGGAAAGTGTCTGTTTCCAATTTTGTGTGAAAAAGGAAAATCTTCTCCAAGGGCAGCTGCCAGTGTAAGTGCTGGTCTGTGTATTCAGCAAGCAGAACTGAAAAAAAATCAGTGGTTGTTTTTCACCACCCTATTAACAACTAAAATCTAGGCAACTGCCTGTTTCTTTTTTTTTCTAGTTTTGTGTCACAAGATAAAATCTCATAAGGGCAGCTGCATGTTTAAGTACTATTCGATATTCAGTGACTAGAGTTACAATTTAAAATGCTAGCAGTTCACTGCCTGTTTGTATTTTAATTTGCTGAATAAACAAAGTAAACTTCACCTGGGTACCAACACTGAGTAGGAAACACATACAGAAATACATACACCTCACCATATACTATTTTACTGGATCGTTCCGTCATTGTTGAC
Source organism: Neoceratodus forsteri (assembly GCA_016271365.2). Taxonomy (NCBI): domain Eukaryota; kingdom Metazoa; phylum Chordata; order Ceratodontiformes; family Ceratodontidae; genus Neoceratodus; species Neoceratodus forsteri. The sequence goes on from CM057453.1 coordinate 930,989,705, forward strand.
AACCACTGTTCATTGAATTCCAAATAAAATATTAAATGTCATTGGCATTGTCTTCAAACAGAACCAAGGACGTACCATTTTTATAAAACACATGTTGCAGCTGTTCGGCATCATCACTTTTATTTTCCTGCCACTGTGTTCCTTGAACTGGTAGGAGAATTTGTTGAAACTGACTTTAAGGAAGATAAGAAGCTGTAGGTTTCCATGAGGAAGCCTTGTCCGGCTATCAGAGACAACATTTCTAGACATTCTTAATACACGCTTACAGTAAACACTAGTGAGTGGGGAACTCACAGGCTTTATAGCAAGGAAGATAGTGCAGGCAAGATAATTTTTCTTTTTTATCTAGTATGCAAGAATGTCAGCAGTAATATTAAGATCCACAGAAAAAGGTGATTTGGTGCAGTAATATATATTAATGCATGGTTCTCTCAAATAAGCATCCACAGTATCAGACAAAGACAAAGAAGGCTACTCTATTACACCTGCATCTGAATTATCGTTTCTGTAAGTTTTGGCCAAAAAGTGTAAGGTTCATCTGAGGGCTTTTTTGTACGACATGCCTTTTCAAAGGTCATAAAAGAGGACTTTCTGCATAATGACTAACTGATGTTATGAAGGAGTAAATGGTGGTGCTAAGTGAAAAATATTGCTGTCACCACCAATTGATTGCACGTTGTCAGCTCCCCGTCACTTCTATTATTAAATACAGGCTCCTGTTCCTGTGCAGTTGTCACAAGCTGTATGCCTTTGTACTCAATATTTTGTTAGCGTCATCAAGTTCAGAAGGAGGCAGTTGTTGCATCTTGAACCGAGGGTCAGGAAGAGTAGAAAGAAGAACATTTTTGTTTTCCGTCATATGCTGAGTCTTGAGCAATTTTGCAATTAATTGCTGTATCAATTGTTCCATGAGGGATACACCAGATTTTATTCATAGATTCATAGAAGTGTGATGGCAGAAAAGGACCGATCTAGGCCCACCAAGTCTGCTCATTTGTCCAGCTATCTGCTTGGACCTGTGCCTCCTCCCTTTAACACTCCCATGTGGTTGTACCCATGCCCTTTTGAATTCCTCCACTGTTTCCTCTCCAAAGACTGCTTCTGGGAGTCTGTTCCACTTTTCTATGACTCTCTCTGAGTAATAGTATTTTCTGATGTTACCCCTGAACTGTCCTCCCTCCACCTGCAGACCATGCCCCCTCGTCCTCTGACTTCCTTTCATCTTGAAGATGCTCCCCCCGGCACCCTGTTTATACCCTTAAGGTACTTGAAGGTCTCGATCATGTCCCCCCTCTCCCTCCTGCTCCAGGGAGTACATGTTCAAATCTCTCAACCTTTCTTCATAGGATAGGTGGCTTAACCCTTTTACCATTTTTTCGCTCTCCTCTGAACCCTCTCTATCCTCCCCACATCCTTCCTGAGATATGGCCTCCAGAACTGGACTCCGTACTCCAAGTGTGGTCTAACCAAATGGGTGTACAAGGGTACTATGACCTCCCTATTCCTACTTGTGATCCCCCTTCTGATGCATCCCACCATTCCATTCCCCCTGGCCACTGCCCTCCCGCACTGCCCTTCCACCTTCAGGTCCCCGGATATAATGATGCCTAGGTCCCTTTCCTGCTTTGTCTCCTCCAGCTTTCTTCCCACATACGGTATCCTGCCTTCTGATTTCTGTAGCCCAGATGCATGATTTTACATTTTTCTGCATTGAATTCAAGCTGCCACCTTTTTGACCATGCCTCAAGTCTCCCCAAATCTCTCTGCATTTTTTCCACCCCTTCCTCAGTGTCCACCCTGTTGCAGATTTTGATATCATCTGCAAACATACTCACACCTCCCTCAAGGCCCTCCACGATGTCCTCTATGAATATATTGAACAGTAGGGGTCTCAGCACTGATCCCTGGGGACTCTGCTCATGACCTTGCCTTCCCCTGATGCCACCCCATTTATTATGACCCTCTGCCTCCTTTTCCCCAGCCAGTTTTCCACCCATTTGACTACCCCCTGCCCCATCCTCAGCTCTGCCATTTTACACAGCAGCCCCCCATTAGGCACTGAGTCAAACGCCTTTCTGAAATCCAAATAAGCTACATCTACCACTCTACCTTGATCTATTTCCTTGGTGACCCCATCAAAAAACTCTATCAAATTTGTTTGACAGGATCTGCCCCTAGTAAAACCATGCTGTCTTGGATTCATCAGGCCATTTGTCTTCAGGTAGCTGGTGATCCTGCCTTTTACTAGCTTCTCCATGAGCTTGACTACTACTGATGTCAAGCTCACGGGTCTGTAACTTCCCACTTCCTCCCTCCCTCCCCCCTTATGCAGAGGGACCACATTTGCCTGCCTCCAGTCCTGCGGCACCACCCCCGTTTTTAGGGACTGATTGAATAGTGCAGTCAAGGGTCCTGCCAATACCTCCTTTATCTCCCTTAAAACCCTTGGGTGCACCCCGTCTGGCCCCATTGCCCTGTCCACCTTCATGCAGCCCAGTTCTTCTAATATTTCCTCCATGAGGCAATGGCCTCATCTCCACCCCCCCTGCCCCAGCCATTTCATTACCTGCTCTGCTGCCTTCTTCTCCTTCCTCCTCCTCCCTTTTGAACACTGAGCAAAAGTAGGTGTTTAGCAGGTCTGCCTTTTCTCTATCTCCTTGTAGCACCACCCCTTCTTTTGTTCTTAACTGGAGAATCCCCTGCCTAGTCTTCCTTTTTTCATTTACATATTGAAAGAAAGTCTTATCCCCTTTTTTGACCCCTCTCGCTATTCGCTCCTCTGTCTGTGCCTTTGCCCTCCTTACCTCTACCCCTGCTTCTCTCTGGCACACCTGGTATTTTACACAGTTTGCTTCCATCTGAGTTGCCTTGAACCTCCTAAAGGCTTTCCTTTTTGTCCTTATCTTTTTTGCTAATACCCTCGTATACCACAGCGGTTTTCTCCTCCTCTTATTTTTACTCTCTCTCTCTCTCGGCACATATGTCAGTGGCCCCTACAATAGCTTCCTTGATCTTCCCCCACTTTGCCTCCACCTCCATCAACTCCCCAACCCCCTGCAATGCCCTCTCCACTATTTCCAACATTCTCCTGAAGTCCATCCTCCTGAAATCCAGGACCCTTAACCTAGACTGGTGAACCTCTGCAGTGTTTCTTATTTTAAACCTGACCGTGTTGTTCCCTTTCTGGTCAAAAACGCTTTGCAGCCTCCTGAATTCCTTACTTAGTAAGTTTATAATGGGACTAACCTGACTGAGAGAGGCATTCTGCTTGCTAATCTAGCAGGTAGCATCATCAAAGGGAATCAAGAGCAATATAAGATGCCCCATAAGGCTCCACTGACACTAATTCAGCACGCCATCTGTTAAGTTGTGCTTACACTATATGCATGGTCTGCCTTCTTTTGCGTGAGACGTCTTTCACACATGTGAAACATTGAGTTTCATCTGGCTGGAACATCTTGCTTAAGCTGCTGTATTGGCAGGTTATTTCTTTTCTGGAGGTCAGCCAAGATACTACGTGATTTAACAGAGTGCCTGAAATGGCTACACATTTTGTTTGCAGCTCCCACTAGTCTTACTATGCTGTTGTCACTAGAAAGGAAAGCTTGCACAAACAGATTTAATGAGTGTGCAAACACAGACTATGAGAAAAAGCAACACAATTCAAAGCACAAATAATCTTGACACCATTGTTAAAAACAACATATTCAGCACTGAGTCTCAGCGGTTCTAACCACTCAACATATTATCACATATTTCTTCTAAAATATTGTCAGTGGTGTGATGTTTATCAAACATGCTAACACAAAGAGCTGCCATTCTTTGCATTCCTTGCTGCAGATTATTGCTTGTGGTGGTGTTTGAAGATGGTGGTCACACACAATGTGCTGTGATGCACATATAATCTATGGTTTGAGAACTCATCTGTGGCCAAGTGTACAGAAGCATTTTTATTTTACTTTGCATACGTTCATACATTTTGGGAACAGCCAGAGAGGGAAAATATTTACAGCTTGACATGTTGTGCAACGTGAAGTTAGATATTTTAAGAGGGCTCTAAAACCATCATCATCCACCACAGAAAATGGCTGCAGATCCTTGGCAATAAATTCAGCAATTAACTGATTCATTTTCAACATAGCTTGATGCGACCTACTGTAGGCAGTTTTTTGTTCAAGCATCGCAGTAATGGTCTGCTGTTTAGTTCATGATGGGGGCGCAAAAAACAGAACTGCAGTGGCAGGGCTGTAGCTTTTCCGAATACTTTTGCTAGAGAAGTTGAACTTGTTTTTCCCATGCCCTGTCTTTCAGTCTCTTCACCATCTCTATTATCTGTAGTATATTATTTACGTCACATATATTTTTCCCTTTCTCTGAACTGCTGCCCAGCCAAACGGTTGGATGTGCTGTTTGCAAATGCCTTTTTAGAGAAGATGTCCCAAACTGATCCCTCACTTTCTCCATGCTTACTTCATGATGACAAAAGGTACAGACAGCAAAACATTAATTCTGAGCACTTATATGAAAATAGCTCCACTCAACTGAGGTAGAATGCTTGGTCATCATATCAGGAACTGCAGCAATTTTGGTGACTGGTGTTCCTGACTCTGATTCATGCACACTGTAGCTATCCCTATAAGGACCATGATCTCTAGCATTATGACTGATTTTTGTTCCCACTACTAGCTAGTGGTGATGCTTGCTGTATGTGTTTTTTCATTTTGGGTTTGGGTACCCTGGTGACATCCCCTGCCTAACCAGCATCACATTCAGAATCAGTTACATCACCTTTATTGGATGAACATAACTCTGCTACATCTTTTACAGTCTCTTCATCAGAGGCACTACTTTCTGATGAAGAACCCAGATATGCATGAGTGGCATATCACTGACTGCCATGTCTAGTGGGACCGGATAGTACTTTTTCCTTAATCATTGATGTTCTGTGTCTAATTGTTTTGCCTACTTCTTTTTGTGTTTTATCAGATTGTTTTAGCAATACTGACAGTACTAGGAGCCACCCAATGACCCAGCAGAAGCACTACATGCTCCTGTATCAACAACCTGGGCTTGGGAACAAACTCAGGAACTTGGGTTGGGGGGCCGGGTGCTGGGGTACTGCTGCCATGCAGCAGTGCATCCAGCCAAGGGAAGATGGTGGCCTGGTTCTGTCACTGTAGTGAGCCCTGTGGTGTGCTGAGGGAGCTTGTCTGCCCTGCAGGGTATCACTACATGTGTGGGAAGGTCTGTGCGAGGGGGTGCATAGGCTGCGCTGGATGCCAAAGGAAGGGAGTAAGGAGACAACCCTTATGGCACTTAGAGAGCCAGCATTATGGCGCTGGGCAATCAGGGTGCCAAATGCGGGATTTGCTGCCCCCTCCCCAAAGTTCACCCCTGTGGAGTAGGATTCTTTAAGTAAGGGGCATGTGGGGGACACAGCCACCCCCCCAAAAAAGTGATTGCCGACATTGCTGATTGGTGAACTAATTGCCCAGCACCGGAACACTGGCGTGTTCTGAGGGTGGAACTGGGAGAAAACATGGAGAAATCCATGTCTCTCTGCCTATGAGTATGATGACCTCCAGCACTCTTGGGTCCTGCACCATGCAGATCCCCACAAGCTGGACGGTGGGGGGAGTGGCAGACAAGACTGGGGGCAGCCAGACGACAAGGACCCAAAGCAAGGTGGAGGCGGCAGTGGGGGAGCTAAAAGCTCTATAAAAAAATACTGACAGTACTGCACTACTTTCATCAATAGATTCCATAACATTATTTTCTATCTCTTGTTCTGTTTGAGTTTTATCAACTGCATTAATTGTATCCGCAGCAGTAAATTTCTCTTTTTTTCTGAATTTCTTTTCTGGGAATAGGTTTATGTTTACCAATTTTTGCAGTACTGCTGCTGGTGGTGGGCACATGGTTCATATCTGAATCCTTTTTTTTTAGTCTTACTTTTTGATATACTCTCAGTAATTTTTCTGATACCTACCTCTGTGGCAGTATGGCCTGGTGAGTGGGGAATACAGCAGAAGTTGGAGAATGAGATGTGAAAAATCACCCAACTACCTGTTATTTTGTGCATGACCTGCGCAGTACTATAGTGTAACTTTGACAGTACTTTCTCTGAAAGCTACAGTATCTTAGTGCCAGTGCAGCTCAGTAATTGCTCTGAAATCTATCTCAGTGGCAGTACGGCCTGGCGAGTGGAAAGCAGAGCAAAAAAAGCTGGAGACTGAGATGTGATAAATCCCTACACCGCCTCTTATTTTCCAAATTACCTCTTTTTTTTTTTTAATTCTCTCTTTTTTGCTGCCATGTCCGCCAAGTTCTTAGCCCAGTCATGGACCCTTGGACCCCCACCACCATACTGGCTGCAACTCTCGATACCCCCATCTTGCCCCCTCGGGGTGGGGTTGTGGCATCTGAGCTCAGTGCCGCAAACATGGGACCAGAATCAGGAGCTGGCCTGGAGGCTAATCAGGGCCAGGGGCTGGCATCATGCATGGCAGCAGCGAACAAGGTTTTTACCACTTGGATCCCCAGTGGTGGGGACGTGCACTGACATCCTGCATCTGCCCTGCCCCTCTGACTTTTGGACGCCGGCACTTGCGATTCCTCCTGGCCTCCACCAGGAGACATTGTGTACTGGGCAGTCTCTCCGACACTCCCCCAGAGAAGGAGAGCAACCCTTGGGCATTCTATCCTTCTCCCCTGGCCGGCCCTCCAAATCCCCGGGTCCATTCCTGAACCCGGGGCACTGGCATCGCAAGTGGAATTCCAACCACTGTGCTGGTGGGCCAACCATTTTCTACATGACCTCTACTACCGTGTAACTGTTAGTGATTTCTCTGAAACCTATCTCGGTGCCTGTGCAGCCTAGTGAGTGGGGTGCAGAGCAGGAAAATCTGGAGACTGAAACATGAAAAAAATCCCACCAACCACTTCTTATTTTCTGTGAGACCGCTATACAGTACCACAGTGTAACTTTAACAGTGCTTTCTCTGACATCTACAGTATCTCAGTGCCAGTTAGAGATACAGTGGAAAAAAATGTTGTTGGTGAAATTGTAGTGAAATTGGCAATTTCACAGCTCGAAATGTTTTAGTGAAATTTCACAATTTTGCCAGAAATTTCACCCCCTGCCACCGCTGGCCACCCCAAATTACATTAAGCAGCCCCACACACACACAAAAATCAACCCCCACTCCCTGGTGTCTAGTGGTTCCCTCTTCCCCCCTGGCTGATCACCGGCTGTAATTGAATTAAATAAGCACCCCCCCCCAAAGTTACCCTGGTCCTCTCAACAGGCAGATTGGAACTCAGTTTAACATCTGATATGAAGAACATCACCTCAAGTCTGTAGCTGACCAGTGGAAGGCTTTGCTGCAGTAAAGAGAGAGTTGGTAGCCCGAAGATAAAATTTAATATGAGATATCCAGCAGTCTTTACCCTGTGGTGGTGGCAGAATCACTGGGTTTGCTATGTAGAAGTCCAGTCATTCTTTCAGTTGTTTGGTTCTGATGTGCGTCAAAATGTTGTTGGCCATGGTCCTGCTTTGAACTAGGATCATATAGACCAGAGCAGGAATATGCCTTGGAAAGAAGTGGGGGCTCAAGCTTCAGGAGGAGCTCCATCTGTTTTACTGCAACTTCAAAAGGGGTCTGAGACTACACCTGAAGGCTCTGGCTTGGGATGGCAGCAGGTCAAGAGGAATAGAGAGCCACAGAGAAGATCCCCTTCTTTTTTCTTGTTGCACCGACTTCCCGAGTTCCTCTGCAGAGCCCAGTGATGTTTCTGTTGGTGTGGAGTACTGCCCAACACCAGACCCTAAACACCCCTGTTTGTCCTCTGATGTGGGGGACTCTACATTGCAGTACAAAGAAATGGAGTGGGCAGATTATGGCGATGAAGATTTATTTTCTGCCTTTCAAGCTGGTTCGACAGAAGATGCCGCATCAAAGCACAATCATGCCGCTTTGAGCAATACAGCTTTGCATCTTGGTTTGATTGAAGATTTCTGCAGTGTTGCCGGTGGCTTCCTGAAGGATATTTCAGGTGACAGTTTTGCTTCTTGACGCTGGGCCATTTTTAGGTCTCTGACTGTGACCTCTTCTGTTGGCTCAGTGCAGGCTACTCTGTGAGAGGGAGGCAAGTTCTAGCACCCAGACATCTGCCACCCGCATTCCACGATTGATGTGGACTTTGTTTTACAGTTAGCTGATATTTGCCTGTATTTTCTTATATCGTCCGGTGAGGGGGTTATGTTTTGGGAGGTTGGTGGTATTTGTTATGTAGCTATGGGGACCTCTGGGTTATTTTTCTCCTTTTTTGCTAAAATGTTTGGATTCTTAATGCATAGTCCTATTTTTTTTTTCCTGTTTTCTAATGAGGGATAACTATTCATTATGACTGCTACCCCCTGGGGTGGGGGGACAGGGAGGATGGCTTGGTGACTTCTAGCTGGTCCCAGGCGGGGTGAGGGGTTGTGGTATTATATTGTTGGGCTGCATGGTGGTGGGGGAGGGGGTAATGACTCCCTGTGGGGTAGTTGGTGTCTTTGGTTCCCTCTAAACCAGCTGAGGAGTGAGAGGTCATTGGTGAAGTTGGATCCCTGGCCCCTCTATACTCACTCTTTGTGCTAGTTGGATTTTTTGGAAGGGGGATGGGGTTTGGCCACTGATTCTGGTTTATGCTTGGCTGTTTATTTGGGTGCATCAGGGATGGGGTGGTTTGGTAATTCATGCAAGTGTTCAGTTGTGCTCAGTCGGCTGGAGGTGAGTGGAGAGCTGTGCGGTGGCCTGATCAGGGTACTGGGGGAGCTGTGGGTGCTGCTACCTAATGATGGGGTGGGGTCCACTAGACACCAGGGAGTGGGGTGAATTTTTTTTTTAATAAAACAAATGAGGGGCCAGTGTAACTTTGGTGGGGTGCTTATTTAATTCAATTACGGCAAGTGATCAGCTGGGGGGGAACCACTGGACACCAGGGAAAAATAATTTGGGCCAGTGAGTGGCTGGGGGGGTGGGGGGACCACTAGACTCAAGGGAGAACTTTAGCCAGTGGTCACAAAAGTTCAAGGCGGGAAGTGAAATTACTCCCTAGATGGCGAAATTTCACCCGTGGGTGTGAAATTTTGCCCATGAGTGAAATTTTGCCAGCTTAGGGGTGAAATTTCACTTGCAGTCATGGGTGAAATTTTGCTTTTCGCCCGGTGAAATATTTCACGAAAAGCGCTACTTATGCGAAATAGCTCACTGGGTGAAATATTTCAGTTTTGCACATCTCTAGTGCCAGTACAGCTCAGTAATTGTTCTGAAATCTAGATCTGTGGCAGTACAGCTTGGTGAATGGGGCACAGAGCAAGAAAAGCTAGTGCTCGAGACGTGAAATATCCCCCAACTACTTCTTATATTCTGCGTGACCTGTACTACAGTGTAACCTTTAATAATTTCTCTGAAATCTATCTAATTGCCAGTGAAGCCTGGTTAGTAGGGTGCAGAGCAGAAAAGCTGGAGGCTGCGACATGAAAAATTACCCAACCTCAGTACTACAGTACAACAGTACTGTATTTCACTCAGTAGTCATCATGGGCTTCTTCACACAATGCAGTTTGTTCTCCCTTCCCCTTCAGCAGTAAAATCTCTGTTAGGCAGGCAGAGCAGTAAATTACTATTTTTTTTTGTTTCCTGTTAAACTTCCAAGTTTTGCAGCAGATCATCTGATTAGCACTGTTTTATTTTCTTTTGGCCAGCCCTACACACTCAGCAGCCACAGCTGCATGTAGATTGCTGTCATCCCCCTCCCTCACATGGAAAGTGATTCACCCACAGTAATCCTCCACAACAGTTATTTTCTTTTTTGTGCCACACACCCAGACAGTATTACTGTAGATGAAATGTCTTTTTCTTTACGTTCGACAGTAATTAATTATTCAATTAGGGCCAAATGCCATCTTGACAGACACAAATGTTCCTCCCTTCAACATGTCTGTAGACAGCTCAGAAGCAGAACCTCAAGTGGCAGCAGCTCAAACAGCATTTACAATTTACCATTGCCCTCTCTGCTCCACTCTGTGACATCAATGGCCTCTGTTTGGTTTGCACTGGCATGGCCACTAATCCCCACCTCCAGCTTCCTCAAGAGTCCACACTTCCTTCACTGCAGTTATTGGCTCAAGGGCTGGCCCTTCTGAACTGTGGATGCTCACCTGATTTCCTTCCCTTTCCCAAGTGCAACATGATGGTATTCTGGTCACATGTAGGCTCACAGAGAATCCTTTTTTTATTTTAAAGCTACAGGTAAGCTCCACATAAGTGGACCAGCAGAATTGTAGATCCAAACCAGGTTAGCATCCTGATATCAGTCGAACCATGATCAACATCACATCAGTGGATCGAGTCGGTCAACTTAGTCTGGGGGTTCATATCTGCAACTGAGCTGGTCCACCTATCCCTGTTCACAGTGTCACCTGTCAGCTGGTATTGCACTTAAGTAATAAAAGAAAACCCAACTGCAATTAAAAGGAAAAAAAAACTCAGCCAATACAAGTAAAGCAAAATTACTTTGCCCACCAAGCATGTCTAGAGTCCCTTACTGATATTACTTAATTATTGGTCAAACTTCCAGCTATCAGAATCTGATCCATCTTCATCCAATGTACATTACTCCATTTCTTTCACCTGCAATTCTTTTTCTGTTTTCTTCACCCAATAGCCTTCATCTGCCAGGAGTAAACCAAAATGTCTACCCACCATAGATAATCCAGAGGTAGGTGGTTTGAAGGAACGAATGCTCTGTCCCTAGTGCACTGAGCCTATGCCACATGACATTAAACTGCTTACAGTGGGTCTGGGCTTGAAATGAAAGGTTAGGGTAAATCTTAACATAATGCCTTTCATTATCCATCTTGAAACAGGACTACACCATAGCCAGCAGGCTATCCTGGACCTCCACACCAGTCGTGCACAGCAAGATTGTCCTCAGCTGGTTGGAAGGCAAATGGGCTTTTCTGAAGTTCACAAAATATCCCCTTTACAGATTCGAGAAGTCAAAAGACTTGCAGAATGTAAGCACTTTGGCCAGCCCTCCCTTTAAAAACCTGAAAAGATCTCCTCTTTCTACCCCTTCTAGAACACCTGTCTGCTCTAAGCTGAGGGCTTGGGCCTCATTTTTATGACTCTTAAGGTAGCCCTTCAAAGCTGAATTTTCCTGGGTCACTACTTCAGCTAGTGTCATGGAAGAGAACTAATCAATCACTGTGACTGTGCTAGAAAGGCTCTGTAACTGAACATCATGATTCAGGAGCCTCCAACTTCTGCAGTTAATACTCAACTTTGGTATCAAGGTATCAAGGGTCAGCATTTCTTTAGCAGTGCCTTCCATGATGGATCTTGCCCTCTTTGCTCAGCACTCCCCAGCTCCATCATATTTTGACTCAGCTGTGGGGTCTGTAGCTGCTGTTTAGCCCTGCTTGTGGCAACAGTCTGATTCAATCCCTTTACTCAAACTTAGAATGATAGATTTTGTTGATGAGGTGAGTACACTAGATATCAAGTGTGCCTATTTTCAGGTATGACCCACGAGGTTACATGAGCGGTAACACAGTACATGGAACAGTAAAAAAATATGAGCAATATGAATACAGAAATTAGAAGAGAAAAGCATGACAACCACATGAAAAAACACTGAAATGAAGTACTTAATGAGTAACACAGTTTAAGCAAATGATAGTATAAGTTACAGTCCAAAAATAAAGTGAAACAACAAATAGGCAGGAAGAATGATAAGAGTTATGAACATGTATAACTGGACTTGATCATTAGATGAGCCCAAAGGGACCTCCTGAACATGAAATGTGTGGAGGAACTGTGAATGAAGGGCAGCAGGGAATTCCATACTTTAGAGGCAGTAACCCTGAAGGTGTGGTCACCCATGTTGGTGGAGGTTTTCAGGACAACAAGATTGCTCATGGATTTCAGGAGGTAGGAAAGGTGTGGGAACCAAAGTAGGGCTGCCACCAAAGCAGGGGCACCAAGCCTTATAGTTTTGAAGGTAAAACAACCTACAGAATAGGAGTGACAATTTGAGAGTGACAATCAGTCAAGACCATTGTAACGGTGACAGTGGTGTGTCCCACAATATTGCAAGAGATCAAATCTGAAGATATTATTATAGGCAACATTCTGTTTGGAGAGAGGGGTCTTTGAGGTATCCATGAATGGATGAGCCGATAGCTGAAAGAGGGAAGTAACACCCCATTGGCAAAGGTGAGGCAGGCATCAGGTGTTAGATAGTGTCTGGCCTCATAAGCTAGATCAAGCTTAACACTCACTACCTTACACACATTGAGGATGTGAAGGGAGAAGTCAAGGTGGGGGTTCAGTGAGACTCCTGGATATTTGAAGGATGATACCATCTTTAGAGATAACCCATCAGTACCTGAGATGACTAGGGAGGTAGAACAATTTTTTAACTTGGCAGAGGACCCAAGTGGCATGACTTGGGTCTTCTTAGAGTTCATAACAAATTTATTGTTACCAAGACAATCTTGCAGTCTGTGGAAGTCAGTGGGAAGTTGGGAGTTAATAAGATCAATGTCTTTGGAGCTATGGATAAGAACCAAGTCATCTGCATAAAGGGTAATGCTGCATGATGTTATAGCACTCAGGAGGTTGTTGATGAACAGTGAGAAAAGAATAGATCCATGTATAGAGCCCTGGGGAACACCAAGCTTGACAGAGGATAATCTGAGATGGTCACATCAGACCTGCTCACTTGTTGAGGATTTGACAAGTATGCCAGAACCAGGAGACAGCATGCTGTGATAGACCCAGAAACTGCAGTTTAGCACATAAAAGACTGTGATTGGATCAGGGAGCTTCCAAAATGGTAGAGATATGCAGAATGTACCATTCTGCCACTGGAATACATGTGGAATTAGCATTCTGAACTACCATTCCAATTCTGTAGAATTTTGTGGAATTTAAATAAAATTCTGCAGAATTTTGCCAAATTTTAAATTTCAGTTACTTTGGTCTAGTTTTCAAATTATAGTATGTATCCAAATACTACCAACATTTAGCAAGTTTTTGTTTTTAATTATTTAAACATTTGATAACCAGGAAAAGCACACTGAAGTGAGGCTCATTTCCAGGTGCAACCCAGAACTAGTTTATAGGCACTAATTCTTTTCATAAATGTACCACATTTCAGAGCCCTAGGTTGAAATGGAGCTGAGTTATGGGTGATCAAACATTTAACCAAAATTCCAGTTATTTCCATCTAATTTTAACATTTCTTATCCAAGTTTCTCCACAGTTTCAGGATTTAGAGACATTTGAAACATACTGTAGGTATGTGCACCAAGTTTGAAATCTCAAGGTTTAAAGGGGCTATGCTATAGGTAGCCAAAATTTGCCAACATTTAGATTTTAGTTATTTTAGTATAATTTTGAAAGCATTCCTCAACAATTTATATAATTTTGCAGGGACACGGGCTATAACTACATTTATATATGTACCTAGTTTTAGATGTCTACCTCCAAACGTGCAGATAAATACTTTCATGAAATGTCCCCCAAAAAATAAAATGACAGACTTTGAGCATCTATCACTTTGAGATGATGCATCCCAATGTCATTCTACCAGGAACACCATCATAATTCCTATCAACAAATAATCATGCCACATTTCAGATTTCTAGTTTAATAAAATGCTGACTTATGACCAAATTAATACATTTCAAAAATTCCACAGAATTGCACCAAATTTTAAATATCAATTATTTTGGTTTGGTTTTCAAAGTATGTATCCAAATGTTACCAAATCTGTCAAGTATACAGGTACTAATGGCTTTCATAAGTGTACCAAATTTCAGAGTCCTAGATCTAAAGGAGGTGAGTTGCAGGTAGCCAAACATTTAATCAGAATTTAATTTGTAGTTATTTCCATCTAAATTTAAAATTTCTTATCCACATTTTTTCACAGTTTCAGAATTTTGAGAAATGTGCAACCTGGGTATGTGCACCAGGTTTTTAGTTACAGTCTTCAAAGAGGACTGTGGTATAGGTAGCCAAACATTTGACCAAAATTTAGATATTAGTTATTTTAATATAATTTTGAAAGCCTTCATCAAATTATTATAAAAGTGTGCAGATATGTGGGTTAGTACTAAATTTAAATATGTACCTAGTTTCAGATTCCTAGCTCCAGAGGCACCTGAGTTATACACAGATAAACATTTTCATGAACTTTGCCACAAGAAATAAAAGGACAGACATCGAGCACCGATAAGTTTGTGACAATTCATCATAATTTTATGATATTTAGAACAATGTTAGACCACCTGTTAACACAGAGGTCTGGTAAATTGCAGATCTCAAGTTCAACAGACAACTGAATTATGACCAAATTAATAAATTTCCAAAAAAAATCCATGAAATTCTGATGAAATGCCACATAATTTCACAGAATTCTGTTATAATTTCACAAATTCAGAATTTTCCCATTCTGTACAGCTCTCCAAAATGGCCAAATGAGCAACAGCATAGTTACCTGCTCTGACAGACCTGGTTTGTTTTTCCACCTTTGAAGAACCATATTCACCTTGCAAAGTTCTAAAAATGTGTCATGAAATCTCATAAATGTCAACACAGTGGCAGGATGTGCAAGTTTCTTTTTTCTGAGGTCTATTGCACTGGGGTAGTCGTTCATCCTGCTCACCCAAGCTCAGAACAGTAGTGCTGGCAGAATGATGACCTCCCCGAAGGCTAAGAATGAACATGGGACTCCCCCTCAGTCAGAAGCAGAACTGGAACTCCTATGCAGAGAATGGAGCACAATATTATGTACAGTCTCAGTGTCTCTAGTTTTTTCCTGCTTTCACAGTCTACTGCTACAGAGCTGAAGGAGTATACACTGGAGTCCCTGTGTCGAGCAATAAACAAATTGTTCTTGTGGCTGGAACTCAACAACAGAAAGTTTGATGCCTTGCTTAAAAACCTGAATTCTTACAGTCAGAAATCATTCAGGCATGTGTCATTGGGAAGTCAACAAAGAAAACTGTGGCTGAGCCTGCCAGTATGCTGAAGAAGCAAGATGCTAAATTTACTGCTCTAGAGGCTAACTGCCAAAGGTTAATGAGAGATGATTATAATAATAATTGAAAGATAGAAAATAGAAACGTAGAACCATAGAAGTTGACGGCAGATAAGGACCACAAGGCCCATCCAGTCTGCTCAGTTTTTCTACCGTATGAATGTCCTATAGGTCTTTAATCTGTTGATGGCCTATTTATTAATACTCATCTGTATTGCTCCCTTATGCCTAGCTCATGCCTGTTTGAAGACCTGCACGGAATTCATATCCACCACTTCCTGAGGTAGGCTGTTCCATGCATCCACCACCCTTTCTGTGAAAAACAAATCCTCACATTACCCCTTAATTGGCCTCCCTCTAATCTCATGCTGTGTCCTCTTGTCCCACGATTTTTCTTATACTGAAACATGTTAGACTCTTTCACCTTGTTAATGCCCTTAAGATGTTTGAATGTTTCGATCATTTCACCTCTATCCCTCCTTTGCTCTAGGGTATACATATTGAGCTCCATTAATCTGTCCTCTTACGTTTTCTGATGCAGTCCCTGCACCAAAATGTTGGAAATCTGAGGCATAGAAATATAAAAATAAGTATCATTCTAGATCAGCTTGCCTAAGCCTCCTTTGGTACTGATGAGCTTTGTGAAGGACATTTTGTTCAAAATGTTCAATTTGCTGGAAGGTAATCCTCCTTTGCTTACTTAAGCCATTAGAGTACCTACAAAACATCAGGAATCCGAACATTAAAATAAACATTTTTGGCTACATTCACATTTGACTCTGACCATGACTCTGTATTTAAGATGGCCAAACTGTGTGGTTCCTTGGAGTATAAAAATATGAAGTATTACATTTTTCCTGACTACTGTTATGCTACATGGCAATGCAAATGTAAATTCCTGGCTGATCATCAAGAAGTTGGAGCCTAGTTCTCCCTGTTTCCCCCAGCAAACAGCAAGCTAACTAAAGATGACAAGGTAAAGATCTTTTATGAGGTGGATCGACTGATCAAATACCTCTGAAACTATTACACCACTTAGGAATCGGTGGAGTCTCCTACATCCTTTGAAAGAAACATGACAGAAAATGTGGAAAAGAATGGAATTATTTTTTCCTTAATTAATTTTAGAGCAGCTTACTCTAATCAAAAAGCTTCTTTTCTGCATGTCTAAATATAAATCATTATTTTCACAGGGTCTTAATGTGGGTAATGGAAGAGGGAATGATATAGTTATATATTAATGCATTGATATAAACAAATGTCTCTGCAAGTTTTTGGAGTCAAATTAAGAAGAAGATTCAGCATTTATATAGCGCTTTTCATCCACAGTGTAGCCCAAAGTGCTTACAAGCAATGCTAGACTGGTAGTGAAGTGACTGAATGTGTAGTGGCAGCCATATTGCACATCAACACCCACACACAACCTTGGACAATTGCATGAACCAGTTTTTATGGGAAGGGGAATATTGGCCAAGGCATCTGGAAAGTTCCATACTCTTTGCAAAGAGTGCCTTGGGTTCTTTTACTTCCACCTGGACACCCACCAGGACAGCACTAGGATGGGTAGAAGGGACTTTGGTTTAATGCCTCATCTGAAGGACAGCACACACCCCAACAGTACAGCACCCCCCTAATACTGCACTCAGGTGCCAGTGTTTTTTTAACCCACAACCTTCTGGCCCAGAGGCGGATATGCTACCAACTGAGCCATGCTGACACCAAATTAAGTGTTACTATTACATATCCAGGTGACCCCAACAAACAAATGCATGGATTAGTATAAATCTTATATGTTTTATTTCAGTTCCCCTATTGAAATACTCTTCAGTATCATGTGGAAACATTAATGATTAAATAATCTAGGCAAAATGTATGATATGTTGTGCATTAATAATTTTGTTCCTGTCTGTAAGCATATTTGAAAACTCCAAAATTAAAAAAGTAAAAGAACGACTGTGATTGACCAGATGAAAGGCCTTGGACAGATCAACGAAGATACCCCTGGTAAGCTGACCTTGATCCATGGCATCTTTGATGACCACCTTTGTGAGTGAGTGCCATGGTAGTACTGTGGGCATTGTGAAAAACAATGCTGTTGAGGTGCTAGAGAATTGCAGGCATAGAGATGGTCAGCCAGTTTAGATTCACAGATTCATAGACATGTGATGGCAGAAAAGGACCTTCCTGGCCCATTGAGTCTGCCCATTTCCCCCCTTTACTTGACCCCCTCCAAGATTCACCCCTTCCTCTCCTTGACAACCTCTTATGTTTGTCCCAGGCCTTCTTGAAACCCTCCACTGTACTGGCCCTCACCACCTACTCCAGCAGTCCATTCCAGGGCTCAACCACTCTCTCCATGAAGTAATACTTCCTAACATCTCCCCTAAACCTTCCCCCTCCACTTTCAATCCATGCTCCCTAGTTCTTGTATCTACCTTCCCTGAAAATAAGCTCTCCCCCACTTTGTTGATCCCTTTCACATACTTAAATGTTTCGATCACTTCCCCTCTCTCCCTTCTTGTCTCCAGAGGATACAAATCCAGCTCCTTCAACCACTCCTCATATGTTATCCCATTTACCCATGCACCATTTTAGTGGCCCTTCTCTGCACCCTTTCCATGCCATCTATGTCTTTTCATAGATGGGACCTCCAGAACTGTACCCCATACTCCAGGTGTGGCCTCACCATGGAACTGTACAGTGACGTCAGCACCTCCCTCCTTCTGCTGGTTATCCCTCTCCCTATACACACCAGCATCCTGTTAGCTTTGCCCATTGCCTTGCTGGATTGGGTCCCCACCCTAAGGTTATCAGTGATTATAACTTCTTCCTAGATCCTTCTCCTGCCTGGTTGCAGCCATGATCTCCCCCCCCAATGTGTATGCGGTATTTGGATTCCTCATCCCCAAATGCATCACTGTTCATTTTCTGGCATTGAATTTCAGCTGCCATATTTTCGACCACTCTTCCAGTAACCTTAGATAATTCTTCATTGCCTCCACCCCCCCCCCGGGGTTTCCACCCTGTTGCTGAGTTTTGTGTCATCTGCAAAAAGGCAGATCTTCCACTGAAGTCCCTCTGCTATGTCACTGATATAGATGTTAAACAGAATGAGCCCCAGCACTGATCCCTGGGGGACTCCACTCATCACCCCTGTCTCCCCAGAGTGCACCCCATTGACCACTACCTGTCAACCAGCTCTTTACTCATCTTGGTATTTTCTGCCCCACCCCTAGACTCCCCAACTTATTTACCAGTCTTCTGTGGGGCACCGTGTCAAAGGCCTTCCTGAAGTCCAGGTAGACCATGTCCTTTGCCCCACTCTGATCAACCACTCTCATCACCTCTTCAAAGAATTCAATCAGGTTCATTTGACATGATTGTCCCCAAGTGCATCCATGCTGCTGAGAGTCCTGCAACCCCCTTCCTCCAAATAGCTAACCACCCTTTGTTTCAGTAATGCCTCCATTACTTAACCCACCACCAATGTGAGGCTGACTGGGTGATAATTGCCGCCTCCTCCCAGCTGCCACTTTTATGAAGTGGTATCACATCTGCCTTCTTCCAGTCCTCCTGTACTCACCCTGTATCCAGGAACATTATCCAGGGACATATCCAGTTGATTGGCAACAGCATGCTTAAGTAGTTTGCAAACAGCAAGCTGGATCACTATAGGATGGTAAAATCTAAGTATTTTTTGTCACCTGCTTTTGGGATGGGGACAACTCCAGCAAGTTTCTAGCATTTGCGAACAGTGCTGGACCGGCAATACAGTAAGTTAAACATGTTCCTAACCAGGGGGCTATGATTCAGGCTCCAAACTTGAGAAGCTTCAGCTCAAGACCATCAGACCCATCACTGACATACATTAAGAGACTGGCAAGTAGCTTCAGAGTATTATGGGTTGACATGACCTTCATATTAAAAATACGACAGTCTGAGGGTATGCGGGTGGAGAAATGTGAACAAGCAAGTGATTCTATCTCATTAGAGGATGAGAACTGGGAGGTGTAAGTCATAACATCAGTAAAATGCCAGTTAAAAGCATCTGCAATGATCTTAGCTTTGCTATAACTTATACCACCAATGAGTAACTCAGTACAGTTCTGCCTGGTAGTGTTACCGACAAGACTTTTAATATTTTTCCAGAAAGGCCTTGAGTTCTTAGTAGTGGCAAGGAGGATTTTCTGAAAGAAGGTACTTTTAGCAAGTCAGACTTTATGCTTACAGGCATGGTGTAGTTTTTTTGTCTCCAAGTAAATCAGGCAGGGTTTGGGAAGCCTTGCAGAGGTACCACTGTTTAGCTCTCTGTTGGTTCTAGGTGAAGACAGAGAAGGGAGTGGCAATGGAGGAGGAGGAGTAGAGATGACATCAGTCAGTGTTGGCAAGGTCTACAAGAAAGAACTCTGAGACAAATTTAGAGAAGTCTCTGAGATAGATAATCTTGGGCAGCACTTTTGGTAGACTGATTTTCCAAATGCAGTGAGTAGGGCAGTGATCAGAGGTGGCATCAAGGAGTGCTCTGGCTTGTAGAATTCTGTCAGACCTGTTTGTAAAGACCCAGACAATAAGGGTGTGGGACCCACACCACAAGGACAGATGGGTTTGGGGCAGAGATAACCTGGGTGAAGCCAAGTTTGGAGAGCATAGTTTCAAACAGAGTACAGTTTGTCCCAAACCTGTTTAGGTTAAAGTCCCCATGATCAGGACATTGCTTGTCCTCAAAGAGCACCTAACATGATCAAGAAATAGTGACAGTCCCACAAGGCCACCAGTAAGGTGACAGTACACCCACAGAAGATGAATTTTCTTTGTGTTTCCTAGTAGTAGCGATGTATGTAGGTTTTCCACAGGTCCCACTGATGAGCAAGTAGTCTGAAACAGTGAGAAACTTAGATTGGATTTGTAGTAAACCATTAGACCATCCCCACATTTAGTCTCAGGGTAGTGCAGCCTAATTAAAGTTAAAACCAGGTAGGGAACAAACTGCATCACTTGAAGAGGGCTTGAGCCAGGTCTCAATAAGATCGAGAATATCCAGGTGGTAGTTATCAACCGAAGCCATTAATTCATATAGGTTAGCTGAGAATGTTCATGTGGATGACCTTTAGACCTTTATAATGAAGCCACCCGGGTTGGGGGGGTTGAATGCAATACTGGCACTGATCCAGGTTTGGGAGAACTGTCACCCACAAGCAAGAGGTGAAGGGATGCAAACCACAAGAGAAATAGGTGATCAAACCAGGTGGGGGAGATACAATTTATCTTTAAGGTAGTGGACATGCAGCAGGAAGGTACAGTGAAGCAACAAAGTTGTGAGAAGCATACTGTACATGTGTAGCTGCACAGCATATTTCTTAAAAAGGAACTGGTTGCCAGGGTCCTGGATGGGGGGGGTTGTCAAGTTGCAGGGGGTGTGAATGTCCAGGTAGCTTGCTAGATACAAAGTAGGCAATGATACTAATAATGAGGAACATCTTGTAGAGTTATGTAGTAAGTCTAACCCAAGAAACACCTGCTAGGAGAGACTAAGTGGAGCAGTCCACCCCACAAGCTAGTATTGGAGCAATGTAATAAGTAACCTTTAACATAGACTACAAGCTCCTAGATCAACTTACCAGCATCAGTGGGAATCAGTATTCTTTGCAACATTCAGGGTCTAGGCTAAAGTGAAAAAAGTAGGGAAATGTGGTTTTAGGGTTTTCAATCTTAAAACCCTACCCTCACACCTAAAACAAATCTGGGGTGCAGTCTTCCTTGGGGTGTCAACCTTAAAGCTCACCCCATTAGGTGTGTATGTTTCTGGAGTGTATAGAATGGAGTGAGCTCTAGGGTTGACAACCCTAAGGAAGACCGCACCCTTGATTTGTTTTAGGCGTGAGGGCGTGATTTTTAGGGTTGGAAATGATAAAACCACATTTCTCTACTTTTTTGCTTTAGTCTGAACCTTAACTGTTGCATTAATGCAATTTTTTTTGCAAAGAATTTCCTTACTTTTTGAGTTAGTATAATCATATCCTAATTTGCCTGTACTCCCATCCTTCCATAGATACATATATATGTTGCTGTGGAAGTGCAGGGCCCTCTGGTCCCTGCACTCCCATTAGTAAGGCAACAGGAACTGAATTGTCAGCATAGCATTCTTAATGTCCCACCTCCATGTATGCAGTACTAAAAATTTTCAAATCCCTAGCTGGCCCGGTGGCATTGAGGGCTGAGGCACCTGATTCCTTACTTCGTGCTACACTGGCGACCCAGGTTTGGGAACGGACTTGGGTCCTCGGGGTACTGGTGTGAGGGAGGAGGGTGGGAGCAGGATTGAGCAACTGGAAAGCAGCTCTCCTTTCCTGGGGTGGTTGCTGCCCACCATAGTCCTGCTACCACCAGGTGGAGGTCCAGTGACTAGCATAGGCAGAGGGAACAACATGTAGAGAGGGCACCTTGAGATGTGGTGTTCGTATGCCTCCACATGCATGTGTATGTCCATGGCAGGGCATCAGGACCAGGAAGAAAATTGGAAAAAAGCACAATAACATATATAAAAGACAAAGAACCTCTATGCGCAAACACTGAGGCAAGGGTTACCCCAAAGGGTATATGGCTGGGAAGCCAAGTTTCAAGAAAATACAAAATCACACATGCCCACACAATGCAAAGCATCATGGGCTGCATATGCAAATCACCACAGAATGTTATGCTGGTTCAACTTTAAGCAGAATTGCATGGTGCCAAAAGGCCTCTCACACAGTTTGCAAGGGTGCCTTTTGGCACCATGCCCTTGCTTAAAGTTGAACCAGCATGACATTCTGTGGTGATTTGTATATAATATATATATATATATATATATATATATATATATATATTGTATGTATATATATATATATATATATATATATATATACAGAGAGAGATTTATTTATTCTTTGCAAAAACTTTTTTTCTGTTAATCTATTTTCTCCTACCCATCCCCATGGAGCTCCCTCTTGCCAAGGTGCCCAGCCCCATCTCCTGCTCACAGCATTGTCCCCTTGCTTTCTGCCATGGCTTTCCCCCCACGGCGGGGCAGCGGGGATCCCTTAACCCGCTGGTTCAGATATGGTGCGAGAGGCTGCTGCTACCGTGGGAGTGGGGCCTGCAGTGTCAGACAGTCATCCGTCCAAGGGGCCATTTTCCATTTCCCCCCCCCACCGAGTGGCACAGCAATGTGCAATGCTGCCAATGACTGAGCCGTGCACACTCCCACAACATGTCAGGCGACTGCCCTGTAACCACCCCCTAGGTGTGAGCCACTGGTGTTGACCCTCAGCCTCTGCTAGGGGTCAGGCATGCAGCGGACTCCATCCCACCCCCTCCCTGGGAGAGGAGAGCTGTCTTCCAGATGCTCGATTCTCTCCCTCCCCAGCCAACCCCCGACAGCCCGCTCACTTCTCGAACACAGGTCGCCGGCATGGCAGGAGGTAAGACATGCTGCCTCAGCCCTCCATGCCACTGGGCAGATCAAAAACTTTGTTAATTCATCAGTTAGGGTTGTTTCCACACCAACAAAAGTGGAAATTCAACATTAGGGTTACCACCCCTACCACCCACCCTCCCGAACAGGCATTGGGGTGTGCTATGGGGTGTGCATTGGGGTCATCAGCCTAACTCTCACCCCATTCCATGTGTAAAGATGCTGAGGTGGTGCAGTATAGGAGAATGGGGTGAGAGTTAGACATGACAAACTCAACGCACACCCTGATGCCTGTTGGTGGGGGTGGGGTGGTAGGGTTGGTAACCCTAATGTTGTATTTCCACACTTTGTCAGTGTGGAAACAACCCTAACTGATGCATTAACTAAGTTTTGCAAAGAATTTGCTTTCTTTTTTTAAAAGTGTAATGTAAGTAGTAATAGAAAGGGGCGGCTTGGTGTGGGCGTGGGGCCCAAAGGGCCTTGTGCTCCCACTTATATATAAGCATGTAGCCATACAGCAGCCCTATAAGACAAGGAGGCTTTGCAACAGTAATTTGCCCATATCTCGGGAACCATAGCAGGTAGAAAAAAAATTCAAGTGTCGTTGTAATTCTGAGAGTGTGTAGTTCTTGTGATGATCAATGACTGAACCTGCATCTCACATCATTTCCAAGAAATGTGCACTGAAACATGATGTGAGTGCTAAATCTGAGGGCATTATAGTGGGCCACGCACATGAAAATCACCCATTAGAACAGTAATTGACAAATATCTCAGGAACCGTACACGCTAGAAAAAAAATCAAATTTCAGGGGTTTCAAGGCTTTCTAACTTAGTTCTGCACTTGGGCTAAGAAATTTTCCGACGAAAAGTCCGTATCTCAAACTGTTTTCAAGATACAGGCCCTGGAACACATCACAGGCACCGCAATGTTATCCTACAGGAAAAATTTGGAACTTTGGAATGCTATAGCTCTGGCTCCACTGAATGTTTTTGCAGCAAACTACCAAAAGGCACACCTGTGAGGCTAGGGCTTTTCACCCTGAAACGTTCAGGGTAATACCACAATGCACATTGCAGCAACAAGGTGACAAAGAGAAACTGGCACCGCAATGTTATCCTATGGGGAAATTTCCAAATTTCACAATGCTGTAAATATGGCCATTTTCAATGATTCGGTACCAAACCACCAAAAGGCACACCTGTAGGGGCAGAGCTTCACACCCTGAAAATTTCAGGTCAGTACCACAACGTACATAGCCACAATGACGTGACAAAGAAAACGAATCCCACAGTGTTATCCTATGGGAAAATGCATAACTTCAGAATGCTATAACTAGGGATGTGGTGAACGTTTTTGGAACCAAACCACTAAAAGGCACATCTGTGGCACTAGGGCTTGCCACCCTGAAAATGTTAGGCCAATATCACAATCCAGCTTGCCACAATCAAGTGACAAATAAAACAGCATTTCAGAAAATGTGGCTGTGCAGTATTGCCGTGGTCATTTAAAATATGATCGTGACACTCCTATCTTTATAATGTGAATACAACTGCGAATGTAAAAGATAGTGTCGCGCTTGTATTTTTTATGGTCGTGCATATTGCCGTGGCACTTTGAGATAGTGTCGCGATCAAAAAATGGAAAAATGGTAAAAAAATCTGAAAACCACATTTTCAGACCAGCTGGTGAAAAACTAATGCCACATTTCTGTTCCGCAGGCCCTGAAATGGTAAATCCAATAGTTGGAGTGTCAAAAAGTGCAGTATTTTGCGAGTTATATTGTTTTTTCTCTTTCACTAACTGAAAACAAGATGGCGGCAGCATGACACTATTTTTGGCAAGCTCAACACTAAAAAATACTGTCGCGACAATTTTAGAGCTGCACATATAAATTTTCGCATAGGATATAATGGGGCACCAAAAACACTATAACTTTTGAACAAAACATGATTTTTTACAGAAAATCTTCAAAAGGCACATCTGCAACCCAGGACCTATGTCACCCACCCAATTTGAACCCACTCAGACACAGTCTTCAGTACAACATGACCATCTAAAGAAAATGGAATGTTGGGGATTTTTCACGCTTTTCCATGTGCTATGATTCTGCAACTGTACATCCGATTGACATGAAAATTTCCAGATTTCAGGGAAATCGAACAAACAGTTGCAAAGTTATTAAAGTGCAAAATTTGAGGTTTAACATAGAAATGGCTACACAACCCTAATGATAGTGGCACTACTGCCACTATTATATATATATATATATATATATATATATATATATATATAATATAGATATAGATAAATATATAGATATCTATCTATCTATCTAGCTATCTATATATATATATATATATATATAAATAAATATTCAGATCCCACCAAAACATGATTCCATGCCACCACAATGTCATTCCCTGCCACAGATGTGAAAAGAAAGTTTGGCCAGGATTTGAAAAATGACAGCTGTCACGTTCATGAGGTGGTGTAAAAAAAAGTCTAATTTGAAAATTTGGGGTCAAAATATTAAGACTTAGCAAAGTTATGAACGATCGTAGCAAAATTTCAATGGATGCACTTAATTTTGCCACTTTTACATATTTTGACCTACATTTTCAACATGTCCTTCTTATAACCCCCACCTCACGAACAAAGGTGGTGAAAATTTTAAAATCCCTCCAGAAAGGTGATTTTGTGAAGCAACTGCAAAATCACCTTTCTGGCTGGATTTGCATAATTCCAGCATTATTGTTCATTAGGTGGTGTCTCCATAAGGCCATAAGTTATGCAACAAAGTTGAAAACCCCATTGAAATATATGTATTCTCATATAGCAGTCCGAGTTTCAAGCAGCGAGATGTGTCTTCCATCGGAGAGTGGATCTTCACCCTTGGACCTAAAGTAATCAGGTGAGTGAGGGTGTGTGTGGGGTGTAGGGTGGTGGGTGCTGAGTGAGTGGTTGAGGCTGGGGGGTTGGATCAGCAAGAGACCATTTTCTTTTTAACAGATTTAAAAAAAGATATAGCGGAACCGTTTTCTTTATTTCAGACAGGATGTTGATCAGAATGTATGAGGGTTACTGGACACCAGTGAAAGCAAAAATCTCAATGTAGATGATGGTCAGAGGGTGGGGGATGTCACTAGACACCAGGGAAAAAATGCCATAAGTACAGAGACAGCAATAAGAGAGTCAGGGGGTGCCACTAGACACCAGGGAACTATTTAATAATTACAGGGATGGTGATCAGAGGATTGAGGTGCCACTAGACACTAGGGAAAAATTAAATAATTACAGGAAAGGTGATCGGAGTGTGGGGCTGTCACTAGACACCAGGGAAATATGAAACAATACTGGGATGGTGAGTGGTGGATGGGGGGGTGCCACTGAACACCAGAGAATAATTAAATAATTATGGGGACAGTGATCAGAAGGTGGAGGGGTGCCACTAGACACCAGGGAAAAATTAGATAATTATAGGACTGCGATTAGAGAATGGTGGGTGCAACTAGATACCAAGGAAAGGTTAAATAATTATGAGATGGTGATTCATATGAACATTTCTGTATGATATTGTCATTTGTACTTAGTACAAAAGTTTTTTTATGCATGCAAATATCATACAAAAAGTTTCATATGAACACAAAAATCATATAAAAATTTTCATTTGAATGAAAATATCTCATATAAAAATGTTCATTTGAATTAAAATATATGAAAATTTTGTATGAAAGAAAATATCATATGAACATTTACACATGAGATACTTTTGTCTGGAGTTAGCATGAAAGTTTTCATTTGAAATTTTCATATAAACGAAAATTTTCGGATGAACGAAAATTTTCATATGAAATTTTTGTATGAATGAAAATTTTTGTGTGAAACTTTTGTCCACATACTATCATTTCATACAGCTATTTTGAAAAGCTTACTGAGAATGCTCTGAACAGAATTTTTTTAAATGTAATAACTTTTGACTAGATTCATATTTTTTCACCAAACCAGCAAATGGCACAACAGCGGGCCAATCCCTTTCTACCCTGAAAGTTTCAGACCAAAGTTCTAAATCGTTTGGGTGCAAGACAATGAAAAAAGAAACAGGGATTTTTTTGCATTTTTACGCCATCCAGATCTCTGAATCTGCACATCTGCCCAGAACAAAACTTGACACGTCAAGAGAGCTACCCCATGAGACTGCGCCAGCACAATTTCATGCAAATCTGTTGAACAGTTGTGAAGATATTAAAGTGCAAAATTTGAGGTTTAACGTAGCAACCTCTGCTCAACCCTAAATATAGTGGCGCTACTGTGCCACTATAATATATATATTGCAAAAAATTAATGCACCAGTTAGGGTTCACATTTAAGTGACAAAAGTATGGAAATGTGACACAGGGGTTTCCAACCCTAACTCCCCACCCCAGCACTCCAAGCAGCAAAGAGAAAAAACTTTACAGTTTTGGCTGTCCTGAGTCTTGGTGAATCACTGATGGTGTCTTTCTTGGGATTTTCAACCCCTAATACTCACCCCTACTCTTAGCAAACAAGGTCAGATGTGATCTTTTTTCTTCAGGCACGGCTTACAGGTTAATATCAACATGTGGGCAGCCATAGTTCTGTTCGTTTGGAGACTATATCATTATGAGGCACTGGGTCAGAGATCTATGGTGTACATTGGACAGGAGTCTATGGGCTGTGGGGAAGGGATGAGAATTGGGGTTGAGAACACCAAGAAAGACCCCACCAGTGATTAACCAAGACTCAGGACAGCCAAAACTGTAATGTTTCTTCCTTTTGCTGCTTGGGGGTAGAGGTGGGGAGTTAGGGTTGGAAACCCTAAAGCCACATTTCCATACTTTTGTCACTTTAATGTGAACCCTAACTGGTGCAGTAAGGCAGTTTTTTGCAATGAATGAACTTACTTTTTTAGATAGTAGACTCAAATCCTCATTCACACAGGTCCCTTCGGGACGTGTGTGAATGCATCCTTCTGTGCCACTGGATACCAGGGATTGCTTACAAATAGGGCCATTGGACTCCAGGAAAAGAGGTTCAAGGATGACACTGGAAATCAGGGTGTACTTGAATTGTCACTTTTCTTGGTGTCTAGCAGTAATCCCCTTTCCTGCCCTGGTTCTAGGTTATTTTCCCCTGGTGTGTAGTAGTAACAGTCCAACCCAGGTCCAATACCACTTTCCTGGAGCAGGCAGAAGAGCAGCATGTTTAACCTGCAGTACTGCCAGCACCAGGAAAAGTGGCACACTCAATGGCAACATAAATCCAGCTGCCAAGAAATTTTTGGCAAGAAGAGATTGCAAGCACTAGTGTAGGCTTCTACTCATATCTTTTATGCCAGTGCTGCTGAAGCTCATATTGTATGCATTCCTTCTATTATCAGGACAGGAGGCATGCTGCTATAGTCCCCCCCCCACCAACCACAACCATAATAATCCCAGAAGAGTTAGATCTCAGCTAGAGACAGCAGCTGAATCCTATGGTCAGAAAAAAAGTGTGTGTGTGCTCGCGTGCATGCATGTGTAGTATTTGTATGTTGTGTCTGTGAGTTTTGCATCTAAAGAATAAAGCAAAAACAGCGAGTGAAAAACAGTGAATACAAAATAGTGCTTGTCCTTTGAGCAACCTGGTATTTACAGTGCTTGTCATTTCAGTGACCAATGTCTTTCTCCCTTTCCCTGAGTTTTGCCACCTTGAATTAGGAATAGTAAATTTGCCCTTCCAATTGTGTCCCCCACCCCAAGTTCCACCCCCAAGACATTGAATCCTATCAGGAGTTTTGCCATCCTTGCTCAGTGCTGTTTTTCCACTCGCGGTTTTCCATTTTCGCTGTTTTGCCATTGCTGTTATTGACCATCGTGGTTTCGTGGGTGCGATTTTCACATGGAACCATGTCTGTGTAGGTAATGCAGTGTGTGTCTGTTTACAGTATGTACTTCTCTGTGTGTACATCAGAGTGTGCAGTATCTGTGCCTCTGTATATAGTGCAACATGTTTGTGAGTCTGTGTCTATAATGCTGCATGTAGACATCTTTATGTAGTGATGTTTGTGTACAGTGCTATGTGATTTTGTTGTGCTGTCAGAGTGTGTCTATTGTGCTGTTTTTGTGTGTATTGTGATGTTTGTTGGTGTCCAAGTCAATAGTGCTTAATCTGGTTCAGTATGTCAGTTTGCATTTGCCCCCCCAACTGAGAACTAAACCAGCCAAAATTGCCTTGTCCTCCTTTTCTAGTCAACAACAACTAAATAAATAAATACTGTAAATGTATGTGTGAACCTATGCATGCAGAAGTGTGTGTGTCTGTGTGTGTGTGTGTGTGTGTGCATGCGTGTGTGTGTGTTTGCTGTGCTTTTTGTGTGTATGACTACGCAGTGCTGTATGTGTGTGAATATGAGTATATAGCAATGTGTGTATGTAGTTTTCATACATGTCCATCTATGACAGTATGCAGTGCTGGGGTGCACATGTATATATATATATATATATATATATATAGTGCTATGTATGTATATGTATGTGTGTGTATGTGTTTATACACATTTGTGTATATGCTGTGTGTGTATTTGTGTGCTTCTGTGCATGTAGTGTTCCATGTGTGTGTCTGTGTGTGTGTATGTGAGTGTGCATCTGAGTATACTGTATAGTGCTGCAAATCAGTGCACGCATCTGTATATTTCGTGCTGTGTATGTTTGCATATCAGTTGCCATTTATTCTCTGTGATGTTCTTGACAGATGAGGTGGCAAGCAATTAATTCAGCCTAGTGGTTATGTGGATCTGGTGACACATGTTCTAATCTCACAGCCAATACTTACAATACTATGTAAGCCTAGGGGGAGGGCAAGAGTACAAACATGATAAATATGTGCAAATTATTGTGTATGCTTAATTTTCACTTTTCAGCTATTTCATACCCTTCCTGTTTTCCCTTTTATTATTTTGAAACAATCCACTGTTACCAGTTTGTTTTCTTTACAGAAGGCAAAGTTACTGCAAACCAATGCATGTGCAAAAATGCACAAACTCAATCAAAGAAATGATTCGGTGGTATCCAACTGAGCATTGGTCTGCATTTTGATAATGGTGATACAGATTTTTTTACTTCATTTTCATTTATTCTTTGGTAACCGGGTAAAGGCACTGGACCAAAGGTCCCTTTTCAGGCCCGATCCGTACAAAAAAACATACAAAAATACACAAATACAATCAACAGCAATACAAAACCAAAAAATACAAATTACAAATTGCAGTTGCAAACAGATTTATGTAATAAATAACTTTTTAGCCTTTATTTAAAAGTTAAAACAGAGGGAGCAACCCTAACATCAAGTGGGAGTGAATACTAATACAATGGTGCTGCTATTGGAAAAGCTCTAGAGCTTAATCTAAGCCGAGACCTGGGGACAAAATATAGGGGGCTGTCAGCCGACCTCAGGCTGGGAAGCAATTCTCTCATTACAACAAGATCAGAAAGAGGAAAAAGGGAGCCAAAGTAAAAACATTTATACATCAGACAGCCAACAAAATATTCTATTCTGCAACTAGGGGAAAACCACCCCAACCGAGAATAAAGATTACACCGATGTGTCCTATTGGAGGCTTCTAAAATAAATCTAAAAATATTATTATAGGCCACAGTTAGTGCTTGCATTTCTTTTGTACCTATATTATAATATAAACAAGGACTGTAATCAAAATGTTGGAAGAAGAGAACAGATGGCAATTGCTAATCTAGTTGCTTGTGAGAATGACTTGAATTTGTATAACACCCCTATTCTTTGATTTACTTTCTTAAGCATTGACTGACTCTGAGGTGAAAAGGTCAAACCGGGATCCAATAGTGTGCCCAAATACTTAAATTGAGACACTTGTTCAAGTAGACCATCCCAAAAATCAGATATCCTCAGTTCCAGGGTGTCCACCAACATAAACTGAGTGCCAAATAACATAACTTTTGTTTTAGCTGAGTTCAAAACCATAGTATTCAAAGTAAGCCAAGAACAGACGGCACCAAAATAATTTTCTAGGGAACAAGAAAAGTTCAGACACAGAATTTGACTGAACACAAATTACAAGATCATCTGCATAAAGCAGTGATTCACTAAACTTACAAATTCCAGAAAGCTGATTAATAAAAATAGAAAAGAACAGGGTCCCAAAATGGACCCCTGAGGCACACCACAACTAATTGGCAAGACATCAGAAATCACAGAACCTACTTGAACAAATTGACACCTGTTATTCAGATAATCATAGAACCAAGAAACAGCGACATCAGAAAACCCCAGATCTTTCAATTTCGTGCAGGCCAAACCGTGATCAATCAAACCAAAAGTTAGTTAGGTCTACAAACACCACCTCGGTCATCAAACCCTACTCAAACCCACGTAGGATGGTGTTCGTGAACACAACCAAGGCTGTGCCCATACCAAAATGCTTACGGAACCCATGTTGTTGCCTTGACAACAAATCATGGGTAACCAAATAGGCATCAATTTGCTTAGCCACTAAATGCTCAAGTAGTTTGCTAAGGTGATTCAGTATTGATATTGGCCTATAATCATGTATGGAAGTATCACAGCTCTTTCTTGGAATTGGAACCATCTTAGCTTTCTTCTAGGACAGGGGAAAAACACCTGTAGCCAATGACATATTAAAAATATAGCAAAGGGGATCCGTAATAAAGGGGATAGCCAATTTTAAGAAGCAGGCATCCAACCCTTCCCCACAATCAGTTCCTTTATTTTGGGAGAGACTGCAGAAGATGAAAAACTTCATTTGATGTTACTTCCTTAAACAAAAACCTGGGTCCATCTACCAAAGGAACAGAGGAAAATGATTTAGTATTATCAGCCTGAGGGAAAAAAGAACTAAACTTAGAAAGATCTGAAAATTTAGAATTCAATAATTTAACAATTTCAGGCAAGTCACCAATTTCTTTGTTGTCAACAATTAATTTCTGGATGTCAGATTTTGATTTAGGAGAAAGTAAAGAATTTTACGTTATTCCAAAACTTCTTTGGATCTGCCCGGCTATCTTCAAAGTGATCCCTGAAATAAGCTTTTTTAGCATTTCTAACAGTTTGAGAGACTAAATTCTGAAGTCCACGGTAGCGATCCATTGAAACTCTACTGGGAGATAATTTAAATTTAGTCCAAGCACTATCCCGCTCCTTAATTAATTTCTTAATGCTGGGACCAAACCATCCAGTAGTAGAACCTCTACACCGAATGGTCCGCAAGCAAAGGGAAAAGGGATTCCTGAATGGAAAGAAGTTGGCTGCAAAAAAAATCTAGTGGTGTGTCCACATCTGGAATACATTCAAGAAATTACCAATCAATTAACCTCAAAGAAGAATATAACAGGGAATAATCTATCCTTTTAAATGATCTAGTCAGAAACACAGAAGGAGGGGGTTTAAGACAACGAAAATCTAGGACACAAAAGGTGGCCATGTGGTTGCTTACGGAATCTGCCAAGACACCAGAGGTCCCTACCCTACCCACTCTATTAGTCAAAACCCAATCCAACAGAGAATGATTCTGTGAGATGGGATTGAGACGGGTAGGCACATTTATACACTGAGTCAGTCCATAAAGTGAGAAGAGATTCAAGCTCCGTGATGTCATTAGCCCTCCAATTCAAATTCATATCTCCAACACCAAAAGAATCACTCTGCTTTAAATAAACTTCAAAAACATCCAAGAAATGTTTAAGCCCTCGAAGACCACATTGAGGGGGATTATACAAACAACCCACATTTAACAAATTCAAGAACAAATTGCAAAACCAACCAATCAGTATCACAATCCAAATCCTCACTAGACCTTAAAAAATTAGTTTCTAAATGATCCCTAAAATAAATCAAGACCCCACCACCCTTTTTTTGACCTCTACGGTCTACCCTAAAAATGTTATAACCCCCAATATGGCACACATTATCGGGCACCCCCAGCTTCAACCACTTTCTGATAAAGCAACAATATCAGGCAGATATATAGCAATAAGCTGTTTGATTTCAGCAATCTTGGGGATTAAACTATGAACATTCAAATGGTTAATTTTAAGGCCATGAGAGGATTTCAGACAATTATTCAAAGACGATGCTTGAGAGGAAGACATAGAATCCAAAGAGCAAGGCCCTGGATTTGGTTCAACATCACCAGAAACTAACAACAGAAAGGTGGTTGAAACACAGTTGCCCAATTTAGAAC
The DNA here is from genome assembly GCA_016271365.2 of Neoceratodus forsteri. Taxonomy (NCBI): domain Eukaryota; kingdom Metazoa; phylum Chordata; order Ceratodontiformes; family Ceratodontidae; genus Neoceratodus; species Neoceratodus forsteri. The sequence continues at coordinate 931,022,486 of CM057453.1, forward strand.
AAAGTAACATGCCATAGTACAAACAAGCAAAGTAACCTCTGTTCCCACATTGTCTTAAGGGCATTGGGCTACCTAACAACAATCGCCATGAATTAGTAACAACAACATCAATGATTAAGCAATCTGAAAAGCAAAAATCACTTGTCTCATATGAGGCAGTGTTCCTGGTGCCAAACCTATATAATTCAATATGATCCACATATACGAACCCCCCTCAAAGAATACACACCCAAATAGGTAAACACTTAGCGTCCGACATTATTTGCATAACATACTTACAGCCTAGAGTATTACAGTCTAACACTCCCACTCCCCTACCTCCCTGGGATGCCCTTAGACTCACCTGCACTTATTGCAATTGCTGCACCTCCACCACGCAAACACCACTGCATTTGGCAAGTGAGATCTTTAAACACCTCAACCCCACAGACTGGGCTACCACCACCAATCGGGAGAAGGGGGAGCAGCTAGCAACAGGTAGAAGAAGCTAGTCTGCATCTAGCAACAGGGCTATGAGCAGGGTGCAATTACTGAAGTGGCAGCAACTGTACTTAATTAACCGGCTCCACTCTTGGAAGGACAGCACAAACACCCTGAACAGTACACTTTAGGTCCCTTTTTCAGCAGCACACAAATAATCACTTTGTAAACAGCAGTTCAGCAGGGACTCAAACCAGCAGTGCTAAATAGTAAAATCTCAACGGCATTAAAATGTATCCCAATACTGTGACAAGTCATACACCAGCAGGCTTAGTTAATTCCCAAAGTGAATAAGGGGTTTAGCAGCATCACACTCCAGCAACATGAGCTCACACAGTCTCTGAATAAAATGGAACACAGTGCAGCGATAATAGTTATGGTTCCTGTAGTCTCTCCAAAGACCCACTCCCACGCATCTCAGATCTCCTAGGAATACAGCAGCCTTCCAGATGTAAATGTGGAATATAGGGCTCTTCCTGTTGTAATGACCAGATATTCTACACAGTCCACTGAGCTTTTAAAGTGCCGGGGGGGGGTTGAGGGGAGCCTGCCACACTCCCTTAGACTCCTCTGCACTTATTGCACTTGCTGCACCTGTAACCGCACAAATGCCACTGCATTTGGCAAGTGAGATCTGTAAAAGACAGTACTTATCTGGCAAACCTGCAATCCTGGCTGACTGTGATTGTGACCTTTAAAAAAAAAACAGAAAAAGCCTGAGTCCCACAGTGACCCTGCCTGGTAGTTTCTTTTTAGATTCCAACCCTTGATGATAGGTGAGGGGTAGACTATGCCTATGACTCTTGGCCAGCCAGGCAACAGACTGCATGCCACATACCTGCTGCCAGTCTTGTGCTGGCACGTGCCCACCTTTCTTTCCTGGACAAGTCTTGTGTGGCAGCTATGCTATCAAAGGCTTCAACTCGCTTCTGCTCTCCAGGTAACCAACCTGTGCATATGAACTACCCTAGAAAACCATGAAAAGATGTGAAACAAATACAGTATGCTCATTGTCTGAGTATAAGGCCAAGGATCTACTTATTTGTTTTTTTCTTGTTGTTGTCTCTCTTTCGTTGTTGTTCATGTTAATTCGGACAAGCAAGCAACAACATCACTAAGGATTAACTCTTACTCAAAAGACTATCACCCACCACATGATTTGTCTTTTGACCTCGTGCAACTTAACAAATAGGGCACAGCTGCATAATGAAGTAGCCACTCAAGGCTGTCACAGAATGCACAGTGCAAATTGTTTCAACAAGAGTGAGGGTTGCTATTCAATAAATGTATTGCTGGGAGCTTCTATGTGATAAGGGTGACTGAAAAACAGCAAGGCTGGAATAGGCGAAGGCAAAACAGCGTTGCCATGAAAGGCGAGGGATACAACACAGCAATCACCAAAACGGTGACAATAATGCCACAGTGGCTTTCTGCAGAGGAGGGGGGGCTTTAACCTTGCACTACTCTTACTAAAATGACCAACTTGGAGGGGGGAAGCAACTCAGAGAGGGGAAAAGCCATAGGCTGCTGTTTCAGCAATTGCTGTTTCGTACCCCCACCCTATGTGCCCATGCTGTTTTCCTTCACCATTTGGGCAACAATGTTTTTGCGATTGCTGTCTTCACAGGAAACCTTGCTTGGAGTACCTTATACTTCTGCCCATATGCAAAGGAGCTCATTGCCTGGGGTTATTCAGCATGTACTGCTGCTCTGCTCTTCAGATGAAAGTTTCTTTTTTTCATTGCCGCGTGGGGCAACAATTTACGAGTAAGCAGTGCCTTTCTCTTGTACCTGTCATCTGGCTCCTCCTTCTCTCAATGTAACTTGTAAAACCTGAAACCTCTGACAGCTGCTTTGATTGTTATGCACAAGATACTGTTTTCATTAGAGTTTTCATTGTTTTGTATCAGCTGTAGTTATTTCCCTTTTATAGTCATTGACTCGTTCATTAAGATATGACTCCATTTCTTAAGGGAGAATCATAGGTGCTCACTCCATGGAGAGTGAGGTACTCAAACACAAACACAATTTGACTTAAACATCCTCAATGTTTTGAGGGCAGCCTGCAAAACAGGATTACTAGTTACCTGGCCATAGGAATAATGCTACCTACTGGCAATGAACACCCAGAAAGGTTTATAAGAGTTGGCTCTCCTGGGGAGAATACAAGTATTTTTATGTTAAGTGTCTTTTGGAATCACCATAAAGACTCAAAATATGTGCCTCTAAGCTTGTATTTGTGCTTTTTTTTCCTTCATAGCATACAGAACACCACCCATGGTAGTATGTCTTCACAGTGCACTGAAAACTAACCCTGGCAATATTTTTGGAACAATGAAAACAGCTAAATAAGATTACTCCAGAAATGGCACAGATACATAGTTGACCCCATAAGCCATACCTGTTGTTTCCAGGTACAGGTGAGGTTAGGGGGTTCTCCTGGAACCATGCCAAATCTGATTTTAATTTACTGTTTAACTATGGGGGTGTACACCTTGGATAAAGAACAAGGCCATATTTCCTTTCTTAGTGCAGTGCTTGAGTGATGAGTGGTGGTTGTTGGAGAAGCCCTATGCTTTTTGCACAAACACTTTTTATTCATGAGCAAGCAACATGATGCATCTGTTCAGCCACTGGCTGTAGTACTGTGTATACAAATTATAAACACCTGCCAGCCACTCACACAAACAAGGGGACTAGCGGATAATAAAAGAGTGAGGCTTTTTGATCAGCTTTAGGATATGTGGTTTGGGGTCCTGTGGCAGTACAAGGGCTCCCCTTTGCACTACACATGCATGTGTGAGTGTGTGTGTATGATGTGTGTGTGTGTGTGTGTGTGTGTGTGTGTGTGTGTGTGTGTGTGTGTGTGTGAGAGACCACCCACAGCAGACTAATATCCTAACAATAACAGACTTAGGAGCTGCTACTGAAAGTTTTGCCTCCCCATGCCCCTAAATGCCTCCTGTTAGGAGCTCCTCTGTCTGCAGCTGAGACCATGCTCCCTCTCAGTTCCTTCAGTGTGCAGGAGGCTCTACACTGCCACATAGAACCCCCATTCCAAATTATACACAGAATGAGTGTCACTTCCCCCAAGTAACCTAAGAGGTAATGATCACATGTCCAAATTTGACAGCCCATGAATGTCTCTCATTTTTAATTTAACATCTTGCTTTATTGCAGTGGATCAGTGGAAGAAGTGCAGAATGGGTAACCCATGAAGTGGGCACATGAGGAAGGGCACCTTCATTCCAGTGACTCCTTCCTGGTGCAGTCCACTCATGGTGATGGCAAGGTAGGGCGACCGGATGAGGGGGTGGGCGAACTAGGAGACAGGATGTCGCTATACATATGTGCCAGGGAGGTGGGAGTGAGCACAGCGAGTGTGGGCTGGGAGGGGTGGAGAGGCTGTAGGGGGTGGCACTGCAGTTGCTGGTCGAGCTGCGTCATGGCGTCAGGGATTAGCTAGTGGCTGGGGTGGTTGAGGCACTGGGTTCGGGTCCAGGCGCTGGTGCAATTTTTTATTGCATCCAGCCTGAACCTTTTATTTTTACTGCATTCACCCTCCACCAACATGCACCCCTGGAGTTGAGAATCCTGGCAGAGGGGTGGGGCGAAGCCCCCCCTGGGGGGGTGGGGGGCACTGCCTTCCCACAGAAAGCAGTAAAAATCTGTCCTGTCACCATTATTCTGGTGCACTGGGGTTGTCAGAGTGCCAAAATGTGTTTGGCACTCTGACTGAGCGATAACGGTGATCGCTTTTAGGTGTTCGCCGTTATCACATAGACCCTGCAGAACGGGATTTTCAATTAGCTCATCTCAATACTTTTGTTCAGATTGTATCTGTGTATTTAGTATGTTGTGCTGTAATGAAAGACAACCACCAGAGGAAAAACAGTAAACATAAGCAAACTATAGTATACTGGATGTGCAATACTTTGCAAGGCATTCTGAACCTCTCGCGTGTTCCTGTTGTTTAGCACTAGTAAGGAAGTATGGCTGATGACTGAATACAATTGTACATATTCAGTACTAAACAATGAAGCACAGCTACCCAAACATTTATACTTTACTACTTTTTAAATAAAAATAGTCTTATTTAAAACATTTTTGCCAGTACAGCATAATGAGTCAAGAGCAGCTTGTTTCCAGATGTATCTTGGGGGAGGCCACTGTGGATCAATGAGAAATAAGTACAATACAGTGCACAGAAACAGTAGGTATTAAGAACAGCTACTGTACTCCTAAGCAATACACTTGTTCCAGCTCTCAGTCTTTCCATTCGGAGAAGTCCCACCCACATAGGATTAGTGAATGCATGGTTTTATTTATATATCTTGCAACATCTACATGTGTTGAACTTGAAATACATTTAGAAATTCAAAAATCTTCAGAAGCAGTCTGACCTTAGATTATAATTACATCATGCCATTAATGGGATTTGCTTTATCACTTTGATAGGCAAACTACACTGATAGGTAGCGAGATAGCGAGAGAGAGAGAGAGAGAGAGAGAGAGAGAGAGAGAGAGCACTTGCCATCATTGGCTCACTGGTGAATCTGAAGCTGGCAGTACGACTCCAGCTGCTGCTTCACAACTAAAGAAAGCCCTCCTGTTCTCATGCAGAGAATACAGGTGAACTTCTCCTCTTGCTAAGCTGGGCAAACTGGATTTTCAAATGCCCAGAAACTTTATTTTGAGGGCAGTTTTCAAAAAACAAACACTGGAATCTAGCTAAAAAGGTCCAATTTACTTAGGTTCAGGTGACTGTTTTTTGAAAATACATCATTTTTATTAGATTTTTAACTTTTTTAAAATCAAAAACAAGATGGTGGCTATACATGAAAATAATTTCTGCTCACAAAAGAAGAATCTCAATGAAGCTTCTTCTGTTGTGATCTGTAAGATTCTTCTTTTGCATCAAACACGTACTGTATCTGAAAGACCCTACTCAGCATGCTCAGAACCAAAATGTCAAATTCTTATAACTTGGGAACAGATTCATTTTTTTTTCACCAGACCACCGAAAAGCACCATTCTAGGGCAATTCCTTTCTACCCTGAAAATTTCAGAACAATATTCTAAATTGTCTGGGCTGTAGGTAATGACAGAAAACAGCAAAAAACACTGATATTTTCCTAAAAATGCACTATCCGTATCGCAGAATCTGCACATCTGTCTGGAAGGAACCTTACCACATCGGGGGACCATGCCCCCAGACCGTGTCTGCAAAGTTTTGTGTAATTCCATTGAAAAGGGGAAAAGTTAGGGGTTTAACATGAAACAACATACTGCACTCTAACTATAGGGATGCTATCGCACCCCTAAGATAGATAGATAGATAGATAGACCGACAGACAGACAGACAGATATAGGCAGCACCCTGATGGGGGGTGGTCTATACAGTACCAATATAAAATAAAAAGAACAGTATAGCCTTAAGTAGATATAAGGGCAGCACCCCAGATATGGAGGGCAAACTATAACCACAGTACAACACCTACATAAATAACTAGCACCTAGGGAGAATGGACTACCCATAACAATGAGCAACAGTTCCAAGTATGCAGCAGGAGCAAAACAACATTGCATGCAAGTAAAATGGCTTGACAGGTAAGTCCAGTGGGGCCTCATCACAGCTTCATGGTCACCCAAATAGGGTGACCTGAGGACCTAGATGATACACTGTAGGGCTAATAACATATAAACATAGAGTTACCAAACAAACCAGTAGAGCAAACCACTGAACCCTATGTACAACAAGACAAGTGTAACCATTTTAATGTGAGTTATTACAGAACAGAGCAGGAATTACAAGTGCTCAGTTTTATATGTCCAGACAGTAAACACTGAACAAGTCTATTAGACTACTTAGGTACTCACCAGACAGTAATAAGGCAGTGCCTCAGGCTGATTCCCCATGGTAGAGGCCAGTAACCTTATAATACTCTTTTCTGCTGTGGCCCTTGGCACTCTGGGCTGCAGCTCAGATAGTCACCAGATGCTCAATGCCTTTCAGAGCAATTTGAGCCCTGTCTCCTTACAGACTGGTACACTTGATTGGCGAGTATGGAAGTCCGGGGTTGGGGGGGGCTGTTCAGACAAGGCCCCTGGTCTGAAAATATTGGATGGTCTCATTACAGACTCTCATTCCCCTAATGCAGCAAGGGAATTGGGATATGCACCCTGGATATGCAAGAAGCATACCTGCATATCAAGATCTGGCACCATCACAGAAAATACCTCATAATTCTACTGACAAGCAAACACTACCAACGTTTTGTATTGCTCTTTGGCTTTTCCTCAGTGTCACAGGTCTTTACCAAATGCTTTGCACTAGTAGCAGCAGCACTTTGGAGGAAAGGTCTGTATGTCTTCCCTTAACTAGATGACTGACTCCTGAAAGAGGCATCCAGAGAAGTGGTGGCATACACCCCTTTCCAGAACCCAGCCACTGATTCATCAGTTGGGGATGACAATCAATGCCCCCAAGTCAGTCTTGACCCCACTGTGAAGGTGTGCAATATATTAGGGTGGTGCTGGACACCTTTGTGTCTCAGGCCTTCCTTCCAGAGGATAGGACAGATGCCCAAGCTCATGTGATCTGTAGCTGTGCCCTGGTTCTAGCCTGGTCCATGCTCCAGAAACCACAGAGGAACCACCCACTCTTGAATATGTGTAGCAGGTGCTTGCTAAACTGAAAGCTGAATGAGGAACACAAGCAGCGGCATTCCAAACAATGGGCCCTATGAGCACCCATTCGGATGCCTGCCCGGGTCTGCGACTCTGTCCCTGAGCACCCACGTGACCCTGTGCACTGAAAGGGGCATGGCTACAGACAGGCACCCTGTGGGTGCATGTGGTCATGCATACCATGCACCCTGTGGCTGTCTGGGGCCATGTAGGTATACAGGTGGGGTACACACCTCAGGTGCATATAACCCTCCTGTTAGTACATAGGACCCATTATAAATTAAGAAAAAAAATGACATACTCAATGTTGAAATTAAATAGCTGTCTGGTTTGTTATTATTCAACACAAGTCCCAGTGAACCATGGGAGGTCAGCACTCTATTAGGGAGGTCATGAATAATAGAAAATCCAACTCCATGATTGCTTTAACTCCCCAAAATAGAACCAAAGAAGTTCACTTGCTATAAACCAAGTAATGCACCTCAGGAACAGAATACTCGAATTGCATTCATTTATTTATTTATGAAAACAAAAACCTCATGTATCACTTCTCCATTTTCAAAAAATTTCAGTTGGAAAACTCCTGATTCAACATGACACTTCATTTCAAACCAACATTGTTGTAAATGTGACATCCACTTTCAATGTTTCTGATAAAGTGCTTAAGTGACCAATGTTAGACTAGCATTTCTTGTAGGTAGCCCACGACAATGGTGACCACGACTGAATGCTTTCAAAAGGGGTGACTCAATCATGGCGCCTGTCCACAGGGCTACTGGACAGGGAGGGTGACCAGACTGGGGGGGTTCATGAATATAGTGACAGGATGTTGCTATATGTACAAGCGTGTGGTGGGGGGAGCAAGCATGCCATATGACAGGGGGAAGGGAAGGGAAGGGAGAGTTTGTGAGGTGTAGTGTGGTGGCGGGCTGCTGTGCAGGCCCTGTGGCATGGGGGGGTGCGTGGCAGGCTAGGATTGCGAGGGTCAAAACAAACAGTTTTCCACAGTGCTCACAGTGCTTTCAAGTGCTAGGACAGAGGTGAGGCACACCTAAAGACACAAATCAAAAGAAACAACCAAATTGTCCGGCACAGGTTGCGAGGGTGCAGGTTTGGTTCTGGGCACATGTTCATTTTGTTGTGCCTGGCTGTTTTTAATTTTTTTCCACTTTTTGAACCCCCCCGACATGCACCCCCCCCAGAGCTGAGAATCCTTTAGTAGGGGGGTGCAGGAGGAGAAGCTCCCCATGGGGGGTGTGGGGGACACAGCCCCTGCATAAAAAAAAGTCCCTGGTGCCCTTTTGCTGTGCACTGGTAGTGTACATTGCTGAAACTGATTTTCAGTAATGTACACTTGCCCTAACAGTGATCACCTTTCCGCGATCGCCATTATCACATGGAACCTTGTACAAATAGCATTTTAAACATATGGCATCCACTTCAAAGAGTGCCTTTATAAGGTGCTTTAATAGCTGTTTTTGAAAAGCAATATTGCCTTTATAAAGTGCTTCAAGTAGCTGAATTCTGAAAAACCAAACTGCGCCAGATGCCAGTGGTGCTTTTGAGTTATGTTCAGCCATTAATTTTTTGCTTTTGTGAAAGTGGTATTCAGTGAAAAGTCATCCATGTTTCATAGACCTCTTTTGTCTCAGAAAGCATTGCTATGGCTTCTATAGCTCTGGCTGTGTGATATGGAGCGAAAATACATTCTAGCAGGAAAGTAGATTTCCTTAATGGTAAGACTTCCTTCTTTTTTTACCTCAACGCACATCTACTTCAGCACTTAAAAAAACAGTAAAATATTCTTTGAATGTGCAATAATGTTTTTCAGAATTCAGCTACTTGAAGTACTTTATAAAGGCAACATTGCTTTTTGAAAATTAGCTATAAAAGCACCTTACGAAGGCACTGTTTGAAGTGGATGCCATATGTTTAAAATGCTGTTTGTACAAGAAATGCTTGTCTAACAATGGTCACTTTAGCACTCTATCAGAAACATTGAAAGTGGATGTCACATTTACAACAATGTTGGTTTGAATTAAAGTGTTGCATTGAATCAGGAGTTTTCCAACTTCAATTTTTTGGAAATGGAGACGTGATACATAAGATTGCTTTTTATCATAAATAAATAAATGAATGCAATTGAAGTATTCTGTTCCTAAGGTGCATTTCTTGGTTTAGAGCCAGTGAGCTTCTTTGGTTCTCTTTTTGGGAGTTAAAACAACCTTGGAGTTGCATTTTTTATTACTAATGACCTCCCTAACAGAGTGCTGACTTCCCATGGTTCACCAGGACTTGTGTTAAATATTATCATACACACTCCTAGGTATGTGCACCTAACCTGAGGTGAGCCCCCATACCTTTGTTTAGCTGTCTGATGTGTTTATTAATCCATGAAAGCCACAACACTAGAATTCCAATGCTTCATCAGGGAGTGGAGTTACAAAGCTGATGCCATAAATTTATTTGAAAATCTGAAAGAGACAGATTCAAATTACACCCAAGTGATCAACATCGATAATGCATCTGAACAAATGCAGAAATACATTTATGTGCAAACATACAAAAGTGCTCCCTCACAATAAGTGATGAACATGAATGTAAATATAGAAGCAAAACATAATATATCCAGTGCCAAATGTTATTGAGCGAACTAAATTAAAAGTTAAATATTACCAGTAAAAATGAAATGAAAAGAGAAAGAAAAGGGGTGGGGCAGGGAAAAGTGTATAGGAAAGGTTTTAGAGAATTGAATTGGAAACAAATAAAATATGTGATTGTTCAAAGTAATAAATATTAATAAATCATAAATATTGTCAGTTGTTTAATAGGTCCCAGAACTAGGCAGCTTAAGTTAGAGTACCAAAGTTAAACACATTGAAGCCTAATGTAACTATACAATAACCATTCAAACAAATAGGGAAGGAAGCGGGTGGGAGAAAAGGGAAGGTTGTTTGCTTGTTTGTGTATTTATTTATTTGTTATTTAAAAATGTTGTTAACTGAGTGAAAAAAGCACTGGGCCACATGGCCCCTTTACAGGCTTGACCTGGAATGTGTCCCAAAACATATAATATGACATTGGATACATATAGCAAATTTGAAAAAAGTCAACCAAAAAAGTAATTTATCACAAGTTGACAATACCAGTAGACATTTATAACATAAAACTCTAAAATTAGAATAGACAAGAAGGAAATATTTTAAAAAATCTGACTGTTAAAATTAATACCAAAAACACACAATCCAAAGGCACCACTGTGCTTCTGATCTTAGTAATCTTTTCAACTATGTTTTAAAATTGTAATCACTCTGTATATCATGTAGATAAACTGGCAAAATGTTTTAACTGCTGCTTGTTTGAAAGCTCTTTGTTTTTTTGGTAGTTTTACATAAAGGAACTGTGAGAGTAACTGTGTCATCAGATCTTAATGCTTTCAAATTCAGTTTTAGTTCAAAACTTGTAGCAAGGGGGCTATTTACTCTATTATGCATCATTTTATGAACAATAATTTTATGAACAAAGCAGGATATATATATAATTTATCCCCCTCTGATCCAATGGGAGCCAATTTAATATTCCGTACAATGTACAATGGTGTTCTCTTTGTTTCACTCTTAGGGTAAATCTACATATCAAATTGTACATATACAGTACGTGCATTTTGGGGAGGGGAGCGAAGGGGGAAAAGGGAGAAAAGATGCAAAGGAAAGAAAATGGCCCAGATATTCAAAAGGGTTGCACATGGCACAACAGTGTTGCTCCATGCACAACCCACTGATGCACCACGGTGCGATATTTAAAAGGGAAAAGTGCGCCTGCACAAATCCTGATATGCTGGGGCACATCAGTAATGTATGCAGGCACAGGTGAGAGGCGTGCCCAGCCATAAACTACCAAAGCCGATATTCAGCCCAGAGCGTGCAGGGTTATACAGGCGCAACCCCTACCTGCACCTGCACAAAGTTATGCTGAAAAAAGGAACAAGTCGAGGGCCACCCACAGGTGAGCTGCCCCATTGCAGGGTGCAACACAGCAGCTGCCACCTGTGGGTGGCCCTGGACTTGTTCCCGCCACACCTGGTGGCGCCCCCTCATGCCCTGATCGCGGGCTGAAGTGTCACCCCGAGTAGCCCAATCGTGGGCATAATGGTATTCTCCCCATTAGCCCAATTGCGGGCACTAGCGGTATCTTCCCCACCCATTAGCCCGATCGCGGGCATAACTGAAATGTCCCCCACCCCTGAGTAGCCCAATTGCGGGCATCAGACCTCCCCAAAGTCCAATATCCCTGGTGTGGTCCAGTGGACCGCGAGTAGCCTGATCGCGGGCGGCATCCTTACCCCCCCGTCCAAAATCCCTGGTGATCTAGTGGCCCCACCCCACCCACCGAGCCCCACCACCCCACCCCCATCAGCCAGCGGCGGCAGCACCACCCGCCTGCAGCCCGCTGCCTACCAACTGACAGCTCAGTAGGGCTGCCTATTGGACTTTGGGGCTCTGATGCCCGCGATCAGGCTACTCGGGGTGGGGGACATTTCGTTATGCCTGCATTGGCTATGGTGGGAAAGCATACCGTTATGCCCGTGATCGGGCTAATGGGGGGGAAGAATACCATTATGCCCGTGATCAGGCTACTCGGGGGGGGGGTGACACTTCTGCCCATGATCAGGGCATGGCGGGGCACCACCAGGTGCGGCGGGAACAAGTCCAGGGCCACCCACAGGTGGCAGTTGCTGTGTTGCGTCCTGCAATGGTGCAGCTCACCTGTGGGTGGCCCTCGACTTGTTCCTTTTTTTTTCAGCGTAACTTTGTGCAGGCGCAGGTAGGTTGCACTGCATAACTCTGCATGGCCCGGCTGTGCAGTTTATGCATGGGCATACTTCCACCTGTGCTTAGACATTACTGATGCACCTCATGATCAGATTTGTGCAGGCACTTTTTCCTTTAAATATCGCACCAGGGCGCATCAGTGGTTGTGCATGGCGCAACACTGTTGTGCCATGCGCAACCCTTTTGAATATCTGGGCCAGTGAATTTTAATATGTTATTTTTTAAATTATGGTGCATATCTCCTATCAATATGCTGAACAGTGTTGGGCACAAAACTGATCCCTGAGGGACACCACTGCTTACCAGTCCTTTGTCAGACTAATAACCATTAATCTTTACCTGTTGGGTTCTACCCATTAACCAACTCTCAGCCATCTGATGAGACACAGACTGAACCCCATATTTTTAAATTTCTCCACCAGTTCAAAGTGTGGAACTGTGTCAAAAGCTTTTCCAAAGTCCAGAAAAATGACATCCACTGGAATTCCATCATCCATACTCTTGCTAACCTTTACATAAAAAGAAATCAGGTTAGTAGTGCAAGATCATCCTGGAGAAAAGCCATGTTGTGATGTATCGCACAACCCTTTAGCTATTGTCTCACTATCAAGTTGCTGTTGTAATAGTCTTTCCATAGTTTTACTAATGAGTGATGTTAAGCTAATGGGTCTATAATTTCCAGTACTGACTTGCTTCCTTTTTTGTGAATTGGGTTGATAATCGTCTTCTTCCAGTCACAAGGAATTTCACTTGATTCCAGGGATTTAGTAAACATTAATGTGAGGGGGTAGCATAGAGCTGGTGTGAGTTCTTTGGTAAACCTGGGAAGTATATCATCTGGGCCAGGGGATGTACTTGTTTTCATCGATCATAGGGCTAACAAAACTTCTTCCACCAGAAAATTGTGAGTGGCACCTAGGAGTGTCTCATTTATTGCCTTACTTTTATCTTTTTTACTATAAATTGAGCAGAAATACTTGTTAAATAGATTACCTGCTTTAATTGGGACCTGTATAGCATTTCCATTGTCCACCAAGGGTCCCACAGTTCTATCTCCCTTCTTATTGTTATTAACGTATGTGTAGAAGGATTTCTGATTGTCCTTTGTGTGGGCAATCTTAAACTCTGCTTTTTTTTTCTTTCCCTTCTAATCAAAGATTTTACAATTCTTTGTTCTGATTTGTTTCTGGCTTTGGCTACCTCAGAAGGGTCTTTTTAAAATTTTGCATAGGCTCACTCCTTTTTTTTAAATTTACTTCTTGTCCCTGGTTGTTAACCAGATTGGTATTTTCCCCTTGTTATTATATTTACTTTTTATTGGAACATACAGTGAAGCCTGCTAGGATCAAGTGCGGTGTCACAGTTTCCCTGCGTGACAGAAGGGATTAACTTCAATAAAAACTGAATTGTTCCCTGCAGTAACTCTACTCCAGAATTCTGCAGAGTTGATCCTGATCCTGATAAGCTTCACTGTATTTATTTACCGGTTCACTTATTTTGTCTTTTAAGAATAACCAGCACTCTTCCATTGATAAGTCACTAATTTCTTTGTCCCAATCGATAGTATTTAGATTATCCCTAATGTTGTTAAATTGTGCCTTGGCATAATCCCTAAGGACTGTTTTGCCAGTGTATTTGTTTTTACATGAGGTCAGATAAAATTATATCATACTGTGATCACTGTTTCCTAAGTTTCCTAATACCGACATATTGGAGGATTCTAGCTCTAGGTTAGTAATAATTAAAGCTAAAATGTTTGTTTCCCTTGTGGGTTAGCTGACCTTTTGTTCTAAACCATATGCCAATAATGTGTTTATAAAGTCTTTTTCTAGTTGTGATGTACCTGTTAATAATTTCCAGTCTGTTCCTAGTTAAAGTGTCCTAAAATTATAATCTCCCCTAAATTGGAAAACCATTATTACTTCCTTAAAGAGATTGTCATTATACTCTTAACAACTTGAAGGAGGCCTGTAGCAATTACCAAAGGTTATATTATTCCCCCTTTTTACACAAAATTGTATCCATATGCTTTCAATGTTGTGCAGGGTGTCATTAACAATATTACACTGATGACAGTCTAATTCATCCTTGGTATATATGCATACACCACCCTCTTTTTTGCTACCCCTATTTTTGTAAAAAAGCTTGTAACTGGGATCTCGGGTAACCAATCACTGGTTTCATCCCACCAGATGATTCATCCAGATGGCCCCACTGAAGTGGAATACAGACTAGATGGGCTCTAGGCCTCTCTTTGTCTCACCCCAAGTATAGCTCCAAGAATAGTATAGCCTGGCATTCACTAGTAGAATGTTACAGTCTTTGGTAATGTCATTGTGCTTTGCATTATGTCCAGAAGGTGATATTGTCTCCCAAGCCCTCTCGTATATCAGTTTAAAGACTGGAAGATATATCTTTCTAGTGGTTTACCCAGAGCACTGCCCCTTTTGCTCAGGTACAAATTGTCCCAACTAAAGAAATTAGGGTTATTCTCGAATGTTTCCCAATGTGTCAGGCAAGTGATCTCTTTATTCAAGGACCATTTCCATTACCACTTGTTTACATCCTTAATTTTTTCTGTTTATTGAAGATAGTCCTGGGGACTGGGAACAGTTCTGAGATGCAAATTTCACAGCCTCTTTCTTCTAGGGTGGAACTTAGCTCTTTAAATCCCTTTTTTATCTCATCAATGTCAGTTTTATTAATATTATTTGTCCCTACATGAATGATATTTAAGGGATTCTCACCAACATCTTTTAAGATTTTGGTTGACATTTTTATAATATCAGAGATCTTTGCCCCTGGGAAACTATGACAAGTATGATTTTGCTTGTCATGGTTGCAGACATATTTGTCCACAAATTTTGTTATGGAGTCTCCTAATACATAGCTTTGTTGAGGAGGAGGCCTTGCTGCTTGCAGCAGGGTGGTTTGTAATTCAGTAAAGGTTTCAGCCTGGTATCATTATTCAGGTCTGACAGTAGAGCTTACTTATTAGATGTGGTAAGCCTCAAATTCATCACTTTCTACCTTTTAAATCTTTGTTAGTTTTCAGCTACAGCCCATTCATTGCCAACCCCCTCCTCAACCTCCTCATCCTCCCTTGGTCTTTTCCTGCTAGTGCCATCATGCTATTACTCAACATGGTTCCCATTATCTGTGACCATCTGTGAATTATCCTTACCTATAGTGGCAGTAAAGTTGTTTAATACAATTCTGCTGGATACCTTGCTGAGTTCCATTTCTAGCTCTACAATTTTAAATATTAGCTGCTGCATTTACAAGCACTGAGTATAGAAACATAGACTTTGATGGCAGATAAGGACCGCTTGGCCCACCTAGTCTGCCCATTCCCCTACCTACAGGATAGGCCGCAAATCCTAGTTAACCAACAGCCTATTTCTTCCTACCCCCCGCAAGAACTGCCTTATGTCTGTCCCATGCATTCTTGAATTCTCCCACAGTTTTAGACCCCACAACCTCCTCAGGAAGGCTGTTCCATGCATCCACTATCCTCTCTGTGAAAAATACTTCATCACGCTGCCCGAGCCGCCTCTATCTTTAAATTGTGTCCCCTTGTTCTTGCATGTCTCTTTTCTGAAAGATGCTACCCTCTTGGACTTTGTTGATTCCACTAAGGTACTTAAAGTTTCTATCATGTCCCCCCTCTCCCTTCTTTCCTCAAGGGTATACATATTAAGCTCCTTTAGTCTCTCCTCGTACGGCTTCTCTTGCAGACTCTGCATTATTTTAGTTGCCCTCCTCTGGACTGCCTCTATCCTGTCTATGTCCTTGCAGAGATGGGGTCTCCAGAACTGGATGCAGTACTCCAGATGGGGTCTCACCAACTGTCTGTACAGAGGGATAACAACTTCCTGCTTTCTGCTGGTGATGCCTCTCCCTATGCATCTCAATATCCCCCCAGCCCTCCCTATTGCCTTCTCACTTTGCTTGCTAACCTTAAGGTCATCTGATATGATTACCCCCAGGTCCCTTTCCTTTTTTGTTGTTGTTACTACCTCATCCCCCATTGTGTAATCTTCTCCTGGGTTCTTGTTTCCCAGGTGCATTATTTTGCACTTCTTTGCATTGAATCCTAGCTGCCATACTTCTGACCATTCCTCCAACCTTGTCAAGTCCCTTCTTATCCTTTCCATGCCTCCTTGTGTATCAACCTTGTTGCAGATCTTTGTGTCATCTGCAAAGAAGCATACTTTTCCTTCCAGTCCCTCTGCAATGTCACTTATAAAGACATTAAAAAGGACTGGACCCAGTACTGAACCCTGCCATACCCGACTAGTAACCCCTCTTTCTTCAGAGTGGACTACATTTACAATTACCTTCTGTGTCCTGTTGTCCAGCCAATGTTTTACCCAGGCTACCACCCTGGGACCCACTCCCAGGCTGGTTAATTTGATTATTAATCTTTGTGGGACTGTGTCAAATGCCTTGCTAAAGTCTCAGGTAGGCCATGTCCACAGCCCCTCCCTGGTCTACTACTTTGGTCACCCAGTCAAGAAATCTATTAGATTTGTCTGACATGGCCTTCCCACTGTGAACCCATGCTGCCTTGGGTCCTGTGCCCCACTGGCCTCAAGGTACTCAACAATTCTTTCCTTCAGAAGTGACTCCATCACTTTCCCTACCACAGAGGTCAAACTGACAGGTCTATAGTTTCCTGCCTCTGTCTTGGTGCCACTTTTGTGAAGGGGAATCACATCTGCCTTCCTCCAGTCCTCGGGTACCACACTATCCTCTCATGATTTATTAAAAAGAGTAGTCAGTGGTTTCACTAGTTCCCCCATAATTCTTTTAAATTCTGGGTGAATTCCATCAGGCCCATTGCTTTGTCCACCTTCAGTTTTAGGAGTTCTTGCAGAACCCTTTCTTCTGTGAAAGGCTGGATCGACTCTCTATCAAGAGTGCTTCTGTTAATTGGATTAGGCACTTCCCTCCTCTTTGTGAATACTGAGCAGAAATATTCATTCAGTATCCCTGCTTTTTCACTGTCCCCCTCTGCCCACCCACTATTCATTCTATTCTATCCCTCTCTTTGTCTTTCTACGCTCTCTGATGTACCTATAAAAGGTTTTATCCCCCTTCTTAACCGAGTTGGCTATCTTTTCCTCAGTTTGGGCCTTTGCTATTCTGACTTCCCTCCCTGCTTCCTTCTGCCTTAACTGGTACAGCTCTCTGTCCTGCTCCTTCTGTGTTTCCTTATACTTCCCGAATGCTATCTTTTTCTCCCTGACTTTCCCAACCACCTCTTTTGAGAACTATAGTGGCTTTTTCTTTCATTTTGATTTGTTTATTTAGTCACACAAAGGCTTGTTGCCTCTGTGATGGCAGTTTTGATGATTCCCATTGTTGCTCCACCCTCCTTCTAGCCTGTTTGCTAGTGCTTTTCTGAGGCACTCTCCCATCTTGCCAAAGTCAGCCCCCCTGAAGTCCAGTACCCTCACTTTTGTATGGCTTGACTCTGTAGCTGAGTTTAAGGTGAACCACACTGTTTGATGGTCACTTGTTCCCAGATGGCAACCCACTTCTAGATCTGAGATCCTCTCACTACCCCAATTTGAGAGTATGAGGTCTAAGATTGCTCCCTCACGAGTGGGTTCTGAAACAAGCTGTCTGAGGCCTGCCACCTGTAGGGCATCGAGAATGGCCCTTCTTTTGGATGTGGCTGCAGCAAATGTGCTCCAGTTAACATCTGGCATATTCAGGTCTCCCATCAGCAGTATCTCCCCTTTCTCTGCCATCCTAAGAATGCCTTCAATCATATCCTTGTCCATTTCCTCCCTCTGACATGGAGGTCTGTACACAACCCCTGTGCGGATTGTGGTGCCATTTCCAGTCTCCAAGGTGACCCACAGTGCCTTCTCTCCTCCATGTTTACACTTTTGTTCAGTTGCTTTTATCTCTTCCTTTACATAGAGAGCTACTCCTCCCCC
The DNA here is from genome assembly GCA_016271365.2 of Neoceratodus forsteri. Lineage (NCBI taxonomy): Eukaryota > Metazoa > Chordata > Ceratodontiformes > Ceratodontidae > Neoceratodus > Neoceratodus forsteri. Next base: position 931,040,439 of record CM057453.1, read on the forward strand.
TCTTCTCTCCTGTAGGTTATGTAGCCTGGTATGTTACCATCCCAGTCATGGTTCTCTGTGTACCATGTTTCTGTGACTGCTACGATATCCAGGCATCCCTCTTCCATCAAGGCCACCAGCTCAGGGAGCTTGTTGCCCAGACTACGGGCATTGGTACTCATTACCCTCCATTTCCTGATAGCCTTACTCTTTTTTGCCCCATCCCTGTCCTTCTTGCCTTTGTTGCTTTCCCCATTTAACCCTGCCCTTCTCCCTATCGCCACCTCTATGTTGGTGTTTACCTTACTTACTACCATGATTTTTTTGGGGGGGACTAGGATTTCCCTGCTCCTTTCCAGTGCCTCCCCCCCTTGGCTAGTTTAAATGTTTGCCAATGAAGCATTTAAACCTATCACCTAGGATCCTGGTTCCCCTCCTGGACAGGTGCAACCCATCATGCCAGTATAGGCTTGCATCACTCCAGGTGGACCCCCAGTCCCCAATGAAGCCAAATTCCTGTGCTCTGCACCAGTTTTTCAACCACTGATTGAATCCCATAGTGCAGAACACCCTAGCCTCTCCTACGCCATAGATGGGCAGCACCTCCGAGAAGGTTACCATGCGTGCTACTTGTCTAAGGCCCCTCCCCAATTCCACAAACTCTTCCTGCACTGCTCTAATACTTTTCTTTGCCAGATCACTTGTCCTGAGGTGGACAATGACATCCATCTCCCTTCCCTGTGCAGCTGCTCTGGCAATCCTGAGGATTTGCTCCCTGTCCCTCCAAGCCATGGCGCCAGGCAGGCACCTTACCTCCCTCTCCCCTTCCTCCCCCAGTTCTACCTTCCTAACAATGGAGTGCCCCACCAGGAGTTGTTTCCTTCCCCTGTGGGGTCCCATGCCACCCTCCTGTGGGTCTCCTTTGTGGAGGTTCCTAGCATCCTCCTTGGTCTCCATTGCAGGAGCCTCCATAGAGGAACCACACTTTGCCAGAATGGCATAGAAGTTGTTGAGAGGTACAACTGGAGGGATGCGCCTCTGTTCCACCACCCTCACCCTCCCTGAGCCCACTGTGGTCCAACCACTCATCTTTCTTGGCAACCTCTGAGGCAACGGTAGAGACATTGGTGGTCCCTCGATGGAGGAGGAGGTCCCACAAATCCTAGCCAACTCAGCCTGGAGATGAGCAACCTCCTCCCTCAGCCCAGAGAGGTGCCTGCTGATGGGACAACACTGCATCCTCCAGAACGTCTCCCAGAAGACTGCTGCTCCACAGCCACTGCACTGCACCACTCCCATCATGTCTTATTTCTGGCCCCTTAACTGTTGTTTGGAATCCTTACTCTTTCCTCTGTTTTTTTTTCTTTCTCTTTTCTCTCTACTTACTTTCTGCCTCTGTGCCCTTTAAGCTCCTGATTGTCCTGTTCTGTGACAAGAATATCCTATATTTCTCATTAGACCCCTTACTTGCTCAGAGGCAGACCTCCAGCAGCTAGAGGGGGCCGGAGAGCTACTCTTGCCCTTCTAGGATGTAGTCTTAAAAGCATCAAAATTTGAATTTGATAATAAGCTAAATTTGTTACATAAAACACATGCAATCCCTGCTTCTCCAGTTGTTAGGGCTACAACCCCCATTTCCCAATTCATCTTGGATATACAAATCAGAGGAATCCAAGGTGATAGTAGGGATAGTTTAAAGAAGGGGGGTTTAGTACACATATTGTTAGTTTATAGCCACCAACAAAAACAAGACAGAATATACTCACAATAGGGGAATGTGTCCAAGGGTATCCTTGCATGCAGATGATATACAGAACCCTGCTACTTCTTGATGCTGGTGTCAGGCATTTAGAAGTTGAAGTACCATAATGACTTTATAATCTTTACCGTAGGTTGCGCTAACCTGTTGTATCATGCCAAGGGAGATTAAAAATTTCTAGCCCTGCTGTCCCACCTGCTCTAGCTGACAATGGCAGACAAGTGAAGATGCACGCTTGCCTCTGTGCACGTTGCTTCTGTGCATGCCACCTATGCGTGCTAACTCCTGCTCACTATGAACTGTGCTTATATGTCAGAGGACCCAGAAGTGGCTCAATTGAGTCATGCAGCAGTCATTCAGAAACATAATTTAAAATAATAAATAGGCTAAAAACAAGGCTTAAGGCTTTCAGAGAAAGCACTGCAGACCTTCACAATGTAAACATTTCCCCAAACCACGGTTAGGGTCCACATTTGTAGTCCCTCTAATACTCAGGGGATTACACTTCCCAGCCACCCCACTGCTGTCTCCAGGCAACAGAGGAGAACAACACTCCCCATAAAGTAATTTTTTTTGTAGGTTTTTGTATTTTAATGCACACAACAAACACACTGCTCAGCATGTTTGACTCTGTTCAGCAGTCTAACACACACCATCAGCCCAGGTCAGCATTTAACAGCTCACTCCTGCTGGCTATGGGCTCTGCTTAAATGATAGAGGACCCAGAAGTGGCTCAACTGAGTCATGCACCAACTGTTCAGAAACAGAATTTAAAACAATAAATAGGTCAAAAATGAATCTTAGGGCTTTTGAAGAAAGCACTGCAGACCTTCACAATGTAGACATTTTCCCAAACCATGGTCAGGTTCCATGTTTATAGTCCCCTCTGACACTCAGGGGACTACACTACCCAGCCACGCCAGTGCTGTCTCCAGGCAACAGAGAACAACACCCCCACAAAGTAATTAATTAGTAGGTTTTTGTATTTTAATGCACTCAACAAACACATTGCTCAATGTGTTTGACTCTGCTTAGCAGTCTAACTCACACAGTCAGCCCATGTCAGTGTTTAACAGCTCCAGTGGGAACACATACCCCAGTGAGAATATATTTAAGCAATAAACCACAACAAGGTGTGGGTTATGCTGGGATTTATCCAAGCCTGGTGTAGTTCGGTCATGAGGTCACAGGCCAAGTGAGCAAACCACACCAGAAGTGGGTAAATCCCAGCATAACCCACATCCTGAAATGGTTTATTGCAATTATACAATGTCCCCTTTTTTGTGAGTAAAAAAAATAGAAAAATATTTTTTTTCCCTTTTAAATTATTTTTATTGAATGTATTGCTGTGCCAGACAAAACAGTTCTGTGTTGCTAGGGTGAATATTGAGGAGATACCCCCAGAACTCAGACTGTTATATGGTTAGAGGAATATAATCTTAGTATTTTTTGTCAGATACACACATTGTAGTGTTTTTTTTTTCATGCTGCACAGTCTGTGTGTATGTTGCTGGCAGAGATGAGTGCTTGGGAGACCAAGAGGCAATCTGTTTGTGAGTCCCATCCAGTTCTGTAACAGGTAGTTCAAAACTGGGATCTGACATGTTTTTTTTATTTTTTTTTATTTAGTTCTGTGTTTACTGTGTTTTGTTCTGGAGGCAGGTACCGTGGGAGCCATACTGAACTACTGGCAGGTGTTTTTTGGGTCACTTCCACAATTGAACAGAACTGCTGTTGAGGGTTGTTCATATAATCGCAGGTCTGAATCCACAGTGACAATGTGAGTGAGCTTCAAGAATATTATAGAGGGAGTATATTTGGGACTCAGTCAACAAATTAGAGCTACTGTGACACTGGCACTAACTGATTTTAACTTTCTTTTTTAAGCTGTAGTCCACTTCTGTTACTGCCAGTTTTCCGCCACTGGTTACAGTAAGAGGAAGCGAGTGTGCAGCAGCCAGTGACCATTGAGGTCATTAAAAGATAAAGTTATTATTGTTTTTAAACAGGAGTCAGTTAGTGGGAAAGAAAGATGGAGAGCAGTCTGAATGGGGGGTCTTACACAAATTCTTCTCTGTTCAGCGTTGCTGTTTACTGACGGTAAGTGAGGAAACAACATGGCCGATTTGCAAATTTTCACCTTTGATGTTTGTCAGAGTGCTTTTAAAAAGTGGGGATTCCTGATGTAGTTGAGTGGCACCTTTTCCATGGGTTATGCCAGGATTTGCAATGGCAGAAATGTGCCAGTCAGCCAATCAGGTTCCAGCTTTCTTGGACCCCACTATATAAGTTGATACATTTCATGAAGGTAACCCAAACTGTTTTTACTTCATGGGTACTGAGCATGTACCTCCATACTTCAGGGAAGGTGATAAACAAAAAAGGCTTTTGCAGTATGGGTCTAAATGGATCTTCACTCTCACAGCCCATTCACAACTGGGTCTCAATGACAATATTGATATTTCCTCATTTCTTTGATTGGTAGGAGCAGAATGTCTCACTATATATTTATCAACAATTTGTTTAGTGTACTTGGATATATGTTTTATTCCCCATTCCACTTTTCTGTTTCTCCTTCCCTTTTTTCCTGTCTCCCCCCAACTTTTTGCAGCCCCATGTTTCTTTTCTCCCCCTTCCTTTTATTCTTTATCATTTTTTCGTTACCCCACCCCCCTCCTTTTCACTTCTTCCCCTTTCCCCTTTCCATCTCACCTCTTTTGGCATCATTGTAAAAGGTTCTTACTTAGTCACCTTACCTAGGTGCTACATTTAAAGCAGCCTGGTCTTTTAAACATAATACATCAGTTCATTGTTTTATAGTAGCTCATACATTTTCCTTTTTCTTTCCATGCTCTTTTCCCCTTCCTTGCCCTTTTCCGTACCCTTCCCACCTTCTTCTTAGGCTTAATTGTAAGAGGTTTTACATAGTTACCTCACCTTGACACTACATTTTAAGCAGCCTGGTCTTTTAAGCCTTATGCCTTAGTTATTATATTCCTTTACAGCAGTTCTACATGTTTTCTTCCCATTACCTCTTTTCTCCCTTTTCTCCCCATCACTGGCCTCCCCAAACCCACACCCTTTACTCCCACCTGCTTCCTTCCCTATTTGTTTAAATGGTTACTCTATAGTTACATTAGGCTGTAATCTGTTTAATTTTGGCACTCTAATTAAAGCTGCCTAGTTCTGGGACCTTTTGGACAACTGGCAATTTTTATGCTTTATTAATATTTATTACTCTAACCAATCATATATTTTGGTTTTTTCCATTTCAATTCCCCAAAACCTTTCCTATACACCCCCTTTTTCCCTTTTCCTTTCCATTTCCATTTCATTTTTAGTGGTAATATTTACCTTTAAATTTAATTAGTTTAATATCATTTGGTGCTCGATATACTGTGCTTTGCTTCTGTATTTACATTATTGTTCATCACCTATTGTGAGTGAGCACTTTTACGTTTTTGCACATAAATGCATTTCAGTGTTTGTTCAGATGCATTATCGATGCTGATCACTTGGGTGTATTTTGAATCTGTCTCTTTAATATATTGAAATAAATTTATGCACCAGCTTTGTAACTCCACCCCCCCCTGATGAAGCATCATGCTTTAGACGTGAATCTCTGGGGTTTTACTGTTGTGGCTTTTGTGGATCGATAAATGAATCAGATGGTTATTTCATTTCAATTTTGAGTAAGTCATTGTTTAATTTATATTTTTTGTAGTGCTGCTGTTTGCATTCCTCGTTTGCTCCATGCCCCACCTGTTGTGGGTGGTTGTGGCTGTGTGCTGAGAATAAAAGGTCACTGGGAGGTCAGATCAGAAAAAAATGTTAAATAACCATAGGAAGGCTGAAGAAAAGGGAGGCTCTTGGCACTCTTTAAACTCTCTGAGGAAAAAAAGAGCCATCTGCCTGAGAAACTGAGAGCAAGAAAGACCTAAACTAGTCAAATAGGTTAACCTAAGCTACACAGTATTACTTCCTACTGCTTATAAAGGTGGTCTACAGTGCTGATGCAGGCACAAATGTTTAGAACAGATATGGAATGAAATCGACTTTGCTGAAGTTATGTAAGGAATAAGACTCAACGAGGTGTGGTTTATGAGCTGGTAAGAGAACACCCCAGGTGTGTAATGAGGCATGAAGCATTTGCATCAAGTTCCTTTAGCACCTGGGAAGTGATCTTATCAGCCCATAAACCACACCTTGGAATGTCTTATTCCGCTTAATAAATGGGTTCCAAAGTAATTATTTTTAAGGAAAAAAAAAGAACAAAAAAAAGGCAAAAATATATTTAAAAAAGGTTTCAGTAGCTGAAATAGTAAAAAATAGTCTCCGTAGTAAAGTATTTGGACACGCGTTTTATCAGCAGTAGAGGGCTCCCCTTTTTATTCCTTATATTATCTGCTTATTACTGGTGCTTCTTCTAGTATTATACCCCCCCCCATTTTGTTTTGTGTTCTTGTAGTTTTTTGCAGGTTTCTAGACATATAGAAATAAGACCTTCAGTGCTGTGCTAAGCTTAAGTAATGGGTAAGCCAATCAAAAAAACGGTTTTCTGATACTGAAATAATTCACAACAAAAAAGATGCAATTTTTTTTTATGGCTGCAAAACTTTAGTTCTCGTAGCTCTCAATAAAGGTTTTTTTTTTTGCTTTTGTAGAACATTTTACTGATAGCCTCTGGTTTTCCTGAGAGTGAAAGTGTCCCACTGTAGCTGCTGTACCTAGCGCTTTTCATGTAGCGCTGACCAGTTTCCAGTAGGAACGTCATCTGATCAATTATGATGGATTTTTTTTAAATAAAGCATACATAAAGGATCACGGAGGACTAGGTCCAGGTTTTTATGTGGAAGCTGCTGCCATGTTCGCCAGATCAGTAATGAAGGAGTGGGTTGGAACGCCGCGGCACGCGCTTCCCTTAGTTGATGGCAGTCGACTTTTACCACAGCAGTACAGGTCAGTCTTCAGTTAAAAAAACAAACAAAAATGATGTAGAGAATTGGTTGTGAACTGAAATGGATCAAAAATTGAGCTGTCTTCTTGGCTGTGTGTGTGTGTCTGTGTATGTAGGGAAGTGGGGAATGTGTTCTGTGGGTCAGCAATGGCAAGCCACAGAGCCAGCTCCAGTTTTAAAATATAGAAGTTGGCACAATTATATCTGCTGTAAAACATTCTGAGTGGCTGCTGAGGTACCGGTTGGCACAATATGCCCTGATGAGGACACTCCTAGGATACCTCTCAGCCAATCAGGAGGCAGAAAAGTCTTGACCCATTTTATAATTATAACTAATGTAGATCAGCTGACAAAGCCATGTTCCATTCTGATGCCTTCCAACAGTTTATATGTTGGTTCTTTCCATTGTGTTGTTAATAAAATACTGCTATTTGCACCTTACACCTTTTTTCATGGTCTGTCTGTACTTCCTGGCTCACCCCTTTACCACAGTTGAGGCCAGACATGGGATTTTTACAATACATACTGTGACTCCAAGAATACTGTGTGTGGGTACCAGAGCTAGCACCAGGGAATTAAAGTAGAAGACCAGTAATGCAGAAAAGTACCATGGTCACTAGAGCAACAAGTCCAGGAGTGACCACCAGAGAAATGGCAGCCAAAGCACCCACAGCAGATACCAGACAACTGAGGGAAGAGATTGGGTAACAGTTCATCCAAAGATCCATCAGTCAACATGTGACCAAAAAGACAGTACCAGCAAGGGAAGAAGAAGAATGTGCAGCAGTAGAAACCGAAAGTATGGCTGCCTTTTTCAAATGGTAGGCTGTACATCAAAAAGAGACTGCAAAACAGAGAGAAATGCAGAATCAAGAGCAAGAGAGTGGAGGGGAGATTCAGCATCAAGAGCGGTGATGGCAGGAGGCCCAGCAAACTCTCAGAGTTGGGGGATCTGGTTTGGGTGCTGGAGGGCAACAAGATTCCAACACCCTTAAGCACATTCAACTCACAAAATTAGGTTCAACAGATGATGCTGATGCATACCTGATGACTTTTGAATGGGTTGCTAGAGCCTTTCAATGGGCAACACAACAATAGGCAATCCTGTTAGAACCTGTATGATTGGTAAGGTTTAGCTAGCTGTCAGCAACATGGATAGTACACAGTCTGATAACTATGACATGATGAAAACAGAAATGTTAAAAAGATATGCCATCTTGATAGAGACCTACAGATAGAGATGTGGGACCCTGAAGTACCACACCATTAGTAATCTGTCAGGAATACACCAGACTGTGGGAATTTCTCATCAAATGGTCCCAACCAGAAGACAGGACACAAACAGAGCTGTGCACAGACCAATTTGTGAACATTATTCCCACAGATGTGCAACCCTGGGTGAAGGAACACTGACTTGAAAGTGGTGAGAAGACTGTTTCACTGGAGAAGGACTATCAGATGGCAGAACAGATGCTGCATAGTAAAGTAGTACTCAAAAAACAGTTAGATCATCCTTTTCCTGACCAAATTGCAAATCAGATGAGAAATCTGAGAGGGTAATAAATCTGCACCTAATGGCTTTCTTTGCTATATTTACAATAAGCCGATATACATAACCAGAAATAGCAGCAAAAATAAAGGGGGTGAAAGATTTAGAGAATTTAGTCTTAACAAATTGGGGCACATTTTTGACTGCTGTCCAGCTGGAAGCAAATACTGTGAAAGGTTTGATAGATTCTGGAAGCAGACTGACCCTGGTGCATTCAGACTGTGTGGGAGGAAACTGTACAAGTGAACCAGGTACTGGGGTGATCTGCATTCATGAGGACATGCAGTACTAACCCATCACTTGCGTGACTTTGAAAGTAAATAGGATGCCTCATTTAATGAAAGTGAAGGTAGTTCCAACCTTACCCATACCAGTGAAACATAGAAACATAGAAGTTGACGGCAGATAAGGATCACAAGGCCCATCCAGTCTGCCCATTTCTTTTTCTACCTTATAAATGTGCCATCGGCCTTTGCTCTGTCAGTGGCCTATCTATTCATACTCATCTGTATTGCTCCCTTATGCCTATCCCATGCCTGTTTGAAGCCCTGCACTGTATTCATAGCCACCACTCCCTGAGATAGGCCGTTCCATGCATCCACCACCCTTTCTGTGAAAAAGAATTTCCTCACATTCCACCTTAATCAGCTCCCTCTAATCTCATGCTGTGTCCTCTTGTCCTGCTATTTTTCTTATATTTAAACATGTTAGACTCTTTCACCTTGTTAATGCCCTTAACGTGTTTGAATGTCTCGATCATATCACCTCTCTCCCTCTTTTGTTCAAGAGTATACATATCCCTTCTCTGGACTGCCTCAATTTGGTTAATGTCCTTGTGAAGGTGTGGCCTTCAGTACTGCATGCAGTACTCCAGATGGGGCCTAACCAGTGTCTTGTAAAGAGGGATTATTACCTCCCTCTTACAACTTGTGATACCCCTACTAATACACCCTAACATCCCCCTAGCCTTACCAACTGCTTTAGAGGTCTGCTTGGATGATTTCAAGTCATCTGTGAAAATGATGCCCAAGTCTCTTTCTTCCTTTGTGACTGCCAGCAACTCTCCTCCCTACCTATAGGTGGCTTCAGGGTTTCTCTTCCCTATGTGGTAATCAGAAGTGTGTTTCAAGGGTTTACTAATTTGATTACAGAGTGAACAACTCCAGATATTATTGCAGTTGTGGTAACGTGCTCACAGGCAAAGAACAACTCTTCTAATGAAGACACATTGGGCTTGATTCTCAAAACTCCTATTGTGACCCAAGGTGTCTGCATCTAACAGAAGTGATGTGAGGGGCACTTTGCATCACAGCTTGAGGAGTCTGTGATCCTGGAAGGCTAGGTGCAGCTCAATGGAGATCCCCTGTGCCAGACCGGCCATGCCCCAGGCCTGTGCCATGGTCGGGGGGGGGTGCCACGGTGCTAAGGAACTTGCAGTGGATGCTGGCTGCAACATCCCCTTAAATAGGATTCTGATAGCCAGTGGGACCTGCCAAGACTTAGTCCACCCAACAGGTGGTCTAACAGTTCTTGCATCATCCCTGGAGCCTCTGTGGGGTGGGAGGGAACCTGTACCACTGCCCACCTGTAGTGTTATGCTCCCCAACAGCACCTGGAGCACTCACACTCAATGGTGCATTGTCTGCAGGTTCCCCCCATGGAGCAGGTCTTATGGTAGCTGCCCCCTGGATGGCACAGGCATGGCAGTACCCTCTAATTTCTCTGTCAAGGACCTGTTGTCACCCCTGGCACCCATCTGCGCCCTACCTGACCTTACCAACCCCCATTCTGTCCCACCTGACACTGCCAGCCTCCAGGCTGGTCCCCATTACTGGGTGCGGATGCCACCAGACCACCCCTCAGCTTGCAGCTAACCTCACCTATGTACCTTGCCTTTGGCGCAAGGTAACATTTGCCATAAGATGTGGGACTTTGGCACCAGCACCCCACCCATTCATGAATTGAATGCAGGGTCACTGGTGCACCAGTGATAAGTGCAAGCTGCCACTGGTGCAGCTTGCATTGATCTTTGAGCATCTAGCCCATTTCCTTTTAGGGACTTTGATTTGTTTGAGTCTAGCACCAAGGTCGGAAAGTCCAGAAAGGAAGGAAAGAAGGGACCAGAAATGACAATGGTGAAAAAAGACTGAGAGACAAAAGAGGATAATACTGAATTTGCAAATGATGGCTGCAAACTGTTTACTAATGGTGACACTTACTGAACAAAATGATCTTTCTCTCCAAGGGTATTTCAAACAGATGGTGGTGAAATAGAAGTAGGATAAACCAATGTTCAAAAAAACATAATGGGTTACTGCATTAAGTATGTGTTAATCCACAAATGCAACAGCAAATAGAACAGTTGATATTACTAGAGAATGATATGTTGACACGGCAGCGACAACTTTACAGCGATCTCGGCAATACTGACCAGATCAACAGATCACTGTAAAGTCCGCTTGGAATCCCGGCACTGCTTTCCCCCAGTGTTGCACCCCCTTCCCAAATCAGCTCTGACTCGGAGTTGATTATAATAAGTTACAGGGGGTGGAGGGGACACAGCACCCCACAAAAAAAAACACGCAATGCCGACCACAAATTGCTGTTGACATAGTGTCATCAATGCAACCTGGGGATGAACTATCGGTGTCACTGTGGAGTTGTAGATCCCTAGGGAACTATTAGGCTGAGCTGTTGACTGATCACTCAGCAAAGGGCTATACCCTGGTCATAGCATTGCACAGATTGTTTTGGCCTGGAATCCATGAGGATGTTGCTATCTATTGCAGTTCATACCCTATTTGTCAGAAAGTAACTCCAGAAACTAAAAACAATGAGGTATCCCCAGTGTCCCTACCCCTGATAGATGTACTCTTTGGGAGGATTGTAATGGATGTGGTAGGACCTTAGGAGAAAAGCAAAAAAGGTAATTGATTCATAGTTGTAGTATGTGACTATGCTACTCGATACCCAGAGGTCATTCCATTGCATTATGTAACATCCCCAAATGTGGCAGCCGATCATGCCAAAATGTTCAGCAGGGAAAGCATACCCAAAGAAAATATTACCAATCAGGATAGTGATTTTGGTGTACCATTGCTCAAGGAGTTGTACCCACTTCTGCATATTTCAGCAAAAAAAAAACTCTTATTATCCTCAAGCAGTCTTGTTGAGCATTTTAATCAGATCCTAAACTGCATGTGAAAGGGGTTTGTGAAAAGAGAAGGGAAAGACTGGAACAGTTTGTGCCTTACCTCCTTTTTGCTTAACAAGAAGTACCACAAGCTTCTACAGGCTTTTCTCCCCTTGAAATGCTGTATGAGTGATAACCTAGAAGGCCACTTATGTAATAAAGGAAATATGGGAAGACAAACCCTCTCAGAAAGAATTCATCACATCTTACATATGTTCCCAGTTGACAAAATGCTTTCAAATTGTCCACAGTAACCAAGAAAAGACCCTAAAACATCCAAAGGTGTTTGTTTTTGGTTTTTATCCAGCTGATAATGTTCTGTTACTGTTACCTAATGAAGAAAACAAACTTTTAATGAAGTGGCAAGGGCTTTTTTTTGTAAGGAGGCTGGCGGGTACAGTCAACTGTGAGGCTGAGACCCCAGATTAGAAAACTTACTGATATATAACATGCTCATCTTCTGAATAGATGGGTTGAAATGTCACCAAAGATTACTTTGTTGGTATTACCGGTATTACCAGAGACTTTGAATAATGATATTAATACTGCTTATGCCAGACTGGACCAAATTATAACATCTGAGCCTGTGAAGGCGGTTATTTCTTTATTCACAGAATAAACTACAGAAATTTGAGATTTGGTAGAGACATTTAACAGTACCTTAACATAGTACCAGGCTAGCAAAAGGGGTTAAGCATGTGGCAGTGACAGAGAATGACTATCCTATCAGGGAAAAGACATACAGATTACTAGAGTGGTTAAAAGCTGATGTGGATAACGAAATAGATAAAATGGAAGATCAGGGAATCGCTGAAGAATTGAGAAGAGCTTCACCATCAGAGATTGTGATTATAAATAAAATAGAAGGGGGTGTCTGAATTTGTCTTAATTTTAGGAAACATAACAAGTGAGTATATTTGACAGCTAACCTATGCCCAGGATTGATGATTTGGTGGACAGGTTGGGAGATGCCAAGTACATCAGTAGCCTTGATCTTGCCAAGGGTTACTGGCAAATTCCCTTAATCATTTGGCTTATATTATGCACACAAAGAATTTCAATGGTATATGGATTTAATTCTGGCTCCCCACAAGGGCAACTGCACTGCTTATTTAGATGATGCCATGGTGTGTTGTACTGACTAGGAAAGTCACCTGGCTGACAAGGAAGGTCACCTGACTTACCAAAGAGCAGACATCCAGTCCTTTAAAGAAGCTGGTCTGACAATCAATCCTTCCAAACACATACAATCAGGTCGTACCTGGAAACTAGCCCTGGCTCAGTGTGCCTTTCCCAGTTATCAGCTTTTAAATAAAATAAAATAAATACAAAATAAACATTTGGCATGTAAAAAAAATCAGATATTTGGGTTATGTTTTGGGAAATAACTGAGTGGGTAAAGCAATTTTAATATCTGTAGTGGTACTGGACAGCTCTCTGTCCTACTAAGAGCATGTAAATCTGGTTATGAAACTATTGCACCAAAGACTAGGTCCTCTTTTTAAAATAACTCAGTTTCTGGTTCCTGAGTCTTAAAAGCTTCTTGCAACCAGTCTGTTATTTTTGTGGCATGTTGGTGCTGGTCTGCCTCTAGGATCCTTATCTTTTCTAAAGGTCTGCCCTTACTGCTGTCTGGGCCGTGTGAATAACTGAGTTGGATGCACAAAATAAATGCAGGAAAAGCTTTGTTCTTGCAGGCTACATCTTCACATCATGAGGCATTGCCTCCTACTCACTACTGACTACCAGCCTAATGGGGTCTTCTACAGAGCCCCTGCTACACACAGTTACTTGTAACCTGAGACCACTTTGCTCTAACTGACCTTAGAGGGGTGGCAAGTAACTGTTAAGCCCTGGCCATCATTGTGAAAAGCACCAGTATCTTCAATTGGGCTATACTCCACATGAAACAATGGTGGCCATCTTTATGTGGGCAACCTATTGAAATTAATGACCCCTGATACAAATAAGCCTAATTTACAAAGATGAATTTCTTTACATAATAAAACAACAAGGATTTGAACTGAAACTGTTCATTTTTATTTATTTATTTAAAAGTTTTACCAGGAAAGACATACTGATCAGACTACCGCTCAATTCCAGATGCGTCCTGGGGGTAGAGGGAATGGGATAGTACATAAAAGTAAACATACAGAAGTTTTAGAACAGCAAAATTTACATAGGTTACATACAATATGTGCAAGGTTTAATAATTTCAGTGATAAATGATGTCGAAGTAGTATGTACAAGAGGCAAGAAACAGAGAGAGAACTGCATAATAGTAGACAGAATATGTAGAAAAGGTAGTGGCAATCAAAATTTGATAGTTAAGCATTTGAGTGGACAACGTAAATTGCATTTGGGTGGTTGGCCATAACATTGTGGACATTAGCAAGGACATCAAGGAAAGGTCTTTGCTCACAAACAATTGAACCTTTTCTGCAATACTGTTTTCTCTGCATTCTCCATCATGTGTGGCGTTTTGGTGTTGGTCTGCCACTAGAACCCTTACCTTCTCTTAAGGTCTACCAATCCCATCTCTTACTGCTGTCTGGACCATTCAAATAACTGAGTTCGATGCACAAACTAAATGCAGGAAAGGCATTATTCTTGCAGGCTACATCTGCACACCATGAGACATTGCCTCTGACTGATCACTGACTGCCGGCCTAACAGGGTCTTTTAGAGAGCCCCTGCTACACACAGTTACTTGTAACCTGACAGCATTTTGCTCTGAGTATCCTTAGAGGGGCGACAACTTACTGTTAGGTCCCATGCATAAGAGTACTCCACATTTTCAATGCTAGATTTTGGGTTGTTGGTTTATTTTTTTTAACAATGGAGACAGTGCTTTCCACGCCTAACAGTATACAGTACTTCATGATGGTTTGTAACAAGTCTTTCCAGAAAAATGGACGATTGCCAGCTTTCTCAGAGGATGGGTTATCTTTCATTAGAGAATAGATTTAACTATCCTTCTATTATGCTTTTACTGAAGATTGCATTTGGGGACATGCCTGAATCCACTTCTGAATGCCTTCATAGGTCATTAATACCCCTGGCACAAGAACCCTGAGCAAATCTGTGTTTAATATCCCCTTCTATGCAACATCTTGCATGCAGAGAGCACTAAAATGTAGGCCAGCTAGTGTTTATCATAAACTTCCTAGTGATGTTACTCAGAGTAATACATTAACTGGTTTTAAAGCAGCAGTGCAGTGAAACTGGGAAAAATATATGTGCACTTTTTTCACTATAAAAGATTCCAAGAATCTTCCAGTTTTATTTGGCGGTAATTTTTTTTAAGTTCCACCAACATGTAACTATTTTATAAATGTTTTCATTTAATTTTTCTCATGAAAAAAGTTGACTGTCACATTTGGCATAGAAATAGCATTGTAGACCTGGCAAGAGTCAGGATTGAGAAAAATTAAAAATAAATCATGGTGTGCAGCATATGAGGTAACTAGAAAAGTACATTTTGACAGGAATGCTAATATTTTTATTAACTGTAGCTGAAATTAACTTTTTTGGAAAAACATTTTTTTGTTGAACTGCTGTTTTAATATTAAAATCATGCAATTTTTTTAGAATCCACAATTTGTACATGTAGTGATTAATGTGTATTTTATATGTAGGGGATACATTATGGCCAGTGGTGGAATACACTATTTATGTGAATGAGTGGAGAGTGACCTCAGATATCTTCATGAGTGGCAGAGCATAGCGGAGCCACAAGTGATGGTAGCCAAGGTCACTCTCCACTCATTCACATGAATTGTGTATTCCACCACCAGCAATAACATAGCCAAGTTATACAATAGAACTGTGTTTTGTGCTGTTTTTTTTTGGTTTGCTGATCACAGAACTGTGTTATAAATGGAATTGGATTTATTCCACTGTGGTGATGTCATAATTGTGATATAAATGGATTTATTTCACTGCAGTGAGAATACGTGTTTTTATACAATGAGTTATTTGCTCACTTCAATTGTATAAATGTTAATTAATTTTTGTCATGTACTGTTTTTCATGTAACTGGTCACGTAAAAAGCTGCATATTTTGCTAATCTGTTTACCAGTATAAAAAATTAAAATGAAATGAAAATGTAGAGGTGAAGCCCTAGATAACCAAAATTCAAGCTGTGTTCTACAGTCTAGTTTGAAAGACAAAAAAGCCTAAGTTTTAAAAAGTCCAGATTTTGAAAAGCAGTTTCTATTACAGTACAGACTAGTGCATCAGAGGTAGGCATAGGTACCATCCTGAACCAGAATATACAGTAGATGGCAAGAACATCCCATATTGTATACCAGTAACAAACAGCATGACAGAGCAAAGAAACATTCCACAACTGAAAGGGAATGCTTAGCAGTCAAATGATCAATGGAGATTGAAATTTTACAATACTGTATCTGTTAGGTGGTGCATTTGTACTGATGACAGACCCCAACCTACTTTGTTGGATCAACTGAATGTGTGATCATTTTTTTATTCATTTAAAATGTGGTAATGGGGAAAGGCATGCTGACCTGAGGCTTGTTTCCAGGTGTGACCTGGGGAGTGGAAAGAGGATACAACAAAAGGAAAACAATAAATTAACAATATGACATCTAAAAATTAAAACAAAGCCAGCCCGGTGGCGCAGAGGGCTGAGGCGTTGGACGTCTCACCTCGCAGCATGCCAGCGACCCAGGTTCTGGAGCGAGCCCAGATCATTGGAGGTCGGCACGGGGGGGGGGGTGGTCGGAGTAGGATGGAGTGGCTGCAAGGCAGCTCTCCTCTCCAGAGAGGTGGGGTGACATCCCTCGCTCTCGGCTACCCCCTGGTGGGGGCCAGAGGGCTGTGCAAGTGAGGATGCCGGCGATAGGCCAATGGGGTGGGCGGAGGAAGGCCATTACCGGGGCTGTAAGGCACATGCATGCCTCTACACGCATGTGTCCTTCTCCTGGGGTCCTCGGGGAATAAGGGGGAGAAAACAGAAAAAGGCAGCCGGCATCAGGATGGCGACCGACTCTCCGCAGGCACTGCTCCTGGATCGGGTGTAAGGTAAGTCCCGGTAATTCCGGGGGACGGAGCTGGGGGCTGCACGGAGCAGGGGAGAAACAAAGTAGAGATAAAAATTAAAATGAAAACAAATTGAGTAACAAAACAAATGTTAAATTTACACATGCAGCAAGCTCATAATACGGGTTTTTTTTACATAAGATTGACTCAATAGTATAGGACCTTGGGGAAGAAGAAGAGGCAAGGCTAGGCTAGGTTTAGGGGCAGTGCAGTAACAGGTAGCACTGGGTGTGGGTCTGAGTAGGTGCTTAAGGACAGGAAACAGTAGAGTGAGATGAATGGAGAAGAGTTGATTCCAGAGGGAGGGGAGGTGATAGGAGAAAGCCAATTAATAAAAACCAGAGAAGCATAAAAAGTACTACTGTATATAAGTGCTAATTCATTTTCTTCTTCTTGTGGCCCCTCTGTCGGTCTGACAACCCTCCCACATCCCATGTTCCATTTCATGTACTTCCCTGTCTTGAGTCTCATGCCTTTTTTATTATTTTCCTCCCTTCTCTCTGCTGCATTGCAGTACATGGTGACCCACCCCCCATGAAATTCAACTTACAGGGTCTGTAATCACACACTTGCGAGTTGTTAAAATGAATATGAGCTGCTCATATGGCTGTGAAAAGTGGGCATTTTTATGTTTGCTTGCACGCACGTGCAAGAAACATAGTGCGATGATCCAAAATGCAGTGCCGTACAGTTGAAAGGGAGAGCACCGTTTGAGTGAGCAGCATTCTTACCCACACTGCGTGCATGTGCCGCACACATGTGTGTGCTCAGCGCGCCCCCCACGCATCGGACAGACTGGACGGGGTGCCCAATCCTCACGGCTTCATGGCCCCCCAAAATCAAGTTTCCAGTTGCCACGCTGGAAGCCCACCCCAGCGTGGCAAAAATTGTTATTGACAATGGGGTGCCCAAATACGTCGGTACCAGGCCTCCCCAAAACAGCCTTCCAGCTGCCACGCTGGGAGCCCACCCCAGCATGGCAAAAATTGCTGTTGCTGACGGGGGCGCTCAATCCCCTGTTGGCTCTAGGCCTCCCCAAAACAGCTTTCCAGCCACCACGCTGGGAGCCCACCCCAGTGTGGCAAACATCCTGCGTCGTCTTTGAAAAACCTGTAAACGGTCCTCCTCGTAGTCTCCCTGCCCCCACCCGCACTCCACCCACTGCGCACCCTGCCTCCCCACACCCCTCACCCCATACTTATATCCAGAGTCCAGCACAGTGATTTTCGGTGGACCGGGAACACGTCTGCACTCTTCAAAGCCGACCGTGAACTGAGGAAATGCCGGTAAGCTGTATAATGTAATAAATAGTTTTTTTTTTCAACTTTGATGCATATCTCAGGTATTTTTTTGAATTTTAGCACCAATTCTTGAACTGTCATGGCATTAATCGGGCCCGATGGGTGATTTCGAGGTCACTGCGCAAAATCACCTTTTGGGACTGATTAAGGAAATGACAGTGCCAGTGTTCATAAGGTGTGCTCTCAAAAAGTCTATGTGGAAAATTTGGTGAAAAAATTCTCCAAAATGACTGTTTTAGGAGCGCACGTTATGCAGTTCCTATGCACGCTAGCAAGTTTGCAAATTTGTAATATTTGCATGCCAGATTTTCAACATTGCCATTTTACCACACTTCCTTATGAGCAGTACAGCTGACATTTTCACATCTTGCCCAAAATGTGTTTCTGCACACGTAGCGCACAATGGTGCAGTCGGTGTGTACAAGCAATGTTTGGGGCAGATTAAGAAAATCACAGTGACACTGGTCATGAGCAGAGGTCTTAAAATGGCTATGTTGAAAATTTGGCGACAAAAGTACATAAAATGACTGTGTTACGAGTGAGCATTGTGCAGTTTCCACGTACCCTCGTAAGTTCATGAATTTGTAATATTTTCAGTCCAGATTTTCACCAGTGGCATTTTTCCACACTTCCTTATGAACAGTACAGCTGTCACGTTTCACAACATGGCTGAAATGTGTTTTCACACTTTCAGCACAGAAATGCATGGTCGCTGTGGGAAATCATTGTTCGGGACAGATAAAGAAAATTACAGTGACACTGTTCATGACCAGAGGTCCCCAAAATGCCTGTGTTGACAATCTGCTGTAAGAAATCCCCAAACTAATTATATTACAGGTGCAAGTTGCACAGTTTCTATGCACGCTCGTGACTTCACCAGTTTTTTTTTTATATTTTCACTGCAGATTTTCAACATTGCCATTTTTTACACCTCCCCATGAACAGTACAGCTGTCATTTTTTACATCCTGTTTGAATGTGTTTTTGCACCTGTGGTGACAAATGCCATAGTCACTGTGCAAAAGCAGCTTTCAGCTAACAAACTGATATTGCCACTGTTCATGAGGTGGGGGTCACAAAAAAAAAATGTTCAAAATTTGGAGTGAAAATACCAACGAATGCCTGAGGTGTTAGGGTTTCCAACCATAATGCCCCACCCTGTAGAGAATGACAGGCATCAGGGCTGTTACTTGGGACTGTCGCCTGCAATGCTCATACCATTCCACCCACACCCACACCCTGCAGCCACTGAGAGGCATTGAGGTGTGCCTTGGACTCTTCGGCCCCAAAGTTCACCCCATTCTCCTATACTGCACCCATCTTACCGTATTTCCTGATGGACTGGGGTGAACATAAGGGCCAAAGACCCCAAGGCACACCTTGACACTTGTCAGTGTCTGCAGGGTAGGGTGTGGTGAAATGGCATGGCCGTTATGCCTGACAACCCAAACGCACACCCCAATGCCTGTCATTCTCTGCAGGGTGGTGATGGGGTTGACTTCAGTTCAATACTTCACTGCCATTCCTATTATGCAGCTCTGTAACTCCTACACTACCAATGCCAATGCCAGCAAGCAAACATTCAGCATTGACAAATGCTTGTTTTTCCCTACAATGAGTTTGTTAACAGAATAAATTAACTCTAAAGGAAGGAAGGGGTTGATGTTTACAGGCCTGAGTAAGAGCTGCCTTTCTTACTTGTTTGTTTATGTCAAGAAGCTCAGGAAGGACATATAACTGAGTGTGATGAGGGTAGTGTATGCTGAACAAAAGGACACAAGAAGGTCTGATCAGAAAAACAATAAATAGCCATATGAAGGCTACAGAAAAGGGAGTTTCCTGACATTCTTTAAATTCTCTGAGTAGAAGGGGCAGTCTGATTAAGAAACTGAGAACAAGAAAGACATAACCTATTGAAACAGGCTAACTGGAGCCTATCCACTGGCCCAGTGGTAGTGCTGCCACTCACTATGCTGGTGACCTGCATTCAGGAATGAGCTTAGGCCATTGCGGGCCAGTGGGGAGAGGAAAGATTGAGTGTCCCAAGGACTGCTTCCTTTCTCCGGTATGGGTATGCTGGTTCCACTATATGAGTGCCACCTCATGGAGATCAGCTGGGCGCTCCAAAGGGAGCACCAGAAAGAGGGTAGCTACCAGACACATGCATGCCTGCATCACTGCATGCTGGCACCCTGCTGAGAAAATTGTTTGGTGAAGGAAAATTTCAGTTGGTTCTCACCAGCAACCCCCATAGGCTGTCTCATGATCAACACAGCTGGCCACCCATCTATATAGGATCTGGGTAAGGGATGAATAACCTGTAAAACTGTGAGCAGGTTGGTGATGGGGCTGAGGGTGCTGTCAAGCACAACTGGAGTGAGAAAAGCTAACCTGAAGCTGCTAGGTTTTGCTTCCTACTGTTGAGAAAGGGGTTTACAATTCTGATACAAGAAAGAACTTATAGATCAGTTCTGGAGTGCAAAATACTTTACTGAACTAAATTATTTATAGGTGATGTAAAACAGCTTCCAAATCCATTTTCTCCTTTCTCATGCCAGCTGACAGTTTATAGTTTTATTATTTGTATTGTGTTGTAGGCCATGTTGATTGTTGTGCTATAAATAAAACAATGCTATTTGTGCCTTACAAAACTATGATTTGGCTATTATTTTTAATAATTGGTTAGTGCACCAGCGGTCACAGAGTTTGCTGCACCACAAAATTGCATGAACAAACACACCTCTGGTCAGTACTCTATATGTTGTCTAAGCTTCATGCATTTTAACAAGAGTCCTGCTCTGTTCATATCAGTACAAAGTAGATTTTGTGATGCTTGTTGAAGAAAAACTTGACTTAGGACTGAACAAAACATGATAGACATGCACATCTGCCCTGGCATCCTATTTGCTGCTGTTCATGCTTCTGCTCTTTATGTTCCAGTGGGGGAGAGGAGACTTCAGCTAGGTCAGGAGACTCATATGTGTATGCTGGATGCTGGTGTGAGGAATCATCATTATACTGTACCTCACAGTCTTATTGACTGGTTTACCCCTTTTGAAATAATTTCCAAGTCTGCTGTTAGGTATCTGCTCATTCCACCGGCAGTATTACCCTAAACTCTTTAACCCCTTCACACAATTCAATATGCTTTGTTGCAGCGTCCACTCATAATGACTACACAGAAGGAGACCATTGCCTTTGGCCATCCATTCGGACCTAAGCAAGAAAGGCGTACACCCTGATCAATGCTTAAAGGATCCAGCACCTCTTACATGTGGCAGGACGTTGTGTGGCATAACAGGGAGCTATCTACTGGCACACATGCACTAGAATATACTCTGTGATATGCCTGTCCCTTTAAAGGTTGGCCATATTTCCAGTCATGAGGGGAGCAGGGTCATTGTTGGTTATGACCACACTTCAAAATGTGCAGCAGCCCAGAAAGTAGTGTTATTCATCATGTTCTTCCAGTGCCACAACAAGGGCCATGGCATTGCCATGGAGATAAGGGGATTAAATAAAAATATGGCACTGGTAAGCAGGTCTGTCAGCCCTGTTGATGTTTATTGACCACATGGTCACCATATGTACCATGAAAGTAAGGGCAAGCAGTGCCCATATATTGATATGTAATAACAGAAATAAATAATATGCTGTATGTATTCTTATATTGCAAAACTGTTTCTCAGTTGTCATTTGGGGGTAAGAGGAAATGGGAGGGATGTGGATTTTTACCTGTGACATGCAATCCGTTACAGGCTATATCACAGAGTGGCATAGAAGACCTCATTCAAGATTACATAGAAGTGGTAATGTGATTGGTGTATTACCTATCTGTGTGTGTCCCAATCATGACAAACACCTGGTGATCTGACATTATTGTGGCTAGTGGGGGCTGTGTGTTTGTTGGTGACTGTACTTTGTAATTTGTGGTAGTAACTTAAATATTAAGGGGATGTGCCTTGACTACTGCAACCTACAGGGTGGCATAATGTCTGAACCTGAGAGCCACAGATACTGACGCCTATCTCATGATGCAGATTGGTGATCACACGCCTAGACTGTGCATATGCCTTGCCACACCCTCAGAAGATACACCACATCTTGGCTGTGTGGATGTGCGATGAAGCCACTTTCATGTGCTCCATACTGTGTGTGTGTGCATTTGTGTGTGTGTGTGTGTGTGTGTTGTGGATGTGTGCCCATTTGAGTTCTACAGCTTTTCCATGGAAGTGTCTCTGCACTGCATGGTTCTTACATTTCACCCAGCATCTGAGGATTTGGGACACATCTAACTGTCTGTTTCACACACACACATAAAATGCATACACATTGGCCTTCAAAATTCAGAGTAAATGACCGGATTGTGTAGCACATTTTTATTTTAAGCAGTAATATTATTTTAAACAATATTATGTTTATCAATAGCGGGCCCCATCTGTTTAGTGCTGAGGAAAGTTTCTAAGTTTGAATAGTCTGTGTGTCCCAAATAGGCCTACCATTATGAGGAACATAAGTAAATCTTTGGGGAGCAAGGGTACATTTAAATGTAAGATTCATAATGCTATGCAAAATTCACAGTAGTTGAGAGCTATGGTTTCACATCTGACTGTCCCAAACTTGTAAAATTTCTGTTTATGTCACCATAGTGTATTGTCATGGAAAGCACTTACAAGTGCACCATGAAATCCCCACACCAGGCACTTGGGTTAAATTCCCATTCTGACACTGTAGTGCAGCATGAGGGGGTGCTGCACTCCTGAGGTGCCGTCTCTCGGATCAGACACTAAACCGAGGTCCCATCTGCCTGTTCTTATGGTAGTTCAAGTGGATGTTAAAGATTCTGTGTCTCTTCTCGAAAAGAACAGGGCATTTTTTTTATTTTATAAAACAAAAATAAATGACATAAAAGAAAAATACAAGTAAAAGTAAACATGGGGTATAGAAAAAAGAAGGAAAGGGAATAACAACAAAGCAAGGCATTCATAATTTCTAACAACATTGAAAATAAAATATACAAAAGACTCTCTCAAATATATACAAAAATCTCTCTCTCTCTCAGATATTCAACATCAAAATTCAACATCGGAAGAAGGGGAGCCCTGCCAAAGGAAGCTAGCTTGGTCTTGGAGAAGCTGAGCCATTGTCCCTGAACTGAAGGAGACAGAAAGTGTTGTACTCCAATGCCATCACCCTCCAACATAGTGAAAGTGGCCATTGAGTGGCCAGGGGCCAATGCACAGCTTATTGAAATCAACCAGAAAAAGCTCCTGGCAGTAATCATCAGGGAGGTATGTGATGGCTGGTCCCTACCAAATCCAGAATATTATGCCCTTCGATATGCTGATGGACCTCAGTTTTACATCACAGAATAGACTCATGGTGACATTAAGAAATGACATGATCCTCAAACTGGTCATCTCCCTGTCGAGAGCAGCGCGACAGCTGCTGGAATGGATCCAGGCATCCAGTATGGATGTTCGAGTGGAAGCCATGAAGGAACTGGCCATGCTCTCTGCAGATGTCACATTCACCACTGAGTTTACAAACATGGAAGGCATCGGCATCCTGATCTGCCTGGTGGAGAGTGGCAACAACAATGGCGAGATGTTAGACTTTACTCTCGCTGCCTTTCTGGAGCTTTTGAATCATGGGATAGTCTCCTGGAATGTGATCTCCCTCTCCTTTATTAAGCAGATTACATCTTATGTTAGCCAGTCAGTGATAGATGTCTCCATCCTGCAGCGTGATCTTTCACTATCTTGGAGAATATGGTGTTGAATAGTCAGGCCTCTGTACCAGAAGGTGTACACCAAGATCACTGTGGGCCAGCTGATCTCCCACTTCCAAATTTGAGTGTAACCGTTAACTTCTCAGTAATACAGTGGCAAAACCATCCATCCTTAATTGCCTTAAAGAGCATGTTTTTACTTGCACAGTTTGCTCCCCCCCAACCATATAATGAAGCTTACCTGGCCTGGAGTGGATTGCAATATAAAATTTGATTTATTTGTGCCATTATACATGGAAGTAAAGAATCATATTTCCCTTCATGGAGCCCACAGACAAAGCACTTGCTCTTCCTTATTGTGAGACATGCCTCTGCGCTGGCACATTTTGTGATGTCAGTAAATGTAGTGCATAATCCATAGAGTAGTACAGGGACATTTTTGAATGGTCTTTTATTATACTTTAGAGTTCCAATAATAACAAATGAGGGCCACCTCTCAGCTAACAAGGTCCTTGTCATGCACTGTTACTTGCCAACTGCACCCCTACCCAACCCAACCCTTAGACCATCTGATCATGGTACTTCTTCCCCCAAAGGTCCCCTCTTACTCATGCACATGATGCCAGCACCTTACCCACCACACGTTTCCTCATGCATGTGCCTCTCCTCTGTTCCAATGTGCCGTAAAAGCACACAGACTTAACCTCTGACAATGCCCAGATGGGCTGCTACCTTTGTATAGCTCCTAGAGCTTATGTTATGCTTTGTATTATTTGACCTGTTGAATGTTAACTTTTGTTCACCCTGTATTACCGAAATGGTACTTATGTTACGCATTCTGTTTTATTATGTCACTGAATCAATATTGTCCAGCCTTTGTTAATCAGTTTTTAATACTGTCTTTGACATGATGTAAACAAATTGTTATTCTGACAAGGAACCTTTGTAAATGAGCATTTCTGCTCAAAGGTGGATTTCCAATCTTTGAAATAAAAATTTAATAAATAAATGTATTAAATAAATAAATAAAACTAATAGGAACTCTCCAAAAATATTTAGTAATCACAGCTTAAAACTGTTATAACTGTACAAACTACTCCATCCCCTTCAGGTAGTTTAACAATCCCCCCAAAATGTGCCCATAAATTAAAAAGAGTTCTCTTCACTACCCTTTGACTGTCTTTCCTATAAAACTTTTTTAGTGCTGTGTCCACCACAGATACGATAGACATATATGACATCCTGCTTTGCTGTAGCACTAGTTAAGATCTAGCCTGCCACAGATAAAAGTTTAGGCAGGCCATAAAAACTCGGAGTGCTATTATTATACTTCTGTAATGTAGGGGGAAAGTTCCCTAGAAACAGGCACTCATAGGAGAGTCTTTTCAACTATGGAAGGTTCCAGTGTCATGCAGCACAGTTCCAGAAGCCTTGACTAAATCTACAGTTTAAATAAAAATGTTCCATAGTTTCCATTTCAGCCATACATTCTGGAAATGGACAAAAGCATTCAGAAATGGATTTGTGCTTCTGGTTACCCCTAACATTTATTTTACCATAAGCACAAAGCCACACCACATCCCACATTCTCTCAGGGATTCTAGGGTCCAATAACTGTTCAATAACCAACTGTATTCTGTTCTGAGGACAATTTTTAAACCAGGTCTCTGTATGCAAATCTTCACTACTATTGTTGAATAAAGTTGTTTCCTATTTAGACTTAGCACCTGTGATTTCCCCAGATTTCAAGTAGCCAATTTTTGAATGGAAGGTTTTACAAAAAGGTGGGACCTTAATCTTATTTGAAAGTTTTGAAGGTACTTCATCCCAACAGAAAAAATATTGTCCTAAAAAGTTTTTCAACCAGCCATTTTGTTGTGTAACAGTATCCTGCAATGCCACTACAGGAGTATAGGACCAAACTAATGTATGAACAAATACAATAGAGTGAGACATGTCTACTCCTCTCTTATTTTCTGGTAAGTACAAAAAGTGTCTTTTTATCAGGTTAAGGTGACCGCTCCAAAACATTTGAAAAAATATGCTGTACACAGTGGTTTCTAATTGGACAGGTAGGGGAAATGTATAACTCAAATAGAGCAAAATTGGCAGTATAAATTGCTTGAGTATTCAAATTCTTTTATAGTTTGAAAAAGGACCATTCTTTCATTTTTGTACCTTTTGTATGCAAATTGCATTTTTTTCTGACCAATTTAGGAAAGCTAAGTCCCTTCTCCAAAATTTAATACCTAAGATTTTAATGGGATCTGTGACTATGGAAATGCCTCCCACCATAGCTCCCTCTTTACAACCTTCATGTAGTGGGATACCAACACTTTTCCTAAGATTCAAGGATGCACCTGGAGGTTGGAAAATTCTGTAAAAATCCATTCTAAGGCAGATCCACTGTTTGCATTTTGAAAGAAAATGCAGATGCCATCCAGTTAAGCTAGTATTTTCAAAGTAGGAACACCATTGGGCCAAGGCAGTCCTTGTACGTCTGGAGATTCAATTATTTTTCTAATAAGGAGGTCTAGGAAACAAACATAAAGAGGTTGACTGAGTGGACAACCTTGTCTCACTCTTATCGTAACATTAATTTCTGAACTCAGAATCCCTTTGTTGTCGGTGACTATATATGAAAATTTATACAAAATAGCTATCCATTTCACAAAATCTGGAAGAATACCATATCTTAATAAGGTATTTAACATAAATTTATGACGCTCAATGTCAAAGGCCCAGGACTAGTACAAGGATAACACAAATCCTGCATTAGGTTGTTCCTGGTAATACACCAACACATCCCTTATAATACCCAGATGATATGAATATTCCTATCGGAGATGGAACACATTTGGGCAAGGTGGATAACTGATGGAGCCACCATTAATAATCTAGCATTCAAATTTCTTGTCAAAAGTTCATAATCTGTTTTTAAGAGACAAATCGTTCTCCAATTGTTTATGTTAGATTTATCTCCTGATTTATATTGGAACTTTAGAAGACCATTTGTGAAAGAAGATGGTAAATGATCTTGTGGCAGCAAGATATTGTAGATATCCACCAACCAGGGAGCCAAATCTGCTGAAAATGTGTTATAGAAGTCATGGGGAAACTCACCCCTTCCTGGAGAGGCACCAGACTTCAACTGCCCAACTCCTGCTGAAACCTCCACAGCAGAAATAGATTCTATAAGTTGTTTACAACAAATGTCAGGTATTTTAGGTATCTGGACAGAAAACCAAGTATCATGAATTACTACTGCTTCCTGAAAAACACCAAAATGGGTCTGAGTATAAGAATCTATCAATTTCAAAAGTTCAGTGGGGTCAGATATCAATTTCCCTGAACTATTTCTCAAAGACAAAGTTTGTGAGGTCTCCACTTTCTTTTTACATAACAAGTAAGGATCACCACAACGGCCATTTTGTGTCCCATACTTTAATTCTGCCTCTGATGAGGCTGCCCTGTCATATTGGTACTGCTTGATCTGGTCCTTGGTGCCCTGAATTTGTGAATTTACTTCTGCGTGATCTGAATTAGCTAAAGTTATAAGAAGTCGAAACTTAGATCTTCAGGACAATTCTTCATGTAGTCTAAATTCCTCTTAATTTTCCCATGCAAAGTAAAAAAAGATTTAATTTCATTTTTTGTGTCTTCCCACCAATCAAAAAGTAAATCGTAGAGACATCAGACTCCCTAGTCAACAGGATGGTTTTAATACCATCCTGAGGAGCAGGATCCTTTAGAGATGCTATATTTAACCTCCATCTCTTTAAATGATGGGAAGATCAATTCTGAAATGTTAATTTAATATATAATAATGCATGGTCCAAAAATGTTATCCGTAGAGTTTTAGCCGCAATTACTACTAATTCAGGAGAAAGAAAAAGATAATCAATTCTAGTTTGTAAGTTTCCTCGAAATTATGTAGCTCCACCCCTTTTGTGAATTCTCTGAAAACCATCAGTTATCCCTGCCGTGTCTATTATATTTTTCAGTGCAATAGCATCACAACATACCTTCCTCCCACTATTGAGTTGTATTGAAAAATCTAAAAAACAGTTAAAATCACCTCCAAATATAATGTTATGGGAAGTAACCAAATATGGTTTAATCAGATTAAATATAGAAATACAGTCAGTTTTAATTTGAGGACCATAAACCTTTATTCATCAAAATTTCTGAGTTCCATATGCTAAATCAATTAACAAAGCCCTTCCAAGTACAAGATCTACTAGTCTCAGTACCTGAAATTGTGACCCTGTCAAAAGAATTCCCATACCGTCTGCCTTATCTTGGCCAAAAGATGAAAAAGAAGGCCTCCATCACCAATCCTTTTTTATAGCACATAGCTCAGACATAGAAGCTGTTCAGGTTTCTTGGAGAAATATAATATTGAAATTACCCTGTTGTAACAGTGTATACGATGCTGTCCTTTTTCATTCATTTTTTAAACTACATACATTTAAGGAGACAATTTTAACCTGCTCTATAGAACAATGAAATCAGAAATTCCAGTAAGTGCATAAACTCCTAAATCAAGTAACTCCTTTCCCTCCACCCTTCCCCTTAATAAATCCTGTAACTCTTTTCCTCTTCTTTTTCTTTTGATCTGGGGACTTCCCTTTTTCTTGGGGAGCAGATTTTACAGAGGCCTCAGATTCAATGTCATCCCAATCAGAGTCTCCCAAACCTTTTAGATGATTGCAAAACCTCATATTTTTTTGATAATGCCACAGGAGAGTCTTGTCCAGATTTGTTTTGAGGCTCTTGTACTCCTTCTAAGAGGCAAGGGTTTTGCTGCTGGGGGGAGTATGCTTGTATCCATTTTATGAGGTACAGAAGGGTCCTCTTCTGCTTCTGGAGCCACATCCACTTTAATTACAGTGGAGGGGGTTATAGCAGAAGAAGCAGATGTCTCAGGGAGTAATATCTCCAGCTCAGGAGTTAACAAGTACTGGCTTTTCAGGAGGGAGGAGGAGGAGGGGGTGCTGGTGCAATACTATTAGATGCTCTAGGGCAGGTACTGGTTTATTTACTGGTGCAGGGCTAGGTGTTGGACCAGAATCTTGTGGTCTAATGACTGTGCTGGCTTTCTGCACGCTGTGCCCCAGTTCTGTTTGGTTAAATGTACTGAGCTTATTGGCAGAAGCCCAAGGGCAATCTCTGAACACGTGTCCTTTTGATTCGCATAAGTTGTAAATGTTCCAATCTTGACAGGCCAGACTAATGTGCCCAAATCTTCCCCCAGTCCACAATGTAACTCATAACAGGCACTTGATAAGAGTAACCTGTCTCCACATTTACAGCAGGCCTTTAGTTGGCCTGCATAAAAACAGACCCCCTCTCTCTTCCCAAGAAAAAGCTATTCGGCATATGACAAATACCATTAGGCCCCATCCACAGCCAGATTTTAAATCTCCAGCCCCCAGTCCAGTAACATTCTCAGTGTAAAATGGCTTTTGGTGATTCTAATATATCACATTTTCAACTCAGCCAATAGTGAATGTCTCCCACATTCACATTTTCATTTCAAAACATCACAGTCACTGTCTTAATTAATGATTTTGTGATGGGAATGGCTAGGAAAGGTGGCCACAGAGGGATATTTTTAAGTTTATCATATAAAGACCAAAAATGTTCCAAGCCAGCTGGTGTTGAGGAGCTCACATTGAGATTTTCATCCCCCGAAATATGTATTAGGGCAAAAACCTCTAACGGTATAAAGTTTAGGGAATCCTTTAAGAGCACATTTCCCACATAGAGTCTGTCTGGTTTGTCAGTTAAACCCCCAACATAACGTAACCTTACTGTGTTTTTTTCTTGGCAGCATTTCAGGTCTATTTTTAAATAAATCTGCAAATTTAGGCCCATGGGTGGGGGTTCTGCTGTTCAGATTCCACTGAAAGGGAATAGTTAGCTGTGGTAGGACTTGAAGGAGCTGAGTTACCAGGTACTGCTGCCCCATTACTAAACTCAACAGTAGTAATATTGTTATTTAAAGAAAGCTCTTCGTTCTGTCCATTGACAGTCTGCTCCCCTGGTAATTCAACCACAATACTTACAGGAGCCAATGAACTTTGTATAGCATGTATCTCTGCAGATCTATCAACAGCAGTAATCTCTGGCTGTTGCACAGGTGAAGCAGTCCCCAAGTAAGTGAAAATGTGTTCTTTTGGCATCCATGAAGTAGCTGGCGTGTTTGGAACAGGTGACGATGTCCGGTCAGGAACCCAGGCTCCTGCTTAGTTCTGAATCCAGCACGCTGCCAGTTTTCCCCATCTACCGCGGCACTCGGAACTTGAAATGCCACTTTGATCCTCACTGCCACAGTTGGCAACTGCAAGTGAAATTTACCAGAATCAATTTCAGTAGCAGCACTGGTACACAGAAGCTCCGTTTCCTCAGGCAGTTTTGGAACAGCAGCAATCTCTGGGGCAGTTCAGTGAAAATGGTTGACTTCTTCTTCCTTCGTTGAACCTTCTGAGCCCATTGAAACAGAATCCAGGTGAGCACAAACTGGCAATTGCTTATTTTTTTCTGAGCTACGGGCTTACATCGGATCAGCTTCTGTTTCGGTTAATGCTGTAGAAATAATCAAAAGAGGTGCACTCTCCATTGGCAAAGCCACAGATACTGAGGTAGACAGCAGTCCCTTAGCCTACTCACAACCATCCTCCTCCTCCTCCTCCTCCTCCTCCTTCACAGGGGCATCTGCCATCTTGAACTAAGGGCCACCAGCACCCCTGCCAAGAGTAGGGGAATTTTTTATTAAAAACCAAAACATGTAATTAATCGCAAACACGGTTACAACATTTTACAAACATCCCTATGTCACTTTTCAACCAATACCAGTAATATTTTTCCACATTTTCCTTGCTCTTTCTTCTCCATAAATCCTACACATTCTTCTTGATAGATTTTGTCAATTTCAAACTGTACTTTAAACAAAAGATCCTGCAAAGACTCTTCTTTTCCCTGCAGTATTCTCTGACATCTATTTTGCCATAACACCCATTTCAAAACTGCTAGGATAACATATACCATACTTTTGTTAAAATTACTCCATTCCTCAGATAATTGCCCATATACTAATACATCATAAGTCATATGCCTGAAACATTTCATCCCCCAGAACTTTGCCAACATTCTTCAGAAGGGCTTGATATAGGAACATTTAAAAAAACATGTGCAACATAGTTTCTTCTTGCATCCCATAACTTATTTCTCCACATAACCTCTCTTCCAATTTTTTATGTTTATGATTGCTTCTCACATTCAATTTGTCATGACTACACAACCAGACTGCCTCTTTCATTTTCTTGTGAATTCTTTTATCTAAGGTTGCTGCCAGCAATTCTTTTATTACTATAACTTCTTTAACTTTAAAAACTGTTTCCTCATAGACATTTATTTCCATTATTTCTTTATATATCTTTCCATATATTCTGGTCATATTTACCCACCCTTTATGTTTCCTTTTTTCCCCTATATTTTTAACCATAGAGTCACCCCGCTTATATGAGATGTCTGTTAACCAACTACTTTCGGGTTTCCATACCTAAAACTAACCTATGTTACTATATGACTATCAGCCTTTCTACAGAACCTCTCTGCAACGTTATGGCTGTGCTAAAGTATTGAAGCTACTGTTATCCTTGACTAATAGCCACTTACAGAACAATAATGTAAACCATTGCCTTCTATGTAATGTAATGTACTGTACTCTGTAACAAATGTTGTCCCTGTACCTTCTATGTATGACGTAGAACCTTTGTAAATGAGTCCTTGACACTAAGGTCTTTCTGAATATCTCAATAAATAAATAAAATATGAAAACTTAAACCATCCTTTAGTTTCCCCTTTTAT
The DNA here is from genome assembly GCA_016271365.2 of Neoceratodus forsteri. Taxonomy (NCBI): domain Eukaryota; kingdom Metazoa; phylum Chordata; order Ceratodontiformes; family Ceratodontidae; genus Neoceratodus; species Neoceratodus forsteri. The sequence continues at coordinate 931,071,847 of CM057453.1, forward strand.
CAAGGGTACTCTGTTGAAAGTAATAAACATATTCACTCAAAATACAATTGGCGGTATCATATTTAACCCACCATCCTTTATATCCCTACATGTTATTCCTCTCTTTATTGGATTTAGTTTGCTTCCCCATAACATCTGAAAAACAAAAAGAGATAATATACTAGTCTGCATTTGCAGTGGTACAGGATATACATATGCTAAGTAAAAAAATGGGCAAAAGGAATGTCTTTAATAAATATGTTCTTTTTCCCTTTGTCATATTCCATTGTTTACATTTCTTGACTTTCCTTTCTGCAATATCATATTTTTCTTCCCAATTCCTTTGGATAATGTTTTGGTCACCATACAATATCCCCAAGATCCTTATTTCTCCTTGTACCACTTCCAATTCTCCAGGCTTACCTATTTTAACATCCCCTAATGCATATATTTTAATTTTCCTTTTGTTTATCTTAATCCCTGTGTAATGACTATTGCTTTCCACCAAATCCAGCATCATATCCCCTGCTTCCTGATCTTTAACTAGTATTACACAATCATCTGAGTATGCACTAGTTTGGCCAGTCTTTCTCCTTGTCACATTATATTCTGAATGTCCTTTTCCTCTTCTATTTTCCTTAAAAGGGGGATCCAAAGATAACACATATAACAAGGGGCTTAATGGGCAGCCTTGTCTTACCCCATTTTTAATGAACATATGTATTCTCAAGTGCCCATTTATCATTGGGCAAATTTGTGCTGCCTTATACAGAGTTTTAATCAGGTTAATCATTTAATCCTGGTATTTCATATTCTTTTAATGTATCCCATATATATGTATGTTGTATAATGCCAAAAGCCATCTCTTGGTTAAGAACATACAAACATCCCTCTATTTCTTTTTCTTGCCCTTTATTGATAATTTCTCTTATATAAGTTAAGTTTTGCTGTATTCTCCTCCCTGATATTGCACATGTTTGTGTCTGTAGAACTGACTGTTTTGCAAAAAATCTTAAACGATTATTTATTATTTTGGCCAGTATTTTATAATCGGTTGTTAATAAACTTGTAGGTCTCCAGTTTTGAATTTGTGTTCTCTCCCCTTTTTAAAAAGAAATATCGTTACACATTGTTTCATGCTTTCTGAAAGTTCACCACTTTGAAAAATGTCATTATAGATTTGGACTAACATAGGAGTCTATTCCCAGTGCTGCATTATTTGATAATGTTTTAATTACTTCTCTTATTTCTTCCTCCTTAATTTCTTTATTAATTAACTCTGTGTCCTCTTTTTTTAATTTAGGTATATTAATAGTATCAAAAAAGTTGTTCTTTTCCTTACACATTTCTTTTTGGTATTTTCCTTTCAGGAATTCTTGCACTATGCATTTGATATTTCCTATATCTGTATACACTTTACCTTATTTATCTTTTAATTCATACATTACTGTCTCTTTAATTCTATCCTTATTACTATCAAAAGGATTTGTCTGGTGTTTTGTCTCCTGCATCCTGCTTTTCTGTTCCATTATAAGAGATTTAATTTTACTATATTGGTATTTTCCCATTTCTTGCTTACTATCTGTTATTTGTTGTTCTTCATTTACTTTATATTTTGTCTTGTAAGTAATTTATATAACTTGGCTCTTAACCTCAAATACTTTCCATATTTTTTAGCTTCTGCCCTTTTTCCTTCCTTTATCAGTAATTGTTTAATGTCAATTTGTGTGTCCTCCCATCATTCTGTTTTTTTATCATACGTTTCTTTTACAGTAACCCTTGCTTCTAATAAATCTTTTATATTTTTCTTACATATTTCCTCTTCTAGCTTTGCTACATTCATCCTCCAAAAACCTTTCCCAAATACCATTTTTTCCCTAGGTTTATATTTATTTCCATAGCCATATGGTCTGTTGTTTCAATTGGGAAACTTTTAACTTGTTCCAAAATGTTTTCCTTTGCAACCATCCAAAAATCTATTCTCCTGGATCATTTGCATTTAAAATATGTATGTTCACTTTTTTCCCCTTTTATTTTATACGCATCTTCCAACCCTGCATTTACCATGATTTTCTTCAAAAAGTTAGTATCACAATATACTTTCTCTGTTACTCTCCCCAATCAGCTTTTGTTAATCCACAATTAAAATCCCCTCCCAATCATACCAACTTAGAAGTATGCAAATATGGTTCAGTTTCCCCCTTAACTTATTTCTTTCTGTTTTGATCTGTGAATTATAAATTACTATTATCCGTATTGTGATTCTTTTCAATATGCAATCAACTATGAAGGCCCTTCCTGGACAGGTTCTATTATCTTAAGGACTTTAACATCTTTAGACATGAATGCTACCCCCACTCCTGAACATCTCTCTTCCCCAATAGACCATAGGGAGGGCTCCCATATCTAGTCTTTTTGTGCCTGTTGCAGCTCCTCTATAGTGTGCAGCCTAGTGTCTTGTAATATCACTATATCGTCCTTTAAATCACTTAATATTTTAAAAGTAATTAACCTTTTCTTTCTATTTTTAATGCTATTAACATTATTAGTTAAGCATTTTAAATTCTCCATTTTGAGAGTTCAGAGAGTAAATTAATTCATCTTATGTCCCTTGATTTTTTCCTTTTTTGATGCCTGAGTATCTGACGTCCTTTCATCTGTTGCCTCTTCCCTGTGAGATGAAGCAATGCTAGAATTCTGATTCCTCACCCATTGTTGTCCATTCCTTATCTTGTAAAAAAGTATTCCTGTTTGTGAGTTCCACCCCTTCTCTGTCCTTTTCCACCAACAATTTCTGTTTCATTTGGCTCAGATCCCTGTTTCTGGATCTAGTCATCATGGTAAATTTATTTTTGCATTTGTCCTGTTGCAGTTTTCTCTACCTCTGTGTGCACATTACCTCCTTCTTGACTCAGCTTTCCTTCTTTCTCCTTTCCTGTAGCATTCTGGACCTTTTTTCCTACTTCTTCCTCCCTTTTTTTCTGTTGTTTTGTGTCATCCTCCTGCAATGCTTCTAGCACAACTTTATTTTGTTTCCCCTTTTCTTTCTGTGCCATTTCCAGGTAAACATCTTACTTTGTTCTTTCCCCTGTGTCTGGGCTATTGTGCGATGCCCATGGACACTTTGAGAATATATGACCTTCTTCCTCACACAGGCTACATTTTAGTTTATTTTTACACTCAGCACCAAAATGTCCTAACACTCTGCACAGGCCACATTTAACTTTTTACATGCATTGCTTATATGTCCTTTCTCCCCACCCTTATGACAAGCTCTGGGCTGTCCTGCATAAAACACAATGCCACGATCTTGTCCTAAAAAAACAATTAGGTAAATGCTGCATTTCTCCCTCCACCTGTTTTAGAGTTATCTTATATTTCCAACCTCCTGTCCATAAGCACTCTTCTTCTAAGATTGGTTCTGGTGGGCCATGTACTGCACATCATTGTTTCATCCAAAAAGTTATATCCATGACATTGACCCCTTCATTTTGAAAAAGAACCATTGCTATTTTAAAGGCTGGTTTTGTGAGGGGTTTTGCGAAAAACATTTTTCCACAGCTCAGTGTATTTTAAATGCTGGTATAGTTTCCTAAAATCTGTCCAGGCCCCTTGGGTGTTTGAAGCTAATGTCTGATTCTGTGCTACCTAGAACATGAATACTCGCATAAATTTCATAACAGTAATACTTCATACTTTCTTTTAAAAACATCTGCCAAAGAAAATCCTGTCTGGTGCATCTGCTGATGATCCTCTGAATTTAAGATGCACTGCATTTCTCCTTTTAGCTTGCTGAGGCTTGTTTTCATTTGGTAACAATTGTTCTCTTGTATTCCCCCTCCAGGTTTCTTTGTTCTCTTTCTTTTGTTGTTTTTCCCCAATTTTGTTTAGTTCCTCATCTATTTGTATTGTTTTCTGCTCAACTTCCATTGATGTATCACCGCTTTCATTCATTCCATCTATACATAGAATTTTTTTAGTATCATCTGTCTCTGTCATCTTCCCCTGATTTTGTTCCTTTACATTTTCTTCTTTTTCTTCCTTTTTTCCACACTGTGACTTTCTGACACCTTTAATCTTTCTCTTGATGTGCTGGGCCTATTTGGGTCCCAACCTGACCCATCCTCTTTCAATTTCCATCCTGCACTTACTAGGGCCTCTATAACCTACTCCAGATTATCTTTATAATTTTTCAGTATATGTTCATCTGAGCCTTCCTCTATTTCTTGCTTTTCACTTTTATTTCTTTTGTTTTCCATTTGAGGACCCCCACATTCTTTCCAACAACTTCTTGTTTTGTTTTGCACTCATTATTTTTTTTCCTTTACTTTCCATTTTAGTATCTGGTTTTCTCCTTAGGCTGATCCATTTCTGATGCACTTGGGCCTTCCCTTTTAAGATTTCCCTGTCATTTACACTGTTCTCAGAACCTGCAGGCCCAATACCCTTTGATGCTGCTGTGTAAATTTGTTGCAGCTGATTCTGACAGGCTTCAGGCCTGTCATTCTCACTGCCTGACATACATTCTGCCTGCTTTTGTTATAACAGCTTCTCATCATCTCTCATTTTGTTTATGAAATATCTTCTGTGTCCACAGGAATAGAAATCTTTTTACTCATGTTTTAATTTTTAGCATCCTCCATCTCCATGGAAGATTGCTCACCTTCTGGTCTGCTTCCATTTTCTTTACCTCTTCTTTGTTGTTTCTTTTCCTTGATTGCCTTCTCCATTCTCCTGCAATCCATGGCCTCTAGTAGAATAAAGACTGGGGAGGAGGCCCTCTCCCCAGTCTCCCTCACATCCACACTCTCTTACTGTTTCAGTAGGACTGACTCAGCTTGTCAGGCCAGCATGGATTCCCTACTGGTGAGTAGGGGAATTTCCCCAGTGTCCTGGCCAAATTTCCACCATTCACTAAAAATACCACTAACAGCTTAATCTGGTTCAGTGTCAGTTGGCATCCATCTGTATCCCCCTTCCCCAGGATGAGGCTGAAAATAGGCAGAATTATCTAGTCCTCCTTTCCTGGTCAACAAAAACTAACTAACTAACTGTCATAAGAATATCCTATTGAAATATTGCTGGAGTTGTTAAGGTGGTGGTGTAACACCCCATGTCCCCTCACTTCTTTCTACCTTGAACCTCACTCAGAATCTTCAGATGCAGCACATGCTAGTCTGGCTATCTTTCTTGCCATTCTGCCCACCCCAGACTATGCTTAGAAGCTGCCAGTGCAGCAGATGTTAATCCCACTAGCATGCTCTTTCTCCCTCCTATCCACTCTAGACTCCACTCTGAAGCCATCAGTATGGTGAATGTCATTATAATCTCACTCTCTGCTTGTCACCTACCCCAGGCACCACCTCAAAACCATTTCATGTGGATAGTGCTGTGCAGAATGAGGGACCAGAAGGCCCTAAGCAACAGCAGAATCAGTAACTGGAGGGTGAAGCAGTAGAGGCTGTGGTGCAGTCTTTGCTAACTGGTGGCATGACATGAAAATCTTGACAGGAGGGACAGGAGAGAGCCATTGGGAATCACTTGGAACCCTAATAGCAGTATCTTGAGAGTTTAAGATATATAAGGTGTTAGAACTTAAAAAGGATATAAACGTTTTACAAAAGTACACAACATTCTCAAAGAAAAACAGGTATACCATTCCAGTGAACAAAGTGGTAATATAGCTGTCAGCAGTTTGGATTTGGTAAAACTCTTGTAAAGGTGTATTACGTATGTGTCATTGTTAAATTATAATTACTGGTGACTCTATTTATCAACCTGATTAGGGGTACTATCAAATGCCGTAATAACCCAAAAATGAGTTATTACGGCATTTGCAAAAGTTTCTTTCACCTCCAGTGTCACTCAACCAGTAATACACTACTTCATTGGCTCAGGCTATTTGTGTGGGCAGGCTAAACAGTTCTCCCAAAATGGTGGCTCAGTTTTCTGCTCAGCGATGAGCCAATGTTCATCACTACTGACTTAATATTTATTCAATTAAATTTTTTATCTGGTTAATCCTGCCTTTTTACAGGAAAATAAATATCTGGTTGATCCCGCCATGTCTCCAGAATGGGAGATGCTGACTTCCAGCCCCAACCAATTCCTACATCTGACAGGAAAGGTAAAATTAAAAACAATCGAGGAAGACAATGAGAGAATATGTGTGTGTGCTTGTGTGTGTGTGTGTGTGTGTGTGTGTCTGACTGAAAGTGAATATGACTGGAAGTGAGTGTGTGTGTATCTGTGTGTCTGTGTGTGTGTGCCTGTGTCTGTGTGGAACATGCCTTTGTCCACCTAACCAAAAATACAAGGAGTCCTTGCAGCAGCAATTATAAAAAATAATGTACATGCAAATGTGTGTTCATGGATTTTATTTTCACACCCTCAGTGTGTGATGACCTAAAAAAAACTCTCAAGCTTCATTCTTGAAGTTTATGGGTCATCACACACCTCGGGTGTGAAAAATAAATCCATATCACACACACTTGACTATCCATTATTCTCTATTAAATATGGATAGAGGATCACAGTGACCAGCTGAAACACAATATTTTTTCTTCCCATTTTATAATGGAGGAGTTACCCTAGCTAAAGACCAACAACATTTCTTGAATACTCCTGTAAATTTTTTAATGCTTAATTACTTATCAGTTCAAGAAGACAGTGACATCAGTTGAACAGAAGCCTAGGGTGAAAGTTTCCATGTAGAGCATTCACTCAGCTTCCATCACTAACAGTGAATGTAGGGTGGGAAAAAGGCAACATTAACAGGGGACCTTAAATAAGGACAAAACAAGCACATATCACAATAAACTGGGTGTTGTAAACCTACTTAACACACTTCCAACTTTCTAACTATATTAAAACAATAGAAAAAAAGGTTTGTGTTCTCTCTAAAGACAAAAAAAATGACAGTAATAACCAGAAAATAAATACTTTGTTCACTAAGAATACTGTTTCATGGTTAATTAGCCATTTCAAATAGGCCCCAAACCATAAGCTTTTTGTTTTCCGTAGTATTTCATCAGTCTTTATACTGGGTTCTTATGCTGGGTTTTAGGAATGGAAGGAGGCATAACTGCCCATTTATACCATTCCCCCATATCAGTGGATCAACAATAAGCCCTTGTTTTTTTATCTTGGAGTTTGTGCAAAAACCAAGCCATCAGTGTTGCTACTTTCTTTTCTTCCTTACTTCCAGAAAGTACCTGCAGCCTTATACAACAATGCAACATCATTTTTCCTTGTGAAATACATGAGACTTGGGCTTCTTGCCAGTCCTGCAGGCAGATGTACTGTATTTACAGGGGACAGAAATCCAGTAATGAGTTTTACTGTATCTGAGACTGTACCAGTTAAGGGACAAACATAGTATCCCAAATGCTGCCAATGCTAGCAGCACTCAAAGGGTTACAGTTTTAAAAAGCAACACACAGCAAAATCTGTTCTCTGAATTTCCTTCAAAGTCTTGTAAAAATGTTCTTCATTGGCTATCAATAGCTTTAGAGACAGCTGACAAGAAACCCTAACGTGTGGCATGTAGGCAGTGAACAAACAGAATGGCTGTGAAAAGCAGCTTCAGTTTCATAATCTGTGTATCCTGAAGCTGGATACTTTTATTTTTCACACATTAGTAACTTATTCACCATGCCCCAGTTTCGGGTGAAAGTACTTTTATTTTACAAGGTAGTTAAAAGTAGCTGAGTGGATAATACACCATGGGTTTACAAGAATCATTTATCATCCAAATGAGTAATAAATGGCTCTACCAACAGCATTCCTGTTTAAACATCTAAGCTAAGTGGCATGTTGCCAAGCAATAGGCTAAAGCTGATTGACCTGTTTAAGTGTCTTTAAAGATCACCTGTAAATGTTCTCATGCCATTCTTGTTTCGATTTCACAGATTGTACAGGGATGCTACAATCTAAATTGGGTAGCATACAGTACAGTTCACATTAAACTTACTGTGCAACCAGTTAACCTCCAGTAAGCACTTGAGCTATTAAGGCTTTGCATAGGAAGTCTTGTCTTCACTGATATCTGGTTGTTCACTGGATTCTGCTCAGCTCTGAATGAGTTGCCTGAATATACTTTCATTTGAAAGACAGATTCTACAACTGAAGGGAAACAAAACACACCAGCTAGCTGGCAACTCGCTGCAGTCAAATAAAAAGAGTGGGTTGCAAACTCAGTGCACAATAAGTTTAATGTGAACTATATATTATGAGTTCTCTTGTCACTGGAAAACAATGGAGTCTAGCAGTCAATCAGTCAGTCTATAATCAACTAATCAGTCAATCAATTGCATAAGTTATTTATTGCAACCAGTAGAAAATCCACCAAGGTTGATGTTAATACACCCAATGTAAAATAATCATATCAAAAGTAAAAACAACAGAAAAAAAAACAGATGATAAAAAAATACAGTAGAAATAAGTCAAGTCATTAAATAGTATTGTTTCTATGTATGTGCATAATAGGCAAAGCACAGACAGTAACAATACAAAACAGATAGTACTGTTTCTACATACCTGACAAGAAATATACAGATAGCAACAATACAATACACATAACATTGTTTCTTCATATTTGACAAAGTACTGATAAAAATACAATATAAATATAGAGAATACTGGACGGCCAGCTACGCACAACCAGTGTGTTCTGCCACAGAGAGGTTCTGATTCATTTCATTTTTATTTTATACTGAAAAACCTGTGGGTTAATAACCCATTTTCATAGATGTCCAGTGTAACAAATACATACGTTAGACAAATACAATAAACACATAAATACAATACTTTCAGAATCAATTATTGCACTTATATACAGAATTTGTCAGCATATAGCTCCTTAGCTTTGTCTTAAAACTAAACTGCTGGGTAGTTTGTTATAGATAACAGTAGGTGAGAAAGTTATGCGATTTTAGCAAACGTTGAATGATATAGGGGACCTTTGTACTAAAATCTGCTATGCATGCTAGTATTTGTTGAATGGTCATTTCTGGAAAATAGTATAATTATATAATCTGGGAGCAAGCCAAGCTGAATTTTATGCAGAAACAATAATGAGTGAAAATGAAAATGCTGATCTAAAGATAAACCATTAAATAACTTGTATAATAGAAAATGGTGTGCAGACCTGGGATAACCAATGGCAAATCGAATAATACTGTGATAAGCTGACCTTAGTTTAGCAAACATTCCTTCAGTTGCATAGAAATAAATCCCTGAACCATAGTCCAAAACTGATAATAATAGACTATCAGTTAACATATGCCTAACTTCAATTGTATGATTTTCTTTGTATTCTAAAAAGATAGCCCAGTCTCTTATGCAGCTTAGTTATTGACTCAATAACTTGAAACTCATTTAAAAGGTATGAGTCTAACAGCAGACCAATATACTTAAAAGCTGTCACTTGCTCAATTTGGTTACCAAAATGATCACATAATAGTAATTCAGATGCCGGATATTTCCTCTCTCTGGAGAAAAACATTGTTTTTATATTAACAGAATTTATAACATGGGTCACAAAAATACTGTCTTCTGATTCATTCAAACAGGTCACCTGACCATTGATTAATCCCTGATATACCCACAGTTGCATGTTCATGGGGCTTTATTTTACTATTTCTTTAGGTAAAACTCCAACATAACACTACCCATGTAACAAGAGGATTAACTCACTCCAGGGTATGGGTTTATTGAGCATTAATCCATGCCTAGGTGGTTGAAGTCACTCAGCTTTGCCTCGTGACTCCAACTCCCCCTGGCATGGATTAATGCTCAGTAAACCCATACCCTGTTGTGGGTTAATCCTTCCTTAAAGAGATAGTGTGCTGCTTGGAATTAATAATAATTTTCAGATGCAATCAGCTATCACTTACAGTATCTGAAGTATTTTTGTTTATTTTCTGTTTGCTAATCAGAAGATTTTCTACCTGGCAGTACTAGAGTGATGTGCGGAGCATTACTCTGTCTGGAGGAAAAAAAAGTTAGTTCTGTTCCTCCCACTACATCATCAGAAATGAGACCAAACACCTTGAGGCACCACGATCCTTGCAGCCTGAGCAGTGACTTTCAAAAGCTACCAATCAAAATGCAGAAAATTGTGACATCACTAGTAACCAATGAGAGCAAGCCCCTGCTGCTTCATGTGAAAGTGAAACCTGGCAGTGAGAAATAGTTCCCATTGGTGACTAGTGATGTCATAGTCAGTGTGGTTTCAGTGTTGATGTAGTGGGAAGAACAGAACTGACTTTTGTTTCCCCTCCAGACAGAGTACTGCTCTATACATCACCCCAGTACTGCCAGGTGGAAAATCTTCTAATTAGCAAACAGAAAAGAGTAAATACTTGAGATATGAGAAGTGATACCTGACTACATGTGAAATTTACAATTAATTGCAAGCAGTTTCCAGGCAGTACACTAGCTCTTTAATACTTATTTATGAGCTTCAAACCAAGTGTGAAATAAACTAAATTCAGATTGCAATATTAGTTGAAGTGTAGGTAAATTATAGCCAGAACAAGAAAGGTCTACATCATCTGCATATAAAATAAGTTCAGTGTGTTTAAATAAAATATAAAGTAAATTAAAAAAAGAGAAAAAAGTAATGGTCCCAGTACTGAGCCTTGTGAGACTTCACACCTTAAGGCAGCTTCACTTGATATTACCCCACCAATAGAGGTTCTCTGATTCCTACCTGAGAGGTAGTTTCCAAACCAGGTGACCATATCATCTGAGAATTGGACAGCAGGAAACAGTTCCAATAACTCAGCATGGTCAATCAAGTCAAAAGTCTTGATGAGGTCCACAAAGGCTGAGGCAGCAAGCTTTCCTTCATCAATTGCCTTGACTATCCAGTCTGTGAACCTCACTAAGGCAGTCTCAGTATTGTGTTTAAGATGGAATCCATGCTGTGACTCCAACCACAGTCCATATTTCTCTACATACTCGGTCACCTGGTCGGAAACCACCCTTTCCAGCACGTTTGACAGCAGAGCCAGAACTGAGATAGGGCAATATTTGCCCTTTTCCCTCTGACCTTGAAAGCAAAGCTTGAGAGGTCCATGGGAATCAGAACTTTAAGGAGGCAGAACACGCTGGTTGTACATAGAGTTACACATGTAGTATTTTTTTTGTAGTGTATGGTGCCCCCAAAATAATTTAATACAAGTTTGTCACTTTTGTATACAAAAAAATACATTGTTCTCTGCTGAATTTCATTCCTGGACTAAGGGCTGGTTGCTAGGTTCAGTGGTATGGCTGTTAGGGATCAGAAATCTGTATGTATATAGCATGGTATTTCATTGGTTGTAAATTGCGTTTGGGAGGGATTTAAAAAAAAAACATGGTTCCTGAACTTCTCTCTTAGTGAGAAGACAGTTATTGGGAGAAACAGCTTTTGATTTTGTCAGTACATTTAAATATCTGGTTGATCTTGTATTTGACTTTAGTATAATGAAGATGTCTGGTAAATCCTGCAATTTTTAAGTATCTGGTTGATCCTGCATCTGCAGGATCATCTGAGTGACTGTGCCACTGCAAGTTTCTATCTAATTGATCCTGTAGTTTCTGTTACCTTAGTTACTTCAAATTGTGGCTTGTGTGCTTTCCAAATCAGCTGGAATGCTGTTGTGCCACATAAGGGTACAATCATGTTCCATGACCTTTGAACTGTGGTACAAAAGCATTTCAGCTGAGATGGAAATTGGGTTAGAACAACATTCCACTATACACTATAACATTGTTTCTACATACGTGGTAAGCAAAACATGGCCAGTAACAATACAGTATTGGTAGTGCCGTGTCTACGTACTGAATATGACAAGAAGCATACAGATAGCAACAGTACAATACAGATAACATTGGTTCTAAATATAGTAGATGACAAGCCATGGACAGATAGTAAAAATGCAATACAATACACGTAGATAGTAAGGTTTTAATATATGAAAGGCACCACACAGACAACAGCAATACAATACAGATAATATTGTTTCTACATATTTGACAAGCAACATACAGGTAATAAAAGTACAATATAAATAGTATTGTGTCTATATTCTGTATATAACAAGCAAAGTACAGGCAATGACAATACAATATAGACAGTACCTTGTCTACATATATAACAAAGTATCAACAGTAACTGTACAGTAGGATACAGCAATATGTTGTCTACATATGTGACAAGCAAAATACAATTACAATACAATTCAGATAGTATTATTTCTACATATATAACAAGCAAAGTATAGATGGTAACAATACACTCCAGATAGCATTGTTTCTGCATATATGACAAACAAAGGACTAATTCTAACACTGAAGTATATTGCAGATACAAACTTCTGCTCTCACAAGTGATCTGATGGCATCATGTCCATGCTACAGGGTGGGGGGAGGGTTCACTAGGAGAGAACAATTGAAAAAAATAAGCTTCCATCAGGAAGATGATGGTTGATGGCATGCTGGGACTCCATATTGTGAGGATCTTCACTGGGAAGGTTGGTGATGGCAGTGGGAGACAGAGCTGGGAGTTTGCCATACAAAAACTCCCATGGACTGGGAGGATTACAACTGGAGGATTAAATGCTTTATCGAGAGAAAAGAAAACATGCCATAGTCCATTTTGGTTTGCCATAGTTTTCTGCAGTTAATGATGGGGCAATATCAATTTACACTTAACACTGAGCAGTGAAGGCCATACATATATGGAAAGTTCAATATTTGTGCTTGCAAATGTCTCCTGTAACAACATGGCAGAACATTGCAGTAAAAAAAAAAAGAAAGTAGATTTATTGGATGCAGTTTTGAAAATTGGAGTGGTGTGACCAGAAAGAAGATCAAGGGTCATGACTAACCTGGTGTAAATATTCACATGGCCAGGTGGCTATTGGTCCCTTGTAAATCACAATGGTAAGTGCCATACAGTGACCAGGTTTTGGATACCAGTCCTATTCAGATACCCAAAGTGCTGCTTGTGACAGGTGCTTTAGGTAGTGTAATGTTTGATCTATTTACCAATATGCCACCTGTGCTGAGGCTGCTTTTCTTCAGCATTCAAAAATGTCCTAACACAATTTAGCAGAGAGCTCATTAAAATGGTTATAGACCAGCCAAGGGCATTGATGATGTGGCTGGAGTCTTATCTCACTTCCATAGAATGGGAAAGCACATTTTTATTATGGCTGCATAGCAGAACTATGAATAATGTCTTGCTATCACACAGTGAGAGAGAAGGGAGCACTAGAAGTATGTCACCAGAGTCTGAATGAAGCACACAATTTTGGAGTTGAAGCACAATCACTCCACTACTTGAAGTACTCCGCTGTCTCAATTCAATACTGCCCCATCACCACTGTTGCACTATTTTCTTGCCTCCCCACTCACTTTCAGATCACTTACCCTGCCACAAACAGTAAAACAAAAATTTTAGTAAAAGAAATGGATTAATCAAAGAACACCATATCTATAGATATCACCTTACTTTTTCTTCTCCACCCAGCAATTCTGCTTGAGCTGCAGAAAAGTACACAGTGTTGGAAAAGCTGAGCAGCACTACATAAAGAAAAGTAGGTGGCAGGTTCCCCTTTGTGCTGCAGCACTAGCTTCTTTAATTTTAAAACTAAAAGGTAATATTTGGAAAAAAAAACAACCTGTAACATGTTTCTGCTGGCTGAGTGAAGTGGCAGCCTGTGGTACCTGAAGCACAATGGTCTGGGGTGGCTGCAGTGCAATGTGTCCATGTGAGGAGAAACTGGGTCTCGATGTGTTGAATGGCCTCTCACAGCAGTAGCAACAACAGCAATTTAAATGGGTAGCACTCTCCAGCGTAGCCCATATCAGCCAGAAAATCCATCGTTGCACAAAATACATGGCTCAGCAGTTAATAATGTGTGTTGTGCTGTAAGGGGGAGGACAATAGGCCCAGCTAACAGGCACCCTCATCTTTTTTCAGAGGCAGTTTCAGCCCTAAATATTGCTGGCTCTCCACAAATTACACAAGCTGGTTGGGACACAGTTTGTTTCTGGTGTGAAGCTTTTAGGCCAACCAGTGTGCACACAAACAAGAGAGCACCAAGCTAGCCTCAGCAGTTCTTCTCTGCCTTTGAGTGCTTCTTTCCCACCACTCACATTAAATTGGGACTAAAGGTTCAATTTCTACATCAACTGGTTACAGCAGGTTCTAACAGAAAAGTTTTAAAACAAATCATCTTTCAGCATGAGCCACTAGCTACGCATCCCAGGGCACATCCAAAAACAACCAATCTACTCCCCCTATCATAGGCGCTGACTACCGGGGGGGCTGAGGGGCTGGATCCCCCCCCGGACCCATCAGGTAGGGCTCTGCCCCCCCAGACAGATCTGGTGGGGCTCTGCTCCCCTGCCCCAAATTGTTCAGTTAGACAGTCGGGCATGATGGTGCTCTGCTGTTTACTAGTGGAATGTAAAACCCATTTTTACTTTTTGGCTCTCATGGCTTGCCATAGGTTGGGTTGGGAACACTCTGCAATGTTGGGTGTTGATACTCGGATCTGTATGCACACAGTCCCATAGCATAGCACTATGGAAAGATAGGGAAGTCTTGTTCTGTAGCTGGCATTGCATGGAGATGAGTGTGAGACTGATATGTTGACAGGCAGGATTCTGGGCTATGGGTGCACGTGATGCTCCTGAAGATCACCTTGCACCAGCCACCAGATAGCGTTGACAACGAGCACCCCTGACTGCCAATGGTTTGTTTATAGGATATGCAGAATTCATTCTCAGCATTTGTATCAATTGGGACCACCATGATGGAGAGGTCAGATCATGACCACCTCCCCCAGCTGGTATTGCTCCCAATCCAGTGACATCAATCCCACCAAGGGACTGTGGGCTTTCCTGCTAGGAATTTTGTCTACCTGCTGCTGGACATCACTACTCCATCCACTACTTTCTCTAGTAACAACATTTGCAAATATGAAAGCACTACTGCCTACAGATTCTGAGAGGTAACATGAGGGACTGTCCCTCCCTAATATGGGGTGGTAACTTGAGAGATATATTTCTGAAGTTTTATCACCCAAATGTGTAACACTACATGTGGTCAAAACATGGCACACATTATCTTAACATGAAGATAGAAGCTCAGGACTCTGGGAATTAGTGTTTTAACTTCCCTACAGTTTGATGAGGATTCAGTGTTCTACTTTAAAAGCTCAGTGTACAATGTGGGACAGCACCTAGTCTTCTCCACATGGGACAATGGGCTTTAGAGTGGAAATGTGAGGGATGTCCCTTGTGGGAAAGAGTGGTATGATTTGGGATGCAGTGCTCAATCGAGTCCAGCTTTGGACGAATGTGTTTTCTATAGGTCCACTTCTTTCTTAGTAACTGAAGGAAAGAAACAATTCATCAGTAAATTGATAGTCCCCCCATAACTCCTTAATCAATTATTGTTTTTGTACAAGTACAAGCATTCATTCTAATTTCAAAAGTAAGGACATTTTGGGACAGTCTGCCTACCAGGGCCATCATTTAGGGGTAGCCAGAAGTTGCAGTTGAGTCCCCAAAGGTTTCTTTACAACTTCTATGATGTCCAATGCAACCTCTAGGTACCCCTAAAACAAAGTTTCCCTGTCACTTATTTGTATGAAATGTGGTGAATGGGGAGCTTCTTAGCCACTATAATTCTGGGAAGAAATTCTTTAGATGGCTCTTAATTCCTGTAAATTGCATTCTGCAGCCGTATTGGCTTTGATCAAAACTTCTTTATTTTTAGTTTTGTTCATCAGGTCTGCCTAGTTCTCTGCAAGGTTCCTGGCACAGACATTGTACTCACTGTGCTGCAGCAAACATTCCAATGCACTTAGCTCACTTTATTTTCATTCTATTAATACATAATCTCATTCTGATAAACCTCAAAAATGTTGCATGTTCATTTCAGAAATGTAAAGTATACCAACATTTGGTTGTAACAAAAACAGGGAGATTTTTTTTCTAGCATTTCCTATGTCACTATAGGAGCTTCTTTCATAAAGTTTGATGACAGCCCAGAGGCTCAGTTCTGATGAAATCAGATAATGAGATCTTCATACAGTACAGATAGAAAAGTTAAACATGTTTCCTTTAAAATTATACAGTATAAAATGTATCTATCTATATATATATATATATATATATATATATATATATATATATATATATATTATGGTAGCACGGTAGTGCCACCATAGTTAGGGTTGAGTAGCACTTTTAAGGTGAAAGGGTCAAATTTTGCACCTTAATAACTTTGCCACTGTTCAACAGATTTGCCTGAAATTTGGTATGGATGATTGGGCATGGTAGGTCTTGGGATCTACCAAGTTTCGTACCAGTCAGTTATATGACTGCGGAGTTATTAAGTGACAACGAATTGTGCAATTACACTTTTTTGCGATTTCTTTGCTCTTGCCTACAGGTCGCATGGTTTGCGCGACCAGTCCTAAAACATCAGGGAACATGTAGCCAGGGTCCCCAATGTGCCTTTTGAAGATTTCATTAAAAAATATTAAACGGCTCAAACATTATTCAAAAAACAAGTTCCCATTATAAGTCAATGGGAAAAGTTAACAAAAAGTTTGATTTAAAATTGGGACCATCTAGGGACACAATTGTTTTTGTGTTCACCTAGTCGGAGCCTGGGGATACTAGCCATGTCTTTATTTTGGGGTTAAACACCCCAGAAATATGATTTTCAAATTTCTGGAAAAAGTACTTTCACAAAGTACTTTCACATGCACGACACTTTCGCAAATCTGTGTGAAAGCTTTCACAAATCACGACAGTACTTTGCAACACTATAGCCAAAATGACAGGAGTTCTTTGCCACCATGCTGCAAAAGAACGGTTAGGTCTTTTGGCCTGAAATTTGGAGGGAAGGCAGCCAACATGTCACAGATGTGCCTTTGTGGTTTGGTGAAGAAATATTGTACGGCTCCAAAGTTACAGTACTCCAAAGTTGATGCTTTTTCCCATAGACTAACATGGTGGTGTACGTCGTGCCTTTCGGGGCTCGTATCTCGAAAATGGTGTAGATACAGATTTTTCATTATGAGTTACATACCCCCCATGGGCTATGTAACCCAAAACGGTTGCCAGGAGAATAATGATTTCTGTGAAATTTAAATTTTTTTTCTACGTCGTACAGTTCCTGAGATATTTGCAATTAAGTACTTCCAGTGCTGGTTTTAAGCTTCCATTGCCATTACAATGCATACATTCTTTGTGCACACTGTGTTTCTCTATGCAGTTGTCCAGCAAAAACAAGGTATGCGCTTCTGTTACTGTTACAGTTACTGTTTTCCCTTGCATTTATGTACTTGTTAGTGTTATCGTTCCCGTGTGCACCACTGTGCGTGTTACCCTTTGCGTTGTCATTTGCCCTTGTGTTTTCATTACTGTTATGATTTGTATTTCTACCTTGTGTTTGCATTGCTGTTCCTGTTACTATGTCACATGACATCATGTGACGGGAGTGCAGGGCCCGAAGTGCCCCGCGCTCCTGCCGCCACATTACATTCAGTATTTCTCATCATCATTCTCAAAAAGAAGAGAAATTAGAGGCAAAAAACTCCATTTAATGCATCAGTTGAGGTTACCAGCGACAGTGAGGATCCTGAGAAGAATCTTCCCTGGACACCTTTTCAGCTCACCTTTCAATCAGCATTGGGGGCATTGGGGTCATCGGTCCTAACTCTCACCCTATTCTCCTATACCTCTGCTTCTTTACACATGTGATGGGGTGAGAGTTAGGGCCGACGACCCCAACGCTCACCCTGATGCCGGTTGGGGGGGTGGGCTGGAGGTGTCCAGGGGGGTTTCAACCCTAACACCGAATTTCCTTACTTTTGTCACTGTGGAACAACCCAGACTGATGCATTAAATGGAGTTTTTTGCCTCTATATAGATATAGATATAGATAGACAGACAGACAGACAGACAGATAGATAGATAGATAGATAGATAGATAGATAAATAGATATTCATTGCAAAAAACTCCGCTAATGCAGCAGTTAGGGTTGGTGTCACAGTGGCAAAAGTTTGGAAATTCGATGTTAGGGTTACCATCCCTACCACCCCCACCCCCAACCCCCACCCTAGAGGCACCAACAGGCACTGAGGCGTGCCATGGGGTCATCAGGCCCAACTCTCATCCCATTCCATGTGTAAACAAGCTGACACTCTACAGCACAGGAGAATGGGGTGAGAGTTAGGTCTGATAACCTCATATCATGCCCCAATGCCTGTTGGTGCCTGTAGGGTGGGGAGGTGGGGGTGGGGTGATAGGGGTGATAAACCTAACATCGAATTTCCAAACTTTTGTTGCTGTGACATCAACCTTAACTGATGCATTAATGGAGTTTTTTGCAATGAATTTCTCTTTTGAGAAAGAGTAATGTAAGTGCCTAGTGTTATGTGTTTGCCCATTTTTTGCATAATGGTATGTGTATGTGGCAGCATAGGCCCTTTGGGCCTTGTGCTCCCACTAACACTTAAATACAGAGCCATACAGCAGCCCCATAGGGCAAGGAACACTTGTAACACTAAGTTGCCAATATCTCAGCAACCGTAGCAGCTATGAAAAAAATTCCAGTGCCATTGTAATCATGACAGTGAGACCTCCACATGAGATAAATTAAGTAAATCCATATCTCACATTGTTTCTGAGATACAGGCACCAAAAAGTGCTGTCGGCACTAGCTTTGAGGGTGTAATACTGGCCAATGGACATGAAAATGAGCCATTGGAATATTAATTTCCAAATATCTCAGTAATCATACAAGGTAGAGAAAAAATTCAAAATTCATGGAATTCATGACTTTCCAACCTACAGCTGTAAGAATTTCTTTGACGAAAAATTCATATCTCGAACCGTTTTTGAGATATGGATGCTGAAAGGCGTAATGGGCGCCACAATGTTATCCTATGGGAAATTTCTCAACTTTGGAATGCTGTACCTATGGGCCCATTGAATGTTTTGATACCGAACCACCAAAAGGCACATCTGTGGCACCAGGGTTTGCCACCTTGCAAACTTCAGCCCAGAAGCACAATCCACCCTGGCAGAATGAAGTGACAAAGAAAACAACACATTACAAAATGTGTTTGTGCAGTGTTATCGAGATTATTTTAATGTTTTTGTGGCACTCCTATCTCTATAATGGGAATGTTGTCATGCACAGAAAAATGTTGTCGAGGATACTTTTATTTTGATCGCGATTGTTTTCACAGCAACAAAATATGTTGTCGCAATCTGAAAATAGCAAAATGGTGGAACAAGTTTGGAAAACATATTTCCAGACCAGCTGGTGAAAAACTAATGCCAGGGTCATGATCCTCAGGGCCCGATTAGGTAAACACAACTGTTGGTGTTCAGCAAAGGGCATTATTTTTTGACTTACAACATTTTTTGTCTCTCGCTAACTGAAAACAAGATGGCGGTAGCACAAAAACAAATTCAGGGAGCACGACAACAAAAATGTGAACACGAAAGTTTTTGCCATGCACATATAAATCTTCCCATAGGCTATAATGGGACATGAAAATATTGAATAACTTTTGAACAGAGCAATATTTTTTCACCAAATCTTCAAAAGGCACCAGTTCAACCTAAGCCACATGTAGACAAACAAATCTGAATCCACTGAAATGCATTCTTTATTCCATTATGGCATACTGAAAAAATGCACAAAAGTTTACCCTTTTTCATGTTTTGAGTGCCCTACTGTTCTGCAACCATACATTCGACCGGAACGAAACATTCCAGATCCAGAGATATATGGTTGGTGGTTGTGCATGCAAACTTTCAGACAAATCAGACAAACAGTTCCAAAGTTATTAAAGTGCAAATGTTTAGGTTTAACATAGAAGTGACTGTGCAACCTTAACTATACCTGCACTACAGGGCAGGTATTTTATATGCATATTTAGAAAATGGGCTTTTTATTTGCTGGGTTCTGACTGGCTAGTACCCCTGCTGGGGGGATACATTAACTTTCAATAGACACCCAGAAAATAAAAAGTTCTAGTCACCTGATCCCGTTACCACCTAAAGTACCCTTGAGTCCACCCTGATTGCCCATTGGTCAAAACCACACTATTCAAGTTGAAATCAGCACCATTTTTTTCTTACATTAGTGAGTGTTACTGGTACCCCCAAGGCTCTCTACTTCAGTGGAGAATTACCTCGATTTGCCCACTCTCTACCTCCTGCCCTGACTGAAATAATTGTACCCAGGCAATTTGCAATAACCCCCCCCCGAAGCCGCTGTGTCTCCAGGTTATCATCAAAATACAGTAGTCACTCCATCCCCACTTCACCGCCTGCACACAGACAGTGGGATCACAAACACAGCATGCCATCCTTGCCAACATCAGCTCCCAGAGTGGTGACTTCTGAAGCTACTACTGAGCTGGCACACTCTACAAATTCTGCCACAGTTCTTCCACTTAGAAAAAAATGTTTTCTTTTTAAATTACAAGTGCTAGCCCACGTACTTGGTGCTACTGGATGGCACTTGAGTAAACTCTGTTTCTCACACACCCCGGCTCCACTCCTTGAAAACATATATACACCTGTTTGTCTTAAAACAAATAGCAAGTCCTGGTACCTGAATAGTTACCTCTACTTTCTTATGCACTCCATTTCCCTGATCAATGGATCATGCTACTATTCTCAGCCGCTAATGTCCAAAGCAAACAGTAATACGCAAGTCGAGTGGGTTAGACCGCAGTCGCAAAAAGGGGAAAAAAAATAACAAACGTGAGGTAAGCCAACAGTAATAAAAGATGCTTTCTATTGGGGGCGATGGTTCAATTGCCAAGGAGGAAATGTGGTGTATACAGCAATAAAAAAAAAAAAATAACTGTAAAAGGCTGTACTGCCCTCTGCTGGTATGGTACGTATACTAGTAAAAGAACTACTTTACCAACAAAGCACCTTTAGGTTCATTTTTACTCATTTTTTTACTTTTTTTTATTTATTAAGTATTTCACAAAAACTTTACATATAGCCCATTTTCTAAGCGCAATAACATCCTCTGGGGTGGGCGGTATTGGGCAATACCAGATTTTCCAGGGGCTGTAAGGCCCTCTGCCTGTGGCATTGGGCCTCATTATGCCCCTGGGTGGTCTGGTATTGCCCAATACTTCCCACCCTGGAGGGTATTATTGCTTGCATATATATATATATGTAATAGATAAACCACTCTGAGGTGTGCGGTCATGCTCTGATATACCCACACCTTGGTGTGCATTGTTATGCATGAGGCTGCAGGCCAAGTGCGTCAATCACCCAAGGCGTGCGTATATCAGAGTGTGACTGCATACCTCAGAGTGGTTTATCTATCTTATAAAATGTCAAAATTGTTTTGGAGGTGGGGAAAAGTGCAGGTGGGCGGTTGCGCTCTGATATACGCATGGTCATGTGATGTGGTCCAACAAATGAGCAGACATAATTTTTCCTACCCATTTTATAAATATATATATATATATATATATATATATATATATCAATCGATCAATCAAAGTCTTTATTTAACCAGTCGATCACCGTTGAGCAGCTCATTTTCGAGGTGGACCTGGGTTTGTCAACAAGGAACAAGGGATAATATACATGGGATGCAACACACAAGAAAATAATAATAAAAATAAAGTGAGATACAATAATACAGTATATACAAAATATCATCAGGTAGCATTGACAGTAGTATATGTTTGGAACAGAAGGTACAGCTAGTTTTGGGCAGGACACAATTTTTCATATAAGTAAAGAAATATACATATCAGGTGCACCGAACATAATTAAAACCTAATATAAAAAGACATATAGTGATACGGTATGGAGAATTTAGAGCTGGAAACAGGGTCAAAGGAATGTGGAAGGGACAGATATGGGGGTAGAAAAAGGGGAGAGGGAAGAGTCGATTATAGATGTGATCAGTCTTTTACCAGTAGTAATTAGGGTGTGCTTGGACTTATAGGAGTCACTATTTAGGGTAGACAGGCACAGGACTCCTTATTATGATGTAGATATGGAGATTTAAAAGATATATCTACATAGGGCTGATGTGGAGGTAACTACTGTACATGTATCCCTGATACTGAGGATAAGACCTTCATTACCCACTTTTGTCATTGCCACTCATGAGCCATGTGCCTCTTCTTCACACATGTATAGTAGGAATAAACATGCAATACATAATGGGTTACAGTTCAAGAACACATTTATCTCCACCAGTGAGTGGTAAAAGTTAATGTTTTCAAATTGTGTATGTTCTTGTTTTTCTTTTTAATTGTAGATCTGTCATTGTTTAATTGCAATAATTGTAATTGCATGTACTGTATGTATTTAATGTCACAAGCCCAAACCGAATATGTCAACAAGTGACCCAGTCTGGTTTGCTGGTCAAAGAAATGAAATGAAGAGAGCAATACCTCATGAGTGGCAAAGCCACAAGTTAATTATGAAGGCCTTACCACTCATGTCACGATTAGAGTGGCAAGATCAGTTCTACGGTATTAGCAAAAAATGTATACTTCAAGTGTATAATTCCTATGGACTGTTGCAAACATCTGGACCAAAACTCAAACTTTGATTTGACTGGTTTAAATGGTGTTGACCAGTTGAAATGATGAACAGGGGAACCACATTTTCATATGCTGTTTAAAATCATGTGATTGCCAGATCCTGCAAGAGAGGCAGTAACATAGTATGCAGTCTCATTTTGGTGACAGCTCAGTGCTGCTTGGCAACAGCTCACTGGGCTGAGAGGTAGCTAGATTGGGCTTTCTGCTATGGATACTGTAACTAGTTCTGCTAGGTCTCCAAACTTTTCAACTGGGAAAAGTGGACTTTGAAAGGCTATCTTAAAACACAACAGAATGTGTTTTTTCCTGCTATATTCAAGCAGAATGGAATATTAATGAAGCTTTTTGATGTGTGTGTGTGTGTGTGTGTGTGAGCTGTGCAGTGTTCAGACCCTTGGACCAGTTGTGAAGTAGGAAGGGAGGAGTCTGCTTGGGAAGTGGACTGGACTCAGAGGGCAGAAAGTGGGTCTGGGCTGGCAATGGCCACTGTCAGTTAGGATTTTTTTCATTAAAAAAGAAATAAAAAAATCAACAACTGGACAGTTTACTGTGTCAGTGTGAAGTGAGCAAGTCCCTGAGGCTTGGGATAGATTATTGGGAGGGGAGTCTAGGCATTGTGCAGCAAGTTGGTATGGGTTGAAAGCCTATTTCTGCCATCTACTGGCTGTCAATTTGTCTTTGCATTAGAAAATAAAATATGAATCATAATATAAAATCCTCTTTCTTATAGCCAAGGGAGAGCTGTTCTTGATAGCCTCCAGGGAGACTGTGTGACCTCCTGTGGAGGATATAGTCTGGTGTAGAAAGGGTTACAGCCCATTTCAGTGCAGAGCAGCCAGGTGGGGAGGGGCTAGAAATTTTCATAGGCTACCTAGGCACCATTTCAGACAGAGGGAGGTAGTGTGAGATGGCAGCCCTGTGGCAATTGGTTGAGGCCTACAGAAGGAGGACCTTGGTTCTCATCTCAAGGGGGATCCCTAATAGATTTTGGGCCTGGGGTAGGGTGCCCAAAGATATTAGCAGAGCAAGCATGATAGTGGGAAACATGGGTTCTTAAGGGAAACAGCCATGTGAGGATGTTAGAAGCCACCACTCCACTGCCAATTGGACAAACTACAGCATCATAGTCCCATGGGCCATAGGGCTGAAACCCTGTTCATCCCCATTGTGAGAGGGCATAGTGGGCTGTTGTCCCTCATATGGGTGAGATCCTGAAAGACAGACTGGAGGATGAATCATTAGCTTGGACCTGTGTGAAAAAATGAAATGTGGGACACTCTGAAAAGATCAGTCTGGGTCTGTGGGAGCAAATGAGACATGGAACTTTGCCAAAAAAATTTAGCCTGAGCCTGTGTGAGTACAGGAAATGTGGGACATTCTGGAAAGATTAGTCTGAGACCATGTGAGCAAAAGAAATGTGGGTCACTCTGAAAAGCCTAGCCAGAACCCCTGTTAGCTGACAGAGCAGTGAAAGCTTGGACTGCTTTCTTATGCAGCCATATCCAGGGGCTGAAATGTCTGAGTTACCTGTGCATGGAAATGTCATGCACCTTAGAAGAAACTGAAGTAAAATACATTGCACTGTTTGTAAGTCTGAAGTCTTTTTTTTTAATGATTGGTATAAATTGTTGGGCTGCAGGTGATACACTTTTACCCTTAAATCCCCTGCATTGTAGTTCCTAGTGGGGGGCATCTTGCATGCAACCAGTATATAACAAGGGACTTCTGTAGGTGCAAGCACCTAAAAACTTTGTCTCGTAGTATGTTTACACAGTTTGAACACAGGCTGACAACTTCCTCAGTGTACAGTAAATGGATATGTCCCTTGGGGACTCCAGTATGGACCATGTCAGTTAAATCAGTGCGCCATTACAGTGGAGGCACACTGGGATTTAGGGGGCTAGGGCTACCTGCTAGCACCAACGATTTTAGCCCTAGCACTGTTGCAGAGATGAGAAGACAAAAAAATTTAAATAATTGCTCATTTTCCTGTTTGAACCAACCCTGCATTAACAAAATGGCACTGGGTCATAGACTTGCAGCAGTGTTTGTCCAATTAGGCATTAAGATTACATTGGGGCGAATGTGCCTCTCACATGCAAAGGAGAGGCCTGGAGCCCTTCCTCCCCAACCAGTGGGTGTTTGTTAAGGTAGGAGAGTGTCCACAGTCAGCACAGTCAGCCTGGAGGCATGGGGTGGAGCAGGATTTAACCATGTGGCTCCAAGCAGCTGAAATATATAAACAAGTCCACATATGCAGCAAACAGTCAGAGACCAGAGTCAGTGGAGTGTTGCACATATCGCTCTGCAAGCAGAACAGTAGATTTTAGCACTATGAATTGCAATGATCAAGAAAATCTCTGCCAGGAAGAGAACAAGTGTGTGCTCCTCTACAGCTGTCATGGAAATCCATCAGTGTTTGGTGCAAGGCAGAGGTAGGATGGTCTTTGAGGTAGCCACTTACCCCAGGGAGAATGCCAGATGACCAGTCATCTGTACCAGTAAAGGTCCAGCAATCAGTGAAAGCACCTGGCACTTAGAAAGCAAACATACACATCTAGAGACTTTCAGCAAGTCTCTTCTGGAGCAAGTGAGACTGGCATCAAGCAGCTGAGGCAGTGATGATACACGATAAAGCAGAAGAAGGGAAAAAGTCTGTGTCAAAAAACCATTCCTGAACAGACAGTAACAACACGACTTTTATGTTCAACATAGCAATGTGAAGAACAAACTTAGGATTGAGCTGGTGACTCTGGCAAGATATGCCCTGTATCCCCTGGTGTGAGGGGTAAAACTGATTAAGCGAAGAAACTTGAGACACATACTTTTGTAAATGCTGCCAAGTAGAGCACCCCAATTAGATCTACAGCCCCTTCTACACCAAGGGAATAATGGAGACTCCTGGTGGAAGTTAAGAGGTTGCCACAGAGTCTCCAACCACAGCACCTGGGGTGAAAGTTTAAGAGGCACTATCAGTGGAGATATGAACTCCAAGGAAAGGTGCACATGATACAAAACATCAGCTGGTTTCCACAGGGCCTGTGGGCCCACAAGTAGAACAGACCCCTTCCCATTGAGTCTTCCCTAAACCATTATGGGGGAGGGCTATGCTGAAGGGAGCAGTCTCTGGAAAAGCAAGAAAATGGCTGGGGAACAGATACTGTGGCTTTGTTGGGAAGGTTATATCTGTACATGGGATAGGAGCCAGAGTAAGAAGTGACTCAACCCCCAACTTCAGAAATGATTGTAAAAGGCAATGAGAAAACCATGACTGCTCAGAAGCCCCTTTAAGAGTCAGCAATGGTCAGATCCTGACCAGCTTATGCAGTGCTAGAATACACTGACAGTCTAGCAGGACCAAGGAGGAAAGCAAGAATGACATATGGTTCCCATCCAGCAAGCTAGGATCAGCATACTGAAGCTATGTTATGCACATTAAAAGCTGGCAAAGATAATCAAGGAAATTGGGGGGTTACATTCCCACACCTCCCTTCTGGGCTTGGTAGAAAGTGGAATCTTACCACCAGGGCTCAAAGACCAGGTAGTGGCCAAAGTAAAGAACAATGATCTGGGATATCTGCCTGAAGCCCACCTCTGATGTTTCACAGAGGGTGTGGTGGATACATTGCACATTGGCCAGAGCATAAAGTAGTGGTCTTTATTTTATGTGGTGCCCTTCCCTGGAGGCTTAGGGTACCATTACAATATAAGGCAGTAGCAGCAAATTAAATAAACATCTCAAAATACATAAATTAAGTATCAAAGAAATAAAATTGTTTAAAATATTATGCTGTGTTCTCAATAAATAACTTCATAAACTCTGGTCAAAGCCAACAAGGCAGCATAATGCTATTTTCAGTGTCAGTGGCTTAGCAGGTCGCACACTTGCCTCTGAGACTGGAAGATCAGAAGGCTATAGGTTCAATCCACAGACCAGGCACTTGGGTTAAATCTCAGTTCTGGCACTGTAGTGCATCACACGGGGGTTGCTGCACTCCTGAGGTGCTGTCTTTCAGATGAGATGTTAAACTGAGGTCCCTTCTGCATGTTCTGGTGGTTGTTCAGGTGAACGTTAAAGATCCTATGGCACTTCTTGAAAACAGTAGGGGAATTTTTACTGAAATAACATCATAAACCACATAAACAAAAAACAGTATTACATCATACTGAAAACCATGTAAAATCTTAAAACAGATAAATCATATAATGGGAAAGGAGAAAACAAAAGAATACAAGATATTTAAGATATGTTACCCATTTGAAATACAGACATCCATTTTGAAAAATATAAACAAACTACTACCTTCACATTTCATAATGCAACATCTGGGAAACTAGTCATTGTTTATATTTATTTGTTTTGAAATTTAAATTTTATTAGGTTTATCAAAACCAACATTACAGGTACATAGTCAAGAACTGTTAACTGGATAACAAAATCATTCACATAAGTATCAACAACATCCCCTCCTCCCCTTTTAATCCCCCCGGAGTGTGCTCTCAAAACCAATATGGTGTCTTAAATTTACAATTAAATTAAAAAATAACAGCAAAGTAGTCAGAGGAGTATATACATGTTAGGTTAGGTACAAGGCATACAGTTTGCCCCACTTTTTGTCAAAAAGCTTGAGCTTGCCCTGAGTGCTAGCAATTAAGCGTTCAGTCTGGAAATATAGGGTGAGTTCCTTTAGCCAGTCATTATAAGAAATGGCCAATTGGTCTATCCAATGCCTAAGAACCAGCTTCTTGACCGCCATTGCTATAATAGCCATGTGAAATTTTCTTTCCTTGATATTGATATTGGAATAAGAACCTAAAATGCAAATATCCACCGTAAACAACTCTTCAAGCCCCAGAATGGGATCTAACCTGGTTTGTATTATTTGCCAGAGGGGGGAGATTTTTTCACAGGACCAGAAGATGTGCAGAATAGTCCCCTCTTCTTTACCGCACCTGGAGCAAACAGCCGAGGGAAGTCAACCCATTTTGGCTAGTTTTACTGGTGTATAGTACATATTATTAAGAATATGATATTGGGTGAGCCTAATTTTGTCCTGAGTAATATATATATATATGTATATATAGGTCTTTCCATATTTGTGCCCAGTTGAGGGAGTTGTCAGGCAGTAAATAATCCCAAACCTTGGAACCCATCAAGATATCCAGATGAGAACTAGATAGAAGATACTAGTATATGCAGGAGATACTATGAGGCCCATTGACTAATTCGGAAAACCTGGATAACATAGGTTGTATAATTAGAGGCATAGGCTTTGTTCCAAAAAGTTGAACCAATAAGTGTCTCAATTGAAAAACTTTGAAGATGTGGGACTGGTCTAGTTTAAATTTTGCAAGGATGTCATAAGAGGAAAGGAGAGAGTCTGGGTTATAGAAATCGGTAACCATGGTGTCTTGCAACTGAGGTAGCCATCCTGGAGAGAGGGTTTTACCCCCAATCTTGATACTAGGGTTAAAGAATATAGGTTGAGATGGGTCTCTGTAGAGCAGGATCTTCAGAGAGGAGCAGAACTGAGCAAAAAATCTAATGGAGGTACCAATTGTTGATTCTAAGATGGGAACCAGCAAGAATTTCAAGGGTATATAAAATATGTTAATGTAAAGAAGTTTCTGTTGCTGTATCATTTGCTTCTCTATCTTTAACCAGTGGGGAGAATAGACACCTTCAGGTACTGAAATCCATCGACTACATTTAGAGAAAAGGCTGGCCCAGTAATAGAGAAGGAAATTTGGGAGGCGGAGCCCACCAGATTCTTTGGGAAGGCACAACTTAAGAAAGGAACATCTGGGAGATTTGTGCAGCCATACGAAATTGGATACAAGAGAGTGGACATGTTGGAAAAAAGAAAGGGGAAGCCATATGTTCAACATATTCAAGGGGTAAAAGAGCCTGGGGAAGACATTCATTTTAATAATGCTAATTTGACCCCATAAGGATAGTGGAAGTGATTCCCATCTCTGAAGGTCTTGTTGGATGTTGGTCACTAAATCATCTAGATTCCATTTCTTGATGATAAAAGGATCAGTCAACAGCCAGATTCCTAAGTACCACATAGAGTTGGCAGATCATGTCATGTTAAACTGAATAAAAGCCACCTTGTAAGTGAGGTGATTGAGAGGAAGAATTTCCGACTTATTAAGATTTAATTTATAGTTAGAGAGAAGACTGAACTGGGATATCACCTGTAAAGCATGAGCAAGTGAGGTTGAAGGCTGGGCTAAGAGCAGTAAAATATCATCCGCATATGCTGAGAGAGTATATTCTACTCCAGCTATGGGAATTCTATGTATCTGGGGAGAGGTCTTGAGATATCTAAGAAGAGGTTCCAGGTATACATTGAAGAGGAAGGGTGACAGAGGACAGCCTTGTCTAGTGCCTGTAAAGAGTGGGAAATGAGAGGGGAAAATCCCATTGCAGTTTATCCTGGCCGAGGGAGATGAATAAATCACTTTAAGCCAGAGCAGAAACTTGAAGGGAAAGCCCATTTTCCATAATGTTGACCAAAAAAAATTCCAGTCTACCCTATCGAAGGCTTTCTCTGCATCAAGGGATATGAAAGCCATAGGATATTGAGAAGTTTGAGCTACTTGAAGAATACGATCCAGTTTACATAGATGGTCTGCGGAGGATCTGCCTGGGACGAACCCTACTTGCTCTGGGCTAAGTAGAGGAGTCCAAACTTTCCTTATTCTGGCAGCCAGAATTTTAGTGAAAATCTTAATATCACTATTCAGAAGAGATATAGGCCTGTAGCTGGCAGGGTGGGAGGGGTTCTTGTTTGGTTTAAGGAGGAGAACAATAGTAGTTTCCAAAAGGGAAGGGTCGAGGATTTCAGATTCAAGAATGTAAGTGTATAAGCAAAGTGAAAAAGGGGCTAACTCCTTAGAAAATGTCTTATAAAAATTTGAAGGAAAACCATCCAGTCCTGGTGCTTTATCTAGGGCCAGGCCATTGATGGCCTCTTCTATCTCAGCAAGAGTAATCAAAGAAGATAAATATAATTGATGGTGTTTAGGAAGAGTGGGAAGGGGAAGGGCATCTAAGTATGCGTCTACTTCTTCAGAAGTTGGGGGTGAGGTAATCTCCCCATAAAGCTGGCAGAAGTAAGCTTCAAATACTGAGGCTATCTCTCTAGGGAGGGTTTTATTTGAGCCATCTGAGGCTATGATAGAGGGAATTAATCTGGAGCCTTCTAACTTCCATAGACGAAGAGCAAGAAGTCGCCCTGCCTTTTCTCCATGATCTACATATTTTGATTGAGTTTTTAAGATGGCATATTCAGCCTTCTTCCGCATGAGGTCAGAGTATTTATTTCTTAATGAAAGCAAAGTTTCAAGAGAATCAGAGGAAGAAGAGGAAGAGAGGGATACCTCTACAGACTTTATTTGTGTTAGGAGAGATAAAGCTTGGGATTCTCGAAATTTTTTTCCTTCTGGAGGCAAGCTTAATAAATTCCCCCTTAAGAAGCACTTAAGCGCACACCATTCATGGTCTATTCTGGGTATGGAATCTTTGTTGAGTTCGGTAAATGTTTGAATGAGAGATTGGATAGAGGAAACAATGGATTTATCTTTCAGAAGTTGAGTATTCAGCTTCCAAGTGGTGTCTTTATGGGTGTCAGGGTCTGGAGATAGCTCTATCCAAACCACTGAGTGGTCAGAAAGAACTATCGGTTCAATATCAGCATTACAAAGACCAGAGAGGAGGGGGGAGACTGATCAATATAAAATCTAAACAGGACCAGGATTGATGAGTAGTTGAACAGAAAGTGTAAAGATGAAGGGAAGGGTTGATGATTCGCCAAGGGTCGCATAGGCCCAGCATTTCCATAAAGTCAGCCAGAGCCCGCTGTGTGGGGGTGAGAGGTTTAATTGGGAGGTAAGTTCTATCCAGATCCTGCATTGGTGAGATATTCCAATCCCCCCCTAGAATTAGGTGGGTGGGTGGGTAGCAGGGTTGTCAGTTTATTCGCCAGATCCATAAGAAAGTGGACGTCTCCTCCTACCGGCCCATATATGCTGTCCAGTACAACTTGTTTACGGTCCAGAAGACCTTTGACTAAAATGTATCATCCATTCGGATCTATAATAGAGAGCTCCACCTGGAAGGAAACATTTCCCATAATCTAGATGGCTGCCCCTCGGCTTGAGAATGAGTTCCCTGTAGCAAAGACTTGGCTCATCCCCTGCCGGGCGAAGCCAGGTAACCTCCTGAGTCAAAAGATGAGTCTCCTGCAAAAATATAACGTGTGCTTTTATAAGGGTACAATGTTTTAGGAGCTGATATTTTTTAGTGGGGTCTCGCAGCCCTCTGACATTCCACGTCATCATTTTAAAGATATTACTCATCATAATTAATGAACAACCAGACAAGCGAGATTTGTAGAATACCAGTCAATAACTCCTTTATGAGGCACACTCCATCCCTCCCCCTTCCCACTAATACAAGCCCATCAAAAAAACAGGTTTCACTGCAGTCTAGTGAAGCCCCGGTTCTCTACCAGCAATAAATGAGCCATATTAATGAGTAGTCTGAATAGGGCTGGATATCAAAGTCGGACATCGTGAGAAACTCTAACAACCTCCAAAAAATTAAACCAGTTATGCACCCTCCCCCCTTAGTTAGTGTATTGTTGTTTTGAATTAAGTAGTTGAAAAACAAACCCCTTAAACCATTATTCCACCCCATTCCATCAGTCTGAAATCCAGTGAGGTAATTATATGAGTCTAGCCCTCCCTCCCAGTCCAAAACCTCAAAATTAAAGGAACTATGTACCATCCCCCCTTCTAGAGAGTCAGAGTGACTGATTGAGTTTCAGTTGGAGTAAAAGGGAGGGGAAACCCCACTGTGCCTGGTACTGTTTCCCAAAGTAAAGTGGAAATATCCCAGAAAGGTATCTGGATAGTTCATTAGGAAAACCAGAAGCAGGCACAGCCCCCAGTTTCCATGACGCGATGCTAGCTAGCATGTTAGCTAACCATGCCTCCAAGCTCCTTCCCACCTCCCTCCCCCACCCGGGCACAAGCCCCTTCAGTAAGTTACCAATGGCAGAAAACACAAATACTATAATACGGTGTAAAAACCGTGGTGTAGAAACTATTGTAGTCCCATAATATAATAAACAGCCCTTATTGCTGAGAGAAGAGCTGCTATTGCATTCAGCTGAGTGGGCCCTGCGAGGAGGATAACAAAATAAGAAGGGGACATCTAATCCTGAAAGGGGTCTGGAGAGCTCGTACAGGAACTTCTCAAGTTTGTGAATTATAACTCCTGAGGTTTAGAGCGATGTAGAGTGAGAAATAACTGAACATACCCACAATGAGATTTAGCAGATTCCTCCCTGCTAATCCTGCTCATGCAAGTTAACCGCAATGGGAAACCTTGTATGGGGAGGGGATATCAGTCGGACCAGTACGTCCCACTTGTAGTTCTCCTGAAACAGGACCCAAATAGTTAGTTCCTGTGAGAGGGCACTACTGTTTCGGAGCGCAGTGAGTGTGTGTCACAGGAAGCTGGGATAGGCCCCAGACCACTACCAGCTTAAAGCTGCCAAGCCCAAACCTATGGGAGCCCTACTCATCACTAAACCAGAATGGTAAACTGAGAGGAGCACCCAAGGTCAGTTAAATTTTAAACCTTACTAAAATTATTCAAAAAACAGCAATGATCAACCAAACAGTTAGGCGAGAAGAAGAGACCATAGTGAAAAGTGCTCAATCAAGTGTCTGGAAACAGGTTAGGCAGGTGAGTAGCTAGGTCCTTCTTCGCAACCTCTGGATTGTTGTAGGAGAGCCAGGACCCATTGAGCTGGATCTGTAGTCGAGCTGGATAGGACATTCGAAACTTGAGCCCCGCAGCGATCAGTTTTGAAACCACAGGATGGAAGGCGGTTCATTTCTGCCTGACCTCCAGGGGTAGATCCTGAGTGAAACGTAAGGGTTTGTTCTCCCAGAGAATAGCCTGCAGTTCACAGGTCTTAGCCAGCACGTGTTGCTTTTCCAGGTAACTTAAAAACTTAATGATGAGTGGTCTGGGAGGTGCACCATCAGATGTTCTCGGGCGAAGTGACCTATGTGCTCTTTCAATTTGGTAACCAGGACTAAAAGGAGAGGGGCCCACTGTTTTGGATAGAAGCTTTTGAGTGAAGGTGACCACGTTAGGGCCCTCTTGTGACTCTGGCAAGCCCAAAATGATGATATTGTTCCGATGACTTCTACCCTCCAAGTGTTCGGTTTTGGCTTGAAGTTTAGATATTTGCAGCCGCAGTTTGGTAATTTCTGTGTCCGTCCAGTCTCGCCATCCTTCCAGGGAGGTGGTTTTCATTTCAACATCTTTGATTTTCCGGTTCATGTCTCCCATATTCGACCGAATGGTTTTTAATTCAGAGGAGATGTCCGCTAAGGTTTCCTGAAAGGGAAGCAGCTCCTGGAGAAAGCGCTCTTCTGTGAGAGGTCCAGCGGACGAGGACTGTGTTGAACTATGGGTAGGTTCAGAGCCCTGAGCCTTGGCTTTCTTGGAGGTTTTAGTAGGTGAGACTGGTGATGTATGATGTGGCAAGGCCTGTCGCATCTCAGCCTCCATTGCTGCTGATCTGATAGCGAGAGCAATGAAATTAAGGTCTAGCTAGATGCAGATGAATACAGACAAAAGGAAGCATGCCTTAAAAATAAAAATTAAGAGCTGTAGAACGAGGATTGCCGCAGATAGTGGAGAGAGAGAGAGGAGAGAGAGCTCTGGCAAATGGCTGCCACTAGGCTACAGACATCACGTGATCTCTTCAATTATTTATATTTAATAAATACAGAAAATCCTTTCCACCATCTTTGGACTTTAACCGCATTATGCATTGCCTTATTTTTATAAAATACCTGCCTCATTGCTTGACCCACTAAAACTGCATACATGTCACAGGTCATTAATCTCTGATAAATCACCCATTGGCACCTGGCCTGTCACAAATAAAATTTCAAAATGCAAAAGAAAACCACCAGGGTTTCAGTGTGAAATTTGTTTAAAATGGAAGGATATGAACCCAAAATCAGAGACTCATATTTTAGTTGATTTAACCACATCATATTCCATATTATTACTAATTCCTTCCATAAGGCAGATGAAAAAGAGTAATCAAATAAAAAATGAGGCATGGTTTCTTTCCTATGCATTTGTTATAAGGACACTTCCTTTCTTCAAATGATGTATGCTTTAGGTCCCCTCTGATGTTTAGGCAGCCAAACATGGATAACCATAGAATTTCCCACGTATGGGGGGGGGGGTCTTTTGGTTTTTAAGTTGAGCAATAACCAGACTATTATTCTCTGGAGGATAATTCTTAAAAACAGGATCTGTTGGATGGATAGAAGATATAATGATCACATACCGTTGTTTTGCTGTGTTTTCCCTAATGTCATTAATACCCATTTTCCATTTACATAGTTTTTGCACTGCAGGTTTAAAAAAGAGTGGAATTTTAAGCTTTTTATATAATGTGGGAGGATCTGAAACCCAATTAGAAAAGTAATGTCCTAGGGTTTGTTTGATCCAGCTTCCTTCTACTGATTTTATCGGGGACAACTCTATTTTAATTGTCTGGGAAAAGAAGACTGAGTGAAAAAAAACTATGGGGTCAACTATCCTTAACCCCCCTTTCTCTCTAGGGAGGTACGTAAAGCACCTTTTCACTGGATTTAATATTGAACCCCAGAACATTTGAAAGAAACAATTGTATAAACTGGTTTCCAGCATCGGGGGATCACATAGCTATATATGGCAACCCTGGTATCAGAAACTGTTTTATTATCTGAATTCTTTTTAGTTTAGATAACTTCCATGATTTCATCTCATGACTTTTATTTCTATCTGTCTCAATGCTATCTCCCAGTTATGCATAACCAAGTTTTGTGGTCCAAACAGCACCTCTAAAATTTTTTATGGTTCAGTTGAAATAGAAATACCACTATAATCAAAGTCAGGAGTTTTCCTGGGCCAACTAATAACCCCTTACATTTGTTGAGGTTTAATTCTGCATTAGACACCGCAGTAAACTTTTTCATTTCTTTTAAAGCCAGTGTCAAGTGCTGTATGTCTGAGAAAAATAAGCAGATATCATCTGCATTAACTAAAGTCCTAAGGTCCCCTGCCGGGTCTCCATTTGAGATACCTTGCCACAGGGAAAGGCTATTCATTTTCCTTATTAGGGGGTCCAGGGAAAAGATATACAATAAGGGACTTAGGGGGCAGCCCTGATTGACTCCTGCTGTTATTTTCATACCTTGCGTTACCTGATTTAATATTAGCGGATAAATTGTTGCTGTGGAATACAGTAATTTTATCTACTTAATATATTTATTTGGTACCCCATAGTGTTGCAACACAAAAAAAAGAAAAGGATGATGAACTCTGTCATAAGCTTTTTTTTTATCTAAAATTAAGATACAGTGATTTTTACTCTGAATTTCTGAGAACTCTATTGTATCTCTTATTATCATGAGGGCCTGTTGTATTTTCTGTCCTGGTATACCACAAAATTGCATTGGGGATATAACTAGAGTTGCTAATTGTTTTAGCCTGTTATTCAGAATTTATGACAAAATCTTAAAATCTGTGTTTAAGATAGGACTAGGACGCCAGTTTTGTATATTATATTTGTCTCTCATGTTATAAATAAACATTATTAGTCCTTCTGTAAATGAATGAGGCCATGTTTGATTTGAGGAAAAAAAAATTAAAGACCTCTGTAAGGCAAATTATCAATTTTTTTGCAGAGGTTTTATAGAATTCATAGGGAATTCCATCCAGCCCCGGGGATACCCCTGGCTTTAAGCTTTTAAATACCATTTCAATTTCTATGGGTGAAATATATTTAGTCATGTTCTCTGAGATTTCCGGAAACTTAGGAATGTGGATATCCTTAAAGTATTGCTGAAAGGCTTCAACCTTAGGATGGGGGGAAGGGGACATTTCTTGTGATTTAATATGTGCATGGATTATGTCGGGCATCCCTGCAAAAGAGGTTTCTAAGTTACTGGCTTCATTCATTAGTACTTCCATAGTGGTGTTCTCTTTCCTGTTTTTACATGCTTAAAAGGGATTGCCTACAGGTGTTTTTGTGTTCCATATTGTAACATGGCTGTCACTGTCTGAGCTCTATCATACTGATATATTCTCATTTCCATCTTTATCTGTTCTATTTGTGAAGGAAAAATCCTTCCGTGATGTGGAAGCCTCTGTATATAAATATTGCAACTGTTGTCATAGCTGTAAATATTTAAAAAAGTTTTCTGTCCCTCTTTTTTTTCCATGATGTTGAAAAAGTTTAATGATATCTTTTTTGGTCTCCTCCCACCAAATCCCAAAGTCTTGATATAAAAAGCTCACTGATGTTCTTGCCCATAATAATTTGTAAACTTCTGCCTGTATTATTTCTTCAGTTAAAAATCCCACATTCATTTTCCATCTATTTTTTTGCGCCATATTTTTTTTAGTACCTTGTAAAAAACAGTGGTCATAAAATTCCACCGGTGTTATGGAATATTTACTGATGGGCAAAGTTTTAGGTATGAAAAAATAATCAATTGTAGTGAAAAACTTACCCCTATTATAAGTATATTGTGATCCTTGTGTGGGATTAATCTCACACTCCCTTAAATCTGCTGTTGTTATACATTTCTTATAGAGTCACAGTATATTTTCTTTTCTTTACCTCTAGAAAGATCTGGACGCTCACAATTTAAATCACCCCCAAAGATTATATATTTCAATGTGACAAGATATGGCTGTACTGTTTGCAGCTGAATCACTCTATCAGCTTTTTATTGAGGCCCATAAACATTTATAAACCTATACTCATCATACCCCACATAACCATCTAAAATTAATAACCTTCCTGGGATGAGATCAATTAGTTTAGTCAATGAAAAGGAAAATGATGAAACAAGTATACCAAGGCCATCTGCCTTATCTAGCCTAGAGGACAAAGGATGGACCCTCAGTCCATTCATTCTGGCAAAGCCTGGCTTGCTCAATGGTACATCCAGGTTTCCTGAATAAAACAAACAGTTAACTGAGCTTGTTTAATGACTTGAAAGAGTGTATGTCTTTTATTGGGATTCATTAGACTATAAACATTCACAGATCCTACCTTAATATCCTACATTTAAGAAATTGTTTGAGTTCAAGTTATCTTCCTCCTTTTCTTTTTTTTTCTTAGTTTTGTAGCTTTCTGATATCTCTATTTTAACAGGATCCCCTGTATCAGGATGTTGGGTGTCTGACTCCTCTCATTCACTTCCTATGTTTCCCCCCTGGGCAAGAACTGAAAAGGAGTTCTTAACTTCAAAAGGTTCTTTAGTTGTAGGAGGTTCTTTGCATTTGGGGGAGAGGGGAGTTTGGTACTCCTAGTTGATCTTCTAGGAGTTTGTAAAGGAACATCAAGTACTAGGTTTCCCTGGTCTATTTTACTTCCCTCCTTCTGATCAGTGCAACGTACTAGCTGTAAAGTACTTGGTATGGGAAAATTTTGCTTATAGTCTGAAGGTGGGGCTCCCTCTTGTTTAACCTCTGCTACCAGAGGTGTTGGGGGGGTCAAGGGGTGTTTCCTTGGTTTCTGGAGGGGCCATAGCTGCATTCTGAGCCTGCTGAATTAAAAGTTCTGGGCTTATCACTAGAGTCTTATTCTTTGCTGCCCATGGGCATCCTGCATACAGAAGTCCATACTCTTCACAAAGCTCACACTTTGCATGATTGTATGAAAGAGTAGGGGCATTTACCTGGTATTTCGGCCAGTTTCTCCCATTCAGTAAAATACTACAAACAGCTTCATTGGGTTCAGTTTCAGTTGGTTAGCATCTGTACCCACCTCTGACTGCCCCTGAAAAAGGGACTTCTAGTTTCAGTGGTCCTATCTAGTCAACAAAATTCAACAAGTAAATAAGTCAATTTTACAGGGGTTAAAAATGATCTACAGGAAAATTTATATACATCTATATATGTAACCTCGAGCAGCTCAATAGTTTGTTCTAAACTGGCAGCCAATAACAGTATCCACCTGTGATTACTGGCTCTGTTAAAGTTAACACATTCTCTGGTGTACATGGGTACAACCCATCCTCTTATCGCTGGGCCTGTTAATAAAAAAATCATTCCCTGGTGTGCAGTGGCACCATTGTTGTCTGATTGCCAGTTCCAGTAGTAACAAATAATTATTTTGCTGCAGTAGAAGGCCTGTCTGGTCCAGTGGTATGGAGGGATGAGGTGCTAGTTGCCTTTTTGCCTGCCACATCAGTGACTCGAGTTCAGGAACATGCCAGGTTGCCAGGGGTCGGAAAGCAGACTAAACATTCATCACATAACTGTCCTGTCCCTGCATGGGGAGGCATGTTGACTTGATCTTTGGCTTTCCCAAGGTGAAGGTAGGAACTCAAGAGGGGAAAATGCAGGAATGGCTAGCGCAGGCTCCATAAAGCCCTAGCCAGCTACCTCTGTCCCACACAACCTCCTGGATGACTGATTCAGTTGAGGATGTAAGTGACTAGGTGGGGGGAAGGATGGCTCTCCCCTTTCTGGACACCCTATCATGGGGGAGGGAGGGAGCTAATCAATGGGAACTTTGGGCTCTGTGGTTTGGAACAGGGGAAGTAGGGATAGAGCTAAGTGCCTGCCCGAGTCAATTGGCAAGGCAAAATGTTTTATGGAGGGTGTGAAATGCTGCAGTATGTATGACCTTAACACATACAGTATACACAACCCTCCCATAACAGGTGCAGCTGCACCATTACAGTAGACCTATCAAGTATAGATAATATGTACAGTGTCTCTTATCAGGGTACTACGGAACCAGAAGTAGGAGTCATAAAGGGATGATATTTCTTAGACCTGTGGAATAAAACAGTGGAAAGGGGTCACAAAGGATCCTCAGTTCTTAGAGAGTTGCTAGGAAAGATAAAACAGGTTAGACATATTGTAATACTTATCTGATGGGGAAGGAGTTCACATACTGTGCGACCTGTGAAAGTAAAGAGAAGAAGGTTAATATGGAATACATACAGTAGTGGAAACAATAGCAAGGAGAGAGATGAAATGGGCATAATACAGTGTAAGAGGTAAAAAATACAGCTGTAGAGGTAAGGTATACAATTAAATGAAGTAAAATATACAGAGACAAGCTTAATTTAAGTATTATGCTAACATCAGTAACTGTTTACTATGAGTGTCAAAAACAAAACACAAAAAAAACTAATAATGAAATGTTTGTCACCATTGGAAAAGCTGTTCCTGTGTTTTCACCTTGACTTGCATGTTGTTTTCAGTGTGTGGTGTCTATCACTTTGACATTTCTGTATAAATGAGATGCACCATTTGTATTCCTCAGACCTGTCCTCTGCGGAAGGGATACTGAAGGTTTGAAGTGCTGGCCCAAGCGGGTGCATGCCAGGCATGTTGCCAGAAAATAAATCTTGCACTTTGCATGTAAAACTGAATCTAGGGGTGCTGAGCATTCTTTTCTTTTGTTATTACAGGCTGGCTGCTTCGCTTATGCACTGCCTTTTCCTTTACTTGTGAACCACTTTACAATACTTACACAATAGCCACAGCACTGACCCCGACCATCACAGGACTGACCATCCCACCCCTGACAGTCTCAGGACAGTACCCCTCAGACAGTCACAGGACTGGCACCTTCCACTGTTAGTCATAGCACTGGGCACCCCTGCCTGACAGTTACAGAACTGATCCCCATTCCCAACAATCACAACACTACAGCCCACCACCATGACATCACTATACCCATATCCCCGACAGTCACATGGATGACACTTTCCACAGGCAGTCACAGCAGTAATCTCTACCCCTACCAGTTACAACACTGTACATCACAGCACTGATGACCACCCCACACAGTCGGGACCACAACACCCCCCCCAACAGTCACTTAGTTTGGCTCCTTATACAACCTTCCAGCTGCATGTACAACTTCCTGCAAATGCTTCCGTCCCTCAGAGTTGTAGAACTGCACAGAAGCAGACCTCCCAAAGTCAGAGGAATGACCCTCACTCTGATAGTCACATAAATAACACCCTATCCCTGACAGTTACATAACAGACCTGACAATCACTGGACTGTACCATCACTCTAACTGTTACAGTATTGACACCTTCCACCATCAGTTACAAAAATGACCACCCCCAAACAGTCATTGGATTGGACCATCCCCCCCACACAATCACAGGATGTCCCTCCAGTCACAGGACTGTTTTACCCCCCTCCACAGTCACAGGACTGTACTCCCCCCACAGTAACAGGACTGTAACACCCCACTGAC
Organism: Neoceratodus forsteri; assembly: GCA_016271365.2. Taxonomy (NCBI): domain Eukaryota; kingdom Metazoa; phylum Chordata; order Ceratodontiformes; family Ceratodontidae; genus Neoceratodus; species Neoceratodus forsteri. The sequence continues at coordinate 931,111,791 of CM057453.1, forward strand.
AATCACAGGACTGACACCCTCCACTGACAGTCTTGACAATGACTACCCACTGTGATGCTTGGCCAGCTGGTTACGATTGTTGTATGATATTTGTAATATAAAAATATAGTATGTGAGCCTGTGTTTCCATGGGTGCCCCCACCCAAGTTTCAGTGAAGCTACAGGATATGTAAACTGACCAGGAGATCTCTGTAAAGTAATTAACTTCCTTGAGAAATTGCATTTTATGGCCTTTTTATGACCTCATGCTTTTAAGTTGGAAACTAAATATACATTTTATTACAGGACAGGGTGTCATTTAGCTGATTCCTGTTGGCTATATCACACCTAGGTGATGGACTGCTGGGTTGTAAACCTAAAAGGAACTGGTTGATCAAAGACTCATAATTTAGGAAATGAGTTTTTGCTGATGTCACCTTATTTAATATACCTCCTGATAGAACATCATGTTTGTATTTTTTTGTATTCTAAAATGACTTGATGACTAGTAGAAGAGGTGTGGAGACATAGGGTTTAAACTGATACTTGTGTCTGTACTGTCATATTTATCTTGGGACTCTAGAGAGACACAGTTCTCTGATTTAACTTTAAAGGAACTTACAGAGGTAATACATTAGATAGAAAAGGTCTGTGGTAGGAGTTTATGTTTAATACTTTTCCCTTGTTCTTTTATGTGATTGTGAGTTCTTTGATATATTGTTCTGTGTTTACATTTTTCACATTTTTATCATCTTTTAGTAAAATCTTTTTTTCAAGATACTGCCTGGGTATGTCTTCCAAGTTCTTTTTGCAAGTGATGTATATGTGGTTAAGTTTGACAGCTGTTCTGAAGGGCTTGATGGTGTTACTAAACTGGGAAAAGGTAAAATATACCTAAGGTCTCTTATAGAGTTTTAAGGGTTCATTTTGGAAGCCTGGCTTGGTGATCCTGGTGAAAGATTGTACTGCAATCCCCGAAGAGGGAACTTATCTGAGCCTGTACATTGGGTACACTAGCATAAGGTTCACAGTTTGAATCCCCCCAGAACTTGAGACTAAAGGTGATTCAGACCCAAAAGCAGACAGGAGGGTTATCCTATCTGTTACCTGTTCACGCTATTGCACTATGAGGTTGGCACTGTGGGAGCAGAGGGTATGACCTGCTGAGTGCATTTGTGATACCCACCTCTGGCAGTCCCAGCACTGATCCACACCTCTGACAGTCACAACATTTTCTCAGTATTCCCAGCAGTCACACAACTTCTCTCCTGCTCCCCTTCCCCAACCTGGCAGTCACAGCAATGACCATACACCCCTGAGAGTCACAGCACTGATTCCCATCCCCCCATAGTAACAGCACTAGTCACAGCACTGCACCCCATCCCATCTTACCTCACTGATCATTAATCCCCAACAGTCACAGCACAGCCACCTCACCCGCAAAAGACACAGAACTGACTCCCCCTACCATCAGTCACAGCACTAATTCCCATTCTGTGACAATGACAGCACTGACCTACTACTCCAAATGGTCACCACACTGACTCCCATCCCCAACAGCCACAGCACTGCCTCCTCACCCACAAAGGTCACAGGACTGCCACCCCACCCCCCAACAGTCACAGAACTGTATCACCCCTTCAGTAGTCACAGAACTAACACCTTCCACTGTCAGTCACAGTGGCCACCAACACAACAGTCACAGTGCTGATCCTCACACCCCCAACAGTGACATCACTTACCTCTAACCCCAACAGTCACAGCACTACCCACCACCACAGTTAAAGCACTGTTTCCCTACACAATTGCAGTCACAGGGCTGATACCCTCTACAGACAGACACAGCAGTAATCCCCACCCCACAGTCACAACACTTTTCCCCCACTCCCAAAGGTTACAGCCCTGGCCACCACCTGGCAGTCATGGCACTGGCCACCCACCCCTTGCCAATAACTGCACTGGCTCACTATCCTCAACCGTTAAAGCACCAACACCCTCAACCACAACAATCCTAGCACTGACCCCCACCATTAACACAACACTGCCTCTGAATCTCCTTGAATAGTAATAGTACTTCTTGTCACAAACCCACTCAGCAGGTCATCCCTCTACTCCCAAAGTGCAGTCCTGTGAACAGTTAACAGAAACAGGGTAACCCTCCTGTCTGTTTTGTGGATTCAAATCAACCTTTGGTCTCAGTTCTGGAGGGATTCAAACTGTGAACCTCTTGCTAGCATACCCAATGCACAGGCTCAGATAATTCTGTCTTTGGGGGGCCAGATATCTTTGCCTACGTGCACCTAACCAGGTGTACAGAAATGAACCGTTAAAAACTATAATAAAATACCTCAGATTTCTCTTACCTTTTTCCAGTTTGGCATCACCATTCAAGTTTATGTACAGTGTCTGCTTTAAGCATATATACTCCACTTGTAAAAGAAAAGAAATCAAAGACAGACCAAGTAGGCTCTAAAAATAGAGTTTTACTAAAATAGATAAAAGATATGTAAGACATAAAAATACAGAACTATATATTACAAAACATACAAATCTTTTAAAAGAACAAGGTTTTAACAGTGCAATTCCTACTACAGTACTTAGATTTCTCTCTCTCTCTCTAAATACCTGCTTAAAGTGCTCAAAGATGTTTCTTTGTCAGAGTGTAGATAAAAGTGTGTCCTCTGAAGGAAAACAGAATATTGTTTAAAAGCTGGCTTTTCCCACCTCTTTGCATGAGGTCACCTAGCTCCTCCCTGTCAGAATATATAAAAAAATATATCTATACAAAAACAGGATGTATTTTTCCCATAAGGTAAATTAATATTCTGTGATCTCAGCACAACTCATTTTCTTTTTTCAAATGACATTTCTTTGATCTTTAAGCAGTATCCTCTCACACAGACATCAAAGCATTTATGAATTTTTGCCAGATCTCACGGAGGTGCAACATGCCTTGTATATCTAGCAACTACAGCTTTAATTAACTTAAATAAATTAAGAGATCCTTGATCAAGGCCTGTTCTACTCTGTAATTAGCTTCTGGCCTTCTAGGTAACACCTTGTATCTAAAACCTGTGTGTGTGTGTGTGTGTGTGTGTGTGTGTGTGTGTGTGTGATCTCACATGCTGTTTCAGCATTTCTCAAGGTAGACAGACCATACACATTTTTATATTACAAAAAATGATTCAGTGATCAGAACCAGCTGTCCAAGTGTCACATTTACCTGTCCCCTTACAGCAGTGCACCCAACAGTCACAGCACTGACAACTAGCCACTGGCAGTCCCAGAGTTGACCACAGCTCAGTCATTACATTTTAAAAATAAGGTGTTTAAGTACAGGCAACCCATTGCAGAGAATGCAGGGGTCGAAACTGGCACAGGTGAGCTAACCAAATTCTGGTAGATTTTGTGTTAGGCTAGTAAGATTTTCTGTTAACTAGCCCTGTAGGTTTATACTGTAGAATGTAAACAAAAAGTACTTCAGTTGGGCTAGTCGAAGAGTCTGTGAGGCTAGTACATTTTCCCAGTCACTAGACTTGCTGGCTAGTGGCTGCAAAACTTAATTCAGAGCCCTGAAGTGGACCATACTATCCACAAGATGGCCTTCTCTCCCCCCTTACCCTCTTCTGGTTTTACTGATTTTAGTTTATGGAAGGGATAGTTTGTAGACTGGAAAATGTGTTATGTTCCTTTGTCATATTAAGACAGATTTGTTGCTGTTGTGCAGCATCCAGAGCCTATAGGATTGGGCACCTGAAAAATTAAATGTGCCTTGCCTTGCCTCTAGACATTCCTGCCCAGAGACCAGCCCTAAAGCTGAGCACCCTGCTAGGAGTAGAAAAACCCACATCCCAGTCCCCCCCAACAGGACCACTATTCCAGTACCAGAGCAGCTCTGTATATTAAGCTTTACATTGCTTGTTAAACAGGCTTCTGGAATGTATAATTTCACAGCTGCTTAAGTAAGGAATTCAAAGAAGAAGCATTTACATGTAACCCCAAGGTGGAACTACTTCTAGGGTTACAACCCTGCCTGTATTACTGTCCACAGGTTGAGGGGCTTGGGTTTGTAACTAGCCAGTACCAGGGTTTGCCCACCCATGGTAAACACAATGTTTTGGTGCCTCCTCTCAGATCAAGGTTTCAGTGGGTATGTATTAAATTTGTTACAGCCCTCTGGGAAGCTATAACTACCCAGTAGCCCACATAGTGGCCCTATACTTTGAAACAAGCAGTAATCTCTCGCAACATTCACAATACATTTGCCAACAGACATTAATGATATGCTCATAGGATTCCCAGTAACCAAGGTCTGGGCATCAGTGTGACCTCCTGGAACCCCCTGCAAACAATGGTTATCAGGCATGCACCTTCAGTAATATTCTAAACACAATAACAGACCACCAGTAAACATGCGTGGGGCAATACAACATTGCAATACCAATCAGGTTTAATTAGGGGAAGCATAACAAGCAAGGGGCAAATCTGGTCAAATTATTTTATCCTTAGTGGTTTGAGCCAAAATGCAGTCATTCATTTAGTCTCACTTTGCAGTCCCATAAATATACTGGGTACCCAGATGGAAAACAGGTTAGCCTAAACAGAGCCCAGGGTTGCAGCTGTTTTTGGGTCCCTTGATGAAAGAAGACATGATGATTTGGCATGCAGTTTTATTTGTGTCTGGTGGCTGGATGGCCCAGTCTCTTGAACCATTAAACTAGCAGTGAAATGGAGATTAGATGGTACCACAATGATTATTAAAGCTTGTTGAAGGGAGTTACCCTGATTTCTACTCTCTGTACTCTGACACTGGAGATAAGCCGATGAAATAAGACCTGTGGAAATGTTTCTTGAAGCAGGGGGGAGGGTTCCCCTGTGGTCCTCATTGAGCATCTGATCTGGTGATGCAGGAGCAAATGACTTGGGCTGATTTTGCATAGCCTAAGGCTGAATGGCTTAGCCAAGTCAAAGATTAAAAACTGCGAACTGGACACCTCGAACTGGCCAGCCACACAAACACTTCAGCAACTTATACACATCTATATGTAAGGGTGCTGCTGGTTCCTCTCTGGTCCTTCCAGTTGGCTTGCAAGCTGATCCACAATACTGCCTTTTGCTGCACGAATCCTCTGATGCTGCATGCCACAGCTTGTACCAACTGATGCACCTTGGACCCCACAGAGTGAACAGCTAAGAAAAGTCTATGACCACCAGGCCTAACCTATGAAAGCTGGCCAGCTCCCCAGAAGCTCACACTCTGAACTCCTGGGTAGATCTGGCAAATCTCCTGTTTCCGCAGTTACTCCCTTTTATATGGAGCTAAGGTCCAGGAATCTTATTGGCTGTCAAAACTGTCCCGGTCTCTTAATTGGTTTGATTTTTGGTGCCTATAAAAGTTCCTCCTTTTTTCCACACAAGTCTTTATTAATCCCCATAATTCTCTGGTCAAAGGTCCAGGCTCTAGATTGGTTATTTGGCTGCACAATGGTGGCTGCTGCATAGTCCTAAACACACGTTTTACTGCAGTCCCAACATAACTGTCCTGGTGCAGCCAGAATAAACACTATTCTTACATAACTTCCTCACAATAACAAAGCCGCAGAATTTCTCTTTTAAACACATTTATTAGTCTCTACCATATGTGCCTAGTTTCTGTGTCACTGCCTTGCAAATACAATGCCCCTTTAAAACCGGCAGCAGCTCATTAATATTTGTTAGGGCTTTACTGCCCTGACCTTTGCCCTTTAATACTGGTGCACAGGAAGAAGCGCTTCAGGCACTTGCCTTATAGTTATTTAAAAACACTTTCCCTGCCTTTACTCTAGGTCCCTGGTGCCTTTTTAACTAAATACTGTGCACTAGGAACCATGGGAACACCTTCTGACTTTTGACTGCAACCGGAGGGCACAGATAGTGCGCTTCTTTTTTTTTTTTTATAATTTAAATTTTATTGAAAGTTTCAGTATACAAATAGGACTGGGTCCGTAGATCCAAAGAGTATTCTTTGAAACAAAACAGCATGAATGACCCCGATCACTCACCCCAAAAACCACCCCCTGACACAGTTCCTAAGAATTAGGAGCCCTTGACATCCATCCATTTAAAATAAATGTATTAGACAAAAATTAGATAGAGTACAATGTATGAAGCAAGGCCCAGATCTGATCATATCTGGAATTGTTATTATTAATACTTGAGATCATCTTCTCCACTTGAAGATTAAATAATAACTCATTTAGCCATTCAGAATAAGATATAACCTCAGAGCTTTTCCAATACTTAAGCACTAATTTTTTAACGGACATAGAAATCAAAGTGATATGAAACTTGTGCTTATTAACTGAAATCTGCGAGAAGTCCCCAAAAATACAAACCTCCGGAGTGAACAGGTCTCCCAGCCCAAGGAGTGGGTCAGCCTTTTCCTTTATAGCTTCCCAAAGAGGTAATATCTTAGGGCAATCCCAGAAAATATGAAGTAGAGAACCCTTTGCCTGAGCACACCTAGTGCAAAGAGTAGAGGGGGTTAAACCCCATTTAGCCAGTTTCTGGGGATAGTGATAGAGATTATGGAGAATACGAAATTGCATCAATTGTAACCTATCTTGTATTAAAAAATGATGGCAATTATTCCAGATGATTGTCCAGTCTTTATCCCAGTTCGGGAATTGGGTCACCCAGAACTCTGTGGGGCCAAATGGTGTAGGGAAATGCCAGTCATACAAAATATTATATAATTTAGAGATACTTTGGGGGGAATTTGCCAAAGGGGCTAAATCTGTAAGAAATGCAAAATCGTAAGATATAGGGGACCCTCCCCAAATTTTTTGAGAAGGAGATGTCTAAGTTGGTATACCTTGAAATAGTCACTTCCCTTGAGCCCAAATTTAGCCACCATATCCTCAGCTGATAACCAAGTACCATCCTCCTTGAGAAATGGGTGAACCTTCCCCTCGCATAAACTGGGTAACTATCTAGGGAGCAACATTTTGCTATCCAGTTTAAAAGCAGGAGAATTCCAAATTGACTGGTCTGCATCCAACCAATTCTTATATTTTAGGAATCTGCACAACTGTAAATGAATCTTCAATGAAATTCTGATTGTAGAGTCTTTTAACTCCTTAGGTATCGAAACTGCATTGAGAAAAAATAAAGCAGAGGGAGCAATGTTACTCAACCGGATCTTTTCCCTCTCTATTTTAAGCCAGGCAGGCAAATAGTCCAGGGGATAGGGGACTATTCATTTCAAGTATTTAGCTGCACAAGAAGCCCAGAGGTACAACCCTATATATGGAAGACGTAAGCCTCCCTTGGACTTAAGAGCCACCAGCTTGTAAAAAGCTAGCCGAGGTTTCTTTTTAGACCAGATAAAATTTCCAATTACAGCTTGAACCTTTTGGAACCAGCTACTTGGCACAGAAATGTCCAACAACTGGAGAGGATACAAGATATGTGGGAGAATATTCATCTTGATCAGACTGACTGTCCCCCAAAAATAAATAGGTAACGCCGACCATCTCTCCAAATCCAAAGCCACCGTGGACAGTATGGCCTCCAAATTATATTTAAAGGTCGATTGCATATCCCTTGTTAGCACAATACCTAAATATCGCGATGAGTCCTTAGACCAAGCCAAACCCAGGGAGATAATGTCATTCTTAAAAATGTGGTGATTTAAAGGGAATACAATTGACTTCCCTACGTTTAATTTGTAATTAGATAATTTACTATATTGTTCTATTATATCCAACATGGGGGGGGGGATAGAAGTCTCTGGGTGAGAGAGATACAGAAGCAAATCGCCTGCATAAGCAGCTACCTTCAATTCAACACCAAGAATGGAAACCCCCTGCACCTCTGGACAAGATATTAGTCTGCAGATTAAGGGCTCTAAATAGAGATTAAAAAGCAAAGGAGAAAGAGGACATCCCTGTCTGGTACCAGAATGCAAAGCAAAAATCCTGGAGAACACACCGTTTCCTGATATTTTAGCCATCGGTTGCTGGTACAAAGCCCTTATCCAGGATTGAAATTGTTGAGGAATACCAAAAAAGTTTAATGTTTGAAGTAAGATACTCCAGTTAACTCTGTCAAAAGCCTTCTCTGCATCCAGAGAAACCAATGCCATTGGTATGGACGCGTCTCTGGACTCCGAGAAGACATGTGAAAGAGTATGGAGGTGGTCAGCAGAAAATCTGCCTTTCATAAATCCAACTTGATGCAAGCCAATTAAATCAGGCAGAACTAAACTGAGTCTGTCAGCCAAAATCTTCGTTAAAATGATAATATCTTGGTTTAAGAAAGATATGGGTCTGTAACTCTCGACACACTCTGGATCTTTCCCTGACTTTGGAAGAAGCACAATAAGGGCTTCAAATAAGGAGGAATCAACCTGAACCCCTGAAAGAATATAATGAAAAAGAGACAAGAGATAGGGAATAATTCGTTCCCTTAAACACTTATAAAAATTTGCTGAAAAACCATCTAACCCAGGTGATTTATCTGAGGGTAGGCCCTTTATCGCATCCCAAATCTCAGACTCTGTAATAGGGGTCATCAGCCTCCTACTCTGGGGTTCTGAAAGCCGAGGTAGATGGGTCCCCTCCAGATAAAAGGAGAGAGTGAGGGCCGAGGGTGGATCAGACATTTCACCATATAACTGTTCAAAATAAGTTACAAACTCCGAGACAATTTCCTGAGGGTTAGATTTGAGAGTACCATCAGATATGGAGCGAATCGGAAGGTTAAACTGATTGGACTCCCATTGTTTAATTCTCTGGGCCAGAAGCTTGCCTGCTTTTTCCCCGTGTTCTATATAAGAGGCTTTAGTACATAAAATAGCAAACTCTGCTTTCTCATTAAGCATAGCAACATAGGAGTCCCTCAGTTTAACCAACTCTTGTTCCAACTCCTCCGACGGAGTTGAGTGTAAGCTAATCTCAAATGTTATTATCTGGGCCAATACCTCCCTCAGCCTCTCCTCACACCTCTTTTTCCTCGCCGCAGCCATCCCAATTAAAATGCCTCAAAGGTATGCCTTAAAGGCACACCAAAGCATATCTGGTCTGGAATCTTGGTTAGCATTCAAATCAAAAAATTGTGTAATATATTCTTTGGTTTGGTCTCTGCATTTGGAATCCTTAAGCAGTTGGGCATTCAATTTCCATCTAGTTTGTCATTTAGGCAAAGAATTAAGGGCCAACTTACAAAGCACTAACGAATGGTAGGAGGGAGGACCTGATAAGATATGGGAACCTGTCACCCCCGGTAACAAAGCCTGAGACACTAGTAAATAATCAATACGGGAAAGAGACCTGTGAACAGGGGACACAAAAGTGTATTCCCCGTCCGCAGGGTGTAGGACTCTCCAAATATCGCACAGGCCCAACTTATCCATTAATTCCTGCAGTGCACATTGTGCCGGGGAAGGAGTACTCATTCGAGGACCAGTACGGTCTTTACTGGAGTCTACCACTAAATTCCAATCCCCCTCTAAAATAATGGTAGAGGGCAGTAGTGGAAGAATATTATTAAGCAATCTCATGAAAAACACAGGGTCATCTTTGTTAGGGCCATAAATACTGCCTAACACGAAATCTTGAGAAAACAAAGTGCCCTTAACCAGAACAAATCTGCCCTGAGGGTCTTTAATTTCCTGGATAACCTGAAAAGGAATGCCCTTATTAATGAGAATTAAGACCCCACAACTACTTGTGGTTCCTTGGGCTGAGAAGACCTGTACAATACACATCCGTCTCATCTGAATGGCTTTGAAATCAAGTAAATGAGATTCCTGGATAAAAACAATATTTACACCTAGGATATCTAAATGCTTCAATATTCTATATTGCTTAGTTTTTTTCCGAGCCCCATTAACATTCCAGGTTGAAAAACAAAGCTCTCTAGCCATTGTACAAGTATATTATAACAATCCTGTAAATAATGCAACAGACTCCTTTGAATAAGATCCTCCCTCGATCTGCAATGAACTGTGTCCCCCCCAGAAACGCTTCTCCCTCCCAACCTCCCCCACCCCAATGGCCCCATCCTACCAGCTATCCCAGTATGCCACTAACCCCAATAAGATACCCATTGGCTCCTCCCTGCCCACCCATCCCCAAGTCTCCTGCGCACGCTAAGCAGCACTCCTACAAAAACAGCTGCTCCCATCCTCCCACCCACCTACGTACACAGGGCCAGATTAATGACTAATCCAAACAGGAGTATGAAATGATACCAGCCCTCTCCACATATGGAGTCCACAAACACCTAAACTGTATATGAGATTTGCGGTAAACGAAAGAGACCTATTATTGTTAATAACACCACCCGAGAGCGCTATCCAATCTACAAACTTCTTACCCGATTAGGGATCGCCTATAATATGGAGCGGCCCAAAACCCTGTATCTCCCAACCTCTGCCTCGCCTCTGGGCAAAAGCACTCGAGAAAAGCACTATCTCCACTTATAAGCCCAAACAGGAAAAAACAAACCCCCCAGTAGTCAATCCGCACCTCCAGAAAAAAGTGAGATGTAAAAAAGAGACAAAATATCCTTCGGTAATACTGACCAGAATCCCTGACTTGGGGAACTCCCCCTGAGATAATGAAAATGAGAAACCCTAAATTAGCTGAATCCCTGCTATGTACTAGAACAATACTCATAGTGCAATGCTAGGCCTGTATCCTAATTACCAACATTACCTTTCCTCTTCATCAATATTATGAGGGGGCACTATAAGGCGAGAAAAAACATTCCCCTCTAGAGATTTCTGAACTGAACTGCAAGAAAACTGTTTGCCCCATAGACACTCCCCTCATCCCTTCGTGCAGGAGCAGCAGGCAGCACCAGCCCGAAAAGGCCTCCGCCTCACCAGCCTACCACAAAATTTGCCACGGATTGCAGAGCCAGCCCCCAGCCCATGACAAGAACTCTCCCCCTGAGGGTCACCGACCCAACACCAGCACTCCTGCTTCCCAGCTCAAAAACCAAATAGGGGAGAGAGAGGCCAGGCTCTGCGCCATACACAAACAGGGTGTTGACACCACCGTGGCTCCCCCAATGCAACATCCTCATATAAGTGAGCATTATCATCCTTTAGATCTTGCCCGGTATAGCATTGCCATTCGCCTCATCCTTCACCCAATCAAGTTAGAATGCAACTGACCACTCCCAGGGTATACAGATACAGCAAATTCCCGTTGCTATTCCCCAAAAACCCAATATAGTTAAAGAATCAAGAATATAATATTCAACAACCAACTGGGGTGTTAAACACTAAACATTCTCAAAAATTCTGTTAAATCTCAGACTGAGTAAAACAGTCCTCTCTAGTAACCCCCTTGCAATTAAGAGTCCTTAAAAAGATCAGACATGGCTGTTTTCAATTCTTCCACTGCAGACTCAGAATTCTCAGAGGAGTGCCATTGTCCAGATATCTGAACTTGTAATATCGAGGGATATCGCATTCTGAATTTTAAGCCAGCTGCCAGAAGCTTCTTGACTATTGGATGATAAGCAGCTTTCCGCTGCCTTTCAGAGAGTGGCAGAACTTGGGTAACTCTAATTTTGGTTCCTTCCCATTGTAGTTCTTGTATGGTCTTAAGCTTCGAAAAGAAATGTTTCTCCAGAAAGTTTAGAAAATGAAAGATTAATGGTCTAGGAGGTGCCCCCATCGGAGGTTTAGAGTGTAGAGGTCTGTGGGCCCTTTCTATAATGTAATGGGAGCCATAAGGAGAAGGTCCTATAATTCTCTCAATGAACTTCTGTACAAACAGAATCGCATCTTGCCCTTCTTCCATCTCAGGTAGGCCGAAAATGACTGCATTATTCCTGCGGCTACGGCCCTGAAGGTCTTCAAGCTTTTGCTCCATCTTAGCAATTTTCTGCCGGAGTGCAGTCACCTCAGGACCCTGTTTATTCATCTTTTTTTCTACTGAAATAAGATGAGTTTCAACATCAGACATTCTCAATACTATTTCTTCTATAGCCTGAGAGACAGACTTGAAGTCGGTAACTAGGTTCCTTAACTCTTCTTTAAATGGCCTAAATTCAGCCAAAAATCCAGCAAGGGTTACGGACTCTTGCTCAGAGGTAGAAGGAGTCATTGCCAGTACTGATTCAGCTGCTCCAGCCCGAGGCTTCTTAGGGGCCTTCTCTGGAGTGACTTGGGGCGTATGCTTCGGTGGAAGTTTCTTCATTTCGGCTTCCATTCTTCACCGAACTCCCCCAATTTACTCTTGACGGCTTCCCACACCAAAAAACCACACAAATCAGGCTCTCAATTAAATTGGAGACGTTAAAAGTATGTAAAATTAATGATGGAGGGCAGGAGGGAACGGGAAAGCATCTTCTCAGGCCTGCTGCATCACGTGATCCTCCCGACAGTGCGCTTCTTGAAACTGTGAGCAACAGCTGCATGGCTAAAATGCTGGCCTCTCACAGTATGCATTCCAGGAGTGCAGCAGGGCTCAAATGAGATAATGGGGCTTCCTGGGGAACCTGGGTTGGGCAAAGAACTTGGGCAAGGCAGTAACCCAGGGGATTTATTGGGAGGATGCCCGAGAGGTACGGCAGACATACGAGAGGACTACCAGGAAAGCCCCCCAAAGGAGGATTACATACAGTCTCTCTGTACTGGTGCTGTGTACCCACAAAGGATTAGCAGTTTCAGTCAGTCAGGTCTGTGGCTGGAAGGTAAGAATTCGAAGTCTTCAGTTGAGCACCCTGCTAGGAGTAGGAAAACCCACATCCCAGCTCCCCCACACAGGACCACTCTTCCAGTACCAGTACAGCTCTAGATCAATGGCAAATGGCAGGAATAAAGAACTACACCTGTTCTGTGTCCCATTCCAAAGAACAACTCTTTAACAAACATCCTTTTCCTACCGTACCCCACTGTGGCTTAATGAGATCCCAGCTAACATTCTAAATGCTGCTAACCATAGAGCCTTCAAAGCTGAACTTAAGCAGTTTCTACTGCAAAAGAATGTATGTGAGTGGTCAGCTGTTCAGAGCAGTTCTCCAGAGCCTACACCAATCCTGCCTTCTAGAAATTACTCATGGCCTCACTCACGTGGTTCACTCCTCCCCATTTCTTACCCTTGTTCCCCAGACTCTGCTACCTCGTGCTCCACAGCTCTTATTCCACTAGTGGTTGTGCTGTCTCGTTTGTCTCATGCCTCATCGCCTCTCTCTCCCAGTCTCTCCCCCCACCTCTCATTTTCTACATCAATCTCCACTCTCATGATACCACCCCTTCACTGCATGGTCTCTACCTCCTTTCCTCTCTTCCCTCTCTCCCTCCCTCCCTCCCCGCCTCCTCTCTGTCTCTGTCTCTCTCTCATCACCTTCTCCCACCTTACCACACTATCTCACATGCACCATCCCAAGTTCCTCAGCTCCAAAGCTGTAATGAATTGTGACAAGGCCCCTATTGGGCTGCTCTATCCCCACACCACTCTCTCCCTATCCTACATTTACCTCTCTCTCACATATACTTCCTTATGCCAGACAGCACTGAGTATTAACCATTAATGAAACTCATAAGAAACTCTTTGCTGTTTTCTATGCTTTTGTTACTTCCTGTACTGATAATTCAACTATGTTTGTATTTTGTCCTGTGAATTCAATTATGTACTGATAATTGAACTATGCCTGTATTTGTACTGTGAATTCAATGATGTCTCTCTTTGTACTGTTTAATGGATGTTGACCCTTTGTAAAAGAGTTCTTCTATGAGCCTGTATCTATCTACTGAACAGCTCAAAAGAGCCCTGCTGCATGTTAGTAGTGTACTAGTGCTTTATGAGGGGGCTGATAAACTGTTTAACCTTTGGTGTGCTTGGCTAGACACATGGCAGTTATAGTGTTGTTCAGCTCTGAACAAGCTGCAGGCATACTTTGTTGTTTACTGAAATAACCTGCTGGAATGCTACTCAGAGTTCTGAGGGGGGGATGGGGCAAATGGTTTCCATAGAGACAATTATGCAAATTAGCACCCATATGAAGGCCCCACAGCACTGTTTCACCAGGCAGCTTAGAAAGATGCTGAACATAGAACAGACCTTTTGAGATGCTGAAACTCCAGAAGGAGAAAAAAAAAAGTGTTCACAATAAAATCAATGCCTCAAACAGCTGCAGTACTGCTAGATACCAGGAACAAAACTGGAAAAAGGCACAATACAGCAAAACACTACAAACCATTTGCCATTGATCTTACATTATTAAACAGGCTTCTGAAATGTTTAATGTCACAGATGGTTAAGTAAGTGATTTAAAGAAAAAGCATTTACAGTCTCTCAGGGGCTGTGTTCCCACAAATAGCTTGCAGCTTTGCTTACCTAGATGTGTTTTTAAAAATTCTGCAGTTCTGTTTGCTTCCTGCTAAGTTCCACTTCATCTGCTGCTCTATGACTCTGAACTACAATGAACTACAAGTCTTGCACCCTGGGAGACTCAAATTCCTCAAGGTCCTAGTGCCAGCTTGATAAGAAACTGACAGCAGAATATGCTTGGAAAGGGTGATCAAATCCTGTGTGTTTAAAACACTGCAAATATTTTTTTTTTTTCAAATTGTTTAACCAAGTGAGACACATTAAGATGAAAGCTTGTTTGCAGGTGCAACCTGTGAGCAAAAGGAAGTTAAGTGACTTGTTCAGGGTCACACAGTATGTGCAAGTGGGGACTGTGGGATTCAAACCCAGGTCTCCAGATTTGCAGCTCAGAGCCTTAAACCACTGCACTATACTGCCTCTCTATTCTTCAGTGCCCCAGCAGGAGGGGGGGAGAGGGGGTTGTCAGGTCTGCAGATGGGAGGGCCAGTGGAAAACCAATGCTGGGAACATGACTGTAGCACTGTGGAGGGATGCATGATAGTGTTCCTGTTCCCTCTTCTCTTCCACTTCATAGCAATAAGACAGCATGGCTATGCCCATGCTGCCTTAATAAATGACTCACTACTTAAAACAGGGATAACACAACTATGGGGAAGGCTAAATGCCAAATGCCTGAATAAATAAAAAGGTTTTCAGACCCCGCATAAAGACCTCTGCCAAGGGGGACTCCCTCAAAGTTCTCAGCAAAGGATTCCAGAGGACTGGTCTAGCTACTTCAAAGGCCCAGTCCCCCAAGGTCTTCAACCTTTCCATTGGAACTACCAGGAGGCCCTCCTCCAAAGAGAGGGTGCGGGGGTACCTGAAGGTACAATAGATCAGCCAAATAGCCTGGGCCCAGCCCATGCATGGTCTTATAAGCTAGAAGTCCAACTTTAAAGGAGATACACCACTTGTCCAGCAGCCAGAGCAGATCATGCAGCATTGGAAAGTCATGACAGGACCATGAGAGGCCAGTCAGCAATGGAGCAGCTGCATTCTGCACCAATTGCAGGTGTTGCAGTGTATCCCCATTGACCCCAAGGTATAGAGTGTTGCAGTGGTCAATTCTCAAAGTCATGAATGTATACACTAGTGTAGTCAGATAGCCAGGTGGGATAAGGGATTTAATCTGGCTGATGTTCTGCAGATGGTAAAAGCTATTCCAGACTACTACCAACACCTGAGTCTCAAGTGTCAGCCCCTCATCCAGAATGACTCCCACATTTTTCACCTTTATGGCAGCCAAGAGCCTAGAAGGGCTTACTGTAGCCGAGGCTCTGTCTCTTTCTCAGTAGCAGCCACTCCCTCCATATTCTGACTCAACCACCAGTACTTCAGTTTTACTGTATCTGGGTTCAGTCTCAACCAGCCGAATGACATCCAGTCTTGGATCTCAACCAGGCACCTATTAAGCACATCAACTGTACCTGGTGGTCTAGGCACAAAATACATGTAGAACTGGGTATAATCAGCATAGCAGTGAAGTCCAAGCCCATCCGGCCTAATGATCTTACCCAGGGGTAGCATATACAATGTAAACAACATGGGTGAAAGAACCAGACCCTGGGATATGCCAAAGGGCAGAACCTTCAGGGGTGAAGAAGCCTTCCCAACACTACCCTCTGGGTCCTGCCACAGAGATAGGACTCAAACCAGCAGATTAATTTTTCTGTGAGTCCTACATACTCCCTGAGCTGGTCAAATAACAGCCCATGATCCACGTTGTTAAACACTAAAGAGAGATCAAGGAGAATGAGAGTTGACCATTCTTCTCTGTTTCTTGCCCTGAGCAGATCATTGTGCACCATACCTAATGCAGTCTCTGTGCTAAGCCTGAACCTGTAACCAGACAGGCGAGGCTCACAGATGTCAAAGGCAGTGAGGTATGCCTCAAGCTGAAGCACAACAACCTTCTCTATAACCTTTCCAAAAAGAGAATGTTTGATACAGATCGGTAATTCACCATGATATCCTGGTCCAAAGATAGCTTTTTCAGGAGAGGTTTCAAAAATGCACTTTTCAGCAGCACTAGGCACACCCCCTCTGAGAGAGAGCATCAGAGAATCTTAGCGAATATGGAGCTGACTGCTCACAAATAGAGACGTGTTGGGCTTTAATCAAGATTACAGAATGTTGACCGCAGCTCAGAGATCACCTCACAAACCTCTTCCATTGTCACTGGTTGAAACTCTCCCCAAGACTATTGAATGCATCCATGACTCATAGGCCCATCCCTACTGGGCTGAGATGGCCCATTTGAAATGATCCCTGGACCAATAGAGGACACCCTATCTGAAGAGAACTGAGCAAACTCCTTGCATTTTGCAAATTGAAAATGCTCTCATGGGCTCCAGATAGGCCAGGTGGAGAGGCCTATCCACTGTCCAGAAGAAGAGCTGAGCTGGTCAGTTCCTCCCAGCAACAATCTCTATAGAAACAAACTCTGCCTTTTTCTGAGTGATTGTGCTTTAATACTCACCATAGTGAGACATCAGAGCCAGTTTGTCCTCCTGGGCCCTGGATCTCCTCCAACAGTACTCCAACCTCTGGCCCTTGGTTTTCAGCTCTCTCAGCTCACCATCAAACCACGGTGACCCAAGGCACAAAATCAGTGGATGTACATGAACTGGCACCACAAGGTCAAAGGCCACTTTCACACCCCTATTATAGGCTACCACAGCTTCCTCAGGACCCATACCGCATGCTGTCAATATATCCAAGGTGTCCAGAACTGCCAAGAGTCCCTCTGGTGGAAGCCCTCTCAAAGGTCAGAACTGGACTACCGCCATAGGAATGGACTGATGGGGGGCCCTGAAAGTGAACCTGATGGTGCAGTGATTGAAACAAGTGAGCAGACCAATCTTGAGATTATCAGTCTTGATCCCCAGAGTGAATACCAAGTCCAAGGTGTGGCCGTGTTGGTGAGTCACAGAAGTAATAACATCTGCAAGGCCAAGGGATTCCATACCCTGGAGGAAATCTTGACCAAAATGCAATCGTTCATCATAGCCCAAGCTACGAAGTCACCAAGGATAAGCCATCTTGGTGACTCCAACACTCCATTGACGACGGTCCATGATTTCCTGCAGAAATTCCCCCTCATGACCTGGAGATCAGTACCCAAGAAGGGTTCTGCAAGCTGCACCCAGACCCCCATGCACAGCAACAGATTGAAATGATAAGGTATCTCCCACTGGCTGCGCCACCAGGTTCAACTCAGATCTAAAACAGATGCACCCTCCCCCATGATCCTTCCTGGGGCAGTGCACTACAGAAAACCCAGCCAGTGCCAATGACTCAAGGACCAGGCCAGAATCATCCTCCAGCCGGGTCTTCATAATGCAAGCCAGACTGAACAAGGAAACAAGATCCACCATAATTGCAGACCCATTCCTCATTGATCTAGCACTGCACATGGCTAACTAAAGTGGACAAATGGTGGCAGTTGGCCCCTCAGCTACCTGCCCACTCAGTCTTGTGGGATCCCTGAGTATGTGAAATAAACACATTTGGTCCCTCTCAAGTCCCCATTTTGCCCCAGAGCATCTCCTCATCCTCACAACCCTAATAGCACTCTCCCCATCAGCCCTTCCCAAGTCACCCACTCCCCCATACCTCCTATTGATCCCCACTTCCCTGCACCACTGATATGCAGCACGTGGAGGGGCATCATGAAAGGGACATAGGTCCTGAAGCAAGGATGGGATGTGGTTGAGTCTCAGGGTCTGCTGTAGGTGACACATCCCAGCTCAACTAAAATAAACACCAATCACACCCACCCAATGTCCACCCATGCTTTTACACACTTCATACACAGTACTAAATATATACAAACAGAGCTAGACAACCACCATATGTACTGTAATTATACATATAATAAATTACAAAACCATTCAAACACATGCACACCTAACCTCGATATACACACTCCCACACACACCAAAAGCAACAATAACAATTTACATGTAGTGGTCCTTACTTTCATCAATGATCTTAAGAGTCAACACTGTGTTAAATAAGTCCTGTAGGCTAATCAATGGAGCACACCAGCTTACCCATACCCACAACTTGTACGCCCAGAGCAACTGGCTGCATCTGCATAACAGGATAAAATACCAGGTCTTCCTTCTGGGGAAGAAATGTTGCCTCGGTTTAACCCTCCCCCCCTTCTATGCAGAACCTCCCCAATCCTGCTATTAATCCCCACCAGATACATGGTAGGTCTAGGCAGGCCTGCCTGGGCCCCTTCTGTCATACATCTCAAGCACAGCAGTCTTTTGCCTACCGTGCTCCGAATTGGCTAAATGACCTCCCCTCTGACTTAATGGCCAAACCCAAGCTTGGACCATTCAAGAGAAAACTTCGTCAACACCTCAACGCTCTCTGTAGCTGTGACTGTTAACCCTAATTACCCCTTCTACCCTACCTCCCACTAACAATCTTGTCCTTATTACTCTGCCCACTCACCTCCCACCCCCCCTTTGCCCCCCTCCTTCACCTCCACTCTCTCTCTTACCTACCCCTGCAACCCCCTCCCTTCACTCACCCTGAAATCTGACACGGTCAGCTTCGACTGATTAATTTCTGTCTGTAAAAATGTATATAACTAATTACTGTAAAAATGTACATTCCTAATTCATTTTTGTTATATGCACATATTGTAACCTGCTGCTTGTCTTGTACTGTCTTGTCTGAATTATGCTTTGTATGATGTAGAACCTTTGTAAATGAGCTGCTAGCTCAAAGGTATTGTCAAAGAAATAAATAAATAGATAAAATCAGATGTATACTAAGACTGTGCAGTCTGAGACCTAAATAGAGAACTGATTGGCAAGCCCCACTCAGACTACTGCAAGTTGAGTGCTGGAGAAAAGAGGAAGACTGTCCAGTTAGGTGTGAGACTTTTTATTTTGGTATATGTGTTTTGCGGGTTCCCCCAAAATGGAAGGAGAGACTTGTTGGAAGCCTTGGATGAGGTTTTCAGGCTAGGAGTGGTCTGGTCCAAGGACTTGGACCTGATAAGATAAAAAAATTGACCAAGTTACCTCAGCATGGACTTCAACTTGTTGGCTTGAAATATGAATGTTTTTTATACGACTTTCTTTTGAATATTTAAAAAAATATGAATGTGCAACCTGTATTTGCTGTATTACTGCTTAAGGGTGCAGGATGCAGAGGGGATCCCATAAGGGAGAGGTATAGTACTGCTCACCTTTAGCTTAGGGGGAGTAGAGTACAGGCTAAGCACACATTAGAATCAGGACTGACCCAAGTGGTAAGGGTGCCTGAGTGGGTCAGTGCCTGGGTAGAATGGCCATGGGCTAGATGTAGAGGGTAGATGGCAGGAATGCAGCCACCACCAATGCATGTAGGTAGCTGCACATCACTACGTTATGCCAAGTTAGCTAGATTCCAAAGTTTACTGGCCAGTTACCCTAGTGGCCAATGGGGAACCAAGAGTAAGAGTTTGAGTGCCTTTGGGTACTGTGGTTGGAGTGTAGGAATGAGTTTTTTTTCTTTTGAGGCAGGATGAAAGTGGTCCAGGTTCTCATCTTATCTGCAGAGGCCACATTGGTTGGGGGCCTTTGAGTGGTCGGGCCACTCCTTACAGACACAGGAACGGGTGCAGAGGGTCTCATCCCCCTGATTCCTCATGACAGAAATCATTGAAGACGGCAGTGTGTGAAACATGTCCTCCTTTTTTGTCATAGCAAAGCTATTAGCTTTAGGGAGCCGGGGGAGTTATTTGGGAGAATACAGTCAGGCATAGAAATAGTTACAGCCCATTTTAGAGCTGCATAGAGTGCCTTGTACTGTTATGTTGCTGGTTTTCAAGTTTTGTATTGAAGGAAAAACTCAGTAAAACTTTTAACTGCAAAAAAAAAAAAGTCTGCGAGAATGGTTGAGGGGCAGAGGGTGAGAAGTTGCTGGGATTTGGAAGTGATGGCTAAAGGACTAGCCCTGACTAGCTGGGGTGGGATAGAGGCTTTTATTACAAAAAAAACAAAAACTTTTCTTTTAAAGACCCAGTGCTGAGTATCTGGGGTGCCAAGGAGGAATACTCACTGGTTATTAAAAAAAGGCATGTCTGTACTCCTAGTGGCCAAGCCTGTGGGTTGGGGTGTACAGCAAGTTCCAGTGTGAGATGCTTGCATGGGGCTGCTAAGGGGGATTTCCCAGATTGGTAATAAACAAAATGTTTAATGCTGTATTGGTCCTAGTAAGAACAAATCCAGAACAAATGGTTTGATACCTTTTATTGGACCAACAAGGATGTTACAAAAAGAACAAAGAGCTTTAGCTTTCATACCAAAAAGTCCTTCTTCAGGGAGCAGATTGGTAATGGGGCTAGTCAGCGACTGAAGTGGGTTTTAACCGGGGATAAGTAAAAGAATCTAAGATGGAGAACTCAAAATGAACATTACTAGCTTTATTGGGGGTGGGGGTTGCATGATGCTTTCTTTCACAGTGTACATCAGTTGCTTTTATTTCAGTACACCTTTAAAGTAATTTTGCCCAGCTATGGATTTACAGACATGAAGGACTTCTGCATTGCACATGTTCTGGTTAGGGCCTTTTAGGAATGCTGCACCAGCCAAAGCAGAAGAGGAAAGTAACTTACATGGCCATGAGGTGCTTGCACAGCTCAGTATGCGCCATGTAAGCCCTTGGAATATGCCCAGTGTTGTTTCTAAATAAGAAGAAGGAGCAATACCTACTGTATACTGACAACAGTCAGACCCAATGCCACCCAGACTATCCTGTTGCATGCTGCTGTATAAGATAAAAACAGAGCAACAACAGGTGTGGAGAAACTGTTTTGATTCTATCTACAGTAGTTGTAAGGCATGACAACATGATTAAAAGCATTGTGCAAATCAACCTTTGATCGATCTGTTTGTTTTTCACAGCTGTAACCAGTGACTGTCAAAAGTTCAGTATTTTGTCTTTTTAAGAGCCTGCCAGTCAGAGTTACCTTTATTTCTGGTCATATGATGTAGCCATATGGTAGTTCTTATACTGTATCATGATCTGGCTGTATGTCTGAAAACTAAGTTACTGCAGAGTATGTGTGCATCTATGCAGTCCCATTCTTGTAAACACTGATTGCATTCAAATGATTGCTGTAGTCTGAATACTACACATTCTTTGGCAGGCACACATTGTTGCAGTGATGAGCTGATTAGATTTTGATCAGTTTTGATGTGAGTTCTTCATTGAGGGATTTGCAGTGTCTCCTTTACAACTGGAATATTATGAGTTCAAGAGAGATGGTTAGGTCACAGTGACTTCACTAATCGTGTCAACATTGTGATGATGAGACAGAGCTTTGCGCCTGTCTGCCTTCCTTTGGCCACTTTTTTAAAATTCAAAATGCTCATTTAGGACTGCCTTGCTCAACTTGTTAATTTGTTAAATTCCATGAAATAAATGTAGCTCATATTTTAATCTGCATTCCTTGCCGTACCTTAAGGTACTGTCAGATTCAGAAACAGATTTTTAATGTTTATTGATGATGAATGTTCTGTACTGTAGATATTTTCACCATCTACTAGATAACATTTTCTGTCCCAGTGTTTACTTAGCATTCTGTGATTTTAGTTCACACTGCTCTGCACTGATTCGCTAACATTGTGGAAAATAATATTGTTTGGTTATGGTGAAAGCCTTTGTACCAAATAAACCTGACTTGATTTGATTCACTGTTATATATCATGAATATCAATTTAGCCAACCACAACTTGAGTTCCCCCTGCCTCTTATCTTACATACTGTGGTGGTCAGTAAAGCATGAGGATAACCCTTTAACTAACTCCCCTATAACCAACTAGAACAACACTGCTACAAATTGTTTCACTGCTGGACAATGCCTTTTAGATGCCAATACCATTGTGGAAACTCCAGAGTCTGAAGCAATGCCTTGTCATAGGGATGGTGATTAAAGAAGACTACAGCCAGCTTTGTGTCTGCCTAGTATATTTGCATGACCAATCCAGCGAATTGAAGCCCATGGGTACGGCAACCATGGCATCAGGACCAGTGAATGATGGGCACATCAGGACTGACAAAATATACAATAAGGGTCCCTGTGGTAGAACGGTAAATGCCACACATGATGGAGAATACAGCCCTTCTCCTGCCCTAGCCCCATACCAACCACTAGTGCCTGTGTGTCTCCTACTGCTTACTGTGCTGCATGCCTCCTGGTCTCCCACCGTTCTCCCCTTTCCACACAGTTTAACTGCTGCCTGAGACACTTCAACTCTGGATGGAAAAAATATCCAGCAGAGAACAGGATGCTTTATTCACAAGCCTCCCTTTCTTTCTAGGACTATGCTGTGCAGAGAAGCTGAAAAGAAAATGCTGGGATACACTGCAGCAACATACTGGTGTCCCAAGAGATATTCCCTGCTCTCTTCCCCGCAGTAGTACTTATCACGTGGCAGCACCTGCCTGTATCTATCAATCAATCAATCAACCAATCGATCAGCTTTTATTTATACAGCTCAATTCTCATGGTGATTCAATGCTCTTTACATTAAAACATTTAAAAACAGACACACATAAATCATATTATTACAAAATAATAAAAAAATAGTAAAATATAATCCTACCCCCCCCACAACTCCTCTAGTACTACTGATGTCTATCTTACCTGCTGATCCCTCTATGCTGCTGAATGGGTTCTGTGACACCCCTTGAGCGGCAGAGGCACCCATGATCCAGTGTCTCCCACCACATTTGGGATACACAAATGTGCCCATCCCCAGGAATCCCACCGGATTGAGTGGGCAGGTAGCTGGTGGGCCTGCAGTCTCCACCAGTCCCCTTTGGGCTGTGCTGTGCAATGTCAGATCAATGAAGAACAAGACAGCAATTATGGCAGACTTGATTTCCTCAGTCGTTCTGGCTTGCATTTCTGAGACCTGGCTGCAGGATGATGCTGGGCCAGTTCTGGTTGTATCTACCCCAGCTTTATACTATTTAGTGCACTGCCCATAGAGGGAATGCAGGGGTGAGGGTGTGGCTATCTGTTTTAGAGTTTCAGATCCAGTCTGAACTATGTTGTGCACCCAATGGGTTCTACTTCATCTTTTGAATGTGTGGCAGTGCGAGGGGGTTCAGGTGCGGGTTGCAGGATTCTCCTAGTTTACCATCCTTTGGGGGGGGGGATTTCCTGCAGGAGGTCATGGATTTCATCATCAACAGGGTGTTGAAGTCACCTAGATGGTTAATTCTGGGGAACTTCAACACTTGGGTCGATGAGGAATCCTCACATCTTGGAAACAACCTCCTCCAGCTGATGACATCACTGAGCCTGACACAAGCACAGTTGCTTCTGCAACCCATCACCATGGCCACACCTTGGACTTGGGATTCTCACTGGGGCTTCAGGTCACTAACCTCAGGACTGATCGGGTCACTTGGTCTGATCATTGCATGGTAGAGTTCTTGTTTGGGTCCCCCACTGATAGTCCCTCCCCTGTTGAGATGGTCAGCTATCGCCGTTTAAGGGGATTGTTCCCAGAGGGACTTTTGGTGGCAGTAGATTTGTCTAATGTGAGTACTGCATTTGCAGTTGGTACAGGCAAGGTGGTGGCAGCCTATAATATGGCTGTCTCCAAAGCACTCAATGCCATCACACTGGTCCATATACCATCCAGATCTTCTTACTTGAGACCCTCATAGTTTGATGGGGCTCTAAGGGAGATGAGGATCAAGGGTCAGAAGTTAGAGCATTGTTGGTGGAGGACCCAGTCCGAGGAGGATAAACTGATCTTGAGAACTCACTATTATGAGTATCAAGGGGCAATCGACCATAAAAAGGCAGAGTTTCTGTCCAGGGAGATTGCCTCAGGAAGGAACAGACCAGCTTAGCTCTTTTGGACTGTGAACAGACTACTTGATCCCATCTGTCTGCAGCTGAAAAGGGCACTTTCAATCACATTGTGTGAAGAGTTTGCTCAGTTCTTCTCTGATAAGGTGTCCTTTGTTCAGTCCAGGATCTCCCCAGTGGGATACGATCAACTCCATGGTGGGGGGGCCTGGTAGGAACATAGGCTCTCCTATTGTCTGGGAGGAATTCCGGCCATTGGAGGTGGCTAAGGTTGTTGAGGTGATCTTGAAGCTGTGGCCCACTTTTTGTGAACTGGACCTGGCCCCAACCCATCTCCTAGTGGAATGTGCCAGGGCAGTTGGTCCAGTGTTCGCTGGGATAATCCGGTGCTCACTCTTGGAGGGCATTTTTCCTGACACCTTGAAGGAGGCATTGGTGAGGCCCTTTCTGAAGAAACCATCGCTTGACCCTGATATCCTGGTGAATTATCCAACCTCCTATTTCTAGGGAAGGCTGTGGAGAAACTGGTGGTGCTGCAGCTCGAGGTGTGCCTTGTGGCCTTTGACATCTATGAGCTATTTCAGTCTGGATTTAGGGATAGGCATAGCACTGAGACGGCATCGGTCAGGGTGCAAAATGACCTCCTCAGGGTAAGGGATAGAGGAGACTGGTCAATTCTCATTCTATTTGATCTCTCCTCAGCATTTGACACCATGTACCACATTGTGCTTTTAAACATAGAAACACAGACTCTGTTGGCAGAAAAGGATCTCCTGTCCTACCTAGTCTGCCCTAAAGCCCCTACCTACTGTGCCACCATAAATCCTAAGTGATCTACAGCCTTACCTCCACTTCCGTCTTTGTTACTAAGGACTCTCTGTGCCTGTCCCATAGATGTCTAAAACCCCACTACTGTTTCTGTACCCACCACCTCTGCTGGGAGTCTGTTCCAGGCTTCCACTACCCTTTCTGCACATCCCCTTTAAGTCTCCCCCCTTCCAGCTTCATATCATGCCCCCCTTGTTCTTGAACATCTCATCTGTGCAATATGCTGTCCTTCTGTATTTTATTGATACCTTTGAGATATTTGAATGTTTTTATCATATCTCCCCTTTCTCTCCTCTCTTTCAGCAAGTACATATTTAATTCCCTGAGTCTTTCCTTGTATGACTTCTGATGCAGTCTGTGCACCATCTTGGTTGCTCTTCTCTGCACTGCCTCCACCTGCTATATGTTCTTCTTGAGACCGGGCCTCCAAACTGGACACTGTACTCCAGGTAGGGTTTCACCATAGAGCTATACAGGGGTAAAACAACCTCCCTTTTTCGCTGGTAATACCCCTCCCTGTGCAACCCAGCATCCTACTAGACTTTCCTACTGCCTTATCACACTGTTTTGCTACCTTCTGGTCACCAGCTAGTATGACTCCTAGATCCCTTTCCTGACTTGTGGTTGTTAACACTCCCCCCCCAACTGATATGATGCCTTTGGGTTTCTGTGCCCGATGTGCATAATATTACACTTTTTGGCATTGAATCCCAGTTGCCAAACCCCTGTCCAGTCTTTCAGCCTTTTTAAATCTTCCTTCATTCTTCCCATCCCCCAAACAGTGTCCACTGTGTTGCAGAAATCACCTTAGAGAGTATTGTGGACTCGCCGGTACGGTCATCAACTGATTGGAGTCCACTCTCTCGGGGAGGAAGCAATGGGTGGTGATGGGGAATTTCTCCTCCTATCCAAAGCTCCTGCCATTAGGAGTTCCTCAAGGTTCTATCCTGTTGCTGATGTTGTTTGAGGTGTATATGCTACCCCTGGAGAGCTCATTAGAGGTTACAGTCTGGGTTTTTACTGCTATGCAGATAATACCCAGCTGTATATGTCATTTGCTCCTGGAACAAATGACACCATTGAAGTGCTAAATAATTGCCTGGCTGAGATTCAGGACTGGATGTCCTCTAACTGGCTGAGGCTGAACCCTGACAGGATGGAGGTTCTGGTGATCGAGCCTGGTTGCAGGCATAATGGGAATGCCTCCAGGGTAGCAACAGGACTGGTATTGGATCTACCCCATTGATAGCATCCACTAGGGTGAGAAATCAATCCTTGATGACAGGCTGACACTTGATGCTCAGGTGTCATCTATTGTCCAAAGTGGTTTATACCACTTAAGGAATGTAGCCCGGATTAGACCCCTAGTTCCACCCGAGGACCTGCCCTCACTGATGCTCGCCTTTGTTACATCCAGGTTGGACTACTGCAATGCTCTGTACTTTGGGGTCAGTGAAGGGAACCTCTGCCATCTGCAGCTGGTGTAGAACCCAGCAGCCAGGTTACTGACAGGCATGTCCAGGTCTTGTCACATGTCCCCAGTCCTGCAGGATCTGCACTGGCTGCCAGTTAGGTGGAGGATCATCTTCAAAGTGGGCTTGCCCACCAATAAAACCCTATATGGCTCAAGCCCTGGCTACCTGACTGACCTCCTTGTACCTGCCATTCTATTCCTTTCCCTCCTCTCCTCCATGGGGGGCGGGGGGGGCTGCTAGCAGTTCTGAGGACCAGGCTGAAAACCTCAGGTGACCGTGCATTTCAGGTGGCCAGCCTGGTCCTCTGGAATTCACTTCCCAGATTTCTGAGAGAGGCCCCATCAGTGGTGGCAATTAAGAGGATCTGAAAACTTATCTTTTTAAGGAGGCATTTCCATATTAATTGCAGCTGATTCTAAATCATTTATTTATTTTCATTATTATTTATTAATGCTTATTCACTGTGTAATTTTAGTTTTATAATTGTTTATATAACCCTTGTACAGCTTTGATTCTGTATGTTGTTGATGTTGTTGTTTACCCTGCCTGTTCTGACCTTCTGTAAGGCACCCAGAACCCCTGAGATTGGGCACTATATAAATAAAGTTGACCTTACCCTACCTTACAAAAAAATCAGCAGCTGCCATCCATGAAGAGAGCAACTTCCCAAAAACAAACTGCTGTCTTCAAACTTAGTCACCCCTCTGTGCAGCACCTCTGAGGTACCTTGAGTACTGTCTGCCTACACCTGGCATATTGAATACAGTTCTGGGATCAATACCTTGAAACAGTGCAGAGAAGGGCAACAAAGATGACCCATGGACAAGGCAAAACGTATGAAGAATGACTGAAAAGTCTTAATGTGTACTCAATGGAAGATAGAAGGTGGGGGGCATGATGCAGACTTTCAAGCTCATGAAAGGGCTCAATAGAGTGGATACAACATACTTATTATGTCTGAGACTTAACAGATCCACTGGGGTCATGTGCTAAAGCTGGACGAGAGAGGCTCACAACATCTGTTAGAAAGCACTTTTTCATTGTAAGAAAGGCTGCTGGGTGGAACAAACTTCCAGAAAATGTTCTGGAGGCAAATATAATGTCAGGGTTCAAGAGAAAGCGTGATGCATTTAAAGGAGCTTTCAGACATGATAATGTAGAAAGGAGAGCAGAGTAGGCGGGAAATAATTAACATTAGAAAGACTCTGAGTAGTGATTTTGGGAACAGACTAGATGAACTGCTCAGGTCTTTTTTTGTCCTTCTCTCTTCAGTTTCTACATTTCTAGGTCATGAACAGCTCTGCTTCCCACTGCACCGCCCCACTTCCAGGGCCCGTTTTCTGCCTTCTCTGCCCGTCATCCCGATGGCCATGTGGCTACCTCATTAAATTACTGCTCTTCAACCTTGGCTTACCAAACAACTGCAGTGGTGTCAGTTTCATGCTGACTGGTCTCCTACTGCGGTGCTCCACAGTTGCTCACTGTCTGCCTCAGAACATGGCTTGGCGTTTTGTTTTCTGTAGCACAGTACTCTCTTTCCCTGACAAAATTGCATAGAGTCACTGCCAGTACCACTACAATTCTCAAATAACAAATACAATGACAACAACAAAAATGTAGCAATAAATAAAATAAAAGGAAAAGAGCCAAAGGAGCACATAGACAGGACAGTAAAATGGAAACACAGAGGAGCCACACAATCTAGATGCACCAAGTTGCCATATATGACAGCACACTACCTCTGTCTTATGGGCTCAGATAATGTTGAGGGGCCTTGGGTCAATAATTCCTGTGGGGATTGCTACCCAAAGATTTTAAATTAAAGCTCAGTTGTTATTTGCATGGTGCCTCCACCCATGGAAAGATTATGTGGGCCTGGTAGTATACTAGTACCGCACCCTGGGAAACATGATAAACCCACCGTGGTCCTCACTGGCACAACCTACCCAACTGCTACACAATGTAATCAATGGGTTTGCAAAAATAAACACATTATGCTCTACTAATAATATGCTCATGCCACAAGGATTGCAAATAAAATAAAAACAAATAAAGAAGCAAATGGTTCATTGGGGAATCAAACATAAGTTCCAGTGGGAAGGATAAAAGTCAAGGCAATTTAAATGACAGTTGTCTAAGGTAAAGCACTCAAGGCCAGCATGCAGAGTACAAAAAGCTTTATTTTTATGTTGTGCAAAAACTGTGCAAAACAAACAATATATAAAACACACACAGGTATCAGTAAGGGACTCCTGATTAACCGCTGTATTTCGATAAGTCACAGTTCCTCAGGCCTCCCTTACTGGTACCTGTGTGTATTTTACTGTACATATTGTTTATTTTGCATGTTATTGTCTGATATTAAAATAACACTTTTTGCACTCTGTATTCTTGTCCTTGAGTACACTACCTTTTGGTTCTGGACAGTTGCTTTTTTTACCTCTTACGTTCAGAAGTTCTTGAACCTGCCCCCAAGCCACTGTTTGCTGGATCCTGCTCCTGACACTCTACTGAAGAAAAGAGTGGCAGTGCTGGGTCTAGTGCTCATCTAAATTGTCAATACCTCTCTGTGGGAGGGGGTGTTTCCAACAGCTTTGAAAGAAGCTGAGGTCCAATACCGCCTTAAGAAGGCATCTCTAGTTACTAATGACTTTGTGAGTTATTATAGACCTATTTCTAACTCACTATTTTTGAGCAAACAATACATAGAAAGGATTGGCAGTGCAGGTAAGAGATCACCTGGGGACTATTCCATATTTGAGCCATTCCATTCAGGATTTCATCCTCAGCATAGCTCTGAGACTGCCCTGGTGAGAGTTTTGAATGATCCACTCCTGGTAAGGGATTGTGGAGAGGTTTCTTTTCTGGTTCACTTGGATTTATCTTCAGCGTTTGACACTGTAGGACATATGGAACTAATAGAAGAATGAAGAGTATCATTGGGGCAACAGGGGCCATGTTTACTTTATTCTGGTCATTCCTCAGCAATTGCTGTCAGTCAGTGCTGTTAGGGAATTTTCAATCTTCCTCTCTTAGGATGGATTGTAGTGTCCCTCAGGGTTCCATCTTGTCTCCATTATTGTTTGCAGATATTATGCTTTCGCTGGGAAAAGTGATCCAGAAGTATGACTTGCATTTCATTGTTATGCAGTTGACACTCAGCTACATCTTTTGTATAAACCTAGACAGGGCTCACTAACAGCTATACTTGAGAGTGCATTATCTGAGATCAATGTGTGGATGTCTCATAGTGGATTGAAGGTAAACCCCAGCAAAAGTATGGTGCTACTAGTGAGATCAGATTGCCTGAAGTCATCTGTAATGATGAGCCTGGGCCTCCCTACATTTGAAGGTGAAAGGCTTCAGACTAGGCAGATTGTGCCCTGAGCTATCATTGGTATCCCAGCTGTCATCTGTGGTAAGGAGTGGATTTTACCATCTAAAGGATATCACTGGGTTGTGCCCCTACTGAGATCTGGATGATCTTTTAATAGTGGAGGACCTTTTTGTCATTCCTTACCTTGACTACTATAATGTGCTCTACCAGGGCCTTCTGATTAGTGCAATCTGTCATGTACAGTAAGCCAAGAATGTAGCAGCCGGACATACTACCTCCACTAAAGGGTGCAGTCGTATCATGTCTGTTCTCCATTCTCTGCACTGGCTTTCTGTTAGATGGTGAATTGATATAAGGATTCTTCTTCTTTTGACTTATGAGGCCCTCAATGGAATGGGTCCCCTGTACCTTAATGAGTTTCTGGCAACCCACACCCAGATATATGAATTATGATCTTTTAATATGGGCCTTTGACTGTTCCAAAGTCAAAGTTCAAAAGTTTTTTATTGATTGGCAACATACCATTACAATATTAACATGACAAATACATTATGAGTTGAAGTAATATCTTAATACAAAAAACATACAGCTAAAATAGTATACATATCACATACAATAAAGTGCAATCAATACAACCTTTTGGAACAAGAAAGATAAAACCTTTACAATACCAAAGGTGCGTTGTTTTCAAAACGTTTACCACTTTTTCTAAGATTAGAATTTCATTTGAATATAACAAATGTCTTAATATTTCTTCAGGAGAGTGGTTAAGACCTGCCATGATGTCACCCAGCCATTTGGAATATTGCCTGTCATGTAGAGGGCATACCATTAATATGTGTTTTAAATCATCCTCCATGGATCTGCTACACTTGCAAGAAGGAGAATCTATAATTTGTCTTTTTTGTTCGTAGTAAATATAATTTGCTGTTTATATTTCCAATCTAAATTAAGTAATTATTCTTCTTTTGTTGTAATCTGTGAGTTTCAATAAATATGGTTCCAGTCCATGTGTCAACTTTAATTGTTTATACCACCTAAATAGTTGATAACTTTTTAGTTTTGCTTGCATAGTATTCTTATCTAAATCTCTAAGTCTGGTTTTAACTGGGTAAACTATTTTTTTTCCATGGGCATAAACAGATATCACAGAGTGTGATCTAAACCATATGGAAACAGAAATTTTCTGACTACCTCGAGAGTGGGTAACACAAAGTCTATCTCGGAGTATTTTATCTCCACTTCCAGGCATTGTCTAAGCAGTCTTTCTTCCTTTAAAAGGAGCAATTTTAGTATTAAGAATATCTGTCTTCTCTTACCAAGGTAGATAGAGAATATTGGCCTAGTTCTAAATTTAGAATGGCTGCTGGTACTGACTGCAGGACCATAAGGAGGTATCTGTTTATCTTATTACAGGATGTTTCTAGCTTTTCCAGATCTGAGAGTCCCCAGATTTCTGCAGTACCTAATATGCTGGATTTAATTTTTGCATACAGTACTCTCAGTATACCTTTGACTGATGTACGCCCTATTTTTGCATTAAATATTTTAAAGGCATTAAAAGCCATCTTGGTTTTACTACAAATGTAATCTATGTGGTTTTTATAGCTTAAGTTCTGGCTGAATTATACTCCTAAATAATTGTAGTGCCAAACTGTCTCCACCCTCTCTTTGTTAATCCAATCAGTTGGGTTTTTCTCACTTCTATTTCCAGAACTTAGAAGTTTGGTTTTTGACATGTTAATTTTTAATTTGTGTTCTATACAAGAGTTTGAAAAATGTTCTAACTTTCTTTGACGTCCCAATCTCGAAGCTCAGTTTAGAACTAGATCATCAGCGTATGCTAAATAATCTACCCTGGTTGTTCCTATTTTTGGTGCATGAAAGAGAGGGTTTTATATATCCAATAAGATCTCATTTATATAAATATTGAAGAGGGTGGGGGCCAGTAAGCATCCCTGGTGAACCCCCAAATTGGTGTGGAAAGTTGTAGTTGTATGGCCATATTAATTATATTGGACGGTGGCCCGTGTATGTTCATGCAATCTTATTAATATATCAAAAAGTTCTTGACTTACACATAATTTTTACAACTTATTCCAAAGAATTACTCTGCTGATACTATTGAATGCAGAGGAAAAGTCAATAAAGCAACAATACAGTTTATTTTTTTTACTTTTATTTGCTTCCAAACTACGTGGTTCAGCACATAACAATGTTGAATTGTTGATCCACTTTTCCTAAATCCATTTTATGCTTCATGAATTATGGAATTTTCATCAAGCCATTTTGTTAGTTTTTCCAAAATTATTCTAGTAAATATTTTTTAGGATATGCCTATCAGACTGATAGGTCTATATGTTCTTGGTTCACTAGGATCATCTTTTTTATAGACCAGATAAATAATACTTCCATGCCAACTAGAAGGAAGATCATGACCTTTATAAAAGTGTTAAATAACCTTTCTAATTCTGAAACCCACCAGTCAACATAATATTTGTAAATATATCCAATAATGTTATCTGGACCAGGTGCTTTCTTCAATTTAAGCTGAGTAATTACTGCAAATATTTCTTCCTTAGTTATTCTCATAGGCATTGGGAAGTTTAGTTGTTTGTTATTAAATTGTCCATTCTGTAAAATTATTTCTTCTTCTATTGAGAAATATAGTTCTGAAAAATATGTAACCCAGATGTCTGGCAGGATATATGCTTCTACTTTGGTAGCATATTTGTTATATCCTTGACTCACTAGTTTCCAACATTTTTACCATCTTTATTTAAGACAGCTTTCCTTAATTTTTCCCACAATGTTTTGGTGTAAGTTTGTTTTTCTTGTTCTAAGATTTTTGTTTGTATTTTTTCCTTTCTTTATTTATATTTATACAATCTTTCTTACTATTATAGTTCTAAGTTTGTGTTTTTGCAGCTTCTATCTTCTAATTTTCTTGCTTAATTCTTTTTTCTTTTTAACACCTTGAGTTGAACCATGTCTTCCCCTGTTGTCTACTGTTTCCAATTCTATTAATTACACACTGTGGTCTAATCAGATTATTCATATTTGTCCAGATATTGAAGACACTATTAAAAT
The DNA here is from genome assembly GCA_016271365.2 of Neoceratodus forsteri. Taxonomy (NCBI): domain Eukaryota; kingdom Metazoa; phylum Chordata; order Ceratodontiformes; family Ceratodontidae; genus Neoceratodus; species Neoceratodus forsteri. The sequence continues at coordinate 931,144,710 of CM057453.1, forward strand.
TAGTTTCCTGTATGATGGATGTATGCATCTCATCCAGATAATCTTTAAATAGATTGTTAAATAATCTGATGGCATTTGAGGTTCATTGAATCCACCTCTGATTTATTTCAAGGCCTTCTTTCTCATGTGGTGTATTATTTCTCAGATCATTTTGCTCAATTTGTAAAATTAGCTGCACTGGGTTATGTGCTGATTCTGTTCTTTCTACAACCTCCAGATCATACATTATCCTTCAAAATTACAGCATATTAAGTCTATGATCGATGAACCTTGTGGGCTCATATAGGTTAACTTTCCTATCTTATCTCTTGGAAGCTGTCCATTAAGTAAGAACATATTTTTGTTTACCAAAAATGTATTAATTAACTTCCCTCCACTATTATTTTTGGTATCCATAGCTGCTCTATCCCTCTCTGTTCTAGAGTTATATTGCAGAAGAAAGTCTGCAAAATCTGGGCTTTCTGAATTCCAGGGTATCCTGGCATTAAAGTCTCCCATCAATACAGTAGAAATATTAGATTCTGAGTCCATAATGTCTTCAAATGCCAGGGCTAGATTAGAGGCTGTATTATCTGTGCTTATGGATGAAGGAGGGAAATAGATGTTAATTATTATTATCTTAACATCTCCTTTTTCATTCTCTATCTTCAGCATCAAAATATCCTCTGGTGTATTATAGCATTTGCTGATTTTAAATTTTAATTTTATTGTGAGATATATTGCTATACCACCTTTACTTCTGGCATATTTTCTTCTTTTTATTGGCAGATTTTGAGATATTTGTATATCCAGGTATCTTTGGAGCTTCATCTGTCATACACCAAATCTCTTGAAGACAAATTAAGTCAAATCTTTCTATAAAACCTTTGACCTCTGGATCAGCAATTTTTAAATATGTTTCCTCCATATTCCATGATAGAATTTTAATTTTTATTTTATCATTACTGTTGGTTTTAGATTATTTTTAGTTTCATTCAGTCACTCTGTTTTATCTAAAGTTAGAGTTTCAAACCTGTTAGTGGTGGTATATCTTTCCCACTCTCCTCTTTTTTGCCTGTTTTCTTCATCCAGCTCTGTTAAATCATTTTCATTATTAATTCTGTTTAGATCTAATGCCGTCCACTCCTGCATAGAGATGAGGTTAAGGCCCAATTTTTCCAACATTTGTGTGCTGCTAAGCAATGATTAAGCAGTTTCTGGATTTCTAAAAGTGATATCAAATTGTGAGGCATTATTTTGCCTTTTATGTATTGTAATATACTCAATTGCTTTTTTAGAAATATTAATGTGTGTCGACCTATGAAGAAAGGATGCAATTTCCTGTTTTATGAAGCCCAAGGAATCATACTTAGAGGTTTCCCATCTAAATATTGTGACAGTCTTGTTATGCCATATCTCTTGTTGTTTTGTTTTATCATTTTCAATTTTCTGAATAATTCCCTCAAGTACTTTTTTATTTTGTTCTGTACCTTTTTCCTTAATTCCTTTCTCTTGTCTATTTGCGGTATTATGTTGCTTGTTCATTTCCATTCTATCCATGTAATTTAGTGTCTTGTCTGTCACTATTTGTGTTGTGTCAATGAAATTCCTGACCACTTCAAGATTTTTTCTTGTTTCCATATGGCCTCTATCATCCATCCACATTTTGTATATAACAAAACACAATCCTGATATTGTTTGTATGGTGGTCTAACACAATTGACTTTAGATCTTTCCTCTGTCTGCAAGTGAAGCAGATGCATCATCCATTCTTTAAGTTTATCATTTTCATCTTTTAATCTTTCCACTCCATAAATTTCCACTAGAAATTCTAGTTGTTTACCTTCCAAATCAATATATTTATCAGACACACATCCATTCTGTGGTGACATCATGAAGGTCTGAACCCCCCTCTTATCATGGTTTATTAGCCCTCCTTTTTCCACTTTCTTCTCCTCTTCTGTCTCTCCTATTCACATCTCTTGTACTACCTTTGAGTCAGATTTATGTGTATTTGTGTTTAAAATATTTCTTTTGTGTAGAGGTCTTTTTTAATATTGCTTTCTTTCTCAGGGATTCCTTAGCATTTGAAGAGTCCATAGCTTGATGAGCGTGTAAATTAATTTTAGATGCTAAAGAGACTTATTTTTCATTCCCATTTTGTTATTCTCACTTCTCTTCAAATTCCTTATTAAAAATTACTTTGGTTGTTTTGTAGTTTGCCATTTTACTTTTTATAAGTATTTTGTCTTGCCCCACCATTATCTTCAGGTTTAAGATAGGCACAAACATGATTTTTATCAAATGAAGGTGTTAAATTTACTTGTACTGCTTTATTCTCGCCTGGAATTATATTTCCCTCAGGACTGTTAGTCCTATTTAAAACAGTTGATTGATCTTTAGATTTATTGTCTTTCTTTATTATCCTGTTAAGAATAGCCCTATATATTTAGGGTGCTGGTGAGAGAAAGATGGCCACACATACCTTTCCATAGCTCCATTGTTCTGAAACCCTAATCTGCTCTTCTCTTTTGTCCTATGGTTGTATCAGAGGTCTTATGGTCACACAGAAAGTTATGAGAAGTAAAGAAAGTGCAGTGCAAAGGACTGACTTACTTGGCAAGTACTTTCCCCCAAAACTGGTATCGGGAAGCCAGCTCCACAATGGGGGGCTGCAGGTTCACCTCTCCTGCCTGGAGTAATGTCACCCCTGCTGCACTGTGCCCAGATATGGGTGCTAAGGCACAAACATCAGGGAAGCCAACACTGGCTTCTATACAGACCTTCCTGGTGAAATTGCAAATGGACATCAAAGATTCATTGCAACAAATGCAGAATTCCAAACAGACATCTCTACTGATTGTGGAAATATAAAGTCAAAAGTTATATCTATAGAAGAATGGGTGGACATTGAGGGTAAGAATGTAGCTACGTTCACAACCAGGGTTCTAACTGCAGATGCAGCAGTTAATGCTAGTCTTCATGAACAGCTGAACACCATGGCCAGGACTGAAAAAATGGAAAATTCACTTCTATTCAAGAATTTAAGGCTTATTGGGCTTTCTGCCCGAATTCCTAATCCGGAATTGAAGCTCGAGGTGGAGAAGTTGCTAACGCTCGCCTTATCACCAGACCAACCTGTTGTTCTCGAGTCAGTAATTAGATCTCAAATTAGAAAGAGCTTCAAAGGAACAACAAGCTGTACCTACACCTGAACTATCTGCTAGGTGCATGATTTGTACCTTTTCTTCTATCACCCAACAAAACTTAATACTTCAAGCTGCTAGACAGAAGAAGGGATTTATGTATGAAGGTACCCAAATTCATTTATATCCAGATTTTTGCCTCGCTACTCGGCACCGCAGAAAACATTTTTTTGAATGTAAGGGCTGAATTTCTACAAGCAGACGTATCAGCAGTTCTTCAGTCCCCTGCCAAGTTAAAAGTTACATTTCAGAACAAACATTATTTCTTTTTTGATGTTGATGCTGCACAGGCATTCTATGAGAAAAATGTTGCTATGCCTTTAGGTTTGGGATCTGACCTGGATGAGCAAGAAGAGCAAGATGAAGGAGATACTCAATATATCCTGATGCCCACCTGATTTTGTGAACTGGGACATGAAACGCGGTAATCTCGATGTCTGCTGAATTATATTCCACATAAATTACTAATTAAGAAAATAATTTTTGTCTAAAAGAGACACTTTTTTTTCTTTAGATGGAATGTTAAAAACATGAAGCATGAAATAAGATATATAATTTTATTTTTCTATTGAAATTTGCTCTCAGTTTTGAACTAAATGAAAAAAGCTTTAATTCCTCCCCAAAAAACTAAAAAAATGTTTTATACATCACAATATTATTATTGTTTGTATTTATGTTTTTTGAGATGTTTGAATATCCCAGATAAATTTAATATCAATTGCTTTTGAATTTCTCTCAGAAATAAAAAAAGTATAAATAAAGAATAGCCCTATTATAAAATAGGTCTGTCCTGAGATTAGTAATCTCATCTTTCGTCACAGCTAAGTTTTCCAGGATGACCATGTTTGCAAAATAGGTGTTTTTAATAATTTCCAGCATCTGTTTGGATAAAGAACTATATGCAGAAAAGTCTCCCTTTCCAGTAAAACATTTCTTATTATATTTCACATTCTCTTATCTGGTCTCCTGGTTTGGATTTTATAGGGACCCTGGGTGTCACATTACCCAGACTAACATATCCCTGTGTTTTTTCCAGATTTTTAAGCCCTTAAATAATCATACTAAGATTCTGTGTTATTTATTTAATTTCAGAGTCATTTATAGTTATGTTTAATTTTGGTAATCCTGGTGTTTGCATTGACTTTTCTCTATCCTCGAGTAGTTCCTTTGGGGAATGAAGTTTGTCTGTGACCCCCTTCTCTTTAGGTTTTAGTGGGCTTTCTGGGGAGAAATCTTCTAGGGTACAATCATCTCTGCTATCACTACTGTATGGCTCATGTGACTCAGTTGAATAGTCACCTGGTCTATGATTATAAGAATGGTTGATGGCAAAGGAAGGATCTAGTGACTCAAACTAATCTCATCCATATACAACCAGTGAAATCCCTTCTATCTGGTACAATGTCATGGAGGAATTTACAGTATTATTTTGATTTTCTCCCATTTTTATCCCTTGGTTGGTTATTTGTTCTTCTTTGTTCCTACTTTTCCTACTATCCTCCAGGTCTTTATTAATAGCACAATGATTAACTGAACTTGTTGGTGAACAAACGTCTTTAGCCCTCGTATCAGTGAGTTTGAACTGTAGTGGGTCCATTTTACTATCATGGCTCAAATTCATTCTTAAATCTTCCTTGATTTTAGTTTTTTTGCTTGCCTTCCAAGGTTGTTTCCTCCTCTTAGTTTCATTTATCTCTATAATAGTGAAAGGTTTCCCACTTCTAGTTCGAACCATCTTGTGGGGAATTGCCACTCGGGCTATACAGTATAAATAAATAAACTGTTAGGTAACTGTAATATAAAGATAATAACTGATGTCTATCCAACTGATTAATATTAGCAGCAGTCTATATCAAAATACTGTTAGTAAATAAATATTGATATAAAAGTATCTTTGACAGTATCAATGGAGTAAGATACTCATCAAATTCAGATAAAGCAGCTTATGCCCCCAAAGCTACAACACTAAAATAGTATTCCAGAAATAAGCCTTTATCTGAATTAGTAATGCAAGATGAAATATATTTCACACATCCAGAACTATGGACAACTGATTTTAAAAATTAGAGTTGAAAAAACTATCATATCAAATCTGGCAATGCCCTAGACCAAGTTTGATCCTAGGAGCAGTTGTTTTGTTTGCCTTACCACCTTGTCTGTGTCTGATCAATCTTTCTTTGGCTTTGGTTGTAGTCCTTTTCAGGAGTTTATTCAAAATTCAAATGTTCTCCTTACTCCTCTGGCTGATGTACTCTCAGTCCCTTTAATCCCTTCAGGAAATATGAGGCAGTCTCCGTTTTCCAGTTTTCCCTCTCCTGCGGGTGGGGAGCATTTCTTTGACAGTTTTCCCTTCAAAGTAGTCACTAAAAGGTATAAAATAAAAACTCCTAAAAATATTTTGGTATATCTGACACCCAATCTTAGAGTTTAATCTCAATTTATTACTGACAAAAGGCTGCCTTATAATCTTAATATCAGCTGATTCTAGGAACAGAATCACCCTTAATCCTTAGTCAGTCCTAAGGAAGACACTTTAACAAACAGTATAATACAAACTTACAGCAAATAACCTTGCTAAAATGCTGCTTTGTAATATTGTGTACTATTATGTGTTGCAGAGATCTTTTACCTAATGTATTATACAGCACAAAATACACAATATGCGGTGTGAAATGTATGTTAAGTGCTACTTACTTTTATTTTTTAGAGTTGAATATATGTCACTGCAGAAGTGCTATCATTTCTTTTTGTGAGGCGCTGAAGATTACAATACATTTCTTGATGCTGAACAACAGCAATAGCAGTGGTAGTAGTAATATCAAGAGCCAGACCAGATGGAGTTTCAAAAAAGCAAAGGCCTTTCAAAAAATGCCTCTCGACTAACACCAGGGTAAACTTTCAAGACATTTCAGCCCCCAATCTGCTACCCTTTAACTTACAAGTAGCTGAAATAACAAAATAACAAGATATTCGCCCTGCTTGCCCAGTCAGCTCACTGCGTTCATTTCAGTGACTTCAAGTGATCTGAGCGGTCTGGACAATAAGAGCATGGGACCAGCTCTTAGCTTAGTTGGTCTGTGTGTGGAATGTTAATTGATCAGCAGCTTCAGTCAATTAGTTAAGCTGTCCAGATTCACAGGGTGTTTTATCCCAATCTGCTTTCCAACAGTCAAGAATGAAGTCAGGTAGGAACAGAGCTATTTCAGTTTCTGCCCTTCCTCTTTGGAACAGTCTTCCCTCGGATATTCAATCAGCCCCCTTAGTCCCCTAACTAATTTGAAGGAGTCTGTTCTTTGCCATTGATGCACTGTAAATTTGATCACATTTATTGTATTCATTTTGTTGATTATTCTTTTTGTACTTACTTTGTAATGTTTTTATTTTGTTTTGTTCTATCTATATGTTGTTATATAGAGTGCCTTGGTTTTAAGAAAGGTGCTTTTGCTGGCCTGTCAGTGCAGCAATAGTGCTGCTGCTTGCAATGCCGGTTACCTGTGATCTGATGTGATCTCGGATCATAAGGGGCCAGCCAAGGGAGGAGGATCCAACATCTCAGTGAAAACTATCCTCCTGCAGGGAGCAGGGGGACTGTATTATCTGCTGCAACACTGCCACCTGGTTCACCGCATATAGCAGTGCAGCTGGAGGAACAAGCACTTGGGTAAGTAACCTTAGTATATCTGATCTCCTCAACCCAGGTCTCCTGGAAGGATCACTATTTATTTATTTATTTATTTATGTATGTATGTCTTTGGTAACTGGGTAGGTGCACTGATCCAAAGGGCTGTTTTCAGTCATGACCAGGGCCACAAAGTGGCAAACAACACACATAGTAATACACACCTCAAGCATGCGGCGGTGTGGAAAATAAGAAATGAGCAGTAGATAGCTGTATTATACAATAGCAGTAGAGTTATGCTATGGACAAATAGGACAAACACATAGTGCAAAAATACATACACAACAATATAAGATATCATGACTCCATTTCAGTACAGGGCCAGCAACAAAGGCTATGCAGGTGCAGACAGTCAGACAGACATTTTCATCAATTCCTTAGGGATCAGAGGTGCAAAGAGGTTTGAGAGTTTGAAAGGAAGACAGAGATGAGAGAGGAGATGTTGGAGGGCAGAGGCAAAAGATACCTACCCATTATAGGGTGCTATGGTGCCCTAATGTTATTGATGGATGCAGGACAGTTAGCAGCAGTTAGGAACCAGGCTTTCAGAATCTGTTTGAAAGCCAGGTGGATGGGGGACAATCAGACAGATGGTGGGAGCTTGTTCCATAGGGAGGGTGCTGAGATAGAGAAGGCTCTACTTCCCATGGCAGTAGAGACATGGAGGACTTCCTGTTGGGGGACTGAGAATGCCCTAAGACTCCTAGAAGCATTCAGTCAAGGGGTGTTCCTACCCTTGACCCTACTTGGGGGGCTATCCATGGCACCAAGTCTGCCTGAGTGACAAGCTTGGTAAGTAGCAATGAGGGGGCCCAGGTGCCAGTGGAGGAAGGGGGTGTAAATAGAATTAAAAAACAAGAATGGCTATATATCTAGACAGCAGCACCACAGAATCTGAAGTGATGTGTCCCCCCACTGCTTCTAATCAAAATAACAATGCAGTGGCTATCTGCCCTTGATAGAGCCCTCTCTTATCTAATCTAGCACTTAGCCTAACTGTACTGTTGAACTGTTACCCCATTATCACTTGTACCAGTTAAGCATTACTCTTAGCCCTGGGAGCTAGGGGGAATTCTGGATACCCAGGCATTGGATCAGTGTAGGCCCCCCGGGTGGTGCATGTGGTTTGCCAGTAGTGGCATGCATAAGCAGAAAACAATAAACAATATTTGGAATCTTGGATGGATTGCATAGTCCATAAAACAATACTGCAGCCCCAAACTGTGGCACAGACTAAACTATTTAGAAAATATAGTGTGGTGCAGGACCTGAAGGCCCTGAATGATTAATCACACTTTACTTTTGGTAGCAACAGCTTTCACCAGTCTCTGCAGTCCTGGCTGGGTTCACTATATCTTGTTTGCAGATGCAGTTACTTTTGACAACTCCCTCAGCTCTTCTCTGTTATTCTTCCTCTGGTACTTTCTAGGTCAGTGGGGCATCTCACTCTGTTGGCCTCTCAGGCTGTCCAGAGGATCCCAGCCTTTGCAGTTCTCCTGCCTGTGATGATTGGCATGGTGGTTTTGGGCTCTAGCTGGGTTCATCTCAACTTAGGCTGCTCAGGTTTCTCTCTGGAAAAGTCTCTTGATGCAAGCAAACTTCCAGCTGCAAGGTGGCTTGCCCTTACAATTTCATGCCTTCAGCTATGGACTTCATTGTCTATCTCTCTTCATGTAGCAGTCTTATTCTAATGTATGGTTCTTCAAGCCCAGTGGGTGCCTCCTGGTCACTGACTGTAGAAGCCCCAGACTGCCCTCCCACTCTGGCAGGCTCAGCGATAACTCTGCCTTTAGGCTGTTTCTGATGTAGGACTGAAAGATTCTGGAACAGCATCTGCTGTTCACTGGTGGGTCCAGACTGTAAAGTTTAGTGAACACGTGAACAGTACTCCAAGTGGCAGCAACACAGAAGTCAGCAATGAACACACTGTGAAAACAGGCCACAGAAGTAGCTATGCCACAAGTGGAATGTACATAGACAGGACCAGGAAGCTGCTTACCATGCTTCTGGTAAAATAAATCAATATAGCAAGCCAACCATTTGAAAAGGCACTGCTTAGATATATGGGGGCCCCTCCATCCTGGGGTCGAAAGCTACAAATAGATGATAGACTTTCCTACAATCCTTAGTACAATCCAGGTACTAATGCAACATCTAATGGACAGTAAGTGTGTGCAGATGACATTTCCCACTATTTGTGGAAGTCGAGAAGTAAATCAGAAGGTCAATAGTCTGATTTAGTGTATGCTCAGGAATGACCTTCAGTAGAAAATAAGTATTGGTATACCGGGTAACCCTCTCCTTGTGGAAAACAAGATAAGGAGGCTCTGCAACCAGAGCTTGCAATTCACAAATACTGTATGTCTAGCAGACATCATAGCCATGAGGAACAATGTCTTCCAAGAGAGGAAGTGTGGCTCACAAGTAGCAGCAGGCTTGAAGAGAGGCACAGTAAGGGTCTCCAGAACCATACTAAAGACTTACAGTGGAACTGCATCTCAAACCAGTGGGGTGTAGAAGCATAATACCTGTTCAGAACCTACAGTGAGGGCATAAAAAGCAGGCACCACAGCCAAGTGAATCTTTATCAAGGAATACCGAGGCTCACTTCATAAGGTACAGGAAGTAGTCAATAACTTGACTGACTGAACACGTAAAAGGGTCCAGCATTTGGGCAGTGCTCCAAATTGTAAAATATTTCCATTTTTGTGAGTAGGTGTACTGAGTAGATGGCTTCTGAGATGCTAGTAGAACAACAGCAATTGCTGGGGACACCCCTAAGTGGGAGAGTTATATGTCCTCAGGAGCCAAGCATGGAGGTGGAGGGACTGAAGGTCCAGATATGCCAGAGAGCCCTGTTCCTGTGACACAAATATCACTCATAAAGGGAGTGGACAGGAGGTTCCATGGCCAATTGCTGTAGCAGAGGAAATCTGGACCAGTTCAGAGCCACCAGAATCAGAGAGGCTGACTCATCCTGCAATTTGATCAGAACCCTCTGTATCAGAAAAAATGGAGGAAATGCATACATGAACCTCCCTTTCCAAGAGAGGGACAATGCTTCCCTCCAAAAATCTCCAGGCTCTGCAGCTAGCAAGCAGAAAAGTGATAATTTTGCACTCTATGGAGACACAGAGAGAGGTCGATGTTTTGGCAAACCCACTTTATGAAGAGGTCACTCACAATGGAATCCAACAATCCCCATTCATGGCGGAATACCTGGGACCTGCCGAGCTAATCCCCAAGGGCGCTAAGGGTATCAAGCAGAAAGATGGCTGACAGCAACATATTGTGTTCATAGCCTAGTGCCAGACTCTTATCGCCTCTATGTAGAGAGGATACAAGTGAATTTTGCCTTGGCAGTTAAATAGTGCATCACGGGGATGTTGTATATATGGATCAACAGCTGGTGACCCCTTGATGAGACACTCAAGTTCATCTGAATGCTGAGTCCACTGGGCACACAGGAACCATTGCAGAATCACCATATGCAGACGTGCCAGTGAGACAGTGAGAACAGCAGAAGCCATGAGGCTTTCAAATGTAGGAGACATTTGGTTGAAACATAGTCACTGGAAGAGACCATCTGAGCCTGGGCAACCAATGCCATAGCATGGTCCAAGGTAGGAAGTGCTCTCCTCACCCTCATGTACAGATCCACTCCTATGTATTGGAGGTGCTGGCATGGAGTGAGCACTGACTTTGATTCACTCACCAGAATACTGAACTGCTTGAACAGCTGTCTGGTGTGGAACAGTGAGCAAATGGTCATCTCCTTTGACAGGGCCTTCAGAAGCCAATTGTTGAGGTATGGGAAAACATAAAGGCCCTCCCTTCTGAGGGTGGTTTCAACCACTGTAACCACTGCAAAACATTTGGTACATGAGGTGCAGAGGATAAGCCAAAGGACAACACATAAAACAAATAGTGGTAGCCCTAGACCATAACTGCAGGTACGTTCTGGAGGACTTGCTGATCTTGATATGGAGGTAAGTGTTCTTCATATCCAAAGTGCACAGTCAATCCTCAACAGTAGGAGGAGCAGAGACTGTTGAGAGACCACATGGAGTGTTTTGGATTATATGAACAGTTTGAGGCCCTGAAGGTCTAGGATGGGACATAAATCTCCCAGCTACTTCGGTGCAAGGTGTCCTAGCTAAATCATTTCCAGGACCCAACCATCTATCATGATCTCTCTTCACTTTGGGAGAAAAAGGGAGATGTGGCCTCCCACAAGGATCTCCTAATTTGCAGGGACTGGGGAGGTAGAAGGGAGTCATAAGGCTCCAGGTGTGGCTGGTGTGCTGCCAACACCTGCACCTTTCATGACCCTGGCATGGGAACTAGGAGGCAAAGGGGGCCTGAGAGGAGGCCTGGGTCACTGTGAGCCAAAGTCATGCCCTCTAGAATAGCCTCTACCAGGGCAAGCAGAGGGCCTATGAAAGGAACCCATGTCCTGGCCCCAAGGCTTTGGACTGAGGGTATGAAAGGACCTCAAGGTCATTTTAGATGTCTGCAGGTCCCTCAAAGCAGTCTTCACATTGGACCCAAAAGCTGCTTTTCTCTGAAGGGAGAATTAAGAACTCATTGATGGATACCTGCAGCAAAAACAGCTACAGGTAGCCATGAGTGATGGTGGAGGCAAATGCCAGAAGCAGCTGTTCAAGCTTCAGCATAAGAGACATTATAAGAGGTGTTTAGCAGCTTCAGACCATGGGTAGCAGTCTGCAGGACTTAAGTTTTGGCTGGTCCCTCAGGCATCTTGTCAGCCATAGTAGCTATAGATTTCCACAGGCTATTCTGACATTTAAAGGGACAGTAAACATTGCAGGATTCACTCATATTGTGAAAGCCCATAAAAAGATCTTTCAAATGAGGGATTGGGCTTACCTTGAGGTGTCAGGAGTCCTGAGTTATGAATACCTAAATCATCAGTAAACCAAAACAAGGCAGCAGCCATTTAATTATCTCATGAGACCAACAGTGATGTCACTGAGGGGCAAGATGTAATTAACAACATGCAGCTTGCCCCTCAGTGACATCATTTCCTGTTTTAAAATGGCTATCTTGTTTTGATTTACAGATGATTTAGGTATTCATACAGTTACTCAGGACTCCTGACACCTACAAGGAAGTCCAGTGTCTCATTTGAAATATATTTTCATGGGCTTTCACAATTTGAGTGACCCCTGCAATGTTTACTGTCCCTTTAATCATATAAGCCTGGTAATTGGTAATATGAGGTCAAAGGACACAGAACCATATGTCCTGTACCCATGACATCACACTTCCTTGATTCAGAAGGAAGAGGACTCATATGTTTTGGAGCTTGGAATGGTCATGTGCAGCCAAAATAACCATAGAATCCATTTCAGCTTGTGTGGAATAATAAGGCTTATCTAAAGGTGCAGAATATTGGCTATCAGTCTTACGTGGCATGGCAGGCAATACTTGGGCCTATGCCAAGCATGCACAGTAACATCCTCCAAAGCCAAATAGATAGGAGGAACAATAGCGGTAGGTAGTGCAGAAACCTCTAGGAATTCATAAAATGTCTTCTTTAGGAATCTTCCTGTTTAACAGTAAAGCTCAGCATGGACTGGATCTGCCTAGGAAAGCCAGAAAAGAAGCCTCTTCAGGTTGGAACCTAGGTGTGTAATGCACACTGTTCTCACTACAGGAGAATAAAGTGGAGTTGGAACCGTTCATGTTGGGGGAGGGGGTCTTCCTTTCCTCCTCTTTCTCCTCCATCAAGTCTGGATTATATTCCAGTCCCTCCTACTCATCAACAGGAATAGGCAATGGGCTGACAATAGGAGGAGGCCACACTGTACAAACCATTGATGGACCAGGTGTCAAAGAAGGAAGCTGCTGGCTAGGTATCATAACCAGAATAGGCAGCACTGGAAGGGAGATTAGAACCAGTGCCAGACCCCCACCTTGGTGTCTGAGAGATGGTTGGGGGGGCAGCAGAACCCAAGGACTTAGCCTGGGATCTGTATTTTTAATCTGACTTACCTAGTTTAAGAGGAGAGCGAGACCTTGCAGCAAAGGTATAGTTTTCATGATGCTGCTTACTTTTCTTTATCAGCATGGTGGTGTTTTTCTACAGACATAGTAGGTTTCTTCTTTCTGTCTTTTTTAGTTGATTCTACAGGCATCGCTGTTGATGGTGAGCTGTGCAGAGAAAGACCGGGTAATGATGGTGATGCATGCTCTTTGCCCTCCATTACCTTAAGTTTCAAATAAACTTCTAAGGCCTTTTATAATGTCTCTGTGTAGCTTGTATACTGCAGGCCTTCACACCGTGAGAGATGCATAGGCTGCAGATGCATAGTTCATGAGTGCCATCCTTATAAATGTTTACTAAAATGACAGTAGTGGAACAACAGTTCTTTTTCTTTCATTGATGGCATAAATGTTAATTAAAAGTAAAGCAAAGAAATAAAAATGTTAGCAATATTTGCAAAATCTGATAGTGTTCTTCAGCAGTGGTGGACCAACAAGCAGTTGAGGCCAGGAGAAAGAACTATGACATAATACACCAGCCATGTTATACAGGTGATAATGCATATCAACATGGGTGGCCCTAGATAGCAAAAGTTTCTGGGTGGTCCTGATGCTGACAGCTGACAGTTCCATGATGTGGCTGAATGGAGAGAGATATCCTCAAAGATCTTCTATTTTCCTGGTTCAGTGCACTAAATGCACTACCACCTCGACATCAGCTTCACCAGTATTGTCAGTCAGTAAGCGACAATCTTTTTCCAAACATCCAGCACCTCTTAGGAAAAAACAGCAGCTGTTGGATTTCCTGGAAGACTAACCAGATGTCTTCCTTAGCACAGACAGCAAGTTGTTGGGATATTCTGCGGTACACTACTGATGTGCATCTCAACTAGAAACCTATCCATCACTGAGCCTACAAAGTAGGATACAAATACTATAGAAACAAGTCTTAGAAGCTATGAATAAGGACATGTTGAAAATAAACACATCACTGAGAAATCTACAAGTTCTTGACATGCACTGTGTCAATGGTAAAAGAAGGACAGAGGGTATCACTTTGCAGTAAACTACAGGAATCTCAATACCTGTACAGCGCTGGATGCTCATCCCTTACTACAACAGAGGATCCCTTGGAGAGCCTTCGTACAGCCACCTAGCCTACTTTACCATTCTGGATCTTCAAAGACAGTTTGTATCAAGTTTCTGTTGACCCAGCTTCTCAACTGTTTATAGCCTGGTGCTGTCAACTGGGACATTTCTGTTCAAATGACTGTTTATGGATCTATGCAACAGTCCCACCACATTTCAGCATACCCTGGACATTGTACTGTGTGGACTGTCTTGGAAATATTGCCTAATCTACTTGGATGATGTTATTATCTTTCCCAGAGCTTTCTGAGAACATCTCCAAAACCTTATAGAAATGTTTGAATGCATTCGACGAGCCAACCTCAAGCTCCACCCAGAGAGGTGTTGCTTTGCAGAGATTTAAATACTCTACCTTGGACATGTTGTTAGTTCTCAAGATATTTCTATGGACCTGGACAAGCTTTCAGCAGTCAATGTCTATTCAGAATCCACACATCTCAAGAACTTCATAGTTTTCCAATGCATTTCAGGATATTACAGAATGTGTATCAATAACTACACCAAAATTTGGCTCCACTATACACCCTAGAGATGTGCATGTACATAAATGTCTGAGTGCAAGGAGGCCTTCATTACCCTAAAGGACAAGACTGTCTCATCTCTTTTCTTGGCCTACCCCAGAGTCAACCAAAATTTGTTTCCACTAAATACACTTTATTAAAAGTTTTATTCAACCAACATTTTATACTTTACACAGATTCTAGTTATTCTGCAGTGGGGACTGTGCTGTGTCATGTTCAAGACAGCACATAATGTGTTGTTTCCTACTCAGAGTGCTCTCTTTCTTCTGCTCAGCATTACGGTGGTATCACAGAGAAATAATTTCTCGCTATGATATTTGCCAGCAAGAAGTTTATTCATTATATTCACTACTACTCATTTTTAATCATTCTGCTCTCGGTTGGTTGCTTGAGATGAAAAAAACAGTTGGGAAGTTTGCCTGATGGATTGCCATGCTCCAATCCTACAATTTTGAGATTCACTACACCAGGTCACATTGACTCCAATATGGGTGACATCAGCTGATGATAGTATCTTTCTGCATCACCTCAAACAAATAAGGAATCCTGTTTTGAGGCTTATTTCCACAACACAAATGTAACTGCAGAGGCATCTACTGTCTTCCAATAAATGAAACAGAATTGTTTCACTATTAAATCAAACTCAGTTTCTTTT
Organism: Neoceratodus forsteri; assembly: GCA_016271365.2. NCBI lineage: Eukaryota > Metazoa > Chordata > Ceratodontiformes > Ceratodontidae > Neoceratodus > Neoceratodus forsteri. The sequence continues at coordinate 931,159,908 of CM057453.1, forward strand.
TTTTTAAATTTAAAATGTGTTTCAGTACTGTATAATATGAATATGGGGTCATATGGGGACCCCTCCCCCGGGTTGTGCCAGAAAATGGGTAGAATTTGTCTAGTGTACTTACCCTGTCAACAAAAAAAAAAAACTAAAACATCACGATACCTGTAATTGACAAAGCATAATATCATTTAGTCTGGACTGAAAGAACTGCTCAGCTTCACTTTGGGGTCCTCTAACCCAAACAGCATAAGGTGACACCATTATTCACTTAACTCAGCTGAAGCATCTCAAAGGGGACCAATATTCATTTAGAAAATGGGTGACAAAAATCTTGTAACCCATTTGGCTTATAGAAGTCATGGTGAGTGTGGTTATCAGGCAACAACGCCTGGGGGGGGGGAGGGAGCTATTATGTGACTCACATGCCTACAGTGCAACTTATGCTGACAGTGAAATCCCTCCATAATGCTCGCTGCTGCCTCCGCTTGGTGCTGCTTGCAGTCCCTTTAAACTCAATTCTGTCGTGGTTACAAAATGGTTTGTGTCGGAACAACACAGTCCATTTTCTAAGTATGATAAGACCCTTCTAGATGAGTAGTGTTGGGGATACATGCATTTCCAGGCTGCAAGGATTTGGTGGGAATCCTCTATGCTCTAGTTGCTGCTATGTTTTGAATATTTTATAGCTGTTTAAAAGCTTTGATTGCACAAATACGTGATTGGAAGCAATATGCCTTGCACTTGCACCTTAAACTATTTGGTGTAGTGTATTTGCTACTGGAAATAGCTTCACAGCTGTTGCTGTGTCTGTAAGGCCCTCTACCTGCAGTGTTGGGTGTCACTCTGCTCTGAACATGGGGGTACCCCCCAACACCGCACACCCTGTTGAGTCTTATCACTTACATAATGTAATGGAAATTCGTGAAGTGACATTACAATATGTAATATTTATGGAACCTATATGGGAGAAACAGACAGGTAAAGGCAGAAGAGGGGAAATGCAAATGATCACACACTATATTTCAGTAAAAAAGTAATGAAAACTTTTTTTGGAAGAAAGAAATGCCAAAAGCAGAAGACTGAATAATGTCGAAACAAAAAAAAAAAAATGTACAAATGCTTAAAAGAGTTCCCTATTGACTATTTGTAGTTTGATTAAACTTGCTGACCATAATGTTTTTATATGTGTGTAGGACAACTCCCCTCTGTAAAATAGGAAGTGTGTAATATATAGTATATGTGAATTTATTGCAATGTCAATTTTATGTTTTTAAACAGTATGCAAATTGCAATAATAAAGGCTGAATGCAAACAAAGATGAAACATGATGTACAGTAGTTACAATAGGGCTATTTGGTTGTCATCTATTGTTCAGTGATCAAGAAATAACTGAGTGAATTTCCCTAGTTTTGCAGATGATCTGCTCAAAAACATTTACAATGTACAAAAACTGCCACATTAGAAAAGGCAGCCATACAATGATGGCTTGAGTGTAATTTGTTCCTGTAATGCTGTTCTCAGGGCAGCATGGCACCCTGGGGCAACACCCTTTAGCTCATCCTCCAGCTTACTTCTATTGGTGGATTTCGCCCACTGGAAGCACTGCCCCCAGGGAAGCACCCTAGCGCTCCACCTCCCACCTATCCCTATGAGTGGATTTCATTCCCTGCCCCCAGGGCAGCAACCTGTAGCTGTTACTTCCCACAAATCTGATTGTTGCAAGTCTGAGGAATTGAGGGTTTTAAGTGTAGATGAGAATGTAATGGAAATGCTCCCCTCAGCAATGTGTACTGCTTGTCTTTGAAAATATTGCTTCCCCCATCATATTTCCAAGGGCAAATAGAGATTTACAGTTATACTGTAGAATGAGTTGTTGTTGTTTTTTTTGGGGGGTTGTGGCATATAAACCTGACATAAAGTTGAACATTTCAGAGAACAGTGTTATTGTCCTGATGTTAGTTTGACAAACTTTATTAATTTGCTTTTTCTGAAGGAGCGATATGGAATAGTATGACTAGACTTGAAAATTCTGTAGAATCTCAGTATGCTTCAGTGGCTCAGTAGGTAAGTAAGCATGCTATAGATCCATGGGTCAAAGGTTCAGACCATGACCAAGAAAACATTTCCTTTTTCTGAAGGCTAGATATGGAGTAATGACTACATTTTGAAATCCTATTTAAATTCACTGTGCTTTTGTGGCTCAATATGTATGTCAACATGCAAAAGATCCAGAAGTCACAGGTTCAAGCCTTGAGCAGGGAAATTTAATTTATGTGTCATTTTATTCTGAGTAGAGACAAAATTTGGGAAAACTAATAAAAACTGTGTACTTTGGTGGCTCAAGGTGTATGTCTGTCTGTATCCAAAAGAGCCATACTTCAAGGGTTCAAACCTTAACCAGGAACACTTTTTTGTGGTTTGTGTCAAACTCAGTTGTGAGCATATAGTCATATAAGTGTCACAAATCATTACCTTTTTTTTAATATTGCTAAATTAAGACAGAAGTAAGCGAGATAATATATTTTATTTCTAAATTAAAATAAATGGGGCAGTGTCGTGATGACTGGTTACTGGCACTGCCCCTGGGGTAGTGCCACGATGGTTGGTTTCTGTTGGCTGCCCTTGGGCAGTGCTCTTGTTGCCTCTGAGGCAGTGCCTGTGTAATCAGTTCCCATGGGCTTCCCCTGGGGCAGTGTCCTTGGTGCCCCTGGGGCAGTGCCTGTGTAATTGGTTCCCATGGGCTGCCCCTGGGGCAGTGCCTGGGTAGTTGGTTTTTACTGGCTGCCCCGGGGCAGTGCCATGATGGTTAGTTGCTGGCACTGCCCCTGGAGTAGTGCCATGATGGCTGGTTTCTGTTGGCTGCCCCTGGAGCGGTGCTCTTGCTGCCCATGGGGCAGTGCCTGTGTAATTGGTTCCATGGGCTGCCCATGGAGCAGTGTTCTTGCAGCCCCATGGGCAGCACCTGTGTAATTGATTCCCATAGGCTGCCCCTGAGGCAGTGTCCTCACTGCCTTTGGGGCACTGCCTGTATAATTGGTTACTGTGGGCTGCCCCTGGGACAATGGCTGTGTAGTTGATTCCTACTGGCTTCCCCTAGGCCAGTGTTTGGGTATTTGTCCCTGTGCACTGCCCAGGGGCAGGCAGCAGGCACCAACTACACAGGCACTGCCCCAGGAGCACCCCATGGAAAACAATTATACATGCACTGCCTCAGGGGCAGCCCTTGGTAACCAATTACACAGGCACTGCCCCGGGGCAGACCCAGGAACCAACTACCCAGGCCCTTCCCCAGGGGCAGCCCATGGAAAACAATTACACAGGCACTGCCCCAGGGGCAGCCCATGAGAACCAATTACACTGGTGCTGCCACAGGGGCAGCCAACAGAAACCAACCATCATGGCACTACCCCAGAGGCAGCACCAGTAACCAATCATCACAGCATTGCCCATTTATTACAATTTATAAATAAAATATATTATCTTGCTTACTTCTGTCTTAATTTAGCAATATTAAAAAAAGGTGATGATTTGTGACACATATGATTAAATGTTCACAACTGAGTTTGTCACAAAGCGCAAAAAAATGACCCTGGTTAAGGTTTGAATCCTTGAAGTCTGGCTCTTTTGGATGCAGACAGACATACATCTTGAGCCACTAAAATACACTGTTTTTATAGAGTGTCACCAAGTTTTGTCTCTACTCAGAATAAAGTGACACATAAAAAGAAAAAATATCCCTGCTCAAGGATTGAACTATTGACTTCTGGATCTTTTGCATGCTGACATACATATTAAGCCACAGAAGAACCATGAATTTAGATAGGATTTCAAAATGTAATCACTACTCCATATCTATCTTTCAGAAAAAGGACATTTTTCTCTGGTCAAGCTTTAAACCCTTGACCCATGAATTTGTAACATGTTAGCATACCTATTGAGCCACTGAAGCTTTATAGGATGTTCAAGTCTAGTCATACTACTCCATATCTCTCCTTCAGAAAAAGCAAATTAATAAAGTTGGTCACACTAACATCAGAAGAATAACACTGTCCTCTGAAATGCTCAACTTTTTGTCAGGTTTATATGCCATTAAATCCCCCCTCCCTAAAAAAACTGGTTCTATAACTGTAAATCTCTATCTGCCTTTGGAACTGGTTCTATAACTGTAAATCTCTATCTGCCCTTGGAAATATGGTGCGAGGGGGGCAATATATTCAAAGACAAGCAGTACACATTACTGGGGGGAACATTTCCATAACATTCATTCCTTAGACTTGCACCAATCAGATTTGTGGGAAGTAACAGCTACAGGATGCTGCACTGTGGCAGGGGATGAAATCCACTGATAGGGATAGGTGGAAGGCAGAGCGTAAGGGTGCTGCCCCGGGTGCAGTGCTAGCAGTGGGTGAAATCCACCAATAGGAGTAAGCTGGAGGAGGAGCTAAAGGGTGCTGCCCCAGGGGCAGCGCTGCCCCACAAACAGCATCATGGGAACAAATCACACTCAAGCACAATAATGTGAGGCAGGACTTTTAAAAGGATCCATCCATGTTGCATCCACTGCTATTTTCAAACTGGAAATGTGTCCAAAACAATTAAACTACCTATTAGATGGTCTAATAGTACCCATATGTCAAATCCAAAAAAGACACAGTTGTGGGAAAAAGTAACATACTATAAATCACATTTGCATCACATTTTTATAGAAAATTTGACAGTCTGTCACAAATGGACCCATCTTTTGAAATTAGCTGCTTGGTTACTCTGATGCAATTTTGTGGATGAAGAGAAAGGCATCACATGCCTTTGCATCTGTATCTAGCATTTTGAAAATCCCCACCCTCACCCATAATGGAGAGTAAAAGAGCTAAGTTTGATGAATGGACATTCATCTAAATGTGTGCTAACAGGAACAAAAAATGCATTTGGGTTGTGAAAAGCTTGAATAGTGCAAGAAGACCTACCTCTTCTGCTCATCCAAAATCTGTGTATATTTCTTTCCACACAGATGAAGAAACTAGCTAATGACAGCTCCTTCAGTTCTAGAAAATATAGAGACTAGTGGGTGGGGGAACATCCACAACAAGGTTGTGTTTCCATTGAGGGAGATGATGACATCACAGAGACCTTGAGAGCGAAGCTCGAGAGGTCTCGTTGATGTCATCAACTGCCCGAGATGGGGACGCAGACTTAGTTGTGGATGTTCACCCATCCACTGTTTTTTATAGTATATGGGTTCTTTTATATGGGTTGTTTTTGTTTTACATTTTTTTTTCGTTACTTGCCGTAGGCGCTGCTCCCGTTTCCCTCTGGTGCTTCTGCTTGCTCCGTTCCCGCTTATGCTCCATCCTGCTCCTCAGCACATCATTTTTTTTAAATCGGGAGAAAAAGAAAGCAATTGTTTTAGAAAGGAGCCATGTATGGCTCTCCAGTCAGATCCGACTTCTAAGTCGGTGGCTCCGCTTCTTTCGAGGCTGCTTCATCGCATTTCCGCTTCTTTTTTTTAAGGCGTCGTCTGGAGCCAATCAGGCAGCAGGTATAAGGGTAAAAAGTTGTTGTACTATTGATGTGACGTCAGAACGATAGTACAACAACTTTTTTGACCTTTGAACTGTACCACAACAAGATTTCAGCAGTTGCTGAAATCCATTGACAATAGGCAGCACCCATATACTATAAATAGAATAATAGATGGGTTAGTGTGTATTACAAGGCTATAATTTCATCGAGAGTTTCTGGGGACATAGATAACCTCGAGAGCGAAGCTCGAGAGGTTTCTATGTCCCCAGAAACTCGAGATGAAATTTCAGCCGAGTAATACACACTAACCGATTTATTTTTTGTAATATATGGATTAAGGAAGCTGGCGAGTTCTTACCTGTGATGGGTTGAAAGCTGAATCAGGAAGTTGAAGAATTAGCAAACTTCGTAAAAGTTCCTTGTGAAACATGAAAATAGGTAAGTTTTTTTTAAGTAGCCAATGATTGCAGCAAAAGAACCATGGTTGCGATTTTTACTGAGACAGTATCGGGAAACTGAAGCGAGTGTTACTTTCCCGAAAATTACTTTTTTGAAATTTTACAGCTGTGAGGTGATTAAGCTGGCTTGCGGTCGACGCGAGGTTGAGGGGTGCGCTTGTGCTGTGCTGCTGCAGTGATAATACTATCGTTCATTGGAACAATAGTATTATTGAGAGTGAAGTGTGGTATTATTGAGTCTGCAGAGTTCTGTGAGATGGATTACGAGGAATTTTTTAAATCGTTTTCGATGGTATTATTTGGCAAATCCATATATTACAATCAGTTTACACATAACAAATGTAATTGACCATGATGAACAAGATACAACTGACAGTCGTTTGGCCCACCAAAGTGTGGATTTAAAAATGGATGGGGAGACCCAATCACCTTCACCAATACACTGTAGAAAGGTAATTAATTCAACCTTGAACTTGCATCCCAATTTGTGACAAGTCATAGTATGAATTTGCAAATAAATGGATATTCAACTTTTGTATAATGGCTTCAGAGTTTAAACATATTTTATTCCCTAGTTCTTGTCAGTCACTACCCCCATAGAGATTTTTGTGGAAACTGGACTTCATTTATTACATTTCCCTTCTTTAATAAGAAGAAGGGAAATATACTCTTCTACTTTTTGGCTATACAATTCCTAGAAAGTAAAACCTTTATGTGAATGTTTTTTAGTACAGTTGCAGCAATTTACTTGGTCGGTTATTTTCAGATATTTCATAATTCTTCTAAAGAGATTCTCTTTGCTATCCCTACAGTGGTACTGCAAGCATGCAGGGAATTCCTCTGAAGATAACAGAAATTTCAGCAAATATCTAACCATGTCAATTGCTGCCATACTGCAACTGTATCTGCTGATTGAATGACAAACTCTGTACCGAAACACTAGAGCAGCAACGTCTGAACACCAAGAATTATGTTTTGGCAAAATTCCAAATTTGTAAGGGCAAAATCAAGCACAATCACACTTATCTAGAATAAAGAGAAACTCCTGGCAGGAGACTATGGGCCAGATATTCAAAGGTTAGCCCCTGGCTGAGATTAGCACTGCCTGGCGTGCAAACTTAGCCCAGAGCAAAATGCCAGCCATATTCAAAAGGAATAGCCCGGCGCAAAACCAGCTGAATATAGCAAGGAAAGGAAGCCGGGCAAACAGGGCCAGGAGTGCAGGGCAAAAACAGCCCAGGAATAAGACAGCACTGAATACAGCATACAAGACAGCACTGAATATAGCCCGAGGCAGGCAGTGCAAACACGCAATGGAACACAGTGCAGAGGTGAGACAGCCTGACCCTGGGACACATGTAAGGAAACACACGCTGGAATGAGATATCAGGAGCACACCACAGTGCACATCCCGGAGGATGCTACACATGCACGGGAATGTTCAGCAACAACCCAGACCCATGTGGAGAACACCAGCAACAGTACAAAGCATACGGAACCCCAGCACCAAAGAATGACACAGGACACAGTAAAATGTCGTAAATGCACTGTAATGAACAATATGCAAAAGTAAGGCAATGGAAAATTTACAGTGAAGCAAACACATAATAAACCAAAGAACAAAACACAGAATCAAAAATGCCCCACCCACCACTGGACGACCCTCTCCACAACAAAGAAACATAACATGACCATACCCACCGAGCAACATGCACCCCCCCCACACACAACTCATGCAACCAAATGCCCACTACAGGAACAAAAAAAGGAATGCACTATCGGCAAAAAAAGGATTACAAAGGAAAACATATGGATGATAACAACTGGAGGGACAGGAAGACACAGAACAAGGGTACAAAGGGGAGGAGGACGTACACAGGGACAGATGACTACATTCAAGGAAGGGATAAACAAGTCCAGTGAGGGGGTGTGGTAAGGAAAGGCAGTATGGAAATTAGGGCATATCTAGTTGCCCGCTGGATCCAGGAGATGAGCCTCAAGCACATTAGCCACCCTCCGTGTTTCGGTAATGATGATGGCCTGCTGCTCAATTAGAGTTCTCTGCTGCCTGATGATGTGGCGCAGAAGGTTCTCAGTGCTCTCCAACTCTTCCGGCCTTGTCGCCCACAGTGATGCCTGGAGTGGACCTACAAGAGGAAGGGTGAGACCATGAGGATGGTACACCGGACAGGAGGCAAACAGCAGCCAAAGGTGGCTATACAGGGATGGGCAGCATGTCCCAATTGGCAATCCCAGGTGGTAGGCCAACATGGAAGATTCCCACAAAGCAGCATAGGGTGACACAGGCACCAACACAAAACCCAACACACATGATGACAATGATCCCAACAGCACTAGGGAACATGTGACACTGCCCACCCCGATACAGTACACAGCGAGACACGGCAGACACACAGCTGGATCCCCGGAGAGTTGAGTGCAAGAGCCACGCCACAACATCCACAAGGGCATCCACATGTTGGGACATGCTGCCCACCCAAAGATGGAAATGTACAGTAATGCAGAGCACAGCACCAACAACAATGACAGGCATGCAGGAGCATCAATGAATCATGATGGTGGCCTGCCAATGACCGACCCAGGCCAGGGGATAACAGTCCACCAGGGCACAGATGCTGCCAGTGAAGGGCCGTCACATGCCACCAGGCAAGGCCACTGAAAGCATACCACTCAACTGTGACATGGTACAAGGAAGTGTCCCCAACCCACATGACAGGAGCCCCCTGTCCCACCCTGTGAGTACTAGTTCCACAGCCAAGGTCAACATTGGCAGGCAACGATGCACATAATGTAATAGCACAGTGATAACAGCACCCTGTAACTAAGCTGCAACACAGTAACATCACCATGAGATACACATGGAAGGACTCCACAATGCGTACGGCACAGTGCCAGGATGTAGCACAGTGTGACAGGCAATGTTCCACAGCTGGTGGACAGAAGGACGAGAGGTATGCCCGTAAGGCATGGTGCGTGTTGTCCCGCATGCACAGCAAGGCACGACCACCAGTGCAAATGTGAACGCCCTGTGGGTGGGGGTATGGATGGACACCAGAGGTGGGCAAGTCAGCAGACAGCATGTTGTCCCCATGGAACACTCACCACCAGAGCAACCACCACCATCAGTCACCCGCACAGCAATGCAAGCCGACAGTACCCCCTCCCCCCCTGGGCCAGACTGACAGCACCCAACTGTGGTGTGCAACACAGGTGTGCCACACAGCACAGTGCCACACCTCCACTGGCCCACTGCCCATTGCAGACATGCCACCAGACCAGTCAGTAGCAGGACACCCAGATGTGACACACAGCCTAGTGAAAAGGCACAGATCACAGAGCAATGAAAGAGGTACTCACGCAACACGCCACCGCTCTCAGGGCTGCTCTCCTGCACCCACTGCAGCATGGATGGCACCCTCGGGCTGCCTCGTCTCTGCTCCTGGGTCCTGGCCTGACTTCCTCCTCTGGCCATGGGCTGCTCAATCCACTCTACAGTGGACAGGTGAGAAAGTGGTGTTAGAGCATGACACAGCATACACCACATGCAGCACAGCAAGATGCACATGCAACCCTAACAACAAGGCACACACATGGAGTGAACAGGGAGGACCCCCACACAGAGGGTGGCAGTGCCCATGGCACATTTGCCTGGCACACACGGCAGTACTGTGATAGTGCCTGTTGCAGCTCCCATGCGAACATCTGCATACCCGTGTTTGTACATCGACAGTCCACCAGGAGCAGGATCCCTGCAACATGGTGTTGCCGGCCACAGGCCGGTGATGCACTGGAACATGCCAAACAGCAGGACCCAACCCACCTCCCACAGCAATGGGCACAGCATGTACCATGCCCCTAGAGGGCCTAAATGTGTCACCCCACCTGTTCACAATGTGCCACAGCACCATGCATCATTGCACACACCCACCCCCCCACACACACACACCCTCCCCACACACACATACCCCACACACACACACATCCTCCACACACACACACATGCAGCCTGACATGTTGGTACCATTAACATGCAACACCACTTACCTGGCACAGGCACAGTGCCATCACGCACCATGCACTTGTTGCACTCCAGCTGCTGCCGCTGCCTCCGTCGCAGGTCCGTATACCTGTGGCAGCATTTCTCTGCATTCCTGGGTATCCCAGTGTGGGCAGTAAGTTTTCGTGCTACTGTGTCCCACACCTGCATTCATGGGAGGTCCCCCTTCCTGACCTCCCCAAAGAGCCTCCTATGCCTCTTCAGCACCAGCTGCACAAGGTTGGCTGTTTCAACCCCCCCAGCACCTGTCCTGTGCACCACTGCACGCTGTCTTACACATCCTGCCATCTTACACATCCTGCCATCTTACACACAGCTAGTAGACCCCAACACCTGTCAGATCGCAAGGTTGGCACACCCAGGACTCTCCTTCAACAACCACTGTAGCGCTGCGCTATCACATGACGTAGCACAATGCTGCCTGGAAGTGTTCACACTGCGCATGCGTGACCCTCTACATGACCCTGAGGTTGTGTACCACGCATGCATATAGCACCACGCTGTGTTAGCTAGTACGGTGCTACAACGCACTATGCCAGGATGATAGCACGGACATGGGGGCCTCAAGAGCATGCATGTAGGTCGCGCTAAAGCACATAGCGCTGCGCTAATGGGATAGCGCTGCACTGTCCCTCCAATAGCCCTGCGCTGATGTTTGCACAGCACTAATGTGATAGCCCAGTGCTACTCAGGGACATATTCAAATGGAGTATGCAAATGGGGGTACTTGAGTATGCATGGGGCAAACTGTGTGATTAGCATATCATTATGCACTGATTTGCATGCCTAACAGGCTTGATTGCCTAGATGGGCTATAAATGGGCAAGCAGTGCACCACCCGTGTTGTGTTGTGGTAATGCAGCATACTACAGATACTGAATACCTACAAGGGACAGGTGGAGAGATGCAACAGGGGGATGAGCAGTGAGAGGCAGGTAAGTATGACTGCCATTGGACTCTCAGAATGACAAGAGCTTAGAACAGGGTCAGCATGGACTGAAGCACACAGATGTACCTGCTGGTGAATGGTCAGACACATGTTGGACCACAGGCAAGCACTGTGCTGTGTGATGGTGCACAGCTATAGACGTCCGCCTGGGCAGCATACCGTCCAGTGCACTGTGCATGTTCCCCTGCAGGGCACTGTGCTGTGTGGCACTGCCTGCACACTGTGGGTGCCAGGCAGGAGCACTAGTGCACTACCGTGGTGTGTCCTGCAACACTGGCTCACTGACATGACTCCCTGGATGTGTGGCATGGTAGGCTGTGGCTCCCCCTGCAGGGAGTACACAGGGTCCCGGTGCTGTACCATTCCATGCACCGTGTGGACTGTGCCTGGTGTCCTGACATTGTCTACATGCCAGTGCACTTGTACAGGCACTCAGTGTAGTGATCTCAAAGGGCACAGTACGGTGCCAGGTGGTTGGCATAGGGGTGGCCCCATTCATGGGTGCACATGCCAGCCACGGGCAACAGCAGTGCACATGTGGGTACAAGGCTCACTGCCCAGACACAGGGCAGACAGTGACTATGTGGCCGTGTGCACCGTAAATGCACTTGATGCACAGTAACATGTCCATGTGGCCTGTGTCATTGCAGTGGGTGGCATCGTGATGTCTATGCATAATGAAACGCAGTACTGACATGGCTGCTGACACATGTCCCCTTTTGACTGTCCCGTAGGCTTGGCAGCATGACAAGAGCGCATATGTGCACATAAGTTCTCCCAAGATGAGCTGACAACACTCGTGCATGTTGTGAAGGAGAGGGAGCATGTGCTACGCACGCACAGGGCCACGGATGCGGTGGTGCACCACGCCTGGGAGGAGGTGACAGCTGCTGTCAATGCTGTTGGTGGGCATGGCAGGATGACAGAGGTGGTGCAAAAGCACTGGAATGACCTGCTGCGACGTGCCAAGGAAGAGGAGGCACAGCGACTGCAGGAACGGATGAGGACTGGTGGAGGACCACAACAACAACAGCAGCGGGTGGAGGAGCCACTCATGGCTGTGGTGGCGTCAACACTGAGGACGGTGGCAGTCGCAGGTGTGCCGGGTGGTGGATGTGAGATGCCTCTCGCACTGCCCAGGACAGGTCTGTATTCACATATGTATACCCTGCTTGTTGTGATGGCATGGGTACATGGTCCTGCTGTTGGTGTCCTGCACAGGGTGCACTGTGGGCTGCTGAAAAGCTGCATGGCAACGGCATGTGCACTGTGGATTGGGTGGGTGGATGTGGTTATGGGCTTGTGTGAAGGAGGTACGTGTCCTGGTGTCTGCATGGTGTGGTGGTGATGGTGTTAGGGCACAGTGTCCGTCTACAGGTGACTGACCCTGTCCCTATTTTCTCCACAGCGGTGTTTGAAAGGCCTGCGGAACAACAAGAGCAGTAAAGGATGTACGGCCATGGTCCAGAGGTTGTGGAGGAGGATGATGGTGAACGCCCATCAATATCCAGTCTGTGTGCCACTCATGGATGCACAGAGACACTGCATGTGTGGCAATCAAAAGGACAGGGGCTGCAACTGCCTGGGGAGGGAGGTCAAACCTCATTAGGGGGGTTGGGATCCACTGAGTACCTGGATGATGCACAAACAGAGGATGTAGGTGTAGGGGAGGTACTACTAGTCACTGTGACCAATGGCAATGACACTGACGTGTCAGAGTTTTCCCACCACCTGGATGTGCCTGTGAAGGGGGATGCAGGGGTGGGACTGCTGGCAGGCCATGGAACAGGTACCAGTGGTGTCTTCAGCATTGCCGGTGTGGCTGTCCCTGTGCATCCAGTGGTGGGCAGTGTGGGGAACATCTCTGTACCACTGGACATGCAGTGTCCAACACATATAGTGGTCCCGGGCCATACAGTGCAACAGACCACCACCAGTAGATGCCAGCAGCAGGCCGTGTCAGGTGTGCGACAGCGTCCAATTCCTCCTGTGCAGCAGGCACCTGTGCCAGCTGCAGCTGAGGGGTCTGTGCCCCTGGGGCAGGATACCCATGGTGCCTGCCCACTCCTGCAGGCTGCTGTCACTTCCCAGCAGGAGGCTCGTATGGACCTGCATGGCCTACGGAGGGAGCTGTGGCATGAGCTGGCACAGATGAGGGAGTCCATCTCAGTGGGCTTTGCCTGTGCCGAACAGTGGGTGGAGGACAGGTTGGGCCACCTGGTGGGTGCGATCGACCACGGCTTTGCTGGTCTGATGGCTGCAGTGGTCGACATTGGTAATGTGCTGCATGGGGTGCATGGGAGTCACCAGCATGAGATGGTTGGTTGGGGTGCAGAAGGCACAGGGGCACACAGGTGGGCAACCCGTAGCTGCAGGGCTGCCAGTGGGTCCAGGTCCACTGTATCATGCACACCGTCAGGAACACAGCGCCACTGTGGCCGTCCACCCACCCTGTCAAGCTCCACCGTCCCCCAGGGGCACAGGAGACCGGCCCTGCCTGCCTCACCATTCTCATCAGCCTTGTCCTCGGCCCAGAGCACACCATGGTCTGAGACCCACAGTAGTGGTGCACATCACATGCGTAGTGATAGTCAGTGGTGATGGTCATGATCACACTGCATCACTGCGCAGTCATCACCTCCCTTTGCAATATTGGCACACCCACATGCACGAGCAGACATGCACACACACACACTAACAAACACCCATGCACTCCATCACATGCACACTCACACTTCCACTGCCACAGTTGCCCTCCTTACCCTCACAGCACACATCATTCTTCCCCACTGACAGTACACCATGTCTGTGTGTCCCCCCCCATGTGTCCTGAACACCTCCAACATCACATCACATGCACACATGTTGTCTGTTCCACTCTGTTGTGTTACTGTTGTGATTGTTGGTGTCACTATTCTGTTTCTTTGTGCACATTAAATAGATTCATCATTGTACTTTTTCAAGTTGTTGTGCAGTCTGTACTTACCCTCTTGTCTGTGACAGTGTTCTGATGATGTTGTCCCTGTGTTCTGTGGCCCTGCATGCCATGCAATGGTCCCTTCTCTCGAGTTGTTCCACTATTCCCTGACCACTGGCTCTGGCTCACTGTTGGACTGTCCCTCAGGTTCGGGTGCCTGTATCCCACAGTTCATTGCCATGTTGTGCAGCATACAACAGGCTAGGAAGATATGGCATACCTTCTGAGGTGTATACTGTAGGCACCACCTGACGTGGTCCAGGCATTTGAATCGCATCTTCAGGATGCCAAACACCTCTCTATGATGTTCCTTGTGCTGGCATGTGCCTTGTTGTACATCTCCTTGGCCACTGTGGCCGGTCGGAGTACCAGTGTCAGCAGCCAGGGTCGCAGGGATAGGCACTGTCCCCTGTCAAGAGATGTGTACCTGTTAGTGCCGCACTGCAGTCTGTTGGATGCTATCCTGCACCTCTGTATAGCCCTCCCACACCTCCCCGGCCTCCACTGCCTGCCCCCATCCATGCTGTTGTGTGTATGCTTTGTATGCTGCTACTCACCGACTAGTTGCTCACTGGGTATCCTTCCCTCCTCAAATGCCTGGCACAGCTGGGACTGGTGCCAGATGAAGGAGTCATGGGCACTGCCGGGGTACTGTGCATAGACATTGCTGATGCACCCAGTCGCATCGCACACCACCTGGCAGTTGATGGAGTGGTACCCCTTCCTGTTGACGTACACGTCACTGCCATCACCAGGTGGTGCACGGATGGGGACATGGGTGCAGTCAATGGCACCCAGTACAGATGGTAGGTATGCAACTTGATGGAACTGCTGCATTGTTTCTCTGCGCTCTGCTGCCGTGCTGGGGAATACTATGAACTCCCCAGCATGTGGCAGGAAAGCCTCTAGGAACTGGGTCAGGAGGCGTGAGGTGGCAGACTGCGCATCCGATGGTGTTCCCGCTGGTCGCTGGAACATCCCTGTGGCAAGGAAGCACATCGCTGCTGTCACCTTCTCCTCCACTGTCATGGCATGGCTCGTCTGGTGTTTGAGTGCAGTTGCTCATTCAGGAGTTCACAGAGCTGCCTCAACATTCCCCTGTTCATCCTGTACTAGCCAGTGAGTGGTCATCAGGCAGGGTCTCAAGGAGACCCTGAGCTGGTACCACCTGTTTGCAGTACGTCTCCTTGGCCTGCGCTAGTAGACAATGTCTGCCTGCTTTCTCCTCCTCCTCCTCCTCTCCACTACAGCTGCCATCAATGGCAGCATCACTGCTACTGGCACTGCACACATTCCCACTTCCTTTGTGGTCCCTCCTCCTCTGTGTTTTGCCCTGGGTTAAGACCAGCCTTTTATAGGCAGTAACTAGCGCTTCAGCGCTATGTGTCTTACTATGTGTGTCCTAGTGCGGCTGGGCCCTTTGAATATCCTCTTTGCATCTCTGCTGGCCACCCCCTTTAATTTGCCCTTGCATACATTATTGGTTTGTCCGCCTTACTGCTATTAGCACGCCGCTAACTGGTCCTTTGAATACGGCTGTCCTCGCTATTCCTGCGCTATTCCACACTATTGGTTTGCGCGCTGTGCTATGCTTTGAATATCTGGCCCCATCAGTGATAAATACAGTGCAAACTATGGCAGGAAACAACTCTCCTCTCCTCTCCTGTCCTCTCCTCACCTCACCTCTCCTCTCCTCTCCCCAGATAATTTAGAATAAACACAATATTTGTTGTGAAACACATACAGTACAGTTAATGCAACATCACAAATTCTATCCCACTGACATTTTCTTGTTCTAGTAATACCATTTCCTCAGGGTGGATGTGGTGCCTACAATGAACATATTGATATTTTATTTATATTAAATACTGTATACACAGTCAATATAATCAATTGCATATGAAAGGCATGGGCTGGCAAAATGAATTGTCAGCCATGGTGGTAGATGGCATACCTATGATCCTCTGCAACTAAGTGGCTAAATAGTTCTCAGTGTGCTTTAACGCCTACTATAGGTTAAAATGCTGCTGAACTCCAAATTTCCCAAGCTTGGTTCTATATAAAATTTGTGGTAATGCCTCAGCATCTTTTTTCTGACTTGGCTGGAGTTACTGTCATCACTACCGATAAAAGGAATTATTGCATTTCATTCTCTATAAACATTAAGTGGGTAAATACCACATCCCTGAAGAGGGTACATTCTGAATATACAGTACCTGCACCAGCTGGTGCAGACTGCAGTGGACAGTTTTTGACTGGTCTTCCTAGGTCATGGACTCGCGTCATATAACTCCAGTCCTGCTTGAACTGCACAGGCTGGTGGCAAAGTGGCGTATCACTTTCAAGGTTGGTTTATGGACCTATGAGTAAGCAATAACCCATGACAGGGTGTGTGGTAATTGGGGATTAATCAACACTCCGGGTGCATTGTGAGGCATGAGGCCACAGGCCGAGTGTCCTCATAGCACCCGGGGTGATGAATAATCCCCAATAACCACACACCTGGAGTGGGTTATTGCACTTTTTTATTTATTATGCTTTTTTCCCCACTGTCATCCACCCAGCCCTCAGCCCAGTCATGAGCCTTGGCTTCTACCGCCACATTTGACTGCGGACTCGATCACTCCTATAGTTGGGTTTGCAGGACTGACCCTAACAGTGCTGCAATGACAGGGACTAGATGGGAGGGCTGGTCTGGAGGCTAATTGCATATGCTCTCAGACTGGATTTTCAGGACAATAATGAGTTCAGTAGTGCTTACTCATCTCTCCACCTGGTCTCCTCACCATTTGTCAGCGATATGCTGGATTAATCAAAGGTCACCTGATAGCTCTGTACCAATCAATCAGGTACCTATCTTTCTCAATCCCATGTTATAAGACCAATATGGACCGGGCCCTAATTACCTGAGTAACCTCTTGACACCCAACAGGACCTCCCACCCCCTCTGCTCCTCCAAGATGGGCCTCCTAGCTGTTCCTATCACAAGGCTAGTCATCAGAAGACAGAGCATTTGTAATAGTGGGGCCAGCCCTGTGGAACTGGATTCCCACATCTTTAAGGGAGACTCCCTCAATGTAGGCCTTTAAAAAGGGCCTGACATTCTTCCTCTTTCAGGAGGTTTTTGGCACAGTGTAATTCCTACTGGGTTTTGCTGCCAGTTTCCATCTCCCCTGAAAATCTGTAATAGGATCTTAAATATATTATACATTTACTTATGTTTATTATTTGTTTGTCAGATTTTAAGATCTATATTTCAACTTTTTGACTTGCAGGGATGTAGCCTAGGGAGGGGGGTTCCTGGGTGTCCCCCCCCCCCGCTTGCCAAAACTGCAATTTTTTGTTGTTAAAAATTGCATTTTACTCACAGTGGCAGCCATGGGTTACATTCAAAGTGCTCCGCTAGTGAGACGGAGGTGGGCGTCAGCTCATGAATATGCAGCAGTGGGCCCCGCCTCCCGCCGGGGACAGTATAGCTGCCAAGGAGCGTCAGAATATTATGGACTGCCATGGTCAGATCATTTTACAAAGGAAGGTCACATGGTTGTTCTGAGGAGCACAGCATGCAGACTCACGTGAGACAGTCACTTTCCCACTTGCTATGAGTGAGACGGTGACTTTGTGTTGTCTGTGGGAATGCTCTCATTGTGTCTATCAGGTGGTAGTGTTACAGAAATTAAATTTCGGTCACCCGGTTGTCTGACTCTGACTCTTCTGTGGCTAGGTCTCAGTGGGTCATGGTGCAGACTTGAGCAAAGCTCCAGCGTGAGCCGGTGGTGTTAGCGTCCCCATAGTCAGTCTACAGACTGGGGGTCATGGTAGCAATTGCCAGTTAAAACTGCAGCACAGGAGTCACTGGCCCATTAAGGTAGATATAAGCCACAGACTAGACATAGAATAGATTGAGTCAGAAAAAAAAAGAAAAAACATTGAGGTGTGGTGGGGGCTGCTGCGGAGGACAGTAGGACAGCAGTAGGAAATTGAAATACAGCCAAGTAGATATGCAATGGGCAGAGGCTCTAAAGATTTGGTTCAAATGTCATGAGACAGAAAGGTCTGTGACTTACAGAGTGAAGGCAAAAGATGAAGACAGAACAAGGCGGGGGGTATTGGAAATTTGATTGTACAGCCTTATTGGAGTTCCATTAAAGAATGTATTTGTAAGAAAGTGAGCAGTTCAGAGGATCAAGAATAATGATGTTTGCGAACATACTGGGAGACATGAGTGAAGGCAGAGATGAAGAAAAGGGCAGGGGGAAAATAAAGACAGTATTTATGTCAGTAAAGGAGAAATACAGGAGGGGGGTGCTGCTGATTAGAATAGCAGTATTGAAATGCAGCCAATACAGAAATGCAGTGGACACTGAGGTCAGAAGAAAGATTTAGGTCAAATGAGACAGAAATATTTGTGAATCAACAGACATAGAAAGTGAAGGCAAAAGATGAATATAGAACAAGGTTGGGGAAAATAAAATAATATTAGTAAAGAAAATTGTACAGCCTTATTAAAAGTTCCAAGACTGTAAGAAAAGCAGTGGGTAGGTCAGAGGAAAGAGAATATTCGGGTGATGTTTGTGAGTATTTTGAGAAACTAGTTAAGGTAAAGATGAAGAACAAGGCTGGGGAAAATACAGTAAAATGTCTGCTAGCAAAGGAGAAATACAAAGAGAGTATTAAGAGTTTGATGTTGAAATGCCAGGGCATGTCAGCGGAAAGATAATATTTAGGTCAAATGTCAGAAATGTTTGTGAATCAACATAATGGGAACATAGAAAGTGAAGGCAAAGATGAATTAATAGGGAAGGGGAAGAATAAAGTAATATTTCTGTGCCGATGGGTCATCATGTCTGCATTAATCTCCTAGCACTAAAACAGGGAAACAGGGTAGATTTAAGCCACACAACTGAGTGTGAGAGTGTATCAATATATTGGGACACATAGAAAGTGGAAAAAAGCAAAGAGGACTAGAGCGGTGGGGGGGGGGCGGATAAAGATATATTTCTGTGCTGAATCAGCATGGGGCCGTGTCTGCATTAATCTCTTAGCAGAGAAAACAGAAAAACAAGATAGTTTTTAAACCACACAATCCAGTGTGTTAATGGAGATGGTGGAAAAAAAGGAAAAAAATTGCAGTGTCCTTAAGGCTACTGCTGAGTTAGGACTAAAGGAAATTCAAATACAGGAAACAATAGAAATTAAAATTTTAGAGAATATAGAAGTTTCAATGTAGAAATACCTGGCAGGTCAGAGGAAATAGAATATTTAGGTCAAATGACAGAACGTGCAACAACATAAAAGATAAGGCAAAGATGAATACAACGTGGGGTAAAATAAAGTAATATGTGCATGTGTGGGATGCTAAATGATATACAAAACTACAAGGCTTGAGGCCACTTTTGGTATAAGAAGGCATTCCAAAGATAATCTAGTGACATGAAGAAGCGATAAGCACACTAAATAATGTAGTGGAAATTCTCCAGAGAAGAAAGGCTCCCATTCGTTGTTGTCTTACTCTCAACATCCCAGTTCCTGTCTCCATCCACATCAACATATCACTGTCCATTACTGATGATAAGCAGTGCAGTAAAGCACACCAACCAATTAGTGCAATCAAATTCGTTACTGTTCACAAGCAGAAATGGTGGATGGGGCGGGGGACCTCAGGGTATTACCCTCACAGCACACATCATTCTTCCCCACTGACAGTACACCATGTCTGTGTGTCCCCCCATGTGTCCTGAACACCTCCAACATCACATCACATGCACACATGTTGTCTGTTCCACTCTGTTGTGTTACTGTTGTGATTGTTGGTGTCACTATTCTGTTTCTTTGTGCACATTAAATAGATTCATCATTGTACTTTTTCAAGTTGTTGTGCAGTCTGTACTTACCCTCTTGTCTGTGACAGTGTTCTGATGATGTTGTCCCTGTGTTCTGTGGCCCTGCATGCCATGCAATGGTCCCTTCTCTCGAGTTGTTCCACTATTCCCCCTGACCACTGGCTCTGGCTCACTGTTGGACTGTCCCTCAGGTTCGGGTGCCTGTATCCCACAGTTCATTGCCATGTTGTGCAGCATACAACAGGCTAGGAAGATATGGCATACCTTCTGAGGTGTATACTGTAGGGCACCACCTGACGTGTCCAGGCATTTGAATCGCATCTTCAGGATGCCAAACACCCTCTCTATGATGTTCCTTGTGCTGGCATGTGCCTTGTTGTACATCTCCTTGGCCACTGTGGCCGGTCGGAGTACCAGTGTCAGCAGCCAGGGTCGCAGGGGATAGGCACTGTCCCCTGTCAAGAGATGTGTACCTGTTAGTGCCGTACTGCAGTCTGTTGGATGCTATCCTGCACCTCTGTATAGCCCTCCCACACCTCCCCGGCCTCCACTGCCTGCCCCCATCCATGCTGTTGTGTGTATGCTTTGTATGCTGCTACTCACCGACTAGTTGCTCACTGGGTATCCTTCCCTCCTCAAATGCCTGGCACAGCTGGGACTGGTGCCAGATGAAGGAGTCATGGGCACTGCCGGGGTACTGTGCATAGACATTGCTGATGCACCCAGTCGCATCGCACCACCTGGCAGTTGATGGAGTGGTACCCCTTCCTGTTGACGTACACGTCACTGCCATCACCAGGTGGTGCACGGATGGGGACATGGGTGCAGTCAATGGCACCCAGTACAGATGGTAGGTATGCAACTTGATGGAACTGCTGCATTGTTTCTCTGCGCTCTGCTGCCGTGCTGGGGAATACTATGAACTCCCCAGCATGTGGCAGGAAAGCCTCTAGGAACTGGGTCAGGAGGCGTGAGGTGGCAGACTGCGTTACCCCGATGGTGTTCCCCGTTGGTCGTTGGAACATCCCTGTGGCAAGGAAGCACATCGCTGCTGTCACCTTCTCCTCCACTGTCATGGCATGGCTGCGTCTGGTGTTTGAGTGCAGTTGCTCATTCAGGAGTTCACAGAGCTGCCTCAACATTCCCCTGTTCATCCTGTACTAGCCAGTGAGTGGTCATCAGGCAGGGTCTCGAAGGAGACCCTGAGCTGGTACCACCTGTTTGCAGCATACCGTCTCCTTGGCCTGCGTTGTAGCCCATGTTGTGCCTGCTTTCTCTCCTCCTCCTCCTCCTCCTCCACTACAGCTGCCATCAATGGCAGCATCACTGCTACTGGCACTGCACACATTCCCACTTCCTTTTGTGGTCCCTCCTCCTCTGTGTTTTGCCCTGGGTTAAGACCAGCCTTTTATAGGCAGTAACTAGCGCCGCGCTATGTGTCTTGCTATGTGTCCTAGTGCGGCGCTGGGCCTTTGAATATCCCTTTGCGCATCTCTGCTGGCCACCCCCCCTTTAATTTGCCCCTTGCATACATTATTGGTTTGTCCCGCGTTACTGCTATTAGCACGCGCTAACTGGTCCTTTGAATACGGCTGCTCCTCGCTATTCCTGCGCTATTCCCACACTATTGGTTTGCGCGCTGTGCTATGCTTTGAATATCTGGCCCCATCAGTGATAAATACAGTGCAAACTATGGCAGGAAACAACTCTCCTCTCCTCTCCTGTCCTCTCCTCACCTCACCTCTCCTCTCCTCTCCCCAGATAATTTAGAATAAACACAATATTTGTTGTGAAACACATACAGTACAGTCAATGCAACATCACAAATTCTATCCCACTGACATTTTCTTGTTCTAGTAATACCATTTCCTCAGGGTGGATGTGGTGCCTACAATGAACATATTGATATTTTATTTATATTAAATACTGTATACACAGTCAATATAATCAATTGCATATGAAAGGCATGGGCTGGCAAAATGAATTGTCAGCCATGGTGGTAGACTGACATACCTATGATCCTCTGCAACTAAGTGGCTAAATAGTTCTCAGTGTGCTTTAACGCCTTACTATAGGTTAAAATGCTGCTGAACTCCAAATTTCCCAAGCTTGGTTCTATATAAAATTTGTGGTAATGCCTCCAGCATCTTTTTTTCTGACTTGGCTGGAGTTACTGTCATCACTACCGATAAAAAGGAATTATTGCATTTCATTCTCTATAAACATTAAGTGGGTAAATACCACATCCCTGAAGAGGGTACATTCTGAATATACAGTACCTGCACCAGCTGGTGCAGACTGCAGTGGACAGTTTTTGACTGGTCTTCCTAGGTCATGGACTCGCGTCATATAACTCCAGTCCTGCTTGAACTGCACAGGCTGGTGGCAAAGTGGCGTATCACTTTCAAGGTTGGTTTATGGACCTATGAGTAGCAATAACCCATGACAGGGTGTGTAATTGGGGATTAATCAACACTCCGGGTGCATTGTGAGGCATGAGGCCACAGGCCGAGTGTCCTCATAGCACCCGGGGTGATGAATAATCCCCAATAACCACACACCTGGAGTGGGTTATTGCACTTTTTTTTTATTTATTATGCTTTTTTCCCCACTGTCATCCACCCAGCCCTCAGCCCAGTCATGAGCCTTGGCTTCTACCGCCACATTTGACCGTGACCCTCCGATACCCCCCATAGTTGGGTTTGCAGGACTGACCCCTAACAGTGCTGCAATGACAGGGACTAGATGGGAGGGCTGGTCTGGAGGCTAATTGCATATGCTCTCAGACTGGATTTTCAGGACAATAATGAGTTCAGTAGTGCTTACTCATCTCTCCACCTGGTCTCCTCACCATTTACTGTGCGCATATGCTGGATTAATCAAAGGTCACCTGATAGCTCTGTACCAATCAATCAGGTACCTATCTTTCTCAATCCCATGTTATAAGACCATATATGGACCGGGCCCTAATTACCTGAGTAACCTCTTGACACCCAACAGGACCTCCCACCCCCTCTGCTCCTCCAAGATGGGCCTCCTAGCTGTTCCTATCACAAGGCTAGTCATCAGAAGACAGAGCATTTGTAATAGTGGGGCCAGCCCTGTGGAACTGGATTCCCACATCTTTAAGGGAGACTCCCTCAATGTAGGCCTTTAAAAAGGGCCTGACATTCTTCCTCTTTCAGGAGGTTTTTGGCACAGTGTAATTCCTACTGGGTTTTGCTGCCAGTTTCCGTCTCCCCTGAAAATCTGTAATAGGATCTTAAATATATTATACATTTACTTATGTTTATTATTTGTTTGTCAGATTTTAAGATCTATATTTCAACTTTTTGACTTGCAGGGATGTAGCCTAGGGAAGGGGGTTCCTGGGTGTCCCCCCCCCCCGCTTGCCAAAACTGCAATTTTTTGTTGTTAAAAATTGCATTTTACTCACAGTGGCAGCCATGGGTTACATTCAAAGTGCTCCGCTAGTGAGACGGAGGTGGGCGCCAGCTCACAAAGTAGCAGGGCCCGCCTCCTACTGGGACAGTATAGCTGCCATGAGCGCCAGAATATTATGGACTGCCATGGTCAGATCATTTTACAAAGGAAGGTCACATGGTTGTTCTGAGGAGCACAGCATGCAGACTCACGTGAGACAGTCACTTTCCCACTTGCTATGAGTGAGACGGTGACTTTGTGTTGTCTGTGGAATGCTCATTGTGTCTATCAGGTGGTAGTGTTACAGAAATTAAATTTCGGTCACCCGGTTGTCTGACTCTGACTCTTCTGTGGCTAGGTCTCAGTGGGTCATGGTGCAGACTTGAGCAAAGCTCCAGCGTGAGCGGTGGTGTTAAGTCCCCATAGTCAGTCTACAGACTGGGGTCATGGTAGCAATTGCCAGTTAAAACTGCAGCACAGGAGTCACTGGCCCATTAAGGTAGATATAGCCACAGACTAGACATAGAATAGATTGAGTCAGAAAAAAAGAAAAACATTGAGGTGTGGTGGGGCTGCTGTGAGGACAGTAGGACAGCAGTAGGAAATTGAAATACAGCCAAGTAGATATGCAATGGGCAGAGGCTCTAAAGATTTGGTTCAAATGTCATGAGACAGAAAGGTCTTGTGACTTACAGAGTGAAGGCAAAAGATGAAGACAGAACAAGGCGGGGGGTATTGGAAATTTGATTGTACAGCCTTATTGGAGTTCCATTAAAGAATGTATTTGTAAGAAAGTGAGCAGTTCAGAGGATCAAGAATAATGATGTTTGCGAACATACTGGGAGACATGAGTGAAGGCAGAGATGAAGAAAAGGGCAGGGGGAAAATAAAGACAGTATTTATGTCAGTAAAGGAGAAATACAGGAGGGGGGGTGCTGCTGCTGATTAGAATAGCAGTATTGAAATGCAGCCAATACAGAAATGCAGTGGACACTGAGGTCAGAAGAAAGATTTGGGTCAAATGAGACAGAAATATTTGTGAATCAACAGACATAGAAAGTGAAGGCAAAAGATGAATATAGAACAAGGTTGGGGAAAATAAAATAATATTAGTAAAGAAAATTGTACAGCCTTATTAAAAGTTCCAAGACTGTAAGAAAAGCAGTGGGTAGGTCAGAGGAAAGAGAATATTCGGGTGATGTTTGTGAGTATTTTGAGAAACTAGTTAAGGTAAAGATGAAGAACAAGGCTGGGGAAAATACAGTAAAATGTCTGCTAGCAAGGAAAATACAAGAGAGTATTAAGAGTTTGATGTTGAAATGCCAGGGCATGTCAGCGGAAAGATAATATTTAGGTCAAATGTCAGAAATGTTTGTGAATCAACATAATGGGAACATAGAAAGTGAAGGCAAAGATGAATTAATAGGGAAGGGAAGAATAAAGTAATATTTCTGTGCGATGGGTCATCATGTCTGCATTAATCTCCTAGCACTAAAACAGGGAAACAGGGTAGATTTAAGCCACACAACTGAGTGTGAGAGTGTATCAATATATTGGGACACTAGAAAGTGGAAAAAGGCAAAGAGGACTAGAACGGTGGGGGGGGGGCGGATAAAGATATATTTCTGTGCTGAATCAGCATGGGGCCGTGTCTGCATTAATCTCTTAGCAGAGAAAACAGAAAAACAAGATAGTTTTTAAACCACACAATCCAGTGTGTTAATGGAGATGGTGGAAAAAAGGAAAAAAATTGCAGTGTCCTTAAGGCTACTGCTGAGTTAGGACTAAAGGAAATTCAAATACAGGAAACAATAGAAATTAAAATTTTAGAGAATATAGAAGTTTCAATGTAGAAATACCTGGCAGGTCAGAGGAAATAGAATATTTAGGTCAAATGACAGAACGTGGCAACAACATAAAAAGATAAGGCAAAGATGAATACAACGGGGTAAAATAAGTAATATGTGTGTGTGGGATGCTAAATGATATACAAAACTACAAGGCTTGAGGCCACTTTTGGTATAAGAAGGCATTCCAAAGATAATCTAGTGACATGAAGAAGCGATAAGCACACTAAATAATGTAGTGGAAATTCTCCAGAGAAGAAAGGCTCCCATTCGCTGTTGTCTTACTCTCAACATCCCAGTTCCTGTCTCCATCCACATCAACATATCACTGTCCATTACTGATGATAAGCAGTGCAGTAAAGCACACCAACCAATTAGTGCAATCAAATTCGTTACTGTTCACAAGCAGAAATGGTGGATGGGGCCGGGGACCTCAGGGTATTAACTGTTCCCCCTCAGGCCTGGGCCAACCAAGGAGCCCTGACTGATGGCAGTAACAAGATAAAAACTTGAGTAAGAAAGCAGGGGGTCCACTAAAGTAACATGCCTTTCTACCAGCACGTTAAAAGGCTTTTCTATCCATTTATTTTACTTTCCTTTCATACCAGAGCGCAGCTGCACACAGCATTCAAATACAAAGACTCTCTTGCAAATAAAAATCAGTTCATATACAATATTTAATTGTATTTCACATGCATGCTCCTACTACCTGCTTTCCGAATAATGTTTCAACTTCAGTGCTCATGCATCAGCTGAGGTTCAATCGAGTTTGACCACAGCACAGGGACCAGAGCATACTGGATGCAGGATAGTAACCTGCAAAGGGCAGGCCATTTTCCTTTTTCATATTTTGCCCGTACTGTAGTGTTATATGTTTAAGGGACTGTATTTCCCCAGTGTTTACATTATTGGTACCATACAGGGCACAGGCCTGATATTTGATGGATCCATCCTGGCTGTTGGGCTGGGCTGGCCATAACCCTGACCTAATCTGCTATGGCTGTGCTGCACACCACAGAAAAGAAAGACATCCTTTGGTTCAGCTGATACTGTGTCTGAGCCTGGCACTGCCCACCCACATGGACGAGAGTCAAGAGAACTGAATGAGCTACCAGCCTCTGATGCTCATGGGGGCAACCACTGGGGCCTGGGGGGGTTGGATGAGGGGGGTCCAGTTTCCCTCAACCTTTTAAGCCCTGGATAGTGCATACTGGCCAATGGTACTGCATGAAAGGCTCGGTAGCTCCTATCCCTCACTCCAACTTTTTAGCCATGGCTGCACACCCCCCCCACACCTGAAATAAATAGAACTCAATGCAAAGTGAGCCACAAAAGTGGAACATAGGTGTGTGGTGGCAATTGCCAAGTCTGATCTGTAGTTTATGCAAGCCCCATATGCCAGACACAGTAAAGAAATGTGAGCATTGGTCCATCAAGTTGAAGCTAATACATAATAAGTAAAACTCTGTTTTCCTCCATTTCAAAAAGGGACACTGATTTGTATCGGTCACTGATGAGATGGCAACTACTAATAAGCAAGGATTTACCAGTTAGGCAACTCTTTCTTCATTTGGATTCGGAACAAAACAACCATGTTTAAGCCAGTCACAAAGTGGGAGCTGCCAAGGCAGGTCATGTATTAGTGGAAATGCAGTGTTCTGCTTTTTAGTCTTTAGTTATTTTATTTTTTTTTATTTCTTTATTGAGTCTTGGATTACAACACCTTTGAGCAATACAACTCATTTGCAAAGGTTTCACATCAGTAGTACAAAAACAAAACAAGGTAAACAATAGATAAGTAAACAGCAGATGTCAAGAATATACTTAAAAAAAATAATACATCAAAAGCAATCAAAATAGCACTGAATGCTGCTTAATATAACAGTAGTGTGGACTAGAAGAGAGGGCAGCCTGGGAGGCCTTGTCAAAATCTAGGAGAGAAAGTAATGGGGTATAAGGTGGGGGATGGGAGAAACAAGAGGGAGAAGGAGATGAGTCGCACAGGAGGTGGAGAGAGAAGGAATGGAGTTGTAAAGGAGATAATGGGGATAGAGAGATGAGAGGATGGGGAGATGGAAGGAGGGAAATGGGGGAGTTGAGAGAAAGGGGGAGTGCGGGTAAAGTGAGGGGGAGGAAGACAAATTAATAGTATAAGGAGAAGAGGTGGTGTTTAGTCAGGAAAGGGGGCAGCCTAGCAGGCCTTGTCAAAAACCCAAGACAGAGAGAAATATGGGTGGGAGAGAGAGAGAGGTAGGAGAGAGAAATGTAGGGAGAAGGAGGGGAAGAAGTTGCAAAAGAGGTGGCATGAGATAAGATAATGGGTGGAGGGTGGAAGAGAGAAGGTGAGGAGGAGCAAGGGAAGAACCTGAAGATGCGTGAGCAGAGAAGAAGCAGGGATGAGGGGTGGAGGGGAAAAGGCTTGAGGGTAGGATTGAAATGAAGTGCCAAGACTTAAAAGTGCCGAAAGGTGTAAGTACAATGATAATATAAGCAGAAGGCTGCTGATGGTGGCAGTCACATGTATTGTTTGCTAATAGATCTTGTTGGAGATTGTGCTTGAAAGGGCCAAGTTTTGACTCAACAGAGATGTCCCTACCCAGGGAGTTGAGCAAGAGGAGGGCTCTGTAAGCAAAAGACCTTTGACCTAAGGTGGTGCGGCCTGAGTTGCCAAGCTGTGAGTATGTTGGGTACTGTGACAAGGGCTAAGGAGCTGTTGGACCCCAGGGGGTAACAAACCAAGGTTGCCTTCTTGGCAAGTAAGCAGGTTTGATATTGGATCCGGCTAAATAATTGAAGCCTCGCAGTCTGAGCATATAGGTCACACGTGTGTGTGAGGCAGGTAGCCCCAGTAAGGAGTCTGCATGCTTTGTTAAGAGCAACAAGGATCCTGTGAAGGGACGCAGCAGAGGCAGAGCCATAAACAACCAGCCAATAATCGATGATGGTAATGGCAGAGCTGAAAATTGCTATTCTTAGTGCCTCGGGAGTGAGGCTATGCTTGTGCCTGTGGAGTAGGCCAATCCTTATGTTGACAGCTTGAGCTACATTATCAATATGTTGCGAGTAGGTGAGTGAGCTATCAACAGTGACCCCTAAATAGTTGAAGGAGTGGATCTGTTCAAGTTGGGTGCCAATGCAGTTTGTGATGAACAAGGGTTTGGAATTGTGTTTCTTATGGGCATTGTTGAAAAGCATCACTTTGGTCTTTTTATAGTTTAGCACCAGTTTTTGAGTGCTGAACCACTTTTCCACTTCTGAGAAACTGTGTTGAAGGTTCTCCTGGAGGCTTTTAGAGTCAGGATTACTAGAGTAGATCACGGCATCATCCGCGTAAAGCAGAATCTGTTCATGACAGGCTTGTGGAAGGTTATTCAAGTAGATACTGAAGAGAAAGGGCCCCAGTATAGATCCCTGAGGCACTCCAGAATGGAATGGCTTCCTTTTGGAAAGGACATTGGTTATCTTGACCTGCTGTGAATGGTCTTCTAAGTAACTTTTGCACCAGCTGACAGCATCATTCAACACCCCTGCAAGCGACAATTGCCCAAGTAGCAGTGAGTGGTTCACAGTATTAAAGGCCTTTGTCAGGTCGATAAAGGTAGCCCCTACCAGATGGCCTTGGTCGAGTGCATTATGTATGAAACCAGTGAATTCTAGCAGTGCAGTGGTAGTACTATGACCTTTACAAAAGCCATGCTGCTGGGGACATTGGATACTATATTTGTCCAGGTATTCCACAGGTTGATCTGCAATTATACACTCTAGTGCTTTCAATAGAGGAGGTAGAATGGAGATTGGCCTGTAGTTTGTGTGCCATGCCCTATCTCCACTTTTGTGCACCGGGGTCACTAGGGCCTATTTCCATTTTTGGGGGAATTGCCCAAGCCTTACAGAAAGGTTCAGAATCTTGGTAAGAGGTGTGAGTTTCCTCAAGGTTGAGGGCAAGAAATCTGAGATCTAGATTGTCCCCACTGAATCTTGCTTTACCGAGTACTTTGCATATGTACTTTCTAGCCTCATGCTTAGTAACCTCTTTGAAGTAAAAGGGGGGGCCTGTTGCTGAGCATCACAGACTGCAGGGTGGCAGGGGCAGAGACCATGAAAAAATCAGTGGGGAGGACACTGCTGAGGTCTGTAAAGGCATCATTAAAAATATTGGCTATGACCATTGGGTCAAGAGTTGGGCTTCCATCAATGTTAAGCATGGTGGGTGCTCTCTTGAGGTATTTTCCAGTGACATCCTTTATGTTGTTCCAGAAATGTTTACTGTCACCCCATGAGTTGGAAAGTGCTTCCCTAAAGTATTGATTTTTTGTAAAATGGATGGCTCTGGTGCAAACATTTCTGGATTTTTTTACAAGTCTGAATATCTGCTTGCTTGCCTGCCTGTGGCTTTGGCCTGGTGCCAGAGGTGGTCCCTAGTCTTCATAAGTCCCAGTAGTTCAGGTGTTATCCAAGGGTTGCACACCCCCTTAACTTTCCACTTTTTTAAGGGGCGTGAATATCACATGCAGCATTAAAGCAGTCGATGAAGAAATCAAATGCCTCATCAATGTCATTGGAAGAGTCCAGTGGTGACCAATCCTGGCTTTGCAGGTGTGATCTGAGTGGTTCTAGGTGTTCTGGAGTTAGGACCCTACTGAGAATGACCTTAGGTGGAGATTTGCTGAACTTGTTCGACCAACTACAAAGTATAGGGGAGTGGTCGCTTAGGGGGTCAGGCAGTACAGAGACATTTGTGATTTGTTCTGGGTGACTAGACAGAACCCAATCCAGTAAGGTACTTGATCCAGTTCTATAGTTAATTCTGGTTGGGGTGCTAACTAGCTGGGTAAGGCGCAAGGCAGAGATGGCATCCTTAATGTGTCCAATGTCAGATGAGAGCCAGTTGACATTGAAATCTCCTAGTATTATGGTTTCAGTATTCCGAGGCACACTCTGAATATATTCTATGAAGTTATGAATGCCAGAGACAGATTCTTCGGGTGGCATGTAAACAGATAGCACAGTTAATGTTTTTTTGGGGGGCCCCTTGGAGTACCTTGATGGCCAGGGCCTGAAAGGAGTTTCCTATGCAGGGCAATGCAAGGGTGTGACACAGTAGAGTTTCTTTTAAGTAAATAACACAGCCACCACCTCTTTTAGTGAGCCTGTCCTGCCTAAAAATAGAATAGCCAGGTATGGTGATAGCAGAATCAGGGATGTTGGGTGACAACCAAGTTTCTACAACAGAAAGACTATCAGGGTTGTGTTGTGTAATCCATACCTTGAGGTTGTCTAACTTACATAGAAGACTAATATATTGATAGACGCGAGGGAGAGTGTACAGGATATTTTTGTGCTGCAACGGTCCATTGCCCTAGTGGGGCCGGGGTTAAGGTGCACATTTTCAGACAGGAGCAGAAGCAGTAGAATTAGTTTCAGTAGGTATGCCTTTAGTTGTTTAAAGTACTGTTTCCGTTGTCTTCTCCAGGAGGAGGTACTGTTGAATTTACTGGTTGTTGCTGTGGAGTTAGAAAAAGTAAGCAGGTGTAAGAGATGATGTTGGAAGCTAGGTGTTAATCTACCGGGGGTAGCAGTGGTGTACTTAGACCAGTTACTGAAACCATTTTTCCATTAATAGAGTTTGAAGCTGATGTGCCAGTGGCATAGTGCACATACCCTGAGAATACAGGATGACCTTGGGGCTGTTTCACTACCTCAAGCAGGCCAGTTTGGTGCACCAGAATTAACAGGATAGGTAGGTGAAGGTATAGCAGTGAGGTAGACATCCTCATAGGTTTATCTGAGCCAGATATTTTAGGCCTGGAGAGCTGGAGCTGATCCCCAATGTCCTCCTTGAGTTCCAGAGCTCTCACAGTTAGAAGTAGAAATTGAGTGGATAGGAAAGGACCCACCTACTACAGTACTTCTAGTCAAAATTACGGGGGTAGAGCGAAGCAATAGAGCATTTAATAGAGAGTGGGGGTGGGGTGGAGAGGGGGCCAAAAAAATAGCCAAAGGCAAGCAGCAGCTCTTAAGAAGCTAGTACAAATTACAGTAATTAAATTCAGAACAAGCTGCAACTTCTAGGGAGCTGGTTCAAATTTAAGGGGCTTAAATTCAACAGTCAGGGCGTGAGTGCACCAGAAAGGCGGCAAGTTCAGAAGGGAGCTCATCCCGTACCTTCACTGCAGCAGGCTGGTTCCACTGGGGGATTCAGTGGTTATCAGAGCCAGGGGGCTGGAGAAGACTAAAGCCATAAACTAGCCCTCAGACCCTGAAAAAGAATGTCACAAAAGAAAATGAACCTCTGCAGTTAAGTAAGAGGGCATCACTGGCTGAAGAAGGAGGGGTTGGAAAGGGTTTCAGCATTCATAGCAAGGAGGGGCCAGAGAACCAAGAAATTACAGAGGAAGAGCACTAACAAAAATAAAAATAAATAAATACAGGGAGACAGTAGGGGAAAAAAAGGAGGCGAAGAGTAATAAACCTGGAAAAAGCAGTGCAGAAATAACTACCAAACAGCTTAATAAAAAATAGCAGTGCAGAAATAACTACCAAAGCAACTTAATAAGCAACAGCAATGCAGAAATAACTACCAAAAAGCTTAATAAAACACAGCAGTGCAGACATAACTACCAAAGCAACTTAATAAAAAAATAGCCAAAGGCAAGCAGCAGCTCTTAGAAAGCTAGTACAAATTACAGTGATTAAATTCAGGACAAGTAGAAACTCCTAGGGAGTTGGTTCAAATTTAAGGTGCTTAAATTCAGCTGTCAGGGCATGAGTGTGCCAGAAAGGCATCAAGTTCAGAAGGGAGCTCGTCCCATACCTTCACTGCAGCAGGCTGGTTCCACTGGGGATTCTGCGGTGATCAGAGCAAGGGGGCTGGGGAGGACTAAAGCCATAAACTAGCCCTCAGACCCTTCACTGCAGCAGGCTGGTTCCATTGGGGGATTTGGTGGCAATCAGAGCGAGGGGCCGGGGGGGGTTAGAGCCATAAACCAGCCCTCAGACCCTTCACTGCAGCAGGCTGGTTCCACTGGGGGATTCAGCGCGATCAGAGCCAGTCTTTTGTAAAACTACTGAATTACAATCAGAAAACGTTTTCTCTCATTATACTAATTAATATTTTATTAGATTCACTGTCTTTCTATCCTAGATTAATGTGTTCCCATGTATTTTTATATTCGCAAGACTTGTGATTAATATTACTCTATTTCCTTAATAAACAAAGTTACAGATAGCAATCAACCACTGAATGCACTTATTGCCAAAATTATCCTTCATTAGAAACGTATCATTTGATGTTAGGAAAAGGCTCAGTGACGCATTCAGTCTGCCCACCATATGTAATCCTCCTGAGCTGGTCCTAATGACCATCCTTCTCCCTTAAATGTTCCTGTTCCCCCTTCCCTGCCCTTACTGTGCACTTGTGTATGCCCCATCCTTGTTTGAATTCACCCACTGGTTTTGCAAATACTGCTTACCTTACATGGAAACAGAATTTGTTGCCATAAAAAAATGCCTCAACAAGTCTGCCCAGATGTTCCCTGCCTATTCTGTCTCTGCAGACTCTGAGTACATCTGGCAATCCTCCACCATCCCTGCATATTTTCCAGTACTCCTGTATGCTTATCCCATGGATGCTTGATGCCCCCCACTGTTTTTAGCCCCACTACCTTGGACAGGAGACTGTCCCTTGATATCTGCCAGCCATTGTTCAAATGTTTAGAACTGCAGTCAAGAACTGGGTTAGAAACTGGCTGAGGGACAGGAAGCAGAGTGTGGTAGTAAATGGGATTAAATCCAAAGAGGGGGGGTGATCAGTGGGGTGCCTCAAGGATCAGTCCTAGGGCCAGTCCTTTTCAATGTCTTCATTTCAGACATTTCAGAAAGGCTAGAGGGGAAGGCACTGTATGCCTATCTGCAGATGACACCAAGATCTGCAACAGGATAGACACTTGAGAGGGGGTCAAAAGAATGAGGAGAGACCTAGGTAAGCTAGAAAGATGTTCCAAAATGTGGAAATTCAAATTCAATGCAAAAAAGTGCAAAATCATGCATCTGTTGGTGCAGAAACCCTGTGGCGAGTTACAGGATGGGGGCGGGGAGCTGCTAACGGTCACCAGGGAAGAAAGGGATTTATGGATAATCATCTCAAATTACGTAAAAGTGGCCACACAATGTAACAAGGTTGTGGTGAGGGCCAGTGGGATGTTAGGGTGCATAGGAAGGGGTATTACTAGCAGAAGAAGGGAGGTAGTGATGCCACTGTACAAAACACTGATGAGGCCTCATCTAGAATATGGAGTACGATTCTGGAGACTGCATCTTAGCAAAGACATGGACAGGGTGGAGGAGGTCCAGAGAAGGGCAACTAGGATGGTAAGGGGCTTGAACCAGATGACATATGAGGAGAGACTGAAAGACCTCAATATGTATACACTGGAGGAGTGGTGGGAGAGGGGAGGTATGATTGAAACCTTCAAGCATCTTACGGGCTTAAACAAAGTCCAGGTGGAGGATATCTTCCAGTATAGGAGAAGTACAAGGACAAGGGGGCATGATATGAGATTAGAGGGGGGCGGGATAAAGGGGAATGTGAGAACATTTTTTTTTTTTCATAGAAAGGGTGTTGGATGCTTGGAATAGTCTACCCCAGGAGGTGGTGGGAGCTAGCACAGTGGTGGGTTTCAAACATGCATGGGATAGGCATAATGGAATCCTAGTGGTGGAAAAGAGAGGTGAACG
Source organism: Neoceratodus forsteri (assembly GCA_016271365.2). NCBI lineage: Eukaryota > Metazoa > Chordata > Ceratodontiformes > Ceratodontidae > Neoceratodus > Neoceratodus forsteri. The sequence goes on from CM057453.1 coordinate 931,193,727, forward strand.
TCAATGACCAAGCAGGGTCAGTGGCTGCTACATAGAAACATAGAAACATAGAAGTTGACAGCAGATAAGGATCACAAGGCCCATACAGTCTGCCCATTTCTTTTTCTACCTTGTGAATGTGCCATCGGCATTTGATCTGTCAATGGCCTATCTATTCATACTTATCTGTATTGCTCCCTTATGCCTATCCCATGCCTGTTTGAAGCTCTGCACTGTATTCATATCCACCACTTCCTGAGGTAGGCGATTCCTTGCATCCACCACCCTTTCTGTGAAAAAGAACTTCCTCACATTACCCCTTAATAGACCTCCCTCTAATCTCATGCTGTGTCCTCTTGTCCTGCTATTTTTCTTATATCGAAACATGTTAGACTCTTTCACCTTGTTAATGCCCTTAAGGTGTCTGAATGTTTCAATCATATCACCTCTCTCCCTCCTTTGCTCTAGGGTATACATATTGAGTTCTGTTAATCTGTCCTCATATGTATTTCTGATGCAGTCCCTGCACCACTTTGGTTGCCCTTCTCTGGACTGCCTCAGTTTGGTTAATGTCCTTGTGTAACCCCCTTACAAATGGGGGTTCCTAAAAGCCTTCCCAGAGCTGCTTAAGAGCTCCTTGCCTAACTGGTGTTCGGCGCAATGCCAACAAAATGCGGCCGCTGTGAGAGTTTTTAAAGCTTCCAGTACTGTCTCTTTAAGAGTTGCCTGCTTGCAGGCTTCAGTGGTTTGTACAGGGGGGACCGGGATTTCTCTACTTGAATCCCGCCTGAGCTGCAGTGAAATCGCTCCCATCTTGTAGTTGCTGCAAGTGTAAAAGGGAGCCTGACTGATAGATGTAACTTTTTGGCTATAATCATTTAGAGTATTAGTGAAATTACAGTTTGTCTAACCTGCTTCCCTTGCAGCTGGGACTTTGTGTGCTTGGCCCCTCCATTTTGGACCTAGATTGTTGAACTGGGCCAATGGGGTAAAGAGGGATACAGCCAGTAATTCTGGGAAATGAAGTCTGGACTGAGGCACCTTTTCTTCACCAATGAGGACCAAATTAAGTGACTGGCATCTGCAGCCCACCAATGGGATCAGTTGGCGCCCGAACTGAGATGCTGTGCCCAAACTGCCAAGGGGCAGAGTCGTTGTGGCTGTGAGCGAGGAAGGAGCTCTGGGCTCCTGTGCCATTGAGTTTTCACACGGGAAGTGCGTGTGGAAGGCCAGAGTCAGTTGGCTTGAACGCCATCAAGTGTCGGACAAAATCCGCTAGGTAGCAGTCAGAGGAGGCTGTGCAAAAGCGCAGCTACCTACCAGGCTCACTCTGTGGAGGACTGGAGAATCTGCTTCAATCGTGCTCGGTCTGTCAGGACAAGTGAAGCTGCGTCATTGGGCCAGGTGTACTGCAGTGAAAGCAATCAGGAGTATACAACAGCTGCCTGGTATGGTACCCCTCTGCTCTTCATATAAATGTGTGGAGAAGTGTTTGAATTCCAGGCTCGGTCATACAAGTGGTGTGAGAGCAATCTTTCTGCTGGAGTCGTGAGTACTAACTCAGGGTAGCTCCCTGTCAGATGTTCATAGTGAGGGCAAGATTTGTCTGACTGCTTTACTGGCTACACGAACTGAGCCTGCTGGCTCTACTTAATCCTCATAGCAATCAAATGCTGGTTTTCTGCATCAGGGCCCCAACCAGCTGCATCAAGAGACTGGCCTTCTATTGACTGGGTACCTGGGGACAGTGACTTATGGGTTAGGCCTGTGCACAGTGCCCTAGGTATATGTATACATATATTAGAGTGGTAAGCTAATTAACCTGATTTCCCCCAGTCCTTGTTATCTCCTCCTAAATAAATCAGATTGGTTGTTTTGCAAAGGTATACTAACTGAACTGTGTGTTTATGTTGAATTACTGTACAGTGGTTGCTGTATAACTGCATCTTACTTTCCAGGGGGTTCCCAGAGCAAGCTGATTGAACCAAGCCTGGGGGTAAGTGTATATGGCAAGGGTACTGTGGTTTACTTGTGTGGGCCACTAGGGGGAAGAAAGGGGGGTTGCAGTGAGCCAGAGGGCTGTGACCCAGTCATATCAGACTGTTCCAACTCCGACATCTGGGTGGAGGCACCCGCCATCGGATCCAGGCCCCTCAACCTGTTAACGTCAGATCAGGCAGGGGTAGTAGCCCTTGGGATAGCGCCTCCTAGGGGTTACATTTTGGAGGCACCGCTGGGATTAGCATCCCCTAGTGGCCGAGTAGATGAAGTACCTCAGCATGGCCAAACTAAAGGAGAAACTGGAAGGGGATATCATGACTAAGATTAAGTTGGACCCTGTTAAGACGATGGTACATAAACTGATGGGGTGGGGTGAAGCCGAAGAGTTGGATTCCCAGAAAATTGTGTTACTACTGGATGTACCTCTGGGGACAAAGAACACTGACCTTGTTTCTGCAGTGGAGCATGTTAAATGTCTAGGCAAGGTAGAGGTGAAGGGGCGTATGGCTGATCTACTCGACCAGACCTTGCAGGTGCTACTCTTATGCAGTGTAGTTATAGACCCCGAGAGGGTACCCCCAGTGATCTACCCAGAAGGTGCCCAACAGGGGTGGAGGGTCATTCACATCTGGAGTGGGTCAGTCACACCGGGGGGGTTCCCCAAGACTAATAGCTTTAAAGATAAACTGCTTAAATTGCTAGCTGTGGAAGAGAGGACTACCCAGGAGTTACTGCAGGCGCTGGACCTTTCTAGTGACCCCACCCCCAAACCTCCCCAGGTACCTCTCCCGGGCCCCCCAAGAGTTCCATCCTTGCTTCCCCACCTATAGTTGTTCCCCCCATACAGTTAGACTCCTATCGAAGACTGAAACTTTTTTCTGGTACTGTGCCTGTGCCCTCGGAAGAAGACGATTTGGAGACTTGGATGGACTATTCTACCCCTTTAGTCCAAGAGTGGCAGTGCTCTAAGGGGGAGAAATGAAAGAGACTGATGGAGAGCCTGAGGGGCCCAGCTTTGGAAGCCATTCATTTCTTGTGGGCTACTAGCCCTGAAGCCACTGCAACAGAGTACCTTTCTGCCTTAGAGTGGGTGTTTGGGAGTACAGAAACTGGGGAAGACTTGTTGTGGAAGTTCAAGTCAGCTAAACAGTGGAGGAATGAGAAACTGTCAGCCTTTGCCACCAGAATGGAAAGGGCATTGCTAAAAGCTTATCGAAGGGGGAAGGTAACTGCCCCAGCATTGAATCAGGTCTGGCTGGAGCATATCTTTTTTTTTTGTTCAACATGTCTTTATTGAATTTTGATTAGCAATCATCATTCATTACAACTAGAAAAAAAAAAAAAAAAGAAGATAAAGACCTGGCATAACCAGGGTATACAGCCCACAAACTGGCTGTATGAACTATATACAATCCCATATATACATAGATAGCAGGAATCCATCTTAAAGCAGTACATGTGTCCAATAGGGACCCCTGTAAAAAAAAATTACAACCCACATTGCCAAATAATAAAATATTAGCAAGAGATATAGGTCATATAAACAAATAAGAACAACTCACAATCAACCTGTAGAGAAAAAAGAGAAGATAGAAAGGAGCCAAAACAGGAGTCAGCTCCACCATACCGCCAAACATACCTGTCCACAGTACTATTACGGTAGTGAAGATCATAGACAGCCTCTGAAATAAACCAGAGGTGGAGTCCTGCCGCATTCCCTAGAGAGAGAGGTCCCATCCCACCTGACATCTGGAAGGCTTACACCGATCCCCTTTAACCCTTGCCAGAATCTCAAGTTATTTATATACTGACCACCTTACTCGATCAAGTCATCGAAAAGAAAAGAAAAAAAAAAAAAGAAGGCAAAATACTAATCAGCAAATTCCCATTCTGAAAAGAGAAGTTAACTAAGCCCATGCTAGTCAAAGCAAGACAGACGGACCTGCAGCTATTTCTGAGATAAGTAAATTGCTTCTAAAGATGCCCATCTCTTAGTATACAGCCTTTTATTCCCCTCACCCCAAAGCTGCCTCCTTATTCTACCCAACGTGATCACCAAATCCCGCACCCACTGGCCATAGGAGTATTCCTGGTCATCTTTCCAATGTTGAACTAAAAAGGACTTGACTAATGACGACATCAAAGCCAAATGAAATTTGGATAAAACACCAGGAACTTTTGAGAAATTGCCCAGAACACACACCTCTGGGGTTATGTAATCAGAATAATTCATCAGTGGATCCATATGTTGCCTAATCTCCAGCCACAAAGAGGAGATTTTACAGCACTCCCACATCACATGGAGCAAATCTCCAAATCCATTCCCACATCTGAAACAACGGTCCGTCTGCCTAAGCTTTCTATCATATAATTTTGCCGGGGTAAAATAAAGATCAGATGCGATAAAATACTGCATGGTCCTAAACTTAGGAATTGTTATATACCTATGAGCTTTCCAAATTGAATCCCAAACAAGATTCTTGGGGGCCATAACCTTATCCCAGTACGCCACCTGTATGGGCAAGGGTTGACTAACAAACCCCACCAGCTTCCTGGAAATCTGAGAAAGAATATTTGCCTTCGGATCCACTGCCTTTAAAAATTCCCAAGTGAATGACCCATCCGAAAACCCTCCAGTCTTTCTCACCACTGCCTTCAACAACTGGGTTAGTTGCAATTTTTTAAAGAAGGGCATCCCCTCCACCAGGGCTGGAATAGTGACCCTTTCACCTTGGACAAGATCCCTCACCTTTAAACCCCTTAATTGTTGGGCCCACCCCTCACTTATCACCTGCCCCCCAATTACAAATGTGGGATTACCCACCAAGGGTTGGCTGGAGCATATCTTGAAGTCTGCTACATTTTCCAGTGTGATATTGTTAAAACTCAAGTTACATGACCAATGGGCCACCCCCCTTCCGAATACTGCCAATTGATGAGAGAGATTCGAGAGGTTGAGACCGATGAAGAGGGGTGGGAACCTTATGTGGGGGCCATGAATTTATGCCAGACCCCTGAACCCAGTGAATCTGATGAGACCCACACCTCAAGGGGATTGAACAAGGGGCCTGATACCTTTTCTGTGCCTCCAGAGACCCAGGGTGGAGTGCGGGTGCATGCTGTCTCCTCTGATCCCCGGGTGGAGAATGATTTGAAGGCTGAGATTAGAGATCTATGGGAAATGGTGAGAGAATTGAGACACAATACTGCCAACCCCCCCAAATTTGGGGAACCTGAGTTATCTAGAAATAAACGACCTAGCCAAGAGGAGCCCTCAGAGCCCCCAATGCCTCCCGGCAGGCGAGATATTTTCCTCCCAACAAAGACTCTCAAGATACTAAGTTCTGTTAATATTGTGGGGAGGTTGGACACTTTCAGACAGAGTGCCGGTTACCCGAGAACTTAAGGAGGGTCAACAGCAGGCTAGTAGCTTAGCATCGAAAGGCCTATGCCAGACCTCAGGAAATGCCTCCTCGGAAGAGTTTTGTTACCCGGGTCAATGCCCAAGTGACTGCCAAAACCATGCCCCCTGAATGGTCTGACGTGGTGGTTCCCTCAATGGAAACCACCGTGAGAGTGAATGGAGTACCCACCCGGACTGCGTTGAACAGTGGTTCCCAAGTGACCATTATGTTTCAGGACTGGTATCGGAAACACTTACCTGAGGTGCCTCTGCAGACTTTGGATGGCCTGCATGTGTGGGGGCTGAGTGATAAGGCCTACCCCTATTCTGAGTATATCTGGATCTGGTTGTCTTTTCCTACTTCTGTAGCTGGGGTGGCTGAACAAGTGGAAACCTTGGCACTGGTGTGTCCCCCCACTGGACTGTATGATGGGGTGCCCTTGTTAATTGGAACCAATGCTCACATGTTTGGTCACTTAGCGTAGCTGTGCTCTGAAAAACAGATGTCCAGGACTGGGTGGGCTCTCTGAATACCCGCCTTGATTCAGAAGGCCTATGAGACTCAGAGAAAGGCCAGCCAGTTGGAACCCAAAGGCCCGGTGGGTGTTGTCTGAAAGAAGGATCCAGAACCCTTACTACTAGCCCCAAATGCCCAGTGTGTTCTACAGGCAGAAGTCCGGATTAAGAAGGATGTTAAGAAAAAAAATACTGATGCTGGATGCACCAGGTGAGGGAAAGTTGCCAGAGGGGTTGTTGGTTAAACATAGTATCTTACCTGCTAGAGCCCATGCCTTTGCCAGAAGAGTAATGGTTCAAGTGCTTAATGTATCTGATCGAGAGATTCAAGTGAAACGGCATTGCACTCTGGCCATGGTGCATTGTGCAGATACTGCTGTCCTGCCCCACAACAAGACTCCCGGGAGAAGTGACCAAGTGACCCCTGATCTGTTTGATTTCAGTGATTCCTCATTGCCAGCAGAGTGGAAGAAACGGATCAGTGAAAGGCTCTCCCAGAGGGAACAGGTGTTTTCCTTGAAGGAGTCGGATGTAGGATGTGTACAAGGAGCTGAGCATTACATTCAGCTACAGGATGTGCGACCTTTCCATGAGCGATCTCGACGCCTAGCCCCTGCTGATATAGATGATGTGAGGTGACACCTGCAGGAGATGCTCGCAGCTGGGGTGATACAGGAATCCAGAAGCCCCTACGCCTCACCTATTGTAGTAGTGAGAAAAAAGAATGGAACTGTTCGGATGTGTGTGGATTACCGTACTCTAAACAGGCGAACCATACCAGACCAGTATACCATGCCACGGATTCAGGATGCCTCGGACTGCCTAAATGGTAGTAAATGGTTCTCAGTATTAGACCTCGGCAGTGGGTACTACCAGATCCCGATGGCTCCAGAGGATCGAGAAAAGACTGCTTTCATTTGCCCACTGGGCTTCTATGAGTTTATGCGGATGCCCCAAGGAATTTCAGGTGCCCCTGCTACTTTCCAGCATTTGATGGAGCATGCTGTGGGGGACATGAATTTGCTTGAATGTTTAGTCTACCTAGATGACGTCATAGTGTTTGGCAGCTCCTTGGAAGAACATGAAAGCAGGTTGTTCAAAGTCCTGGATTGACTGGAAGATTTTGGTCTCAAATTATCTATAGATAAGTGCCAATTCTTTCAAACCTCCATAAAATATGTGGGGCACATAGTATCCACTGAAGGCATAGAGACTTACCCCAGCAAAGTGGAAGCTTTGACTACTTGGCCTCAACCAAGGAATTTGAAGGAGCTGCAACGGTTCCTGGGGTTTTGTGGATATTATTGGCGATTTATCAAAGACTATTCTCGAGTGATCCACCCTCTATGCAGGGATATCCCCCAACCCATAAAAAGTATAAGAAAACTGTGCCCTCTGAGACTGAGAAAAAATATTTCTGCCCAAATGATGTGTTTGGCACCCGCTGGACTGCTGATTGTGAGGAAGCTTTCCATGATATTATATATCAACTTACCCATGCCCCAGTGCTGGCCTATGCTGACCCTGCCAAGCCACATGTTCTTCATACTGACGCCAGTCTGCAAGGATTGGGGGCTGTGCTATATTAAGAGCACCCAAACGGTCTAAGACCTGTAGCTTTTGCCAGCAGAAGCTTGACTCCTTCAGAAAAGAACTACCCAGTGCACAAACTAGAGTTCCTGGCTCTGAAGTGGGCCATTGCTGATCAATTTCATGACTACTTGTATGGTGCTAAGATATTGGTGAAGACTGATAACAATCCTCTGACATATGTGTAGACCTCAGCTAAGCTGGATGCCACTGGCCATAGGTGGCTCTCCGCGTTGTCTACCTATGACTACGCTGTTGAATACAGAGCAGGCCTAAACCATATAGATGCTGATGCTGTCTCCCGGAGGCCTGTGTCCCGAGCTGACTGGGTCCGGTTGTCAGAACCTGACATAAAAGCCCTTTGCCAAAAATTTGACAAGGAGGAACAGGTGTCTCCTGATGCTGTGGACTGCATGGTGGACTGCTTGGGGCCATCTGAGAACTGCATACCCACTGCTTACTGTCATTTTTCTGCATTAGACACTAGTGCACTGCCCCAATTCAACAATGATAGCCTCCAACGGGCTCAATCCCAAGATCCCATGATAAAAACTGTTTTGGAAGCTCTGCAGGGAAGGAGAGATGTGTCAAAACTGCGTTCCACTGACCTGAGAACTGTCCTGTTGTACAAAGAAGGATCAAAGTTGAAACTGATTAATAAACTATTGTACAGGGAGACCGTAGGCAAAGAGGGGCGAGTAGACAAACAACAACTGGTGTTGCCCACTGCTTTTAGAGAACTGGTGTTGAGATCCCTGCACAATCACATGTGACACCTCGGCATAGACCGAACCCTTTACTTAGTGCGGTCCCAATTTTATTGGCCCAAAATGGGTGCTGATGTGGAGCAGTATATCAGGACTTGTAGCCGATGTTTACAAAGAAAGACCCTGCCTCAGAGGGCTGCCTCCCTGGTTAACATCACTACTAGTGCCCCTATGGAACTGGTCTGCATTGATTTCCTGAGTCTAGAACCAGGTCTGAAAAACATCAGCAATATACAGTGTTGGTAGTTACCGATCATTTCACCCGGTATGCACAGGCTTTCCCTACTAAAGGTCAGAAAGCAACCACAGGGGCCAAAGACCTTGTTGAGAATTTCTTTGTCCACTATGGGACCCCCCAAAGAATCCATTCCGATCAGGAGAGAGATTTTGAAAGCTGCCTGATTAAAGAAATGCCATCCTTGTGGGGGGTACGAAAGTCAAGAACCACCCCGTATCATCCCTAGGGAGATCCCCAACCTGAAAGGTTTAACCACACATTGCTTGATATATTGGGCACACTGCAACCTAAAGACAAGCCTAGATAGAGCCAGCATATTAGCACTTTGGTACATGCTTATAACTGCACAAAACTGATGCCACTGGATTTTCCCTGTACCGACTGATGTTTAGAAGAGAAGCTAGACTACCGGTGGATGTATGTTTCGGGGTTTCTCCTGATGGGGTTCAAGCAGCTAATCATCTACAGTATGTGCAAAAGTTGAAGGCCTAACTCAGTCATGCCTACCAACTAGCCCAGACCATGGCTGCTAAGTGAAACCTGGCCAATAAGGAAAGATATGATAAGAAAGTGAAAGTAATTGAACTGAGAGAAGAGGATAGGGTGCTATTGAGGAATTTGGGACTGCATGGCAAACATAAGATTGCTGACAGATGGCATTGCCTCCCTCATATTGTTGTGGGAGAACTGGAAGATTTACCTGTATATAAAGTGTGGCCTGAAAACAATTCAAAAGATGTGAAAACTATACACAGAAATCACCTGCTGCCAATCGGACAAATTTTGATAGAAGCTGAACCTCCCAATGCCCCCCCCTCAGGGCCTATAACTACAGCTGCTGCCAAGAAGAAATCAAGATTGGTCAACTCCTCAGAAATCAAACTAAAGAGGCCTTCTCCACCCCCTCTGATGAAGTTGATCAACAGTCTGTGTCTGAGGACAGTGAGAATAATATTGAGTATTACCCCTCTTATGAACTGAGCCAACTGTTTAGGGGCAATCCCCTACTTAACTCTGGGGATGAAGTTGGGCTTCCTGGACTGTCTGAACCCTCAGCTTTGTCTTTGGAGTCCATGCTCCCAGAGGATGAAGTGAGTGGCATCAAAGCCGAAGAGGTGGGATCCTTGAGCCTGGCTGAACTGTCTGGCCTGGCTGAGCTATCTGACTTTTCAGAAGAAGGAAGTGATGTGGGGGAGCCAGCTAGTGATATGCCAGAGCAAGAAGAATACTTTGAGTGCCCTGATAGCACCCCGACAGTACCAGAAATGTCCCTAGCTGAACCAAGCAGTGTGGGTCCTGACATAGAGGGTCCTGTTCCCCGAAAGTACTATGGGCCCTGGGTCCCCGTCTCCTATGGAGGTTCCCACTACTAACATAAGTGAGGCTGAAATGGAGTCAGGGCCTGCAGCAGGTTTTCCCGAGACTCCTAGATGCACTAGCTGAGAAGTACGGCCTGTAGTAAGATTAAGTTATGAATCCCTGGGCCAGCCTGTGGATCTGCCTCTGAATGTGGTCCATAAAGGGGTGTACGTGTCCCCGAGCTCCTTCCCTAAACTAGCCCTGGGAAATGATGCCAAACTGTTAGTGTTACCCTCTGAGTATGGTGCTACTGCCCCACTTAGCCCTCAGGTAGCTGATAGGGGAAGGGCTCCCTCTATCCTAGTGTCATGGGCAGGAGGTAATGACCTGAGTTATAAACGAAAAAGGTTGTCTGTATGTGTGAAGTTGTATAACCAATAGTAAACTGTGTAATAAAGGACCACTGTATGTAACCAAAGGTCTGATGTACTGTCAGTTAAACTATTTTTTGTCTTAAAGTGATTTAAGGGTAACTACTTGACGCGGATGCCAGGTTCTTTCCAGGCCAGGAAGGGTGTAACCCCCTTACAAATGGGGGTTCATAAAAGCCTTCCCGGAGCTGCTTAAGAGCTCCTTGCCTAACTGGTGTTCAGCGCAATGCCGCCAAAATGCGGCCGTTGTGAGTGTTTTTAAAGCTTCCAGTACTGTCTCTTTAAGAGCTGCCTGCTCGCAGGCTTCAGTGGTTTGTACAGGGGGGGACCGGGGTTTCCCTGCTCGAATCCCGCCTGAGCTGCAGTGAAATCGCTCCCGTTTTGTAGTCGCTGCAAGAGTAAAAGGGAGTCTGACTGATAGATGTAACTTTTTGGCTATAGTCGTCTAGAGTATTAGTGAAATTAGTTTGTCTAACCTGCTTCCCTTGCAGCTGGGACTTTGTGCGCTTGGCCCCTCCATTTTGGACCTGGATTGTTGAACTGGGCCAATGGGTTAAAGAGGGGTACAGCCAGTAATTCTGGGAAATGAAGTCTGGACTGAGGCATCTTTTCTTCACCAATGAGGACCAAATTAAGTGACTGGCATCTGCAGCCCACCAATGGGATAGGGTGGTGCCCAAACTGAGATGCTCTGCCCAAACTGCCAAGGGGCAGAGTCGTTGTGGCTGTGAGCGAGGAAGGAGCTCTGGGCTCCTGCGCCATTGAGTTTTCGCACGGGAAGCTCGTGTGGAAGGCCAGAGTCGGGTGGCTTGAATGCCATCAAGTGTCTGACAAAATCCACTAGGTAGCGGTCAGAGGAGGCTGTGCAAAAGAGCAGCTACCTACCAGGCTCACCCTGTATAGGACTGGAGAATCTGCTTCAATCGCGCTCGGTCTGTCAGGACAAGTGAAGCTGCGTCATTGGGCCCGGTGTACTGCAGTGAAAGCGATCGGGAGTATACAGCAGCTGCCTGGTATGGTACCTCTCTGCTCTTCATATAAATGTGTGGATAAGTGTTTGAATTCCAGGCTCGGTCCTGCAAGTGGTGTGAGAGAGATCTTTCTGCTGGAGTCGTGAGTACTAAATCAGGGTAGCTCCCTGTCAGATGTTCATAGTGAGGGCAAGATTTGTCTGGCTGCTTTACTGGCTACACAAACTGAGCCTGCTGGCTCTACTTAATCCTCGTAGGAATCAAATGCTGGTTTTCTGCATCAGGGTCTCAACCAGCTGCATCGAGAGGCTGGCCTTCTATTGACTGGGTACCTGGAGACTGTGATTTGTAGGTTAGGCCTGTGCAGTGCCCTAGGTATATGTGTATATATATATATATATATATATATATATATATATATATATATATATATATATATATATTAGAGTGGTAAGCTAATTAACCTGATTTCCCCAGTCCTTGTTATCTCCCTAAATAAATCAGATTGGTTGTTTTGCAAAGGTATACTGACTGAACTGTGTTTATGTTGAATTACTGTACAGTGGTTGCTGTATAACTGCATCTACTTTCCAGGGGGTCCCCAGAGCAAGCTGATTGAACCACGCCTGGGGGTAAGTGTATATGGCAAGGGTACTGTGGTTTACTTGTGTGGGCCACTAGGGGGAAGAAAGGGGGGTTGCAGTGAGCCAGAGGGCTGTGACCCAGACATATCAGACTGTTCCAACCCCGACGTCTGGGTGGAGGCACCCGCCATCGGATCCAGGCCCCTCAACCTATTAACGTCAGAGCAGGCAGGGGTAGTAGCCCTTGGGATAGCGCCCCCTAGGGGTTACACTTTTAAGGATGTGGCCTCCAGTACTGCACACAGTACTCCAGATGGGGCCTAACCAGTGTCTTGTAAAGAGGGATTATTACCTCCCTCTTACGACTTGTGATACCCCTACTAATACACCCCAGCATCCCCCTAGACTTACCTACTGCTTTAGTGGTCTGCTTGGATGATTTCAGGTCATCTGTGATGATGATGCCCAAGTCTCATTCTTCCCTTGTGAATGCCAGCAACTCCCATCCCAACCTATAGGTGGCTTCAGGGTTTCCCTTCCCTATGTGCATGATCTTGCACTTCTTTACGTTAAACCCCAGTTGCCACTCTTCTGACCATTTTGCCAGTTTATCCAGAATGCTTCTCATTCTGCCCACCCCATCTAGATCATCTACTCTGTTGCAGATCTTGGTGTCATCTACAAACAGACAAACCTTACCCCTCCAGTCCATCTACAATGTCACTGATGAAGATATTGAAGAGGACTGGCCCCAGGACTGATCCCTGAGGTACCCCACTTGTGATTTGCATCTCTTCTGACTGTATACCGTTTACCACCACTATCTGTTTTCTGCTCGTCAACCAGTTTGCTACCCAGTTGACCAACTTCTGACCCACCCCGAGCTTACCCAGCATATTAATCAATCTTCTAAGTGAAACAGTATCGAAAGCTTTACTGAAGTCAAGGTAGGCAATTTCAACTGCTCCCCCTTGGTCCACCACTCTGGTTACCCAGTCAAAGAAATCTATGAGATTAATTTGAAAGGAGCTTCCTGTTGTAAACCCATGCTGTCTTGGATCCTGTGTTCCTATGGATTCCAGGTGTTGCACTATACTTCCCTTAAGGAGTGCCTCCATAATCTTGCCCACTACTGAGGTAAGACTGACTGGTCTGTAGTTCTCTGCCTCCTCCCTGCTACCACTCTTGTGGAGCGGGATCACATGAGCCCGTCTCCAGTCTTATTGAACCTCTCCTGTGAACAGAGACTCACTAAACAGTTCTGATAATGGCTTTGCTAGTTCCACCCTTAGCTCCCTTAGTACCCTGGGATGTATGCCACCAGGTCCCATTGACTTGTCCACCCTGAACTTATCGAGCTTTTGTAGGACCCTTTCCTTTGTGAAGGGACTAGTGCACACATCTCTCCCCCCCTCCCGTATCCATGGTGCTGAGTTGTGGGCCCTGCCCTACCTGCTGCTCAGTAAATACTGAGCAGAAGTATCTATTTAAGATATATGCTCTTACATGGTCCTCCTCCTCCTCACACACCCCCTTATTCCCCATGATCTTAGCAATACTCCCTCTGGACTTTCTCCTTTCACTAATGTATCTGTAGAAAGTCTTGTCACATTCTTTTACTGTGCGTGCTAGTGTTTCCTCGGTCTGGGCCTTTGCCTGCCTTACTGCCTTCCCTGCTTCCCTTAAGGAAGTTTAGTATGCCTCCCTATCTTCATTCCGCTGCATTCCCTTATATTTCCTGAAGGCCAGCCTTCTGGCTCTGACCTTTTCTGCTATTGTTTTTGAGAACCAAAGTGGTTTCCTTCTTTTGCACTTCCTTTTCTCTCAAACACAATGGGATTTTGCTTCAAGCTTTGCATCCTTAATACTTGCCCACTTTGCCTGTACTCCCTCACCTGTATTTCTTCTTGTCAGGGCTAACTTAACTCTGTTGGCCATCTTATCAAAGTCAGCTCCTCTGAAGTCCCATATTTTTGCCTTGGAATGGGATGATTTAGTTCTAGTGGCCAAATTGAACCATACCATGTGATGGTCACTGGCCCCCAGGTGACCTTCTACCTGGAGATCTGTGATCCTTTCCCTGTTAGTCAGTGCTAGATCTAGGATAGCCCTGTCTCTTGTGGGTTGTTGTACCAGTTGTTTGAGGCCTTCTCCCTGCAGGGAATCCACTATGTGTCTAGTTCTGGCAGATGTTCCTTCTGATATTGACCAATCTGTATCTGGCATGTTGAAGTCTCCCATTATCAGAACCTCCACCTTAGCTGTCATGTTTTATATATCTTCTAACAGTAATGTGTCTATGTCCTCCTTCTGGTCTGGAGGCCTGTAGACAACCCCGGTTCATATGGATGTCCCATTTCCTGTTTCCTGGGTGACACACAGTTCTTCTGGCTCCTTATGTGTATTCTGAATTTTTGTAGCTTTGATATTTTCATTGACATAAAGGGCCAATCCACCCACTTTTTTCAGCTTGGTCTCTTCTGAACAGTACATAGCCAGGTACTGAAGTCTCCCAAGTGTGGTTACTGGTGAACCATGTCTCGCTAAAGGCTACTATGTCCAGTTTAGCCTCTGCCATTATTGCCTCCAGGTCTGGGATCTTGTTTCCCAGACTGTGAGCATTTGTGTACATGATTTTCCACTGACCAGATTTTGGTGTGTTGGTTGTTGGGTGAGGTCTGGCATTTCCCCTGTGTGCCATATTGGGAGCCAGACCTTTTTGCCTTTCCTGGTGATGCAAATGAACTACAAATATGCTGAACTCCTGTTTGATCACTAGCTGAGGGGGGAGGGGCGTTCTTCCCATTCGACTTATCGGATATTGCACCCCCTCCCCATTTGCTTGTTTAAATATTCTGCAAAGACATCAAACTTCTGCCCCAATGCACTGACTCCCTCCTTAGTCAGATGCAGTCCATCAAATTTAAAGAACTTTTGCTCCCAAAACTGTTGACAGTTACCTACAAATTTGTGTCCTTTTTCCTGGCACCAGCCCTTGAGCCACATGTTTAACTCCCCTATCTCCCCTTCTCTGACCTTCTGTCCATCTGCCCCCCTCTCCCAGACTGGCAGGATCTCAGAGAAGGAGATGCCAGATGAAATGGATGATAGTTTGTCACCCAGCCTGGTCAGATGTTCCTTGGTCTCCACAACTGACCAGCTGGTGAGATTATTAGTCCCTATGTGTACCAGGGTGTCAATGTTTTCTCCTGCTTCCTGTACAATTTTAGCAATGTGGTCAGTGTCTCTCCACGCTGATGTACCTGGGAGACATCTGACCATTACCTCTGGCTGGAGATAGGTATCAACTCCCCAAATCATGGAGTCTCCTATGATCAGAAGTGTTTTGGATTTCCTTTTTGCTTTTTTTGTTTTAGTTTCTGTTTTGAGAGAGTTTTATTGTGCCAGCTCCTGTGGTGCAGTGTCCTGCTCTGCAGTTTCCTCTGCCCCTTTGTTTGATTTCAGAAATAGAGGCAGATACCTGTTTGTAGTTTTTATATGGTTTGTGGAGGTGATATGTTGGAGAGCACCGAGTGAGGGGGCACCTGATTTTCCCCTCCTAACCACCTGCCAACCTGCCGGACCAACTACCCTCTGCGGTCGAGGTTCTACTGTTGGATGTTGGGAAAATGGCAGAAGGTTTTAATAATATATTTCCTCCTGAATATGCAATTTGAGGTGTGCAATCTCTGCCCATGCTGCCTGAAGCCGAGCCTTTAGATCTCCAATGGCTCAGCATGTAGGACAGTGTCCTAAATCCTCTATAACTGCCCTTTTCAAAAGTGTCCTGCAGTACCTGCAGTTCATAATATCCATTCCAGATAAGTTGCTGGGATTATGACATGGTCAGAGTAATTAGAAGGAGGAAAATGAAAGAAAAAGTTTGATTTTGTGTTTTGTTTGTTTTTGTATAACTTGTTATAGCAAGTTAAATTACTTGTGCCCCTGTAAATTAGGTCACTGTGTGGATACCCTTCTGATCCGCCTCTTCCTGCTTTGCTACAGGAACTGTCATGACTGTGCTACCCTATAAAAGGAGTGGAGTGGGGTGTTTGGGATTGGGGGTTGGTGGCTGGACCCTTCCCCTGCTGAAAAGAAAGAACCACAGATGAAAGAAACAAGGAGGTAAGATCAGAAACAATCAGTCAGCAACAAATGCAGTAGCCCTGAAAGCTTAGCTTAATGAAAGATAAAACTGTAAAGCCTGTAAAGCACCACCCGTAACAATTTCACACAAGATATACCCTGTAAGAAACACTTTACAGAGAAAAATAGAGCAGTAACAGAAGATATAACTTGCAAAAGACAATTTGAATCAGAAGATTACAGCAGTAATCTGTAAGCACACACCTGTAGGGACACACCTGTAATAATGCAGCAAAAGGTATACCCAGCAACAACAATATGAATCAGACAAACATAAAGCAATGCAATGTTAGCAACAAACAGTAACAATCCCTGTGAATACAAAAGAAAATAATAACACACAGTAAATCTGCATAGCCAAAAGAAACCTTAATCCTTTTCCTTGCTCTGGTAAGGTTCTTTGCCCTGTCCTTACAAGCAACCAAGAAGAAAAGAGTTCTGGTGAAGCTAGGTGTCTTTGCCAGCAAACCTAGTCTTTCACCTACCTGCTGATGCAGGCAGGGATTATAGGCACACTTGGTGGGCCTAGCGGTCCTTATCTGCCATCAATTACTATGTTACTACAGTATGTAATCATTTGATAGTGAAAGTGAATTGATCTGTCATTAATTTAATTTTCCTATATACATGGCAAAGTTAACAATGGTTTTTGTGTTTTTAGATTCAGGCATTACAGCAGGCAATAACAAGAAGACTGTTCAAGAAACGTTGTCCAATGAAAACAGAAATAATAACATAGTGCCAGAAGAGAGTAACAGTATGCCAAAAGAGGGTCTTTCTGATATAGGTGAAACCACTGGTACCTCACTCAGTAATTCTGAGAAGTATAAATACCTCACTAATCACTTTCGTCCATTAGCTACTTATATATTTCCAAAGACAGTGATGCATGGTAAACAACGATCCTTCCAACAGAAATGGTGTATTGAATAACCTTGGCTAGTTTACAGTGAATTGTTGAAAGGTAGTTTATGTAAGTTTTATACTTTGTTTGGCTACAGTGATAGCTTGGGCACTTTTGTCACTAAACCATTAACTAATTGGACAAAAGCAAGGGATATTCTAAAAGAGCACTGTAAAAAAAAAATGTGCATGAATGCATTGGAAAAGGCTCAGAATTTTAAAGTAACTATAGAAACCTCTGACAAATCAGTGAGGAGCAAACTTGATGCTAAGTGTGCTGCAAAAATTGAAAAAAAAAAGAAAAATATTAAGATCAATAATTGCAACTAGACTTTTATGTGGTCGGCAAAATATAGCTTTAAATGGCCATATTGAAAAAAATAAGATGATGATACCAACAATCCAGGAAATTTTAGCTCCATGTTGAAATTCAGGGTAAATGCTGGAGATACAACTCTAGATGGACATTTGCAGTTAGACAAAATGCACAGTATCACTCACCAGACATTCAAAATGAGTTGCTAGAACTTATTGGGGATCAGATATGAAGCAATATAATTAAAGACATAAAAGATGCTGAGTACTATTCTATTCTTGGTGATGAAGTTACAGATGTAAGTAACAAGGAAGTTTAATCTCTTGTAATCTGTTACCTCAACAAAACTCAGAATATAAGAGAAGACTTCCTAGACTTTGTACCTTGTGAGAGAATAACTAGAGAGGCACTTGCAATTAACATATTAAATACATTTGCACAATGGAGTCTTGACATTCAAGCATGCTGAGGCCAAGGGTATGATGGGGCCTCAAACATGTCCTTAAGCATTAGAGGCACATGAG
Organism: Neoceratodus forsteri; assembly: GCA_016271365.2. Lineage (NCBI taxonomy): Eukaryota > Metazoa > Chordata > Ceratodontiformes > Ceratodontidae > Neoceratodus > Neoceratodus forsteri. The sequence goes on from CM057453.1 coordinate 931,211,395, forward strand.
GTTATATTTGCAAGCAGAATAAATCAGTTGTTTATGTACACTGTAATGCACATTGCCTCCATTTGTGCATAGTAAACTCTTGTCAACAGTCTGAAATTATGAGCATGCACAATGTGCTTTGACAATGTTGTAACTTCTTCAGTTTCTCACCCAAAAGAAATGAGCTTCTGTTGAAAGTTATAGGACTTAATCATCCCAAGACTAAATCAGTGACACTGCAATCTCTTTGCAAAACAAAGATGGGCAATAAGGCATACAGTGTATGAGATTTTTTACCATCTGTTTCCATGTATTCTCATTGCACTGCATGTCATTAGTAATGGATGGCAATATGTTGCTGAGCATGGAGACTGGAACTGAGATGCTGAGACTAAGACAACAGCAAATAGGATCCTGTATTCTATGGAGAATTTCTGCTACATTATTTGCTTTATCACAGTAATGAAGGTACTGAAGTTTGTGCAGCCACTGAGTGTAAAACTACAAAACAGTGAAACTGATATCATTAATGCTTACAACTTGATTACCATAGTAAAGGACAGTATAAAGGTAGTTCAACGAGAAAATTATTTTTTGTTTCACAGCTGGTGCACTGAGGCATGCAGTATTGTTGAAAAGGTCAGTGTTGAGCCTGTAATACCACACACTGTTTATACGACAGAATCACTGAAGCAATACTCCTGCAAGTGAACCTGATGAGTATTATAGGAGGGTGATTGCAATTCCAATGCTTGATTATCTCCCTGAGTACTGTCTGTGAAATTTTCAAGAACACAGCAAGCTGTGGTTACGCTAATGGGGCTTATTCCATTAGTCATTAAATCCAAGGGAAAAAACATTGACCTGGGTGAAGTTGTCGATTTCTACAAAAAGGATCTTCCTTCTCCTCGGGTGATAGATGTGCAACTATTAACATGAAAAACTAAATGCCAAAACAATGACTGTACTGCTTTAGAAGCATTCAGAGCCTGTGATTCATTCTTTCCTCCAAACATATACACCTTACTCAAGATACTCTGTATAATTCTAGTCAGTAGCACATAATGTGAACGTTTTTTTGGTGCTCTTCACAGGCTCAAGACTTATGTTAGAAGTACAATGGGAAAAGACTGAATGTCAGGCCTTGCCCTAATGCACATTTATTATGGAGCTAAAGTGAACACTGATGAAATGAATGAAAGGTTTGCAACAAAACATCCAAGGTGGATGTTGCTTGTAGATGTGATGGCAGCAACAAGATAAAAACTTGAGTAAGAAAGCAGGGGGTCCAGTATTTTCTTTGTACCCAGCATCTTAAAGGACTTTTCTATTTCTTTTCATACCAGTTGCAGTTTTGAAGTTGGAACTCCTTATTTTGTGTCAGTTCACAGACTTTTAAAAAATTCAACCAGATTATAGATCTGATATAGAAACAAGAGAACTAAAGTATTAACTGTGTGTGTTTGTGGGTTAAATTTGTAATGTTTTCATTTTACGTACACTCTGATGACACCCAGTTGTCAAATAATTTAATCTACCTGCTGCATCTATAGGAGTTTGATCATTTGAATCTCATCTTTGGTAAAAATTGTGTGTCCTCTACAAACAAATAATGGTCAGGCAGTTTATATATTTTAAAATATTTTAATACAATACTGTTTAACGTATAAGCCTGACTCAAACAGTATTGCTTTAAAAAATATTTAAAAATATAGAAGCTGGGGACAGCCTGGTGGTGCTGAGGGTTGAGGTGCTGGATGCCACACCTGGCGCCATGCCAGTGACCCGGGGTCAGGAGTGGCCTGAGGTTGCCAGGGATCAGCAGGGGAAGGGGAGAATTGAGCATCATTATGGGCTGCTCTCCTCTCCCAGGGAGGGGAGGGTTGTCTTCACACTCCTTGGCTGACCCCTAGTGGAGGCCAGAGGGTGGGGCTGGAGCCAGGGAGGCACAGAAGCATGGATATGCGGTGTGCATGTGCCTCAACACAGCCACACTCACGCGATGGAGGGGGTGGAGCAGTAAATGGAAAACAGTGTCGACCGGCAGGATGATACCGGTCCTCTGCAGGCTCCACACCTGGCCAGCTGAGCACCTCCATGCCACTGAGGTAGACTAGGTGGATGCTGGAGTGATGGGGCTGGGGGGGACTAGTGGAAGGGAACCAGTCAAAAAAGGAAATGGAAAAAGTAATAAACTGCCTGTCCATTATTTGTTTGCAGAAAAGGGGATCATGCGTATAATGTAGGAAGAGGAGAAAAGGAGGGAGATTAATGTAAAGAGAAGCCACAGAAAGTTGGCAATTAAAGGGGAAATACATGCAATGGGAGAGGTGGAACATAAATGGCAAGTCAATAGTTGAAAAAAATGAAAATGGGGAAGTGAAAATTAAAAAAAAAACATAGACGGAACACCTGGAAAAACAGTGAAGGTCATGTAGGGTTGATAACAGAATGGGACGAGATCTACAGAAGAGAAAGATGGAAATTTAAAGTGGAAGAAAAGAATCCTGAGTTCAATTCAAAGACCTGGGACTGGTGAGGGATAAGACTGACCACTTGAATTTTGATGCGTTTTGTAATGCAACAGTTATTGCCTAAAAATGCACCAAACTGCACCATTTAATTACTAAATTTTCACATTTTCTGGGAGACTCCCCCAGGAATATTTGGAATCCCCCCACACCAAATCCTGGCTATGCCCGTGACTTGTCATCATGCACAGCACCCAGAGCTAATGGGAATAGGCACTTGAGAAATAAAAAACTACTACTATTGTTGTCTTATTCCTTGGAAACACAAGCCAGAAAATAGTGATACTGATGCATTCTAATACCAGATTAAATGACACTGCAACTTTTTCCCTGCCATGGATTCAGTACTGGGAAATTCTACAGTGAAAATAAAAGAACCATTTTCCAACAACGGTGAGTGCACTAATCAGAGTGGTCCTTACTGAATTTGTGCAATATATTAGTTGGGTATTAGAGCAGGTCTGAAGTAAAACCCTATATGAACCATATATTAATACTGCATTTTCTATGGAAGAATTAATCACCTCTCAGCAGTCTTCCTAGGTTACTATTGACATGTTATGAGTCCAAAGGCTTGGCTAACCAGTCTCCACTCACAAAGGAGAAGCACACAATGTGTCATAGGATAAATTTTGTTATCAAAAATAATAAAACAACAACAGCAAGTTGCTAGATGCACCCAACCAGGTGCAGCCAAACATTTTTGCCTTGACAAAGCCCGAGAGCCAGGTGAAAACATTTGGCTGCACATGCTTGGGTGTGTATACCATCTTGCTGCTGTTGTTTTATTGTTTTTGATAACATTTATCCTATGACACATCATGTGCTTCTCCTTTGTGAGTGGAGACTGGGTAGCTGAGCTTTTGGACTCACTGGATGGATTTTGTACTTCGGGCTCCAGTCCTTGCTGTTTTGTAGCCACCTTTGTCTGAAGTTGACTACTGACATGTTAATTCTTAGATCTTCCCCCAATTTCATTTTAATATTGTATATAGATTCCGAAGATGAAACCTGGAACATATCATAAGCACATAAGATGAACTTAAAGGGAATGTATACCTTTGTGTTTCAGTCTGCCATTTCCTGCACTTGTCCACCCGCTTTAGTTTTGGATGACATCATGCCAGGGAGCCCATCGTGGCAAAAGTAATTACTTTAATGTTTATTCAGCCCTGAACTTCAGCACCAGTTTCCTGTTGTTTACATCACACTCAGTGTGCTCCCATCTCAGTGCATGACATATGTGCCTCACCAGCATTGCACAGCTCAACTGTAGTGTTTGCAACTGTGGTCATGTAAGCGCATAAAAGCAGAACATTGAAGGGCTGAGCAAAATCATCCTAAAATTTAGTAAGGTTATAAATCTAACCACAATTAAGGGATCTATTACTTCAGCAAAGCTATTCTTTGTCTAGCTAATTATACTGTTGATAGAGCCTCAAAGTACAGCACTACAATGGAGCTGTAAGAAACACTATGTAATTCTGGTAAGGCACATTTGTTATGCACTGAGATGGGAACTCACAGAGCGTAACATAAACAACAGTTCAATTGTGCTTACACAACTGGATGAGATCTATGCTTGTGTGACTTTGATACATTTTGGCTGTTTGCCTCTCTATCCATGGGATATATCACCCTGTAGGGGTACGACACAAGGAACCCTAAAGGAGGGCTCTCCCCATTGGTGCCATGGGAATAATTCCCTTGGCTAAAGGTAGCTTAGGAAGAAGCCGACGGGAAAGAGAGAGACGAGCTGCTGGAGGAGGAGGGGTGAATGCTGGGGCAATGAGAAATAAATCCTGGAACAGTCCAGAAGGAGTGGCCTTTTAAGGCCTGATGGGGGAGTGACATTGTTGCTCCACCAACTGAACCTCAGGCTTAAACTCTTCCCATCCAATTGTGCTTACACAACTGGATGAAATGTATGTTTGTGTGACTTTGATACATTGTGGCTGTTCGCCTCTCTATCCATGGGATATACCACCCTGTAGGGGTACGATGCAAGGAATCCTAGAGGAGGGTTCCCCTCCCCATAGGTGCCATGGGAATAATTCTCTTGGCTAAAGACAGCTTAGGAAGAAGTCCAAAAAAAATACCCAAAATGGTGTTGAGCATCAAATAGGAGAGAAATCAGAAGATATCTAGAATAGAAATAAATGTGACAGACATACTGTAAATAGGAAAGACAGGAGAAGAATGATATAAGGCTAGGACAATGAACGAAAGGAGATCTGTCAAGATGTAGAAGGGCAGACTTCCTAAGGCGAGAGGGAACAGCCGGGGCCACCATCCGACTCCATCCAACAGTGGAACCTAACAACGAAACCTATGAAAGCACTAACCCTGACTAATAGTATGTCCACTGTCATGGAGGAGAGGAAAAACCCCCTTTGAGGAAGAAACCCCTAGGGATCCAAGGCCTAGGTCACCTTCTCCCCCAGGCTGATTAGTGACGGCTCAGCTACTGCAATTTAGAGTCGAGATCAAGGGAGAAGAAAAATATTCCAATTCAGAGGAAGCTCTCACTCTGTCCTTCTAAATGGACAGCTGTTGAGAGTTGCAAGTGATTTCTATGCAACTAGATGCTCAAAAGCAAGAGAGGAGAGGGATGACTGCTGAGGCACTCATCTGGCCTATGCAAGCCTATGAAACAGACCAGGTGAACCAGAAGCGGTCTTGGTGGAGAATAGGGTAGAGAGTGCCTCTGAACCTGCTTGGGCAGCCAAAGGGGCTCTGATGATGAGAGCCTCACCCCTCGCAGCTGGAAGTCATAAATTCTACATCCAGAGGTGTCGCTGAGATGAGGGATGACTGAAGGTCCACCCAGAACGAAGACATTCCCGCAATGGGTCAGGGATAAGGACACTGCTCTGAGCTTCCCACACTCTAGACATGGACTTCATGGGGGCAGAGCGAGACCATCAGTGACAGGCTGGCCCTGGGCCAAGGAGCAATGGACATGGAAGGCATGTCTCCAAGTGGAGAGCAGATCAATGAGGTTGCATAAGACCAAATGAGAGGTATGCTCAATTAATCAATGTGAATCAGTAGACCCTGAGATTAGACTGAGCAAAGGAGAACCAGGCTCATGTCATGAGGAAGCTACCATCATTGGTAACTAGGGAGTGCATGCCAACCTGGTCCATTGAGATCCAAATTAGGAATGGATAACATTAAATGAAGTTAGAAGCGAGAGGAGGTTTGACTAGAATGAGAGAATAGGGTCAGAGAAGGAGACATGTAGGCAGGGCAATATGCAGGAAGGAATATTAGGTGATGTGAATGAGTAGGGTATGGTGGTATAGTGGGATGGCAGGATAGGGAAGCCCCTAAAAGAAAGCTGAGGTCAGAAAAGGAGAGAAATGGGCTAAGAAGGCAGTCCAGCAACATGGGAGCGCTGGACAAGGAACGAGGGATGGGGGGAGCATCAGGGAAGGGGGGGCCAGGAAGAGACAGCAGGGGCAGACACCACCAGCAGAATGACAACAGTCCAGTGGTAGATAGCAGTACTGCACAAGACATGGTGCCAGCTAGCCAGCCAGCTGGCCAAGGCCAGAACTCCCTCCCCCCAGGGAAAATGAAGTGGGAGGAGACATCAATGCCAGGTAGACAGGGAGCCCACAGGAGCACAGAAGCACTGACTAACAACAGAGGTGGAATCTTCAAAAGCAGAAAAAATGGAGGAATGCAGCAAGTGTGGGTGCGAGGGAGAGCTGAGCGAAGTGGATTAGCAAACAAAGAGGGTGGAGGCAGCACGATCAAGAAGTAAAAATGATACAGAAGCACTTACAGATGCAGCCACGAGGAAGGAAAAGGAAACTAAGCTCCAGGTCACCCAAATGAGGAACAGCTCAAAAGCACTGTGCATTGAAACCCCATGCACTGGGCAAACTGACCATTTTTTTTTTATTTGCAAACATCGTGAACACAGAAGCAAGGACCCAACTGACTGGGGAAAGAATGGAGCCTGAAACAGCAGAAAACTACATTTGTGAGGTCAGGTGAAGGAAATCCTGGCTACTCCCCCACAAGAGCTCTGCAAGGCACTGTTAGAGGTACCACCACAGAAATGCCAGCAGCAACATGGATGAGTTGAAAGTGCAGGAGACATACTGAAGAGCTGCAGTGCTGACAGTACTAGGAGCTACGGGGGTGGCTGAGAAAACAGGAAGATACACCAAGAAGGTGCCGGCAACAACAAAGCACCAGCTGGTAGGGAAACAAATGATGCCCAACAAGGGAGGGGGGCAGCATTGGAGGTAGCAGCAGAAGCATGGAGCTAGCCACTGAGTGCTCGCAGGGAAGGCAAACTCAAAGCACCAGAAAGGAGAAGAAGAGGAGGAGGAGTGGACAGCCAGGAGCCTGGGAGAAATGCAGGACAGAAGCGAAGGATTAGCAGAATGAGATATGGGGAAGGGGGGGGGGAAATGAAGGTGGATGTGGCAGAAGGATGAGGAGAATGAACCGGCAGCTGGAGGTGGCCTAGAAAACATGGGCAAAAGCCCAAACGAGGGGAGCGAGGAAGAGCAGCACCTCCAGCTGCAATGAGAAACAAATCCTGGAACAGTCCTGGAGGAGTGGTCTTTTAAGGCCTGGTGGGGGAGTGATGTTGTTGCTCTGCCCATTGAACTTCAGGCTTAAAACTTTCCCAAAAAATGGCTCTGAAGTTTGGGGGTATCATGGCTGAATAAACTTAAAAATAATTACTTTTGCCCCAGAACAATGTCACCAAAGGCTAAATTGGGCAGACAGGAGATGGAAATGGCAGACTGAGGCAAAAAGGTACACATTGTCTTTAATGAAGTCTAGGTATGTGATCAACTATTTCTCCAAAGTTGTCTTTTTTGACTCTATGCACTATACAAATGTGCTACAGTTACACGGTGAATAGACATCATAATGTCTTAAAGCTATTCAGAGAGTGGTCAGAATCAGCAGGTCACTGCAGCATTCATTTCCTTCTCCCCTTCTAGTCAGATATACTGTATGTGACCAACCCACTCAGATCCTGCTACCCCTGTGTTGCTATGTGGGCAGGTAGGCTGGGGGGTATGTGTGCCCATGATATATAGCATGCAGGAAACCAGATTATATTGGCTTCATGTACTGGGGTGCACAGTTTGTGCAGAGGCATCCCGTGGCAAAATGCTATAACCCCACCCCCAGTGTCAATGACATTGAACCTGATGAGGCCATTTTCATATGTTGTAGAGATGGTATAGGGCAGTAACCCATCAATGAGAATATGGGAAGCAGTGGCCAAGATCCATAAATGCGACCTGCAAACTTGCTCAGGGAGCACCATCTAAGCTGGCAGTTGTGTAGGTCAACTGTGTATAAACTGCATGTTTGCTGACCTGATTTGTGAATGGGTCTGACAGCGAGAAGCAATTTTCCAGTACAGTAGAATACAATCATGCAATTTTCATGTACAGTAGGATACAGTCATGCAGTTTCCCAGTACAGTAGAATACAATCATGTAGCTTTCCAGTACAATAGGATACAGTCATGCAGTTTTCCAGTACAGTAGAATACAATCATGCAGTTTTCCAGTAGAGTAGAATACAATCATGCAGCCTTTCTGTGCAGTGTCAGCCATGCTGACTTTATGGGTATGGACATAGTCTTTTAACGTCTGGGTCAACATTAGTCCCACCCAGGGCAGAAAATCATCCATGATATTTAGTGCTGTAAATCCAACCTGCTTTATTAATAAGGGGTTGCTTGGAATCCGCCAAGCAGAATCAGAGCCATCAGATCCCAATCCAATATTTGGATTTGCAGTCCAAAAATCCTAGATATTAAATGAAATCCTAAAACCTATTTTGACACAGACATTTAGGATTTCAAATCAGAACACTAAATTCAATATTTAGGGCCTTTTTAGGATTTGAAATGGAATCAGATTAGGATTCAAAAACTCCTAAAAACCAGAATCAGAAGTGGATGATTCTGAGCATCTCTATTGCTAATTCCACAGCAGTCTATAGTTTCAGTAGTCTGCCAGCAAACAAAAAAAATGACTTATCTTGTTTGTTCCATGTGTAGTGTAATCATTTGTCTTTCTCTGGCTGGCATTCTTTGGTTAAAGAGACAAAAATTCCAATGCAAATATTTGAGAAGGTGAAATATTACTCTTATCTCCTGGTTGTATAATTAAACACAAATGAAGTGCAGCTTGGCTGCCAAGGGCTCAAAATATGTAACTACAGCAATGCATCCCACATGTCTGACATCCTTTTTAACACTTTCGTAAAACTTAGTCATCTTGTGGGAATGTGTATGATTATTTTTAGGGATGGCATAACAAAAATAGAAGATTCATTGAATTCTTGCAGTCTCTGGGTAAAAGAAGACAAATGTTAATACAGTATATATCCGAAATTAAAATTCTGACATGGGTATAGCACTAGTGGGTATCACAAATGTGGTGCCACAGTGTTCAGCCCTGGGTCCAGTCCTTTTTAATATGTTCATCACTAACATAAGAGAAGGAATTCAGAGCAAAATGGGTTTCTTTGCAGGTGACACTAAGGTCTGTGGTAGGTTAGACAGTGCAGAGGGGGTAAGGGAGTTACAGAGGGACCTGCAAAGTTGGAGAGGTGTTCCAAGGTTTGTCAGTTCATTTCCAAAAAGTGCAAGGTGATGCACACATAGGACAAGAATCACAGGATGGAAAATCGGATGGGAGGAGTTAAGTGGACACCATTGCTACTGAGGAACGGGACCAAGGAGTTATCATAAGTGACTCACTTAACCAATCTAGACAGTGTAGCAGGGCCTATAGCAACGCAACCAGGATGTTAGGGTACATAGAGAGGGGATTTAATAGCAGGAGGAAGGAGGTAATACTGCCTCTCTATAGATCACTGATAAGACTTATGGTCTGTTCAAGAGCCCTCACTTGATGAAAGACAGAGACAGGCTGGAGACAGTGCAGCATAGAGTAATGAAAATGATTCATGGCCTGCAGGACAGACCCTATGAGGACTGGCATAGGGAACTGAACATGCACTCGCTGGAGGACAGAACGGAAAGAAGTTACAACAGAGACCGTCAAATTCGTGAAAGAAATGAAGACGGTAAACTGTGAGGAACTATTTAATGGTAACAGTGAATCTAGAAAACAAGTGTGAGTGGAAGCTGGTGGTAGGGAAATTCAGGAAGGACATGAGGAAGTAATTTTTTATGGAGAGTGGTTGAGCTGTGCAATAGCCTGCTGGCTAAGGCGGTCTGCACTGAGACCATTAATGACGTCCAATATGGTTTGAACAGTGTTATGGGCTTAATAGTTACACGGGGGGGGGAAGGGGATAGCAGCAAGGCATGAAACATGGGGGTGTCATGGGCATAAACCTCATATAGACACTAGGTCTCAGTGGCTTGGATATGGTGTTATGGACAAACTAAATGGACCAGTGGTCTTTCTCTGCCATCAACGTCTATGTTTCTATGGCCTTAAAGGAGATGACAAATTATTTTTATGTAGTTAACTGCCCTTCAATCTTCATTTTCATGTTACTGTAGTTATGTATTCTGATATGCTTTGATCAATTATTTTTGGGTTACCTTCAGATCTACATAGTGTCCCGCTCTCCTCACCAGCTACTGCTCTTTATTTTTATATTTCTAAGACATTCTATGACCTCAGTTACACCATTCTATACTATTCATCTGAATGGCCTGGTATGGCATTACTGATGTCATGGAATGTTAAAACAGTATGAAAATGGAGAGCAGCAATGGCTGAGGAGAGAAAGATTTAGGGTAGTTACAAAGACAACAAAATTAAATTATTAATTTAACAAAAAAGGTCGAAAACAAATTGGTTGCCTTCAGATCTACAGTGTTCTGCTCTCCTCACCAGCTATTGCTCTTTCTTTTCATATTTCTAAGACATTCTATGGCCTCAGCTGCACCATTCCATACTATTCATCTGAATGGCATAGAATGGTATTACTGATGCCATAGCATGTTCTGGTAGTATGAAAAGAGAGAGCAGAAACTGCTGAGGTGAGATGGATTCAAGGTAGTTACAAAGAAAAGAAAATTAGATTATTAATTTAACAAAAAAAAATCAGAAACAAATTGGAATATTGGTAAACACTAAAATGACCACTAGAGGGCATCTAAAGGTGTAAAACCATTTCCTATCATCTTTAGTGCCATATTATGCTACATATATCTGACAAACAGGAAGGACAGTCCATATCAGTTATGATATTTAGGTTGAGTTGCCCCAGTTTAGGCAGCGAAGAAGTTTTTCCTTCTTCCATTCAAATTGCAGTGACCAAATAAAATTCCAGAAGACATGCAAAGACATTGCTCATCCACTCTTGGCATACATCTTAGCTTATTCCCTACTATAGTACATTAAAAAAAAAACTTACTCCATCAGCACTTTCCGTTCTTTCCTTCTTCTTCCTTGCCTCCTCTGGTGAATTCATGCTTTTAGGTGACAAAGTTTGATTTGTTCTTCTTCTCCTCATCTAGAACCATTGTCAATTCTGTTGAGGCCCTGAACCTTACTTAGCATATTGCTGCTGCAATCCCTAGTACCCTAGCCGCTCACTGTTAGACTAAGTCCTCACCACTCATCCCACCAATGTGCCCCCACAGGCACCATGCCTGATGTCTTTATAGTGATCACCATATGACCTATTATATTAGGAAGCTGCACCATCCTTAAGTCCCTTCTAAGTTCATCTGGTGCAACGTTCTTGGGTCTCTTGATCAGTATGCTCTGCTTGCTTAACTCTTGGATATTGACCAGGCCCCCTTCTCCCTATTTATTTATTTGTTTTTGATAACCCGGTAAGTGCACTTCACATAGCAATGCCTATTTTCAGGCATGACCCAGGAGGGTACAAGTCAAATTATAAAACAACAACTGTGGTCAAAATACAGGGTGATAAAAGTACAGGTCAGATTAAAGTAAAACAAATGATGGGAAAATAACAGGAAAATTGCACATATCTACGCATATTCACATAAGAACAATTGTCAGAAGCAATAGAAACAGCATAACATACATTGCATGGGAAAATGCAATCAATACAAATAGGAATGTACAGCTGACATATACTTACATATGAGCGACGATCAAATATAGGCAAAATAAACATCAAGCTAAGTAAGTGTATAACATTATGAATCCCAGGTTAGGAGAGGGAGCAGTGGAAATCATACAGAGTGGTGAGTTGAGGGAGCATGAAGGAGCAGAATGAGTAGAAAAGAGGATTTAAGTAATTGAGAGAGGTGTAAGTGTATAGAGGGGAGGAGAGTGGGTAAAGGAGGATGAGAGTAACCTAGGAATGTCATGAGCATACAGAGAAGGGTTCATGGGGGATGAAAGCATGTACAGGGGGTTGACTTCATCAGCTGATCATCAAGTAATCTTTTAAAGCAGACACAAGTAGGGACAAGTCGGATATCTAAAGGTAGGGAGTTCCAGAATTGTGGAGCAGCATAGGAGAAGGCCCGGACTTCCATAGTTGTTTTACATCTGGTATGGATGAGGTCCTCATCCTCTTTTAGTCTAAAGTTCCTACAGTTTGTGACAAACATGCCCCTTTCTGCTGGTTCTGGGTCCATGGTTTCCACCTTCTTTGAATCTCTGCTGATATTGTTGGCCTGTGCAAGGCCCATGATTCTACCTGTTCAAAAACATTTGATCTAAGTATATCAGAGTCTAAGTCACATTTTTATTTCTCCAGTATTCTACAGTTCAACCCTATCTCCCCAAATTAGTTTTGTAAGTTTAACTACTCCTTTTTTGACCCTCCCCCCATCCAGTCTACCACCCCAAGCCTACCTTTAGCTGATTAATGCTTTTCTGATCCTGCTTCTGTGACTGCTGCTTTCAGTGACTTTTTCACCTTCTGTATTATCTACCCTGTCCCTGCTTTTTTTTCTGTCTGTGTGTGTCTCTCTCTCTCTCTCTCTCTCCTTGTTTCCACCTCTTCATGCTCTTCCAGCCCTGCTTTCCACTTCTACTTTACCCTGTTACACCCTCTGCTACCCTTGTTGCCTTTTAAGCCTCGAATCCTTCTAAGAGTAATAGCCTGGATGGGTTAGATCCTAAACTTCTCATCATTTCTGCTCCTGTAATTGCTGCTCCTCTCACTACCTCCCTTATTCTCTTTTGCACTTGGTGTGGTCACCCAAACATAGAAACAGGGTTGCCTCTTGCATAAAAGGGATGACCTGCCCTCTCCTGGAAATTGCCATCGTATCTCCCTCCTTAGCCCCCCCTGCCAAACTCCAGGAGAAGCTCAAGTTCACTCAGCTCTCTGCTTTTCTCAATTCCCCTGGCTTCCTTTCTTCTTCCTGCTTTCCAAAATGGCTTCTAAAAAGGCCACTTCATTGTATCATTCCTTCTGCTGATCACCAATGATATTCTGAAGGGGATGGACCTAGGACACCTCATGGCAGCTGTCTTTATTGACCATGCTAAGGCTTTCCATACTGCTGCCCATGCATTTCTGCTGGAGAAGCCAAGGGATATAGGCCTCTGTGATGCACCTGTGAGTTTGTTTTGCTGCAGTTTCACTAACCATCACTAATCAGTTCAGTTACATGGCTTTCTTTCTTCCCCTGTTCCATTCTTGTGTTCCTGAGGGTTCCATTCTGAGCCCTATTCTCTCCTCCATTTTCCTCAATGAGCTTCCTTCTGCCTGTGACAATACTAATATTTGTATGCATGTAGTGGACACCATCCTCTACTCCACAGGGGCCTCAGTCTATAAGCTTCAATCATTGCTGCAACTTGACTTGATAATGTTTAACGTTCAATGCAAACTGGCTAATACTTAATGCAAAAAAAAACCAGAGCATATCAATGTCCTTTGCCTTCAGGCAGAAGCTAGCTAGGCTCCCTTTCACATCTGCTGTCACTGTCCTTGATGGCTCCTGTCTAGAAGATGTCCCCTCCTTTCAGTATGTTGGTGTGTGCCTTGACTGAAATCTGGAAATTCTCCTCACACATCAATGCCTTCAACAAAAAAAAAAACTCCACCCTAGATTTTGCACCTTTACCATAACAAATCATGCATTCTACTCCCAGACCACCAGGACAGTGTACTCAAAATGATCCTTCTGGTGTTTGACTATGCTGGTGTGGTCTATGCAGCTGCTTCTAAACCTATCCTAACCAGATTGGATTCCTTCTCCCACTTTTCCTCAAACTCTCTCTCCAGCTAACTTCATCAACTTAATCATTACCTCGTTTACCAATTTATTCTCTCCCAGCTCTAGATTCCTGGCATCTATTGTATTGTGTCTTGTTTCTCTCCAGATTCTGGTTCTCATCCCTCCCCTCTTATCTCAACTCCTGCATATTTCCTCTTTATAACCTTTCTGTTCCTTCCTGCTGGACTGCTGCCGGACAAGCTGCTTACTTCATTCCGCTTTCTGGAACAAACCTTTTCTCAGTTTCTCAGATATCTTCTAGCCAAATTCTTCAGCCCATCCTGTTCATGTCCCTAACCCTATCCTCTGTACTTGTTACCAAGGCTAATTGTATCTTCTCCTCAGCTTGTGTGTTCATGTTGCTGTTCTGTTAAGGATAGCATCTTCTGTATATATTGTATTTCATTGTTCTTTTATTACTGTAGATACAGGATATCATGTAACTACTGCAATATGCTATTGGTATATAATTTGTTCCAGGCTCTTTTGTACTTTGCAGTATTCTCACTTGTTAGTACGTATCTTGTACTATTTGTGTTTTTCATTCACATTCTTCCTATCGACTTCATAGTGTGCCTTTCCTGGTCACCAATTTTTGAATAAATAAATGACAAATGTAACGCAACATAAAGTAACGTAACATAACTTAAAAATCTAAGCAAAATAACCAGCAGTTTCACATCCCACAAACGGTACTTTGGGCTACATACACACAGGAAGTTACCCAATAACGCATCTTGGTCAATTCACTTTGATATTTTTGGCCTTAAACTCCATAGCTATATAATCTGCTTTGGTGGCATCACAGGTCCTTTTTAATAATATCTGGAGCCATTTGATGTATATTAATGTAAAGCACGGGATCCCCTTGACTATCAGTAGAGTGCTGCTGCAATGAGAGGCAGGAGGCCAAGAAGAAGAGCCACCATGCTACAATATGTGAGGGTATTTGCTTAGCTCTGTTGCTGTGAGTTTCTGTGTTTGGGCTGTGGGGAAAAGAGAAGGCACGCAGGAGGCATTGTGAGAGGCTGAAGGGAGGGTGGCACAGCAGTCAAACTTGGCACTTTTTGCCATGAGTAGACCATGTGACTAAGGCAGCCCAATAATGCACCAAGGTCTGTATGTATATTCTGTTTTGTTTCTTTTTTGCAGCAGTCCAAAGAGAACAGCTGCTGTGCTGCAATGGATAGGGTTGGGGTCAGCATAGTTGCTTAATACTATTGGTTTGAGTTTCTGTGTTTGGGCTGTGGGTAAAACGGGAGGGGGTAGCAGGTGGGCAGAAGACATTGACTTTTATATGCCAAAATCTGGAACCACATATTTTTGCCAGCAGTAACAACATCTCTATCATATCAAAGGTATTTGAATGATAACTCGGTTCCCATCAAATCATTTTAAAAAACAGCTTCTAATATCTGTAAAGGGTCTGCTATGTAGACAGACCATCCCTAATCAATGCCTGGCTGATGGATTTAGGTCTACAAAATATTGCCTAGCCCAGGGAGAAAAGATAGGAAGTGGAGAGGTTTGGTGGCCAGTCATCCAATGATTTCCATGTTGTGTGGCACACTGCAGAACATCACTTAATCATAAATAGAGGTATGTGGGTCAGCTTTTCCAGTTCAAATGGCTTAGGCCATGCAAACTGGAACAAACCAGAACACATAATGTATTATGTTGTTAACATAAATGGTGCAGTCAATTAAAAAAACAAAACACCGTAATGCTACACAGCAGCTCTGGATCTGATGTACTGAAAAGGCTAGCATAAACCAGTGGCTTAATTTTCTCTTCCATCTATTCTATCCTACCTAACCTGCTCCCTTTGAGACATTCACATGGGTGTAATACTTTGGCTTGAACAGTCCAACAGCTTTATGTCTTGTAAGGAAAGAATAGAACATTTGCTCAGTGCAGACACACAGTATGTTTCTCTCTCAAAATAACTAAAGGCATCTCCTGAGCCTGGTCATATTGGTATTTTCAGCGACAGTGACAAAATGATTGACAGTGATTAGTGTGGCTTGGAAAGTATCCTACCAGGTTGGATACAATTGGATACCATCGTTTTTGTAGCTTATTGGATAGCCCCGATGGCATAGATATTCAACCAAGGATCCAACCTCCTAGGATCCACAGTAAGAATCTGAGGCATCTGTGGATCCAACCTGGATCTGATGGATCTGACAATCAGATCCAGGTATCCAATCATCAGCTCCAACTATCCAGTGTTGGATCTGATAGATCTGACTTCAGATTCATAACTGTTCTGCTTTGGTTGGATCCTAGGTCAGATACCAGGACTATCTGATGAAGGGGAGTTGGATACATAAAAGCATTATCCAAGCACCACTACAGTGGTGTAGGTACTGCACATTAATAGATTGACGAGAAGTAGAGGAGTCACAAAGGGAACAATGGAAGATGTGCATAGGCAACAGTGGCATCATACACTCAAACTGGCAAAATAAATAAATCAGGAGGTAGTATAGCACAGTGGTTTAAGGCTCTGAGCTGCAAATCTGGAGACCTGGGTTTGAATCCCACAGCCCCCATTTGCATACTGTGTGACCCTGAGCAAGTCACTTAACTTCCTTGTGCCCCTTGGTTGCACCTGTAAACAAGCTTTCAGCTTAGTGTGTCTCACCTGATTAAATAATTGGAAAAAAATAAATAAATTAGTCATAGTTAAATTATCATCACTATGCCAATTATTATATTGGTGATTAAAATCCTGCAATATGATCGGTCAGTCACATTCCACATACTTTATGTTAAAGTTAGATAAGTATGGGTGTAGGACCTTATCACATGATATGAGGCTTTTGAATACACATAGGGCTGGATATTCAGAGCAGTTGCGCATGGCACAACCACGAAAATGCGCCACCAAGTGTAATTCAAAGACCATGGCTGCGCAGCACAAGTTGCATTATGCCATGGCACAACTATAATGTATGTAGTGCAAGGGTAGGGGCATTCCCATAAATAAGTGGTGCAAAGGTATATTCAACCAGAAACCATGGCGCAAGTCTGGAGCAAAACCCAAGATGCACTACCTGGACTTGAGCCTATAAAAACCTGGCTCAAACACACAGGCAGGGATGTGCAACACTGTGTGGAGAGGGAGAGGGAGAGAGAGAGAGAGAGAGGGAGGGAAGGAGAGAGAGAAGAGAGAGAGAGAGAGAGAGACTGAGAGAGACACAGCCAGGGAGCCACTGCACAGCCAGAGAGAGATGGACAGTGCCCCATTTCTCATGGAGGCAGTAATGAGTGGTGTGATGAGGCAGGAGGAACACCAAATTGGCCGATTAAGGTCCAGCAGTGGTAAGCCCAACGCAGGTGGTACCGTGCCCCTATCACATTTGAGAACTATAGTGATAGGGAGATAGTGGGCTGGTACCACCTGAATAGGGCAATTCTGAGGCAGCTCTGTGAGCTGTGCAGTGATGAGATGCAGGCACCCACCAGACAAAGTCATGCCATGCCAGTGGAGACTAAGGTTACAGTAGTCATATGTCTACTCACCAAGGGCAGCTTCCAGAGACCTACAGGGGATACCATTGGCATTATCCAGTCGGTTACATCCGCCTCCTCACACAGTTCCTCAACACTCTGCTACCATTTGCTTCGGAGTAAATACATTTCCCCAGCACACAGGTGGAGTATGTTGAGTAAACATGCAGGACTTCCACAGGGTGGCACGCATGCCAGGCATGATTGTGGCCATTGACTGCACCCATGTGGGCATCTGCATACCACCTGGCTCTGAGGGCCCAGTCTACATCAACTGAAAAGGATTCCCATCTGTCAACTGCCAGGTGGTGTACGATGCCACGGGGTGCATCATCAATGTCTGCACCACACACCCCGGGAGTGCACATGACACATTTATCTGGCACAGCTCTGCGCTGTGCCAGAGGTTCAAATGTGTGGATATCCCCACGGGCCACCTAGTGGGTGAGTATGGCATGGGCCAGGGGGCTGGCACAGCACAGCCGAGGTGGTGAGGGAGGGCAGGCAGGGTGGGCCTGGTGGAGTGAGCATTGGGGACAGGGACTAGGAGGTGGCACAGACAAGGGCTAGTCATGTCCATCCCCACACAGGCGACAGCTCATATCCGCTGAGGCCATGGCTGCTCATCCCCTACCGGCAACTGTCATCCTCTGCAGAGGAGAGATACAGTGAGGCACACACCAGCATGCGCAGTATCATCAAAGCGCATCTTTGGCATGCTTAAAATGCATATGCCTAGACAGGTCAGGCAGTGCCCTACAATACAGCCCATCAAATGCATGTGGCCTATTCCTGGCCTGCTGCATACTGCACAATATGGCCATTGACCATGGGATAACTGTCGAGGCAGAAGATGGTGACAGTAGTGGGGACGATGGCGGGAATGGGCTGGAGGGTGGTGAGCAGTCATCACCCAGAAGACGGGAACCCCACCTGGCAGTGCAGGCATGGCACCACTGGGACACCATTGCACAGGAGCACTATGGAGAACTCAGGTAAGTGCAATTACACACATGCAAGGGCCACACAGAGCAGGACACCGCACACAGCCCTGGATGTGCATGGTGGTAGGCATGCAAGGAATGGGGCTCACAGTAGGCATGGTGAGGCACTGGCATATGGATGCACACACACACAGAGCTCAGGCATGTGCACACACACACACACATACTGTGGACCTTGGTAAGGATCAGAAGCATGACACTGGTGCACAGGCACAGCCGGCATTGAGTGTATCGGCCATCATTATATCCATGCAACACAGCCTAGCAACACGGTCAGTGTACATGGTGGGTGTGCGGCATAACCCACATGTGCACAATGCACATGTATGCTGCACCACCATTGCCCACGCATACATGGAGCAGCAGCAGCAGCAGATGGCAGTGCAGGGCAGCAGATACATCAGTCCAACTGCGCAGTTCCTCAACTGCCATGGCCATGTGAGGGGCCACACCTGGGCCGACCAGCAGACGCATGCACCACATCAGCCACGGGGTGTGTGTCCAATGCCCCCAAGGGGTTGATGTCTGAGACCATGATCGTGTCAACGCAGGGGTGTTGAGTTGGCCAAACAGGACAGCCCTGGGGTGCCTGGGATGCCAACATTGGATCCCAGTATCTACTGTGATGGGGTCGCCAGACGCTGGGACCATGGGGTGGACAGTGCACTGTCGGGGGTCTCTGTGCATAGCCAAGCCCAGTGGCTGCCACCGCCACAAGCCCCGCCATGATGGTACCAGTCATGCAGTCCATTACCACCACAATGGCACCGGCCATGCAGTACATCGACACGGTCGTGGCCTCCTACATCTGGTGGAGCTTGTCCATGAGCTGCACAGTGCCCCTGTCCTGCTGCTCAGCCAGCTGTCACACCTCCACATGCAGTGCATGCACCTCCGTGGCAAGCAGCGCTTGGTTCTCCACAGATGCACTCAGCAGCCAGGTGTGCTCTGCCAGCTGCCCAGAATCCTGCGCCTCCTGGCCATTGCGCTGGGCTACTGGTGGTGACGTGGCATGCTGCCCAGCCTCCCGCTCTGGTGGCTGCTGCACAGGGGGCTGTACCAGGGGTATAGTGTTGTCAGGTACACCAGTGGCACACACTGTGCCGTGCTGCCTTGCGAAACCTCATCTTGCTGCTGCCGCTCAACCGTCTGCTGGCCAGTGCCATGCTCTACCACCATGCCTACTCCACCACACCCTCCATGCACAGCGGTGGCACCACACATGACCGCACTGACAGGAATGGGTGGCAGCTGTACAGCTGCAGGCATGGCGCCATGCTCTGATGCTGCCTGTGATGCATCCAGGGTTGTCTCGGGCAACATGTCCCTGATGCTGTCCAGGATCAGCGTTATGTCATCATCGCAGTGGGACACAGCCCATAGCTAGATCTCTGCACACAGCATGCTTAAGGTGTCATCATGCAGGAACCCAGCTAGGGCGTTGTCCGACCCCAGGTCAAGGACATCCAGTTGCTCCATGGCACTCACCCTCAGCATCTCTGGGCCACACACGCCGCTGGAGGTGGATGATCCATCCTCCATGGCTGTGGCTGACCCCTCTCCATCCCCACCATGGAGTCGTGATGGTGCTGCAAGACAGAAACAGTGGGTCAGTGGTGCAGTGACGGCCACACAGTGGCCCCCTCCTATGGAGTGCATGCGGCCAATGCCACATGTCACCCCATAGCCATGCACGCCAGCAGAAAAACAGGCAGGTGACATGTGACACAGCGGCATGCACTCCCACATGTACATACTCACCCCAACGGCCATGTCAGTAGAGTACATACTCACCATGCAGGGTTGGGCTGCAGCCAGTCTGGAATCCCCCACTAAGCACACTCTCGACTGATGTATGTGTGACGGTGGCCACCACCAGCTCTTCAGTGGCTGACAGGGTGGTTGCGGTGGATAGGCCACTGCCAGTCACACTGCGGGAGGCTTGTATAGCCACCACCTTCTCCTTAATCCTCCGCCTGTCTGTGCTGACCTCCTTCCAGCATGCCTGTGCACTTCTCTGGTGCCGTCCGTGCTGGTTCACATACACCGCCACCGCATCCCACCCTGACGGCTGCTACTAGGGTGTGCCAGTGGTACCCCTCAGCAATTTCTCCATCTCAAAGTAATCCTTGTACATGGTATTCATCTCTGCCTTCATGAAGTTGGGCCTTCTCTTCCAGGCAGGCCCATGACTCTCCTGATCCTCATGTCTCGACATGTTGCTACCTATGGACAATGACAGCATGGTGGGTCATTGTCAGCATGGTCCCTGGCAAACCAGAAGTGCATTGTTGTAGCAGGCCTCTGTTGCCCTGTGGCAGCATTCACTTACCTATAGGGGTTGCAGTACCGGTCCATGGCCTGTACTGTCCACTGGCACTTATGAAGCACAACGCATGCAAATGAGCTGTTGCGCAACAGTAATGATATGCTAATGCACCCCACCGCCATGCATTGGCTTATGAGGTGATTTGCATACATTGGCTGAATATTGCGAAAATGCACCGTGCGCAATGGGGTTACTCCAGATCAACCCTGTGGCACATTTCCGGCACATGTGCATTGCACATTCCTGCAGTGTGCATGTGCGCACAGCACTGCATGGGTCCATTGTGCAACTGACAGCCCTTGAACGATGCTGTGCCATTGTGCATGCACCACCGGGGGGGGGGCATTGCACATCCTCGAACAGACCAACACATGCTCCTACTGCACACATGCACAATGTGGCATGCAGCGCATGTCGGGCACATGCGTGAATGCGTGATCATGTGTGGGGTCATGACCCCTGACCCCACATAGCCGCTAGGTCAGTGTGTTGTGCGCATGTCCAGGAATGCGCAATGCACCCACATTGTGCATCTCCATACTACACGGTAGCACCATTAGGTCCGCAGTCTTGCATCCTACACCTGCTGCACCCACGTGCGTGACTGCAACACCATTCGATCCAGCGGTGAAATTAAGTAGTGGCCATGGCACAGTGGGGATCACATAGGGCCCTCAACTGGACTGATGTGAAGCTTGTCAACCTGGTTGCAGTGGTGTAGCCTTTTGAGTGGCAGCTGTATGGGGTTGTGCCACTGCAACAGGCCAGAGACGACATGTGGGTGCAGGTGGCCAAGGCCCTGGAGAGGTGCATGGGGGTGGCCGGGAGTGCAGAGCAATGTCGCCACCGGTATGGGGACCTGCAGCAAAGGGATCTGAAATGGCTGTGCCGGATGCAGGCATGTGTCCAGCGTGGGGCAGTGCCACAGCCAGGTAGGTGAGCGCAATGGGCATGCATGCCCCGATGCTCATCAGTGGTGACTGTAGGGCTGTGAGGCACGGTCCATGGCTGGGGTTCATCACAGTCCCATCAGCAGCTGTGCATCATGCATGGCCACTGCATGTGTTGCAGTCATGCAGGCATGGGGGCCATGGGACAGGAGGGGACACGCCATGCAACATGCAGGCTGTGTGGTGGTGGGGGGCTCTTCATGCATGCTTGTGTATGCATGTCCACCTCTCATCATGCTTTCCACAGGGCCAGAGGACTGCAGACAGGCCAGGGTGGTGGCGGATGGTGCGAGGGGCTGCGTTAGGCCACAGAGGGCAGCACCGGTTGGGAGCTGCATGGCAGGTAAGTGCGGCCACTATGTCATTTCATGTCCCAGTTGTATTGCTGTGGGTAGTGTGCCTGGCATGGTGTCCATGGCCATGTGCCTGCATGGATGTGGGTGGTGCACCACCCGTTGTACATGCTACTGTTGCACATACATTGGCGGCGTTGTGCCTGCTGGGGGGGATGTCCACTCAGCCCCCACAATGTGTGCTGTGATGGTGCCTATGCACTGTGCCTTCTGCCTGGGCTCATGCACACATGGACACAGTGCGCTACCAGTCTGTCTCACCGTGCCATTGTGGTGTGCTGTGTGGATGGCTGGGGTGGCCTTCCAGGCCTGGGTCCATTGCAGTCCCCCAGTGGTGCTTGCCCCTGCATTCCAATGCATGCTGTGGGTGGGCTGGGGTCTTTGGGGCATTGCACTGATTAACTGTCCTGTCCCTTCCCCAAGGTGGTCGAAGGAGTGTTGCTGGGAGGGCTGCATGCCCCTGGGTCCCGAACTGAGGGAGGCTCATGGCACTACAAAAGTGGCTCCTTGCTCTTCAGAGGAGACACCTGCAGGAGACAGCAGCATTGAGGAGGTCATACAGTGGCTGCAGTGGTCCATCAGAGGCCGAAGTTAGAGGGACATACAGTGGCCCGTGTTGTATATAGCCCCCATTCCTTCTCCACACCTGGTCCCTGCTGTCCCACTTCATTTTGTATTGCCCCTGCACCCTGTTCCCTTCCTCCTCTCTCCTTACCCATCCCTGCTCCCTGTTATCTGCCTGTTTCATATGCTCATTTATATAAAGCTTTGGTGTTGTTGAAGGCCTGTGCACGTGTCTGTTTTGCAGGTGGCATGAGGAGCCATGCTGCAGATGTATGAGTGTGGTGCATTGTGTCCCACAGGAGCAGGTTGGTTCACGGGCTGTGTTATCATGGGGTCCATGTTGTGTCCAGCACTGTTTCTCATGTCCAGGGCATGTCTGGTTGGGGGTCTGTGGGGTGTGGTGTGTCACTGTGTGGTCACTTGGTGCTCTGTACTGCGGTGTGTGACCAGCGGGGACTCTACACAGGGACCCTGTAGTCTTGGGGCATGTCCACCTTGTGTCGCATGGCCCACACTGTGCATGGGTGCACACACATGCTCATGGGGGGGTGCACCTCACTGTGCCATGTGCCTTAGGGGTCTTGCATTGGTGGTATCAGGAGTACAGGGCCCTGGGCATTTGTGTGTCCAGGGATGTGCAGGGAGCTGGACACTGTAGCCAGGTGGTGGACGTGGCAGGCTTGCTGTTGGGCTGCCTGGGGTGGGTGTTCTTGTGTGGTTTGGGTGGGTCAATCTCCCCAGATCCCCATGGCTAGTCAGGCCAACTATGGACTGTGGTCTGTGGCTAAAGTGACTGGTCCTGGTGCCACACATGTACCGACTGGTGGCGTACTTACAGTCAGGCCTCAGAAGGTGACTGGGCTACCTTTCCTGCAGTGCAGGGCTAACTTGGGTCCACTGTGTTTGTATTCACTGGGCTATGGATGGGGTAGGGGGGAATGTGCCCAGGACTCATCATTGTCTGGTGTGGTTGGGCTGGGGACAGGGGTGGTGCATCCCAGGCCACGGTGGCACTGTTGGCCCAGGGGTGTGTGCTCCTGGTGGTGGTGGTTGGCTGGTGTCAGGGTCACGTCTGGTTGCTCCTGTCACTGTCGGGTTGGTGGGCAGCTGGTATGTGCTCCTGTCGGTGGTGCTGGGACTGGGCACTGTATGGGGCTGTGTGTGGGCATGGGCCAGACACGTGGGACTGGTGTGGGGGTGTGGCAGGAAAGAGGGTGCCACAGGGTTGTGTGGGTTGCTACTTCTTCCCAGCCCATCTGTTGGGCACCTTGAGTGGTCCTGCTGTGCCTTGAGTCAGTTTCTGCCCTCCGGTTTCTGTGGTTCTGTATGTCTGTGTTCCAGCCCATGTTCTGCTGTGCATTGCCGTGTCTCTGATCATCCCCCACCATCCCCCTGTGCCATTGCCCCAAGGGTCACTGGGCATGCTGGCATTTTCCCTGTCCTGTGCATGGCCATGTGTGCCACTGTGGCCAGTGTCTGCAGATGCGCCTTGTGCACCTCTCCGCCTGGACTGCTGTCTGCCCTCAGGGGTGCAAGTGTCCACTGTAAGTGGGTCTGTGGTGCTTCTCCACACTCCTCTGGGTGCTCTGTGTGGCACTGGGTGGCCTGTGACTTGCTCGACCCTGGTCGTCTGCTCTTTGTGTTTGCCTAGTCCCTGGCACCATGCACTCTGCGCATTGTGGCCCTGCCTGGTGGGTGTCTGTTGCATGTCCCTGCCATTGGCATGACTGGGGTGGCAGGTCTTTGGCCAGGGGTTTATTCCATTGTTTGTGAGCTTGGGTTCTCTGTGCACCTTCCTCTGGTACCCTGTGTGCCCTTCGGGTTCGTGCCTCTGTGTTCATGGGTGTGCCCTGCTGGGGGGTCTGTAGCCATTTCCCTATGTTTGCTTGCTTGTGTGTACCTGTAGCCTGTGACTCTTGCCATGCTCAATGGGTGTGTGCTCAGGTTTGCTCTGCGCATCCATGGTTGCACTGGTGCATCTCTGGTTGTGCCTTGGTGCATCATTGCCATATTCAGCTGACTTGCGCTGGAGCATTTCGGGTGGTGCATCTTCTGAATATGGCTCCCAGATTGCCATGGTGCATCTGAGTTGTGCTGCACCAAACTTGCACCGGACTTTGCCACATTTCTGAATATCCGGCCTGTAATCTTGATGCCCACACCTGTTACTGTCTGCCGGCAGTCTCGATAGACTCATAATGTGTCTCAAGCAATGAAAATGACAATTAGTCATTGCCATGTATAACACTTCTAACAATTTTACGAATGTTGTAAGTGTAATAATCCACTCCAGATGTGTGTCAGTGCTGTAATAACCTCCCCTCCTGGGTGGTTGAAGGTCCTTGGCTCAACCTTGGGGCGCATAACCCACCCAAGTCATTCAGTTATCACGATATTGTCACACACCCGACCCTAAAGTATTCCTTACTTAATGTGGCATCTGCATACTTCCAGCCACTCCCTTCCTTCCCTGCAGGTTCTGTACAGGAAAGATTTCCACCAGCGCCCCCCCCAATACAGTGCAGCTCTTACAATCTCTTTTTACCTGCTGAACAGCTGCAGTTGTAACACTGATGAGTCTACTTTTTCCATTTTTTTTTTCTGTCTGTGTCCTACTGCTGCTGGATCCTAACCCATGGCCTGAAAACAACAACATCACGTAGCTGATATTGACCTGAACACTACTTGAAAGCTGATGTGTAACCCATTCCTTGTCAACCAACTGCTATATATATATACAGTATATATATATATATATATATATATATATATATATATACATATATGATATATAGATATAGATATGAGATATATATGACATGGCTAACTGAAGATATATTTATCTTCATGAGAGGCCAATGATATCATGAGATCATCTGGTGTGTTAGCCATGAGTGAGATATCTTGATGTCATTGGCCTCGAGTGAAGATAAATATGATATTTTCAGTCAGGCCATGTCATGTTCTGTTTATACAACATATGTGCTGGGTTGTGAAGACAGCCACCTACATAAGTTTTAGACAACCCACCACATCCCCCACTTAAGACAACCCACCACATATCTTACTGATGGCAGGACTATCAGCCAACCTCCCCTCTTTTTTACAACAGCTCTGACACAGTGCTTTCAGACTGATCTGGCATTTTTCATGTAACTCCAGAGCAATGCTCCTGTGTTTTGATGTAGATTATATTATTTGCTATGGCTGCTAAATTGTTCTGTTTTCCAGTATAACCAATGCACGCTCATAGGAACAAGTTTCTTGTAGATGGCTTCAGATTTCTGTAAAATATAGAAATCCCTGTAGATGTGGGAGCCCTGTAGCTATAATTGGTAAAGAAATAAATATTTTAAATGAAAACTTATCTGGTTGATCTTGTCGTTTCCTCATGGTGTTACCAAACAGTTTAATTTCTCAGATCCTAAATTTGTAGCATGACCGAGCACTTTCAGAGCAGACAGAAATTCAAAAGAAGGCACTCTCACTGTGAAATGTTAGAAATACAATGCCTTTTTGCTAATATTGTGGAGCTTTGTTACAATCCAGCTATCAACAGTAGAAATAGAAGAGACCGCGAGGTGACAGCTTCAGAGATGTGAACGGGAACGAGTTTTGCTATAGTAACATTCACTTGCACTCGCATTCATATCTCTGAAGTTGCTGACTCACGCTCTCTTCTGTTTCTACTGTCGGTAGCTAGATCCTAACCAAGCTCCACAATATTAGGAAAAAGGCACTGTATTTTTAACATTTTACAGTGAGGGTGCCTTTTTTTGAATCTCTGTCAGCTCCGGAAGCACTTGGTCATGCTACCAATTTAGAATGTGAGAAATGAAACTGTTTGGTGACACCACATGGAAATGGCAGAATCAAGCAGATGTTTTTTTTAAATTAATACTCGTTTGAAAATGATGGCACATAGGATATATGAGATGTAAGTGTTGCGTTGTGGGGGGGTGCAGGTTATGGAAAGGCAGAGCAGGAGCACTTTCATTTTCAGAGGGGCCAACAAGATTTATCAGAGATGACATATAGGAGTTTAGAAGATAACACCATAACATACAGGAGTGTTAAAGATATCATGATGACACATAGGAACATAGAGATATCAGTGTTATCTCCAACGGCTGCTTTAGATATCACTCTTTATAACAGAATTTATCCCAGCACATGTGTTATATAATTATATATATATACACATACACATACATACATACACATACATGTACTGTAGATCCAAATAAAATAAAAATCTAAGGCAAAAGGACTATTTCATGTTAGAGACATCATAAATTACAGAAATTGTATTCAAAAACATGTTCATGATCAATAATTTGTATCAAATTATAATAGCAAAAAGATACTCCAGGCAGTATGTTAAAGATCAAATGCACATATTTCATAAAAAGCATGAATTCACTGGAATTCATGTCACTCTGTCATGAGTAGTGTTTCCTGAAAATATCATGCTGTTTGGTTTTGTGGTTTTCTTCAAATCAGCATCTGTTAATGTGCTCTGCAGTAACTGAAAACAGTGAAGAAACAATGAAGATTTTTCTGTCTCTGCTAGTGAGCAATGACATCATACTTGTCCAACCTGCTGCTTCAGCAAGTAAGTCCTGATTGACTAAATAAGTTGTTGCAGTTCCTAGTTAGATCACTCTGTAGAGCTAATTGTTTTCACTCAAAGTTTACTAACCCATCTGGTTTATGTTTAGAGAGATTAGCTTAAAATCTATCTTCCTGTTCTCAAAATAAGTTGATCATTTGGGATTCAGTGCTGAACTGAAGTGGTATGAATGAAAGTCTGTGAGCAATGACCTTGCCTGTATCACAGCTGTCAGTTCTCTGTCATCAAAACTCTGCATTCTATTCTGGCTATGTAACACAGGGTTATTTATTAGATATAAAATAAATCTGCATTTGGTTAATTCATAGAAGCAGTGTGTCTTTGATGTAGCCTCAATAAATAGGTTCAAGTGAGAACAATTTTGCTTTTATGTCAAATTGACAAACGTGTCTGCCACACTCTGCTGTTTCAGGAACATGTACTGTATGAACTCATAAATTTCAGTTCTTTGAGGGTTTCTATGTGAAAAGACATCATGTATGTGTATAACTAGAAATGCTATATGGCACCCTGAAGCCCCTGTCTCCTGCTTCTCAATTGAGGCTGCTGCACCCTGCTTCCTTTTGTCCCCCACCCCCACAGTCAGGACCAATGCACTCTGTTGCCCCCTTTTCCTGTCTCTACAGACAGGGCTGATGTGCTCTGCTAAACCCTAGAGTCCCAGGGCCTCTGCCACCACAGTTTGGGTTGTTGCACCATGCTGCCACAGGCAACCAAAGGCTGAGCTTTTGCTGCACTCTGCTACCCACTTCCATTGCCTCAAATCGCAGGGCCACTGCACCATGTTCACCCTGTCACACAGTCAGGCTGCTGTACCATGATTCCCCACTATGTTCTGCACCACAGTCAATGCTTCTGCAACATGCTGTCCTCTGTCCCCTGACACCACAGTGCTCTGCTGCACCATAGAGTCTCTTGCATCCACAATTAGGCTTGTTGCACAGTGTTGCTTCCTGCCACTAGAGTCAGATCCTTCGGTACATTGCCCAAAACTACTTAAAAGAAAACACAAAAAATACTTTCTTCTTGTGCTATAGGGTGGGGGACAGAGGGCAGCAGGGTGCAGCAGCCTCAACTGTTTATGCAGGAGGCAGCAGGGTGTAGCAGCCCTGACTGTGTGGAGAAGACAGTGGGCAGTGGGCTGCAGCAGCCTCAAATGAGGGCAGGAGATGGGGCTTTTGGGGCAGGGGAAAGGGGGAAGCAGAGACCTGCTGCCTCAACTGTCAGGCAGAGGACAGGGGCATCAGGATAACATATCGTATTTCTAGTTATACACATACATGATATAAAAGACAAAGAACCTCTGTGTGCAAACACTGAGGCAAGGGTTACCCCAAAGGGCACTTGGCTGGGAAGCCAAGTTTCAAGAAAATACAAAATCACACATGCCCACACAATGCAAAGCATCATGGGCTGCATGTGCAAATCACCACAGAATGTTATGCTGGTTCAACTTTAAGCAGAATTGCATAGTGCCGAAAGGCCTCTCACATAGTTTGCAAAGGGTGCTAACATGATGTATTTTCACACAGAAATCCTCAAAGAACTGAATTTTATGAATTCATACAGTACATGTTCCTGAAATAGCAGAATGTGGCAGACACACGTTTGTCAATCTGACATGAAAACAACATTGCTGTCACATGAACATATTTATTGAGGCTACATCAAAGACATGCTGCTTCTATGAATTAATAGAATGTAGATTTATTCTATATCCATTAAACAACCCTGTGCTATATAGCCAGACTAGAATGCAGAGTTTTGATGACAGAGAACTGACATCTGTGATACATACAAGGTAATTTCTCACATACTTTTTATTCCTACCACTTCAGTTCAGCACTGAACCCCAAATGATCAACTTATTATGAGAACATATATATTTTAAACTAATCTCTCAAAACACAAACCAGATGGGTTAGTAACAACCTCTGAGTGAAAACAATTAGCTCTACAGACTGCTTTAACTAGGAACTGCAACAGCTTATTCAGTCAATCAGGGACTTAATTGCTGAAGCAGCAGGCTAGACAAGTATGATGTCATTGCTCACTGACAGAGACTTCACTGTTTCTTCACTGTTTTCAGTTGCTGCAGAGCACATTAACAGATGCTGATTTGAAGAAAATCACAAAGCCAAACAGCATAATATTTTCAGGAAACACTACTCATCACACAGTGATGTGAATTCAAGTGAATGTGTGTGTTTTATGAAATATGTGCATTTGATCTTTAATTTCCAGTTAAACACCACATATTTGCATATGGCAAGTGGCTTCATCTCATGCCACATCACGCACACAGGGTGTGATTAACAGGACATTAGCATAACCCCTGTTGTACCTTATTGCTTAATTATTGATTATCAGGACCAACAAATAACATAACAGATATACAATATGTACCATCCACAACAACATATTAAACTACCATCTTAAACAGCTTATACTGAATTGGGCACGTGTAAATGATAGGAAAAAATGAATGAGTAAAAAGTTACTTTTTGAATGTTCATATTTATCTGTTGTTTCATAATATGGTATTCATATACTATACAGTATGTTCCATCCTTCGGATGAGATGTTAAACTGAGGTCCCCTCTCTCTATCTCTGGTCACTATCCAGCTGGCAGTAAAAGATCCCAATGGCACTTATCCAAGAAGAGTAGGGCAGTTTCCCCAGTGTCATGGCAAACATTTTTCCTGTCAATAAAACAGGTTTATGCAACCCACCCTCTGGGACGCACCTGGAAGCAAGCTATAATAGTTTAGTTTTCTTTCCTGGTTAAAAATGACAAGTAAATAATGCAAACATACAAACATATGAAATTGCTAGCAGAACAGGCCATAATGGTATATCTAGTGCAGCTCAGCTAATTCCCTGGAGCTGCCCCCCCCTCCCCAACTCCTCCTGGAGTCCACCCCACCTTCTCCTTCCCCTCCTCTATCCACTTCTCAGTAGTGTCCCCTTTGGTCCTAATCCTCTTCTTCACCCTATCCCACCCATCCTGGAAACTGCTGCCACCTCCTCCAGCAACTCATTCCACCCCTTCACCATCCTTTCAGTGCAAAAGTGTCTCCTCAGCTCCTTCCTGAATTTACATCCCACCAGTTTCAGGCTATGTCCCCTAGTTGCACCCTCCTTTCATACTCTGAAGATGCTTTTGGTACCAACCCTGTTTATGCCCTTAAAGTACTTGAAGAGTTCAATCATGTCCCCCCCTTTCCCTTCTGTCCTCCAGGGAGTGCATGTTCAGATCCCTCTGCCTATCCTCATATGCTTTGCCCCCATCCCCTTAATCATTTTGGTTGCCCTCCGCTGCACCCTCTGCAGTAATCTGTTATCCTTCTTCAGGTACGGGCACCAAAACTGAACACAGTATTCTAGGTGTGGTCTCACCAGTGACCTGTAGAGTGGCAGAATAACTTCTCCCCTCCTAGAGGTGATTCCCCTGGTGATACATCCCAGCATTTTATTTGCCTTGGTTGCTACCTTATGGCATTGTGCTGTGAGCTTCATATCACCTCTGACCATTACTCCCCGGTCCCTTTCCTCCTCTGATACTGACACCTGTATTCCCCCCAGCCAATAACTGGCCTTTGGGGTTTTGGCTCCCATGTGCATTACTTAACATTTCTTGGCATTGAAACCCAATGGTCAGATGCCTGACCACTTCTCCAACTTAGCCAGGTCCTCTCTTAATGCCTGTCTCCCCTCCTCCATGTCCACCCTCCCACAGAGTTTAGTATCATCTGCAAAAAGGCAGATTTTGCTACTAACCCATTCAGTAATTTCACCAAATATGTTGAACAGCATAGGACCAAGTACTGAGCCCTGTGGTACCCTACTGGTTACAGGCCTAGGTCCGGACAGTTCTCCCCTTAACATCGCCCTCTGGTTCCTGCCTCTTAGCCAGCTCCTGACCCACCCCAGCAATTTGTCCTCTACATCCATGTCCCCCAGTTTACTGAGTCAAATGCCTTGCAGATACAGTACATCCTCTGCCTGCTCCCTGTCCAGAGACCTCATCACCCAGTCAAAGAAGTCAATCATGTTGGTCTGACAGGACCCCCCCCTTGCAACCCCATGCTGCCTGTCATCCTAAAGACCACTGTCTTCAAGGAAGGACACCAGCCTTTCCTTTGGATTTGCCTCCATTAACTTGCCTACTATGGCAGTTAGGCTAACTGGCCTGTAGTTACCTGGTTCATCCTTGGGTCCACTCTTATGGAGGGGTACCACATAAGCTGTCCTTCAGTCCTGTGGCACACACCCCATCTCCAGTGAGATATTAAATAGGTCTGTCAGTTGTGCTTCCAGTACCCCACCAGTTCCTTCAGGACCTTCAGGTGTACCCCATCTGGGCCTGGTGCAGTTCCCTGAGCCCTCTTAAAAGCCTGTCTACTCAGATCTCCCCCTCATATTCCTTTCCCTTCCCAAGGGTTCCCCCAGTCTTCCCCTGTGGCATTGGCCTGTCTACTTCCTTGGTGAAGACTGAGCAAAAGTACTCGTTTAGTGCTTCCACTTGCTCCTCCCCTTTTTCTGCCCATCCTCCCCCTCTCTTCATCCTAACTAACTCATTCCTTGTGTTTCTTCTCTCCTTGGTGTATCAGAAGAAGTCCTTCTCCACTTTCTTCACCCCCAAGCCAGCTTCTGTTCTTTCTCAGCCTTAGCTGCCCTGACCTCTCTGCATGCCTCATGGGATTTCATAGCATATGTCTCCCTGCCTTCCTCCCTTGAGGTACACTTGTACTTCAGGAAAGTTGCCCTCTTTCCCCTTACTTTTTCAGCTATCTTCCTGTAATACCAGCTAGGTTTCTTGGTTCTGGAGTTCTTCTAATGAACACTTGTATAGGTATCAGTAGCCTCGATTATTCCCCTCTTGATGATGGTCCATTTCTGGTCTGCATCACACACTGATCTAAGCTTTGCCAGGTGCTCCCGGACTAAGTTCCCCATCCTATCAAAGTCTGCCTTCCTAAAGTCCACCAACTTTGCTTTAGGCATGGCTGATTCCTTCCCATGTAGAAGGAGAACCACACTGTACAATGGTCACTGCCTGCAAGGGGCTCCCTCACTTCCACATCCTGGACATTCTGTCCATCTGATAACACTAGGTCTAATATTGCCTGCCCCCTTGTTTATTTTATTTTGTTATATTATATTAAAGAGATCAGAATTACAACCCTTTGAGTCAGAGACTCCTTTACAAAGGCTCCAAGTCATGGTGAGAATAAGAACATAGAAGATATAAATAACATACTGGCAACAGTGTTACCCAAATAATAGAGGTAGAGAGAGAAAATGAAAACACTGAATACACATTACACTGGTTACAGAGGAAGGAACAATTGCAATGGGCAAGTTGCCCTGAGTCAAAATACTAGCAATAAATAAAAGGTGGGACAAATAAGAGGCAGTGTCAAGCAGCAACATTGAGCAATTTAGATTAGCACCTTTTTACATAGGAATGATACATAAAGTAAGGCGAACTGGGGTGAGGGAGGGACAGGCAGGTGCTGGAAGGGGGATGCTCAGCCAGGATGTAGTTCAGAGGCAATCACAGTTACTGGAAGAAATGATCACATCTCTTAGACTAGACTTGAAATGGCCGATCTTCAGTATTGTTGTGGTTTCAGCTGGTTGCTCGTTTAACCAAAGGGGTGCTCGACGGAAGAAGGCACGTTGACCCAGGAAGGTCCTGCATCTGGGGACTGTCAATAAGGCTGAAGTTGACAGATGGGTGGTCCTGGATGGTAAGGCAAGTTGGAGCAAGGTGCGAAGGCCAGGTGGGGCTAATCCGAGAAGGACCTTTTTTGCAAGAAGGTAGGTGTGGTAATGAAGTCTCCCTTCTAAGTTAAGCCAGTTTGAGAGCTAGTAGAGGTCACATGTATGTGTCATTCTGTCACACCTGGTCACCAGCTGGCAGGCTCTGTTAAGGGCAACCTTGATCCTGCTAAGAGCTGTGTTGTTGGTGGTTTCATAGAGGGCAATGTCGTCATCTACCAGGGAGAGCACCGAGGAAGAGATCACCAGGCAGAGTACATCAGGGGTGAGGCACCTCTTATGTCTAAACAGAAGGCCAATTCTAGAGTTAATGGCTGAACAGAGGGTGTGAATGTGGTTACTATAAGTGAGCGTGGGAACAAGAGCGATACCTAGGTACTTAAAAGAGATAACTTGCTCAAGGACAATGTTGCAGTAGTTGCAGATAGTCAGAGGGTTGTTGCATGCTTGTTCTGATGGTGGGCAAAGACCATAACTTTAATTTTTTTGTAATTTAACACCAGCTTGTGCTCTGTGAACCAGGTTTCAGATTCTGTGAAGCATTTTTGGAGCTCAAGTTAGAGAGGGTCAGGGTCAGGTTGGGAACAAAAGAGGACAACGTCGTCTGCATAAAATATTATTTTCCCAGGGCAGGAATTGGGGAGGTCATTTAGGAAAAGACTAAACAGTAACGGTCTTAATATAGAGCCTTGAGGGACCCCTGAACAAACCAGGAGACAGGATGAGAGGGAGGTCCCAATCTTAACTCTGCAATCGATCATTGAGATAGTTGGAGAACTGTGAGGCAGTGTCAGGGGCAAGTCCCAGAGAATGTAGGGTATTTATTAAAAGGGGTGACTGACGGTTTCAAAGTCTTTAATCAGATCTCTATAAACAGATCCAACCAAGTGGCTGTGGTCAAGAGCTTGGTGGATGAAGCTAGAGTATTCGAGTAGCACAGTTATGATACTATCTCCTGCTCTGAAACCATGCTGCTCTGGGAATAGGAGATTGTATTTGGTTAAGTGGTCAGTGAACTGGTCAGAAACAATTTTTTCGAGAGTCTTGGATGGGGAAGGATGGAGATGGGGCGGTTATTAGAGGGGAGGTACCATCACCACCCTTCCAGATGGGGTAATGACTGCCAGCTTCCAGAGGGAGGGAAATTGGCCCAGGCAGAGGGAGAGCTTTATGATTTTTGTGAGGGAGTTAAGCACAATGTTGAGAGTGAGGAGGAGAAGTTTTAGGTCCAAAGAGTCTCCACTGTGTTTGGACTTTCCCAGGACTTTGGTGAGGTATGGTCTCGCTTCTTCAAGTGAGATTGTTTTGAGGTGAAGGGGGGGGGCTATCCTGGATGTGGGGTTGACAGGGGGATGGTTTGAGGAAGGGTCAAAGAAATTAGGTGGAAGGACACTACTAAGGTCCGAGAATGTGGTATTAAGGGATTCGGTGATGAGCATGGGGTCTTGGGTGATGCTCCCATTTAAGTTGAGTTGGGAGGGAGGGGGGAGACAGCGTTTTGCTGTTGAGTTCTTTGATGTTCCAGAAATTGCATCCATTTCCCCAAGAGGAGGACAGTGCTTCCTGGTAGTAGGTAGCTTTGGCCTCACAGACTTCCCAGGTGCACTTATTTCTTGCCGCCCTGTATTGCTCTCTATTAGTGGGCTTACCAGAGTCAAAGGCTTTGTACCATAGGTTATCCCTGTGTCTCATGGGCTCAAGGAGGGTCTGTGATATCGATGGGGTGTTGGGGCCTTTGATAAACTGTTTGGAATAAGGGATGAAGTGATCACAAGCATCATTAAAAGTGGAGATGAAGTGAGAGAGGGTTATATCCATAGACTGGGTTGCGTCAATTGGCCACCAGTCACAGGAGGAGAGGTACAGTGGTGTCCCCCAGGATGAAACACAATTCTGCAGCATTTTGCAGCACTCCTCAGAATGCTGCAGAAGACCTACTGAGCAAAGAAATGTAATTTAAATGGTAATTAGTCCCCTTTGTCATTCAGGAAAATGTGACACTGCTAGGATGACGTGAATGCCACAGTTTCTTGCATGACAAAAGGGATTAATTGCCATTGAAATTACATTACTTCATTCAGTAGGTCTGCTGCAGCATACTGCAGAGTGTGTTAAAAGTGTGTTTCATCCCGGGGGATGCCACTGTAGTTTTTGAAGTGTCCAAGCACTCCCTTTTTTAGACGGCACTAGAAGGTAAACTTGGGGGTGAGGAGGATTGTTGGTCCTGAGTGCCCAGGTACAGATTGTGGGTGACTGGTCATTCAGGGCTTTGGGAAGTACAGAAGTGTTTGATAGTCTATCTGGCCTGTTAGTATGAAATTGTGAAAGGGTGGATGTTCCTGTGTTTGTATTTATACGTGTGAGGGCAGTGACAATTTGAGTGAAGTTCAAAGCTGCAATGGCATCTTTAAATGGGGCAGCCTTTGGGGACTGCCAGTTGACATTAAAGTCACCTATAGCAATAATACCGGAGTTGGCCGGGATCTGGGAGATGCAGTTGGTGATGGAGGTGAAAGCCAGCTTTTGATTTTTGGGTGGGATGTAAACAGCCATGATATACAGTGATTGTCGGGCGTTACCTGGGCTGACTCTGACAGTAAGGACCTGTGCTCCATGACTGGGTGGATCAGAGGAGACGATTTGGCCATGGAGGGTGTCTCATAGGTAAATGGCACAGCCACCCCCTCTAGCGACTAGCCTATCTGTCCTAAGTATTTGGTAGCTGTTTAGGTTTACATCGTCATCTTTTGTGTTTGGGGAGAGCTAGGTCTCTACGATAGCCAATATATTAGGCTGGTGTTGTACCATCCACCCTTGAAAGTTATCAAATTTTTTTTGAGACTACAGATTTTCATGGAGGCAATTTTTAGACCATCGGTGCTTCTAATAGCGGTGGGTGTGGAGAAGGGACCAGGGTTGGGGTGCACATTTCCTGATAGGATAAGGATGAGGAGTAGGGTGATTCTGATCACTCTAAGGGAAGAGCTATGCATGGTAAGGCGGGATATAGGGCCTGTTAAGGGTATAGAGAGCATCAAGGTGTGATGGGCTATGAGTAGATGTGTGTGGAGGCAGGAGCGGTGAATGTAGGCAAATGAAATTCCTGACAAGGGGATGTGTGAGGGCAAGTGAATACAGGTACTATGACCCTGGTGGGGATGCTGCAGGGTATGCAAATGGATAACATTTGATGTAGGAACAACATTATATGCTGTGGTAGGCACATACCAGTAGGGGGCAGTAATGATCAGTAGGGTAAGGGCGCCCTTGAGTGCGCATGATGGTTTCATTGCAGGGGTGTGTGTGTGTGGGGGGGAGGGGTAAGCTCAGTGCAAGTGGAGCAAGCTTGAAAGTGGGAATAATCAGTTTAGTCAACAACAGCGCTACAGGGTGAGAGCAGGCTCGAATAGTGAAGTGGTAGTGGCTTGGACTCTGGAGCACAGAGTCCCACCCTGTGTTAGGAAACTGTCCTGAATAGCATCCAGGAGGACCTGTTCCCTGCTGCAGGAGGTAGCTGGTGTGCTCCAGTCTACTCCAGGTGTACTGAGGTCCCCTAGTATTACATTGTTCCACCACCCTCCTTATTTGTTCCCCCAGCTCAATATCCAACTCTATTTCCTGTGAAGGTGGTCTGTGCACCACCCCACTCAGATCTTTCTCTTGGTGGTGCTTTGGAGTACCACCCATGGGGCTTCAGTGCCACCTTCATCCCTCCCTCTCCTCTCTGTTGCACATAATCCCTTCCCTTACGTACAGTGCCACTCCCACTCCACTTTGCTCTGTCCTTCCTGTGCAGTTGGTATCCAGAGATCACTAGGTCCCATTCATGGTACTGGGTTGCCCATGTCTCTGTGATGTCTGCTATGTCTACATCCCCCTCAGCCATCATCGCTTGCAGTTCTGCTGTCTTGTTAGCCATGCTCCTGGCATTCAAGTCTACCACCTTCCAGTGCAACCCCAGCCCCTCTTTACCCTGTTCCTTTTGTGCCAATCCCCCCATCCCTTCTAACCCTTCCCCTTACTACCCCCTTCCTTTTTATTTCCTTCTGGAGGGGCAGGGCCGGCCCCTCTCCTGGTGCTGAGTGCCTATCCCTCTATTACTCCCCTCCCAGATCAGATTAAATGTAGCCTGTCAACCATGTACCTTTCCAGCTTTCCTTTCAGGCTCTTTGTGCCCTCCCTGCTTAGATGCAGCCTGTCAGGTGCATATAGGTCCTTATTGTTCCACGTCCTACCCCACTCCCCCACCAGCCTGTACCCATTTGTTTCTCAACATCCCCCCAGCTATGCATTGAACACATCAATACTCTCTTTTCTTGCAGTGCTGGCCCTGGGGACTGGCAACACTTCTGAGAATGCCACTGATTGACCCAGCTCACCGAAGATTTTTTCTAGCTCAGTGAACCTTTCTTGCACCATCTTTACTTCACAATGTGAGGCTTCCCCTGCCCCACACATTTTGCCCCTGCCCTCCCTGCCATCTTGCCTGGCATGCACTCCACCCTCCTGTTGCTACTCCCTCCATACCTGTTCCCCATCTTACTCCCTTCAAAATAGAGTCCTCTATTATTACAACTGTCCCCCCTTACCTGTTCCTTGCTGACATAGTGTCTTCTCTTATGATCATCTTTCCCATGCTGCCTTCCATTGTGTCCACCTTGCAGAGCCTCTCTTCTTTCCTGTTCTCCAGTTTCCCCTTTCCTCATGGTTTCCCCCCCTCCCCTTCCCTCCCTCCCCATCGATCGGACCTTCCTGTTTTCCTCCTGTGACTTCCCCGTCTGGAGATGCCCTTTCCTTGCCCTTCCTGTTCTATAAATTGCCCTTCTTCATTCTTTCCCCTGCTCTGCCCCCGCGACCATCCTGTTCCCCTCCTGTGGCAACCACCCGGAGATGCCCTTTCCTTGCCCATGTTCACCTCCCTCACCCCCTTGTTCATGTGCTTCTTGACCTCCCTTCCCCCTGACTCTCCTGTATCCCTATCCCTGCCTCCCTCATGTTTCTATTTGCTTCTCCTCCACAAGACTTCTCTAACTCCCTGTCCTCATTTCCAATGTTGCTTGGTGACCCTCCCCTTCTTCCCTGACCCCTTTTACTCTGCTTTGCCTCTGCTGCTCCCTGCTTCCCGCTCTCCTCCCCCTCCCCCTGGCCATCCAGTTTCTGCAGAACTGTGTACCTGTTCGAGGTCCTTAGCCCTTTGTCCCTAAAGCCTTCAGCTAACTTTCCCTGCTCCCCCATCCTTTGTCTTTGGACTGACTCTTTCACCCCCCTTCTCCCTTCCTCACTTCTTTCCAATCTCTCCCTTCCATGACCCCTGGTTTCTGAGCCTCTGATGTTTCCCTGCCCTGACGTTTCCTCCTCAGCTGCTTCCTGGTTCTCCCTCTGACCTGGCCAACTGGTACAAACCCCTATCCCCTCCCCCTCCCTCCCTGCCCACTCTTCTCCTCCCTGCTTCCCAATTCCCATCCTATCCACCCTATTTCATCCCTAAGTTGCCCAAGCTGCCTACAGACTAGACACTCCCCCACCCTCCACATTATTTCTAGGAAGATGGCTGCTCTGTATCCATTACATCTGACCATCCTCCCATTCCTCCCTGAGGCCTCCATCTATTATCTGTGGCCCATTCACTATTCTCTGTGTTACTTCTCTGCCCTCCCCAACCTTTTGTGTGCCACATCCTCTCCTGTACGTATGCTGCCTCTGATGTCCTACCCTTTCTCCTCCTTTTGATCTGACCCCTTCTTTACTGAGTTTCTGTGTTTCCTATGGCCTTCCCTGGTTCCTCCTCTCCAGTTCTTCCCCATCAGCCCACCATTCCCATTCCAAATCCCCATATTCCAACTTATGTGCACTCCTTACCATCTAATGAAGTTCCCCAGCCATGTACCTCCACCCACACATTAGCATTTATAATGTGAACGTTACTGTCCTTTTCCACTGGTAGAGTATAATGGAAAAGAATGTTCCTCCTTTTCCTGCCTCCACACAGAAAGCTGCTCCTTGTCCCCGGCAGGCTCCACAATAAATGTAGACTAGCCTGGGGTGAGTGGGATGGGGAGGGAGGGCAGGATACTCCTCTGAAGTGCCTTACCTGTGGACAAAAAACAATCAGCCCCACACCACCCTTCAACTGCTAGTTGCATCCCCATATGTTTCCTCCCTTGAAAAATAATGTTATTAAAACATTGCATCAATATGTGTTGTACATTTTAAATGTTTAACTTGTCAATACTGTGTGATATTTGTTGTAATAAATGCATGTAATGCAGAACAACAAATAAACTCTTTCAAAGTACTTTAACAACTCAAAAGGAACTTGTTTGTACGTGTACCAACTTGAGGTCAACCCAGCTTTTAGTGGCACTGAAAGTGCAGCACATAAAAGATGAGGAACCCAACAATAGTAGCAGCAGCAGCAAGTCTTTACATAAATGCAGTTAAAAGAAAACATGGTGTATTCATTCCTTTTTTCCATCCCAAAAAATAAGAGAAGTAGAAGACTGAGACGAACAACTACATTTGATATGTATGTGTAACCCCCTGTTACCCGGGGTTACTAGAATCCCAGTAAGACCTAGTGGTAGGCAGGGAAGGCAGCTTGTGAAACTCCAGTTAAATGGATTTCACACTGTCTCACTCTGTTCTCAGTCTCAGCTGAGACTGAGGGATGACATCATTTTAGAACTGTTGCAGCTGCGTAAGCCACACTGGAATGTTGCAGTTAGAGGTTAGAGTAGAACGTTGGGGATATTTGAAGTCAGTCTGTGTGCAGTCAGAGAGAGAGAGACTGTGGTGCAGCAGAGTGTGTGCAGGTTCTCAGAGCTTTAAGCTCTGTTTAAGAGCTACTTTTGTGTAAGGTGTGTGTTTCCACCTGAAGAGGAACACAGGAACTGGTAATTGAAGTGTTGGAGACCGCTTTCAATGGTTCAGAGCCCCATTCCTGAGGGGATGGGGGGAAGGTTTTTGCCTGTTTTCCAGGGGAAACCTCCCTGGGTCTGGCTAAGGGAAAGAAGTTGCCTGTTCAAGTTGTGCTGAGGCACCAGAAGCTCTGAGAGGAAGATTCCTTGTGGAGGAAATGCCTGTGGAGCACCTGCAACCAAAGGGTGAGTTTGCTCTGAAAAAGGGCCAAGTGTTTTCACCTGAACAGAGGGAAACTAAAGGGACTGTTACTGTGGGGTCAGGAAAAGACAGCCAAGTACAGTTGGAAGATGTGGGGATTGGACTGCTTAACTCAGTGGGGGGTCTAGAGTAATGGACAATGCCACTTATAAGTATGTTCAAGTTCAGCACAAATGGAAAGAAAGAATGTGGGGATTGGACTGCTTAACCCATGGGGGGTCTAGAGTAATGGACAATGCCACTTAATTTAAGTATGTTCAAGTCCAGCACAAATGGGAAGTAAGACAAGTAGATGGAACGTGAAATGTATTTAGCAAGAATCTACATTGCAAAGCTTTACAGGATGAGGTGTTTCTGTCCATAGAAATGGCCGGGTATGAATTGTAGGAGCTAGAGTTGGGAGACCCCCATCAGTAGTAACCAAATTCACCTCTACGGATTTGCTCTGAGACATCTTTTGCTTTCCCTCAGGTACTTGGCCAGTGCCTGAGGAAAGTACCCAGATGTGGGATTAAAAGGAAGATTGCCTGATGGAGCCGAGGTGCTCTTAGGTGCTTTAGGGAGCCACCAGAAAATGTTTCTATGAAGTATGGAAGGTGTCCAAGTGGCTGGCAAGGGAGCCGAGCCAGGGAAAACCCAGAACAGTGTGCAAGTTCGGTCTGTGTAATGCAAAGCAGCAGGCAAGTCCAGGCCATGTGCCCAGTGGGTTCAGAGCCTGAGGGCTAAAGTGTTGAGGATGTGTTCTGGTCTCCTTTAATCTGCATTACCAGGAGAGTAGCTCCGTGGGGGTTCATCTATGCTTTGTTTATTCTGTTTGGATGTGAATAAAAGCCACACTTTAGAATCCCACTTCTGCTATTGGACATTACAGTTATTGCTTCCTGTGTTCGGAGTTACTTGGGTGCCCCTGTGTAGAGTAGCCAAACCTAGCCTATGTGCCGAGTGACCTATTCCTCCCCGAACCCAGCCCACCTGGTATTGCTGTCAGAAAAAAACGGCATGCCGGCCTGGCGTTACATATGCAAATCCACATCACTGGAAATAATCTTTCAATGCTGTTGTCATTGTCAATGAAAGCCTTACCTTTTATCATGTTAAACTAAGTATCAGTCACTGCTGTTTTTACACGTAGTCCATTTGCTAATATATATTTATCCCATGGTGATTGTGTCCTCATGGCTGGACTACTGCAACACCCTTTACTTTGGGCTTTCTGGGGTTGAAATCCATCGCCTTCAGCTGGTGCAGAACGCTGCAGCCAGGGTGTTGACTGGGACAAGGAGATCCAGTCATATCACCCTGGTACTGCGCGAACTGCACTGGCTTCCTATATGGTGGTGGATCACCTTTAAAGTCATTTTATTGACTTTTAAAGCCCTTCACGATCAGGGTCCGACCT
The DNA here is from genome assembly GCA_016271365.2 of Neoceratodus forsteri. Classification (NCBI taxonomy): domain Eukaryota; kingdom Metazoa; phylum Chordata; order Ceratodontiformes; family Ceratodontidae; genus Neoceratodus; species Neoceratodus forsteri. Next base: position 931,252,754 of record CM057453.1, read on the forward strand.
ATCTGAAAGAACTTCTGGTGCCTTACTGCCCCGGCCGAGCTATGCTCGGCTGACGAAGGGTTGTTAGAGATTCCAAGAGTGAGTTTAAAATCTTCTGGTAGTAGAGCTTTTTCTTATGTAGCTCCCACTCTTTGGAATTCTCTACCTCGCCAGTTAAGGGAATGCACCTTCTTGGAGGTATTTAAGAAAAATTTGAAAATCTACCTGTGGCGGAGTGCCTTCCTGGATGATTAATTGATATTTGAGTATTAATATTATTTTTGGATAGTATGGATGGTTTTATTGTAGGTTTTTAATATGTGATGTTGTTATGTATTTATTGTATTTATATGTTTTAAGTGATATTTTACATTGTGCTTTTTGACATGTAAAGCGCTTTGAAATTTTGAAAAGCACTTTAAAAATAAAGTTATTATTATTATTATTATTATTATTACTATTATTATATTGATTGTAGCAAGTTCTTCATCCATAACAGTAACTTCACAGTTTATACTTAGCCTGGGCATGGCACTTGGTTGATAACTCATGAACCAGAGCTATTAATAGCTAATACTATTGATAGCTACAATACTCTCTGTTGAAGTTAAGGACCTAGAAAGATGTTATTTGTTTGTCCATGGCAAACTGGGCAATTTAGAAATGGTTCTGGGAGCAGTATGTGGGCCCAATCTAAATACCCCTTCTTCTTTCCACTTCTTTCTTCTGCTCTGCCCCCTTGCAGTCATCCCCCAATAATAATAGGAGGGGACTGGAATCTGGTTCTTGACAATGACCTTGATAGGTCATATAGGACCAGAGCTGGACTGACACTGGCCCAACAAACTCTTTGGGAATTTTTAGACTTATTGGGATTTGCCGACCCCTGGATAATGCTATACCCTACCATATTAGATTTTACTTTTTTCTCCACACCACATAAGATCCTTTCCAGGATAGATTTTTTCCTAATTTGTAAGCAGTTGTTACCCCTTCTAGTGTACTGCCAGATCCAGGCCAGGATATTGTCAGACCATTTACCTGTGAGCCCCATTTTCGTCAAACTTGCTTCTCTCTCCCTTAAGGGTAGACCTATTTCCCACCTTTACCAAAAAATAATTCAACAAGCTTGGAGCTCAGCAAAGCGGACTGTATTTTATTGGAAGAATTATCTAGGACTGGACTATTCAGATTCCCACTGGGGCAATATCTGGTCCAACATTTATTATATCAAGCAGGACCATCTTCAACTCATGCAGTTTAATATCTTACATGAACTATATTTTTCCCCTCTGAAACTATTTAAGATGGGCAAACTTTCATCCCCACTGTGTGAGAACTGTGATGCAGAAGATGGTACCTTTTATCATTAGGGAGGCAGTATAGCACAGTGGTTTAAGGCTCTGAGCTGCAAATATGGTGACATCCAGCAGACCAGACTGGGGTTTGAATCCCACTGCTTTCACTTGCATGCTGTGTGACCCTGAGCAAGTCACTTAACTTCCCTGTGCTCCCAGATCGCTCCTGTAAAAAGCTTTCAGCTTAGTGTGCTACTCCTGGTTAAACAACTAAATAAATAAATAAGTTATGGACCTGCCCCAAGATACATGAGTTTTGGTCCTTGATAAAAATGAAAGTTTCTGGGATTTTTGATCATTCCAATTTTTTCATGACGGAGGTCTGCCTCCTTGGAGACTATTTATCTATTTCTCTACCAAGGGATACATTTCTAATAGCTTTATTTGCATCAGTAACTAAACTACTTATTTTGAGACACTGGAATGACTAAACTACGTATTTTGAGACACTGGAAGGGTAACTGGATTGCCTCCTTTTCAGAATGGCTGCAGGAATTTTTAACTGCATTAAATGCAGAGCGTTCAGTTGCTCTGTTTCACAACACACGCCCAAAGTTTCAGGCTTGTTGGTCCTTGTTTTCTTCTTACATAAAAGGTGTTTCTTAACTATACCTTTTCTGCTGTCCCCTCTCAGCTCACAAGTTCACATATATGGTTGAGTTATCATAAGTAGTTTACGTTTCCTATATTTTGATTATGGCCTTCATTATCCCTTTTTTTGTATTTCCATATTATATGTATTGTTTTTCTCCCAGTTAGGGTGAATGCATGAGGGATGCGGGAGAGATGGGGTGAGGGTAGTTTGCCACTTTTTTCCTTGGCTATTAGTATTTAATGTTGTTGTTTTTTTCTTTTCCTAATTTTTGAGTATGTTGTATGGTTCATAGTAGTTTAGCTCTGAGAAGTTTTGTACTGTATGTTGTATTTTCTTGTTTCAATAATGAGTATTTAATTGCAAAAAAAAGCAAATGAGGATGCAAATGATTGTCAGTGCAATCTACCACCTTTAGGCACCATACCATTTTTTTCATTTGTAAGTTTGCAAGCAAAACTTCCAAGTAGAGCCATGAAGGGATAGCAGACATAAAACAAAATATCTCTTAAGAGGAAAGTATAGACACTTTCCTATGAGTTACTGCATTGAGGAATTACAGTCAATGAGAATGAGAGATTTAAAAACAAACCAGTCACAGCACAGAGCTGCACAGAGATAAAGTTACCAATTTGAGTTTTGATATCCAGTCACCATGTAGGTCTACTGTCATTAAATGTTCTACATGAGAATTATGACTCTGTAGTAACAAGATTGCACTCCCCCAACATTGGAACAATACAGCTGTAGCATGCATATCAAACAGTACATGGATAAATTACAAAAAAACTGTATAAGAACTGCAGTGAACAACTGAACCCATATGGCTGGTGTCTCTGTCTATTGGCCATGCCTAGGACGTGGTTCTGATCTCCCATACCAGTGCAGACCACAAATAATGTGCAAGATACAGTGCTATTTGCAAAGGCCCACTGAAGAGCTAGTCCTTTTTGACTGATAGGGCAGGATCAGATTCAGACATTCCCAACATCAGGGGAAATATTTCTTTAATAAAGTCAAGTGGTCCTTACCTTCGGCAGCCTCAGGAAGAACAATAAGGTGCATATTCCACTTCCTTGCTTGATTTTCTATGATTTCTTGCAGCCCACTATAACAGTACATTTTTCTTGTAAAATTTGCCAGTAGCTACCATGTCCTTTGTGGATAAGCTGTCCGTTCGCTGTACAGTTTGTTTTGCCCCATCAACACGGGTTTCCAGAACTATCACTCTTGGGTTTAAGACATCTTGTTTTTGGTCCATTTCTTGAACAATGCGGACAAGTTAGGTGAGTGGTGTTAGCAGTCTGTAGAGATACCTCTCTGGGCCCTGAGTCACTCCTCCAGGAGGTTCCAGGAGGTTCTAGCATGGTATCGTGACTGTGTCTCTCATGGTTAGGAAGTCTTGGGCTTAAAAAATACACTACAGCTGCAGAATTCTTGGGTTTCACCACATTTCAGTTTTGGTGAGGCTTGCACATTCTGTGGTTTGGAATTGAAATATGTGGCATAATCAGTGAAATAAAGATATAACAGCAATCACTCACAGGAGCTATATGAAGGAGCATCTGTTCTGATCTGCCAAGCCATGCCCCCCCATCATGCCAAATTTTTTAACAACCTGATTACTTGTGGCCATATCCTGTTTATGAGGGCAACAATCATACGACAAATCTGTTACATAGAAGTGCCCCTCAAGACTTTCTAACTGCAAGCCTCAGTCTTCTAGCAGTGGATCAAGCCAGCCTCAAAGGCCTGCTAACTGTGCTGTCCAATAATTCTTCTCAAAATTAGGCTGTCCAACTCTCCCCTTGCCGTATGAAAATGTTAAATTATGTTAACCTGTCCAATTTAATTCCCTGGATTTTATTATACCAAACCCAGGAGGAAAGATGGGATTGTAACTGCATGTAAAATTCTCTATGAATGGGTATACTGTAGGAAGAACCTGAAGTAAATATATAAATCTTGGCAGAAGGGTCATATAAGCAATAATGCATGGCAGAGGTGTGTGTCATGCTGGGATAATGCTATGCCTTGGGTGACTGAGCACAAGGCACAGGCTGAGTGTGTCCAATGCCTGAGAAGGGATGTTACCCCATGACACACACCCAGGAATACATTATTGCTATTAAACATTGGGTCATTTTTATACAGAATATAAAAAAATCATTTTAAAATATTTTTGTAGGTGTTGTTTTTAGTAAGCGATCAAGACCTTCATACAATGGGACTAGTGTATGGCACGCAGCTCAGCTGACATTTCTCCAATGTTGGAGTTATTACTGAAGAAAAGTAATAAAGCTATTTAGAACAGCACATTCCTCTGTGGTCTGAGTGTTTTTTGAGTGCAGTGGACCTCTTTTTTTATATCATATAGTGATATTCTGCTGGGATAACATCACTGCTGAAGGTGACAACTGGACAATCAGAATACAGGATTTTGCCTTGCCATTGTAAAATTTAACAACATTAACCTGACCCAGTAAGGACCATGATAAAGATTTTTAACAACTGCCTCACCAAGATACAGGACTGGATGAATGCCACCTGGCTGAAGTTGAATCCTGACAAGACCGAGGTGTTGGTGGTATATCTGGGTTGCAGGAAAGAGAGAGGCTGGTGGCAGGCCATTCCCCTGTGTGGCTGGCTGTCCCTCCGAGCTTTGGCTTGGCAGAAGTCAGCTGCTGACCTCTGAATGGGTACAGAATTTGGGGGTAATATTTGACAACAAGCTTACGCTTCGGTCTCAGGTGTTGTCCGTCATCAAGTCCTCCTTTTACCATCTTAGGAATACTGCTAAGATTAAGTGCCTTGTTCCATCCGGTGACCTTCTGACACTGATCCACACCTTTGTGACTCTCTGCCTTGGCTACTGCAACTCCTTGTACTTAAGGCTTCTGGGGGTTGATATCCATCACCTGCAGCTGGTGCAGAATGCAGCTACCAGGTTGTTGTCTGGGCTATCTTGGTCCAGTCATAGCACACCTGTGCTGTGCAAATTGCATGGGCTGCCAGTTCAGTGGGAGATCACTGTCAAGGTTGGCTTGCTGACCTATAATACCCTACATGGACAGGGTCTGAGGTACCTACAAGAGCGTCTGCATCCATACTGCCCCCTCTGACTGCTCCGCAATGCTGACAAGGGATTACTAGAGGTTCTCATTAAGGTCGCGGGCGTTTATGTTTGCGGCCCCTGCACTGTGGAATTCTCTACCTTGTCAGATACGAGAGTGCCTGACAGTGGAGAGTTTCAAGACTGCACTAAAATCTGTTTGGGTTGGCTTTCTGTGACAGTATTTAAGGAATCATACTGTACTGTTATGATGGATGTTTTTATCTGTGTATTTATATATTTATTGTTAGGGTGCTATGATCTTTGAAATAGTGCCTTTTTTATAACTAAAGCTGATTGAATTGGATTTTCACTTAATACAGTGTTCTCTCATTTTGGCCAATAAGGGTGGGTAGTTTGCTGCATATAGCTGTGAGACTAATGAGGTAACATTAACAGGTAAGCAGTGAAACTCTTCATTTGTCCGGTTAAAGGGTAAATCCACATGCATGGCTGTGTGAGAGCGGGAACACAGTAGCTCATCATTATGGACTTTGTCCAATTAATCTTATATCCTGCCTTACTGCCAAAGATATCAACAACCTTCAATAGTGGCAGCCACTATTTCTCAGGGTTAGTGATCAGTAGATCAACAGCATAAAGTGACACTGTGGCTATCTTCTTCCAATGGCCAATTCCATGAATCTGTGGGAGTCACTTAATAGCTGGAGCCAAAGGCTCAAGAGCTAAATCAAACAAAAGTGGTGACAAAGGTGACAAAGGACAGCCCTGCTTAGTTCCCCTATCCCCTATCCTCGAGGAATATGCTGTGAAACCCACCTGTGCATTTGGACTGCAGCTGATGGAGAAATGTAAACTGCCCATATCCACTTAAAGGGAACTCTCAGCTCCCCTGCAGTAATGCTGTGGGACCTAAAGTGCCCGATTAGGCAAATCACAAATTTGCAGTCTTAATCTGGTTGATCCTTCAACCACCCCGCTCGCCATGCCACTCCCAGTGTCCCTGTGGACAGCCCTCTGATGACACAAATGACAGGCTAAGCTGCAGGGAATGTTTTTGTGCTGGAATGTATCTGTTACTATTACAATGAAAAATAGTGCCTGTGTGCACTTATTCTGCTGGTACTGATTATTCTCAGCTCCAGCATGATTGGTACAGGAAGAATAATAGCTAACATGAAAGGTAAGTGTTCCCTCTCTGCCAAAGTAGAAGTCTTCTCATTATTTTTCAGACTAAGATTAACCAACTGCATGTATTAATTTGGTGCAGAGGTATACTATACAATTACTGCAAATCCTTAATCTGAAACTGTAAAGATACCAATTGTGCCTCCTTATCTTTTTGCAATGAATGCACGTGCGCACAAAATGCTTTGGGACAGTAATGGGAAATGAGAGGTGTGTCACTGCCATGGCAATTACAGTCGCATCTGCAAGAGGTGTGGTAGTGTACACCAATCACCAGGCACTCTGGTGATGTCCGCAGTTCAGCTCTGCTGATGTGCCATGCCATGGACTTGAAACAAATGAACCACTCCAATGGGAATGCTTCATTTGTAGCCAGAACTCCTTCCATTAGAGTGCACACTAATGCACATGGCAACAGTTGTTCCTGTATTCTCTGCCTCCTTCCCTGCTCCTCTGAACCATCCCACCCCAAGCTTCAACTGTGGCCATGGTGCAGCCTCTCCCAGTGCTGGCTTCTGCTCCCCCCTCAACATTAGCAACCATGTGGCTTTTTCTTACAGCCGACATCGGGGTGCCCAATCCCCATGTTGGCATGTATCCCCATCCATATTAATATGGCACACTGGGGTCCACCCCAGTGTGTCAAAATAATTTTTTTTGGTTTTTTATGCTTCCGACACCGGGATGCTCAATCCCGATGTCGAATGTCTCCCCCTGCCCCCCAAAGCCTGAATAGGTATTTTGCCAACATTGGGGTGCCCAATCCCCATGTTGGCATGTTTCCCCACCCCCAACTAATGTGGCACACTGAAAGTCCACCCAGTGTGCCAAAATATTGAAATATATTTCCGACACCAGTATGCCCACTCCCGGTGTTGGATGTACCCCCTCCCCACACAAACCCATTAAGTGCTGTCATCAGGGTGCCCAATCCACCCCCACTATTGTTGCATACTGGGAGCCCATCCCAGTGTGCCTATATTTATTTTTTTTGCCCTGTAAAATAAAGAAAACTGTTCCCGATGTCTTTATATTTTTTTGCCCTGTAAAAGAGAAAACTGTCCATCATCATCTACCCAGGCCTCCCTCCCCATCCCCACCCACCCTCTGCGTATTTCACCTCCCCACACCCCACCCCATACTTATCTCCGGAGGTCTGGCACTGTCATCTTCTCTGGACTGGGAACACGTCTGCACTCTTCAAAGGCAACCGATAAACTGAGAAATCATGGTAAGCCTTATAATGGGAGTCAGTGGGGGGGGGGTTCAACTTAGGTTGATATCTCAGCGAATTTTAGGAATTGTAGCCCCAAATTTCCAACATGGGGTTCTTGGGACCACACCTCATGAACACTGGCACTGTCATTTTGTTTCTCGGTCCTGAAAGGTGATTTCACAGTTGCTGCACAGAATCACCTTTCAGGATTGAGTAACAAAATGACAGTGCACTGTTCATGAGGTGGGGTCCCAAAAAGCACATGTTGCAAATTTGGTGAAAACATTCCAAAAAATTATTGCTTTATGAGCATGCATTGTGCAGTTTCTACACACACTCATAAGGTCATCAATTTTTTATATTTTCACTCCGGATTTTCAACATTGCCATTTTTTCCAAAATTCATATGAACAGTATAGCTGTCATTTGTCACATCCTATCTGAAACATGTTTTTTCCCCTGTGGCACAGAATGGCGTGGTCACTGTGTGAAATCAACTTTTGGGATGGAGTACTGAAATTACAGTGTCACTGTTCATGAGGTGGGGTCCCAAAAAGCCCATGTTGAAAGTTTGGTGAAAAAATTTTAAAAAAGTGATTGCGTTATGGCCTTGCATTACACAGTTTCTACATATGAAACATAGAAACATAGAAACATAGAAACATAGAAGATGACGGCAGATAAGGACCACAAGGCCCATCCAGTCTGCCCATTTCTTTTTTCTACCTTATAAATGTGCCATCGGCCTTTGCTCTGTCAGTGGCCTATCTATTCATAGTCATTTTATTGCTCCCTTATGCCTATCCCATGCCTGTTTGAAGCCCTGCACTGTATTCATAGCCACCACTTCTTGTGGTAAGCCATTCCATGCATCCACCACCCTTTCTGTGAAAAAGAATTTCCTCACATTCCCCCTTAATCGGCCCCCCTCTAATCTCATGCTGTGTCCTCTTGTCCTGCAATTTTTCTTATATTTAAACATGTTAGACTCTTTCACCTTGTTAATGCCCTTAAGGTGTTTGAATGCCTCGATCATATCACCTCTCTCCCGCCTTTGCTCAAGGGTATACATATTGAGCTCTCTTAATCTGTCCTCATGTGTCTTCTGATGCAGTCCCTGCACCATTTTGGTTGCCCTTCTCTGGACTGCCTCAATTTGGTTAATGTCCTTGTGAAGGTGTGGCCTCCAATACTGCACGCAGTACCCAGATGGGGCCTAACTAGTGTCTTGTAAAGAGGGATTATTACCTCCTCTCACTTTTGCAGATACCCTACTAATACACCCTAACACCCCCTAGCCTTACCTACTGCTTTAGAGGTCTGCTTGATGATTTCAGGTCATCAGTGATGATGATGTCCAAGTCTCTTTCTTCCTTTGTGACTGCTAGCAACTCCCTCCCAGCCTATAGGTGGCTTCAGGGTTTCTCTTTCCTATGTGCATGATCTTGCACTTCTTTGCATTAAATCCCAGTTGCCACTCTTCTGACCATTTTGCTAGTTTATCCAGATCTCTTCTCATTCTGCCCACCCCATCTGGATCATCTACTCTGTTGCAGATCTTGGTGTCATCTGCAAACAGACATGCCTTACCCTCTAGTCCATCTGCAAGGTCACTAATGAAGATTTTGAAGAGGACTGGCCCCAGGACTGATCCCTGAGGTACCCCACTTGTGACTTGCATCTCTTCAGACTGTATACCATTTACCACCACTCTCTGTTTTCTGCCCGTCAACCAGTTTGCCACCCAGTTGACCAACTTCTGACCCACCCCGAGCCTACCCAGCTTATTTATCAATCTTCTTGTGGAACAGTGTCAAAAGCTTTGCTGAAGTCAAGGTAGGCGACATCAACTGCTCCCCCTTGGTCCACCACTCTGGTTACCCAGTCAAAGAAATCTATGAGATTAGTTTGACAGGACCTTCCTTTTGTAAACCCATGCTGTCTTGGATCCTGTGCTCCTATGGATTCCAGGTGTTGCACTATCCTTTCCTTAAGGAGTGCCTCCATAATCTTGCCCACTACTGAGGTAAGACTGACTGGTCTGTAGTTTCCGCCTCCTCCCTGCTACCACTCTTGTGAGCGGGATCACATGAGCCCTTCTCCAGTCTTCTGGGACCTCTCCTGTGCTCAGAGACTCACTAAACAGTTCTGCTAATGGCTCTGCTAGTTCCACCTTTAGCTCCTTAAGTACCCTGGGATGTGTGCCATCAGGTCCCATTGCCTTATCCACCCTGAGCTTAGCAAGCTCTTGTAGGACCACTGCTTTTGTGAAGGGAGTAGTGCTCACCTCCCCGTGCGTCCATGATGCTGAGCTGTGGGCCCTGCCCTACCTTCTCTTCAGTAAATACTGAGCAAAAGTATCTATTTAGGATAGATGCCTTTACAGGGTCCTCCTCACATGCTCCCTTTTCTCCATTAAGCTTAACAATACCCCCTCTGGGCTTTCTACTTTCACTAATGTATCTATAGAAAGTCTTGTCACCTTCTTTTACTGTTTGTGCTAGTTTTTCCTCAGTTTGGGACTTTTCCTGCCTTACTGCCTTCCCTGCTTCCCTTAGGGCAGTTTGGTATGCCTCCCTATCTTCATCCCATTGTGTTCCCTTATATTTCCTGAAGGCCAGCCTTTTGGCTCTGACCTTTTCTGCTACTGTATTTGAGAACCAAAGTGGTTTCCTTCTTCTTTTGCACTTCCTTTTCTGTCTAACACAATGGGATGTTGCTTCAAGTATTGCATCCTTAATGCTTGCCCACTTTACCTGTACCCCCTCACCTGTGTTTCTTTTTGCCAGGGCTAGCTTAACTCTGTGGGCCATCTTATCAAAGTCAGCTCCTCTGAAGTCCCATATTCTTGCCTTGGAATGGGATGATTTAAATGTAGTAGCCAAATTGAACCATACCATGTGATGGTCACTGGCCCCCAGGTGACCTTCTACCTGGAGATCTGTGATCCCTTCCTTGTTAGTCAGTACTAGATCTAGGATAGCCCTGTCTCTCGTGGGTTGCTGTACCAGTTGTGCAGTATGCTTGTAACTTCGACATTTTTTCATATTTTCCCTCCAGATTTTCAACAATGGCATTTTTTCACACCTCCTCAAGAACAGTACAGCTGTCATTTTACACATCCTGCCCAAAATGTGGTTTCATACCTGTGGCGCTGAATGACGCAGTCGCAGCATGAAATCACCTTTCGGGATTGAGAAACAAAATGATAGTGCAACTGTTCATGAAATGGGGTCCAAAAAAGCCCATGTTGAAAATCTGGAGTGAAAATACCAACAAATGCCCAGGGCATTAGAGTTTCCAACTGTAACTCCCCACCCCCCACACCCTGTAGAGACTGACAGACATCGGGGTGCGACTTGGGGTTGTTGGCGTAATTTTCATGCCATTCCACTGCCACCCCCACCCTGCAGCCAGTGACAGGCATTGAGGTATGTCTTGGGGTCTTTGGCCCTAACATTCACCCCATTCTCCTATAGTGCACCCATCTCAGCTTATTTCCTTATGGAATGGGGTGAGTGTAAGGGTTGAAGACCTCAAGGCACACCATGATGCCTATCAGTGTCTGCAGGGTGCAGTGAGGTGGAATGGCTTGAGCATTACAGCTGATGACCCAAAGGCACATCCCCAATGCCTATCAGTCTTTACAGGGTGGGGTTGGGGGTTGGACTAAGGGTTGGAAACACTAATGCCTCAGTAAGGAAGTAAATCAGGGTGGGGCAGTGGACATCACCTATCTTAATTTCGGGAACACCTTCAACACTGAGCAACATAGAAAGCTGATATAACAAGATGGGTAGTCTGGTCACAGGTCACAAGCTGATACACTGGGTTAGAAATTGGCTTACATACAGGAGACAAAAGGTGGTGGTAATGGGATCCAATCCAGGGAGAGGCTGATGACCAGCGGGGTACCTCAGGGATCAGTCCTGGGACCAGTCCTATCCAATGTCTTCATTACAGACATTGCAGAAGGGCTAGAAGGAATGGTCTATCTGCTTGTTTGCAGATGACACCAGCATCTGTAACAGAGTGAATACTCCAGAAGGGGTGGAGAAAATGTGCAGACACATGGAGAGGATTGAAAAATGATCTGAGGAGTGCCAACGGAGGTTCAATGCAAAGAAGTGCAAATAATGCACCTGGGAAGAGGGAAACCTGGGGAGAGTTACTGGATGGGGATGAGGTGCTGACAATCACCAGGGAAGAAAAGGACATAGGAGTTATTAGTTCTGATGACCTTAAGGTGTCAAAACAGAGCATAAATGTTGCAAGGAGGCCCAGTGGCATGCATGAGTGCATAGGCAAAGGTATTACTAGCAAAAGGTGTGAGATGGTGATACCATTGCATAATGCACTATTGAGCCCTATCCTGCAGTACTGTGTGCAGTTCTGGATGCTGCAACTGCGCACGGACATTGACAGGGTGGAGCTGGTCTGAGATGGTACATGGCTTGTAAAACAGAACATATCAGGACAGATTAAAGGACCTCAATATGTACTCATTGGAGGACAGGAGGGAGCGGGGGAACATGAAACATACATTCAAGTACCTCAAGCCCACACACAAGGTGCAGGGGTGGGCATCTTCCAGTGCATCAAACATTCAGCATTGAAAAATGCTTGTTTTAATTTACTCAGAAAGGCTACTAAACAACCTCAAATGAGTTGGCAATAAGGCACAACAGGGCATGAGTGTATGCTGATTAATACATGCCTCAGCTGCGTAGTGAGGCACATGACCAGTGGACAAGGCATGCATTAGTTCAGCATACACCTGGGCCACGGCATTATCCACCATTGATATCAGCCATTGATTATCTTCAAGGTGTGTTTTACCCACTGTTGGGGGAGTGAACATAGGAAAGGCAGACATACAAACTTCCTACAGCAAACAGATAAAGAACTCAAAAGGGTCATAAAACTAAAATGTCTGCAGTAAACAAAGACAAAATGTGGAGAAAAGTACAATAACCGTGTATCCTTTAGAAAGCCTTTTGGAACCTCATTTCCTATTCCATGTAGATACCTTGAGTTTCTTCTTTTAATTGGTATGGGGGGGGAGGAGTTCAAACCAGCACAAAGAATGCAGGCATTTTAAAGGAAACCATACCAGGCAACCTTGTATTTACTCTTACAGGACTCTAGCTAACCTACAGCTTGCAATAGCTAGCTAAAAGCAGTCAGCCTCCAGCCTACTTTGTATTAACTGCAAAGAGAAGCTTCAATTGAAAATAAAAATAAAAAATAAATCAAAGCATACCCATGGTTGATCAGGCCAGAGGTAGCAGAGACTGAAAGCAATAAAAGACAGGCAAGGAGACAGATGCTATGCACAGCAGAGAAAAGGAGATAAGTATGGTTGACATTTTAAGTTGCTACTACCCTCCTATTTTTAAATCTAGGCACTTCTGTATTTATCAGCTGCCTTGTGTATGTGAGTTGTGGGGATTAACAAAACAACAGGGTAGGGCCCCACCCTACTACACAAGGCAGGCAAAAATAATAAACATAACCCCCATATCAGGGTGATTGTACCAGGAGAAACCAGAACAGCTGTACAAGCCCCTAAAATGCCGTATATTCCCAGCTCCTCATGTGGATGTCTCCCATTGTCCTTCCCTTCACTGTGTAGCCTATGCCTTACTCAAAAAAACTAGAATAAATACAATGATACAAACAAAAATGAAAACTAGCAACATGTCAAGCAAACAGGAAAAACAACAGAACACAGCCAAACCCTAGGGCCGTGTCAGCAACTGTATGGATAAAATAGCCAACCACTAGTATGACGGGCTACAATAAATTAGTCACTCACACAGTCACCTGGCTATATCAGGTCCCTTCAAGACTTAAATGCTACAATCCCATCATGGATACTCCCCTTCAGCCAGATTAAAGAAGCTGGCACCCCCCTTACCCCAAAGTAGTCCATGACCTCTGCTTCTCTGTAGGAATTTGTACTCTCAGAGGATTACCAGACTGGATCTATAATCCATAGCAAACATGATCCTGCAACTAGCAGCTGACCATGAGTCTACAATCCCAGTTGCCATATCACAATTTATAGGCCACTTTCATCTGAAATGGGGGGGGGGTGGAAGGGGTAATAATGAACATATAATGTTGTATAAAAAAATCCTTTCTGATCATAAGAACATAAGAAACTGACAGCAGAATCAGGCCTCATGGTCTATCCAGATTGCTTGAGTCTGCAGCTAGCTCCCTAGTGTGCAGCTGTCCCCTCCCCCCCATCAACTGCAATATTTCAACTCTGCTTGACCAGATCCCCTGCCTGTGCCCTGTCCCAAGATCTTTTGAAACTGGCCACCATCCTACAGGATACCACCTCCTCTGGCAGGGTATTCCATTTCAGCACCACCCTCTTTGTGAAGTAATGCCTCCTCATCTTCCTCCTAAATCCACCCCCTCCAAATGTAGCTCATGCCCCTTGTTTCCCTACCCTGTCTCAATCTAAATAACCCCTTTGTGCCAGACTTGTTGATACCCTTCAAGTACCTGAAAGTTTCAGTCATATCTCCCCGATCCCTCCTCTCCTATAGCATGTACAAGCTCAATTCTCCCAGTTTGTCCTCATAAGTTTTGCCTCCCATCCTCTGTATCATCTTTATGGCCCTGCACTGCACTCCCTCTAGCAACCTTATATCCTTTTTCAGATACGGACGCCAGTACTACATGCAGTACTCTAAGTGCGGCCTGACTAAGGACCCGTACAGGGGCAGGATAACATCATTATGTCTGGACAAGAAACCTCTTGCAAAACACCCTAGCATCTTGTTTGCCTTAGCTGCTGCCCTCCTGCACTGAGCAGAGTGTTTCATGCTCTCAGTTACCAGCACTCTTAGGTCTTTCTCTTCCTCAGTAACACTCAGCCGAACCTCCCTCCCCTAACCAATATTCCCTACAAAGGTTCTTTGCCCTGAAGTGCATAACTTTGCACTTCTTTGCATTGAAACCCAATTGCCACCTTTCTGCTAGCTGCATGGGGGGTCATAAGGAAAAAGAAGACTGCATGAGAAGCATATTTTTTGGATTACAAAGAAGGCATGAACTTTGGCATTGGACCAGACCAGTACTTTGCTACGACCATCAGTACAACGCATAACCAGTGGGCCTCTAGGTATCTGAACAGGTGTACTATACTGCGGTTTGCCAAAGAGAAAGTCAATTGAATTACAACGTAATTTCTGCATGTAAAAGTAAGCAAAATGAACAAAACCATAGCCTAACATGTATTTATCAAAATAATCTGCATGTTAAATCATGGTTTTGATCATTTTGGTGAAACAATTGTAAAAGTGGGAAAACAGAACTAGTTAGCACTATAGAGAGCCATATAGCTCCCTGCCTGTAGCTCCAATGATGTCATCACTTCACACATTTGGCAGCCATTTTAGGGAACAGGCAGAGCAGGTTTTTTGAATTGGAGGGTTGAAGCTTACTTTTTCATATGCTACAAAACTGCATTTATGTTAGTCAGATAAATGCAATGTTAGCATCAATGTAAACAGCATCCTTTTCTTCACCTCTTTATGAAGCCAGATTTTTAAATTGTTTCTTTCCAAAAATAGGTTGTTTAGGTGTCCTTTAAGCAAAACTTTTGATTGTTGCTCACAAAATTGTTTATGCCCAGTTGCTCTGAAATAACCTTTTTTAATTTGCCCAAACCTTTAGAAAGCTTACCTGTCAGTTTGAAAAGCAATGCTAGTAGAATAATGAGGTTAAAATGAGCAACAGATTTGGAGCAATACACAACGTGTGCACTTAGATAAGAGACCATCTTGGAATCACATAATTGCATTTTTAAACATTTTGTTATGCCTCTGTCTCTCAGCTGAGCCAGATATGGTCTGCTTCCTTTGCTCCTGGTGTGTGAGTAAGACATTGACTAAAATGATGCCACAGAAAGCTGATCAATCAGTGTTTGACAGGTACTGTACTGAAATAATGTGACGGATGAGATTTACATTGCAGGTAGGGTACCAACTGTGGTTTGATTCATAGCAGTTCCAATCAATTTTATGGAACTGCCAGACTGTAATTTATTCAAACCAGGAGCTTGATTTTCAGCACCCCTGAAAGAGGCATGTATTTGGGAAAAACCTGGTGCAAGTGGGTCACAACTTGCAGAGCTGCATTTTTTCCTGTAGTTGCCATATTTTCAAAAGTGGTGCTGGATTACAACCGGCTCCATGATTTACTTCATCTTGTGGCTATTTTTTAAGCACAGCTATGCCAAAATGTTACACCCTGTGGGAGCAGGTGTAACATCTCCCGCAGCTGCACCTGCTGAAATTAGAGATCTCTGCAGGTGTGTAGATTTCATCCTATAGCAGTGGCAGTGGCATGGGACTTAGTCCCTGACAAGCTGAAAATTCAGCCTCAGGGTCATAACATGGCTACCAAAGTTCATGAACATTACTAAACAAACCAATTCCCTGAAATCTGGGGGGACTTAAGTTTCTGTAAGCCATGCATTAGAACTGTAAATAAAACAAGCATTTGTTGATGCTGAATGTTGGCTTGCTGGCATTGGTAGTGCAGGAGTTAGAGAGATGCACAATAGGACTGGCAGTGAAGTAGTGAACAGATGCCAACCCCAGGCCCAACATGCAGAGAGTGACAGGAATTAGGGTGTCCTTTGGGTCATTGGCCATAACGGTCATGCCATTTCACTTCACCCTACCCCACAGAGACTGACAAGTGCAACAATGTGCCTTGGGGTCTTCGGGCCTTATGCTCACCCCATTCCATAAGGAAATATACTGTCATGGGCTCTGTGTAGGAGAATGGGGTGAATGTTGGGGCTGAAGAGTCCAAGGCACACCTTGACACCTGTCACTGGCTGCAGGGTGGGGGGTGGAATGGCATAAGCATTACAGCCAACAATGCCAAGTCACACCCCTGATGCCTATCAGTCTGTACAGAGTGGGGCATTACAGTTGGAAACCCTAATGCCCAGGTCATTTGTTGGTATTTTCACTCCACATTCTCAGCATGGGCCATTTATGACCCCGCCTCATGAACAGTGGCACTATGAGTTTGTTTGCCGAAAGGTGATTTTGTACAGTGACTGTGCATTTTGGTGCCACAGGTGTGAAAACACATTTCCGGCAGGATGTGAAAAATGAAAGCTGCACTGTGTGTGAGAAGATGTAAAAAAATGGCATTGTTGAAAATCTGGAGTGAAAATATGAAAAATTGGTGACATCATGAGCATATGTACAAACTCTGCAACGCACGCCCATAACGCAATTATTTTCAGGATTTGATTAACCACATTTTCAACATAGGCATTTTGGGAACTCTGGTCATGAACAGTGTCACTGTGATTTTATTAATCTGACCCGAACATTGATTTTCCACAGCGACTGCACTATTGTGTGACACGTGAGAAAACACATTTCAGGCGGGATGTGAAAAAAACAGCTTTACTGTTCATAAGGAGGTGTACAAAAATGACACTGGTGAAAATATGAAAAATTGGTGATGTCACGAGCATGTATAGAAACCGTGCAATGCACGCCTGTAACGCAATTATTTGGGTTATTTTTTTTACCAAATTTTCAACATAGGCATTTTAGGACCTCCACTCATGAACAGTGTCACTGTGATTTTGTTAATATGTCCTGAACATTGATTTTGCACAGCGACCGTGTCATTGTGCGCCACATGTGTGAAAACTCATTTCGGGCAGGATGTTAAAAATGACAGTTGTACTGTTCATAAAAGGGCAATGCTGAACATCTGGAGTGAAAATATTAAAAATTGTCAAAGTTACGAGCGTGTATTGAAACTGCACAACGCACACTCATAACATGGTCATTTTTTGAATTCTTCCACCAAACTTGCAAGATAGGGTTTTAAGGACCCCACCTCATGAACAGTGGCATTGTCATTTTGTTAATCGGTCCCAAAAGGTGGTTTTGCTCGGTGACTGCGAAATGACCTTTCAGGGATGAGTTATGAGATGACAGTGCATGTGTTCATGAGGTGGGGTCCCAAGCACCCCATGTTGAAAATTTGGAGGCAAAATTCCAAAAAATGGCTGAGATTTCCACCTAGGTTGAAAACTCCCCGTTTATGCCATTATACAGCTTACCGGCATTTCTTCAGTTCACTGTCGGCTTTGAAGATTCCAGACGAGTTCCCGGTCCACCGAAGATCATTGCATCAGGTAAGTATGGGGTAAGGGTGTGGGGAGGTGGGCACAGAGGGTGGTGCGGGTTGGGGGAGGGTACCCCATGGCAATGGACCATTTTCTTTTTTTCAGGTAATTAAAAAAATTCAAAAAAAGAACACCATGGACAGTTTTCTTTTTTTACAGGTGTATGAAAAACTGTTGTGCACACTGGGGTGGGCTCCCAATGTGCCCCATGACTTTGGGGGGAGTGATGTTTGCCACACTGGGGTGGGCTCCCAGTGTGCCACAGAATGGGGGTGGGGACCGGAACATGCTGACGACAGTCGACTTTGATTATGAGGAGGCACACTGGGGTGGGCTCCCAGTGTGCCACACAATCTTGGGAGTGGGGGGGGTTATTTAGCATGCTGACAAGGGTATTGGGCACCCCTGAAGTCGGCTTTGTAGGCATTGTGCGGCAGCAACTGCCACCATGTTTATTGAAATACTTCACCAGGAAAGACATGTAGGGCCAGCATCGGGGGGGGGAGGGGTGCAAGGGATGCCACTGCACCAGGGCCCAGAGAACTCTCTGACCCATCTGCCAAAAATGGTCATTTTTAAAAGGAAATTGGCATTGCACCGTGCTCGTTGGCTGCCCCTCCTTATTTGTCTCTGACTTGGCTCCGAGATCCAGTCTCCGCCCTGCCTGCACTCGCCCTGCCCTTGCCTGCCATCATCTCAGCCCCCTTCCATTTAAATAAATTAAAATATCAAGGTGGCGCGGGGACGCACACTCGCAAACCGTACCTGCTGGCACTGGATGGAATGCCTGGCTCCTCCTCCTTGAGTACCGATTGGACCTGACCCCTCTCACTGTTTCTCCTCCTCCCCAAGATGTCCCCACTCTGACCATGCCATCATCTTGCAAAGTTGCGCTCGGCCCACCAACCAGCCCATCAAGTCTTCTGTCTTTCTGGATGGCTGCTGGCATGGCATGAAGGATTTCTGGCTTGCTCGCTGCTGTCAGGTCAGTCATGTTTTTATGTTTGGAGGGGGGTACCAATGCCAACGGCAAGCAAGCTGAATGAACAGCATTCCTACTCTGCTTCCTGTGCTAGCAGCCTTGAGTGCTCTCGGACACACACTCTCAGGCTCATCTTACTCTGCTGCCAATAATTGTTTTTACAAGTTCTCTGTATCACTGTTGAAAAAACATTACAAAGTTATTCTAATAATTCTGGCAACACGTAAGTGAAGTTGAACAGTGGAACTGACCATGGTTGGTTGGGTTGGCAGGGAGTTTGAACCAGGAGAGGGGGGGGTCTAGAGACTAGGGAAGGAGGAAGCCCACCCGCAGGAGGGAGGAGAAGGAGAGAACAATTAATTTATTCACTGGTATGGGACACTGGCAGATCAGATTCAGCTCAGAGTATTGCTTGGGGGGTCAGGGTCTGGCAGGTCATGGAAACAAAAAGGAAAAGAAGAAAAAAATGGGCCTGAGACTTTACTGTCAGTGGTCACTTTCTTAGCTGAGATCACTGAGAGCAGAGGAGCGAGTGCTGCTGCTAAACTTAGTGTTAAATAAATAATTTTGTTTTCATTCTTATTGAGAGTTACGGGGAGGCCAGGGGGGCCCACTTCACAGGAGTGAGGCGGGGGGGCCACTTCATAGTCTTGCACCAGGGCCCAGTAAATCCTAGTGGTGGCCCTGAAGACACGTCGGGAGGTGTGTTATTGTGCTGCTGCATGACGAGCTTGTCTCTCATTGAAGTAGCACTTTCTTTACAAGTTTTGACCACTTTACATATTTCTTGTGTGAGTGCCTGCATGCTGGCTTATTGAGGAATGAGGGTCACACCTACTAAAGCGTGCCTTGCATTCGCCATCACTGATACACCTCCGAAATCTGCTACTACAGCAAGATGTTGGCTTGCGCACAGGCACAAGCCAACATAATAAAAATGGGAACTGTGTTAGAAAAAGAAAAGAAATAATCTGCAAGATTTTCAAAAGTGTCAGACATGGACACAAATATCTGTGCTGTGGGTGAGTGGGGGAGCTGATTCCATGACATGTGACGGTCAAAGGTTTACTTTTAAGGTAATTAAATGTACAGTACTTTAGTCATTTCTGTATACACTGTTTACCTGTTTAAATGAATACACATTAACTGTCGTATTAGTTACACTTTATCCACTGCTATAGCAGATAACATAAATCATGATCTAGATCTCCAAGTGCAGTATTTGTGTATTTGTTTTGCTCATACTATCCTTCCAACATGTGAACATGAGCTGTGCTGGCATACAGTTCCCAAGTCCTGATATCATATAACTGATAATAACTTCAGTATTGCACATGTGTATATGTACTCAGATGACCTTTGCAACATTTTTCTCAGGTCATAAAAAGTGATATCTGATTTTAAAGGCCATGTCACATTCCCATCATTTGACAGCATTATACAGTTCAGTTTCTGTTTCTCACGCATAAAGCAATTAATGCGGTTTATTTCTTTACTGTATCACCTGACGCAGCACTATTTGAAGAACTTCTTGTGTCTGCTAAAAGGACTTATCTGGCCTTGAAAGCATTCTGTGGTTTTAGTATTACTAACTATTTTAAGCTCCTGATTGTCAGAGGTGCTTATATAATTTAAACCTATTGTTTCCTCTTTCTTTTAAAGTCAGGGACTCTCCCTAATGTTAACAAATACCTCATTATTGAAATGGAGCTCATAAAACTGCTGACCAACATTTCATGACTTACGTACTTAAAGCAGCAGTTCAGATTATGCCAAACACCTTGTACCCATCCCTAAAATTGCATTTTACATCACCCTCTTGGTCCTGTCTTGCAATTATAAGATGTCATTTTCCCAGTATTGAGTCTGCTTGAAAATCTTTTTGAAATTTGGAAAAATGACTTGAGGGCATCATTAAACACAGCTACAGTGAGGCCTGTATCTGAATTCTCAGCTGTATTTGAAAACCCATAGTTTAACACCACTTTTCATGTAACTAAGCAGAACTAGCATGCAGCAGAGACTGCTCCCTGATCTTGTCGGACACTTAAGGCATCAGGGCTAACTCCAGGCCACAGAACCTAAGCTCTAACATTTGTGATTATAAAATTAAATGCTGTACCATACAAACAGACTCTGAAACAAAACTGAACAATGTGAATCAACACTGGGGATTACAAAGGACTGTATAATGTAGTATATATTTTATTTATTTATTTAAATATTGGATTACAGTACCTTTAAACCAGAGGCTGTTTTGCAAAGGTTCCACATCAAAATGGATCAATACAAAGGCAAATAACAAATTTGACAAATATTGAGGATCAACGATAAATACTTAAGGTGGTAAAAACAGTCATGTCAATACATTCTGAATCCAAAAGAACAGTAGAGTATGCAAATCAGCCACCATATAGTGGACAGGGGGTATACACAAGACAGTTGGAGCATAGCGGCAGCCAGAGGTAGGCTTTGTTGATGTTGGTGGCGGTGGGGGAGGCAGTTAGAGGATCGAGCAGTCAGAGGTAGGTTTTGAAGGGGGAGGTGAGAGGGACTAGAACAGTTGGAGGACGAAGCAAGAAGAGGTAGGGTTTGTAGTGGGGTAGAGGACAGTTGGAGGACAGTACCAGAAGGTGGGAAGGTGGGGACAAAATCCCTGAAGAGAGGAGAGGAGAGGAAGCAATGGGTAGGTGCGGGGTAGGAGGACGGAGGGGCTAAGGTAAGGGGGGGAGAGAGGCACAAGGGTGAGATAGGAAGGGGGTGTGTGAAAGCTACTCCTGCATACATACACTTGTGCACCCTCACTGCCAGCATCCTACAGGCTGGGAAAGAAAAAACAGGAAACCACCCTGGCTAGCTAATACATGTAACTATAGTGGAAGTATCACTAATGGTAGGGTCCACCAAACTGCACATGTCTAAGGAAAGAGGAGAGGCAAAGTCTTGTCCAACTTTTTATTATTCAGTTTTTTCTCCAATCTCCCATGTCCTGGTCCCTACCATTCTAAGCTTGCCATGGTTGTATGCTTCCTCTTGTCTGGAGGGTGAGTGAGTGGGTTTCCTTCATAGCTAAAGCCAATGAGACACCTTGGTCAGCTGGCAGAGGGTGTATACAGGGCAACCACACCTTCCCTCCTACCTTTCCTCCCTGTCCCCCTGGAAGCTGTGTACTTTACCTTTATGATGATCATGGCCCCCAACCAGCCCAACTGTTCAATTCTACATAGATAGAAATTATAGTCTGCCCATTTCTCTACCTATTGCATGAATTGCAGATCCTAGTTAACCAACAGCCTACTTCCTCCTACCCCCCCAGCAGAATTGCCTTATGTCTGTCCCATGTATTCTTGAATTCCCCCACTGCTTTTGACCCCACAATCTCCTGAGGAAGGCTGTTCCAAGGCCCACAACCCTCTCTGTGAAAAAATACTTCCTCACATTGCCCCTGATCCACCTCTGCCTTTAAATTGTGCCCCCTTGTTCTTGCACATCTCTTTTTCTGAAAAATGCTACCCTCTTGGACTTTCTTGATTCTCTTGAGGTACTTGAAAGTTTCTATCATGCCCCATCTCTCCCTCCTTTCCTCAAGGGTATATATATTAAGCTCTTTTAGTCTCTCTTCGTATGGCTTCTGGTGTAGACCCTGCATCATTTTAGTTGCCCTCCTCACAACTGCCTCCATCCTAGCTATGTCCTTGCGGAGATGGGGTCTCCAGAACTGCATGCAGTACTCCAGATGGGGTCTCACCAACTGTCTGTACAGAGGGATAACAACTTCCTGATTTCTACTAGTGATGCCTCTCTCTATGCATCCCAGTATCTCCCAAGCCCACCTTACTGCCTTCTCACATTGCTTGCCTACGTTAAGGTCATCAGATAAGACTGCCCCCAGGTCCCTTTCCATTTTTGTTGTTGTTAGTGCCTTCCCCTTGTTGTATACTCTTCCCCTGGGTTTTTGGTTCCCAGGTGCATTACTTCGCTCTTCTTTGCATTGAATCTAAGCTGCCATACTTTTGACCATTCCTCCAACCTTGCTAAGTCCCTTCTCATCCTTTCCACCCCACCTTGTGAATCCACCCTGTTGCAGATCTTTGTGTCAGCTGCAAAGATGCATTCTTTTCCTTCCAGCCCCTCTGCAATGTCACTTCTAAAGACATTAATGAGGACCTGTCCCAGTACTGAACCATGTGGTACACCACTAGTAACCCCCCTTTCTTCAGAGTGTACTCTGTTTACTGTTACCCTCTGCATTCTGTTGTCCAGCCAATTTGTTACCCAGGGTACCACCCTGGAACCCACTTTGGAGCTTGCTCACTAACCAAGGTCTCCCAGGTGACTGCAGTCCTGCTTAGGAAAGAGGGGTCTCTGTCCAAGTATAATCACACCACAACCAACACCATATAATTGGTACAGCATGATGTCAAACTGTTGTTATTGGTGCAGCTGTTATCCAGGATCAAATAGTTCTGTAGGTGCAGGGGTGCTCTTTGATAGGTTCTATTATAACTGTAGATATCCTGATACTATTCTTATAATCCCCCTAGCAACAACTAGTAGGAATTGCTATTGTTTACAGTGCATCAGATTGATAGGATTAACCATTGTTAATTGGAGTACATTAGAGTTATTGACTGGCATTGTGACATAGAAACATAGACTTTGATGGCAGATAAGGACTGCTTGGCCCACCCAGTCTGCCCATTTCTCTACCTATTGGATAAGCTACAGATCCTAGTTAACCAACATCCTACTTCTTCCTACACCCCACCAGAATTGCCTTATGTCTGTCAAATGCATTCTTGAATTCCTCCAATGTTTTTGACACCACAACCTCCTCAGGAAGGCTGTTCTATGTGTCCACCACCCTCTCCATGAAAAAATATGTCCTCACATTGCCCTTGAGCCATCCCCCCTCTATCTTCAAATTGTGCCCTCTTGTTCTTGCACATCTCTTTTTCTGAATGATGTTATTCTCCTGGACTTTGTTGATTAGCTTGAGGTACTTGAAGGTTTCTATCATGTCCCCCCTCTCCCTCCTTTTCTTGAGGGTATACATATTAAGCTCATTTCGTCTCTCTTTGTATGGCTTCTGGTGCAGACCCTGCACCATTTTAGTTGCCCTCTCTGGACTGCCTCCATCCTGTCTATGTCCTTGCAGAGATGGGGTCTCCAGAACTGCATGCAGTGCTCCAGATGGGGTCTCACCAACTGTCTGTGTAGAGGGATAACAACTTCTTGTTTTCTACTGGTGATGCATGTTCCTATGCATCCCACTATCCCCAAGCCCTCCTTACTGACTTCTCACATTGCTTACTTACCTTTAGGTCATCTGATATGACTACCCCCAGGTTCCTTTCCATTTTTGTTGTTGTTAGTACCTCCCCGCATTGTGTACTCTTCCCCAGGGTTTTTATTTTCTAAGCTGCCATACTTTTGACCACTCCTTCAACCTTGCCAAGTCTTTTCTCATCCTTTCTGCACCCCCCCTTGTGTATCAACCCTGTGGCAGATCTTTGTGTCATCTGCAAAGAGGCATACTTTTCCTTCCAGTTCCTCTGCAGTGTCACTTATAAAGACATTAAAAAGGACCGGACCCAGTACTGAACCCCGCGGTATGGCGGTACCCTGCTAGTAACCCCCCCTTTCTTCAGAGTGGACTCCATTTACTGTTACCCTCTGTGTCCTGTTGTCTGACAATTTTTACCCAGGCTGCCACCCTGGGACCCACTCCCAGGCTGGCTAATTTGTTTATTAATCTTTTGTGCGGGACTGTGTCAAATGCCTTGCTACAGTCTAGGTAGGCCATGTCCACAGTCCCTCCCTGATCTACTACTTTGGTCACGCTGTCAAAGAAATCTATTAGGTTCATCTGATATGACCTTCCTGCTGTGAATCCATGCTGCCTTGGGTCCTATGCCCCACTAGATTCTAGGTATTCAACAGTTCCTTCTTTCAGAAGTGATTCCATAATTTTCCCTACCACTGAGGTCAAACTAATAGGCCTGTAGTTTCCTGCCTCTGCTTTGCTCCAACTTTTGTGAAGGGGAATCACATCTGCCCTCCTCTGGTTCTTAGGTACCACACTGTCCTCCCATGATTTGTTGCAAAGGGTAGTCAGTGGTGTCACTAGTTCTCCCCTTAGTTATTTTAGAATTCTGGGGTGAATCCCATCAGGTCCCATTGCGTTGTCCACCTTCAGTTTTAGGAGTTCTTTCAGAACCCTTTCTTCTCTGAATGGACTGATATCAACCCCCCTATCCAGAGTGCTTCTATTGATTGGATTAGGTACCTCCCCTTCCTCTTCTTTTGTGAATACTGAGAAATATTCATTCAGTACTCCTGCTTTTTCACTGTCACTCTCTGCTCACCCACGCGGCCTCCCCTTTATTAAGTCTCATTATCCCTCCCTTGGTCTTTCTTCACTCCCTAATGTACCTATAAAAGGTTTTATCCCACTTCTTAACTGGGTTGGCTATCTTTTCCTTAGTTTGGGCCTTTGCTATTCTGACTACCTTCCCCGCTTCCTCCTGCTTTATCTTGTACAGTTCTCTGTCCTGCTCCTTCTGTGTTTCCTTATACTTCCTGAATGTTACCTTTTTTTCCCTATCCTTCCCCGCTGCCTCTTGTGAGAACCATAGTGATTTTTTCCTTTGTTTTGAATAAAACGTTTACCTAATGGGGCATCACCTATCATTAAGCACCGCTTTATGCAGGTGAGGCACTCCAGTACTGTAGCTATGATAACTGGGCAAAGAATTCCCAGCAAACATGGTGAAGGCAGCTTGAATCAACACCCTTGTAAAGTATAGCTAGTATGCAGAAAACATTTGGACTATAAGACAGGATCAGAGCGGCAGATTGGTATGTGTGACATTTGCTGCAAGCGGTCACACTTCTGCCTGGAATCTAAAAACTTCTAATAATGAGGTTTGTAAAGTGACTTCGATACTTTGGCTAGGGTGAAAACATGCATCGTTTTGGGCACAAAACTTGATGCAGTGGGAACAAATAAACCATGACCAAAGGAGTAGACATATGAATGTAAAAATGTGTAACAGTCTTAAACTCAGCAACTTGAGGGTGATGCTGGTTAAACTGTGAAGTGCACTATATACTATCTTCATTTAGGTCAGCAATCCTGCAAAAAGACTTTTGCTCCATTCAACATTCCTTGAAAAAAAAAATATTTAGCAAAAACTAATACTATTATTTAAGAGGATACCCTTTTGACATTTCAGACTGGCTAGGCCTATTACTTTGCTCTTCATTACATTCCCAGAGGTCACATAAAAGTGTTGTCATCTGGGAGAAGTCAAGCTGGTTCTGTGAAAGCAGTTTGCTTGAAACAAGATAACTGGATCTTCGGGGGATGAGTTTGTGCCAAGTTTTCCTAATGGTGCATTGAGTTTAAAATGTTTAACTAATGGGGCATTGAAACCATTATGAACAATGACTCCTGAAATGACTTTGAGAAAAGACAATCCAAGCCGATGCTCTTTGCTACCACCTGTTGGTTCGCCACAGAATCACATCTGAAATACTGTATATTTCAATTTATACTATACTCTCATCCCAGCCTAGACTGAGGTATGAACAAGTAGAATGGGAGGACATATACTGTGGTGCAATGGTTAGAATATGGCCTTGGGAATCAGGAGACTAGAACAGCTGAAGGTAACTTGGGGAAGTGATGCAGGTGCCTAAGAGTGTAAAAACAATCCTAGTATAAACTGAAGCTTGGCTCACAGCAGAAAAAGATTTAATGTAACTCACCTGAACTGGTAGTGCATAACTGGTGGTGGGACAAGAGCGCCAGAAGTCAGGCCTTCCAAGACTGTCTAGTGGTGCAGTTAGTTAAGAATCCCACCAGGCAGAATGCAGGCATTAATGTGGTGCTCACCAACTCAGAGATGGTTGGAGCTGTGGGAGTTGGGCAGCCACTGAGGAACAGCGACCATACCTCTGCTTGGTATCAATTGGCTCTTGGGACTGGCAAGCCACAATTGAGAACCAAAGTCCTTGTCTTTGGAAGGGCAGACTTTGATAGGATGAAGGAACTGGTCAGGAATAAGTTAGTAGGGGTGGAGGAGATAGGTGGGATGCAGGAGAGAGATGGTGGGCAATTAAGGGGGCCATCCCTGAGGCATCTAAGTTATGCATAAGAACAGTAACAAAGAAAACACGTTAAAAGAGACCCCTATGGTTTTTCAGTAAGGGTCAGGGAAGTGGTAAGGGCCAAAAAGAAGGCCTTCTTTAAATATAAGGGAAAGCAGGGGAGGTAGAATAGGTAGAATGGGAGGATTATCTACATAAAAATAGGAAGGCAAAGAAGGCCATTAGGAAGGCAAAAGCAGGCACAGAGCTACAAATTGCAGAGGTGGTCATGCATGATCTCCTGATGGCTAGAGACTGGAGGTGCTGCTCTGTCTTGGTCCTCCTAGATCTCTCATCAGCGTTTGATACTGTGAACCATGGGGTGTTACTTGATCGCCTGAGGTTCATTTGTGGACTGTCGGGTATGGTCCTCAAGTGGTTTACATCATTCCTCATGGGAAGATCTCAGAGGGTGGTGTCAGGGTTTTTTTCCTCTGACCCAGTCTCATTAACGTGTGGAGTTCCTCAGGGATCAGTGTTATCCCCCATGTTGTTAACAGTATACATGCTGCCCCTCGGAGACATTGTAAGAAGGTATGAGCTGAGGTTTCACTGCTATGCTGATGATACCCAGCTCTATCTTTCTTTTGCCCCTGATCAGGATGGAGCTCTCTCAATCTTTAATAACTGTCTTGCCGAGATCCAGGAGTGGATGAGTGCCAGCTGGCTAAAGTTGAACTCTGATAAGACTGAGGTATTGGTAGTGGATCCTCGTCACCGGATAGAGAGGTTGGGGGGGGGATTGCCCTCTGGTTTATTTCTTGGGGGTGTGCCACTCCTGACCTCTGAATGGGCGTGGAACCTGGGGGTAATTCTTGACGATGGGTTTACCCTGCATTTACAGGTGTCTGCTGTCGTCAGTTCATTTTATCATCTGAGGAATATCGCCAGGATCAGGCACCTTGTTCCGTCTGATGACCTTCCCACTCTGATTCACGCCTTTGTGACCTCGCGTCTGGACTACTGCAACTCCCTTTACCTAGGGCTACCTGGGGTGGAAATTCACTGCTTGCAGTTAGTGCAGAACGCTGGAGCATGGCTGTTGACAGGATCCTCGCGATCTTGCCATATTTTGCCAGTGCTGCGCGGACTGCACTGGCTGCCAGTTCAGTGGTGGATCACCTTTAAAGTTGGCTTGCTGACTTTAAAGCCCTACACGGACTTGGTCCAGACTACCTGAAAGAGCTACCCATAATGAACTGGATGGGTAATTGGCTAGAGGGGAGGCAGCAGAGGGTGGTGGTCAAAGGGGTCAAATCAGAAGAGAGGGAGGTTAAGAGTGGGGTTCCACAGGGCTCTATCATAGGTCTGGTCCTCTTCAACATGTTCATTAGTGACACTGGAGAATGAATACAGGTCAAGTTGTGTCTTTCCGCAGATGACACAAAACTATGTGGGAGGGTGGATAGTGAAGAGGGAATAAGGGAAATGCAGAGAGACCTACAAAAGCTAGAGGGGTGGTCAAAGGTCTGGCAGTTAAAATTCAAAACCAAAAAGTGCAAGGTAATGCACCTATGAAAAAAAAAAGATGGAGCACTGGATGGCAGTGGAAGGGAGAGACTTAGGATTAGATGGGAGGGGAGAGGTATAGTACTACAGCAGAGGAACAGAATCTGAGAGTTATCATCAGTAACTCACTTAAGCAATCGAGTCAGTGCAACAAGGCCTATAGCAAGGCTAACAGGATGCTGGGATGTATTGGGAGGGGTATTGATAGCAGAAGAAAAGAGGTCATACTTCCCCTCTAATGGACCCCTATGAGGCCTCACCTGGAGTACTGCGCCCAGTTCTGGAGTCCTCACCTAAGAAAGAATAAGAATAGGTTGGAGACAGTGCAGCACAGTAACAAAAATGATTCAGAGCCAGCAGGGCAGATCCTATGAGGAGCACCTCAAGGCATTAAATATGTACTCACTGGATACCAGAAGTGAGAGGGTGATATGATAGAGACCTTCAAGTTCCTGAAAGGAAAAAACAAAGCCGGCCCTGTGGCACAGAGGGCTGAGGTGCTGGATGCCTTACCTCGTGCCACACCGGTGACTTGGGTTCGGGAACGGACTTGGATCGATCGAGGGTTGGCCGGGGTGAGGAAGCATTGAGCATCTGCAGACAGTTCTCCTTCCTCGGGGGTCTCAACATTGCACTGTAGACTGACATCCAGCAGAGGCTGGTGGTCAGCACAGGCGCAATGTTAGAAAGGGGTGGACCCAGCATGGGGCATAAGACTGCCTCCACAGAGGTGGAGACATTCACCCCACCCATTGTAGGTGCATGGGTCTGGGGAGAAAATAAAAAAAGGAATCGGAGCTGGCAGGCTCCATGATGGCAGGCTATGCCCGTGCCTCCCCCCAGTCAATCTAGTTGGTTCCTGGGGGTTGGGGGGGACTGGCACTCCTCGCCACCGTCCCTGTAATGGGGGGAGGACCCATGGGTGAAGACTGGTGGGGCTGGGTGCAGGGAAAGCCTGCTGGAGAGACGAGTCCCCTCCAAGGGAGGGGCCGGAGCCACCTGCTAGCTCTGCAAGAGGAGTAAAATGGATCTGGGGAAAAAAAGGAAATAGCGAGGTGAACTGTGGGGAACTATTTAGCCTGAATACCAACTCATGGTCATGTGGACACGAGTGGAAATTAACAGGAGAGAGGTTCAAGAGGGACATGAGGAAGTAGTACTTTACAGAGAGGGTGAACCTTGGAACAGTCTGTCGGCCGAGGTGGTGGGTGCAGAAACAGTCAGGGGATTCAAGCAGGGCTGGATTCAAGTAAGGCTGGGACAGAACAAAGGGATAGTGGTTGCCCGGGGTGACAGGACCAAGGAGGAGAATGGGGAGTGGATGGGGAGGGTTAGTACCCTGGAGAAACTGTAGGTTTCAGGGATCATGAGGAACTTAGGAAGACTGGATGTACCGCTGGTCTTTTTCTGCTTTCATTGTCTATGTGTCTATATTTCCATGTCCTTTTATTGTGCAAAACTCGACATTCAAAGCAGAAACAACATGCTCCCAGTAGCTACCAATGTTTAGTCTTTAAGGATATGTGTACTTAAGCCTGCCGCACAGTGATGACAATAGCCTTTAAAAAGCACATGTCATTATGCGCAAAACATTGGTGCCTACTGGTAGCATGTTGTGTCTGCTTCGAATGCCAAGTTTCGCACAATAAAATAACTTTTTACTTATTAATTTAGTTTCATTTAAAAAAATTGGTAACTGGAAGAGGCACACTGAGCCAAGGCTCATTTCCAGGTGCGACCTGGGGGAAAGGGAAGGGGAAAAGCATAATTACAAACAAAATACAGCCAGTCAAGTGATCTGCTTATCTACCAACAGTTCAGGTGAGCTGCAGTCAGTCTTCTCCTGCTGAGAGGCAAGCTTGAGTTTATACTAGGATTCTTTCTGAATGCTTGTGTACCTGCAGCACTTTCCCAAACTACCTTCAGTTGTTGTAGTTTACATGATACACAGTTGCACAGGGAAGGAGACTGAACCAGAGAACAGAATGTCTTCTGTTCCGGCAGGGATACCTAACAGCAGCACAAATGGCCCTATCAGAACAAATAATCTCAACAGCTTTATGTACTCTTTGTTCTATCAGGAAGGACAGAGTAATCTTCTGCTCACCATTTAAGAGACTGAATCATTATCTTGTGAGCCTGTCTTAACCCAACAACAAGAACAGCCCCATGCATTATGAATAAAAGAAGCATTTGTACAACTTGAACAAGCTGTGTTGAAAGCAAGGAGCCTTTATTGCAACAGGTCACGCTAGACACCTACCTGAAATTTAACTGGGTCCCAACAGGCTTTAGGCTAGTAAAACATACATCTTTTTGAATAGAGTGGTACCCTTTCTAAGCAGCTGGCATTTACACCTGCTAGACACTTTGGCAGGTTTAACAAGGCTCATATTAAGAGATGTCTCAGAGATAGAGGCTGAAGTTAGACAACTGGTGGTGGAGAAGGAGTAAAAGACTGAGAGTTTCTGTAACTCGGGAGAGTATCAGAATAACAGACAGCGGCTTAAGGACACAATAGAACAATACAACACAAGAATCAGGGGGGCCAAACAGCAGACATTTGAGAGGGACCATCCTGATTAAGGTTGTATTTTCAACTGGATTAGGAAAAAAATACAGTACTACTCCTAGACTCATTCTGAAAAAAAAGTATTACAACACCTACAGGACTAGACACATATACAAGCGAGTCTAGCAAGTGGCTTTTTAGAAGAGACCCAAGCAAGCCTTCCCCTGAACCAATCAGGTTTACAGCTCAAGCCAATTCAACATTTACTACTGCCCCAGTGCCTCTTATGGATGAGCCCCAGAACTGCCCACTTTCATGATGACTAACTAGAAGTGGCACACAGGGTACGGGAAGGCCAGTACAGTACAGAAGAAACAGGCAGCATCATACTAACATACTAAGATGCCAGCAGAGTAGGCCTAATGGTCTAACGAGTCTGTTCAAAAATCAGCACCTGGTCAGGACACTGTTGCTGCCCTCCTTGACCCCTCTCGTAAGTCCCCCCGACCCCACCTCCATAAGAGTTACACCTACAGATCTGGCATTACTCAGTTTAACCCTCCACTTATACCTGTCCCAGCCTTTCTTGACTCCCTCCACTGTATTAACAGCCACCAGTTCTGCAGGCAGTGCGTTCCAAGGGTCCACCACCCTCGCGGTGAAGTAGCATCTCCTAGTCTCCCCCCGAGCCTCCCGTCAACCAGCCCCCTGGTTGTCCCCTCCTCCCTCAGCTGGAACACCCTATTTAGGCTGACCCTATTTACTTCCTTCAGATATTTAAAGACCTTGATCATATCCCTTCTGTCCTCCTCTCCTCCAGGGAGTAGAAGTTGAGCTCCTCAAGTCTCTCCTCATAGGATCTTTCCCCAGACCCTGTATCATCCTGGTCACCCTCCTCTGATCCCTCTACAGAATTGCAATGTCCTTTTTCAGGTATGGATGCCAAAACTGCATACAGTTCTCTAGGTGTGGTATCATCAGCACCCAACTTATCACAGCAGAGGGGAATGCAGCAACAGCCTGAATCAGCAGAGCAGGAGACAGTAGGCGTTGTATACGCTGCATGTGATAAATCGATTGTTATAAATAACTTGAGCTA
Organism: Neoceratodus forsteri; assembly: GCA_016271365.2. Lineage (NCBI taxonomy): Eukaryota > Metazoa > Chordata > Ceratodontiformes > Ceratodontidae > Neoceratodus > Neoceratodus forsteri. The sequence continues at coordinate 931,284,605 of CM057453.1, forward strand.
TGACCTAACAGATCTCAAAAGAAGTTTCTTACAGGAGGGGTTGAACTTTATACTGATCAATAGCATTCATGTTTTTAGGCTATTCTAGATTTGAAAAGATTTACTAGCACACTGAATCTTAAAGCATTTTTCCATAAACAAACAGATATGGGGTATTAGGAAACATCTACCAAACCTACTGGGGCCACACCTATTTCTACAAATAACTTGAACATTGACAATAGCATAAATTGTGATGGAACACTGCTTTTAAAATTGAAAAAGAAATCTACATTTATGTCCCTCACCAACAGTATAGTCATGGCATTCTAGAAGGCTTGTGAGAGGGATATTGAGGAACTCTGTAAAAATAATGACAACTCTCAATTTAATAATTGCACAAAAGCTGAGAGGGAAGCGATTAAAAATCTTGAAGAAAATTCACATTTAATCATTAAGCCTGTGGACAAAGGTGGTGCCAATGTGTTAATGGACAGGGACAAATACAAGAGGGAGAGAAACCGACAGCTGCTGGATGTAACTTTTTACAAGGAACTTTCGTTTGATCCCACAGAAAAATACAAGAGGGAAATCAATATTTTTTTACATGAACTTTTGCTAACAAGTGTTTATTTCAAAAGAAACTTAATTTTTTGACTGTGGATTACCCAATATGGGTCACAAAGGCTCTTTTGAATCCACAAGGAAGGCCTATTGTGGCCAGAATTGGGTCATTAACTGAGTCATTGGCTGAATTTATTGACTGGCATATTAAAGGGGTGGCTAGCAGTTTTCCAATGTATAAGAAAGATACCAGTGATGTATTATCAGTGATGCAGGATGCACACATCAAGCTGGACACTAGTCATGCCACGCTCAGCATGAAGGCCCTCTATATCAATACCCACCTACAGAGGGGCTAGCTGCCTGACAGAGGCTTTTTATAGGAGAGCTAATTATTCATCTCCCTTGGCTAAAGCCCTGGTCACTATAAGAGAAATTATACTGAAATACAATACCTTTAGATTCCAGGACAGACAATTCCTGCAAATAAAGGGTACAGCTATGGGGACCACTTTGGCCCTCAATTATGCTAATATGTACTTGGGAGTATAGTAACTAGATTGCGTGCTGTCTGGGGAAAATAAATCCCTTTCATGATAAATTAGATTTATTTAGTCATTTTATTGACAATATGTTATTAGCCTGGAAGGGTACCCCCAGAGAACTTGAAGAGTTTGTGCCGTATCTTGAGAATACTAATCCAAACTTAAAATTTATGCTGAATTGGAGCACTGACTCTATTCATTTCTTAGATCTGGCTACTGTAAAAAATGGAGAGAATGGAGCAGACACAAATTTATTTTTGGAAAATGACTGATCCCAACTCTTTGTTGCACCTCACTTTTAAACATCCCGGACACACAGTCATCAACATTCTGAAGGGGCAATTTGTCCATGTAAAATGGAATTGCAGCAGTACTGCAGCATATGATGAGGGGGCATATATGCTTATATAATCCTTCATTTATAGGGAATGTAACAAAAAGTGCATATTCTGAGCAGAAAAACCAGGTGAATAATACCATGTGAAGCAATCTCATGAATTGGGGACATAATGGAAATGACAAGGAGACTTTTCTAAATAGTCAGCAATGATTCAGTTTTGTGACAACATATATACCACAGTCCTTTTTGATAAAACAGGTAATAAATAATAATTTGGCACCTCTTACAATTAGAGAAAAAACTTAAAGACGTCACAACAAATGCCCCGAAGTTTACATCCTGTTGGGGACAAAATTTGTCAGACGGCCTAGTCCATAGTTTATTTAGTACACCTATTCACGGAGACAGAAGAACCCTTTACCAACAGGCACACACAAGTGCAGAGCCAATAAATTCTGCAAAAGTTTGGGCATTGGCAAATATTTTTCCCCAGCTCCAATACTGACAATAACTTAGAAACAAGGAAATCTGTGAATTGTAACATGCACTCCCTGGTATACATGGGAATATGTGACTGTCAAAGTTTTTACATAGGAAACACTGTCTGAAAATTAAAAGAGAGGATTGGGGCTCACCTCAGATTGATAGAAAAAGGGGACCCATAAAATTCTTTGGCAGTTTATATGTCTAAAAAGAAAATCTTTCATTTATGCCCCCAAGAAAATAAGTTCAGGATTAGAGCACATCAGTATAAATTACAGGGAGATCTATTTAGAATGGATAGAAGGAAATACTGGTATACACAAAGAATTATTAATAACTGGAATTTGTTACCTGATGCAGTGGTTGAAGCTAAAACACTTGCTAGCTTTAAAAACACAGATAAATTTATAGATGACAAAAAAATACATCAAACCTGACTGGATGGGCCATGATGTCTGTTTCTGCCGGCATCTTCTATGTTTCTGTTTCTATGTTTCTAAACTTAGTGAGAATGGGCAAGCTATTAATAAGGGCTAAAGCCTACTTTTGTCTATAAAGGTCACTATATCACTCTGTTAAAAATGATGGGAACAGACATCTTTAAATGTTATAATACTGAAGTGGTACTTATTGGACCAAAAGAAGGTGACCTTAATAACCTGCTCCTTAGGAAAGAGGCATTTTGGCAATTCAAACTGAGGGCACATGAGGGACATAGCTTGAATGAGTCACTTCAGAGTATGTCTTTCTTGTAGTGACAGTTCCAGTGTATGAAACTGGCTACAGTAAGGCAATTTATCCTGTTAAAGGTTAGCTATGATAGCAGTTGCAATGTGTGTGTGTGTGTATAGGGGGTGATAGTGTATCTGATATTTGGTTTTTGGTGATCAGATACACAATTGGTTTGTGATCACATATCCTGGTACTTTTTTTGTTTGTGAAGGGGTGTTGGTCACACAGTGTTGTGATCTTCAAGTGTATTACTATTAGTCATGTTAGGACAACATAATATTGTCTTAGTCCTCCTATTAAAAAGAGTCTAAAGTTTTAGTAATCTAAATGTAGATATGAGCCACATAAAAGTGAAATGTGCTGACTTCTTAATTGTGGTGACAAATAGGAGAATAATTTGTCACTGCAGCATTGCTGCACTTAGTATTGGCGCAAAAATCTTTTAATAGCTATTAAACAGTATTGGTGCAACAATCTTTTTGTAGCTATATAGCAGCGATTATCAATATTGTGGGGTGCAGTAGCACACCTATAGTTACGGTTGAGTAGGGTTTCTAATTTAAACCCTTAAATTTGCACTTTAATAGTTTCACTGTGTTCAGTTGATGTGCACAAAAGTTTCGTATGTGTCATCAGGGGTGCAAGGTCTCTTGATCTAGTAAGTGTTGTTCTGTTTGGATATATGGATTCTGAGATCCAAACAGTGCAAAAAGAGGAAAAATCAGGGTTTTTTTTGTGGTTCTTTTGCTCTCACCTATAGCCCAAATGATTTGGAATTGTGTTCTGAAATTTTTAGGGTAGAAAGGGGTTGCCCTAGAATGGTGCCTTTAGTTGGTTTGGTGAAAAAATGTTAATCCATTCCAGAGTTACAAGGATTTGAAATTTTGGTTCTGAGCATGCTCAATAGGATCTTTGGGATGTTTGATAGGAAAGAAGAATTTCATGAGCCAAAATTCTTCTTTCATGATGAAAAAATCTTCTTTTGTATAATAGCCATCTTGTTTTTTTTCAAATATATTGAAAACCCACAAAAATTATCTCAGTGCTCCCCCTACTATTTTGACCCCCCAAATGATGAAACTCCCCACTTCCACCGCCCCTCTCAAGGCAACTCAGTGCCACCATTTTACTTTAGAGTTCTCATGAAAGCTGAGGCCAGAAAGTATTTAAAACAAGTACTTGGGAAGTCCAGAACCAGCAGCGATACACTAGACCTGAAACTTGTTTTGCTTACCCTTGACGAAATACTCTCCCCACTAACCTAAATCCTCAACATGTCACTTATAACTGGCAAATTCCCCCAGATTTGTAAAAAATGCTGTAGTCACCCCAGTCTTTAAGAATGGGATTAGAATCATTCACTCCAACTACCAGCTTATTTCTATCCTTCCACCTCTCTCCAAAGTGCTTGAGAGGGTAGTTTATGACCAGCTCGTTGACTACCTAGACAAGTACAATTTACTCTGTCCCCAGCAGCATGGCTGTAGGGAATGGCACAACATCACAAAGGCTCTTGTGGAGTTCACTGGCTTTATACATGAGGCATTAGATCAGGGGCTCTTGGTGGGGGCTTCCTTCATTGACCTCACCAAAGCCTTTGATACTATTAACCATAATCTCCTCATCAAACAGCTGGCCAACACAGGTCTATCCCCAGTATATCTAAAGTGGTTCCAGAGTTACCTCTCCAGTAGAGTTCAGCATGTCAAAATTCTGGACACCCTCTCCGACCAATGTAATGTCACTTCCAGCATACCCCAAGGCTCTATCCTGGGGCCACTATTATTTAGCCTATTTCTAAACAACCTCCCAGATGCCTGTCCTGACAATATACCATTATACTCTGATGATGCCGAATTATTCACTAGTCACTTCAATCCATCAGACCTTGAACAGAATATGCAAATCACCTTCACAGCTGAAGAAACCTGATTCTGTGATTCCAAACTCCTTATGAACTACAAAAAAAATACAGATCATGTTGTTTGCCTCACCACATAACAGGCACCGGTCATATCACCCCAAGATCCTGAACAACAAGGGCACTGCTCTTGACTTAGTCTCATGCTGTGGGTCACCCTTGACTGCTCCCTCTCCTACTCCCTCCACACTGACCACATAGCCAAGGTAGTAAACTCATGGTTAAGGCCAGCTATACAGGCACAGGCACTGCCTCACAGACAAAGCTCTCAAACCTGCAGTTAATAGCACTGTACTGTCCATAATTGATTATGGTCTGGCTGTCTATGAGGCAGGTACTGATACTGCACTCAAGCAAATCAAACTGACTTTAAATAAAACCTGTCACCTCTTACTATTCACCCCATACTTAACCCACACCTGTGAACTCTACACCCAATCTGACTGGCTCAACCTACAGGACAAGATACAGTGCCAGATCTGCTTACTTGCCAAGAAAACCACACTCAGCCTTACCCCCACGACCATGTGTACAATCCCTCCTCATCCCTATCACCAACTGCAGACCAGCCCAAGGCAACAGCATGAGCCTATACCAAGTCCCCTGCCACCGAATGTCACAAGGACAATGCTCCTTTGCATACAGAGCCCCCAAACTGCTGAACTTGCTTTACTTTGACCTCCAATTGGAACCCAAACTGGGCCCCTTCAAAGCTAAACTTCACTCCTACCTGTCTGCTTCAAGCTGCTGTGACTGTGACTGCTAAACCTCCCTCCCCAGCCCTCTTTCACCCCTCTGTAAGCTGCCCCCATAGCATGCCTGGCTCAAGAAAGAATGCCTGGCTAAATAAAGAACTGATTGATTGATTGATTATCTTATTCCTTTACGTTTCCTCCCCCTGGCCTAAGTCTTTTCTCATACCTGCACCTCCTTCGTGTACCCATTCCCATTCCCACATTCCACCCCCCTGCTCATTCACTACAAGTGCTTGCTTCCCATATTCCACCACCCCACTCATTCACTACAAGGCTCTCTGGGATGCTTCAATCTCCCTACTCTACCCCCCTCTGCTGTCTCTTTCTGCACTTACCCTTCCATTCCCATACCCTGCCCCCTCTTCCTTACACCATCTTCCCCATCTGCCCTCCCTCTACTCCTCTAGGGCTCCCTGAACAGCACTGATGATGCAGCTATGCTCTCTTCCATCCTAAGTTTTCTTATCTCCAAAACATATTTTCTTCCAGCACATTGATGCAATTTGATAGGTGCCTGTATAAGCACTAACTTAACCTTTATGTTTATGAAATGTACCTGTAATATGATATTCTGAACCTCAATGTCTGTTAATTTGTATCTCAGTTCTAAACATGGAACCTTTGTAAATGAGCTTCTAGCTCAAAGGTATTAATCTGATGTAAATAAATAAGTAAATAAATGATGCCCTGGAGAAAAACAAACACAAGAATCTAGCTAAAAGGAGCCCATTTAGCTCCATTCTGAAGTTTGAAAGAATCTCTGCTCACAAAAGATAGTTGACTGACTTTTCTTTTATCATTGTTCTTTCATGAGCTGACCTTCTTGTCTCATGATAATGAAAGAACCCGGGAAAGAAGAATCTTGGCTTACTAAACAACTATGAAAACAAAGTCTGTTGTCTTGTTCTGAGCTGAGATTCTTCTTTCATGAGTTCTTTCATGATCACAAAAGAAGGCTGGCTCAGGAAAGAACAATGGGGAAAAAAACTAAGTCAATCATCTTCTTTCATGAGCTGAGATTCTTATTCCATGAATTCTTTCATGACTCATGAAAGTAGAATGTCTGGTCATGAAAGAATAGGGGGTAACTTTGTTTTTTTTTCACAGATTAATATAGGTGGAGCCGCCAGGATGCCCACCCCCAGTACCACCAAAAATCATGCTGACACTTGGGTGCCCAATCCCCACTGTTAGCTTCTGTACCCCTACAATAAAGAAAACTGTCCCTTGTTGATCTTTTCATTTTTTATTTTTTACTTAAAAAAAAAGGTCCATTTGCAATCTGCCCCCCAACCTGTAAAAAAAGAAAACAATCTCTGGCTGATCTGACTGCCCAGCACACACACCTTCATTATATATAGATGGTGGCACCACGATGCCAACCCCCAGTGCTGCTGAAGATCATGCCGACAGTGGGGTGCCAAATCCCCAGTGTTAGCTTCCATCCCTTTACAATAAAGAAAACCATACCTTGTTGATCTTTCTATTTTTTTAACTAAAAGAACAAAATGTCCATTGATGATCTGCCCTCGCCCTCGCCCACCACACCACTCCCTGTCTGTCTGTTTGTCTGTGTATCTGTCTGTCTATCCATCTCTCTCTCTCTCTCTCTCTCTCTCTCTCATCTCTCTCTATCTAATCAAAGTGGATCAGGGTGCCCACACCCAGTACTACTTCTCTTGTCCCCTCCCCTCCAGGTTGCCCCTTCTGAATACATGTGGCAGCACTGGAGTGCCCACCCTCAGTGCTGCTGAACATCATCCCAACACTGGGGTCCTCAATTGCCAGTGCAAGCTTCTGTCACCCTACAATAAAGAAAACTGTCCCTCATTGATTTTTTTTTCTAATCTGTAAAGAAAGAAAACGATCCCTTGCCAATCTGATCCCCACACAAACCCCCACCCATTCAATGTAGGTGGCAGCACCAGGGTGCCCATCGAAGATCATGCCAACACTGGGGTGCCCAATCCTCAGTTTCAGCTTCTGTCTCCCTGCAATAAAGAAAATAATATTTTGTTGATCTTTTTATTTTTTTACATAAAAAGACTTCTGCCTGCCTGCTGTCTTCTGTCTGACTGTCTGTCTGTCTCTCTATCTACCCATCTGTCTGTCTGTCTGTCTGTCTGTCTGTCTGTCTGTCTATCTATCTATCTATCTATCTATCTATCTATCTATCTATCTATCTATCTATCTATCCATCCACCGGTCTGCCTGTCTTTCTATCTATCTACCAAACTACACATGTTTCAAAGCAGACCTGGGTGCTCATCCCTGATACCATTTCTGTTGTCCCCTTCCCTCCAGGTTTATTTATTTATTGAAAAGTTTCACCAGAAAAGGCCCACTGAACAATTACAATTTATCATCTCATGGAGTGTCCTGGGGGAGGGGATACAGAGGAGTATGAATCCAACAACATTCATTTGTCATTTTTTTTAATGGGCAGGACATGAATCAAAAACCTACACAGCATGGCTATTCATGGGATAGACAAAGATATACAACTAAAACTACATGTGATCAAATCTGAAAATACAGGAATAAGTGCATACAGTCAATTTACCCAGCACAGGGGTAAAATACATGGATTACAACAACATACAAAAAAATTGTTGTACAAAAGTTGCTTTATTAAGTACATATGTGCAGAACAACATTAGAGAATAACCTAAATAGAATAAGACTGCAATAGGAAGGGGGAAGGAAGGGTTGTTAGAAACAATTGCAGGTAGGAGAGAGGAAGTTAAGGAGGGAGACTGAGATGGAACAGTGGAAGAAGGAGTGTCTGATTTGACTAGATGGGCATTCCATAGCTTCAGGAGCTTGTGTGAGAAGGCAGTTTGGTCTACTGCAGTAGAGCATCTAGGAATGATCAAGGAGCGGGAATTGTTTGATCTGAGAGAGAGTTGGGATGGAAGGCAACAGACCAGGGCAGCTGATAGGTAAGGGGGAAGGGAACCAAACCAGAATTTGGAGATGAACTTCATACAGTGTAATATAATAGGTGTCTGTTTTCCACTGAGGGTAGAGTAAAAGATTTATAGAGAGAACAATGTTGGGTAAGAGTAGGAGAGTCTAGGGCAAAATGACAGAAGTCATTAAAGAGAGCATCCAATCTGGTAAAGGAGGAGAGTGGTGCGGCACTATAGACTATGTCACAGTAGTCAAAAATAGGTAGGATCATTTTCTGAATGAGCTCCCGCCTAGCTGGTAATGATAGGCATCTTTGGTTCCTGTACAGTGCATCTAGTTTGAGTCACAACCTTTTCAGGATGGAGTCTATATGCCCAGAAAAGTTGAGATGCTGGTCTAACCAGACCTCAAGATAACTAAATGAGGAAGTGTCCTCAAGAATTGTACCATCAAGGGTGTGGAAGGAGGGCAAATTTGGTAGCCGAGAGAGTCTCTGCCTGGTGCCAAAGGTCATGGAGACTGTTTTCTTGGCATTGATGAAGAGCTGATGGGAGCTTAACCAGAGCTGGACTTTTTCAAAGTCATGCTGGAGATTGGAAGCAACATCAGCAGGGGAGGAGGTGGAATAGAAAAGGACTGTATCTGTATCAGACTTGTTATGGGTAGGTGTGTCAGCATCTTGGGGGGTAAGTACTCGGGTGAGGCCAGAAACAGGGCCAGGGTTAGGGTTTATGTCCCCTGTGGAGAGGAGAAGTAGGGAGATGATAATGCAGTGTAACTTTTGATTTTTATACCAAGTCTTAGCTGGGGTATAGGTGGTTTGAGTTAGAGAGTTGGAGATGGTGGAGACGTGAAACATTAGTGAGCTTAATAAGGCAAAGGAAGGGGGTACAGCTGAGAGGGAATCACAGTGCAGGATAGACTAGAAAGACCAATAGTGTTTGAAAGGAGAGGGGGAAGTTACCCTTGGGCGCGACATGAGTGATAATAGTAAGGGTGTTGCTTCAGGGTAGGGGGCATGATGGTTTTTTGGAATAAGTAGAGTAGGACCTGAGTAAGGGAGGAAAAAAATAAAGACTAGAGTGAGGTAAAAGGCAAGGATAAGGATAAAGGCTAGCTATAATGGCATCACTGTTTGAGGGACAAGGTGTTATAGATCCAATGCAGAGAGTTCAGTATAGCTGAGACTAGTGCCTCAATGTACAAATAGCAAAATGTGTGCAGACAGCTGTAATTAGAGGAGTAATGTAACACTGGGACAGGTGCCTTTAAGAGGATGTCTATGTAGGTAATGAGCAAGAAGGGAAGTGGAGCAGCTAGTATAGGTGGAGTCGGGTGGGGGAGGAAGAGTATTTAATAGAGTTTGGGACCAGGGGGCATGGATGGTACATAATTCAACTGAGCAAATGCAGGCACTACACTAAGCTTCTCCACAAGCAGACAAGTTTCTCCACTAAGCAGATTTCTCCACTAAGCAGATACGTTTCTCCACTAAGCAGATAAGCCTACTATGAAACCTCTGTGTACCCTGCATAAAACACATTTATTCATAATAGTTTGGAAACATGCACATTTGCCCATATAGTCTGGAAACATGTAGCTCCAGATATAAGGAGGCTAGGCAGTACAGGGTAGGCTGGTTAGCAAGTCAAAAGATGGTCAGAACACAGCTTGAAAATAGAAAAAGTTTGTCAGGGAACAGCCAAGGTGCTTGCAATGGCCAGTGTCCAATGTCCCTCTTGAGGAAGGCACACTAGCCAATGGCAGTCCAGCAGTTTCCAGGGAAAATTAGCCAGTGGAAAGCAGGACTTTGGATCCAAGTAGGCAAGAAGAACAACCGCGGGCATACCGGATGTTCTCTGAGGCAGGAGGCTGAGTATGGCCAGTGACTCCAAGGAGCAAGCCACAGCCACAGGTCTGGGGGAGGGAGCCTGGTCAAGGGCACGTTTCTGTGCCCATTCCCTTCTTATCTGGAGCAGCACCAGGGTGCCCATCCCCAGTGCCACCAGAGATCCTCCTGACACTGGGATGACCCAATCCTTTGTCAGCTTCTGTGCCCCTACAATAAAGAAAACCATCTCTTGTTGATTTTTTTATGTTTTCCCTGCAAAAACAAAAAACAAAACATTGTCTGTGATCTGCCTTCACACCACCACCAGTCTGTCTGTCTGTCTATGTAACTGTCTGTCTATCTATCTATCTATCTATCTATCTATCTATCTATCTATCCATCTATCTATCTGCCTGCATACCTACATATGTGTTAAAGGGGATGGAGTGCCCACCCCTACTACCACTTCTGTCTCCCCTCCCTCCAGGTCACCTGCTCCCCCTTCTGAATACATGTGGCAGTACTGTGTTGTCCAGTCCAGTGCCACCGAACATTATCCCGACACTGGAATGCCCAATTCCCAGTGTCAGCTTCTGTCATCCTGCAATAAAGGAACCTGTCTCTTGTTGATCTTTATTTTTCTAATCTGTAAAAAAAAACATCCCTCACTGATCTGTCCTCTCCACACACCTCCCGCCCATTAAATATAGGTAGCAGCTGCTTAGCTTTTAATTTAGTTCATCATACCATGCTGCTCTGGAAACTGAAGACGGCCAGACGGAAAGCCCTCGTAAGTGGTTTCAAAGCTATTTAACAGATCACCCACTGAGGGTCAATATTAGCAGAGTATGATCCCGAACACATATCCAAGAACAAGGGGGCCTTCAGGGGTCCATTTTAGGACCCCTGTTATTTTCATTATACATAGATCCCGTAGCAAAAATCCCTTCAAATTCCAGTATGTTATTATATAAAGATGATATTATTCTCTTTTCCTAGTTCAAATTCAGTGGATGAAATTAACTCATCTTTAAATGATGATGTTTCTGCCTGAAATAAATGATTGAAGTTGCATAATTTGATATTAAATACTGCAAAAACACAATGCATTCTTTTTGGATCAAAACCCAAATTAAATAAATGTAAACCTCTTCAAATATTTGATTCGGATGGAATTATGTTGCAGCAGGTTAATGAGTTAAAATATTTAGGAGTCTTCCTTAACCCTAGTTTGACATTCACAGCCCATGTAAAGAAAACTGTAAAACAAGTAAATCAGAAACTGGGTGGGTTATATAAAATAACAAACTGCTTGACAAGAGCAGCCAGGGCAACAATAGCGAAGAGTACAGTTCCGCCAACACTGTATTATAACTAATTTTTATTTACCATTTTAACTGGTAATGATATTGATTTATTTAACAAAACTTTTAATGCAGTTTGTCATTTCGTCACAACAAAACCATATAACACTCATCACTGATTGTTATATGATGAATTGGGATGGCAAATACCTAGACTGAACTTTACACATAGTTTGGGTTATCTGTTGAATAATATAATTAAACTTGAACATCTCTCTCCATTATTTAAGTTAATTGAGCAAAAGAAAGGGTTAGGACGCTAAGGTCCTTTTCAAATATTTAGTTAAGCTTACCCAAAATTACATGTATGGTTGAGAGGGAATTTTCATTCCAGGCATCCAATCTTTGGAATAACATGCCTCAAACTTGTTTAGACTCCAAATGCCATGTAAATTTTAAAAAGGAGTTAAAAATTCACGTATTGCATCAATCTATTTGTAAATGTTATTAATGTTGTTGATAATTTGTCAACATGTGCTGTTTTATATTTTGTGGTATTTATTCTATGTACTCTTTTGTAGTTTTTGTAAACACCTAGGCTGCTTGTTAGGTGTCTCTGGGTTGTTTCTGAAAATGGACCTTGGCCCAATGTGTTTACCCGGTGAACAAAGTGAAAATAAATAAATAAATAGTGCTCACTCCTGGTGCCGCCAAAGACCATGCTGACACTGAGGTGCCCAATCACCATTGTGGGCTTCTGTCCCCCTACAATAAAGAAAACCAACCCTCGTTGATCTTTTAATTTTATTTTACCTAAGATAAAAACACAACACTACCACCTGTCTGTCTGTCTGTCTGTCTCTCTGTCTGTCTATCTATCTATCTGTCTATCTACCTATGTATCAAAGCAGACAGGGGTGCTCACCCTGATACCACTTCTGTTGCCCCCTCCCCTCCAGGTCACCCATCCCCTTCTTATCTGTGGCTGTATCAGTGTGACCACCCCCAGTGATGCTGGAGTGCCTCCCAACAATGGGGTGGCCAATCCCCAGTGCTGACTTCTATCCCCCTACAATAAAGAAAATCATCTCTTGTTTATCTTTTTATATTTTCTCTGAAAAAAAGTCCATCTGTGATCTGCCCTCCACACCACTACTATTCTGTCTGTCTGTCTATTTAAATGTCTATTTATCTGTCTGTCTGTTTTTTTCTGTTTGTCTGGCTGTCTGTCTGCTGGTCTGCCTGTCTGTCTACCTATCTATGAAGCAGACTGGGGTGCCCATCCTTGCTACCACTTCTCTTGCCCTCATTTCCTCCAGGTGGCCCATCTCCTTCTTATTTGTGGTGGCACCATGGTGTTCACCCCTCTTGCCACTGGAGATCCTCCCAACACTGGGGTGCTCTGTCCCCAGTGTCAGCTTCTGCCCCCGCTGCAATAAAGAAAAACATCCCTCATTGATCTTTTTTCACCTGCAAAAAAGAAAATGGTCCCCCAAGCACCCCCCCACTAACCCCAACCGACTCTCCTCTCAGCACCCCCTAAACACCTTCACTCACCTGAACAAGCCCCATGATGTAGAGCAATTCTTTGCTCAAAGACATGTCTTGCTGCTGGAAATGGCGATTGCAATATGAGAACGTAAAGTAAGTGCACTTTAATGTGTTTCAACAGGGTTTGACCTTTTATTCATAACTTCGTCATTTTTTGAACATTTTTACACCATATTTTCAACATGGCCTTTTTGCCCGCCCCCCACACTGAACAGTAGTGATGAAATTACCCAAATTCATCCTGAAGGTGATTTCATGATCACTGCGACAAATCACTTTTCAGGTGGATTTTAAAAAGTTTCTCCACCTTTGCTCATGAGGTGGGGTCATAAGAAGGCTTTGTTGAAAATGTGGGGTAAAAATATTGAAAAATAAAAAGTTATGAGTGTACATTGAAATTTTTACATGTACGTACGTAACTTTGTTAATTTTAAAAAATTTGACCCAAGATTTTCAACATTCCCATTTTTTTCACACCACCTCATGAATGTACATCTAAACATCCATAGCTTGCTGTAAAAAAATAGAGCACCTTCAAACCATGGCAAGCACTCTAAATCCAGACATTCTAATCATCACAGAAACTTGGCTAAAGAACATGATCCCCAACCACTCTGTTTCAATTCCTGGCTACTCCCTTCTAAGGCAAGACCATGCTGGCAGGGGAGGTGGTGTGCCATATATGTCTTTACCTCCATCCAATATTCCATCATCTACTCATGCTCCAATCCTGTGCCCCATGACACCCTAACTATTCATGTGACCCTGCCCTTCACTCTCCCTATCTTCATAGCTGGCATCTACTGCCATCCAAACATCCAGCCTTTGGTCACGCTAGACCTCCTAACCTCCATCACTGCCCTTTCTCGCTCTGGGGAACTAGGTGATTTCAATTTAAATTGGTTGTCACCTAAAACTACCAAAACAAGAAACAACATTACAGCCTTAAACCACTCCCAACTGATCTCAGAACCCACTCAACCAAACCAAAAGACACAACAACACTCCCTACTCAACTGGGCTCTTACCTCCCACCCCCCACTGAGTCATCACTTCTGGCATCCTCGTTGATGCTCTCAGCAACCACATCCCATTATTCATAGTCAGGAAAGTCCACAGACCAAATCACCACATAAAACTTTCCAACTATGCTCTTTCAAATCTCTCAATCTTGACTCTCTTCTGAGCAACCTTGTCCTTTCTGACTGATCCCCCCTAACTTCCTTCCCTTCGGTGGATAAAGTCCCTGCTAACTTTAAAGAAATATTTCTTGTGAATTGGAATACATTTGCCTCACTCAAACAAACCAGAGTCAGGGGTAACCACCTACCTTGGATTACCCCTGAACTTTTGGCCTGCATCATAGCTAGGGATCGAGCCTGGAAGCATCATAAAGCAACCCAGCTTCCTAGCAACCTCGTGAACTACTGCAAGCTCTGTAATGCTTGCACCAGGGCTACAAGACTAGCCAAGTCTGAATACTTTAAATCAGCCTTCATCACAAACATAAATTCCCCTTACAAGTTCTGGAAGGTGGTCCCTGCCCCCTTTACCCCCGTCCAGCCCCCCATGCTTAAAATAAATGGCTCCCTAGTGGCCGACCTGCCTGCCGTAGCTGTGGGATTTAACTCCTATTATACCTCCTGTGCAGCTGAGCTACTGAAGTCCCTCCGATCCTACCTCCTCCTCTCCACCCTCTAATGGAGTGACCCTCCTGCCACCACCCCACCCCTTTATCCTTTGCTACAGTAACCCCAAGTGATGCTCTAAGAGTCCTCCTCACCATCAACCCCTCAAAAGGTGCCTCCCCAATTGCCTCGATCCCAAACTCCTCTCTCTCTCAGCCCCGGCCATTGCCTATGCCCTCTCTATAATCCTAAATCTCTCATTCTCAGCTGCCTCAGTCCCCTCTCCATGGAAACATGCAGTGGTCCTCCCTCTACCTAAAGGGGGTGACCCCTCATCCCCTGATTACTATCGTCCCATCTCTCTCCTTCCTAACCTAGCCAAACTACAAGAACACATTGTCCTCTCCCAGCTTACCACATTTCTATCTGACACCTCCTTCTTCACCCCTTTCCAATCTGGAGTCAGGAAAAACCACTCCACCTCCACCTCTCTCCTATAGCTTACTGACTCCATCCTAACTGGGATGGACAATGGCTAAATCACCTCTGCCATTTTTGTTGACCTGGCCAAGGTCTTCAACACTGTCTCCCACTCCATTCTCCTTGACTCCCTTCCAGCAGCTGGCCTGTCTCCCTCTGCCACTAGCTGGTTCAAGGCCTACCTTATTGGCTGAACCCAATCAGTTAAGCTCTCAGATGTCATCTCCCCTCCCTCCTGATTAGCACTGGCATCACCCAGGGCTCTGTGCTTGGGCCCCTACTATTCTCCATCTTCCTAAATGACCTACCCTCTGTCTGCTCCCCCTCCTCTGCCATACACATGTATGCCAATGATATAGTCCTGTATGCATCTGGCTCATGTCCAGCTGAGGTTACAACCAGCTTGCAGGAATACTTCAACAAGGTTCAGCTCTGGTTTGCTAATTATCAACTTTTCCTCAATGCCAATAAGCCTGTCTCCATGCCAGCTCGGTGGCGCTGAGGGCTGAGATGCTGGACACCTTATCTTGCATCACGCTGGTGAACCGTGTTTGGGAATGAACATGGGGCACCAGGGGTTGGGCAGGGTGGAGATGGATCAAGGGTCCCCAGGACTGCTCTCCTTCTCTGGGGAGGGGGGGATTGCAGGGCTCGGCGATTGCCTGCCACCTAGCGGAGGCTGGGAGGTGGCACGTCAGCACTGGAGACAGTGGGTGAGAGTTGCGGCAGGCGCTTGGCTGGGGTGCGCACGAAAGCATACACGCCGCTGCCGGTGGCACCATTGCACGCCGCAACCTTGGGGGGACATAAGAACAGCAGAAAATGGAGAGTCCTCTGCTTGGATGATGATGGTCCCCCCTTCGCAATGGCCTGGGAAGGCACCTCCCCAAACACTGAATCCGGTCTGGTGAGTCAAGTCGCTCCCCACCCCCTGCCACAAAGGGTAAGTCATGGGGTTTAGGGGAGGGGGCCTCATACCCGGTGCTTGAGCAGGAGAGGGATGTCAGATGTAGGGCAGAGGACTCTAGAGAGAGGCATAAAATAAGAAACTGCAAAAAGAAGCCTGTCTACATGACCTTTGGCACAAGGCAGAGACTCTTTAGGCTTCCCTCCCTGCCGACTTTCCACACCCTTGATGGGACTTTACTTGAGGACACATCCTCCTTCAGGTACCTAGGTGTTTGGCTGGGCCAACACCTAAACTTCTCTGGACATATTGACGCCATCCAGAAAAAATTGCCCCCCAAGCTTGATGCCCAGTTCAGGAACCATAGTTGCATCCCTCTTATGGCTAGGTGTGAACTTCTCCAGAAGATCATACTGCCCATTTTTGACTACTGTGACGTAGTCTATGGTGCTGCTCCCAAGTCATCCCTTGCCAGATTGGATACCCTCTTCAATTCCTTCTGCTGCTTTGCCCTTGATGCTCCCTCTCGCACATCTTTATCATGTCCTATCCTTCCCCTCTCTTACAAATAGGTGGCTCTCCCACTGTGCTAACTTCACCTCCAAGCACTGGCTGGGACAACTCCCTTCCTACCTCTCCTCCTCATTTATAACACCCCCTCTCCCTGTCACTCCCTTAGATGAACTGACTCCTGTACTCTGGCAGTCCCCTGCAGATCCACCCTCATCGGCCAATCTGGTTACTCTCACCACCTCCCAAAAATTTGGAACCCCCCCACAAATTTGTCACTCATCCTCCTACTACTCCATCAGCTTTGCCCTCAAAAACTACCTTGCACCTAGCTGTTCCTGCTATGGGCCTCCCTAATTCCCCCCTCTAAACCCCTGACAAACCCTACCCCCTTTCAGTACCCACATACTTCCCCTGTTGCAGCTTCACCTCCCTCCCCCCTAAATACCAGCACTCCTCCCCTTTCCTTCCCCCTATTCCCTCCCCTACAGACCTTCCCTTTCTCTCTTAATGTGATTCTCAATCATCCCAAGTTGTACCAAGGGCCTGTCCCTACCCTTTCCCTACACCCACAATCCAACTCTCCTCTTCAATTCTCCTACCATCCCAGTCCCCTTGCAGGGTTTCTCTGCATCCTGAAGGGCTGGAATTCTGTCTCTCTTCTCTCTCTCTCTCTCCTTCACCTTCTCTTCTGGACTCCCTGAAGTCTACTCCCCCTCACTGGCTACAACCTGCTTCCCTACTGTCGTGCTCTACTTCTGCCTTGTATAGGCAAGATTCTCAGCATACTGAAAGGGTCAGGCCCTGGCAGACCCCTCTCCTCCTCCTCCTCCTTCCTTTTCCTTCCTTTCCTCCTTCCATCCACCCCATTCTCTGCCTACCTACATACAGTATATGCCTCTCACCGTGTCCACTCCCCCTCTTCTCCCCTCAATTACTTAGCCCTAGTTATGGCTAACCCTAATCTCTATTGCACTTGCAGACAATTTGCACTTCTGATATACCTTAGCTAACTTGTACTATCTGTGTTACTCCTCACTAATTTGCTCTAGATCAAACTATTAGAATTCTATTCTATCATTTTCTAGCTACACAGTTATGTATCACTTAGTGTTTGCCTTTAAAAGTTGTTTTGTGCTAGTGTATCTATCTAGTTCAAAACTGTTAGCATTCCACTATTTCATTGCTTCTGTATAGCCTACTCACTTTATTTGAATGTAATCAATTGTAAATCTTATGTTGTATACCAAATCTCTGTATGCTATCCTCATGTTCCCTACCCTCCAGGTCACACAGAGAGGCAAGCAACCTGTTACTCAGTGTGCCTTCCTGGTGAAACATTTCAATAAATAAATAAGTGTGACAGCTGTCATTTTTGATATCCAGGCCAAAACATGTTCTCACACTTCTGGTGCAAAATGGTGTTTCAGTCAGTATTCTAGAATTTTCACCTACTGGGTTCATGAGGTGTGGTCATAGCATGACTATGTTGAAAATGTACAGTCAACATATCAAAATAAAACAAAGTTATCAGCAATTTTTTCTACGCTCACTCATAAGGTCAGTAATTTGGTATACAGTATAACCCCGATTATCCGAATGCAACAGGAGACATCAAAAATGTTCAGATAATCGGGGTTTCTGTAAAACGGGAGATTAATACTTTTATGCAACATTCATTTTGTTAAATACAGTGCAAGTACTGTGTTTTGATAGTAAGACACAGAGAAGGTTGTTTGGTATAAAATATGGTTTACTTTACAGTTACTGGACATTTTATTACATCTGAAGTTAGGTAAAAAACATTCATCTCAGCTACATCACAATGAAAAACTGCGTGATCGCACTCTGCTTCTTAGAATTACAGTATTTGATTTTTCAAGTGCTTGTAGTCTAAGTTTTCTAAGAAGCAGGGTGTGGAGGTAATCCGTATTTTCTTGCCTTTCTAGCCATAGCAGACATTTTTCGAAAGCTTCCACGGCTTTAGTCGCCATGGGTACCTGTACAGTCCCTGCAGCTCCGTCTCCGGTCTCATCATCTTCCTCCTTCATCACTTCCATGACCTCGGGATTATTCTGTGCAATAGCAATGATATCCTCATCATTCAGTTCCCCGAATCCATCATCATGGGAATCACAGTCCAGCCATTCTTGCACTGCCTCAGCAGAGCACTCGGTCTGTTGAGCTATGCGGTGCAGTGCATCATTAGCCTCCTGTTCTTGTGGCACCAACACAGGCTCTTCTGATTCACCTTCAGACTCTGTAAGAACAGCTGACTTTTCACAGCATCTTCTGACAGTCTCCTGTCTCACCTTAGACCATGCTTCTCCCAACAGATAACACACATCCTTGATTGTCAATTTCTTAACGGCATCAGTAAGCATGAGTTGGTCATTTTCATCTGCAAGTACAGTGGCTAGCAATTTGCCACGGTACAACTTCTTTAAAGTTGCTAAGATGCCCTGATCCATCGGCTGCAGTTTGGATGTTGTGTTTGCGGGCAGAAAAAGACAACGCACACCCCCGTCAGATGATGTTAACTGTTCAAGTTTGGGGTGAGCACTGGCGTTATCGATCAAAAGAATAGCCTTAAGATGCAAGCTAACTGACCACAAATGTGATCTTACTGCAGGCACAAAGTCAGTATGGAACCATTGCTTGAAGATGTTACAGTTCATCCAGGCATTGCTTTGTGCCGTATAGATGACAGGCAGAGTGTACATATTGATGCGCTTAAAGTACTGTGGCCTCATTGATTTGCAAATGACAAGGAGTTTCAGACAGTGGGACCCAGTGGCATTTGTACACCCCAGCACAGTAAGTCTTTCTTTGTTCTTTTTAAACCCTGGCGCACACTTTTCAGACCATGATGCTAGGGTTTTCTCTGGCAGCATCTTCCAATATGCCCCAATCTCATCCGCATTATAAATCTGAATGGGACAAAGCTGTTCTGCTTTCATAAGGTCTGACAATTTTTTTCGAAAAGGTACAATGCTATCATTCGCAGCAGACAGCAACTCCCCTGCCACAGATAGCTGTCTTATCCCATGTCGCTTTTTAAAGTGATTTAACCAGCCTTCACTTTCAGTGAACACTTCATCATGCCCATTCATGTTGTTGTGGTAGGAGACTGCTTTTTGCTTCATGATAGGGCCAGAAATAGGGATTCCTTTAACATGATTTTGTAGGAACCAAAGATAAAGTGCTTTGTCTAATGCCTCATCCTTACTCCCCTTTGATCCCTTGTTTTCAACATAGCCATTTTCTCACACCACCTCATGAACATGATAACTGTCAATTTTCAGATCCTGGCCAAAATGTGTCTTCACACCATTGGAACAGAATGACATTTGTTTATCTAATGGCTTCATAAGGTGGGCTGAAAACAAACCTATGCTGAAAATTTGCTGTACAAATATGGTAAAATGCACAGGTTATAAGTGAACTTTGCAATATTTCAATGTTCATATATAACTTTGCTGATTTGCAATATTTTAACTCTAAAGTTACGATACAGCAGTTTTTCCATGCCACCTCATAAATGAAACAGGTGTCATTTTCTAAATCCTGGATGAGATGTTCACACTTGTGGTGTAAAATGATGTTTTGGACAATGTGCTATAAATGCCACATGGCATGTTTACAAGGAGAGTCATAAAATTACTATCTGAAAAATTTGGGGTCAAAATAAAAAAAGTTATAATTATTAAGAAACTTGGTGTGTATTTCCAGTCTTTACCCCGGGGGGGGGGGAGTATGCTTTGTGATCCAGTGCTGGTGAGCTGAGCTCAGAGGTGAGCTCAATGACTCAGCTACATGGGGGGAGGGTGGTTGGATGGTGCTGTTATATAACACGCCTACCAGCCAAGGAATGAAAGCTGCCAGGTTGTCTGCATGGACCAGAGTACCATATAGTAAAGACAGCTCTTCTCTTGGCATAGGGCCCTGCACCTATGCACCTGTAGATGGCAGAGGGCCCTGTGCACTAGCTAACAGATGGACTCTTTGCTCTATGTGCCTATATCTCCAGCCACATGGAAGTGCAGGGACCAGAGGGCCCTGCACTTCTGCAGCCCACCAGACAGCTGCATGAATTCTTGACATCCATGACTGCACTTCCATAGGTGGACTGAGTCTTCCCTTGGCACAGGGAAGAAAGGGCCCTGTGCATCTGCATCTGTTCACACAGGTCCTAAAGGGACCTACCTGAATGAGGATATGATTCCACTATCTCAAAAAGAAAGGAAATCCTTTGCAGAAAACTTATTTAATGCACCAGTTAGGGTTCACATTAATGCCACAGAAGTAGGGAAATGTGGCATTACTGTTTCCAACCCTAACTCCCCACCATCCACCACCCAAGCAACAATAGGAAAAAACATTAGTGTTTTGGGTCTTCAGAGTCTTGGCGAATCAGTGGTGGGGTCTTCCTTGAGGTTGTCAACCCTAATGCCCCCTTACCTGAACAAACAAGATCAGACATGATCTCTTATATTTTTTGTTGGAAAATGTATTTGTCACTATGGCCATGGATTTTTAATTAATAACTCTATAATTATGTAAACTTATTATGCACCATCACTTTACGGGTATGTGTATTTAAGCCTGCCACATAGAGATGATGACCTTGAAAAGGCACACATCATTATGTGCAAAACATTGGTGGCTACTGGGAGTATGTTGTGTCTGCTTTGAATGCCAAGTTTGCACAATAAAAGGACTTCATCCACTACCAGTTCAGGTGGTCTGCATTCTGTCTTTCACTGCTGAGAGCCAAGCTTCGGTTTATACTAGGAACCAGGGGACCCAGGTTTAGATTTCACTAGAGTCACATATTAGTTGCAGACCATAAGTAAGCCATTTAATCTCCCTGTGTTTCAGTCCTCTCGGCTATAAAGTAGTGGAGACCCTCAATAGTGAAAGATGCAGAGAACTATAAGGAAGCCATTTTATCAACAACTGTGAGCACTACCTATGTCGAAACCAAGGTGATGCATGGTAGAAGAATATAAGGTTTAAAGTTGCTTCACTTCTAGCAGGATAATGACCTGAACATGTAAGCTACTCAGAGAATACAGTACAGTGGTACAGGGGAACTTGGAGGTACCCATTGGAAGCGTAGAGAATAGGACTGATTACACAGATACAAGAGAGAAAGAAATTGATGTGCGGGATGCAGGGATATCTAACTCACTTGACTATTAAAGTCAAAGGGCAGAAATGTCTTTATTCTGTACAATAGTCATAATATTTAGGGCAGTCATGTGCAGTTAGGGATGAGTGACAAATGTCCTCTTGCCTGCAACATTGCATAGTTCACACTTTGCAAACCCACCGTGTTCAAAATTCATTCTCAGAATCTGGAATGAGTTCCGTTCTGTATCAGAGCTAACTTGAAAAGTCTAAGCATTACACTGTGTGGTATATAACTTAAAGCATCCAGAACAGACTGAGCCATCTGAAACAGAGATGGAAACCATGGGACTACATTGCTGAGGAGGGGCTCAAGCAGCTACATTTTTATGCTGAGTTTGTACTTACACAAGGTGTGCCACCGCTGCCTTGTGGAAGTCTTTTAGTTTGTTTTCTTACTTTGTGTTGGCTTCCATTCTCTTTCTTTTTCCTCCAGCTAAAAATGGAAGTTACATGTCAAGGGAGAGGTCTGAGGGTAGCAGAGTGGTGTGGATCCTGACTGGCACTACATGCTGGCAAGGAGCTGTGAGAGTCAAGAAATCAAGGAAAGAAGCATGGTGACTTAGTAGTGCAATGGACGGAAACAATCTGTGAGATGGAGAGATGAAGTGTAGACAGACAGATTGGAAACAGGTGTAAACAGCTCAAACAGCATCATCGAGGTGGAAATACTGGATTTAGTGTAAGAACATCAGAGCCTAGTAGGAGAATCAAGGAATCCCAAATGGAGATCTAGTCATTGTTTTATAAATTGCTATGACGTTTTTATTGTATTTATTGTAAAGAACCTTGAGCCTTCAGGAAAATGTGCTATAGAAAGAAAATTGCCTTGTCTTTCATTGCCTTGCCTTGACTTGATATGTGCACAACAGGGAGAGCGAGTTGGAGCTATCTGGAGCCTGAGCACTAACTTTCTTTTTATTGTATTTCTAGTTTTAGTCCCCCCCACCCCATTCTAAATATTGGTCTGATTTTTCATAGAGTTTTATTGTATTGTCTAACATCCTTGCACTGTATCTCTCATATTGAGATTATATTTCCAACCTAGCTGATGTAATCATTGTGTAGGGGGTTACTAGTGGGGTACCGCAGGGTTCAGTACTGGGTACAGTCCTTTTTAATGTCTTCATCAGTGACATTGCAGAGGGACTGGAAGGAAAATTATGCCTTTTTGCAGATGACACAAAGATCTGCAACAGGGTTGATACACAAGGAGGCGTGGAAAGGATGAAAAGGACTTGGCAAGGTTGGAGGAATGGTCAGAAGTATGGCAGCTAGGATTCAATGCAAAGAAGTGCAAATAATGCACCTGGGAAACAAGAACCCAGGGAAGAATACACAATGGGTGGGAGGTAGTAACAACAACAAAAAGGAAAGGGACCTGGGGTAATCATATCAGATGACCTAGGTTAGCAAGCAATGTGAGAAGGAAGTAGCGGGGCTGGGGGTATACTGGGATGTATAGGGAGAGGCATCAGCAGCAGAAAACAGGAAGTTGTTATCCGTCTGTACAGACAGTTGGTGAGACCCCATCTGGAGTACTGTGTCCAGTTCTGGAGACCCCATCTCCACAAGGACATAGACAGGATAGAGACAGTCCAGAGGAGGGCAACTAAAATGGTGCAGGGTCTGCAAGAGAAGTCATATGAGGAGAGACTAAAGGAGCTTAATATGTATACCCTTGAGGAAAGAGGGAGAGGGGGACATGATAGAAACTTTTAAGTACCTCAGTGGAATCAACAAAGTCCAAGAGGGTAGCATCTTTCGAAAAGAGAGACTTGCAAGTCAAGGGACACAATATAAAGATAGAAGGAGGGCGGTTCAGGGCAATGTGGGAAGTATTATTTCACAGAGAGGGTAGTGGATGCATGGAACAGCCTTCCTGAGGAGGTTGTGGGGACTAAAACTGTGGGAGAATTCAAGAATGCATGGGACAGACATAAGGCAATTCTTGTGGTGGGTAGGAAGAAATAGGCTGTTGGTTAACTAGGATCTGCGGCCTATCCTGTAGGTAGGGAAATGGGCAGACTAGATGGGCCAAGTGGTCCTTATCTGCCGTCAAAGTCTATGTTTCTATGTTTCTATGTAGGGTTTGCTTTCAGAAAGAATGTTCAAGGGCTGCAGTTTTATTCCTGAAGTGTAAATGAATGTAGATTTTAGTTTTGCATTCATATTGGATGCAAAATGTTATTCTTTCCGTTCAATATTTATTTACTTCATTAAATTTTAACATAATATTTCAAAAATTCATGCTTTTTTCCTACCCATGTGACTCATGTGACCCACATGACTTGTTTGGTGCACTTCTGTGGGCTGATCAATGGGAGGTTCCTAGAGTGCTTTGTGACAGGGGACCATTTACTGTTTGGTGTTCTGCCTATTCATTTACCATTGACCATTATACCCTGAGAAATGGTTAAAGCTGCACTGTCAGAGTTAGTCCCCTGAACTTTTAATGTTATTCTGTCTTTTAAAAAGTGTCCTTTTCAGAACGTGCTGCACACAACTTACCTTTATCTCTATTTGGTCAATTTGTTTCATGTCTAAATGTCATTATTTATCCCTTTGTGGTTTTTCCCTCGGGTCCGCCAGAACACCTCTGTGCAGTTGTTCCAGCCCACACATTATATGCGTCATACTCGCGTATAATGAGTGTGTAGTCAGCATTTCCAACTCTTTAAGTGTGCCGTGTTAAAGCAGTCACCATTCCAATTTGGTTCCTGCTGAGGTGAGTTCCCATTGATGCAGCCATGGTTGTTGACAGTTTTATTTTGAAAAATAAAACAGCCCCCCTTTATGTTGTGTGCCGATGGGGTGCCCAATCCCTCATCGGCAGAAATAACTCTCCTTGTTGTTTGCCGACGGGGTGCCCAATCCCCGCCAGCAGAAATAACTCCCCTGTGTTGTTTGCCGACAGGTTGCCCAACTCTCGTGCTACAGCTGTCCCCCCTGACTCCGGTGACACGCTGGGTGCCCACTCCAGTGTGCCATATGCCCCTGCAGTGTTTAAAGTGTCCCCCGATGTTTTCTCCGTAGTCTTTCACCTGAAATAAAGGAAACGGTCCCTGTAGTCTGCCCGCACCCCCTCCCACAACCCGCACCCACCCACTGCAGACCCAGCCTCCCCACACCCCCTCACCCCATACTTACCTCTGGTGCTCGGCGCGACGATCTTCGGTGGGCCGGGAACACGTCTGCACTCTTCAAAGCCGACCGCGAACTGAGGAAATGCCGGTAAGTTGTATAATATAATGAATAGGGGTTTTTCAACTTTATTGCATATCTCGGGTAATTTTTGGAATTTTTGCACCAAATTTTCAACATGGGGGTTTTGGGACCCCTCCTCATGAATTCTTCAAATGTCATGGCGTTAATCGGCCCCGAAAGGTTGTTTTGCAGTCACTGCGTAGAATCACCCTTCGGGTGATTAACGAAAATGACAGTGCCAGTGTTCATGAGGTGGGTTTCTCAAAAGCCTATGTTTTCAAATTTGGTGGAAAAATCCAAAACGCACTGTTTCACGAAGCGCATGCTATGAGTTGCTACGCACATCGTAACTTCGCGAATTTGCAATTTTTTTATGCCAGATTTTCAACATTGGCATTTTGTTACACCTTCTTGTGAGATGTATAGCTGTCATTTTTCACATCCAGGTTGAAATGTGTTTTCTCACTTCCAGCGCAGAATAGCGCGTCACTGTGGGAAATCACTGTTTGGGACAGATTAAGAAAATGACAATGATACTATTCATGAGCAGAGGTCCTAAAATACCTATGTTAAAAATTTAGTCCCGATATTCCATAAAATGACTGTGTTACGAGCGTGCGCTGCGTAGTTTTCATGCACGCTCGTAACTTCACGAATTTATAATATTTTCACTATTGCCATTTTCCAGACCTACTTATGAACAGTACAGCTGTCATTTTTCTCATCCTGGCTGAAATGTGTTTTGGCACTTCCGGCGCAGAATAGAGCAGTCGTTGTAGGAAATCACTGTTCGGGACAGATTAAGAAAATGACAATGATACTCTTCATGAGCAGAGGTCCTAAAATGCCTATGTTGAAAATTTGGTGATGATAGCCTATCAATTGACAGTGTTACACGTGTGCGTTGCGCACTTTCCATGCACCCTTGTAACTTCGCAGATTTGTAATATTGTCACACCAGATTTTCAACAGTGGCATTTTGTCACACCTCCTCACAAGCAGTACAGCTGTCATTTTTTTACATCCTGACCGAAATGTGTTTTCACAGTTCCAGCGCAGAATAATGTGGTGACTGTGGGAAACCAGTGTTCAGGACAGATTAAGAAAATGACAGTGGCACTGTTCATGACCAGAGGTCTTAAAATTCCTATATTAAAAATTTGGTGACAAAACTCCATAACATGACTGTGTTACAAGCATTTGTTGAACTGTTTCCACGCACCCTTGTAACGTCGCAAATTTGCAATATTGTCAAGCCACATTTTCAACAGTGGCATTTTTCACACCTCCTTATGGACACTACAGCTGTCATTTTTCACATCCTGGCTAAAATATGTTTTTGCACTCCGGACAGAGAATAGCACGGTCACTCTGGGAAATTAGTGTTTGTGACAGATTAAGATCGACGAGTGACAGGGGTGAGTGACCAAGCTCAACTGAGCTCTGTCGGGAACTGCTGCGGATTTGTTTGTGGGCAGACAAACGCAACAACACAAGAGCCCAGTACAAAAGGGCAGCCAGCAGCACTGGGAGAAACACAACGAGAAAGCGACTGAGTGAAGGGGAGTGAGTGAACTCACCGAAGTGATGTCAGGACTGCTGTGGATTTCTTTGAGGGCAGAAAAAGGTCCAAATGCAGGCAGGAGCACCGCACAAAAGGGCAGCTACAGCACCAGGACAAACAGAATCAGCGCAATAGAGACAGGGAGACCGAACAACCTCAATGGAGCTCTTTCGGGACAGCTGTGGATTTCTTTCTGGACAGACAAAGGTGCCAACGCAGCCCGGAGCCCCATACAAAAGCGCAGTTTGCTGTGCCAAGAGAAACAGAATGAGCGAGTGACAGAGCGGTAGTGAGTGTGCTCAACGAGTCTGTTGTGACTGCTGCGGATTTCTTTGTAGGCATAAAATGCGGCAACGTAGGCAAGAGCCCAGTGCAAAAGGCCAGCTTGCAGCACCGGCAGAAACGGAATGCATGAGTGACAGGGGAATTGAGCGAGCTCAATGGAGCTGTGTCGGGACTCCATCAGATTTCTTTCTGGCCAGAAAACCCCGCCAATGCAGACAGGAGCCGAGTACAAAAGGGCAGCCTGCAATGCCAGGAGACAGAGAACGAGTGACTGAGGGAGAGGGAGTCAGTGAGCTCAACGGAGCCCTGTTGATACTGCTCCGGATTTCTTTGTGGTCAGAAAAAGGTGCCAGCACAGGCAGGAGCCCAGTACAAAAGGGCAGCCTGCAACACCAGGAGTAACGCAATGAGTGAGTCGGGGGGAGTGAGTGAGCTCAATGGAGCTCTATCGTGACTGCTGCAGATTTCTTTGTGGGCAGAAAAAGGCGGCAACACCAGTAGAAGCCCAGCAGACAAGGGCAGCCTGCAGCGCCGGAAGAAACGGAAAGAGTGAGTGAAAGAGAAGGGGAGTGAGCGAGCTCAACGGAGCTCTCACATGACTGCTGCAGATTTCTTTGTGGGCAGACAAAGGCATCAACACAGGCAGGATCCCAGTACAAAAGGCCAGCCTCCAGTGCTGGCAGAAACGGAATGAGTGAGTGAAAGAGGGGGAGTGAGCAAGCTCAATGGACTGGTGTCAGGATTGCTGCAGATTTCTTTGTGGGCAGAAAAACCCACCAATGCAGGCAGGAGCCCAGTACCAAAGGGCAGACTGCAGCGCCAGGAGACATAGAACGAGCGACTGAGGGAGTCAGTGAGCTCAACGCAGCTCTGTTGGGACTGCTACAGATTTGTTTGTGGGCAGAAAAAGGCAGTAATGCACACAGGGGCACAGTACAAAAGGGCACCCTGCAGTGGCAGGAAAACCAGAATGAGTGAGTCAGCAAGCTCAGCGGAGCTGTATTATAACTCCTGCACGTTTCTTTGTGGGCATAAGAAGGCAGCAACATAGGCAGGAGCCCAGTAGACAAGGGCAGCCTGCAGCGCCGGAAGAAACGGAATGAGTGAGTGAAAGAGAAGGGGAGTGAGCGAGCTCAATGGAGCTTTGTCGGGACTGCTGCAGATTTCTTTGTGGGCAGAAAAAGGTGCCAACAGAGACAGCAGCCTAGTACAAAAGGGCAGCCTTACAGTGCTTGGAGAACCAGAAGGAGTGAGTGAGACGTGGGAGGGGGGTGAGCAACCTCTATGGAGCTGTGCCAGGACAGCTGTGGATTTCTTTGTGGGCAGAAAAAGCCACCAACACAGGCAGGAGTCCAGTACAAAAGGGCAGCCTGCACCGCCAGGAGAAACAGAATGAGCGAGTGAGCCGGGGGAGTGAACTACCTTAACGGAGCTGTGTCGAGACAGCTGCGGATTTCTTTGTGGGCAGAAAAAGGTGCCAGCACAAGCAGGAGCCCGGTACTAAGGGCAGCCTGCAGCACCAGGAGAAACACAATGAGTGAGCTCAATGGAGCTCTATCATGACTGCTGCAGATTTCTCTGTGGGCAGAAAAAGGTGGCAACACAGGCAGGAGCCCAGTACAAAAGGCCAGCCTGCAGCACCGGCAGAAACGGAATGCGTGAGTGACAGAGGGGGATTGAGTGAGCTCAATGGAGCTGTGTCGGGACTCCTTCAGATTTCTTTCTGGCCAGAAAAACCCACCAATGCAGGCAGGAGCCCAGTAGAAAAGGGCAGCCTGCAGTGCCAGGAGACGTCACAATGAGCAAATGAGGGAGGGGGAGTCAGTGAGCTCTGTGCAGCTCTGTTGCGACTGCTGCAGATTTGTTCGTGTACAGAAAAAGCCAGTAATGCACGCAGGGGCACAGTACAAAAGGGCACCCTGCAGTGGCAGGAAAACCAGAATGAGTGAGTGAATGAGCTCAGCAGAGCTGTATTGTAACTGCTGCAAGCTTCTTTGTGGGCATAAGAAGGCAGCAACGGAGACAGGAGCCCAGTAGACAAGGGCAGCCAGCAGTGCTGGAAGAAATGGAATGAGTGAGTGAAAGAGAAGGTGAGTGAGCGAGCTCAATGGAGCTTTGTCGGGACTGCTGCAGATTTCTTTGTGGGCAGAAAAAGACGCCAACAGAGGCAGCAGCCTAGTACAAAAGGGCAGCCTTACAGCGCTGGGTGAACCAGAAGCAGTGAGTGAGAAGGGGGGAGAGACCTTGACGGAGCTGTGTGAGGACAGCTGTGGATTTCTTTGTGGGCAGAAAAAGCCACCAACACAGGCAGGAGTCCAGTACAGAAGGGCAGCCTGCAGCTCCAGGAAAAACAGAATGAGCGAGTGAGACGGGGGAGTGAGCTACCTTAACGAAGCTCTGTCAGGACAGCTGTGGATTTCTTTGTGGGCAGAAAAAGCCACCAACAGTGGCTGGAGCCCAGTACAAAAGGGCAGCCTACAGAAACAGGAAAACACAATGAGTGAGTGGGAGTGCGTGAGCTCAACGGAGCTCTATCGTGACTGCTGCAGATTTCTTTGTGGGCAGAAAAATGCAGCAACACAGGAAGGAGCGCAGTACAAAAGGCCAGTCTGCAGCGCCAGCAGAAATGGAATGAGTGAGTGAGTGAAGGAGGGGAGTGAGCAAGCTCAATGGACTGGTGTCAGGACTGCTGCAGATTTCTTTGCTGGCAGAAAAACCTGCCAATGCAGGCAGGAGCCCAGTACCAAAGGGCAGCCTGCAGCATCAGGAGACACAGAACGAGTGACTGAGGGAGGGGGAGTCGGTGAGCTCAACGCAGCTCTGTTGGGACTGCTGCAGATTTGTTTGTGGGCAGAAAAAGGTGCCAGCACAGGCAGGAGCCCAGTACAAAAGGGCATCCTGCAGTGGCAGGAAAACCAGAATGAGTGAGTGAGTGAGCTAAGCGGAGCTGTATTGTAACTGCTGCAAGCTTCTTTGTGGGCATAAGAAGGCAGAAACAGAGACAGGAGCCCAGTAGACAAGGGCAGCCAGCAGTGCTGGAAGAAATGGAATGAGTGAGTGAAAGAGAAGGTGAGTGAGCGAGCTCAATGGAGCTTTGTCGGGACTGCTGCAGATTTCTTTGTGGGCAGAAAAAGACGCCAACAGAGGCAGCAGCCTAGTACAAAAGGGCAGCCTTACAGCGCTGGGTGAACCAGAAGCAGTGAGTGAGAAGGGGGGTGAGAGACCTCGACGGAGCTGTGTGAGGACAGCTGTGGATTTCTTTGTGGGCAGAAAAAGCCACCAACACAGGCAGGAGTCCAGTACAAAAGGGCAGCCTGCAGCTCCAGGAGAAACAGAATGAGCGAGTGAGACAGGGGTAATGAGCTACCTTAATGGAGATCTGTCAGGACAGCTGTGGATTTCTTTGTGGGCAGAAAAAGCCACCAACAGTGGCTGGAGCCCAGTACAAAAGGGCAGCCTACAGAAACAGGAAAAACACAATGAGTGAGTGGGGGGAGTGAGCTCAACGGAGCTCTATCATGACTGCTGCAGATTTCTCTGTGGGCAGAAAAAGGCAGCAACACAGGCAGGAGCCCAGTACAAAAGGCCAGCCTGCAGCACTGGCAGAAACGGAATGCGTGACTGACAGAGGGGGATTGAGTGAGCTCAATGGAGCTGTGTCGGGACTCCTTCAGATTTCTTTCTGGCCAGAAAAACCCACCAATGCAGGCAGAAGCCCAGTAGAAAAGGGCAGCCTGCAGTGCCAGGAGACGTCACAACGAGCAAATGAGGGAGGGGGAGTCAGTGAGCTCTGCGCAGCTCTGTTGGGACTGCTGCAGATTTGTTTGTGTGCAGAAAAAGCCAGTAATGCATGCAGGGGCACAGTACAAAAGGGCACCCTGCAGTGGCAGGAAAACCAGAATGAGTGAGTGAGCTCAGCAGAGCTGTATTGTAACTGCTGCAAGCTTCTTTGTGGGCATAAGAAGGCAGCAACAGAGACAGGAGCCCAGTAGACAAGGGCAGCCAGCAGTGCTGGAAGAAATGGAATGAGTGAGTGAAAGAGAAGGTGAGTGAGTGAGCTCAATGGAGCTTTGTCGGGACTGCTGCAGATTTCTTTGTGGGCAGAAAAAGACGCCAACAGAGGCAGCAGCCTAGTACAAAAGGGCAGCCTTACAGCGCTGGGTGAACCAGAAGCAGTGAGTGAGAAGGGGGGTGAGAGACCTTGACGGAGCTGTGTGAGGACAGCTGTGGATTTCTTTGTGGGCAGAAAAAGCCACCAACACAGGCAGGAGTCCAGTACAAAAGGGCAGCCTGCAGCTCCAGGAGAAACAGAATGAGCGAGTGAGACGGGGGAATGAGCTACCTTAACGGAGCTCTGTCAGGACAGCTGTGGATTTCTTTGTGGGCAGAAAAAGCCACCAACAGTGGCTGGAGCCCAGTACAAAAGGGCAGCCTACAGAAACAGGAGAAACACAATGAGTGAGTGGGGAGTGCGTGAGCTCAACGGAGCTCTATCGTGACTGCTGCAGATTTCTTTGTGGGCAGAAAAAGATGCCAACAGAGGCAGCAGCCTAGTACAAAAGGGCAGCCTTACAGCGCTGGGTGAACCAGAAGCAGTGAGTGAGAAGGGGGGGTGAGAGACCTTGACGGAGCTGTGTGAGGACAGCTGTGGATTTCTTTGTGGCAGAAAAAGCCACCAACACAGGCAGGAGTCCAGTACAAAGGGCAGCCTGCAGCTCAGGAGGAAAGCAGAATAGGCGGTGAGACGGGGGAGTGAGCTACCTTAACGGAGCTCTGTCAGGACAGCTGTGGATTTCTTTGTGGGCAGAAAAAGCCACCAACAGTGGCTGGAGCCCAGTACAAAAGGGCAGCCTACAGAAACAGGAGAAACACAATGAGTGAGTGGGGAGTGCGTGAGCTCAACGGAGCTCTATCGTGACTGCTGCAGATTTCTTTGTGGGCAGAAAAAGGCGCCAACAGAGGCAGCAGCCTAGTACAAAAGGGCAGCCTTACAGCGTTGGGTGAACCAGAAGCAGTGAGTGAGAAGGGGGGGTGAGAGACCTTGACGGAGCTGTGTGAGGACAACTGTGGATTTCTTTGTGGGCAGAAAAAGCCACCAACACAGGCAGGAGTCCAGTACAAAAGGGCAGCCTGCAACTCCAGGAGAAACAGAATGAGCGAGTGAGACGGGGGAGTGAGCTACCTTAATGGAGCTCTGTCAGGACAGCTGTGGATTTCTTTGTGGGCAGAAAAAGCCACCAACAGTGGCTGGAGCCCAGTACAAAAGGGCAGCCTACAGAAACAGGAGAAACACAATGAGTGAGTGGGGGGGAGTGCGTGAGCTCAACGGAGCTCTAACGTGACTGCTGCAGATTTGTTTGTGGGCAGAAAAAGCCACCAACAGAGGTAGGAGCCCAGTACAAAAGGGCAGCCTGCAGCACCAGGAGACACAGAACGAGCGACTGAGGGAGGGGAGTCGGTGAGCTCAACGGAGTTCTGTTGGGACTGCTGCGGATTTGTTTGTGGGCAGGAAAAGGCAGCAATGCACGCAGGGGCACAGTACATAAAGGCACCCTGCAGTTGCCGGAAAGCCAGAATGAGCGAGTGAGCGAGCTCAGCAGAGCTGTATTGTAACTTTCTGCAAGTTTCTTTGTGGGCATCAGCAGGCAGCAATGCAGGCAGGAGCCCAGTAGACAAGGACAGCCTGCAGCACCGGAAGAAACTGAATGAGTGAGTGAGAGAAGGGGAGTGAGCGAGCTCACCGGAGCTTTGTCGGGACTGCAGCAGATTTCTTTGCTGGCAGAAAAAGGCTCCAACAGAGGTAGCAGCCTAGTACAGAAGGGCAGCCGCTAGCGCTGGGAGAACCCGAAGTATCATTTTGGCTCATGTGCTCCTTTTGATTGTTGCATAATTGCATTGTGTTCCCAAACAAACACCAACTATGTTATAGTGCCAGGAGAAAGCTGAAAACGTTTTTTTATAACACCTTTGAACTATTTTTAATGTTATAAGGAGATTAATCCTCTCTGCATGTGTGTCAACACTGTAATAACCTCTCTTTGTTGATGGTTAAGGACCCTCGGCAATGCCTCGTGCCTCACTACCCACCTAGAGCATTTTGTTATTGCAATAATTACTGCAATAGCTGCTGCTGCACAGACAATTATTCCTTGCTTTTGTTCCTGGTATTAATTGCAGAGGCAGGTTTTGATTAGTAATGCATGTTGGCATGCTGAGCTTTTTCCTGTAACGTGATCTGTGTGGCTCATGGTCTTTAATTTGGTCATGTACAGTATGTCTTAGTTGCATTGTTTCCCAAACAACACAGAGAGAATTTGTTTAAAAATATGTTGCATGCAGATTTTGAGCTGGGTCTGTGATGGCCCTCGGCAGCTCAGCTAGATCTCAAGTGAGATCCTAGCAACGGTAAGATAAATAACTACAGCAATATATAAATTAGTTTTTTTCAATGTGGCTTTTTTAGTTCCATGCCATGGGCAGGCAGTTTCTTGGTATGTGGTCTGCCCTAGGGTGTCAGCTGCTCTTTAAACAAATGAAACAAATGTCCAGGGGTATGTGTGTACGCGTGTGCGTGTATGTGTCTGAGTGCATGTATCATACGTGTGTCGGTGTGGGCCCAACAATGTTCATATAGGTAGTAGGAAGGTCACCAGCAGGGAGTACCAGTAATGCTCATAAAGGTTACAGGGGCATCAGCAATGCTAATACAGGTAACATGATGGCACCAGCGATGCTCATACCGATGGTAGGGGTGCGCAGAGTGTCCTAGCAATACTCATACAGGTGACAGAGGGCACCAGCAATGCGTAAATAGATATCTGGGGGTATCATTAGTGTTTACTTAGGTGTTGGGATCACCAATAATGCTCATACAGGTGGCAATTAACCAGCAGTGCTAATACAGGTGTCGGAACACCAGAAATGCTCACAGAGGTGACAGGGGATGTCTGCCATGATCATACAAGCGAAAGGGGCACCAGCATTGCCCATAGATGTGGCAAGGGCACAAGCACACTCATACAGGTCACAGGGGCCACCAGCAATGCTCATACATGTGAAAGGGGCACCAGCAATGCTAATACAGGTGGCAGGTGGCACCAGCAATCCTCAAACAGGTGATGGGTTGCCCAGCAAAGTTAATACAGGTGGTAGGTTTTCACAGAGAGGTTGTGGATGCATGGAACAACCTCCTGAGGAGGTTGTGGAGTCAAGAACAGTGGGGAATTCAAGAATGTGGGACAGATATAAGGCAGTCCTGGTGGGGGGTAGGAGGAAGTAAGCTGTTGGTGAACTAGATCTGCAGCTGATCTGTTACGTGAGGAAAATGGGCAGACTAGATGGGCCAAGCGGGCCTTATCTGCCATCAAATTCTATGTTTCTATGTAGAGGCAGCAGCAATGCACATACAGGTGGCAGGGCACCAGTGATGCTCATACAGGTGACAGGGGGACCCAGCAGCATGGTACAGGGTGGCAAGAGGCAGCAAAGCTCACAGGTGGCAGGGCACCAACAATGCTCATACAGGTCATGGAGTGTCTCAGCAAAGCTCATACAGATGGCATGGACACCAGCACTGCTCATACACGTGGAAGCTCCCCAGCAATGTGCTTACAGGTGACAGAGGGACCAGCACTGCTTATACAAGTGACAGAGCGCACCAGGACTGCTCATACAGGTGCCAGAGGGTACTTGTATTGCTCATACAGGTGGCACCAGCACTGCCCATACAGGTGACAAGTGACACTAGCACTGCTTGTACAGATGGCAGGGGCACCGGCAATTCTCATACAGGTGACAGGGAGCACCAGTAATACTCATAGGTGACAGGGGGCCCCAGTAAATCTCAGACAGGTGGAAGGGGTGACCAGCAATGCTCATACAGGTGACGGGACCACAGCAAATCACATACTGGTGGCGGGGCAGCAGCAATGCTCATACAGGTGGAATCCCAACAGTAATGCTCATATAGGTGGCAGGGGTGCACTAGCAATGTTCATACAGGTGGCAGGGTACACCAGCAAAGCTCATACAGGTGGCATGGTACAGCAGCAAACCTCATACAGGTGGCAGGGTACACCAGCAAAGGTCATACTGGTGGCAGGGTATACCAAAAAAGGTCATACGGGTGGCAGGGTACATCAGCAATGCTCATACAGGTGAATGCCCACCAGTAATGCTCATACAGGTAACAGGGGCGCCAGCATGGCTCATATCGGTGACAAAGGGTGCACCAACAATGATCATACAGGTAACAGGTGGCCCCAGCAATGTTCTATTTGCTAACTGACTGAGCCTATTTTGCTGTGTATAGTGCTAGTTTGCCTCCTCAGCCCCATTATGGTTATTGTGTATTTAAATACCCTCCCTTTCCTTGGAGGGGAGCTCCTAAAGACCCTTCTCTACTTGGCAGATGGTATCCCATCCCCAGGAGCTGCTGATCCCTCCTCCAATTGTCATCAGTTGGATTACAGCTTCTCTATCTCAGTGTTATCCAACTATATGTGCCTCCTAGCCCTATAGCACTGCTGAGTTGTAATTATGCTTCTTTTGACAGTTCTTCCATGAGAAACTTCCTTGGGTTCTACTGCACTATATGATGCTCCTTGAAGCTCACTGTCTTCTGGTCCCCTACTATTATCATCCTTGCAGGTGACCTTGAGCTAATTCTGGTCTTTCAGTCCATCCTTATCCCCTTCACCATCGGTGGGCAAAAGTGGCTCCAACCTTGCCCATTTAAACATTCACAACCTACTTGCAAATAAGACAGACCAAGAGGCCTGGATGAGCTCACTACTCCTGATGTCCTTGACATTTTGAAATCTTGGATCAAACCCAGCATACCTGACTTCTGTATTGTCCCAAATACTTTTCATCATGCTGACCACCCCTCCTCGAAAAGAGGCCGCGGTCTGCTAATATAATTAACGCCACCTCAGTGTTTCTAAGCTTCACCCACAATGCCAGAACAGGCTTACCCATTGAATTACCGCATGCTGCCCTCCTCCTTGGACACACCATAAAACCACATATTCTAGGTATCCATGAAACCGACTGTCCATGATAACCATGTCTGCGTTACATGGCACCCATCTACCAAAAATGGAACCTTTGTAACTACAACCAGGTCCAAGGAAGAGGATGATAGGCATATGCTAAATCCTAACTGCTGCCGGGCCCCAATAATTCCACAGAAAGCATAATCGAATGTTCAATGCAGCAACTATGGGATTATGCGGTATAAACTTTAGTCACAGATGTTACTAAAGCACAGGTGGACCCCGAAGGTCGGTCATGGCAACATGTACACACTCTTTTCTAGAAATTTTGCTAGTCAGTACAGTTTCCAAAAACTTTTATCCATTTTCTCAAGAGCACTCGTGGGCAGACCACAGTCATGAGCTTCTTCAAAACACATTTATTTCCACGAAGATTCAGATGCTTGTGGCAGTGCCGTTAGAAACCATTTCAAAACACATTTCATGTGTAACTAGTGACCTGAGCCCCATATGTAAAGTTTCATCCTGGGCATTGGCCTCTACCCAGGAAACCTGGCGGCCTTACTGGACCACTTATCCTCGCCTTGTAGACTCAGATGGTTTCCTCCCACACTTTGCCCCAACTGACAGTCTGCCATTCCTTCAGGGTTACACCAAAAGAGCCTTCAGTCCCCACTGAATTGCTAAAGACTCCAAACTTTTCTTCGAATAACACACTTGGTGAACAGGGTCCTGGCTGGTGTGATCTAGCCTTATCCTGGGAACACACACCCCAGACAACTACCTAAATTCGAGAACTTGTCTCCCATTCTGTACCCACAGACTAGTTGCACCTTCCTTGAGGCATAGAAACAACCCAAGCAACCTTTTTCCATGGTAGCTTGTCAGCATTTCTCACACAATGTCCTTCTCAAGGCACCTGTACACACACTAGGACCTTCAAGGAGTTGCCCCTTAGATCCACTGTACTGGCAGTCCTTCCCTCCCCCAGAGTAAAATCAGGAATCCTGCTGGAGCAAGGTCTCCACCACTTCACTGGCAACTGGAGATGTAATCCAAACTAGACTGAGAAACACAGGGTCCTCTGTGACAGAGACCCAACTGGCAGACCTCCTGGCACTCTGACTTCCAAACTCAGACTAACTGAATGTTTTAAAACTTCCCCTGATCAGCTGACTCAAAAATGTATATGGTGCTGCGAGACTTCTAAATGACATAATCATCACCACTCAGGCTAGCTAAGTACACAATAATGTCATTATGCAAGCATCCCCAAAATGAGAACCTTACCATCTGCCAGCACTACCTGCTAACACTAGTACTAACGGGATTGTAGTAACCCCAGGGACTAGATGGTTACATATGGCAACCTACACCAATGTCTGTTGGAAGCTCTGTAAAAAGCCCCTGGAATGCTGCAAGCTAGACCAGAAAAGGTTGGTTATTCAACTGGCGGCACCTGGTGCACGGGTTGAAACTCATCGCTGGGCAGGAGAGACATAACCCCTGTGCACCATATCTGTGGCACACCAGAGCAAAGGTCTGCACATCCTTTTTAATTAATTTATTTTTTAAATATTTACAATGTACAGCAAAATAACTTTTAAAACAGAAAACATACAGGTTCCACATTATCCCATCAGCGCTGAACTCCTGGAAAATTTACTATGTGGGTATCAAGGTAATAAGGCCATGGCATGCATTGTTGGCCAGGGAAGAAACAAAGAAAACAAGCAGTAATCAAATAACAAAAACTAACAATGATAATAATAACAATAATAACGTCAAAACAGCAACAAGAAAAAAAAAAACCAAAAGGTGTATGTGATGTCCAAAAGGAAATGCTGCCATCTGCATAATCAAGTCACGACAAATGCCTCTGGGTCTGGGTGAGGAGAAAAAAAGAAAGAAACCATGGGACAGGGGCAACCACCAGTCAGAAATGGCAAAATAAGTGCGAGGCACTCTGAAATCAAATTAAAATCTAATTGATTGTCCCAAGTTGGAGCAAGGAGATATCTAGACCCACCACTGTAGGAGAAGGATTCCCAGAAAGTTGAACAATGGGGCCCCAAAGTTCAGTAACATTGTCATACTCCCAGCGATATATAGTGAAGGCTCAAATCCAGTCACCTTTAATACAGCATCTATCCACTGGTCCTAGTGGGTACTTCAGTCGAAACACCAACGATGAAGTAATAGGTGCTTATCCTCCATAACTTCTGTCATAAACCAAGACTTGTGAGAATTAGCACATGTGATATCAACAAGGTATGCCCAACACCATCAGGGATGGATCTGGAGCAACCTAGTCATTAAGGTACCTCAATCACAGCAATCCACCAAATAGTTAGCTTAGGGGCACATCACAAATATGTAATAATGTGCCTCCTCTGATCGCACCTACAGCACCTAAAATGAGACAACAGACTAATCCGATGTAAAATCACGGGTATGGTACCATAACCACACAGGTTTCAGTTGCATTAGCCTTCCTACTATCTTTCTCCTTCCATGTACCCATTGGACCAGATATTCTTCCAGTCTAATTCAGTCAGGGGTTAGCCAGCATATCTTTTCATGCCCTTCGTAGTGTCACTGTGCCGGTGCCTTAGAGTTCGAAGAGTGCCGGTATACACAACTGAAGTTTGGGAGAGTGCAAACCAGCCCTGGCCAATGAGAATTACCAAAACTTCATCCCATAAGGCTTGAAGGAGTAAAGCCAGATTCCACCAAAAAGATTGCAACATATGCTTCAACTGTAAGTACCTCCAACTATATGAGGCAGAGAATATTGTCGATCTCTTGAAATGATTTAAGGTGACCTGTAGTAGATGCAGAGATCACCAACTCTCCTGATGTCCACATCAGCCCAGGGCTATAAGCGAAAGGAACCTCACCCAGCACCAACAGAGTGGTGCCAAAAGGCCAAAGGTGCAGTGGGATCTGCCAATGAGTCCCCAGACTTCTGCAGGTCATTTTCTTTCCCCACAGCTCGACTTGCTGCTCCTGTGATTGACATCATTCAATGATTGACATCAATGCAGATGCTCTTAGTAGACAATCAGCTGTTCTGATTAAGCTGGCTTAGATCGGTAACGGTTTCCCTACAAATTTACCTTTTCTCTTAGTATTTATTCATAGTAAACGCCGCTTGAAATCATAAATGGATGTAAAATAAAATTATAAAACATTTCTAGCAGTCTGCAAATACTGCTGCTCACAACTAGATACATCCGTTTGAAACACAGGCGCTTCTTCATGATTACCCGTCATTAGAACTTTCTGAGGTGCTTCCAGTCTACTTATCCGGAATGCTTTGTTTATTTTTATTTTTTGCTTTTTTAAGAAATATATACTAATCTAGTCACCGCAGCAGGCGTGACATGGAAACCACGTCAATTTAATTTTAAACACACCTGTGATTACAAACTGTGATTGGTAGTATATCATAGGAAACTGGTAATTTTCAGTAAACAAGTCAAAGGATCTCTAGCAGCTAATCACAACAGCTGATCCTATAACCACACACCGTCTGCCACTCATGTCACTCCTTGAATGATGTAGAAACAGCCTACACTGACCTGAACAGTGAAAAAAAAAAATGATCGTCTTGTCAGCAACGATGATTAAAAAAGAAAGTGTGCCAATGCAAAGTCAACATGACAAAAAAGGCATAAATCACAATATATTTGTTTATTACTGTAACCACTAAGGGAATGCTGTCCAAAGGGCTACTACCCCGCCTGCTCTGACACTAAACCGGTTGAGGGGCATAAATCTGATAATGGTGTCTCCACCACCCAGAGTTTGGGAGTTGAGTACGGTCTGGTATGACCAGATCCCATCCCTCTGGGCCACTCTAGAGCCCCCTCTCTTCTGCTAGTAGCCCACAAATAAACTCCAGTTTCCCAACCGCAAGCCACACTTACCCCCAAGCCTTGAACCAGTCCACTTGCTCTGTGGGCACTCTTCAAAGTAAGATGCGTGTTACACAATAATCACAGTACTGTAGTTCACTATAAACACACAGTACAGCCAGTAAATCTTTGCAAAACAACCAATTTGATTTACTGCATTTAGGAAAGAATAACGAGGGAATGGGGAAATCAAGTGAATTAGCTTATCACTCTAACATATATATACAGTGTATATATATCTCTATCTAGGGCACTGTGCACAGGCCTACCCTATGAGTCAATACCTCTGGGTACCCAGGCAATGAAGGACTAGTCTCTCGATGCAGTTGGTTGGGGCCCTGACACAAAACAAGCATTTAATTCCTACAAGGGACTAAATAGAGCCAAGCAGGCTCAGTTAGTGTAGCCAGTAAACAAGCCAGAAGATCAGGTCTTCTCTAAGAACAGATTCCAGGGAGCTACCTGATTTGGTACTCACGACTCCAGTATGAACTGAGTGCTGTCACACCGCCCACAGGACCAAGCCTGGAGTTCAGACACTTCTCACACATTATATGAAGGGCAGAAGAGTACCATACCAGGCAGCTGCTGTATGTATACTTTCGATGACTTATAAGCAGAAACAACACAGCTGCTTGTCCTGACAGGCCGATTATGGTGAAACAGATTCTCCAGTCCTCCAGGGTGAGCCTGGTCGGTAGCTGCAAATTGCGCCTCCTCTGACTGCCACTAGTGGATTTATTCTGAAAACTTGCTGGCGTTCAAAACCGCTGAATCAGGCTGTCCATATACGCCTGGCGCTTCAAAGATTAACAAGCGCAGCTCGAGAGCTCCTTCCTCGCTCGCGACCTGGCGCCTCTGCCTTGGCAGTTGGGGCAAGCTTCTCAGTTTGGGCACCACCAGATCCTATAGGTGGTTTACTGATACCAGCCATGCCAATTTGCCTCCCATTGGTGCAAAAGGCACCAGGGTCACACTACACTTCTCAAGAGCACCTGCCATACAGCCCGTTAGAGCATGCTCCAGGTGAGTCCAAACTCCTCAGGTAAAATAGGTAATTACACATTTTTGAGGCCCACCTTTCCCCAATTGGTCCATCTACTCTGCTTGGGTTCAAAATGGGCGGCACTCACAGGAGTCCAGCTGTAAATAAAGCAGGTTAAACAAGCTACATTTTTACAATGGCACTATATATTCTCCAACACATGATTAAGTCTTCAGCCCAGCTCCTCTGCTCTCTGATCGACTGCAGAAAGGAGCAATCTGAACATCCTCCGAGTAGGATTTGAGCAGTAAACCCACTGTCCCCAACACCAACCACTGAAACCTGCAGCAGGCAGCTCTTAAGAGACAGTTGCAGAGGCTTTAAAAAGCACTCTGTGACCATAATTGGCATCTCGCCAATCCCAGCTAAACAGGAAGCCTTTAGGCAATCTTAGGGATGGTCTTCAGAGACCCATTTGTGGAGGTTACATTACTATTTTCCTTATTACCAAAGCAGCAGGAGACAGTCTCTGTACAGTCAGACATGTAGGTATGATGACAGCAGCGCCATTGTAGTAACTTATGTTCACGCCTGTCATCCACTGTACAGCAGTCGTTGGCACCCAACCTTTGCCACGTACAGGGAATCACCAAGAGGCATTATATATCTTTGTGTGATTGTATTGCTGTCTAACTGCAGTCAGACTATAGCACTACTATGTTGAAAAGTTGGCATAGTGAAGCAAGCGTCATCCTTCCAGCCACGCTGAAATTTATATCAGGGCGCAAGGGCTGATGCGAACTGCTATGACAGCATATATTACTATGATCTGACATTAAAAATATAGTGTCACAATATAAAAAAAGATCAGATATAATATTTTCTGTAACTCCTTTTACATAGCAAAGGCTGTTTGCCTTAGGAAACACAATTGATGTTTGCTTTTACAGTAAAGGAGCCATTTCATGTTAAACTCTCAAAACTTTGCACCTTAATAACTTGCAACTGTTTGATGGATTTGCCTGAAATTTGGAATTTATGATCAAGAACCATAGCCTTGGGATCTGCCAAGTTTCGATTGGCGGATATACGGCCGCGGAGTTATTATGCGTGATCTGTGCGACGCCACGCTTTTCTGAATTCTGTGGTCGCACCTACAGGTCGTATTTGTCTGCGCGGACTGGTCCAAAATCTTCATGGAACGTGCTGCTGGGTCCCCTCATGTGCCTTTTGAAGATTTCCTGAAAAATATTAAACGGTTCAAAAGTTATTCAAAACAGTTTCCTATTATAAGTCAATCGGAAAAGTTAACAAAAGTTCAACACTTTCGCAAATGTATTTTTACTTTCGCAATGGGCCTGTTACTTTGCAAATCGGCCATTTTGTTTTCAGTTGGTGATCAGAAAATGGTTGGCATTTAAATTTGGGACCCTTTAGCAACCTAATTCTTTTGTATTCACTCTAGTCGGGCCCTGAGGTTGCTTGCCATGTCTTTATTTTGTAGAAACACCCCAGAAATATGTTTTTCAAATTTCTGGAAAAGTATTTTACAAATTACTGTGAAAGCTCGATGAAGTGTCGCAAATTTTGCGAAGCTTTCGCAATTGCGACAGTAGTTTTCTAGTCTGTGGAAAATGACAGCAATTCTTTGGCACTGCGCTGCAAAAGAACCGTTGGGAGTTTTGAGCTGAAATTTGGAGGGAACGGAGCTGACATCTCACAGATGTGCCTTTCAGTGTTGTATTGAAAAAATATTACATGGCGGCAAAGTTACAGCACTCCAAAGTTGACAGTTTTTCCCATAGGATAACATTACGGCGCCAGATGCATTACAGAAATCCTTTGGCACCCTGCTGCAAAATAACGGTTTGGTCTTTTTTCCTGAAATTTGGAAGGAAGACAGCCAACAGCGCACAGATGTGCCTTTCAGTAGTTCAGTGAAAACATATCACACAGCGGCAAAGTTACGGCACTCCAAAGTTGACATTTTTTCCCATAGGATAACATTACGGCGCCCAACGCATAACAGAAATCCTTTGGATCCCTGCTGCAAAATAACGGTTTGTCTTTGTTCCTGAAATTTGAGGAAGACAGCCAACAGCCCACAGATGTGCCTTTCAGTGGTTTGGTGAAAAACATTACAGGGAGGCAAAGTTATGGTGCTCGAACTTTTCTTTTTTCCCATAGGTTAACATTACGGCATTCGGCCTTTAGGTCCGTGATCTCAGAAATGGTGTGAGACGGACTTCGTCGGAAAATCTTAGCCCCCTAATGGGGCTAAGATTCAAATTGGCCAGGACAGTTGTAAATAATATGACTTTTTAATTTTTTTTCTACGTCGTACGGTTCCTGAGATGTATTGTATTTAGTATTCCAAGATCTCATTTTCTGCGCCGATACTCATTATTTTGCATACATTATTTGTACTCACTGTCTTTCTCAATGCAGATTTTGGGGAAAACCAGCCTGTGCGCTTACATTACTGTTACTGTTGCCCTTTCTGCTTGCGGTTCCGTACCCGTTTCACTTACCATTGATGTCTGCGCCACCATGTGCGTTATCCTTTGCGTTTTCATTTGCGCTTGCGTTTTTGTTATTTTTTGCCATTTTCTGTCTACAGTACTGTTTATCTTTCTGTTTCACTTTACATCACCATGCCCATTGACATTTCTGTTTGCAGGCACCATGTTACTATGTGACAACACATCACGTGGCAGACCATTCCCGTCTACGCCACCATGTGCATTACCCTTTCTGTTCTCATTCGTTGCTTGTGTTACCATGTGCACCACTGTTAGCATTTCTGTTTGCATTTCTGTCCCTGTTAGTATGCCACAAGACATCATGCGGTGGGAGTGCGGGTCTTAGGGCACCGCGCTCCCGCTTCTGCATTACATTCACTATTTCTTGTTATCATTCTCAAAAAGAAGGGAAATTAGAGGCAAAAAACTCAGTTTAATACATTAGTTAGAGTTGTTCCACAGCGACAAAAGTGAGAAAATTCACTGTTAGGGTTGAAAACCCTAACTCCGGATTCACCCCCCCAGCACCACACACACACAGACACACACACACACATTCAAGTATGGGGGAGGACCAAGTCAACACAACCAATGACAGACATCCAGCAGCAGGTGACAGAAATAACAAACAATTGTCTAAATGTACTACGAGACATCCCCACCCACCTGACCAGGTACTGCATGCTCAGTGGAGATCAACAGCAAAACTGAGGCCATGTACACCAAACGTACACATCCCTGATTGCAGCTGCACACAACGCACTACACTTAGTAGTTGCATGGCCTTACCTACCGATGCCCACACCACACCACAACTGGTACTGTGCCATTATTCAATATAAATGCTGAAGGTGCATGATGACAGTTGTAGAAAGGTTTTAACACTACTGAGTATACATTAATTAAGAGAAGCACATAAATTAACTACAAGACACTAGCATGCTCAAGATAAAAGTAGTGATACATTTAGTAGGTGATTTACATAGTAGTACATTTACTGCAATGGTTTACTCAACATAGAGAGGCTGATGTAAACGTATGGAAAAGCATTGCCTGTTCAACGCTGTGAAATTGGTACTGCCAGTATCACATGCATTCTTACTGATGAAGGTGTACTGCTGATGTACATACATAGACCTTCAGTGTGTTTC
The DNA here is from genome assembly GCA_016271365.2 of Neoceratodus forsteri. NCBI lineage: Eukaryota > Metazoa > Chordata > Ceratodontiformes > Ceratodontidae > Neoceratodus > Neoceratodus forsteri. The sequence continues at coordinate 931,328,871 of CM057453.1, forward strand.
AATATTAAAGATGCAGTAAGTATTCTTTGTAAGAAAGATTGTAATTGCATGGATCAGGCTAGCAACTTCTAAATATCATAGCACTACTGAGCCAACAATGATGTACCTGTATTGGACATGTATATAGGATAGATTTTCCTGTAGGCACTTACTGAGTATGTTGTACCTGATAAAGACAATCTCATTGCATCTGTGATGACTAACTTATTCAAATAGTAATACATTTGCTATTGTTGCAATGAGTGATCTATGCCACTTATGGACACAGTGTGATTTTTTTAACAGTTGTTTCATACTCAGGCTGTATGCCTACTGTTTGGGTTTGCCACACTTCTGTCACTGATGCTATCAAAGTGATTACTATGTTAATTCTGCTACAAGAGGAATCAAGTAGGTATGGTGTAGATATAAACAGAATGTCTTTTAGTATTGATTTAACTCATAATGGGGTAAATGTACTAGGACAGCAGGGGTTATCCTCTATCACTGAGTCTGTCAGTTATAATCACACTAGGGTTTCGATGACTGTAATGATCAAGTTACACTGTTCATCTTCATGAGTTCGTATTCACAGCCATTCTCCAGCAACTAGACAGTGTATGGTGTAACTGGGTGGACACTGTGTTGCAAAGCTGCTCAGTGCCTAGCAGAGGAGAGTATCTACTCATAAAGACAATTAAGCAATAAGGCATGACCAAGTTATGTTAAATGGTCTGTTAATCACCCTGTAGGGGTTTAATGTTGAATGAGGCATATCCGAATGCCACATGTCACTAGACAGTGATAAACTGACCATTAACATAATACCTGGGAGTGGCTTATTGCTATCATAATAAAACTGTTTTTTAAACAACATTAAACCATGTTCTTCTTATGGTTAGGCTCTACATGTATGTTAATAAAACTAAACATAAGGCTGTTACAATGTTTACAGTCAATTAGAAAGCTGCATTTCTCAAACCCTTGTTATAATCAGAGATATTATACCTGTACAACTCCTTGGTTTTGCTTAACTCTATTGCTCAGGTGACCCACCACAAGTGGTGTGGTGTGGTGGGGCATCGGTAGGTAAGGCCATGCAACTACTAAGTGTGGTACGCTGTGTGCAGCTGCAATCAGGGATGTGTACGTTTGGTGTACATGGCCTCAGTTTTGCTGTTGATCTCCACTGAGCATGCAGTACCTGGTCAGGTGGGTGGGGATGTCTCGTAGTACATTTAGACAATTGTTTGTTATTTCTGTCACCTGCTGCTGGATGTCTGTCATTGGTTGTGTTGACTTGGTCCTCCCCCATACTTGAATGTGTGTGTGTCTGTGTGTGTGTGGTGCTGGGGGTGAATTGGGTTAGGGTTTTCAACCCAACAGCGAATTTCTCACTTTTTCGCTGTGGAACAACCCTAACTAATGCATTAAACGGAGTTTTTTGCCTCTAATATATATATATATATATATATATATATATATATATATATATATATATACATGTTGCTATGGAAGCACAGGACCATCTGGGTTCTGCATTTCCATTTGTACAGAAATAACAACCAAATTGTCAATATAGCCTTCTTATTACCCCACATCATGTACCCGGTACTGAAAATGTTCAGATCCCCACCAAAACATGATTCCATGACACTGCAACGTCATTTCGTGCCACAGCCATGAAAATACATTTTGGACAAGAGTTAAAAAATGACAACTGTCATGTTCATGAGGTGGTGTAAAGAAATGGCTAAATTGAAATTTTGGTGTTAAAATATTTAAAATTAACAAAGTTATGAACAAGTGTAGCAAAATTTTAACGTATGCACATAACCTTGCCATTTTGCATAGTCTGACCCAAAATTTTCAACATAGCCTTCTTATGACCCTGCCTCGTGAACATGGGTAGTGAAAAGTTTCAAATCCCGCCTGAAAGGTGATTTCACCAACTGGCTGCTAAATTGCCTTTCGGGATGGATTTAAGGAATTTCACATTAATTGTTCATGGGGTGGGGTCTCAAAAAGGCCATGTTCTAAATTTGGTGTAAAAATATGCAAGAATGGCAAAGCTATGCACTAAAGTTGAAAACCCCTTTGAAATACATTGAACAGCATTTTCCTTACTTTCTCATATAGCAGTCAGCATTTCCAGCAGCAAGACGTGTCTCCAGTGAGAGAGTGGATGCAAAACACGTATCGGTGGTGGACATTTGCTGTATTTCAGTAAATCTTAAAAAGGGAGCCCAGTCCAAAGTACTACATTGCAGAATTAGAATAAACATGCTCCCAATAAATCTCATACCAAAAATCAGGTTTCTATGTTACTTCATTTTAAGGTTATGGGCTATTTTGTAACCCTGATTTCAATACCTGTTCAAAAATGCCAGTTTCAGAGAAGAACCACTGATGATGTCATAACCTGAACACACAATCTAGTCCTCCCTGTCAGCACATTATAGGACCTGTTTCTCCAAATTTAAGAAACTATAGCTGTAGTAATCATTAAACAAGTTCTAGCCAGACCTTATACGGCTGTGACGAGCTGCCAAATGACCAAAGTTACACATGTGCATAGAACATTTTGAATGCCCGGGTGTAACTTGGCCATTTTTTGAAGTTGTTTCACTAGATTTTCAACATGGCCTTTTTGGGACCCCACTTCATGAAGAGTGCTACTGTCATTTCATTCACTTGTCCTGAAAGGTGAGTTCGCAGAGCGACCATGCCATTCTGTGCCACAGGTGTGAAAACACATTTTGAGCAGGATTTGAAAAATGAACTGCACTGTTAATAAGTAGGTGTGCAAAAATGGCAATGTTGAAAATCTGGAGTGAAAATATTAAAAATTGGCGAAGTTATGAGAATTTGTAGAAACTGCACAATGCATTCTCATAATGCAGTCATTTTTTTTTTACATTTTTTCACCATATTTGCAACATGGGCTTTTTGGATACCACCTTGTTAACAATGGCACTGTTGTTTCATTAATCGATCCCAAAAGGTGATTCTGCGCAGTGACCACAAAATCACCTTTCAGGACTGAGTAACGAAATGACAGTGACAGCATTCAGGAGGTAGCATCCCATGAACCCCATGTTAAAAATTTGGGGCCAAAATTCCTTAAAATGGCTGATTTGTCAACATAAGTTGAAAACCCCATTGACTGCCATTATAGCAAGCTTACCTTTGATTCTTCAGTTTGTGGTTCGGCTTTGAAGAGTGCAAACGTGTCCTGGTCCAGAGAAGATTACAGCACCGACATCCGGAGGTAAGTATGGAGTAAGGGGGGTGCAGGGAGGTGGGTACTCAGTGGGATGGTGGGGATGGGGAGGGGGACTGGGGCAATGACAAGGACCATTTTCTTTTTTACAGGTAAAAAAACACGTCGGGGAGGGTTTTCTTTGTTTACAGGGTGAAAAAAAGCATACATTTTGGCACACTGGGGTGGGCTCCCAGTGTGCCACTTGAGTTGGGGGGGTTCATGATGCCAGCATGGGGTTTTGGCACCCTGATATCAGTGCAGGGAAATAAAAACAAAAAAAAACATACATTTGGGCAAACTGAGGTGGGCTCCAAGTGTGCCACATGAGTTGTGGGGGTACATGGTGCCGACACAGGGATTGGGAACCCTGATGTTGGTGTGGGGAACTTAAAAACATAAAGTTGGGTACACTGCATATAAGTTGGGGGGGGTACATAATGCCGACATGGGGATTGGGCACCCTGATGTCAGTGCAGGGATAGGGAATGGAGGGAGCGAGGAGGACAGCAGCAGTGGGAGGGAGCGGGAGGGGTTTCTTTGCTGCTGGGGCTGGGTGGGAACAGGGAAGACAGGAGCAGTGGGAAGGTGTGGGATGAGTGCCATCTGAAAGGTGACAGCGGCGATGCAACTGAGCATGCACTGTATTCTTGCATGCGTAATTGTTGTGAATAGCATTCTGCCATTCACAAGATGGCAGTGCCAGTGGAACTGCACATGAGCATGAGTCATGCATGCACAGTTCTTGCCCTGGAATGTGGAAGTAACAGCCAAAATAGTGTGGCTGTTATTCTGTAGTAGCCGATCGTGGCAGAGTGTTTCAAGCTCCTTTGGACTTTCAGAAGGATACTTCCAAAAGTCCAATGGAAGGTGCCACGGTCGGCTGTTTTAAGGCAAGACATGCCAAAATGGCAGTAGACTCTGCCCACAGCCATAAAAAAACTGATATAAGGCTGGCTGCAGTGCTTTTATTTCCAGAATGCTCAGATGCATGGTACTGTATTTTAGAACTCTTCAGAAGGTGGTTTTGGAATGCAATGCTGAACCAAGGTATAGAATGTCAAAGTGGTGTACAATTTTAAAATGTTAGGGCGGGGGGGACAAGCAATCTTAGAATGTGGCAGGGATGTGCCATCTCAAAATGTGGTGGGACACTCAGTCTCAGAAACCAATAAGAACACACATTGAGATATTTGGCAAGGACTCTAATTCCAGAATATAGTGGGGATGCACACTGTCAGAATGTGGCAGAACACACCATTTATTCTGAAATGACTTGTCCCTGACACATGTCAGAATTGTATGCACCCACCACATTTCAGAAGTGTGCATCACATCCCCACAGCATTCCAACATGGTGCATCCCAGACACATTCTAAAATGACACATCCCTGCTACATTCTAAAAGTGTGTATCTGCACCACATTTCAAAAGTGTGCATCCCCACCAAATTCCAAAACTGCACATCACTGCCACATTTCAAAGTAGTGTTTCAATGCCTTATTCCAAAACTGTCACTGCCACATTCCCAAATTGTGCATCAATGCCACATTCCCAATTTGTGCGCCATCGCCACCTTCTGAAACTGTGCATCACCACCATGTTCTGAAACTGTGCATCACCTCCACATTCCAAAATTGTGTGTCACAACCAGATTCCAAAATTGTGCAACAACACCACATTCTAAAACTGTACCTTACAGCCACATTCTGAAATTGAGTGTAACCTTCCACTTTCCAAAACTGCCTATCACTGTCACATTTTGAAAATGTGCATCCCCACCATATTCCAAAATTGTACATTCCCACCACATTTTGAAAATGAGTGTCACTGCCACATTCTGATATTGCAAATCACATTCTAAAATTACACATCCCTTCCTCATTCTGAAATTGCATGTGACTACGACATTCTGAATTGTGTCATCACCACATTCTGAGATTTTGTGTCCACGCCACGTTGTATAATTACATGTTGCCACCACAATATAAAATCAAGCATCCTAACTACAAGGAGTGCAGCACCAGAGTCACGTGACGCTCTTGCCAGAGTAGCAGCTCAACTCCAGCTCTCCTGCCTCCTCCTCTAAATGTAATACTTTTTCCTACCCATAAACTCAGCTCTTTTCTCTTCCCATTACAAGGATGGTCTCCTGCAGAGCCCCCGACATCTGCTCAAATGATACATAGAAAAATATCTGCAAAAATGACTGAGGTGCAGATGAAACAAGCTCCTCCATGGTATAGCCCTCCACAGACACCAGGCAAGCAGTCAAAGCGGCCGAATGCCCAAAGTACAGGTACCTGCCATTTTGCTACTTCTACTGCAGCACACCTTCCACTCTCAGAAGAGTGTTTTCTTGCTGAGTTTGACTCATTTAAAGAATCACTAAAAGAGCTCACTGAGGAATTGAAATCTTTAAGGAGTGATTTAAGTGATCTTGGTAAGCGTGTGGGGGATGTGGAATCTGGAACTTCATCATTTGAAAGATGGAGAGATTGGTCAGACATGGAAGCTGTTAATCTGTGGCAAAGGATTGCAAAAATTGAGCTAAAAATTGAAAACCTTGAAGGCAGATACTGCAGCAGGAACAACTCATAATTTTTGGTCTTCCAGAGGCAGCAGAGGGGAACTCTCCCCAGAAGCTTCTGAAAAGAGTGGCTGGTCCCTCCTTGAATAATCCCATTTATGTGGTAGAACAGGCTCACTGCTCCCTTCACCTAAAATCTCCTGCTGGTTCTTCGCCAAGACCCTTTATTCTTAAATTGATTAATTTTTTGGATCATCAACATGTCCTGCAAAAAAACAGAGAATTGCACGAAATTTTATGGGAGGGCAACAAGCTTTGACTAACACAAGACCTTCCTGCTCCCATCAGACAAAGCATGTCACTTTTCACCTGATTGTAACAAGAGTAATAGCAGCTGACATTAAATTTTGTCTGAATTACCGTGCCCGACTTCAAACCCTTCTAAACAATACTCAGCACTCCTATGATACAGTTGAACAAGCAACCACTGTGCTCTGGAGTTAACTCCTGGATCTCTTCAAGGACCACTGAAGGGTTCTTATTTTGCTCGTTGTTTTGTCTGTGATTTTCAAGGACAATTCCTCTACATGGTGCTGTATTGGTTTGCATGTGTCTTCTATATGCTTTGGGAATGGACTGGACCATTCTAATAAAGGGTTGCATTCCTATCTTTCTGGTGAGTGTTCAGGGCACGGCTCTGCAATTCCCTTAATCATATTAGTTTCTGTGACAATTCTGCAAGCCCGGCTCTGCATCAACTGTTTAAAATGACTGGTTACTGCAAATTATAACTCCTCAGTAGTTTGACTCACCTTTATGCACTGATTTCCTGCATTTTACTAACTTTCAGCCTGCTACGGTGACCACAAGTCTTCTGCCAGCAACCCTTTGTCCGGGGCTTGAGACCCACTCTGATGTGAGATCCCATCCATATTACAATCCCGATTCGCACTACAGTGATACTGCAAATTTGTGTTTATGGATGAAGACAGGGCTCGGATGCTGTGGCGACCTCCGTTGATAATGTCCAACTCAGTATACTCTTGCAGTTAGATAGGAGATCAGCCACTTTTTGCTAGTTTCTCTCCCTTGCATCAGTGGCTTTCATGTGAGCTTGTCTTTTGAACTCAATTGAATGGTAGTTCGATGCCGGATCTTGGCCTGCATCTCCTGTTGGTCTACTGTGCCTTGGCTTGACCCATTGTGGGACTATTTTTTATTTCGGGATGGATGCTTTATTCTGCGAATCTCTATGGATCAAGCCCTGGCTTTGAGAGGCTCTCAGGGAACAATGTCTTAAGAAAGAACCTGGCCAATATGGTCAGCTCCAGCCCTTCTGGATTGTAGGACAATGATTCTGGAGCCTCTGATTCAGGGGCTATCCTGGTCTCTGTTGGAATAGATTTCTTCCCAAGGACCTGTCTCATGCCATCCTGCAAGTTTCCTGGAGCAGCATGGAAGGTGTCCCCCATCCCTCTTCCAGTGGCAGGACAGACACAGCACTTCAACACGGGCTCCCTTCATGAACCTGTGCTTGGCTCATGGCTGGAGATCCTGGTACGATGCCTTTTGCAGGGGATCCATGTGACAGGCTCCATTAGATGGAGGGCAAGCAGGCATTGTTTGTCTGCTCATCGTAATGCAGGTTGCCCACTTCTCAAACCATTCATGTTGCAATTTATGTCCTGTACCCACTTCAGTATTTGAGCCCTGATCCTTTACTTTTGCAGAATAAGATCCTGATCCACATTATCCAGAGATCTTGCATTGGAACCACATGAATCGACCCAAGATACTGGCTTGACCCTGGAGGACTTATTTGTTGGGGGATACTGCTGCCCTTGCTATGAATACGAAGGAGAAAAAGGGTGTGAGCAAGACATTGGGGCATAATTTATTTTTCCCTTTTTCTATTCCTTAATATTTTTTGATCTGTTACATTGTTTAGCCACTGGCTTTATCCAACCAATTCTTCCTTGGCTGAAGTTATTTAGTCACGACTAGTACCTTGCACAATGACTATGTTTCCTAGGTGTTGATGTGGACATTCTGTTTTCCACTTGTAAGTATGTTTGGACTACTTATTTTGGCTGGCCAGCAAAGAATACTTCTCCCTAATGAGGTTCTGTTTACTAGTATATTTCTCTGGCTCAATGTCTAGATCATTATATGGAAGAGACATATAAATTTTGACTTAGTTTAATTTCCTAAATCATGCTGGGATTTCTTTGGACATTTGTGAGATTATGACTACATTACTTGAATACTGACTATGTGTTGGGACTAGAGTACAGTTATCTTTTTGTGTGCTTATTGGACATCTTGAATTTGTTTATGTTATATTTACCACATAGGAAATGTTAGAATGCTAGCTGTTGTTTTGTTATTATGGGTAGGGTGTAGAGCTACTATATATAGAACTTGTTTTTTGGGGGAGGGGAGGGCTGGGTGGTATGGAGCAAAAGGCTATGCTGGATAAGAGCTGCATGCACCTAAATGATGAGGGGGATGGTTTTTTTTATAGCTATTGTTTGGGGATGGGGGTTGGGGGAGGGTTTATCTTAATATGTTCATACGGCTTTGCGATACCATAGCTCTGTGTGATTATATTCTGGAGGCAGATGGGGACATTGGTGGGGTTGGGGTCTTTTTTTTCCAAGGGTCCAACGTCTCTCTCCATTGGGCTGAGTTACATTTTATTATAGTCTTGTCATCAGGGAAATTTGGGATACTTGAGAACTGGGGGGTTAGTGGGAGATTTTTTTTTTCCTGGAGATTATTTGCTATTTTCTTTGATCTACTTAGGTTCAACAGGGGTGGTAGTTTATTTACTAGTTATTTTTTCTGGGCCATAGGTTATTATGGTGTATAATTACAGATATTGTTCTTGGAATGTCAAGGGGTGCATTCTCCCAAAAAATGCTCTAAAATAATGTTACATTTGTGTAACTTGCAAGTGAATATAGCGGTACTCCAGGAAACTCATCTTCTCCCAACCCAGGTGCTGTCACTTAGACGCTCCTGGGTTGGGAAAGTTTTTGGCTCTGGGGCTGATTCTCATTGGAAAGGGTTGGCCATTTTAGTAGCCAGGTTGGTTCCCATTCACCTCCTTCAAGAGCTCCCCAAACCTCTGGAGAGATACATATTTGTGAGGGCCTTGTTGGGACATGTGGAAGTGGTATTGGGGTCGGTCTATGGCCCCAATGCAGATGATCATTATTGTCCCTATGGGTTTTCCTCCCTATGATCCTTGCTGTTGACTGGAATGTGGTCCTGAATAATGCATTGGATAGGACCAGCAAGTGTGGTCATGCTCCCATCCCAAGCCAACTGGCACTGAGGGATCTTATGGATTCCTTAGGCCTGGTTGATCACTGGAGGGCATTGTATCCCATTATGTGGGAATACTCCTTTCATTCATCCCCTCACAATTCTTTTTCCCGAATTGATTTTTTCCTGTTAAGCCTGGAATTTTTGTCTGGTGCAGTTTTATGCCATTATAGCGCCAAAGTGGTGTCTGACCATCACCCAGCTGTTCTGCAGGTCACCCCCGCCTCCTCCATAATGTGAGACAAAACATGGCTCATCAGCAACCAACTACTGAAATTTCCTGACCTGGTGGAGTGGATACAGTACTTTACCATGACATTTCTTGACCTAAATGCACCTACCATGCCTAAAGTAGATATCCTCTGGGGCACATTTAATTGTGCCCTAGGGGTGAAATAATCAGATTGGCCACTAAGCGTAAGAAGAAAGCCTCACAGGCAACTCTCTTCTCTTGGCTCAGATTAGATTGGTAGAACAGCAACTATCAGCTAACTCCCCACAGTCTGACTGGGAACATTTGGAGTCCATTGGAGTGTAGTACCATTCATGGCTGGGGGAGAAAGCTGAATATCTTTTGTTACGGTCTAAAACTAAATACTTTAATCAGGGAGAGAAGTCTGGGAAACTCCTTGCACTCTGTATGCATTCCCAGATTGCAGACAGAATCGCACCATCTTTACAGTCAGACTCGGGGCAGATCCTTACCTCACACTCGGGACACTGTGGCTCAGTTTTAAGCATACTATAGTTCTTTGTATGCTTCGCCTCAAGATCTTGTTGAGTCTTCCTGGTTTGAAGCTGTTCCACAGGACTTGGACCTCCCCTCATTGTGGCAGGACCAAGTTGAATTCTTACAAGCCCCCTTGACCCTGCAAGAAATCTGTAAGGCTCGTGACTCCCTGACTTCAGATAAATCCCCCGGGCCAGATGGCTTTTCCCTGAATTTTTATAAATCATTTAAGGAACTGATTGCCCCACGCTTATTGGACACTTTAATTATATTTTTTCCAATGGTTTAACTGACTTCTCTCTCATGGCTGCTACCATACTTGTACTACCAAAGCCTGGGAGGGACCCCTTACTTGTCGCTAACTATAGACCAATCTCTTTGATTAATGTAGATCTTAAAATTCTAGCCAAAGTATTAGCCATGAGGTTGAATTCATTATGGGAACATCTTATAAGTAGAGAGCAGGTAAGATTTGTGTCGAGGAGAATCTTGGCTAACCACCTCTGGAAGCTCCTGCATCTGGTCTCCACATCTAGGGATTCCCCCACCCCTATGGTGTTGGCCTCCCTGAATTCAGATAAAGCATTTGGTAGGGTCTCATGGACCTATCTGTTCTATCTTCTTCCCCAATTTGGAATTCCCTCTGGGTTCATCCATTGGGTACAGGTGCTCTACTCTCGTCCCTCGGCGTGCATCCTCTGTAACATGCTGTCTGACAGTTTTACCTTGCAGCAAGGCATGAGACAGGGCTGTCCCCTCTCCCCACTCCTATTTAACCTTTTTTTGAAATCTTTAATCAGGAAGATCAGTCTCTCCCCCCAGATCCACGGTATCCCCATGGGTCATTATCATTATAAGATTTCCATTTAGGCGGATGATATCCTTATGCATGTGATGTCCCCTATCACCTCATTGCCTGATGCATTGGATATTTTGGCCCAATTTGTTGACATATCTAACTAAAAGCTGAATCATTCCAAAACAGAAGTTATGCCATTGAATGCTGCTGCTTTGAGGGCGAGCATGAACACTTAGGGCTTCTTTGGGTCAGGGACAAGCTTAAGTATCCTGGGATTCATCTAAGCACTGACCCTTCCAAATTACACCAATGCAATGTGGACAAATTTGTTATGCAACTATAGACCGATTTGGACCATTGGGCTCTTTTACCATTGTCCTTATGGGGTCGATTGAATATCATCAAAATGAATGTGCTACCACGTCTTCTTTACCACCTTATAATGCTTAACCTGGCTTTGCCTAATGCATGGCTCAACCAAATAAACTGACTCATCTCTCATTTTATATGGCATGAGAAACCTCCTTGGTGGGCCCTTCATAAGTTGATGGGGTCCAGGGAGGCAGGTGGACTGAAGGTCCCCAATGTCTATCTTTACTATTTGGCTATACATTGTTCCCTACTTTTTTGCTGACTTCGACCTCCATCTAGTCTGCAGGGCTTGTTCTATATTTCCCAGCGGCTGGACATTGAGAATGCTCTCTGTTCTCAATTGGGGATAGATCTTCGCTCCCTGTTGTATGTGCCATGCAAAAGACTCCCTGGATCACTCAGGGATACTCCCATAGGATATTCCCTGCAAGCTCACAAATAGCTCTGCTCTCTGTTAAACCTAGATCCTTGTCATGATATTACTCAGCCCTTACTTGGTAATCCCAACCTGAAAATTGCTGACAGGGTCTTAACAAAGACAGCTTGGTCTTTCATAATGGTGGATTCTGTGGAGCATTTGGTGAGTAATGGCAAGCTTTTATCCTTTTTGGAGGCATAACAGAAATTTGAATTACCCTCCTTTGTGTGTTTTAAATATCTCCAGATACCTCATATGCTTTTACAATATTTCGGTTCTGGCATCTGGCATGATGTATATGGGAAGCATGTGCTCAGTTTCACCTTAGCTGCTCCCACGTCCCATACTATTGCCTTTTGTTATGCGCAATTGCGTGAGATCCTTTCCACTAAAGAGCCTGGTTTCTTCTACTACTGGGCAAAGCCCTTCCCTCCCAGAGGGGCCCATGTAATTGATCTCACATTTGAAAAGACAGTTATAAGCACATTAAGTGGGACAGGTATCACTGAATGCAATTTCATATTTTGCATATGTTTTATTCTCCTGTCAAATTGCACAGATTGGGCAAGCTTGCTACAGACATATGTACTAGATGCCAGAAAGTGACAGAGTCGCTACTTCATATTTTCTGTTTCCGCAAAAAGGTGGAACCTTTCTGGGATATCATTAAGCACCATTTCAATCCTTTACTGGTCCCGGACCAGGCTTTCACACCCACAGTGTTTGCTCTGGGATTATTCAGAAGGGCTCATTGGTAACCAGAAGCCTCACACAGCTTTGATATTATCCTGTGTCAAAAAGGTCATTCTCAGGCACTGGTGTGATCAAACTACTCCTAGTTATGTTGAATGGTATAAAGAAGTGCTATTTGCTTTCAAGCAGAGCAGATCATTGTATGTTTAGGAGATAAAAAAAAATAGATATACTCAGGTTTGGGAACCTCTATATACCCCTTGTTGACACTGTAGTGCTGGGTGATGGTCTGCTATGCCATGGTTTAGATGTCCCTTTAGTGGAAAACAGTTTTATATGGGTCCTAGTATCACTGCTAGACTGGTGCCATGGTTTCAATTGAATACCCCCATATTGTTTTATATTAATTTTGTTATGAACCAGACTTTTACATGTGTTTTCTTCCTCATGAATTGTCTTTTGTGTCTTGTATAACTGTGTACTGTTACTCACTGGATTTTGGGTGGATGGGTTGGGTTGGGTATGGCAAAAAGGGGGTAGGTAGGTAGGTGGGCGGGGAGACCAGGGTGTTGTATAAGTAACATTTGGTGCTATTCCTGTCTTGTCTTCTTTCTGGTTGAACTTTAGCTTGTTGTGTATTTCACCTAATAGCTTATGGTTATAGTGCTGTACTGTTGTGTAGTATGTTTTCTGTTCTTCTTGCCTGCCATACCATAATAAAGTTTACTTAATATGAAAAAAGCTGCCCAACCACATTTTGAAATTGTGCATCACCACTAAATGCCAAATGTATGCATCCATGACACATTTTGAAATTACATATCCCTACCACCTTCCACAACTATAGTATGTGCCCCACCTTTGAAAATGGTGTATCTCTACTACATTCTAAAAATATATACCACCACATTATGAATTTTAGCATCCCAGCCACATTCCAAAATGATTTGTCCTAGCTACAGTACTTTCTGAGATTGTGTCATTGCTGCATTCCACAATTGCAACCTGGTGACATGTCAAAATCTCATACTTGCAATATTCTAAAAATTGCACACAACTTTGTTATTCTAAAGCCATGTTTGCTGCTGCATTCCAACCCCATCACATTCTGAAGTACTGTACCTTGCATCTGCACATAATAGAAGTGCATGCGCTGACCCACCCAGTAACAGTTTTCTTTTTTCAGATGCTTACTACAACTGCAGTGTTATGTGACATGGGAAGAATAAGTCATATAAGGTAATTTGCTGGGAGGTCTAGTCTATGAGTTCAGTTTATGACATCATCAGTAGCTATTTATTGAAACTGGCTTTTTTTGAACAGGCAGTGCATTTAGGGTTATAAAATGACTGGTAACTTTTAAATAAAGTAACTTAGAGATCTCATTTTTGGCATGAGACTGATTGGGGATTTGCTGATCCAAATTCTGAATTTATTAATGCCAGAAATTTTGACTGGAGTCCTTCATTAAACAAGATGTGTACTTTCTCCACATATTTCTTTTCCAGACTGCTAAACTAATTTCTAAGCTCAGTTATGGACTATGTTGTGCACTAACCTAAATAGTCCAGAGTTATGAATAAATATTTGATGATGAGCTGAGTAACATTGCCACTGTCCAATGGAGAGGCAGATGCTTGTGCTTTCACATTTTCTTTTATTGCAGTGACTGCCCCTTCCCAGCTGAATTGGGAGATGGGACACTGTGCAGGCATAAAAGGTACCTTCGGCTACTGGTGAAGGTCCTGAAGGTCTCCTCCCTAACAAATGACTGAGGAGGCTAAAGCTGCCTGGACAGAGACAGAGAGAAACACATGTTCAACAAACACATGGAGCGAAAAAGCATGTTCCTGACAGCCAGCTGGAATGATAAATTTCTTCAAAAATGTTATCCCTGACAAACACCAGGAGTGGAAAACCTTGTCCTCAACAAACAGCTGGGACAGGAACTCCAAGTGGCAAATTGAGTCCCCAGAAAACAACTGGAGTTACACACCTGGTTGGTCCATGACTAGCCGCTTAAACCATTAGCAGCTGTCACTGACTAACAGCTGAAGTGGTACATCTGGTTCCTCACAACTGAATCCTTACCAACTGTGAGTGGCCAAAAGGGTGATGGAGGGAAGGGGCACTACTTGCCTCCCCAGCTCTCCAGTGAGGGTCAGTCAGTGAAAAGGGACTACACTCATGTCATAAAAGGTCTCACACCATTTAATCATTTCCCCTTTGAGCTCAACAGTTTTTAAGAGGAGTAGAATTTGGGGGAAAAAAGCAGGAAGAAAATAAGTACAGACAGTGAGACTCGGTACAGGTCCAGTCTGCCTGCAGCTGCGGACTATGAATCTAGACCCTTACTGCTGCTTGTCAATAAGAGGCAGCTATGCATGTTCATGTTGATTCGATTAGTAGTTATCTTATAGTTGTAGGTGCATAGTGACAGACATCATGCAAATGCAGTAATGCATGCATTGTAACTGTGACTTCTAGGGCTCTTATGTAGGGAAATGGTGCTGTATATAGTATTGAGCAGTGCTTGTGCTGCAAATGACTTAATTTCATTCAGCAAATGTGTAAAGGCTTCTGGATGTGGTGTGGCGTCTGACACTGAATGACACCAAATGTAGCTAATCCAGATACCTCTGACACTAATTGTAATGGAGGCCTAGGTCAGGAAACATAAGCAGTCCAGGAGAAATTGTAGAAAGCAAGTGGTGATTTAGTATTCTAAATCATAAGAAAAAAATAAATTGGAAAACATTTCAGCATCTCTTCTCCTTTATCAGCAAATTAGAAGACAATTCAAGACATGAAATCAGCATGTCTGTAGTCTCTCTTCAAGTCATTCTCTAAACCGGAACATAAAGCAGCCTGTCCTGTCTCTCTTCAAGTCCATCTCTCAGTGTGGAAAGACAGAACAGACCCCAAGTACTGTTTTGACTAGTAAACAGTTTTCATTTATTTTAGTTAGTTTTTTTCCTGTCCAAACCTAGCAGCAATGTTTTAAACAGGATCTGCAGTTCAGTGAGCAGCTGTTGTCATTAGGTTTGACAGTGGTTCAACTGGAAATCATAAGTGGTTTAAATAATAATGAAACAGCTGCTTTTTTATTTAAAATCCTTATCCCCCACACACATACACCACTGAAACCAATTATACTTCCAAAATCAATTACCAGATATAATAAGAGCTGGTATTTCTTGAGCCTGTCCCTCTAACATTGCAAACTGAAATCGCATTTATAGCAAGAACACTGATCAAAACACACTAACCAAAATGATAATAGTTTTGTTATGCAGATTAGTCTGAACAACAAAGAACAATACGATCAAAGTTGCAAACTGTTGAAACATTTACCTAAAGGGGAAGGTAGCAAGTTCCATGTCATTTTCGGGGGTGCTGCCGATCCACAGCAGGGGGAAGATGGGAATCTCTATATCAGAAACTTCAACACATGGTTGAAGGGCTGATGCAGTGAGAAGGAGTATGGCTTCATTGGAGACTGGGGACCCACCTGGAATGATGTGACCCTGTACTTGGGTGATGGGCTGCATCTATCCAGGAAGGGGAATGCAGTCCTAAATGAATGCTTTAATTGCTTCCTTGCTGAGCATTTAAAATAGCCAAGGAGGGGGGCAACAGGTGCAGGGAAGCTCTAGCAGCCCACCCCCACAAGATAGAGAAGCCAGTAATGAGCAATAGGAAGGCAACATGCTGCCAGTAACACCTGAATCAGACACAAAGGGAAAGGCAGAAGAAGGAAAGCAGCAGAAAAAGGAAATCTGAGTTGAGGGAAAGAAGCAGGGGAGCAAAGGCCGGAGCAGAGGGCAGATAGGCAACAAAACATGGAAGGTCATGGTTACCAATTCTTGCAGCCTGGGAAATAAAATCCCAGGCCTGGAGGCACTTCTAGTAGAAGCAGACTTGTACGTAATAGCAATTACAGAGACTTGGTACACCATAAATCATGACTGGGACATTAATGTACTGGGGTATGCTCTGTTCAGGATGGAAAGAGGCAGTAAAAAAGGGAGGGGGTAGCCATGTATGTCAGGGAGGGTATAAAGGCAATGGAGGAACTGGGAAGAGAGGGGGAGGCTGAGACACTGTGGGTCACCCTTGAGCCAGGCAACAGCACAGCAAACCGCACAGGGGTGATCTACAGGCCTCCAACACAGGGGGAGGAGGTGGATAGGGAACTAGAGGATGAAACATATGAGATAACTGCAAAAGGGGAAGTACTGCTGCTGGGTGATTTCAGCACACCAGACATGGATTGGACCATCCTAGCAGCTGCTTCAACCAGGAGCTAAGACATCTTGGATTCCCTACAGGGGGGAGGCCTCAGGCAATTGGTGCTTGATCCCACTAAAGACAGGGAAATTCTGGACCTACTACTGACAAATGGTGTCAGAATCACAGAAGTCAGGGTACAAGGTCAACTAGGGTCCAGCTTCCACCACATAGTGTGGTTTAGCATGGGGACAGGGACACAGTCAAGTCACACAAAGGCAAGGTCTTAGATTTCAGGAGGGCAGACTTTGAGAAGATGGAAAGGTGTATCAAGGAAGCACTGGTGGGGAAGAAGGATGGGGGTTGAGGCCCAGTGGGAACACCTAAAAGGAGCCCCAGAGGAGGTGACAAACCAATGCATCAGGTTGGTAAACAAAGGCAAGAGAAGGAAGAAACCACTATGGTTCTCAAAAGATGTGGCAGACAAAGTAAGGGGCAACAAGGCAGGTTTCAGGAAATATAAGGGGCCTCAAAAGGAAGAGGACAGGAAAGTGTTCCTAAAGTGTCCAAAGGAAGTGGGGAAGGCTGTTAGGAGCACAAAGGTGCAGACTGAGGAAAGATTAACACAGATGGTGAAAAAAGGGGACAAGACATTCTATAGGTACATCAGGGAAAGAAGGAAAGTGGGGGGGGTTGTAAGGCTCAGAGGGGATACAGGGGCATGTAAGAAGGAAGACCTGGAAAAGGAAGACATACTGAAAAAATACTTCCATTTGGTATTCACTGAAGAGGGGGAGGTTCAGGTACCACAGTTGGGTAACAGATATGAAGGAGGGGGGGAGGTAAACACAAATCCATTCACAGTGGAGAGAGTCCTGGAGTAGCTCACAAAACTGAAGGTGGACAAAGCAATGGGGCCAGATGGCATGCACCCGAGGATATTAAAGGAGCTGCAAAGAGAGCTAGCAGCACCTCTGGCAACCAGGTTCACCAAGTCAGTCAACACATGAGTGGTTCCAGAGGACTGGAGGAGGGCAGATGTAGTCCCTCTACACAAAAGTGGTAGCAAGGAAGAGGCAGGGAATTATAGGTCAGTCAGCCTCACCTCAGTAGTGGGTAAGGTCATGGAGGCACTGCTTTAAAGAAAGAATAGTGGCACACCTGAAATTCAATGGTGCCCAGGATCCAAGGCAACATGGATTCATAGTAGGGCGGTCATGTCAGAGGAATTTGATAGATTGTTTTGACTGGGTGATAAAGGAGATAAATCAGGGGGGAGCAGTGGATGCCGCCTACCTCGATTTCAGCAAGGCCTTCAACACCGTTCCACATAACAGTCTGGTTAACAAAATGGATAGTCTGGGCATGGGACACAAGGTGGTAACCTGGGTTAGGAACTGGTTAACAGACAGGAAGCAGATGGTGGTGGTAAATGAGGTCCAACGGGGTACCTCAGGGATCAGTCCTTGGACCAGTCCTGTTTAATGTCTTCATTAGTGACATTGTGAAAGGGCTGTGGCAACTGAGGTTCAATTCAAAGAAGTGCAAAATAATGCACCTGGGATGAGGAAACCCTGGTGAGAGCTACAGAATGGGAGGGTTGCTGACATCACCAAGGAAGAAAGGGGTTATCATTTCAGATGACCTAAAGATGCCTAAGCAGAGTGCAAAGGCTACAGGGAGGGCCAGTATCATGTTGGGGTGCATAGTCAGAGGTATCACTAGCAGAAGGTGGGAGATGGTGATGCCATTATATAAAACACTAGTGAGGCATCACCTAGAGTACTGTGTGCAATTCTGGAGGCTGCACCTTTGCAAAGACGTTGACAGGGTGGAAGCAGTCCAGAGGAGGGCAACAAAGATGGTACAGGGCTTGCACCAGAAAACATATAAGGAGAGATTAAAGGACCTCAATATGTACACGCTGGAGGAGAGGAGGGATCAGGGTGGCATGATAGAAACATTCTAGTACCTTAAGGGCATAAGCAAGGTGTAGAGGGGGCAACATCTTCCAATATAGGAGAAGTACAAGAACAAGGGGACACATGATATGAAATTGGAAGATGGCAAATTAAAGGGAAATGTGAGGAAATTTTTCTTCATGGAGAGGGTGGTGGACACGTGGAATAGTTTGCTACAGGAGGCTGTGGGAGCAACCACAGTGGAGGGATTTAAAAATGCCTGGGACAGGCATAAGTGAATCTTAGAGGTGGGAAGGCCATTGACCAGGTAGGGTCAGAGGCCACAAATAAGTGTAGGGTTTACAGGCAGACTAGATGGGCCTGGCGGTCCTTATCTGCTGACAATTTGTATGTTTCTATGTAAAAGTACAGACTCACTGATTGTACTGTAATGAGCTCGTTCTGCCTTTGTCCATTGTTCAGGGGCACTGTCTCCATTTTTAAAAAAAACTCTAACACCCACAATTGGTAATGTGAATTAATAAATAACCTTTATTTCAGTATTCTGTTTTTTTTAACTAACAGAATCAATTAAATTTTCGTATTAAGTGCAAACGAAATAACCAGAAGCGAGTCACAAAGAAGGATTTAAAATGTGAAAAAAAAAACATGTCAGGCTCATTTCTCCAACAGTTAACTACAGAATCCATCTAATGCAGTCCCAATGACCAAGATAGACGTCTTGGTCTATCTGCAAGATGTCATTTTTGTGGGTTTCAAAAAGTAATGTTTTTAGGAAAAAACAGAAACAAGATAGCGGCAAATGAAAAATAATTTTTCCCCTCACAAACAAGGATGATGTCAGAATGAAAAAGGATTATTTTTTCATTTCACACAGCTATCTTGAAGCGCTTACTGAGCAGACATGCTCAGAACCAATTTTTCAAATTTCAAAATTAAATAACATTGGAGCGGATTAATAGTTTTTCACCAAACAAGCAAAAGGCACAGGCACATCTGTGGGCCAGCCCCTTTCTACCCACAACATTTTAGACCAAAATTCCAAACTGTCTGGGCACTACAGGTGTCAGAAGGAAAACCCAGCAAAACCAAAGGGAAAAAAATTCCCCAAAATTTACTTTTTGCATTATTCAGAACTCAGAATCCACACATCTGACCAGATTGCAACTTGATATGTGTAGAGATCTGCCCCCACGAAACTGGATGTGCAAAATTTCATGCAAATCCATTGAACAGTTATGACATTATTAAAGTGCAAACATTGGGGTTTAACATTAATTTGCCTACTCAACCCTAAGGTGAATAATGGCTGCTGGGCAGGTGGGTGTGAGACGACAACATGCTTTTTTTTGCACACGGCGATTGTGATGTGGACTCTTTGAGTACTGTAAAATGAAGAGGGCATTACTAATTCTATTACTAATTAATGCCCACTTCATTTTGCACCACTGGTTGTCTTTCAACCAATGGAGTTTCCTTATTTATTTAGCTTTTGTTGACCGGGTAAGTGCACTAGACAAATTCTGCCTATTTAGAGGCACGACCTGGGGGAAGGGGAATACAGATGAATGCCAACTGACTTTGAACCAGATTAAATGCTTATTCAGGTGCTATGTTAATTGCCATGTTACATATATATATATATATATCTATAGACTGTGCCCCATAGTCAGGGTTGAGAAGGCACTTAATGTCAAACCTCACATTTTGTGTGTTAATAACTTTGCAACCATTCAACAGATATGCACAAAATTTGGAATGCACAATCTGGTATGGTATATCTCTTGATTTTCCAAGTTGCGTTTTGATTGGCCATACGGTTTCTGCACAGCGAAACACCAAAAAATGCACTTTTCGCCACTTTAGATGCATTGTTTGCCTATGGTGCTGCAACCACACCATGTGGTCTTTTGGTCTAAAATTTGGAACATAGAATGTGTTTGGGTCAAGGAACAATCCAGCGTTGGTTTGGTAAAAAAAACATTAGTCCGTTCAAAAGTTATTCAATTTTTAATTTTTGAGTTCTGAGCATGCTCAGTTCAGTCCAAAATTTTACATGTATAGTTTACAACCTAAGAATTGCCTCATGGTCAAGGATTTTGCTACCTTGAGAAGGAAAATCCTAGTCCATCAGAAAAATTCTTAGTTTGTGAGCTGCCATTTTGTTTTTAGTTTTCCAGTCAAACAAAATGTCATAGCTTTCTCCACGGGTGACTTTTGGGCCAAAAGAGGCATGGGTTTTGTTCAGGGTGACCCCATCTACAAAGCCATGCCTTTGGTTTGCTTCATTAATTGCTTCATTTCTGTCAAAAAATAGTTTTTTTTAAATTAAAAATTCTTCTTTCGTGACTCACTAACGATCTTTCACAAGCCTACAAAATCCTGGTCTGTGAGACGATCCTAGTCCATGAGCTTCGTTCATGAGGGGACGACCAGATAGCTGGAATTTCACAACCAACTGTCCCTGGAGATGACCAGATGGCCCAGACTGGTGTGACCAGATGTCCCCTCATGGACTAGGATTTTCTTACGCCATGGACTAAGCTTTATCTCGCGGCCTAAGATTTTGCTATCTCATGATTGAAAATTTTTAAAGGTGTAAAAACGTTAGAATTGCATAGCTCATTAACAGTTTGGTCTTTTTACTTGAAATTTGCAGGGTGTTGAGGGGATGCCCTACAGGTGTAAATTATGCTGTTTAGGTGTTGGGGAATTAAGTGGTTGCATAGATATGTCAATGACAAAGTTGACATTTTCCCCATAGGATTACATTGCTGTGTCTGTCATGCCTTTTGGTGCCATTATCTCAAAAAAGAAGCGGGATACAGAATTTTTGCTACTGGTGGCATAACATATGCTGGAACAAGATTTTAAACCATAAAGTAAGCAAGCAGTGGAATTGTTTCCATGGGTTGCACAGTTAATGAGATATTGTCAAATTTGTGTTGCAAGGGTTCCTTGCCCTATTTGGCTGCTGTATGGCTCTGTAGCTATGTGTAAATGGGAGCAGGGGCCTGGCCCACAGATGCATATTGTTATACATAAATGGGCAACTTGGTGCTCCCACCAATACATGTTTCTTTACTAGTTATATTACACTTTTTCAAAAAGTAAGGAAATTCATGGCAAAAAACTGCATTTAAGGCATCAGTTAGGGTTAAAGCGACAAAGTCAGGAAATTAAATGTTAGGGTTGAGCACCTAACCCCCTCAGAAACAGTTTGGTCTTTTAACTTGAAATTTGGAGGGTGTTGACGGGATGTCCTGTAGATGTGAATTATGGTGCATAGGTGTCAGGAAATACATTTGTTGTGGAGATATGGCATGGTGCAGTTTATGTTTTGTGGACAGCGTTTTGCATTGTGGTAGTGGCTTGAAATATATAGGGTAGCTAGCCTTACTGCCATGGATGTACTTTTCAGTCATTAGGTGTGTAAAATTTAAACAGGTGCGGCATTCTGCCACTCTGACCAATGAAAATCTCAAACTTTAAAATGTTATATCTCGGACACGGTTTGGTCTTTTAAATTGAAATTTGCAGGGTGTTGAGGGGATGTCCAGTACATGTAAATTATGGTATTTAGGTGTTGGAAAATTAAGATGCTGTAGAGATATTGTGTGATGCACTTTACATTTTGCATATAGCGTTTTGCATTGTGGTAGGCACTTTTAATGTTAAATCTCACATTCTGCACGTTAATAACTTTGTAACCATTCAATGGATGTGCATAAAATTTGGAACGCATAGTCTGGTGTGGTAGATCTCTTGATTTACTAAATTGTGTTTTATTCGGACATACGGTTTTTGCACAGTGAAGTGCCAAAAAATGCACTTTTCACCACTTTTGTGCTTTTTTTTTGTTAGTGGCACTGTGTAGACACAGTGTGAGCTATTGGTCCGAAACTTGGGACATAGAAAGAGCTTGGGCCAAGGAACATGCCACTGTTTGGTGAAAAAATATTAATCTGTTCAAAAGTTATTACAATTTGAAATTCCCATTATATCCTATGGGAAAATGTATATGTATTTCTGGAATGTTAATGAGAAAGACCAGATGGCCCAAATTGGGATGACCATATCTCAATCACAGTTTGATCTTTTTACTTGAAGTTTGCAGGGTGTTGAGAGGATGTCATAGAGATGTGAACTATACTGTTTAGGTGTTGGGGAAATAATTTGTTGCAGAGATATTCAATGACATAATTGACATTTTTCCCATAGCTTTACATTGCAGTCTGTGTCATGACTTTCAGTACTGTTATCTTGGAAATGAAGCGAGATATAGACTTTTCGCTACAGGTGGCTTAGATCACCTTCAGGTGAGCTAGCCATTTGAAAAAGATTTGACATAGTAGAGTGAGCTTGCAGTGGAATTTTGTTTGTACATTGTACAGTTCATGAGATATTATGAAAGTACTGTCACAAGGGTTGAAATAGCACCTGTCCAGTGCATTTTGGTGCCCATAGCTCAGAAACGTTGTGAGATATGGGTACGGTCTTTGCGATGTTGCGTGAAGTACTTACTGTCACGATTACAATGATGCTAGAAATTTTTTTCTAGCTCTTACAGTTCCCAAGATATGCACAAATTACTGTTACAAGGGTTTGGTGCCGTATAGTGCTGCTGCATGGCTCTTTAGCTTTGCATAAGTGGGATTGTGGGCCCAGATGCTTATTGTTTTGCAAAAATTGGCAACTTGGTGGGAGCTGGGCTCTGCACTCCCACCAATATGTGTTTTTTACTACTTATATTAAATTTTTTCAAAAAGTAAAGAAATTCTATGCAAAAAACTGTGTTAATACTTCATTTAGGGTTAAGGCAAAAAAGTTAGGAAATGAGACATTAGGGCTGAACCCCTAACCCCCCCACACACACCACCCCAATCCTCCACAGTCTGATAAATGCCTTGGTGTGTCATTGGGGTCATGAGGCCTAATATCCCCCATTCTCCTTTACTGTAGCATGTCAGCATGCTCTGTCATGGAATATATTATAGGGATGCAGTTGCAACCCTATATTTACAGTTATGAAGCCTCTTCTATGTTAAACTAAAAATTTTGCTCATTAATACTTTGGACCCTTTCAATGGATTTGCACGAAATTTGTCATGCATGATGAGGCATGGTAGATCTCTTGATTTGCCAAATTTCATTTCGGTGGGACTTCCAGTTTTTGCACACCAAAATGCTGAAATTGCACTTTTTGCCCATTATTTGGGCAGCTTTTTTTGATTTTGTCCATGTCACTGTGCAGCCGTCATGTAGCATGCTGCTCTGCAACTTTGCTCAGCTGAAAGAGCTTGGGTCAAAGGAACATGCCACTTTTCATTTGGTGAAAAAATATTAAACCATTCAAAAGTTATTAAAGTTTTAATTTCCCTTTATAAGTCAATGGGGGAATTTATATGGTTATTTTGTGAAAGAAGAGTGGGGTTTTGGCCATCTAGTCCCTCCTCACGATCAAAGAATTTGCAGGCTCACGATCAAAGAATCTTAGATCATGAGGAATTCTTTAATCATGATGGCTGCCATCTTGTTTTTAGTTTGAGGTCGGAAAAATTCAAATATCTCTGCCCCGGGGGGACTTCTGAGGTGAAACTATGGTGGGGTTTTGCTCGGGGGTCTTGCCTCTATCGAGCCATGCCTGTGGTTTCTTTCAAAATGGTCAAAAAAATAGAGTTTTTAACTTTTTTATTCTTAACGATCTTTAATTGCGAGCCCACAAATTCTTTGATCGCAAGATTCTTTGACCATGATCTTTGATTGCGAGGGCATGACTAGATGGCCACTTGAAAAAATCAATTTTTCAGCTTGGGGTGGCTTATTAAGCCAAATGAGGGTGGGTTTTGCTCAGGAGGCTTCATTCTATTGAGGCATGGCTGTGGTTTCATGTATTTCTGCCTAAAAATTGACTTTTAAATGTTTTATTGTTTGATCACATTGCAAGTTCTTTGATACATGACATACCAAAATCTTTGATACAAGATTCTTGAGCCGCAATCTTTGATCGCAAGGGTGTGACTAGATGGTCACTTGAAAAAATACATTTTCTCAGCACAGGGGTCACTTCTAAAGGCAAACAAGGGTGGGATCTGCTCAGGAGCCTTTGTTTTGTCAAGTCATGGCTGTGGTTTCATGTATTTTTCTCTAAATTGTTTTAACATTTTTTATTCTTTGATCATGAGTCTGCAAATTCTTTGATTACAAGCCTGCAGATTCTTTGATCGTGATATTTGATCGTGAGAGACGGCCTAGATGGCCAGATTAGGAGGGACCAGATAGCACAATTTTAACAATGTTTCAAATGAAATATCTCGGAAACGGTTTGGTCTTTTAACTTGAAATTTGGAGGCTGTTGATGGCATGTCCTATAGATGTGAATTATAGTACTTAGGTGTCAGACAATACATTTTTTGTGGCAATATTGCATGAGGCAGTTTACATTTTGTGGACAGCATTTTCCATGGCGGTAGTGGCTTTAAATTACTAGGGTAGCTAGCCTTACTGCCATAGATGTACTTTTCAGTCGTTAGGTGTGTAAAATGTTACTAAGTATAGAATTCTGCCAGTGTGATGAATGAAAACCTAAAATTTTCACATTTTATATCTCGAAAACAGTTTGGTCTTTTATATTGAAATTTGGAGTGCGTTGAGAGGATGCGCTGTCCATGTGAATTATGGTGTTTAGGTGTTGGAAAATTAATTTGCTGCACCCATATTGCATGACACACTTTATGTTTTGCATATGGCCTTTTTCATTGTGTTACTGGCTTCACAGTTATAGGGTGCCTAGCGTTACTGCCATGGAGGTAATTTGTAGTGTTTAGGTATCTGACATGTAAACTGGTGTTGAATTATGCCACTCTGATAACTGACACTTTGCTTTCTTTCAAGGTGGTGGGCCCCACACTCCCAACCATATGCGCTGCCATCAATACATATGATATTCAGTACTTGAACTCTTATCTTAGGCAGGAATTTGCAAGTTGGTGGGAGCACAGGGCCCAAAGGGCTGCACTCTCACTAACTTGTGCAACTTTCTACTTTTCTATTCTTTCTCAAAAAGTAAGGAAATTCTATACAAAAATCTTCGTTAATGCATCATTTAGGGTTAAAACACAAAAAGTCAGGAAATGAGACTTTTAGGGTTGCCCTATCCCCCCATGGACCCGCCCATTATCCCAAGATTGACAGCTGACGGAGTGTGTCATTGGGGTTGTGAGGCCTAAATGTCACCCATTTTCTTTACTGTGGCTTGTGAATATGATTACAGATGGAATGGGGTGACATTTAGACCTCACAACCCCAATTACATACCTCGTCAGCTGTCAATCTGGATGATGGGTGGGTCCACGGGGGATGGGCAACCCTAAAGGTCTAATTTCTGACTTTGTAAGTGTTTTAACCCTAAATGATGCATTAATGAAGTTTTTGCATAGAATATTATATATATATATATATATATATATATATATATATGTTATAAAAGTATATTAATTAACCAGTTTGGGTTCAACTTAATGCTGAAACAGTGGGGAAATGTGGCATTAGGGTCCCCAGGCTGAACTTTCCCCAGAAGCAAAAGGACAATATCACACAAATAGCCACAGACAGCCATCATTAGGTAAGACAAACATAATAAATGTTTCCAGATAACACAAAAGACCTCCATCATCAGGGTCCATTTTTTCTCCAGCCATGGATACACATGCACACTTCAACACATATACACCCCACTTTTAGCTGCAGAAGCACAGGCCCCTGCAGTGCCTGCACTTCTGCAACCACAGATACAAATCCATGATACCCACATTACAACAGTACTTCTGCTGTAAGCAGGGTTCTTTTCAGATAACACAAATGCAATAGCACCAATATGCACCTCTGAACAAATGCATACTGTATGTTGCACTTAAAAAAACACACTCCATCAGTGTTGTTTTGAAACATAACAGTGTGGCTACATATATTTTGAAGTGTGCATGTGTATGTGCTTCTGAAGATAGAAATAGTGTTGTAGTTTGGATATTGTGAATTTGTAGCTGTGGCTGCAGAAACACAGGCCCCAGAGAAACCTGCCCTTCTGCAGCCAGAAGTGTGTATATATATGTCTTACACTGTGTATGTGTATCTGTGACTGCAAAATGCTGGCCCCACAAAGGCCTGCACTTCTGTAGACAGATGTACTCTTGTAATTTGGGTATTGTGAATTTGTATCTGTGACTGCAGAAGCACTGGCACCACAGGTAGAAGTAGTGTTGTGATTTGAGTATTGTGGATTTTGATCTGCAGCCAGAACTGGGTGTGTATGTGCTGGAGTGTGCATGTATATCCATGGCTGAGGAAGCACTGGACCCTGATGATTGATGTCTTTTGTGTGATCTAGAATCAGTTATGTTGTTTGTCTTACATGATGACGGCTGTCTGTGGTTGCTTATGTGATCTTGTCCTTTTGCTTTGGGTGGGTGGAAACCCTAAAGCCATATTTCCCTCCTTTATTGACATTAAGTTGAATCCTAACTGGTGTCTTAACACAATTTTTGCAATGAATATAATATGATTTGTAATCATTTCTTTATGATCTCTTACAGCAACCAATAGGTGTTTCATAGTATGTTACGAATAAAGAATAATAAGTGTAGCTGCATAACCTACTTATGAAGTATTGCCACAGCACCAGCATGACTGCAGCCACAGATACAGATATACAGCAAATGACACACATGGATTTCTGGTTGCAGGAGGGCAGGTTCTGCAGCCACAGTTAGAAATCCATGCTATCCAAATTACAATACTATTTCTGTCTGCAGAAGCACAGGCCCATGTGAGCCCAGTGCTTCTGCAGCCACAGGTACAGATGCACACTGTAAAATAGACACACCCACTTCTGGCTGCAGATACTATTCCATGAATGTAGCACATCAGTGCTACTGCATATGTGTCATCTGGAAATAGTATGTTGTTTATCTTCCCTGATGATGGCTGCCTGTGGTTGCTTTGTTTTCTTGTTCTTTAGCTGCTGGGGGGGGGGTAGAGCTGGACCCCTAACAACACATTTCCCTACTTTTGTGGCATTAAGTTGAACCCTAACTGGTGCCTTAAAGCAGTTGTTCTTTCAATTAATTTCCCTTTGCTGAGACAGCCAATCAAGTGAAATAACAACAGTATTTCCTGCTGCAGAACTGCTGGTTGCCCTTCTACCACCACATATGTAAACTGGTACTGCAAGGCATACACATCCCCTTCTGCAGAAAAGCAAAAACTGTGCATCGGATCCCCCCACCCACACACACACACACACACACACACACTCACACATCTTTACTATCTGCATCTTTAAATCTCAAAATCCAAACATGAAGATTAGCAGAGTTTGCTGTGTATTCAGTAGTGCTAAACAGCCCCAGCTGCATAGGAAAAGAACAGGCCAAAAATTCTCCATGTGTCTTTATTTTCTCAGGTTGCAATGTCATCAAGGCACAGGTCAGGAAGCATAGGAAAACCAGGAACAGTTGCAGAATTCACCAAAAATATTTATTTACACTAGCAGTAACATAAAAAATAAACTTGTTCAATATACCTATTTACAAAGGTAAAATAAAATAGAGAACATCCATCAGAGTTTTCCTTCAATCTCAGTGTCCCTTTTCTCTCCTTCAAGCAATTGCAGCTCAGCTCTCTAAGTCCTTCCAACCCCACTTGTAACAAGCATCCAGTTCTTGTAAGTATCAGGCATGTGCAGCTAGGACACAATGTCCCAGAAATGAGGCCCCTTTTCCACAGCTCTTCTACAAAAGGCTTAAAAATGTGCACTCAGTTAGCCTCTTGAGTTCCCAATAGCTTTTTACAATCATCTCAAAATATAATTATATACATTTCAACAGTAACACTATATATTTTCTAAACAAAGGGATCCCAATATCAGTTACATTTTCACATAATGATATGCGTATATTTTTATATCAGCAGATATGAAAGGGAGAAAAAGACAGCGAGCAAGAGGAGACAGTGAGAGGCAAAGAACTGCAACACTGTTGGGGTGATTAAATCCTAGGTCTCACAGGAAAATTTGGTTGCACAACCAGACAGACAAGAGACAGAAAAGGAATGGAACAGATCCTTGCATTTAAACACTTTCTCAATAACAACTGGGACAGAGTCCTATTGTACCCTGTCACATGCAACTGTCACCACATTATACAGTGGTAGCCACAGACATTGCCAGCTATTTCCAGATATTTCACGAAATTTCTGAAGAGTTTCTCTTGCTGCCACTACTGTGGAAATGCAGAAAGCAGGAGATATTTCTGGAAATATCATAGACATTTCAGGAAATAGCTGGCAGTGTCTGTGGCTGCTACTGTAGTCAGTTGTGACACAGTTCTCCCAAATAGTGCTGATCTCTTTTAAGAGTGCAACATAAAAGAGATGGTTCAGTAACAAGTCCAAAACTCGGAGAGAGCCTGGTTGGAGTAAAGCAAATGCTATGGGATTCTGCAGCACTATGCCAGGGAACGTCATTTGGACAGGTTCCTCCATTCAGCAAGATGAATGCACTAGGCCCAGGTTTGTCATATTCTTCAAATTAGACCCAACAGCCCCCACTGTATATATCATACTACACATGGGCTATGTAGGGTAGCAGAAGAAGAGATTGTTGTCACCAAGCTGAAGCTAGTTAAGGGAATATATAAACTCTCCTGTCCAGCCCCTCTGATAAAGAGGGCCACAAGGCCTAGTATGGAATAGCCAGGGACAAAATCCCGGACAGAAAAAGGGGGATACCTGACAGGTGGCAGGTTAGAGGATTGTGACATCATAATGCCTCCTTGGAGGGCATGGTGGTTAGGATTACTGTTCTGGAAGGAAACTGTAGATGCAACTCACAACATATTTATAGTAGATGGAAATGGACAAATAAAAACAGCTGCAACTGGAGCATGTGGTAACCACCACCTACATTCTGAGAATAGATATTATTATATGATGAGGCAGAACCAACCTACAAATCTGGTCCTCACAATTTATGTCTACAACTCCATAAGCAAGCCATAGACTCCTCTGTCTCTGCCATGGCAGAAGGGCACAGTAGACATAGGAGAGCTTACATGTCCCATCAGTTCAAAACTTTTAAAAAGGTCACTTAAAATACAGAGGGTAGGGAAAGATTCCCCATCTCAGTGAGTCTCTACACACTTCCAGGGGCATAAATCCACAGGAAAAGGTATTAAGTGTAGCGTAATGTCTCAGGTGAGCTCAGTATGGTAATAAAGGAGGTGCTTCCAGGTTCCTCACCTCCCATGCTCCAAAAATCATGCCAAGGGTGGGATACATCATGTAGGAGTCTTCTTTTCATTAATTACTTACTTCTGTAGGAGAGTGCTACCCTCCACTGAGAATCTATAATAACATGAGGAGTGGGACCACCGAGTCCTCAAACCCCCAGAGACCTCATTACCTCCTATCCCAGAGCCCTAGTGAGCCAAGTAGGTAATGTTGCAAGTAACACTACAATAGGGGGACACTGCTGCAAGCATAATGATGCTTATGGTTCTTTTCCAGGGACATTCTGCCAGGATGTATCTACTAGAGGCTATAATTATGCCCAGTCCCTCTGTGCCTCTGGAGGAGGTTACACCCAAGTACCCCCTGTAAACTGCCAATTGAAAAAGGACAGCTAGATGCTCCATTTACTTTTTTGTTGATTTGAGCACTCTTCACATGCAGTGCCCCACTGTTATCGAGGTAATGGCCAGTGTGAGGGGGCTATGGTGATGGGACAGGAGAAGGGAACAAAACTTACCCCAGGGAATATGCATCTGGTTGATCCCACATATAAGTATACAGCAACATTACTCACAGTAAATGTCCATTGATTTTGAGTGTTCACCATGGGTGGCAGTGTTAGTTTTCTTTCTCCTTGTAATAAGCTGTGTTGTTTACCATAGGCATAACATGACTTCTTGTCTCTCTCTCAGTAAGTTTACATATAAACTTTTGCAATGCCTGCATGCCTGAAATCCCCCTCTCCTTTTTTCCAATCTAATATTTTTAACAACATAATTTTTTTATTGAAAAGTGTAATCGGCTTGTTCATATGTAACAGATTTAGTGACACCAACCACTATGCTGATTACTCATGTCATGAATACTTGGTATGAACATGTGATAGGAACCACTCCAATTCCATGAATTGCCTGCATATAAGCAACATTCACACATGACTAATAAGACCAGGACACACTGCAAAAAAAAAAAAAGGCAAAACACAGGGATAAAATGCAAGTGGTCATTTTGATTGATTTCAAGGTGGTAAAAAAATTAAAGGAAAAAGAGGTAAACAATATTGAAGTTCTCATTCCTTCATAGTGCTCTATCAAGATACAGCTCTAAGATAAGAGTAAACAGTAACACGTCTCATCAGGAGTTTTTTTTTAATCCACTTGATTTCAGTAATAGAGGCTGATGGCAGAAAAGGACCTCCTGGCCCATCCAGTCTGCCCATTTTTTCCCCTGCCTAATTTAACACTGTAGACCCTACATGGTCTCCAGTCTCTAGCCTCCCACACTCTTCCACTGCCCATGGTGTCTCCAGACCCTGTTCAGTCTCCAAGGTTCCTTCCCTACCACTTTTTGTGATACCCATGTGTCTGTCCCATGCTTTCTTAAATCCAGTAACTGTTTGCGCCCGCACCACTTCCACTAGGAGGCAGTTCCGGGGTCCACCACCCTTTCCATAAACATGCATAGAAATTGTAGGCAGATAAGAACTGCTAGGCCCATCTAGCCTGCCTGTATACTTTACCTGTACCAGCGGCCTCTGACTCTACTTGGTCATTGGCTTTAGCCTCTCCTTCCCACCACTAGGGGGTTCCTTTATGCCTATCCCATGCATGTCTGAAACTCCCCACTGCACACGCCCCCACTTCCCAGGGCAGGCTATTCCATGCATCCACCATCCTTTCCATGAAGAAGAACTTCCTCATGTTTCCCCTTATCCTGCCCCCCCTCCAATTTCATATCATGCCCCCTCGTTCTTATATATCTCCTGTACTGCAGGATGGCTCCCACTTTCACCTTGTTCATGCCCTTGAGATACTTGAAGGTTTCTATCATATCTTCCCATTCCCACCTCTCCTCCAGTGTATACATATTTAGGTCTTTTAATCTCTCCTCTTATGTCTTCTATTGCAAGCCCTGCACCACCTTAGTTGCCATTCTCTGAACCGCCTCCACCCTGTCTATGTCCTTACAAAGATGAGGCCTCCAGAACTGTACACAGTACTCCAGATGAGGCCTCACCAATGTTTTGTACAGTGGCATCACCACCTCCCTTCTTCTACTAGTGATACCCCCTTCCTATGCACCTCAGCATGCCACTGGTCCTTCCCACTGCCTTTGTACACTACTTGGCCACCATTTGGTCATCCAAGATAATTATCCCCAAATTCTATTGCTCCCTGGTGACTATCAGCAACTCCATCCCTATCCTGTAACTCGCTGCAGAGTTTCTGTGCCCCAAGAGCATAATTTTGCATTTTTTGTGCACTGAATTTTAGTTGCCACACTTAGGACCATTTTTACAGCTTTCCAAGATCCGTCCTCATTTTCTCCACCCCGTCCTAAGTGTCTACCCTGTTGAAGATCTTTGTGTCATCTGCAAATAGGCATGCCTTCCCTTCCAGGCCTTCAGCAATGTCACTAATGAAGGCATTAAAAAGGACTGGCCCCGGGACTGATCCCTGAGGTACCCCACTGGTCACCCCCCTTTTCTTGGATTGGGTCCCATTTACCACCACTCTCTGCTTTCTGTCCCTTAACCAGTTACTAACCCAGTTCTACACCTTGTGACCCACCCCCAGGCTACTAAACTTGTTCACCAGCCTATTATATGGACCGGTGTCAAAGGCCTTGCTGAAATCGAGGTATGCAACATCCACCACTCCTCCTGAATCCACCTCCTTCATCACCCAGTCAAAAATAAATCTATCAAATTTCTTTGACATGACCTTTCTGCTGTGAATCCATGCTGCCTCAGATCCTGTGCTCCACTGGATACCAAGCGTTCCACTATCCTTTCCTCAAGCAGTGCTTCCATAATCTTGCCCACTACTGAGGTGAGGCTGACCAGCCTATAGTCTCCTGCCTCCTCCCTGCTTCCACTTTTGTGAAGAGGGACTCCATGCAACCTTCTCCAGTCCTCTGGAACCACTCCTGTATTGAGTGACTCACTAAACAGGGCTGCCAGCGATGCTGCTAGCTCCATCCATAGTTCCCTTAATATCCTGGAGTGTATGCTATCTGGTCCCATATCTTTGGTGACCCTCAGTTTTGTGAGCTCCTCTAGGACTCTCCCTTCTGCAAAGGGAATGGTGTTCACCCCCCCTTTGTTTCTGATACCTAGTTGTGGTCCACGTCCCTCCTCTTCTTCAGTGAATACAGAACAGAAGTATTCATTCAGTATTGATGCTTTTTCTTGGTCCCCCTCCACACCCTCCCCTTTATCTCCTCTGAGCCTAACAATCCCTCCCCTGGCCTTCCTTCTTTCACTGATGTACCTGTAGAATGTCTTGTCTCCTCTCGGTAATGTCTGTACTAATCTTTTCTCTGTTTGTGCCTTTGCACTCCTAACTGCCTTCACTGCTTCCCTCTGTCTATTTAGGTACACTGCCCTATCCTCCTCCGAGTCTCCTTATATTTTCTGAAAGCCAGCTTTTTGGCCCTTACTTTCTTTGCCACCTCCTTTGAGAACCATAGTGTATTTCTTCCTTTTTTTGCTCTTGTTTCTCAGCCTAATGCACTGGTTTGTGACCTCCACTCTGGCTCCTTTTAGGTGTGCCCACTGCTCCTCAAACTCCCCCTGCATCCTTCCTCGCCAGAATTTCTTTGATACGTATCCCCATCCTTGCAAAGTCCACCCTCCTGAAGACCAAGACCCTCACCTTTGTGTGGCTTAACTGTGACTCTGTCCTCATATTAAACCACACTGCATGGTGCTCACTGGACCCTAGGTGCCCTTCCACCATACTTATGTGATTCTATCTCCATTGGTCAGTACTAGGTCCAGAATCACCCTTTCCCTGGTGAGTTCTAGCACTAATTGCCTTTGGCCTGCCCCCTGCAAAGATTCCAGGATATCATGGCTCCAGGCCAAGTCTGCTGTTGGGATGGTCTAATCCACGTCAGGCATATTAAAGTCACCTAGCAGCAGTACCTCCCCCTTTGCTGTCATCTTGCATATTTCTTCCATTAGCACCCTATCCACTTCCTCCCCCTGTGCTGGAGGCCAGCAGATCACACCAGTGTGAAATGCTGTGCCATTGCCTGTCTCAAGGGTGACCCACAGTGACTTGTCCTCTCCCTGCCCACCCTGTACTGTGGTTGCCTTTATACCTTCCCTGACATAAAGGGGCCCCCTCCCTTTTTTGCTTTCCTTGTCCCACCTGAATAGAGCATAATGTGGTACACATACCTCTCAGTCATGATTTCAAGTGTACCACATCTCGGTTAATGCCATTAAGTCCAGGTCAGCCTCTGCTATCAAGGCCACCAGGTCTAGGATTTTATTTCCCAGACTGCGGGTACTTGTATACATTGCCTGCCATGATTCCCTGTCTATCTCACTTCAGAGCCATTAACAGAACTGTTTAGTGAGTCTCTGAGCACAGGAGAGGTCCCAGAAGACTGGAGAAGGGCTCATGTGATCCCGCTGCACAAGAGTGGTAGCAGGGAGGAGGCAGGGAACTACAGACCAGTCAGTCTTACCTCAGTAGTGGGCAAGATTATGGAGGCACTCCTTAAGGAAAGGATAGTGCAACACCTGGAATCCATAGGGGCACAGGATCCAAGACAGCATGGGTTTACAAAAGGAATGTCCTGTCAAACTAATCTCATAGATTTCTTTGACTTGGTAACCAGAGTGGTGAACCAAGGGGGAGCAGTTGATGTCACCTACCTTGACTTCAGCAAAGCTTTTGACACTGTTCCACATAGAAGATTGATAAATAAGCTGGGTAGGCTCAGGGTGGGTCAGAAGTTGGTCAGCTGGGTGGCAAACTGGTTGACGAGCAGAAATCAGAGAGTGGTGGTAAATGGTATACAGTCAGAAGAGATGCAGGTCACAAGTGGGGTACCTCAGGGATCAGTCCTGGGGCCAGTCCTCATCAATATCTTCATTAATGACATTGCAGATGGACTAGAGGGTAAGGCTTGTCTGTTTGCAGATGACACCAAGATCTGCAACAGAGTAGATGATCCAGATGGGGTGGGCAGAATGAGAAGAGATATGGATAAACTAGCAAAATAGTCAGAAGAGTGGCAACTGGGATTTAATGCAAAGAAGTGCAAGATCATGCACATAGGGAAGAGAAACTATGAAGCCACCTATAAGCTGGGAGGGGAGTTGCTGACAATCACAAAGGAAGAAAGAGACTTGGGCATCATCATCACCGATGACCTGAAATCATCCAAGCAGACCTCTAAAGCAGTAGGTAAGGCTAGGGGGATGTTAGGGTGTATTAGTAGGGGTATCACATGTCAGAAGAGGGAGGTAATAATCCCTCTTTACAAGACACTGGTTAGGCCCCATCTGGAGTACTGCATGCAGTGCTGGAGGCCACACCTTCACAAGGACACTAACCAAATTGAGGAAGTCCAGAGAAGGGCAACCAAAATGGTGCAGGGACTGCATCAGAAGACAAATGAGGACAAATTAATGGAGCTCAATATGTATACCCTTGAGCAAAGGAGGGACAGAGGTGATATGATCGAAACATTCAAACACCTTAAGGGCATTAACAAGGTGAAAGAGTCTAACACATTTAAATATAAGAAAAATAGCAGGACAAGAGGACACAGCATGAAATTAGAGAGAGGCCAATTAAGGGGGACTGTGAGGAAATTCTTTTTCACAGAAAGAGTGGTGGATGTATGGAACGGCCTACCTCAGGAAGTGGTGGCTATTAATACAGTGCAGTGCTTCAAACAGGTATGGGATAGGCATAAGGGCGCAATACAGATGAGTATGAATAGATAGGCCACTGACAGAGCAAAGGCCATGGCACATTTATAAGGTAGAAAAAGAAATGGGCAGACTGGATGGGCCTTGCAGTCCTTATCTGCCATCAACCTCTATGTTTCTATGTTTCTATTCATGCTTTTGCCCTCTTGTCCTCTCTTCCTAATTCTATGTTCTTTCTTTTGCAGCCTACTTTCCTCTATCATACCCCTTAAAACATGTTTAGGTGTACCTGTCAACAATGTATCTTCCTGATCTTCCATGCTGGCTCAAACCTGTGGAGATGGGCTGCTTAAGTATCCCTGCTCTCATTGCCCCCCCCAACTAGTTTAAATGCTTGCCAAGGAAGCATTTAAACCATTCAGTGAGGACCGCCGTCCCCTTCCTGGACAGATGAAGGCCATCGCCCTTGTACAGGCCCACATCACTCCAGGTGGGTCCCCAGTTCCCAATGAAGCCAAAACCCTTTTCTCTGCTCCAGCCCTCCAACCATTTCTTGAAGTCCTTGATGTGGAGATTCCTAGTGTCCCCCCTGCTGTGGACCAGCAGCACTTCTGAGAATGTCACAGAGCTCATTACCTCCCCAAGGCACCTTTCTAACTTCCTGAAGTCCTCCTGCACCTGTTCTATGTCCACACCATCCCTGGCCAGGTCATTTGTCCCCAGATGGACAATGACCTCCAACCACTCCCATCCTTGCTACTGCACTAGCAATCCTCTGGATCTGCTCCTCTTCCCTCCTCTGTGCCTCCAGGAAGGCACTTAACCTCCCTCTCCACCCCGCTATCTATGCCCAAATCCATTCCCCAGACTATTGAGTCCCACACCAGGAGTAGCTTCCTCTTCCTATGGAGTCCTCTGCCTCCCACCCCTGGTTCTCCTTCCTGGAGGACACACTCATCCTCCCTGGTTGCAACCTTGGGCTCCATTGTAAGACTCTCCTGCTCCTCCAGTGCAGCACAGGAGTTTCTAAGTTGGATCATATGGGGGATGGGTCTCTGACCCCCTTCCTTCCTCCTTCCTGAGCCCACCGTAGTCCAGCCAGCCCTCTTCCTGGACAACCACTGTGGTAGTGGCTGCAAACATAGTTGCATCTAGGTGGGGGTGAAGGTCCCCAGTACTCTAGCAAGCTCACCCCTGAGACTGGCAACCTCCACACTCAGCCCAGAGAGGTATCTACATATAGGGAAGCACCTCAGTATCCAGAACATCCTCCTGAACACTGCTACCCACACCCACTACACAGCACCACTCCCTGCATGTTCCCCCTGTGTACTGTCACTGTTACCTCCTTTGACCCTACCTAAATCCTCCTGCCTCTATATTTGTTCTCCTTTTTTTCCCCTTTCCCCCTCTTTCTTCCCCTTGCCTACAGGAAGTTGTACCCTATTGGATGCATATAAAGGTTGATGAACCCGGGGTTGGTTGGGATGGGGGAAGGAGGGCAGGAGTTATCCTCCAGGTTCCAAAAACAATCTCCTTACTCTAGCTACAAGAATAAAGGAAAGACAAAAAACAGCTTAATCCCTTCCCTCTTATCTTACTGTAATTTTCCGATTTACTTCAGCCCCTTTCTGCACAACTTAGAAAAAAACAGAACTGTGACTCTCTGTTTATTTAAGCCCCTTTCTGTACAATGTAGAAAAAAACAGAGCAAATACTAGTGATATCAGAGGTGATAAACCATCCTACTGCCTTCTGTTATTTCACTTCCTCCCCTGTACAGCTGCGAGTGCTCACTGCCGCACCTCTCCCTGGCTGCTAGGTCAGCTCCATAGCTCTCTCTCTGTCCACAGCTTCTCTAAACACCCTGCTCTTACCTGTGGAGTAGAAACCAAGAGGAGTAATAATATCAGAAAGAAAAAACAAATT
This sequence comes from Neoceratodus forsteri, assembly GCA_016271365.2. NCBI lineage: Eukaryota > Metazoa > Chordata > Ceratodontiformes > Ceratodontidae > Neoceratodus > Neoceratodus forsteri. The sequence continues at coordinate 931,366,025 of CM057453.1, forward strand.
TAGGTACAACATTCAGGGTGGTCATTCAAATGCATTAATCCCTGGTTGTCACCTTTTTGTGTAGCAAGTGCTCAGTTTAACAGATTTCATAATAACTGACTCATCAGTTATGTGCAATGAAAGAGAGGCTTGAGAAAATCAAACATACAGATATGCAAGTAAAATGTGTAAGAGAATCCAGAGATGTCATTGATTCCACTATGTTTGTATAAAACAGACAAGCACATCAAGAGTTTGTCTTGATTCTGTTTTGAATATTTACTCATTATAAGGAACATTGCAAATGTTTAATGTGTACAGTAGTTTCCGATTGGCTGAATGAAGAATATTTTTGAGACATGCTAATGTGGTGCAGCAGGATTCAATGACTTACAGCAACAGTGCAACGAAAAATGTTTTTTCCAAAAAAAGCTAGTTTCAGCTATAATTAATAAAAATATTGGCATACCTGTTGAATGTACTTGTCTAGGTACCTCCTGTGCTGTGCACCGTAAGTCTTTTTTATTTTTTTCAGTCCTAACCCTTGCCAGGTCTGCAATGCTATTTATATGCAAATTGTGGCACCCAGCTTTTTTACTTGAGAAAAAAATTAATTAAAACATTTATAAAATACTAATATTTTGGCAAAATTAGAAATGTGTACCATCAAATAAAAACTGGGAGATGCCCGGAATCTTCTATAGTGAAAAAATGTAGGGTCAAATTTTTTGCCCAATTTCATTGCACTGCTGCTTTAACAAGGGTATGATGGCAGCAGTCATGTTTCATCAAAGAATTACAGGGAACTCTAGCCCAACACAGTCTGTATCTGATGTTAGTTGCCTGGCACAGGGTAAGACTGCTACTCCCTTGCTTTGACTGTAAATGTTCTGTTATAGTAGGGTTTGTTATTGTATGGCAAATGGTGACATATACTTTTGCTACCAATTGCTGCATGGTCTAACAACATTTTTACATATTTAAACACTTCTTTTTTTTTCTCCAGCAATAGTTTTGTGATAAGGAAGGTTTTCTCTCAGTAATTTCTGTAACAGCATTGAAGTTCGGTAATATGTTCACTAGAAATGTAATGTTACGACGCATGTTTTGTGCTTACAGTTAGTTAGGAGGGTGGCTGTCTGATAGACTTCTCTATAATAATATTTGAGTTTGATTATCATAATTCAGTATCTCTGTGGACTTTTACATCACATAACTGTGATGTTAAGTGTGCAAGAAGCACAGCATGAACTTTTAGAAAATGCACTTCTTAGTCCTAGCCCACAGACATTGCTGCAATTAACTGATTTTAGAACTGTCCGTAGTATCTAATTCTGTTCTGCCTCACAGCAGAGCAGCCATATGAAGTGACAAGACCCTTTCTATGGTAACAGTGGAAGACAAGTGACCACTGTGTACTTATTATACAATGTATTTTATTCAGTTTCGAAACTTGGAATCAAGCTGTTTCATATGTCTTTCTGCATTTCTGAAATGCAACAAAAAAAAGTTAAAAGAATTACAGGGTACTCAATTGCAACTAACATTTTAAGAGAAAGGATAAATTTATCCTTTCATAATAGCTCTTGTTGGGTATGCTGTATGCCAGTTTAAATAAATGGATTTCATGCTCCAGTTGCATAAATCTTTCTATTTTATTTACCCCAATGTTTCGCTCAAAACTTTGAGCTTTTTCAAGGGTGTTTTTAAAAACTGTTTTAACAGAATTAAAATATTTTTTGTAAGTATATTGTATGTCATTTATTAGATATATTCAATTAAATCATCATTTTATCCTATTTCTTGATACCTTATTCTTAGTTGCCTGATTCCATATATTCATTTATTCATACAAACAACTTTATTTAGTGTATTTCATACCTATGACAGGTTCAAAAATAAGCTTTCTGTAAAATCTTACTGCAACACTCATAGTTTGCTATGGTGCCACTACCACCTCTTAGTGCAGTAAAATTCACCAATGTTAAAAATAGCATTTCACTACCTCATAGTGGGGTGGGAACATACCATTTAGTCTTTTCCATTTCAATTTTGTAACCTTTCAAAGCGCTTCTGCTTATACTTGAATCAAGACCACAAAAAGTCATATGATAAATAAAAATACATTTTTAAGTCCTTTCTCCAAATGAAACGATGCACAATACTATTGGAATCCTTTGATGCTTATTCCCAATGCTGCTTATCAAAAGTAAAACTTTTACCTTATTTTAAAGTTCTCCGCACTGACATGTAATGGCATCTTTACTGAGATGAATGCAGTCTCCTCCCTTCACCTCTTGGGTCCATTTGAATTCTCCCATGACTAGATGTGATGCATGATCATATCGTCATCGTGTCCCTGCTAATGCTGATCTAGTTGCTAAGTAACAATAAACAACCCCCATCAATTTGATAGAGATCAGGATGCTTTCAAACAGGCCCTTTATGCACTGAGAGATCTAGGTAATTTTATGCAAATCTAGTCCAAGTCAACATTTTGTTTCAACTTTTATACTAATGTTATAATATGCCTCAAAAAATATTCCAAACACTTTGGGCAAAACAACTCACTAGACTTAATCAGTATGCAAATGAACAGTGTGGTACAGAACCTGTGTTCTAGGCCTTACAGATGTTTCATGTTGATTTAACATTTTATCCATGCATTGTACTCCTTCTTGATGTGGAATGGACGTATATATGAATCAGAAACATGCATGGCAACAAGTATTGCATTTTCAGTCAACCCCTGATTTCTTATGTCCCTAAGTTTTAAAATAATGTCAGTAGAATCTTTAACATATGTAATCATTTTTCCAACAAGTGGCTGTAAATGGAAATTTATGAACTAAGAAATAGGCACAGACATGGCCTCGGTACCAGACACTATTCATCTACCTGGCAGTTGATGAATATTCTTATGAATCTTGGGGATACAGTAGGAATTCTAGGATGTTCTTTACACAATAACACTCCCTCCCATGGCAATAACCACCCCATGTCTATGTGTTCCTCAATCATTTCTCTAATCTGTCTCTTGATGGTTATTGTGGGGTCACAGGTTGAAGGTTCATAATTAACCCTGTCTTCTAAAAGATCCATGCACATTGTTTTGTACTGTTCTGTATTCTGAATCACTATCCCACCCCATCCCCTTATCTGTTGGCTCGATTATAATGCTGTTGTCCCTGCTTAAATTGTTTAATGCTTCTGTTTGTTCTCTTGATAGGGTATTATATTTTGGAAATAATTCATTTTTGTCCTCAAAAAGCTGCATTACCTCCTTTTCCACTATTTTACTAAAAATCTCAATTCCGTGATTCCTGCCACTAGGAGGTTGTACAAGGATCTGGCTTGCATTGCTTGTTTAATTTTTTGTTGATATCCAACCTCCTATTAAGATACCCCAAACATGTTTTTAGATGAAATGTTCTAAAGAATTTTTGTAGATCTGTCTCCAGCTCAAAAAGGTTCACTGATTGTGTGGGCGCAAAGGATAACCCTACGCTCAAAATCTGAGTCTGAGCTTGAGTTAATTCCTTATCACTCAGTTTAAATAAAGGAATAATTTCTGTGATTGGTATGTGCATCTTCTCCTTCCTCCTTGCTTGTTTTACCTTCCACCTGGCCCTCCTGTTGCCCCTGCCTCAACCCTGATGGACTCTCCCCCACCTCCCTGTCCATGTCTCTTGGTGTAACTGTTTTGTTCCTCAAATTGTATCTAACCTCCTTGTCTACCTCCCTTTGTGGCACTGTGTGTTGTTGCTGCTGTTGTTTGTCTAAAAAAGGTTTATTTTGGGTGCTGATCTCTGCGTGTCTCTGGTATAACTACTATCATTGTCTGACATGGTGTCTGTGCCATATCCTGTGTTCTTCCTCTGTACACATTTACTGAATTTCTTACATGTGTAAACATGATTATCCTTATAATTAGGGCTGTAATTTTTTCATGGGAAAAACAGGCCAAATTCACAGCAAATGCATGGGGAAAAATGGTAATTTCACAGCACTTCACGGTCTTATGGCGCCCCACCCAGCCCTCTGATAAGTGACAGCAGGTGACTTTAATTATATTTTGGAGTATGGTGCAGCAGCACACAGTATAGAGTCAATTTTAATTCATTCAGCAACAAGCAGTGCTTAGAGCCACTCCTCATTCATTCAACATTCAGAGTTTTCAGCTTCAGCTTTTACATTTACTCATGTAACGGCTCGTATCACGTCAGACGAAAAAGAGCAGGCTATCAACCAGAAAATGCCACTGCGTACATAGTTAGTGGAAATGGAGAGTTTTTTTGTGTGATCCCTTCTTATGACGTGGAGCCTTTGTATGACATGGAGTCTTCATAAAGGAGTCTCTGACTCAAAGATTTGTAATTCCGATACCTTCAATAAATAAAATAAATCTCTCTGCATGCATCGCTCTTGCCTCTAACCTCCTTACTCCAGTCATTGTAAAGTTTTCACTGGACTTTTAAAAGTGGTACTGATCACGTTCAGCTCGGTCAGTCACCGAACTTCCTGCACTACAGCAACCTGTGCTGCCCACTACCTTGTGGCTGCTCAGCATCTGCTCTGGTATGGGTTTCTGGCAAGCTGGCAGCTGTAGGACACCTTCTTGCTCATCATAGCAAATTGGTCCTAGCTCACCCAGTAGTTTAAAGTAATGTGGGTCCCATGGGAAAAGTAAAATGCTGGTCCTTCCAACTTGATTGTTCCCCAAGCCCTAGGTGTTCTCAAAACCCAGTCTATGATAACCCCGGATCTGACAGGTCTCACTGCAGAGCAAAATGCTGGGAATGCAGATGACAGATGTTTTGTTCAGCAGTCCTGATGGCACTGTAATTCTGACTGACAAGATCTTTGGGTGTTCAGGTTCATCAATTCTAGTTACCAGGAAATGCTGACTGGAGAGATTTTGATTGACCAAGTGATGTGTGTTAGCATGTTTCTGGTAGCCAAGTTAATGTATCAGAGGTAAGCAAGCAGGCAGGCTGATGTCAGGAAACTAGTCAGAGCTCCATGACCATATTTAAATAGCCCTTAACAAGAACAGCTAATGAAACTCAGCATCCTCCATGTGGTGCTGCTAGCTATAGAAACACATGGTTGCTAGGTGCTAATGTGGCAACTCAAAATAATGGCAACGATAATGGCAAAATATTGTGATGTGTGAAGATCAGCCACACATACACACAAAAAAAAAAGATTTCACACAGGGCAGCAGCACAAACAAAGGCTACAGAGATGCATATTAAATTGTCGGGATCTACGATCGATCATCGATAAAATATATATTGAATGACCATACAGTGAAACCATGATGTTGACCACATTTGTGGTTGGCATGAGGGTTCTCACTTACAAACATGTCTTCTTTGGGGGGTTTCACCCCCAAATCTCCCATGCAGGGGGCTGTGCCTCACACCCCCCCACACTAAATATAATCAACTCTGAGTCGGAGCTGATTAGGGTAGGAGGTGCAAGACCCCAGAACATAGTGATGGGGTCCAGCGCCTACACTACAGTGACCTGGCACTGTAGTTGCTGTAGTGTCAATTGCCATCGAAATGTTGCTGTCGGAGGGGTATACCAAATTGTCCGCTGACGGAACAGCTGATTACAGCTGATGAACGTGTTGGCAAACAGACTTTAGTGTAGACTTCAGAAGGTAGTTCCTCAGTTACTGGGGCTAAAGGGAAAACTAGGCTAAGAAGATTAAGCAGATTTAAAGATCAAATGCACACATATAAAAAGCTTGAATTCACTTGAATTCATGTCAATGCGTAATGAGTGTATTTCCTGAAAATATCATGCTGTTTGGTTTTGTGGTTTTCTTTAAATCAGTATCTGTTAATGTGCTCTGTAGTAACTGAAAACAGTGAAGAAACAGTGAAGATTTTTCTGTCCCTGTCAGTGAGCAATGACATTATACTTGTCCAGTCTGCTGCTTCAACAATTAAGTCCCTGACTGACTGACTGAATAAGCTGTTGCAGTTCCTAGTTAGAGCAGTCTGTAGAGCTAATTGTTTTCACTCAGAGGTTGTTACTAACCCATCTGGTTTGTGTTTTGAGAGATTAGTTTAAAATGTAACTTTCAGTTCTCATAAAAAGTTGATAATTTGGGATTCTGTGCTGAACTGAAGTGGTATGAATGAATGTCTGTGAGAATTTACCTTGTCTATATCACAGATGTCAGTTCTCTGTCATCAAAACTCTGTATTCTATTCTGGCTACATAGCACAGGGTTGTTTAATGGATATAAAATAAATCTACATTCCGTTGATTCATAGAAGAAGTGTGTCTTTGATGTAGCCTCAATAAATAGGTTCAAGTGAGAACAATTTTGTTTTCTTGTCAGATTGACAAACATGTATCTGCCACACTCTGCTATTTCAGGAACATGTACTACATGAACTCATAAAATTCAACTCTTTGAGGGTTTCTGTATGAAAATACATCATGTATATGTATAACTAGAAATACTATATGGCATCCTGATGCCCCTTCCTCCTGCTTCTCAGTTGAGGCTGCTGCACCCCGCTTCCTTTTGTCCCCCACCCCCACAGTCAGGGCCAATGCACTCTGTTGCCCCCTTTTCCTATCTCCATATACAGGGCTGCTGTGCTCTGCTAAGCCATGGAGTCCTAGGGCCTCTGCCTCCATAGTTTGGGCTGATGCACCATGCTGCCCCAGGCCACCAAACGTGGGGCTTTTGCTGCACCATGCTACCCACTTCCATTTTCCCAAATGGACAGGGCTGCTGCACCATGTGCACCCTGTCGCACAGTCAGGGCTGCTGTACCCTGATGCCCCACTGTGTCCTGCACCACAGTCAAGGCTTCTGCACCATGCTGTCCTCTGTACCCCAACACCACAGTGCCCTGCTATACCATAGAGCCTCTTGCCTCCACAGTTAGAGTTGTTGCACCATGCTGCTTCCTGCCACTAGAGTCAGATCCTTGAAAAAACCAAAAATACTTTAATCTTGAGTTACAGGGTGGGGGGGCATAGGGTAGCAGGGTGACTCAGCCTCAACTTTTTGTGCAGGCAGTAGCAGGGTGCAGAAGTCCTGACTGTGTGTAGAAGACAGTGGGAAGCAGGTTGCAGCAGCCTCAAATTGGGGCAGGAGACAGGAGGCTTTTGGGGCAGAGGAAAAGGGAGATCAAAGAGCTGCTGCCTCAACTGAGAGGCAGGAGACAGAGACATCAGGATAACATATAGCATTTCTAGTTACACATATACATGATGTATTTTCACACAGAAACCCACAAAGAACTGAATTTTAGGAGTTCATACAGTACATGTTCCTGAAATGGCAGAGTGCAGCAGACACGTTTGTCAATCTGACATGAAAACAACATTGTTATAACATAAACATATTTATTGAGACTACATTAAATACATGCTGCTTCTAAGAATTAATGGAATGTAGATTTATATTAATTCCATTAAACAACCCTGTGTTACATAGCCAGAATAGAATGCAGAGTTTTGATGACAGAGAACTGACATCTGTGATACAGACAAGGTAATTTCTCATAGATATTCATTCATACCACTTCAGTTCAGCACTGAACCCCAAATGATCAACTTTTTATCAGAACAGAAAGATAGACTTTAAGCTAATCTCTCTAAAGATAAACCAGATAGGTTAGTAATAAACTTTGAGTGGAAACAATTAGCTCTACAGACTACTCTAACTAGGAACTGCAACAGCTTATTCAGTCAGTCAGAGACTTAATTGCTGAATCAGCAGGCTGGACAAGTATGATGTCATTGTTCACTGACAGGGGCAGAAAAATCTGCACTGATCCTTCACTGTTTCCAATTACTGCAGAGCACATTAACAGATGCTGATTTAAAGAAAACCACAAAACCAAACAGCATGATATTTTTAGGAAACACTAATCATGACACAGGGAGCCAGATATTCAGACTGCACCAGGCAGTGACACAAGCCTGGGCGCAGTGCAACTGGGATGCACCGGCACCAGGGCCAGGGGATATTCAATGGTGATGCACCATGGCACAGCACTATTGAAAATATCAAGGTCAGCGCACTTACTGAGCATGGAGCTGCGGCACTGCACCAGAGCAAGCCACAGATAGGGAGTACAGGGATGCACAAGCACAAGTGCAGTTGTGCTAGGTGCATCACCCACAATATTCAGAAGGGGGCATGCAAATGGGGCCATAAAATATGCAAGGAGCAAATGGGGCCATTTGCATGTCATTATGGACCCATTTGCATGCCTTGAGCAGGGCAGCCCAGTGACTGGCATGACATGTGCAGTGGGGATCCCGGGGCATCCCCCACCCGTAGCCATGATCGCTTATATGTGTACCACTCAATCCCTGGTAGTCTAGTGGCCCCTCTCCCGAGTCCCCAAATCCCTGATAATTGTTATGAAAGACCATCCCTGGTGGTCTAGTGGTCCCCCCCACCCGATTCCCCAAGAAATGTAAAATGACCATCTCTGGTGGTCTAGTGGAACCCCCCCCCCGACCATAGCCAAGATCGTGGTACTCCTCTGTAAATAAATGCCCTTGTGATCCAGTGGCATCCCCCATGCCTGCCACCCACACTGAACCCCCTTGCCCACCCCACTCCCCCCATCATCAGTGGGTGGCTGCAACCCACCCGCGTACTACCCAGCTGCCCGCCGAATGAAAGGTACAGTATAGGCTGTAAGCCCATTGGTCTCCAGTGTGGACCAATGGGCTTGCAGGACATACTGTACTAGACAGTCCCAAATATGTGAATGAAGTGGGAGGGGTGGGGGATGCCACTGGATCACCAGAGTGTTTATTTATGGAGGAGTGCTGCAATCATGGCTATGGGTGGGGGGCTCCACTAGATCACCAGGAATGGTCATTTTACATTTCTTGGGGAATTGAGTGGGAAGGGGACCACTTGACCACCAGGGATGGTCTTTCATTACAGTTATCAGGGATTCAGGGACTCAGGAGGGGGGCCACTAGACTACCAGGGATTAATTGATATACATTTCTGTGATTGCGGCTATGGGCAGGGGGGCCACTTGACCACCAGGGTTATGTGTGTGCTTGCCACCGGTGTTCTGGGTGGATGGGTGGCCACCCATGACTGGGCTGCTGTGTTGCACCCTGCAATACTGCATCCTACCTGTGGGTGGCCAGGAGTTGTTCCATCTTTTCTGGTGCTCAACTTTGAGCCCCCCTATGTGGCGCAGTGCAGGGTTGCCCCAGCACATGCACGCACATCCCGGGCTGAATATGGGGATGTGCCGCATATGCATTCGCACACCGTCTGCAACTGTGCTGTATACATTAGCATTGTGCCCCAGTGCATCAAGATTTGTGCTGCACCAGGCAGCCTTCTCAATATCCTATCGGGGTGCAATGCAGAGTTGTGCCTGTGCATCTCTGTTGCACCAGGCACAACCCCTTTGAATATTCGAGCCCAGGATGTGAATTCAAGTGAATTCAAGTTTTTTATGAAATATGTGCATATGATCTTTAACTGAGCATGTGTTTCAGGAATGCACTAAATAAAAATTAAAGGAGTCAAGCATCATTGTTTTCTGGGGTTTCTCTTATACATTTAGTTATGAAAGATGTAATCTTTCACAAGTTTAAAACAAATATTTATATATCATGCTACTATAGTCATTTTAAGCGTACACAAAGATGTCGAGACAGATCAGGCTTTATTATTGTTTAAAGATGTTTTAGGTGTGAATCAAAAATTCTTTGGTCGCACTTTATGTGTGACCAAAGAATTCTCTGTATGCCTCAGTAAGCTGGGCACTCAAGAATTTCAGGGTGTACAGACAAGGTATTTCTGGGCTATTTTCAAAAAACAAACACTAGAATCTAGCTAAACATGTCCCATTTACCTAGGTTCAGGTGTCTGTTTTTCTAAAAATAATTTTATGTTTATTACAAAATATTTTTACACCCCCCCCCCCACCAGAAAACAAGATGGTGGCTTCCATGACCTAAACATTTTTTCTCACCACAAAAAAAAAACACATTTTAGTAGATTACTAAAAAATGGCTTATGAAAGAAGAATTCTTTGGGTGCATTAAAGGGTTACTCAAAAGGCCTTCAAAGCTTGCTAAAAAAAACACATTTCAAAACCTTATAACTCTAGCTTAATGATATTTCTTTGCAAAACCTGTGGTGGGAATTGCTGAGGAAGGTAGGACAGGTGCAGAAGCTCTGAGTCAGCTTACTTTTGTTTCTAAAAATTATAGCCATGGCTGCCATTGATGAGGCTGGTAGGACAGGTGCAGATGCTCTGAGTGAGCCTGCTGCTGTTTCTCAATATTATACCCATGGTGGGCATTGCTGGGGCAAAAAAAAATACAGAAAATTGATGGTTGACAACAGTAGTGGGGCAAGTGTGGCTGGCAAGGGTGGGGTGTTGATGGTGACAGTTGTCATTATGTATCAAGGAGAATGACAATTGAGGGAAATGATTCCAATGCAAACTGTGGTAACAGTTCTGATATAGGCAACTTGCCATCTGGTATTAGTGTAGTGATTACATAGGACAGGACTGGTACAGTACTGTAATTCAAAAAAGAACTTTGATGAAAAATCGAAGAAAATAAAAAAAAAAAGTAAATGCAAGATAATAGTGCCAACATAGAAAAATGCCAAACATGCCTTTTTGTCCATAAATTGTACCTGTGGTGGAATTTATTTCAGAAGGACAGTTGCAACTGCTGAGAGAGAGAGATGTTTGTTAATCAAATTTGGCAGTACATCAGTCCAGACATGATATTCTTGTTGTACACAACCTAGTCATCATATTTGGTATAACTATTTGCATGCTGTTAGTCATTTTCAGGGCCAGAGTTGCACAATTCAGTAGTTGGTATGACTGGTGGGAAATTGTCAGCATTCATTTTGAGAAATGTAAGCTGTTTCATATTTGCTTAACTTAGCAGTATTCTTTGGTCAGTGACTATTCCTCCAGCTGCACTAAATATGCATTCTGAGTCTACGCTTAAAAGTGGACAGCTGAGGTACATTATTGCAAGGTCTGTTAAATCTGGCCATATTGTTCTCTTTCATTTCAACAGAGTAATGGTTCTTCTTTGAGACCAATCACAGCATAGTCTGCAAAATACTTGTGGATCATTGTGCTGGGTGACATGTTTAACAGTCTGGCAGATGAACCAGCAGCACTCTCCCTACAGGATACAAGTCCATTTTGTTGCAGATAACTCAGAACTGATTTGCCTTTCTGACCCTGAACAGAGGATGCCCAAACAGTAGCAATAGATGTCCTTTCCTTTACTGATGGCACTGGTGATTGTGAAGAATTTATAGACGTGCTGTCACCTGTATCGGGGCATACTCGGATAGTTTGGCACTTTTTGACTTCTTTACATTATTTAATGGTGTTGGTAGGGCACTGTAAAATTTGGTTGGTAGAAGATCTTTCCAGAAATTAATATCTTCTCCTGAAGGAAGGATGGCTTCAATGTCTATTATATAGCAGGGATCTAGTAATGTAGCAAAAACTAGTTTTCATTCTGAAACATAGCTTTTATTCTCTGAGTGGTTGATAATTTGAGAATCATGTCATCTGTCAAAATTATAGCAGTGCTGTCGTCTCTGGACTGGAAGTCTTTTGTGATGTCATCCAGGAAAACGTGAAGAAGTCTTATTTGAGGAAGAATTTGACTTAAAGTTGCATTGTCCATGCTTACCTCATGTGTCACAGAATCAAGAGGTTCCAGCAGGTGACCAAAGATTCAACCTAACTCCAGCTGCTGGAACTGAGCATTATGCCTATTTTACCTATTTGATTCTGCATGGCTTAGTCATGTACAACATTTTTTCTGTTCAAGAAGCCTTTCCAACATTCACCAGTAGGTTGGAACCTCTGCTTCAATTTATGCAGTGGTAAGTTGTTTAACCTGTGCAGCTCCTTCAAGATTTTTTGTGCTTTCATGGAGTGTCTGAAAGGGCTGGCAGTATAGCCTAGAGGTTAGAGTAATGAGCTATGGATGGGCTTGGCACATTCAGCAGACCTGGGTTTGATTCCCACAACCTCCCCTTGCATACTGTGTGGCTCTGAGCAAGTCGCTTTACCACCCCAGTGCTCCTGAGTCACCCCTGAAAACAGGCACTTGTGCATAGTGGGCCCTACCTGGTCACCAAAAGAACAAAAACAAATGTCTTCCTTGCAAGACCTAACAGGTTTTCAACATTTCTTTTTCCATTTAAGAAATGATGGATGAGAAGATTAAAACAATGCACAACACATGATATGTGTTGGTAGCTACCATCTCTTAAGGCTTTGATTATGTTGGCACCATTATCTGACACTGTGAACCCTGGAGATATGGAAGACTGGGTGAGTCATTTCTGGAAATGGTTCTGCAGCTCATGCAAAATAGTGAGTACAGGGTGGTGACACACAACACATCCTGCTTCCTACTGGAGACTGCACAGTGGCTGGCTAGGGGATACCCTTGACCACCAGGGGAAAACATTTTCACATAGGTAGAACATAAACCCACAGGGACAGGAGCACAAAAACAAAACAGACCAGGGATAATCATTGCACAGCAGAAGGGATCTTTGAGCAATACCTGCATAGTGTGCTGCTACTAAGACGGGTCCAAATATGGATCACAGGGACAACACACTGGAGAGGTTACCTTTACAGTCACATTGTAATAGCCTCACAGAGATTTAGGCATGAAGAGAAGGGAACTGGTATAAACAGTATCAAAATTCACACCACCAGGGGAGGGGGGGCTCTTCTTGTTTTACCAGTACCTGAACTTCTATGGCATATACTGGTATGCTTTTTCTGGAGTCGATCCCCTAGAGGGAGTGGCACAAGTAGTGGCCCCATTGGAAGGGGACATGCTTCCACTACTATCCCCAGAAGAGTTCATCAAGAGGCAAAGAGATTCCCCCCAAAGGACAAGGGAATATGTTAAATGTTCCCCAACCTTGGAAGAAGTTTTGGTCGCTGAATGTTTAATGTTAGTATTGTGTTTTGTAAGTCATGTTAAACTGGAGATCTGTAAGGAAACTAATGTGGAGTGGTCCGGTGGGTGGGGGGAGGGCATGCTACTAACTCAAATGGGTCAGTTCTTAATTTTACCTTATGCTGCCTCAGCCACTTAAATTCTGTATTTACAATGTCAGCGGTTTCACCTGCCCCATCAAGCATAAGAAAATATTAATCTACCTGTACCAAACTAAAGATGATTTTATCCTGCTCCAAAAGACTCACCTCTCAGAGGTAGAACACCAAAAACTAACCAAATTTGGATTTCACCAGGTACACTCCTCCTCATTTAAAGGTGGGTGGAGGAGGGGTGTTGCCATACTTATCCCAAAATATACTAGCCTTTGAGACAAAAGAAGTAATTGCAGATAGAGAAGGCAGGTATGTGGTACTGAAAGGAACACACAGTAGCAGAAAAGTTTAAAACACTGATAATGGAGCTGGGACTTAGAGATGCATGGCGACATTAGCGCAGTTCCAACAATAGTTATGCATTTTACCCTGCTGCCCACCAAATCTATTCATGATTAGAGATATTTTTGCTCCCAAAGGAATCACAAGACAGATTAAGAAGCTGATTTAACAGCCCTATTAGTCTATCAGACCATGTACCCCTCTTTATACATCTCAATCTGAACTGCCAACAGAAAACATCCTTCTGGAGACTAAATGTCTCCCTTTTTCAGGATAGAGAAATCAGAGATCAAATTTCAAAATTTATTAAGCAGATTGTACAGGAGAACACCTCACTGGAAATTTCCCTGGGCATTCTCTGGGATACAGTCAATGCCATACTAAGAGAAGTGTTAATAGCAATTGCAGCAAGGAAAAAGAAACAAAGAATAGAGAGGCAAAAAGCACTAGAGACAACATAATGGAGCTAGAAGGGTTACAGCATATCAAACTGGACTGGACTGCTGCTAATCATATCAGAAGACCTTATGGTTAGCAAGCAATGTGAGAAGGCAGTAGGGAGGGCTGGGGGATACTGGGATGTATTGGGAGAGGCATCACCAGCTGAAAATAGGAAGCTGTTATTCCTCTGTACAGACAGTTAGTGAGAACCCATCTGGAGTACTTTCTCCAGTTCTGGAGACCCCATCTCCGCAAGGACATAGACAGAATAGAAGCAGTCCAGACGAGGGCAACTAAAATGGTGCAGGGTCTGAAGAGAAGCTATACGAGGAGAGACTAAAGGAGCTTAATATGTATACCCTTGAGGAAAGGAGGGAAGGGTGACATAGAAACTATGAAGTACCTCAGTGGAATCAACTAAGTCCAAGAGGATAGCATCTTTCAGAAAAAGAGAAGTGCAAGAACAAGGGGACACAATTTGAAGATGGGGGGGGTGGTTCAGGGACAATATGAGGAAGTATTTTTTCACAGAGAGGGTGGTGGACACATGGAACAGCCTTCCTGAGGAGGTTGTGGGTTTAAAACCTTGGGACAATTCAAGAATGCATCAGACAGACATAAGGCAATTTTTGTGGGGGTTAGGAAGAAATAGACTGTTGGTTAACTAGGATCTGCAGCTTATCCTGTAGGTAGGGAAATGTTCAGACTAGGTGGGCCAAGCGGTCCTTATCTGCCGTCAAAGTCTATGTTTCTATGTTTGTATGACAAAGAGAGAAGGAACTTGTCACTCTCAGAAAGGAGCTAAATAGAATGTTAGATTATAAGGTGGAACAAAACCTTAAATATCTTAGCTAGAGATACCATGTGGGAGGCCTAAGAGCCATAAAACTACTAGCATGTAGATGGAGGGCCCAGAGGCCTATAGCACATATCAACAGGGTTCTACACCAGGGAACAGAACAGAAGGTCACTCGTGTGGAACAAGTAGCAGAGACCTTTAGACACTATTATGAAACACTATATGACACTATGAAACACTATGGTAGCACGTCAATTCAGCGCAAGCAATTCAGCGCGAGCAATGGAGCGTGAGCAAAACAGCGCATAACATTTCAGCATGCATCACATTAACACGTGGTCATTTTCAGCACAAAATGGGGTGATGACGTTTGCCGTGACATCTGCGAATGGGATCGTAGGTCGTTGTGTATCTCTATGTCATCCAGTGGGCACATCATTAACTAATGTGGATGGCCATGTTTTTTGTTTGCAGTTAAAAAGTTGAATCTTTATTTTGTAGATTTATTTTTAAACCTGAAGCTGAAAGCAGTGTGCAGTTCCGCGTAGGTAGCTATTGCCGTCACAGGATCCATATCCTTGAACTACAGCGGTGATTCACTTTGATGTATCCCTGTATTTCTTTCTTTGTGCCAGTGGTGGAACGCCAGCCAGGTATTGTTCAACTTTCAGTTCTTTCATACTTTGTTCCGTTTGTATTGCAAGTATGAACTTCCAAATAGTGGGATGTGTGGCACCTAGCAGGTGATTGAAGCTTCGGTGCCATCCCTCAACAGCATTTATACTTCTGGGGATTCCATCCGTAACGGCACTGTAACAGTTCCAAAAAGTAGCAGGGAGCAATGGTTTTCTTTTGCCTCTTCTCCCTATTGGCCGTCCTAAATATGTGTCTTCGGAGTAGTCTAGCAAAGGTGACAGAATCTCATCATGCTCTATAAAAAATTCAGTAGACCTGAGAGTTTCAAATGCAGGCAGTACATCATCTGCAGGGACATACGCTAATGCTGGTATCATTCTCACATTTAGAGCAAATTCTTCGTCGACTGTGTATGATTTGTGCACGTCATTTGCTGAGTAGCCTCCTGAGAGGACTGTGCCTTGGTTTTTATTTCCTGTACCACTTTACGCACCATTACTACACCAGCGTCAGGTACATGACAGTGCTCAGACAGAAACTTGGAAATTTCTTCATTGTCTGTGTGCACTCTAGCTGGACAACATGCACTATCGTGCAGGCAACACTTCCAGTAAGTTTTACCTCCATAGGTGAGTTCCTTGCAGTACAAATAACCGTCGTGAGATAAGAGCTGCTGCCCACGCTGACTGCTTACATATTCAAGTGGCATCTCAACTTCTCCGTTAATCTGCAATCTAAAACAGACAGAAAACTGTACTACTAAATAACTGCTGTTTGATTGGTAGCCACTTGGCTACCACATGCGCACAATCGCTCTACGATGTAATTGCCGAGCGCATATTTGTCTTGCTTCGGAAACATTGCGATTATATTGACTGCGCGGTTTTGTTTTGAGCTTATTTGTCATGGATCCAAACACTATATACTCCTGAGGTTGCCTGCCACTCAGGATGACCTAAGGAAGGGAAGGAGCAGACAGCCTGGGCCCACACGGAAAGGTAAAGATGGATTCCTCTCCCCTGCACAGCCTTACCGGGGGGTTTACCTGTCGACACTTCACGTCAACTCCCCACCACCCCAGCCAGCCACTCACCCAAGCCTGGTCCTCCTTTTATGTTACATCACTGGGTCACGTGACCCACATATTTTTTCTAAGTGTCTATTCTCCCATTGGCAAATTATATTCTCTGACCACAAGGGGTCAGGCTTGTGCTGACTGGATCCCAGCTTTTCCTGCTCCTCCCCAGGACCTGCTCACAAATACATATCTCTTCCCACTCTTCCTCCTGTCTTCCAAGACCCTCCCTCTCTATCCCTCTGCAGGTCTTGAACCTGCGATCTCCAACACCACAGTCAGTTACCATTCAGCTGCACCACTGGATCTGACAATTGTTTCCTTGCTTATTTCTCCTCATTGTACCTTACTTTTCCCACTTAGACGTTACTCAAAGAAAGTCCAGTCATCCCTTCTATGCTGCATTCTCCTCTCCCCCCTATGATGTCCCACCTCCTAGTCTTCCTCCTTCCTATCGGACTTCTGCCCCACATCTCCTCCCCTCCAATCTCAGTCTGCCCCCCTTGCCCCCACCCCTCTCTCCATCCTCCTATTATTAATCCCTTCTGTGGGACTAGTTCCTCCCGGTATTCCCACCATAACCAACTTCCCTGCAATACCACACACCCAACCTCCTCTTACTTCACCTCCTCACTCCTTTTGGCCCCCCACATCCTCTCGCTTCCCATTCCCGGACTGGGTTCTAAACTTAACACTCCCCCACTGGCTGTCACCCAGGAACGCAAGCTGATTAAAGCTGCCCCACTTCGCCACATCCTCCTACTCCTTCTACTCTCAGGCAATGTTCACCCGAATTCAGGACCAGCTCCCCCAACACCCTCCCCTAGTGATAAAAAGAGGGGCCTCTTGTTTGCCTCCCTAAATATCTGCAGCTTACATAAAAAGTATAGCATTCTGCAAGGATGGATGGTGAGGCATAAGCCTGACATCCTGGCATTGACTGAAACCTGTCTCTCCCCTGACACCAAAGACTCCCATGTGGTCCTGAAAGGCTACTCTATTTTTTTGGACTGATTGACAGGTCAAATGGGATGGTGGCTGCACGTTCTATATCAAGGACTGTCTACAAGCAATGGTTGTCCCCATCCCCCCTCCCATACATGGGTCCCAAGTACTCCCTGTAAAGCTAATTCTGGGCAATCCTGGTAAAACCCTTCATGTTTTGGCGGTTTATATTCCACCTTGCAATCAAAAACTAGCCATTGCTGCTGTTACCAACTGCATCTCACAACTCCCTCCAAATAGTGAGACCCTAGTCATGGGTGACTTCAACACAAACTGGATATCGCCATCTGCTGCCCCCTATAAGAACTCCACCATGGCTATTGACCTTACTCAAGCCATCCAATCCTCTATGAGACTCAACCACAAAACAGGGACAGCAACATTATTGGATCTAATCTTTACAAATCGCTCTAAAAGAATTTCAAGGGTCAAGGTGCTCCCTGATGCTCTTAGTGATCACTCGCCTGTTCTGTGCTGGTGGTCCTGCAAGATTCCCAACCTTCCCCTAAAACGATTTACTGTCAGTGCCTGAAACGGGGTGCACCAGTCCACTTTAAAAACCACCTCTCAAATTGTGATTAGTCACCCATAGGTACTGCAAGGAACACTGATAGTGCTCTTGCCGACTTCATCACCACCTTCAATGTGGCATGTGATCTCTTTGCCCCATCTCCGAACAAGTATTAAAAGATCGTGATACACTCTTGCTTAGCCAGTTTGTTCTTGACCTCATGCACCATTGGGATATTCTCTGGCATAGAGCCCTTGCCACAGGACTGCCTTGGGACAGACAAAGGTACAGGGAAGCCAAAAACAATTGTATCTGGACCTTGCGCCAGGCTAAGACTAACTAATATCGAAATGCTCTCTCCACCGACTGGGGCTCTGGTTATAAATTCTGGGATTCTATCAAAGAACTCAAGGATAAAACAATATCCCCCCCCCCACCCTCCGAAATCTCGGTAAATGGTACCCTAACCCAGGACCCACTGCTAATTGCCAATGTATTAAACTCCGCTTTCTTGGACCTCAGCAGTGTGCTCCCCCTAACTTCTTCGACCCCCCTCTCCTCCATTTGTCTCCCCCTCTCCTGCTAACTTCCCACCTTTCAGATTTCAGGTTATATCACCTAGAGAGGCCAAAACCTACCTCTCTAGAATCCTGGGCAACACTTGCCACAGTGGGGACACCCTGGACTTAAAACTCCTCCACCTCACTCTCGACGCTGTCCTTGTCCCCCTCACAAAAATCCTTAACCTCTCCCTCTGTCATGGAGAGTTCTCATCCCCTTGTAAATGGGCAGTCATCATCCCTATCCTCAAAGGCGGAGAACGCACCTCCCCAATAACTATCAGCCCATCTCCATTCTTCCACCACTCTCTAAAGCTCTCGAAAAAATAGTTGCCAATCAGCTCACCGAACACCTTGCAAAGTATAATCTCCTGTGTTCTGAGCAACATGGGTTCTGTAAGGGTCACAGTACTGCTACGGCCATACTGGAATATACTACCTTCATCCATAAGGCACTAGATCATGGACACTTAGTTGGGCTGGTCTACATCGACCTAACTAAGGCGTTTGATACTGTCCACCATGCCCTTCTCCTTAACTCCCTGACCATCATGGGGCTAACTCCAGAAACTACGTCCTGGTTTGGGAGCTGCCTAAGTGACAGGACCCAGCAAGTCAAAATTGACTCTACCCACTCATCCAGCCTCCCAGTTCGCTTTGGGGTCCCCCAGGGTTCCATCCTGGGACCCCTCCTTCTCAGCCTTTTCCTAAATTCCTTGCCCAGTGCCTGCTCTGGTCAAGTACTTCTATGCACCATCTATGCAGTCCTCTTCTGGAGCCACCCCAACCCGTGCCCCTTCAGTACGCCTTCCAGAAGTCCTTGTCTGAAGCCAAAGCTTGATTTTTCTGAGCACCTTCTAGTTCTAAACGATAAAAAAAAAAGGCCATGATCATCTCCCACCACCAGAAACCACTCAGTGATTCTACTTTGCTTGTCCATACTTCCCAAGGCTCCCCACTGGAGCAGGTTAACTCTTTAAAATACCTGGGTATTACCCTTGACTCCTCCCTCACCTATCATGCACATATACACCACCACCAATGTCAGAATTGGACTTTTGTACTGGGACAAATGCTGTCTGCCCCCTGATGAGCTTCAGCTTGCTGTGTCATCCTCAGTCCTCTCAGTACTGGACTATGGGATTGTGTTCTATGCCTCTACAGATAACACTGTCCTAGGCCGAATAAAGACTGCACTGAACAGAGCCTGTCACCTGGTGACAGGTTGCGATAGACGTACCCACATGTGTGATCTCTACACTCGCTCCAACTGGCTTAACTTTGAGTGCCATCTTAAATATCATACCTGTCTCCTGGCCAAAATAATTCAGTGCAAACTCTCCCCACCTGGACTACATAACCTTATCCAGCACTCCCTCCCAGCCAAGAGCCTCTAGGAGTACCTCCAAGGCCTGCCTCTTGATTCCCTGCTGCAGGACATTCCTGGGTCGAAGTACCTTTTTTCATAGGGCCCCATACTGGCTGAATGGCCTACCTGCTGCTATCTCCACCAAGACTAAGATTGGCCCCTTCAAAACCACCCTCAGGGAATTTCTTTCTGAGTGCTCGACCTATGACTGCAATTAGCATCCCTACACTGTCACAGATCCTGTCTTCTTCCCCTCCCCCAAACTCATTACATATGATATAATTGGACTGGGTAATGTGCTCTTTATCTAAGCTAGGCTACCTTCTGTATTAACCTTGTATGTATTTACTATGATGGAACAAATGTCATATTACTGCATTTTCCTGGTTTTACTTGACTCTGGGTTGTCTCTACCTACAGAATTTATATGAACATGTTATTCTTTTCTCCTCTGTAATCTATATGTACTATACTAATTTGATTGTTTAATGCATCTTGTTAATTCTCGTTGTAATGCCTATATGCTATTTTATCTGATGAGGAGCCTTTACAAAAGAGTCTATGACTCAAAGGGTTGTAATTCCAGTTTCTCAAATAAATAAATAAAAAGACTAGGACAAACCAATTGCAAGACCAGATAGATGCATATCTGACACAATTACAGCTACTTTTTCCATCCAGTACTCTGTCCTGGGTTTTATTCCCTGGGTGCATCCCCTTGCATTTTTTTGGTGTTGAATTTTTAACTGCCAAACCTTTGTCCCCACTCTTCTGGTGGAGTGTGGGTTGCTGCTGAGTATTCTCATAGCTATGCTCTGCCTATGTGGGTCAGTATCAGGTATTTGGTCTCGGGTGAGCATTTTATGGGTGGAACCACACATCAGGGGCCACAGATGCTGGCACAGGCAGTTGAGTATCCCAGACCCTGTCCCCATTGTCAGTGAGTGGATCAGCAGGGGCACCATGCATTAAGTGTAATTATGGAATGTTCAGTCAGGTTTTGTGTGGTGCCCCCCCCCTTTGCCTTTTTGTGTTGCGCCACTGTAACAGTCCTTAGATTTCCTGCATGGTATGGGTGCTGCTTGTAGCCTGATAGCCTTAATTTGTTGCCTATAGACAGTCGTCCATTAGTCTTTTTAATGGACGATGTCCAGTCAGCATGTTCTGGTTTCTTCCATCTACCCGAATTCCATGTTCTTGAAGTGCAACTGTAGCATCTTTAGGTGTTTGGTATGTGTTGACCCCCTCCTCCCAGAAGATCTTTGTCCTGACTTGGTAGGGGGGGTTGGAACTTTGTCTGCTTTGCCTGTAGGGCTTTTATGATGGCTGTGTACTGGAGACATTTTCTGAGACTGTCTGGGGGGGTTGTCCTGGTCTAAGTAAAAACAGGCACCATTATAAGAGATCTCCTTTCTTTGCCCTGCCATTTGAAGTACTTCTGTAGTTCAAAAACTGGAGAATTTTAGTAAAATGGGTCTGGATCTGGTACAAAGATCAGTTGGCTTGAGCAGCAGTACTCTACAATGTCCATAGCTGGTGGGAGAGCTAATACATCTTTCAGAAGATCTGTCAGAAGGTCACACATGCGGCTTGTTTCCAATCCCTCCACCAGACCCATTGAACATAGATTGTCCCTCCTTGACTGAGCGTCAGGATCAATACACTTCTCTTGAAGTACTTCTGTGTAGTAAATGAGGGATTTGAGTGCTGCCCCCAACTGTATGGCTCCCTCTTCCACTATAGCCACTCTCCTCTGATTCCTCCACTCTCCCTTCTACTCTGTCCAGCCAATCATTGAGTTGCTAGAATTCTTGTTTGTTTTCCCTACAAGAGGATTTATTTTTCACATTAGCAGTTTGAACCTGTTCCATGTCAGCCTTTCCCCCTCACAGTCATGTCATAGCTCAGGTTTCTTGAGCTAGCTGGGGAGAAGGTGTGACTCCAGTTGTATAATGTCTCATCTTGATCTACCTCCATCCTGGTTCAGTTCAGATTTTAGGGCTCTGGGTCTGGTCTGCCTGTCCTCTCCCTCGGCTCTCGTGGGCATTTCTCACAATTTGAAACATGGAAACATAGACGTTGATGGCAGATAAGGACCACTTGGCCCACCTAGTCTGAACATTTCCCTACCTACAGGATAAGCTGCAGATCCTAGTTAACCAACAGTCTATTTCTTCCTACCCCCCACAAAAATTGCCTTATGTCTGTCCGATGCATTCTTGAATTCTCCCACAGTTTTAGACCTCACAGCCTCCTCAGGAAGGCTGTTCCATGCGTCCACCACACTCTCTGTGAAAAAATACTTCCTCACATTGCCCCTGAACAGCCCCCCTCTATCTTCAAATTGTGTCCCCTTGTTTTTGCACTTCTCTTTTTCTGAAAGATGCTGCCCTCTTGGACTTTGTTGATTCCACTAAGGTACTTAAAAGTTTCTATCATGACCCCCTCTCCCTTCTTTCCTCAAGGGTATACATATTAAGCTCCTTTAGTCTCTCCTCAAATGGCTTCTCTTACAGACCCTGCACCATTTTAGTTGCTCTCCTCTGGACTGCCTTTATCTTGTCTATGTCCTTGCGGAGATGGGGTCTCCAGAACTGGACGCAGTACTCCAGAAGGGGTCTCACCAACTGTCTGTACAGAGGGATAACAACTTCCTGTTTTCTGCTGGTGATGTCTCTCCCTGTACATCCCAGCATCCCCCCAGCCCTCCCTACTGCCTTCTCACTTTGCTTGCTAACCTTAAGGCCATCTGATATGATTACCCCCAGATCCCTTTCCATTTGTGTTGTTACTACCTCCCCTTCCCCCATTGTATAATCTTCCCCTGGGTTTTGGTTTCCCAGGTGCATTATTTTGCACTTCTTTGCATTGAATCCAAGCTGCCATACTTCTGACCATTCCTCCAACCTTGCCAAGTCCCTTCTTATCCTTTCCACACTTTCTTGTGTATCAACCCTGTTGCAGGTCTTTGTGTCATCTGCAAAGAGGCATACTTTTCCTTCCAGTCCCTCTGTAATGTCACTTACAAAGACATTAAAAACGACTGGACCCAGTACTGAACTCTGCAGTACCCCACTAGTAACCCATCTTTCTTCAGAGTGAACTCCATTTACAATTACCTTCTGTGTCCTGTTGTCCAGCCAATGTTTTACCCAGGCTACCACCCTGGGACTCACTTCCAGGCTGGTTAATTTTACTATTAATCTTTTGTGTGGGATTGTGTCAAATGCCTTGCTAAATTCTAAGTAGACCATGTCCACAGCCCCTCCCTGGTCTACTACTTTAGTCACCCAGTCAAAGAAATCAATTAGATTCATCTGACATGACCTTCCAGCTGTGAACCCATGCAGCCTTGGTTCCTGTGCCTCACTGGCCTCTAGGTACTCAACAATTATTTCCTCAGAAGTGATTCCAACACTTTCCCTACCACAGAGGTCAAACTGACAGGTCTGTAGTTTCCCGCCTCTGTCTTAGTCCCACTTTTCTGAAAGGGAATACCATGCTCCTTTTTCCAGTCCTCAGGTACCACACCGTCCTCCCATGATTTCTTAAAAAGGGTAGTCAGTGGTTTCACTAATTATCCCCTTAATTTGCTTAGAATTCTGGGGTAAATTCCATCAGGCTCCATTGCTTTGTCCACCTTCAGTTTTAGGAGTTATTTCAGAACCCTTTCTTCTGTGAAAGGACTGGGATCAACCCCTCTATCCAGAGTGCTTCTGTTAATTGGATTAGACACCTCCCCATCTTCCTCTTTTGTGAATACTGAGAAGAAATAGTCAATCAGTATCCCTGCTTTTTCACTGTCCCTCTCTGCCCACCCACCGTCCATTCTATTCAGTCTCACTATCCCTCCCTTTGTCTTGCTACGCTCCTTGATGTACCTATAAAAGGTTTTATCCCACTTCTTAACCGAGTTGGCTATTTTTTCCTCAATTTGGGCATTTGCTATTTTGACTTCCCTTCCTGCTTCCTTCTGCCTTAAGTGGTACAGCTCTCTGTCCTGCTCTGCCTGTGTTTCCTGGGTTTATCTGTGAAGAAAGACGTCTAAATCCCCGGCAGGAAGGGAGCTCTCTCCATATGCTGCTGTTCACTCTGTGAAGTCACTGGAAGTACCCCAAAGGCTATCTGTTCTAATCATTAAATGCTACAGAGCATCTGACTGGCTGTGCCATTTTATTTAACGTCAGGACATCTAACAGTGGCCCTAAGACAAATGCCTTACAGAGCCATAAAAGACTGTTTCAGTAAGTGTTGAGGAGACTCAAGCTGGCTATACCAAATAATGTCAGGGCATTTAACAGTGACCCCAAGATGACTGCAGTTGCTTGCAGTAAATGTGCACACACACATGCAGTTAAGCTTAATGCAGTGCACGCTGCATCTTGTAAAAAATTAAAAAGTCCATTTCCTTTGGTGTCTGAGGATGATGCTTTGAGTAAGTCCTAGAAAATCAAATGTTTATCTGTCTCTCACTCTCTTTCTTACTCTATCTCTCTCTCTCTCTCTCCCTCTCTCTTCAGGAATGCTGGACCCTCAGCATGCACAAAGCCTCTGAACGAACTGATGCAGGTGACTGCTTTACTCAACTCATCCCTTTGCAAACTGTCTGAGAGGCCTTGCAGCACCATGCATTTCTGCTTAAAGTTGAACCAGCTTGCATATGCAGCCCATGATGCTTTGCATTGTGCGGGCATGTGTGATTTTGTATTTCTTTGAAACTTGGCTTCTCCGCCAAATGCCCTTTGGGGTAACCATTGCCTCAGTGCTTGCACACAGAGGTTCTTTGTCATCCTCTTGTACTGCTATGCTATACTACCTAAAAGAAAGCAAATCTGCTGATCCCATTTGGCTAAGCAAGCAGGAATAATAATAATAATAAAAAATCCCTAGCTGAACACCACAAACAGAGCCCAAGCCTGCCTGGTTTCATTTATTTTCTTTCTTTCTGTTTTTTGTTGTACTTTCCCCTCCCCATGTGGCTCGGCTGGCTGACTAGAGTTGAACTGCCTGCTGTCTCTGATCTTACCTTGCATAATCCCTCCAACTACAAGCAATGGTGAGTGACCTAAAAAGCATGCATATATATATATATATATATATATATATATATATATAGTGAAGCTTACCAGGATGAGACCCAATTCTGCAGCATTTTGCAGCATGCCATAGCAGAGCTACTGTGGAAAACAATGTAATTTCAATGGCAATTAGTCCCTTTTATCATGCAGGAAACTGTGACATTCACTTTATCCTGGCAGTGTCACATTTTCCTGCATGACAAAAGGGATTAATTCTCATTGATATTAACATTGTTTACTGCAGCAACTCTACTGCAGCAAACTGCAGAATGCCTTAGAAGTGGGTTTCATCCTGGCATGCTTCACTGTGTATATATACATATATATATATTCATGGCATGATTTGTTAAAAAGGGTAGTCAGTGGTTTCACTAATTATCCCCTTAATTTGTTTAGAATTCTGGGGTAAATTCCATCAGGCTCCATTGCTTTGTCCACCTTTAGTTTTAGGAGTTCTTTCAGAACCCTTTCTTCTGTGAAAGGACTGGGATCAACCCCCCTATCCAGAGTGCTTCTGTTAATTGGATTAGACACCTCCCCATCTTCCTCTTTTGTGAATACTGAGAAGAAATAGTCAATCAGTATCCCTGCTTTTTCACTGTCCCTCTCTGCCCACCCACCGTCCATTCTATTCAGTCTCACTATCCCTCCCTTTGTCTTGCTACGCTCCTTGATGTACCTATAAAAGGTTTTATCCCACTTCTTAACCGAGTTGGCTATTTTTTCCTCAATTTGGGCATTTGCTATTTTGACTTCCCTTCCTGCTTCCTTCTGCCTTAAGTGGTACAGCTCTCTGTCCTGCTCTGCCTGTGTTTCCTGGGTTTATCTGTGAAGAAAGACGTCTAAATCCCCGGCAGGAAGGGAGCTCTCTCCTTATGCTGCTATTCACTCTGTGAAGTCACTGGAAGTACCCCAAAGGCTATCTGTTCTAATCATTAAATGCTACAGAGCATCTGACTGGCTGTGCCATTTTATTTAACGTCAGGACATCTAACAGTGGCCTAAGACAAATGCCTTACAGAGCCATAAAAGACTGTTTCAGTAAGTGTTGAGGAGACTCAAGCTGGCTATACCAAATAATGTCAGGGCATTTAACAGTGACCCCAAGATGACTGCAGTTGCTTGCAGTAAATGTGCACACACACATGCAGTTAAGCTTAATGCAGTGCACGCTGCATCTTGTAAAAAATAAAAAAAAGTCAATTTCCTTTGGTGTCTGAGGATGATGCTTTGAGTAAGTCCTAGAAAATCAAATGTTTATCTGTCTCTCACTCTCTTTCTTACTCTGTCTCTCTCTCTCTCACCCTCTCTCTTCAGAAATGCTGGACCCTCAGCATGCACAAAGCCTCTGAACGAACTGATGCAGGTGACTGCTTTACTCAACTCATCCCTTTGCAAACTGTCTGAGAGGCCTTGCAGCACCATGCATTTCTGCTAAAGTTGAACCAGCTTTGCATATGCAGCCCATGATGCTTTGCATTGTGCGGCATGTGTGATTTTGTATTTCTTTGAAACTTGGCTTCCCGGCCAAATGCCCTTTGGGGTAACCATTGCCTCAGTGCTTGCACACAGAGGTTCTTTGTCATCCTCTTGTACTGCTATGCTATACTACCTAAAAGAAAGCAAATCTGCTGATCCCATTTGGCTAAGCAAGCAGGAATAATAATAATAATAAAAAATCCCTAGCTGAACACCACAAACAGAGCCCAAGCCTGCTTGGTTTCATTTATTTTCTTTCTTTCTGTTTTTTGTTGTACTTTCCCCTCCCCATGTGGCTCGGCTGGCTGACTAGAGTTGAACTGCCTGCTGTCTCTGATCTTACCTTGCATAATCCCTCCAACTACAAGCAATGGTGAGTGACCTAAGCAGCAAATATATATATATATATATATATATATATATATATATATATATATATAGTGAAGCTTACCAGGATAAGACCCAATTCTGCAGCATTTTGCAGCATGCCATAGCAGAGCTACTGTGGAAAACAATGTCATTTCAATGGCAATTAGTCCCTTTTGTCATGCAGGAAACTGTGACATTCACTTCATCCTGGCAGTGTCACATTTTCCTGCATGACAAAAGGGATTAATTCTCATTGATATTAACATTGTTTACTGCAGCAACTCTACTGCAGCATACTGCAGAATGCCTTAGAAGTGGGTTTCATCCTGGCGTGCTTCACTGTGTATATACATATATATATATATTCATGCAAAAAATGCATTTAATGCAAGTTAGGATTAAAGTGATGACAAAAGTGAGGAAATGAAATGTTAGGGTTGAGCACCTTTACAACACACACCCATCCTCCACAGACGACAGATGCCAGGGTGTGCCTAGGGTTACCAGGGCCCAACTCTCACCCCATTCCATGTGTAAGCAGGTTTACATTCTACAGTAAAGGAGAATGGGGTGATAGTTAGGCTTCATGACACGATGGCACAACCTGGCATCTGTCAGTCTGTGGAGGATGGGAGTGTGGGTTGTGGGGGGGGGTTAGGTGCATATCTATGCAACCACTTAATTCCCCAACACCTAAACAACATAATTCACACCTGTAGGGCACTCCCACAACTCCCTATACCTAGGGCTTGCTGGGGTTGATATCCGCCGCTTGCAGCTTGTGCAGAATGCTGCAGCACGTTTGTTTACTGGGGCGTCTAGGAGATCCCATATTACCCCTGTGCTGCGCACTCTGCACTGGCTGCCTATACAGTGGCGGATCACCTTCAAAGTGGGTCTTTTGACCTAAAAAGCCCTACATGGGTTGGGTCCTGACTACCTGAAAGAGCTTCTAGTACCTTACATCCCTCTGAGACAGCTTCGCTCAGCTGACGAGGGGTTGCTGGAGATTCCGAAGGTAAATTTGAAGTCTTCTGGAGCCCGTGCTTTTAGCTTTGTGGCGCCCACCCTTTGGAATTCTCTGCCCCGCCAGCTCTGAGAAGTACAACGGTGGATAGTTTTAAGAAGGCCTTAAAGTCATTTTTATGGAATCAGGCATTCCCTGCAGTATCTTAAATTGTTTTAATATTCTACTGGTTTTGTTGTTAGTGTATGTACTGTCATGTGGAATGTAATGATGATTTGTACAGCGCCTTGAAATATTTGAAAGGCGCTTAATCAAATAAATTTTATTATTATTATTATTATTCAAATAAAAAGACCAAACCATTAATGAGCTATGCAGTTCTTTAGTTTTGACACCTTTAAAAATTTTTCATTCGTGCAAAATTCAGAGCAAAATCCTCTGCCACGAGATAAATCCTAGTCCGTGACCTACAGTAACAAAATCTTAGTCCATGAGTGGACATCCGGTTGCGCCAATCTGGGCCATCCAGTTGTCCCCAGGGCCATCTGGTCGTGAAATTCTGGCTATCTGGTTGTCCCCTTATGAACAAAGCTCACGGACTAGGATCGTCTCGTGGACCAGGATTTTGTAGGCTCACGAAAGAAGATCATTAGCGAGTCGTGAAAGAAAAATTTTTTATTTTTAAAAACCTATTTATTGACAGAAATGAAGCATACCAAAAGCATGGCTTTGTAGAGGGGGGTCACCCTGAACAAAACCTATGCCCCATTTGGCCCAAAAGTCACCCATGGAGAAAGCTACGACATTTTGTTCGATTGGAAAACTAAAAACAAGATGGCGGCTCGTGAACAAAGAATTTTTCTGATGGACTAGGATTTTTCTTTCGCGAACTGACAAAATCTTTGACTGTGAAACCATTTATCTTTCACAAAATATACATATACATTTTTGAGTGAATTGAGCATGTTCAGAATTCAAAAATTACAAATTTTATAACTTTGGAACAGATTAATATTTTTTTACCACACTAATGCTGGATTGTTCCTTGGCCCAGCCTCTCTGTACATTCCAGGTTTCAGATCAAAAGACCACATGGTGTGGTCACAGCACCACAGGCAAAAAACACGTCAAAACTGGAGAAAAGAGCATTCTTTGACATTTTGTTGCGCAGAAACTGTATGACTGACTGAAACACAACTTGGTAAATCAAGCGAACTACCACAACCAAATTTTGTGCAAATCTTTTGAATGGTTGCAAAGTTATTAATGTGCAAAATTTGAGGTTTAACATTAAAGTGCCTACTCAGCCTTAACTATAGGGGCAGGACCACGCCCCTATAATATATATATATTTAGTTCCCTAATTCACTTTCCCCTTTCTGTCACTCCTGGACTGAGTGAGTTAATAGAACTGCTGAAGTGAACTGCCGGAGATATCACTGTATGGCATCGGCAGCAACAAGTGCCAATGAAAAGGATGCAGCATTATTCTTTTCTTATGTTGGCTCATGCTTGCGCAGCCAACATATTGCATTGATAACAGATTTGGAAGTGCAGTCACTGTGGGCGAATGCAGGGCACGCATCAGTAGGTGCATCCCTCATTCAGCAATAAGGCAGCTGCAGGAGCTGACACCAGCAACATGTAAACTGGCCACCAGATCAAAGAAAAGATCCACTGCAATGAGAGCCAAGCTTCTTACACAGCAGCGTGCCTTTTCTGGAGAGCCAGTTTATAAAACATGGCAGCATGGTGCCACAGACTGTCCCAACCCGCTTCATTTGCCAATGGGGAAGCCCACTCCCCGTCGGCATAATGCAACCCCCCTCCCATTTAAAGTGTGTGCTGAGGGGGTGCCCAATCCCCCTCGATATCATGTCCCCCTTCCCAGTTTAATTTACCAATGGGAGCCCACTCCCTGTCGGCATAATGTGCCCTCCGTTTTTGTGTGCTGACAGGGGTGCCTAATTCTGCCAGCTACAGAACCCCTCAAAACATTCTAGGTGGCATTCTGAGCTCACCCCAGCATGCCAAATGCCCCTGTAAAGAAAACAGTCCTGCTATTTTTTTATATTTTTTAAACCTGCAAAGCAGAAAACGGTCCCTCGTTGACTCTGGTGGCCCTGCCATCAACCAGTGGCTCACCTCTGTGCATCCTGCCTCCCCACCCTCTCACCCCATACTTACCTCCGAGTATGGTGCAATGATCTTTGTGGACCAGGAACACATCTGCACTCTTCAAAACCGACCGCGAACTGAAGAAATGCCGGTAAGCTGTATAATGGCATAAATAGGGTTTTTTCAACTTTGGTGCATATCTTGGGCATTTTTTGGGAATTTTGGCACCACATTTTCAACATGGATTTTTTGGGGTCCCTCCTCATGAATTCAGTCACTGTCATGTCATTATTCAGTCTCAAAAGGTGATTTCAGAGTCACTGCGCGGAATCACCTTTTGGGACTGATTAACAAAATGATAGTGCCACTGTTCATGAGTGGGGCTCTCAAAAAGCCTATGTTGCAAGTTTAGTGAAAAAAATCCAAAAATGGTTGTTTTACAAGCATGCATTGCGCAGTTTCCATGCACACTCGTAACTTCATGAATTTGTAATATTTTCACTCCAGATTTTCAAAATTGACATTTTCCACACCTCCTTATGAACAGTATAGCTGTCATTTTACTTATCTTGGCTGAAATGTGTTTTTGCACGTCCGGCGCAGAATTATTTTTTGATTTTTCTTTTGAGAAAATGACTGTGACACTGTTCATGAGCAGAGGTTCTAAAATGCCTATGTTGAAAATTTGGTGATGAAAGTCCATAAAATGACTGTGTTACAAGCATGCGTTGCACAGTTTCCACGCACCCTTGTAATTTCGCAAATTTGCAATATTTGCATGCAGATTTTCAACACTGGCATTTTTTAACATCTCCTTATGAACAGTACAGCTGTCATTTTTCACATCCTGCCCTGTAATGTGTTTTTGCACCTGTGGCTATACAATGGTGTGGTCGCTGTGGGAAATCAACTTTGGGACAAGAGTAACAAAATCACAGTGCCACTGTTCATGAGGGGAGGTCCCAAAATGCCTATTTTAAAAATGTGTTTAAAAAATCCCAAAAATAATTGGGTTATGGATGTGTGTTGTGCAGTTTCCATGCCTGCTCATGACTTCACCAATTTTTCAGATTTTCGCTCCAGATTTTCAGCGTTGCCATTTTTTACACCTCCTCATGAACAATACAGTTGTCATTTTTCACATCCTGCCCAAAATGTGTTTTCATGCCTGTGTCGCCAAATGGCATAGTCACTGTGCAAAACCACCTTTCGGTTAACAAATTGATAGTGCCGCTCTTCATGAGCTGGGGTCACAAAAAGCCCATGTTGAAAATTTGGAGTGAAAATACCAACAAATGCCTACGGTGTTAGGATTTCCGACTATAACATCCCACCCTGTAGAGACTGATAGGCATCAGGGGTGTGACTTGGGATCATTGGCTGTAGTGCTCATGCCATTCCACCCCCACTCCCCCACCCTGCAGCCACTGACAGGCATTGAGGTGTGCCTTGGAGTGTTCGACCATAAAGTTCACCCCATTCTCCTATACTGCACCTATCTCAGGGTATTTTCTTATGGAATGGGGTAAGCATAAGGCCCAAAGACCCCAAAGCACTCCACGACACTTGTCAGTGTCTACAGGGTAGAGTGAGGTAAAATGGCATGAGCGTTATAGCTGATGATCCAAAGGCACGCCCCAATGCCTGTCAGTTTCTGCAGGGTGGGGGTTGGGCTGGCATCAGTTCAGTACTTCACTGCCATTCCTATTATGCATCTCTAACTCCTGCACTACCAATGCCAGCGAGACAACATTCGGCATTGACAAATGCTTGTTTGTTTTGTTTTATACAGATCCCCCATTTTGATTTATTTTTTTTTAAATATTTATTTAATTGTTCTTCTCAGTCCAGTCATTGTCGAATGAATCCCTTGCTAACACTGATAACTACTACCAGCAGCCTTCCGCTAGTGCTGCTGTAGTGCTGTCTGTGGCACTCACATACTTTGTCTCCTCATACATAGCCCTACGAATGTGAACTGTCTTTGGAGGAGCATGTCACAAGCTGGCTTCAGATGGTTATGGATGACTCATTTGAGGGTGGGACTGGAGTGCAGACTGGCTATATAATCCTGCCAGGGAACACTTCCAGGACACAATGTACAATAAGTAGCAAAGTATCTGACTGTGGCTTAAGTATCCAACCCAGAATACCCAACCCACGCTATGTTTTCTTATGCCGGTAGGTGAATAATCTGCCTGAACAACACTACCTGGCTAATAATAGAGGTTAACTGCAGTACCCGATCTGCTTACCCATTGGGTAGCCCATGCTTACTCCACATAACATATCTTTTTGTACAAATTGAGTGTAGTTCCCTATTAAGGTGAGGAATCACCACTCAGTCTTCAGTACAGTTGGGAAAAACCTTCTCCCAGTAATCCCAGAAGATTCTGGCCACATCTAGAAGTAGGGTCTCCTGGCAGTCCACCACACTGTGGCCTGAAAGGCAGAAGAAAGCCTAGTAGTCCATATAAACTACCTTGCCACTTCTCAGTGGTAGTAAGATTCAATTCTCCGGGACATACAGGATGTTTATCATGTTATTTCTTGAAGGAAAACTTTGATTCACAGTTGACAACATGTTCGGGCAATGTATTCTAAATAATCACTACCCTTTAAGTATAGAAGAATTCCCTTTTTCCTGCTTTAAAATTTCTCCCCCTTCCCTATAGTTGTTTATTGTGACCACTTTAGATGTATCTCTGTATTATTAAGTTTAAGTTTTATTTTGGTCATAAATGCTGTGTCTTTGTGTATAGCATTAGCGTTGCTCAGATAATCCATTTAAAAATGGATATTTAAGATAAAGGGTGATTTTTAGGATAATAGGATTGTAGGATATTGGTCCTCAAACTATGATACCCTTTGGTTTTTGGACATCAGATTATCTGACATTCGATATCCTAAAATCCAAATTTGTCTTTCCTACAGTAAAAAAAAAATCTCACCTCTCCCTCCCCCACATCCTGGCACAACCTACAAGTACCTCTCAGGCCCTATTGTTTATTAAATAACCCCCACCCAACACACCCACTAGCCCACACTTCCTTCCTTCCTTCCTCATGGTACCCAAATACCTTATAAGTTAGAATGAGTTGGGTTCCACAGTGGAGCGGTGTGTACTCATCTTTGCTCTAGTAGGAATCGGAGCAGGTATTATTATGAATGAAAGACGATGTCTCCCTAATAGTTACACCTGGGTGTGATGGGTGGAGGGGTTATTTATTAAACAACAGGGTCAGGGAGGTACTTGTGGGTTGTGCCAGGGTGAGGGAGGCTCATTCTTCAGCATGGGTGGGGGGCAGGCTTTCTTCGTTACAAGCAGTCAGATGGACTGGTCACAATGCTGTGGATTTTACTGAACAGGTATTTGGGTGCTATGGGGAGAAGAGGGAAATGGGAGCTAGTGGGTGTGTTGAGTAGAGGTTTACTAACTAAACAACTACGTCAGGGAGCAAACTGTGGGTTGTGCCAAGGTGGTGGAGGCTCATTCCTCAGTGTGGGTTGGGGGGTCTTTCTTTATTAAAAGTAGACAGATGGATCAGTTACAATGCTGCAGATTTTATTGAATAGGTATTTGGGTGCCATGGGGGAAGGGATTGTTTGGGCTCAGTGGACGTTTGGGTGGGTGCAGGGGGTATTTTTTAATTGTAGGAAGGGGACTGTAATTTAGAATTGTAGGATAGTTTGATATCAGGTTATCCAAAATTGATATCAATTGCCACCCGGGGTTAGGATTGGATGTTGGATACGGATTATCCCAACAACCGACTGTCCTAACTCAGATTGGATATTGGGGTATGTAAGAAACCCAATATATCATAGAGAAGCAGTAGGTCCCCCTTCATCCTTCTTCTCTCCAGACAATACAAGTTCAGTTCACTTAATCTTTCAAAGTATGATTAGTTGGTTTTCTTCCATATTGATTAAGTAACTTATATAACGGGCAAAAGCATATTGTTACGGACTGCGCTCACATGCTCAACAATTCTGTGTCTTCTCTGCACTCCAGTTTGGTGCATTAAATATAGTAAGCACCACAATCCTATATATGATCCCCCTGTGTATCACATCTTATAAAATCCCTCTAAAATAATCTTTTGCAGGTTTTGGACTAGAGACAGTTTAGCATTTTTTGTGCATCCTACAAATGTCAACGCTAATGAAGCTAGACATAGACATAAGGTTGGTGGGCTGTAGAAAGTAAATCAGAACCCCTGGAGGGAGGGAGGGGGGGTTGGGAGAACAGAATCAATCAAAGAGAGAACTTCTAAATTTTTAATATGGAGGCTTGAACTAGGTCAGGACTTAATGATAAATTACAAGTGGTCTCATTTTAATAAGTAGTGAACAACTTGTATTATGATTCCTAAAAAAATCTGTACTGCTTCAAAAAGCTTCCTACAAAG
This sequence comes from Neoceratodus forsteri, assembly GCA_016271365.2. Classification (NCBI taxonomy): domain Eukaryota; kingdom Metazoa; phylum Chordata; order Ceratodontiformes; family Ceratodontidae; genus Neoceratodus; species Neoceratodus forsteri. Next base: position 931,400,265 of record CM057453.1, read on the forward strand.
CAAACAGCAGATAAGAACATCTCCAAAGAAAGTAGAAGAACATCATGGTTTCTTCTAGTGGGTGTAGCTGTGCGACTAATCATTAGTAGTAACGGAGATCAAAAAGTTCAATAACTGATGATTATCTAATTTATGAATCTGCTGTAATACTAAATGAGGATCTTTTAACCATGTGAAGTATTATTGATATAAATTTAATTGAATTGTACATATTCACATTTTGTTCACAATTTCATTTGAAGTGGAGCAGTCAGCACTAAGAGCACCACACCGAAGTGTGGGGCTGGTCCAAATTTGGAATTTGAATGCAAATCTTTTTTTTGTACTTGCTGTTTACTGTAGAAAAATAGATGGCATCAGACTAATATTGCTTACTTTGAGGATGACATTTTCTCTAACTGCAAATCCCAGAATCCCCTGCAGATGACATCAGAGCAGAACTGCAGCAGTGGGAGATTCAATAGCCTGCAGTGCATGCTAGAATTTAAATAAGCACTAATCTTTTTTTTTGCCTGTCCTACTGTCCTGCTGGGGCTAAGTATAATCACAGAGGACTGTACTTAGCCCTGGGAGAACAGCAGGACCAGCAAACATCTGATCAGAGCTTATAAAAGCTCTAACATGCCCTGCAGGCTACTGAATCTCCCACTGCTGCACTCCTGATCTGATGACAGCTGCAGGGGATTCTGGGAAGTAAGCAAAATTAGTCTGAAGCAATCTACTATACTACAGTAAACAGTAAGTAAAAAAATGTTTTTTTCACACCAAGTGCAAAGTGGGACCAGCCCCGCACTTAGGTGTGGGGCTCTTAGTAATGACTAGTCTCCTTGAAATTAAGTCCATTTGACTATGTCACTATAAATATCCATGGTTAAGTCTGGCAGGTAACCTCTGATGAAGCATCCCCTCAGGTGTGAAACATTACGTTACCACCTTAGCTGATTGCACTGGATCTCACGGTGTGCAGTTCATGTGACTTTTTTGCATGGTATGTTTGGTTTTTCAAATTTTATAATAAAATGTATTTATAACTAAAACCTGGGCTGAGCTTAGTATATCGAGAACAGGGTATATCATCTCTACTAAGATTGAATGTGTCCCTTACAGCACATTGCTGTGAATTTACAATTAATTGAATATGTAACAGCACCATGCAGACCTACAGTAGGAGCTGCCTGTTGTTTAGCTGGAAATTGTCTGGAGGAATTTGTTGGCAAACCATGAGCCCCCATTGCCAATTTAGAGATTAAAATCCCCCAACAACAATAAGCTGGAAGAGTCTGCAAATTCCTTCAAAAAAGGCCTCCTCATAACTCAGAGGCCGATAGACAAGGAGGGCCTATCACAATCCTTTCTTGAGTTTCCTAAATGACCACAGTTACACTGTGTATGACACTGTCTGTGTGCTTAATCTAGTGTTGTCAAATCCTCCTAAGTCTGTAACCAAGCCTCTATTTCATCTATTGTATGTTATTGAATTTCCTGTCTGTCTTCTGTATATTCTGTTAACTGATGTGGAGCTTTTGGAAATGAGTCTATGACTCAAAGGGTTGCAATTCCAATGTGAATATAATTAAATAAAATAAATGCCTGTATTTATGCAGCCATCCACATGTACGCACCACAGCTGCCTCCACCCCTGACCTGGCTCCTCAGATCCAATTGAACTTCTCCAACAACCAACACTGGTTCTGTGCTAATCAAATTTCCCTCAGTGCCATGAAAACAGTCTCTATGACCTTCAGCACTGGGCAGAAGCTGGCCAGAGTCTCACCCTTCCCCTCCTTCCATACCCTTGATTGTGCGGTGATTGCATACATCTTCTCTTTTAAATACCTTGGGGTATGGTTAGACCAGCACCTTAATTTATCTCTGCAGGTGGATGCAATCCACCAGAAGATCCACCTGAAACTCAGTGCTCTCTACAGGAACACAGTGTGCATTCTGCTTCCTGCTTCAGACAAATCATCACCAAAATGACCCTTCCTATCTTTAATAATGGGGACATTGTGTTGCTGCTGCTCCCAAATCCACCCTGGCGAGATTATTTCCCCTATTTCACTCCTTCTGCTTCTTCACCCTGGACTGTCCTCCTGGTACCCACCATTGCTTCTACTACTCCCTCTCCCCTCCTTCGATGCCAGGTACCTGTCTCACTGTGTTTTCTTTATCTCCAAATTCTGGCTTGACTTCCTCCCACATTATCTCGCCTCCCTCCTCCCGGCTCCCATATACTCCCTTCATAACATTGTATGTGTGTGTGTCTCTCTCTCTCTGTCTCTTCCTTCCTTCTCCCCCATTCCAATGAAATCCTTTGCAGGTCAATCTGTTTTCCCATTAAGATTATCTAAACTCTGCTCTTCTCTCCCCACTTGCTATCCATTTCTCTTCCTCCCTCTATTCTCTCAAAACCCATGTCTGGGACTTCACAACTCACTTCTGCAGCTGCCCCTGACCATGCTTGCCCATCTACTGCACAAAGTGCATTGTGTCCCCCCAATCACCTCTCCAAAACTACAGCTTAGCTACTGGGCATTGTAACTTATACTAGTGCTGATTCTGCAGAACTGTAAGTCAGGGTGGATGTTATCAATGATTTGGATTTTGTATTACCGCTTGTACAGTTACTGTTTTATGCTATTTATTTTATATCTGCCTTATTGTATTTATTTATTTATTCTTTTTGTTTGTTTAACCAGGAGTAGCAACCTGGGAGCACAGGGAAGTTAAGTGACTTGCTCAGAGTCACACAGTATGCAAGTGGAAGCTGTGGGATTCAAACCCAGGTCTGGTTTGCTGGAAGTCACCAGATTTGCAGCTCAGAGCCTTAAACCACTGCGCTATACTACCTTACTGTATTGAACTGTACTTCCTTCTTTCCTTCACCCCAGAACATATCTGGAAATGAGGTGTTACCAGCTTAGTATGTTTTTCCTGGTAAACATTTTGCAATAACTAACTAACTAAATATATTTTTCTATATGCTATATACTAATGCAGCTCCCATGGACAATGAGATTTCAACAACCTTAAAATGGAGCCCCCCCAGGATAGCCACCGGGGATTAGCATGAACAGTAAAAACAAAGTAAAGCAAACACATACATCCCCACCAGCTGCAGGAAAAGAGTTGTCTGTTGACATGGAAACATACAATTTACAAGGTAGAAAGGTAAGGTTTATTTTTAATTGCAATAAGAAATATGTCATTAAGGTAAATAATAAAAAGAGTTGGCTTAAGAACACAGCCTTGCCTCTGACCATAATTTGAAACAATGTTTCCAGTCAAATTACCGCTTCTACTGTATTGCCCTTTAGTCCAGGTATCCGTGTAAAGATTCTTAATTAGCAATACTATATCCAGATCAATGCCACAATCCCAAATTTTGCCCCACAGTTTATTTCTAACCAGTGTATCAAAGACAGAACTGAAATCAGTGAAAATGATAAACAGTTTCTTTTTCCTTATCGTTACATATTTCTCAACAAGATGTACAAAAATGGAAGTTATCTACTGTGCTGCTACCATCTTGAAAATCAGCTTGTAATTCAGACAATGGGGCCTTGCTTTCTAAGGTTCTTTTTTGTAAATGACCAAGAAGGACTGTAGCTTGTAATTTAGCCATAATATCTAAGAGGCCAATTGGCTTCCACTTTGCAGGGTATTTTTATCACTGCTTTTTATGAATTGGCACACTATAATTGCCTTTCCATGAAGGGGGAATTAATTATGTTGCATTTATTTATTTAAAAAGAATGTAAACACCATGCGCCACCATGCAGGATCCAACTTATAGAAATCCACAAGGATATTATCTGAGCCAGGGGCCTTGCTGCTTTAGGTTGCCAGTATGGCTTCCAAAACTGAAAATTCCTGAATCCATTGAAAACTGAGGGAAATCCTTTCACACTCACCAACTAAAATGATATTATATGATTCATTTGGGTTGTGCAACAAATATGAAAAATAGTTTACCCACATGAGGTTTAATATAGCTATCAATTTGAGTTTTGTAATTCAATGTGCCGTTCGCAAGACAAGGCACCAAAGACTTTCATCCTCCCCAAAACTAACCACTGACAGCATTTTTTCCCATGACCATTCAGCAAACTCGTGTCACACTTTTTTGATATGGGCCTTATACTCTTTCATGAAGACTTTCAAATTTCTGTTATTTTCTTTGTTATGATCCCCCCATCCAAACTCTTTTTCACTCTGGTCAGCAGCTTCTGGGATCTCCCTCAGACATAGCCCCACAGACAACTTCTCCCACCCAGTCTAAATCCCCCACCCAGCCTCAGGATCCCCTGGAACTCCATCCTGCACTTCTGGCCTGGTAGAGACCCCCAGCTTGTACCCCCCCCAAGGTGGGGCCACCATCCAGGAACCAGGGCACTCCTTGAATTCAGTAAGCAGGCGGAGTGAGGCTGGAGGATATCGGGGACCTGGTTAGGCAGGATCTGGTGGTGGGCGTGGGCCTCTTGCTGACCCGTACTCATCCTCCCAGGTGCTGGGGTGTTTCTCTATTCATAAACATGATCCCCCAGAGGAACGGATGTGCAATGACATTGAGTGTGAGGCAGACACACTTCAGCACCCATCCCACAGATGTGCACCATTGCCTGCACCCCTTCCTGAAGTGCTGCCCAGCTGTAGCACCCCCTGCCTCCACTGGGAGTCACTGATGCTGCGGATCCACAGCCCACCCCTCTCCAAGAGAGGAGAGCAGTCCTCCAGATGCTCAATCCTCTCCTCCTCGGCTGACCCCTTGTAACCCGAGCTCACCCCTGAGTCCAGATCACTGGTGTGGTGCAAGGTGTGGTGTCCAGTGCCTCAACCCTCAGTGCCACCAGGCCGTCTTTTTTTTGTAAATCTGAGAATTCTCCCAAATTCTCTTTTTTTGTAAGCTTACAGTGAGTATTGAACCAAGTTTTACCAACAGAGGTCGAATTATCCCTTGTCTGCTTAATGGTATTATTCTTAATGATATCTGTTACATTCGAAAAAAGTTGATAGAATTCAGAAGGGCTCCATTCACCTTGAATAGCAGCTTCCAAAGAAGTCTTAAATTACAAAAATTGCTTAGAGTCTACTGTAGCCTGATTGCAGCAGCAGACTACTTTTTATTGTTAATTATAATCCCTGGTGAAGCATGGTGGCAACCTAATCTGGAGAGAAAGGGCCATTGGGGGGAATTCAGTGTCATCTGTCATTCATAGCTGGGAAATCAATTTACAACAAATGGTACCAAGATGATAACACATAAACCTTCTGGATTATATCGAAATTAGAGGGTTAGCTAACAAATTTTCACTGCTACATCAAAGTTTCTCCCAGACCATGCGTCAGCACCAGCTACAACAGCCTGTTCACCCGATGACTCCTATCGAGGCGGCAAAGGTCCATGTCATTGCTGACAACTGTCACAGGATGGGTACCTGAGAGAAAGACATTAATCCAGACCTAGCTAACATCATGTCCATGCTCCCTCAAACCCTACAGGACATGACTGAGCTTAAGGCAACAACACAGCAGACAAATGAAGACCTGGTAGCTCTGGCATCGCTGAGCTCCACTACAGAACAAGACTTGAAATCACAGCAAGACATCAAGGAGCACCACCAGGGAACACTCTGGGACCACCATAAGCACTTGCAGTACTTGATGGAAAATCTGGATGACCTGGAGAACAGAGCCTGCAAGAATAACATCCGTAATGTGGGCATCCCAGAGGGCACAGAGGGCCATGACATGGTGGCCTTCATACACACCACCTTACCATCTATCCTCCAGGCCGCCAACTGTCCCCCACCAGAAACTGAATGTGCCCATCGGTCTTTTGCTCCTAGACTGAATCCGGATGGCAAACCTCATCCATTCCTGTGCAAGCTACTATGCTACCCAGTTAAGAAGGCAATCCTGAGAGTGACATGGGAGAAGGAACCACTGTGGTGGGAGGGGGCACCATGTCCAAATATTCCAGGACATCTCCCCAGAGCTTTCACAGAGGCACAGGGCTTATACTGCGGTGAGACAAAGATTTTTTCAGAACAACATCCCAACCTCCCTTCGGTTCCCTACTATGCTAAGAGTTAAAATCAATGGTGTTTTTACCACTTTCAGAGCACTAAGGAAAGCAGAGTCTTACCTGCAATCGACAGGCATTGAAAACACAGCACCATTGCAGCCATCATTGAAACCACGTTACCCGGAGGCCTTGCCCATGGACATTTCTCAGCCACCAACAATAACTCCCTCATATGCCACCTGTTCTACCGGAGGAACCAACACTGCTGAACAATGGCATCAGGTTAACAGGGGTAGACAAAGAAAGAAAAACAGAAACCCTGCTGTAATGAAAGCTCTCCCACCCAGGACCCAATCCAGAAAACATCAGAGAGCCTACGCAAATGTTTGATGTTAGCAGTGGGTCCCCTTTCGCTACACCTGCCCACTTCTCTCATCTTGTCTGTGGAAGATCAGCATCCCAGCACTTTGACAGATATGCCACAGCACCTAGTAATGGATTGATCTCTGATCTGTGCTGAATGGGCCAAACACTTCTGTGAACAGGAGGAGGATGCTAGTGGTCTTCCTTCCACAGACCAGCCATTGCAGAGCAGCACTGGAGCAGATCTTGCACTGCTGTGATCTCCAGAAGCAGGACTTGGTTGCTGGCTTCAAGTGGTTAAGTAGTGGTCTGGTCCGATAAGCCTTGATATTTTCCAGGAAATCGCCTGACCTAACATGATAATGGGGGGGGGGGCTCAGACTTCCTGTCCCCCCAGTCTGTTATTGGGGTCAAGTTTAATGTGTTCAATGCCTTTTTGCTCTCTTCATTTAGCATAATTCTGGCTCTGAAAAAGGGGCCCTGAATGCACCAGTTTAATGTTAAGATATATCAGGCATTAATGGGATACAGTTTTATAATTGTTAAAAGTTAAAATGTTATAGCCTAGCTAGCTCGGCTCTTCAGTGCAAGGTCTCACTTCCCATGCTAGCTGGAATGCTGTGGCATTCACTTTGGGCTCAGTTTCCTCTGAGGTAAAGTAGTCCTAGCTGAAGTTTTAGCACAAATGAGCCCCTGGCAGGTTTCATAAACCTGGCTAGTCCCCAGCAGGCTCTAAACATGGTCTCCACTCAGACCTTGCCTGTGCTTCCTTTTTACTGAGCTAAGTTGCTACCACCAGGTGGGCTCTGTACTCCAGTGTACAGCCTATACCGCTGGTGCACTGACAGCCACAGTTCAGCACTGCACTGAATCACCTAAGTATGCCTTATACATGTACAGCCTGGAACTTGTTACATCTCAGCTGGTTAAGTGTGCATCTATTTTCTTTATCTTAGTAGCCTCTCCCCTTCTGACAGCCCCAAAGTTGACAGGTGCCCAAGCTTACCCCAGCACTATAGCGAATACATTTCACTAATAGAACTTGGGGTGCCTATTTTTCCAGCCCATTAGGACATCACTGGGAGGTAAATGGTAATACAGCTCAGGCACAGGCTCTAGCTCCTCAGTTCCCTTCTGAAGTGCCTGGCCAACTTCACACTATGTCAGGACACTTTGCCCAGAAGCACTGATGTTCTCAATGCAGCCTTACCACACACAAAGGTACTACCCATAGGCAGGTACCCCTGCTGTTATGGTGTAGAGCCATGCACTGAGCTGACTGCTTACGTAAGTGCACTCATATTGGCTATTATATTGCACCTGGGCTTTATTCCCTTCTCCAGATGGCAGCTGCTTGACCCTGTGACCTTCCTCCTAGATGTATACTAATTTTAGTATACTGGTACTGAAACTATTCAGAGAGCTGCCAGGCACAGCTCTAGGCATGTTCTTCAAGATATGATTTTCCCACCCATGATCTCCCTCAGGGTGTTATACTCCTTGAATAATACCCTGCCCCACTGTTGTTCATTTTGCCCCTCGTGGAGTATTGACTCACAAATATCCAATACACTAACCCCTAGGAAGGCTCACCTGGACCATTGGGGGTCTTAGATTTAACCTCTTGGTCCTAAGGTGCTGCCCTAGTCCTCATTGTTTTGTTATATTCTGGTGAGACTCCATAATAGGCGGTTAAGCGCTCTTTGCTGTTTAATTTTCTCATGTTATTTTCAAGCCACTTGGCTTTACAAGATGTACGTTAGGTTAGTTGAGTACAGTAATAGTTTATACGACCTGTTTTCTCTATTGCTAGTCTGGAATAGTATAGTTAAAAAGACATTTGTGAGAGATATGATATACAAACAGGGTAACATCATCTATTACTTGTACAATATTGCTCTAGGGTATCGTTCAACCTCCAGTTGCTGTTATCTGGCACAATTCAAAAGCAGATGGAACGGTTATGGCCTGCCCTCCCTAAACGCAACCAATTTCTGGAGCCCTCTGCACAAAAACTCTAAGTATTTATGGAATTCTAGCTATGGCTAACCTTATTACATTTACTACGTGGAATGTGAGAGGGCTCAACTCCCCTATAAAGTCTAAAAAAGTTCTGGCCCAACTGAAGAAATTGCACACGTAAGTGACCTTTCTGTAGGAAATAAAGCTTAATCATAAAGAAGCTCAAAAACTCAAAAGAGAGAGTGCTTGGGAAGCTTACAATTACTCTGGGACTGCCAAACACGGGGTGTCCATTCTGCTTCATAAAAACATAACATGGAGTCCCATAATACAAGCAAATGATTCAGATGGTAGGTGGATGATTGGCAAATTAAAAACCCCTAGGGGTTCTATTATCCTGGGTAATTTGTACACCCCCAATCAGGATGATTCGTCATTTTTTGACAAACTTTCCCAGACCCTCCTGGATATGTCATTCAATAACCCTGATGTGATTCTAGGGGGGGGGGATTTCAACCTGGTGATGGACTACTGCCTTGACAGGTCAAAGTGCAAGCCAGAACCATACACTTGGGCCCTCCGCACCCAACAAGACCAAGTCTCACTTCACCAACTAATGGATACTTGCAGGTTACTGAACCCATCTAGTAGAGACTACTAATTTCTCTGGCCTGCACCAAGTGGCCAGTAATTAGACTTGTGGCTTACACAGTACCGAGACAGTGCTGGTTCAGGTACTCAATGATCTCCTGATGGCTAGAGATTGGAAGAACCGCTCCATCTTGGTTCTTTTGGATCTCTCTTCAGCATTTGACACCGTGGTTCATGAGGTATTTTTGGGCCATGTGAGGTTCATCTGTGGACTGTCGGGAACAGTCCTCAGGTGGTTTACATCATTCCTCATGGGTAGATCACAGAGAGTGGTGTCTGGGGTTTATTCCTCAGATCCTACTTCTCTGTCATGTGAGGTACCTCAGGGCTCTGCTCTTTCACCCATGTTGTTTGTGGTGTACATGCTGCCCCTCGGAGACATTGTAAGAAGGTATGGGCTGCGGTTTCACTGTTATGCTGATGATACCCAGCTCTACCTGTCTTTTGCACCTGACCAGAATGGAGCTGTCTCAATCTTTAATAACCATCTGAAAGAAATCCAAGATTGGATGGATTCCAGTTGGCTAAAGTTGAACTTGGATAAAACTGAGGTGTTGGTTGTGGATCCGGGTCATCGGATAAGGGGGTCAGGAGATGTTTCGCCCTCGGGAATTTTTCTCAGTGGCGTCTCACTCACGACCTCTGAACAGGTACGTAACCTGGGGGTAGTTTTTGACAAAGAGCTTACCTTGCATTTGCAGGTGTCGGCTGTCATCAAAACGTCCTTTTACTATCTTAGGAATATCGCCAGGATTAGGCATCTTGTTCCATCTGATAACCTTCCTACATTGATCCACGCCTTTGTTTCCTCGTGCTTAGATTATTGCAACTCCCTTTACCTAGGGCTTCCTGTGGTAGAAATCCACTGCTTGCAGCTAGTGCAGAACACAGCGGCCCAGCTTTTGGCGGGATCTTTGTGATCCTGTCATATTTCGCCAGTGCTGCGTGAACTGCACTGGCTGCCAGTACAGTGGCAGATCATCTTTAAAGTCAGTTTGCTGACTTTTAAAGCCCTACTTGGACTGGGCCTGGACTACCTGAAAGAGCTCCTGACTCCCTACTGCCCCGGACGATCACTCCGCTCAACCGGCAAGGGGTTGCTAGAGATTCCAAGGGTATGTTTAAAATCTTCCGGGGCAAGAGCTTTTGAGTTTGCAGACCCTACTCTTCGGAATTCTCTACCCCGTCAGGTTCGGGAGTGCGCAACTGTGGAGGGATTCAAACAATCATTAAAAACATATTTGTGGCATCAAGCCTTCGATAATTGAGCCTCTTGTTTTTATGCATATCTGTATGATTTTATTGAAGTTTGTTATATTTTATACTGTTATTGCTGTTTTAAAATGTGAGGCACCTTGGCTTTGGATAAGGCGCCATACAAATAAATTTTATTATTATTACCTCCCCTGGTATTACTTCTGCAGTGTCTGCCATCTCTATCAAAACCCTATATACCTCTGATCACATCCTGATGACCATGGCCTCTACATTGAATCCTGCCCCCGATAGGTCCCAGAACTGTAAGTTAGGCCCCCTACTTACTCAGGACAATGAGATTCAGGAGTGGCATAAAAAAAGAAACCACAACGTATTTTCAGGACAACCCCCAGAATCCTCTACCCCATCCCAGATCTGGTAAGCTTTCAAATCTACAGTAAGGGGAAAAATAATCAGCTATACCACCAACAGAAGACATGCCCGAGATAAGGAATTTCATAGGCTAAAATCCCTCCTTAAGGCTATGGAGAAAATTTATAAAAGAAATCCCCAGAACTTAAAAAACAAAAATCTAATAGCAGAGATTGCTTCCCTTCAGTTTCAACTGAACTTACTAGCTACAAGGGTGGCTGAGTTACAGATCACCAGAGCCAAACATAAATATTAGGCACAAGGTGTGAAAGCAGTCAGATTATTATCCTTCCATCTCCGCAAACAATAGATTTTGAAACATATAAACATTGGCTTTGACAGCAGATAAGGACCGCTTGGCCCACCTAGTCTGCCCATTTACCTACTTATTGGATAAGCTGCAGATCCTAGTTAACCAACAATCTAGTTCTTCCCAAACCCACCCACCAGAATTGCCTTATGTCTGTCCCATACATTCTTGAATTCCCTCACTGTTTTTGACCCCATGACCTCCTCAGGAAGACCTTTTCAAGCATCCACCACCCTCTCTGTAAAAAAATGCTTCCTCACATTGCCCCTGAGCCATCCCCCCCATCTTCAAATTGTGTCCCCTTGTTCTTACATATCTCTTTTTCTAAAAGATGCTAGCCTCTTGGACTTTGTTGATTCCCTTGAGATACTTGAAAGTTTCTATCATGTCCCCCTCTCCCTCCTTTCCTCAAGGGTATACATATTAAGCTCCTTTAGTCTCTTCGTATGGTTTCTGTTTCAGACCCTGCACCATTTTAGTTGCCCTCCTCTGGACTGGCTTTATCCTGTCTATGTCCTTATGGAGATGAGGTCTCCAGAACTGCATGCAGTACTCCAGGTGGGGTCTCACCAACTGTCTGTACAGAGGTACAACTTCCTGTTTTCTACTGGTGATACCTCTCCCTATACATCCTAGTATACTCCCAGCCATCCTTACCGCCTTCTCACATTGCTTGCCTACCTTTAGGTCATCTGATATGACTACCCCAGGTCCCTTTCCATTTTTGTGGTTGTTAGTCTCTCCCCCACTGTGTATGTTTCTCCTGGGTTTTTTTTTGCCAGGTGCATTACTTTGCTCTTCTTTGCATTGAATCTAAGCTGTCATACTTTTGACCATTCCTCCAACCTTGCCAAGTCCCTTCTCATGCTTTCCACCCTCTTTGTGTATCAACCCTGTTGCAGATCTTTGTATTGTCTGCAAAGAGGCATACTTTTCTTTCTAATTCCTCTGCAATGTCACTTATAAAGACATTAAATAGGACCAGACCCAGTATTGAACCCTGCAGTACCCAACTAGTAACCCCCCTTTCTTCAGAGTGGACTCTGTTTACTATTACCATCTGTGTTCTGTTGTCCAGTCAATGTTTTACCCAGGCTACTACCCTGGGACCCACTCCCAGGCTGGCTAGTTTGTTTATTAATCTTTTGTGTGGGACTGTGTCAAATGCCTTGCTACAGTCTAGGTAGGCCATGTCCACAGCCCCTTCCTGGTCTACTACTTTGGTCACCCACTCAAAGAAATCTATTAGAGTCATCTGACATGACCTTCTAGCTGTGAATCCATGCTGCCTTGGGTCCTGTGCCCCCTGGCCTCAAGGTACTCAACAATTTTTTCTTTCAGAAGTGATGCCATCATTTTCCCTACCACTGAGGTCAAACTAACAGGTCTGTAGTTTCCTGCCTCTGCTTTACTCCCGCTTTTGTGAAGGGGAATCACGTCCGCCATCCTCCAGTACTTAAGTACCACATCATCCTCCCATGATTTGTTAAAAAGGGTAGTCAGTGGTGTCACTAGTTCTCCCCTTAGTTTTTTTAGAATTCTGGGGTGAATTCCATCAGGCCCCATTGCTTTGTCTACCTTCAGTTCTAGGAGTTCTTTCAGAACCCTTTCTTCTGTGAAAGGACTGGTATCGACCCCCCTATCCAGACTGCTTCTATTGATTGGATTAGGTGCCTCCCCTTCCTCTTCTTTTGTGAATACTAAGCAGCAGTATTTATTCAGTAACCCTGCTTTTTCACTGTCCCTCTCTGCCCACCCACGCCCCCCTTTATTAAGCCTCACTCTCCCTCCCTTGGTCTTTCTTTGCTCCCTAATGTACCTATAAAAGATTTCATCCCCCTTCTTAACCAAGTTGGCTATCTTTTCCTTGGTTTGGGCCTTTACTATTTTGACTGCCTTCCCCGCTTCCTTCTGCTTTAACTGGTACAGTTCTCTGTCCTGCTCCTACTGTGTTTCCTTATACTTCCTGAATGCTATATTTTCTCCCTAACCTTCCCCACCACCTCTTTTAAAAACCATAGTGTCTTTTTCTTTCATTTTGATTTATTTATTTGCTTCACACAAAGGCTTATTGCCTCTGTGATGGCAGTTTTGATGTTTCCCCGTTGTTCCTCCACTCCTCATTCTTGCCTGTTTGCTTGTGCTTTTCTGAAGCACTCTCCCATTTTGACAAAGTCAGCCCTCCTAAAGTCCAATGCCCTCACTTTTGTATGGCTTGACTCTGCGGCTGTGTTTATTGTGAGCCACATTGTTTGGTGGTCACTTGTTCCCAGATGGCTTCCCACTTCTAGATCTGAGATCCTCTCTCCATCCCCGTTGGAGAGTCCCAGGTCTAGGACTGCTTCCTCCCGAGTGGGTTCTAGCACTAGCTGTCTGAGGCATGCCCCCTGTAGGGCATTGAGAATGACCCTGTTCTTGGATGTGGCTGCAGCAAAGGTGCTCCAGTTAACATCTGGCATGTTCAGGTCCCCCATCAACCATCTCTCCCCTTTTTCTGCAATCCTAAGGATGCCTTCTATCATTTCCTTGTTCATTTCCTCCCCACAGGACAGGGTCTGTATACGACCCTGTCCGGGTTGGAGTGCCATTTCTGATTTCCAGGGTGACCCACAGTGCCTCCTCTCCTCCCTGTTTACCCTTTAGTTCCATTGCTTTGATCCCTTCCCTTACATAGAGAGCTACCCCTCCTCCTCTTCTACCCTCCCTGTCCCTCCTGTAGATTGTGTAACCTGGTGTGTTGACATCCCAGTCATGGTTCTCTGTGTACCATGTTTCTGTAACTGCCACAATATCCAGGCATCCCTCTTCCATCAAGGCCACCAGTTCAGGGAGCTTGTTACCTAGACTATGGGCATTGGTACTCATTACCCTCCATTTTTTAATGTTCTTACCCCTTTCTGTCCCATCCCTATCCTTACTGCCTTTGCCTTTTTCTCTATTTACCTCTGCCCTTCTCCATATCAACTTCTCTATCTTGGTGTTTACCTCACTACCCTGATTTTTGTTGGGGTGGCTTTCCCTGCTCCTTTTCAGTGCCTCCCCCTTGGTTAGTTTAAATGCTTGCCAATGAAGCATTTAAACCTATCACCTAGGATCCTGGTTCCCCTTCTGGACAGATGCAGACCATCGCACCAGTATAGGCCTGCATCCCTCCAGGTGGACCCCCAGTCCCCAATGAAGCCAAAACCCTGAGCTCTGCACCAGTTTTTCAACCACTGATTGAATCCCATGGTGCAAAACACCCTAGCCTCACCCATGCCATAGACAGGCAGCACCTCCAAGAAGGTTACCATGTGTGCTACTTGTCTAAGGCCCCTCCTCAACTCCACAAACTCCTCCTGCACTTGTCTGATCCCTTTCCCAGTCAGGTCATTTGGTGGACAATGCCATCCAGCTCCCTCCCCCATGCAGCTGCTCCCACGACTCTGAGGATTCACTCCCTGTCCCTCCAATCCATGGTGCCAGGCAGGCACTTTACCTCCCTCTCCCCTCTCCCTCAGTTCTACCCTCCTAATAATGAAGTCCCCCACCAGGAGTTGTTTCCTTTCCCTATGTGGGTTCCATGCCACCTTCCTGTGGGTCTCCTTTGTGGAGGTTCCAAGCATCCTCCTTGGTCTCCACAGCAGGTGCCTCCATAGAGGGACCACACTCTGCCTGAATGGCATATGAATTGTAGAGAGGTACAGTTGGAGGGATGTGCCTCTGTTCCACCACTCTCACCCTTCCTGAGCCCACTGTGGTCCAACCTCTTCTCTTTCTTGGCAACCTCTGAGGAAGCGGCGGTAGCTCTGGTGGTCCCTGGGTGGGAGAGGAGGTCCCCAAATCTTGGCCAATTCAGCCTGGAGACAAGCAACCTCCTCCCTCAGCCCAGAGAGGTGCCAGAAGATGTGACAACACTGCATCCTCTAGAGCATCTCCCGGAAGACTGCCGTTCCACAGCCACTGCACTGCACCACTCCTATCATGTCTTATTTGTGGCCCCTCAACTGTTGTTTTGTATGTTTACTCTCTCCTGTCTCTGTTTATTTATTTATTTATTTATTTATTTTTTCCTCTCTACTTTCCTACTGCCTCCGTGCCCTTAAAACTACTGCTCTTCCTGTTCTGGGACAGGAAGTTCTTGTATTCTTCAGTAGTCTCCTTACTTGCTCAGAATCAGTCCTCCAGCAGCTAGGGGAGGATGGAGAGCTACTCTTTTCTGTCTAGGATGGTGAGTCTTTTGTGCCTCTGTGATCACTCCCTTCCTGCTCCGAAACATGAAGTTCCTGTTGTCAGTCAAATCTTGTGCCTATAAAAGTGGAACTGGAGAATGGAGGGAAGGGGGGAGAGAGGGCTATACAGTGCCAATAGAGTAGCAAAGTTCTAACAGCACCTCCTTCCTCTTGCTGTTCTCTACCAAAAGCTATCTAGGGCAGTTTTAAATCCAAATACTTGGCTTCCTGCTGCCTGAGCCACTCCCCCAGTTCACAGTTCCCAACAGGCAGAAAGATTCATATCCATCTTAAAGATGGTACCAGACTACTGCAGGCCTCCCCGAAGGCCATTAATGATGAAAACATTATATTAAACCCTTCACCAGTCCCACTCTACATTAAGCAAATGGGAATTTAAAATCTTCACACAAAACATGTCCCTATCTAAATTATTGCAGGCCCAAAAGAATCCCTGCTGGCCACTGTTACTGCAACAGAAGTCTCCAAGGCCAACCAAGCTATGGCTCCTCATAAGGCCTTGGGAAGCGATGGCCTCTCAATAGATTTTTATCAAATAATCTGAGAGGCATTGACCCAACCAATGTTGCACATGGTACAGGACTTCCATGCCAACTTATCTCTTCTGGGAACCTCGAGGGAAGCAGTCTTTACAGTTTTACCCAAAGAGGGCAAGGACCTCTCCCACCCTTCTAGTTTTCACCCTATTTCCCCTAATCAGTTCTAATGTGAAAATCATTGCCAAAATACTTGCCCTCCATCTGGAAAGCATCCTTCCAGACATTATCCACCCTTCATAGTAAAGCAAGTTTGGACTACTTGAGGGCCCTGGTTTCCTTACTCCTAATGGCTGCAGGTCTTCTCACTCCCACAGCAGCTAGTGCTATTGACTTCGAAAAAACATTTGACTCAGTGGAGTGGGACTATCTAGTAGCTGTCCTTAGACTTTTTAACTTCGGCCCCTATTTTACAAACTCAGTTCAGACATGCTATAATAACCCCATGGCTTGTATCCTTACTAACAACATTCTCTCAAACCCATTACCCCTTTTTAGAGGGACACGTCAAGGCTGTGTCTTACCACCCCTTTTGTTTGTAATAGCCATTAAACCCCCTGCCACTGCAATTCATCAACACTGTGATGAAAAAGGAATCAGACTTGAACCCAAGGAATTCCAAACTAAATTGTACGCTGATGACTGCTTGGTTTTCTGTGAGGCTGTTGCTCAGGCCATCCCAGCCATACTTAGTCTCCTAAACTCATTTAGAGCCCTGTCAGAGCTAGGAATCAATGTATCCAAATCCGAGATCCTACCTCTTAACTCTCACACATCACCTGATTTGGTATCAGACTTCAGTGACATGGGCACCCAACAGTATCAAATATCTCAGAGTCCATATTACCCCTGATATCTCACACTTGGTTGCAGCCGATCTTCACCCCTTATTAGTTAAACTAAGGAATAAGCTGTTGAGATGGAAGAACCTGAAACTCTCCCTTGCGGGGAAAATCAATGCAATAACAATGATTGCAGCCCCACGGATCTTCCATATCCTAGCCCACCTTCCTATCCTCATCAAAAACATCTGGCTTCAAAAAATTGACAGTTTTGTTTGCAGCTTTTTATGGGAAGATTTGCCCCCCTCCCTGATATAGCAGGCCTAAATTGCATGCTCATTGGTTGAGGGAAGGCTGTGGGCTACATATTTTTTTTATATTATCACTATACCTTTCTTACAGACAAAACATACACATTGTTCAGATACCCAGGGGCTCAGTCACCAGCCTGGATTCACATTGAAACAGAACTGTTGGGGGGACTACACTTATCAGCTCACCTGGGCCAAGCCTTGCCAAAAACTTTCCGTAAATGGCACACAATAGATGCAGCTCATGAGGCTTGGAATAAGGTAGGTGGGCTAACCAAACATTGCATAGGGTTAGGTGCCTTCACCCCTTATGGAACAACCCCTCTTGTAGTATAGGTCTCTGTCCAATTAATTGAACCACCTGGAAAGAGAAGCAGATACATTTCCTGGGTGACGTGTTCATTCCCAAAAATAACATGATGGATTCCTTTCAATCCTTACAGCATAGATTCAAGCTCCCAAAATCCTATTTGTGGAGGTACTTATAGCTAAGAAGCTTATACAACCTAAAGGAGAGGCAAAAATGTGACTGCCCTCCACCTGTGCTAAGTACCCAGGTATATGCTTGCCCAAAATGCCTATCCAGGTTTAGCTTAAAGAAAAAATAGGCCTAGCAGCTTCTATTTTCAGGTGAGGGATGCCACTTCAGAGCCTTCACTCCAACACAAACATAAATGGGTAAAGACATTGCAGATAACCATACCTGAGGAGGCCTGGACCCACTCCTGGAGGTTCCTCCATCATGCTTGCCTGGACCAACGCAGCATGCTTATTCAAAATAAGATTATGCATTATTGGTACCAGACCCCAGCTCAGCTCAAAGCAATGAGCATCCTGTCTGACGACTTCTGTTGGAGGTGTAATGTACCAGCAGCAGACCTGTTAAATATCATATGGTCCTGCACTTTGGTCCAGAAATACTGGACAAGGATTTTAGACCATTGCTCCAAAATCCTCCAAATTCATATCCTCCTATCCCCTGGACTGGTCATGTGTGTGATCCCAGACTCCCTCTTGAAGCTTACAGCCTCCCAAAGAACATGGCCTATGCTAGCCTCCATCTAAGCTAAAGGACTTCTGCGTCCCTCCTTTGTATCCCCCTCCCCCCAGGACACTTTTGGAAATGAGCTATAACAGCTCATGATGTACTCCCTGGTGAAACCTTTCAAATAAATAATTAATAAGTAAATCCTTTCCAGAATGGGAAACAGCACTGGTCACACTGTCCTCCAACTTGAGAATATCCCACTTTTTTCTATATGAAATAAAGAACTTTTATAAAATATGGGTCCCATATTTCCAATTTATACTTGTTCCCTCCTGTCCCTCACTCAACAACAGGTCCAAAGACCCCTTATGGCCATCCTGACCCCTGTGGGGGGATATCCGGTCTGGCCTAAATTTTTTGTTACCCTCTCAGCCGTAAGATAAACTCTAAAAGTGTCCTGCCCCTTGATGTGTCAGCGCCTGTATTGTAGTAGCAAGCACTCAGTATGCCTTCTTCCCTAGGGCTTTGCCCTTGGTTGTGTCACTTACAATTGACAAACATACAATACCTGTAAATCTCATTCTGTTTTTTGATATCTGTATAGCACTGCAACATGTATGATTACCCTGTCACACTATACCTTGTACATTATGTTTCCTTTCTGTCTGACTGCACATCTTTGTATCATAATATGTGTTTGTTTGATGCAAACTTAATAAAACAAATTAACTACAAAAATAATTATAATCCCTGACCATGTCTCAGATCTTGAATGGGTTACAGTACCTTACCACAATGCAAAATAGTCAGTGGGAAATGGTCACTATCAACCTTTGTTGCAATTTTCATCCATTGATATGTGAATAAGTAATTTGGTTGGCACATGAAATAATCTATAACTGAAGTCCCTTGAACAGAAAAGTAAATTAAATTGGCAGGACTATCATCCCTTATGGGTCTAAAAATAAAAGAACTTTAATTGGTTAAAACCAGTCAGGTGACCATTCAATATTAGTGCGTAATGCATAGTCATTCTGGTCCTAAACCACATCACACAATGAGCAAATCAGTCCTCCTACAACCGGAACTATCTTTCATTAGTACCCCTAAACCAGAATTGATCTTCCATCACAAACATGGCTGCTACCTTTACAGTGTAAAAAAACCCTTCGGCTAGGCCCTAAAAAAAAAACTTCCTTAAATAAAAAATAAAACAAATTAATTAAATGTTGTTTCCCTGGATCATCACAGACTACTTACACACATAAACAAATTAGAAACATTAAGTATTGTTCATAGTTTTCATTACCACTGTTTCTTTGCTGACAATGAAAAATACTCCTTCTGTCTTTAACTGCTCATCAGAACAATCTCTTCTGCTTTCCCTAACAGTGAGATAATTGAGTCTGTGGCTCTAGAAAAGGCCTTTGTGTGTGTGTGTGTGTGTGTGTGTGTGTGTGTGTGTGTGTGTGTGTGTACTGTATGTTAGGAAAGGAACATTCTGCCAGTGGAACTAAGCAGAATTTTGAATCCCTGTATTCCATAACAAACATTCCATGGTAAACATATCATATCTTGAATGTGGGGAAAGGCAGGGGAAAAAAAACAGGGTGAAGAAAGCAGGCAATAATACTTCATAAACAAAGAGCAAATGTGGGAAAACACAGTTACATAGGTAGAGGCAGATCCAAACTGCTGAAATACATTTCTGAAGTTTATAAAAGCACATATATTTGAATCATACATGGGTATTTTCAGGTGAAATCTATCACCCTTTACACCAATAAAAAAGGCAACCTGGCAGGTTTAAAGTTTTGAACACATTTCCATTAAGAAACAGTACTTGTATTGATTTAAAATGCAAAGTTGCATTTTTTTCTTATAAAAATGCGTCCCACACACAGTTTTCATTATGTTTTATGTTTTTGGCTAACCTCACATTTACCGGAATAGGGACTATTTTTTGTATTCAGAGTTAAAATGGAAGCATATTTCAATGAAAGGTCCAATTATTACCTTTTAAAAAAAATCATCTTATTTTCATTCATTTTATGTCATATTTTTAAAAGCCATTTTATAAGAGCAATAAGACACTCCAGGGGTTGTGCCATTATGACAAAATAATCGCACTTCTCAGGTGCATTTAATGGCACACTGCTGCACCTCATGCCTAACAACGCACCTGAGGTGTGTGATTATTTCACCATACTGCACACCCTGTCATGTTTTATTGCTTACACAATCTACCATTCAAAATGTTCCTACAATCCTTCAACATAGTTATCTCTCATTTTTATGTTGGCGTGCTTGCGCAGTCAACATCTTGTGACAGTGGGGATTTGGAGGCATGGTCGCTGTTGGGAGAATGCAGGGCAAGCATCAGTAGGTGCGTCCCTCATTCCCCAAATAGCCTGCATGCCACACCATGCATATTAATGTGGCAAGCACATCTAAGGAAAGGTCCACTGCAATCCGAGCAAAGTTTGTCAGATGCAGCTGACCCTTCCTGCGTGCTTGCCACATTGTCAGCATGGTGGGCAGGTAGCCGCCCAACTACCGACTTCCGGCGTGCCCAATCCCCCTGCCGGCTTACTGGGCTGCAAAAATTTGCCAACAGAGGAGCCCACTCCCCGTTGGCATACAAAGCAGTCCCCTCATTTCTTTATGCCGAGGGGTGCCCAACTTCCCCTCGGCTCTTGCCCCCCACTTTCCTTGTGTGCCCACAGGGTGCCTAACCTCCGTCAGCTGCAGCACCCCCAACAGTTAGGTGGCATACTGGGAGCCCACCCCAGTGTGCTGAAGTCCCCTGAAAAACTGTCCCGCGATGTTAGTTTTTTTCCTCCTGTAACATAAAAATGGTCCCTCGTAGTCTCCCTAGAGTCCCTACCCACCACCCGCACCCACCCACTGTGCACCCTGTGTCCCCACACCCCCCTCACCCCATACTTACCTCTGGAGTCTGGCGCAATGATTTTCGGTGGACCAGGAACATGTCTGCACTCTTCAAAGCCGACCGCGAACTGAGGAAATGCCGGTAAGCCATATAATGGGATAGATAGGGTTTTTTCAACTTTGCTGCATATCTCAGTAATTTTTTTAATTTTTGCACCAAATTTTCAACATGGGGTTTTTGGGACCCCTCCCCATGAATTCTGTTACAGTTATGATGTTAATTGGTCCCTAAAGGTGATTTTACAGTCACTTCATGGAATCACCTTTTGGGGCTGATTAACACAAGGACAGTGTCAGTGTTCATGGAGGGCTGTCAAAAAGCCTATGTTGCAAATTTGGTGGAAAAATCAAAAAAGCTGTTTTACGAGTTTGTAAGCGCAGTTATGCACGCCATAACTTCGTGAATTGCAATATTTTCATGCCAGATTTTCAAGATTGTCATTTCTCTACACTTTCTTGTGAGCAGTATAGCTGTCATTTTTCACATCCTGGCCAAAATGTGTTTCCGCACTTCCGGCGCACAATACTGCGGTCACTGTGGGAAATCAGTGTTCGGGACAGATTATGAAAATGAAAGTTCCACTGTTCATGAGCATAGGTCCTACAATACCTATACTGAAAATTTGGTGATGATGCTCCATAACATGGCTGTGTTACGAGCGTGCTTTGCGCAGTTTGCATGCACGCTCGTAAGTTCTCAAATTTATAATATTTTCACTCCAGATTTTCAACATTGCCATTGTTCTACACCTCCTTATGAACAGTACAGCTGTCATTTTTCACATCCTGACCAAAATGTGTTTGCACAGTTCCGGCGCAGAATAGCACGGTTGCTGTGGAAAGTCCATATTTGAGACACATTATGGAAATGACAGTGACACTGTTCATTAGCAGAGGTCCTAAAATGCGTATGTTAAAAATTTGGGGCTGACAGTCCATACAATTAGTGTTTTACCAGTGTGCTTTGCGCAGTTTGCACACACACTTGTGACTTTGTGCATTTGTAATATTTTCACTCCACACATTCAACATTGGCATTTTTCCACACCTCCTTATGATCAGTACAGCTATCATTTTACATATCCTGCCTGAAATGTGTTTTCACACGTCCGGCACAGAATCGCACAGTTGCTGTGCGAAATCAGATTTTGGGGCAGTTTGAGGGAATGACGATGACACTGTTCATGAGCAGAGGTCCTAAAATGCCTATGTTGAAAATTTGGTGCCAAAAGTCCATAAAATGACTGTGCTGCAAGCGTACGTTGCACAGTTTCCACACAGCCTTATAACTTTGTACATTTGCAATATTTTCATGCCACATTTTTACCACTGGCATTTGTGCATACCTCCTTATCAACAGTACAGCTGCCATTTTTCACAGCCTGCCCAAAATGCATTCCCACAACTGTGGCACACAATGGCGTGCTCGCTGTGGGAAATCACCTTTTGGGACACATTAGCAAAATCACAGCACCACTGTTCATGAGGAGAGGTCCCAAAATACCTATGTTGAAAATGTGCCTTAAAAACACCCACAAATAATTGGGTTGCAGATGTCTGCTGCACAGTTTGTATGCATGTTCATTGCTTCACCAATATTTCATATTGCCACTCCAGATTTTCAATGTTGCCATTTTTTACGCCTCCTCATGAACAATACAGTTGTCATTCTCCACATCCTGCCCAAAACTGTGTTTTCGTCCCTCTGCCACCAAATGCCACAGCTGCTGCATAAACCCACGTTTCAGCTAACAAAGTGATTGTGCCGCTTTTCATGAGGTGGCCTAACAAGCAGACCATGTTGAACATGTAGAGTGAAACTACCACTACATGCCTACAATGTTAGGGTTTCCTTTACGCTTACCAGTGCGGACTGACAGGCAGGTGGTGACTTGGGATCATCAGATGTAATGCTCACACCATTCTACCCCCCCCACGCCCATCCTGCAGCCACTGACAGGCATCATGGTGTGTCTTGCACTGTTCGGCCACAAACTTCGCCCCATGCTCCTATACTGCACCCACGTCAGTGTATTTCCTTATGGAATGGGGTAAGTATAATGCCCAAAGACCCCGAAGCACACCATGACACTTGTCAGTGTCTACAGGGTAGGGTGAGGTACAATGGCATGAGCATTATGCCTGATGACCCAAAGGCACACCCCACTGCCTGTCGCTCTCTACAGGGTGGGGGTGGGGTTGGTGCCACTTCAATACTTCACTACCATTCCTATTATGCGCCTCTAGCTCCACCACTGCCAACGCGATAACATTCGGCATTGACAAATGCTTGTTCTTTTAGCTCTTCCACTAATATTTCTCCATCGTCCTCTTCTCTTTGCCCACCTGTGTTTCTGTGATTGCAGTTATCTGACAAAAATAATTTTCTACAAAACCCTCTAACTCATTCATTACATGCAACTTACTAATTCTCTCGCTCAACTCCAACGTCTCCTCCTCTAAGCTCTGTGTATGACTGCATCTGTCACATTTAAATATCTCCTCTTCCATTCTGTGAGCCATATACACAAACGTGTTACATGTTCCACATTTGATTATATTCATATTACCCTCCTGTCCCTTACTCCCTGTAACATTAGTTTATGCCATTGTGTAAAACTTTGTACTAGATACTTACTCTTACTTGGCTTAAAACTTGTGTAGAGTATCCTTTCATCCCCTGTCCTTCCCAGGCTTACACAGGCAGACACTGGCCTCTGCACGTTGTCGTCTACTAAGTGCTTATCATACACTCACACACCACCCTTGTTTTAAAGGTGCAAGTGATCTTTACCCCCCCCCAACACACTCACTGATGTCACGCTACTAGCAGGATCATGAACCCCAGTAAAAGGATTATAAACTTGAATAAAAGGTCCTGCTCTGGCATCCGGTTTCCCTGGAATGCTCTCAAACACACAACTACAGTTAAAATGCTATTTTGCAATACAACTGCAGCTCTGTCTGTGTTTTGTAGTCCTGCCTTCCTTGTACAGGATTACAACCCCAGAATGCTCTGCTTGCTTCTCTGTTTAGATCAGATAATGAGAGTAGGAATAGGTGCATTTTCTGTTTTTTTTCTTGTTTTTAAGTAGATAGATGGTATAGAGAGATAGATTATAGGTTGGTCACTTTTCACAGTTTCTGCAGGGCGACACAGCCTCTGCCCATGTTGGCCTCCACTCCACACCATGAACCTATGAAACTATGAATGGGAGAAACAGAGCTAGATATGCCAGCTGCCAGTCAGAGTGCTGTTCTACACATCACACCTACTAACATCAGATACAAAAACTTCTAATTAACCAAAGGGAAAAGGAAAAGTACCTCATAAAAGGTAATAGTTGACAGCCTTTAAAAAACAATATTAGATTTAAGCAATACAGTGGCACTTTGAAGTGACACTATTAAAATCAACCCCATTCAGACCCCAACATGACCTGTGTCAAGTTAAGAAATGACCAAACATTATATTTAAATAGTTTTGATGTTTCTTGTGGTTGGAAAAATAATTTTTCTAGAGAACTGGTGTATTTAACAAATAATGACCTTGCTTTCTAAAGACGCAATACTACATTTCAGTGTGGTAACTCAATAATGATAGGTTGCCATGTTCTCTCCCATACATCTGTACCTGAAAGTAACCTTTGGGCAAACAGCAATGCAAAAAGAGCCTTTTTTTTTAAATTGTAGTTCTAAATCTATCTTTTGGTTAAAGAATATCGTTGTCAGCCCCAAAGGGTTGGCAACATTACTGTAATAATTAAGGGCAAATTTGTAACTATTAATGAGGTATGCTTTTAGAATCCAGCCCTTTGTGTGTTTAGATAATTGACATTTTGTGAACAGAACTTGATGTTTTTCTACTTTCTGTTTTTTCCTTTTCTGCTGTTGGACACTCCCTCTGCTTATCCACAAGCTCAGATCCCATGGCTGGAGCTTGTAGCCTGCCAAAACAGCCCCGACAGTAAAGAACAGCACACTAATATCTGTTTCTGAAGAGCTTTACTCTTAAACACTATTCACGTAAGGATCACGGTAGACAGTTCCAGGGAAACCAGGCGTTACAGTTCAATAGCTAAATTCATAATGGTAGCCCATGTAAAATCTCATTGTTAAAGGCTATTCTGTGACAAATCCCTGGACTGAATAGCACCGCACAAACTTAAAACGGCACAGAGGTGGTGGACTGATCGATATAGTGCTTCGTGAGGAAAATCACTTCATCAGGGGTAATGTGATCAGTACTGAGACTGATTTAAATACCCAACTGCTTAACTGATTAATTAAAAAATTAGCACTTTGGGATACCCCCTTATTTAACCATATATTTAGATCAGCCAATTAACCCATGGTACTAAATCTTTTTTACTCAAAAGTCCATGGGTACCAAAATGATAATTAACAAACTGCAACTCATAAAAATAACCACTCATTGCAAAACTAAAGATTCAAAACACCAGAAAGAACAACTAAATGAAAACACACAAAACAGAGAATAATGTATAGGCAACCATACAAAACAAGGCTATGCTTCCATGGAAGAGGTTGAGATTGCAGCATATGGACCTCGAGAGCAAAGCTTGAGCAGTCCATGCTGTCATCTCAACCCCAAGATGGAAACACACGCTGAGTTGTATGTGATAGCCTATATTTTATATAGTATATGGTTTTGTACACAGAAATCACAAAAGTGTTACCTCTCTAAATAAAAACAAAAGAAAGCAAACAAAAAAACATTGCTATTTCTTTGTTCTTGTTTTATGATCAAAATTAAACTCATAGACTTTTACAAGTAAAAAGGTACAAATTTGGGTACTGGGTGGTTAGTAATCAGCTAGGTGCTGGGTGAATGAGGAATTTAAAGTGTTATGACCTTTGAACTGTGCTGAACCACTGCTTGAAATGCACAAAACAGCATCTTGGAATGTGCACAACAGTTTAGAATGTGCACAACAAGGTTTTTGAGCAGGTTGATTTTTATACTGAACAAAGGCCAATCATACACTATAAAATATTTTTTATTCCATTTGAATAGTTTCAAATCCCACCAATGCCACTTCCAAACTATTACATTCAGCATGATGGGAACTGTAGCCTGTCCCAGGTACTCCATGTCAAATTCCATGTACCTTCTGGACTTAACCCTTTGGGTGGAACTATCCAGCAGGTTGTATCAAGCTGGAACTTTCCAGCTAGGTGGGGACAGGTGAACCAGAGGTCTGTATGTCACACACATCTGGGTGAGGGAGAGAGTAATGATATTTTCTTCCTGTGCTCCAGAACTTTTGTTCTTTCATGTTCCACTCTCCCTTAAACCCTCTTTATAAGGACATGGTCTGTCACATACCTCCTAGGTTCTGAGCTCAGAAAGATGGAATCAGTTGGACTGGATGTAGGGGCCCTTCTCCCCCATCAACATTCAACTTTGCACTGACAACGGGAGTGGTTAATGGACCACATATGTTTGGCTTCACAACTCCTTCCCCCTAGCTGCCTGGGGCAACCATGCAACTACAGAAATACCCACCCATTCACGGTTCCAAGTCAGGTGGAAGGAGCATATTTGGAATGCCTTGCCTGCATCTGCTGGTTGGAAGCTGAAGTCCCTGGCTTGGGATGTGAACATTGGTCTCCTGTGTGATAAGTGAACGCACTACCACTAAGCCACTGGGCCAGCTAGAACATAGGCTTTCAACTTACCTCGAGAGTTAGCACAGCTTCAGGTCTGGCACATTGGCAGGAGCTTTCCAGGCTTCTGTTCTTTGGTACAGCTATCTCTTCCAGACCTATAAAGCAAGAGTTTTTCATGAAAAACACAAACATAAAAAAGAGATGAAAGGTACAGACTAAAATGGTAAGCTCTTGCCTATAGCCCTGGATGTAGGAACACATATACCATAGTTTACAAGTTGCTTGGATAGAGCAAGGACATTGTTGCCATAAATTTTGGTAGCCTGATCCTGACTAGCTACTGATTATAAAATATGATTTTTGTGATTTGCTTGAATTAATCCTATTATTAAATGCAGTAAGCTAAGTAATGCTGTATTTTTTAATCTTCTTTTTATGCCTCATCCCTTCTGTCCTACCTGGAATGAAGAAGAAGAAGAAGAATCAGCATTTATACAGCACTTTTCATACACAGTGTATCCCAAAGCACTTTACAAGCAATGCTAGACTGGTAGTGAAGTGACTGAATGTGTAGTGGCGGCCGTATCGCACATCAACACCCACACACAGCCTGGACAATTGCATGAACCAGTTTGGGATGGGGAATGTTGGTCAGGACACCCTGAATGCCCCCATCTCTTTGCAAAGAGTGCCCTGGGTTCTTTTACTTCCACCTGGACACCCACCAGGACAGTACCAGGATGAGTAGAATGGACCTCGGTTTAACATCTGATCTGAAGGATGGCACACCCCAGCAGTACAGCACCCCCCCCATACTGCACTCAGATGCCAGCGTTTTAGGTGCAAGTCCAATCCTGGTGTGGGATGAGAACCCATGACCTTCTGGTTCAGAGGCGGATGTGCTACCAATTGAGCCATGCTGACACCCTATTATCAGGGATATACCCTGTTCTCAGGGATATATCCTGTTCAGGCTGCTTTGTGCCATTATGAAGACAGCAGGCATTTTTTCTCCCTACTATTCATCCCTTGCTTCCTCCCGCTGAAGAGTAAGCTCGCTGGTCCATCCTCAGAGGTCATGCCAGAACCTGATGCCAGCCCTCCTTGGCAGAGGTGCACTGCTTTTAGTAGCTGCATATAGCCAGACCTGCCCCTAATGTGGTGAACGATCTCCTCTCCCAAACTCCAGTTATCTGCATGGCAGTGCAATGAGGTGGTGCTAGGCCACCAGGACAGCCCAAGCTGTATTTTTCTAGCTCTTATGCTGTGCTTTCTGAAGTACATTAGGAAGTTGACAAAGGAGTTGGGGGCAACAAATAGCTCTATGTATTTAGTATTGACTAGTGCACAAATGTTAATTTACTAGCTACACAACTGCTGCCTATAGTGACATCTGAGGCATGCAAGTTTAACTCCTAGCTTGGACTAGGCCTGACAGTCATTCAGTTGGAAAATGATGTTAAAAAAGGAAACATTTAGAGCTGTGCACACTTCTGAAAGTTCAAAGTTGTAAACTTCTTAGAACCTGAGGATGTTTGACTTGTTCACCAAGTTCCAATCATGGTTTCTTTTATTTGGCATTCACTTTGTTGTATGATGGCAATGAATAAAGGTCATGGTACTCTTAGCAAAGGTATGGTCCAGCAGCCCACAGTGTGAGCTACATGTAGTGCACAAATGGAGTCCATGATGGATGTAAAAGACACATTTTATGCCATGCATGGCAGGCTGCCCTAAAACATGTGTATGAACTGAGCCAGATATTGGCAGACCTAGGTAGGGATTTGTGTAAACAGGCCTCATGTGCTCCATTTCTAAAAGAGAGGGCTCCAGACACAATGCAGTCAGCAACATAATCATACTCAGTATAGACAGGACACTTGCATTGTCTAAGATACCCTATCTGTGATCATGATTTAGTAGATGGATTAGTAGTACCAGACCCTCTTTGGAACTTCTTTTTACCATGTCCTAGCATCATTGTTTGCATTGGCCCGTGTACAGTGCCATCCATCTCTTGGTAGGGATGGTAATATTATACAGTATGCAAATGCAGATACCAAGGCCTCTCTGTACTCTTCCACAATATAGCCTCATAGTGACACAATAATTTAAGGTCAGAACTTGGAAAGGACTCTTGGTTCACCAAGTTCACCCCCCACGCACTTCACAAACAGGGACAAACTGAACAAGCATGCTGTGAAAGCATGTACTCATTTAAAGGGATTCCTCACTCAGCCAATTACCCAGGGTACACTGTGATTCCCTCAGTAAGCAGAAATTTGTTTAGGTTTGCTTTATACTGTATTCATGCCCACTGTCCCCACAGGTAGTCTCATTTGTATCTGGCTTCTCAATATCTTTTGTTTTTATTCTTCCTTTCACCACCATCACAGCTATCACTTTAATTGCTACATTGCCCATTTTCACATTATCAAAGTCCCATTGAAGCAGTGGTTCATGCTCCAAGGCAGAGTGGCCAGTGGAGCACATGAGTCTGCTGGCACTGACACAGATGGAAGGGAGGTCATTAAGAAGGAATGAAAAATAAATGTGACCAGAAATGGAACCTTGCAGGACACCAGTCTGAATAGGTAGGTGGGTAAATGCTTATGTTGGGTATTCAGTTTTGTTATAACCAAACAGTATTTTTTTCCCTATATGCTGTGGTCTGTCTTAGCAGAGTTTTAAAAGCATCCCAATGAGAAGTAATATGTTTATGCCCATATATGAAGTAACAGAAGAATGGGGGATTCTCTAGCCTGTCTGCTAAATTGTAATGTACATTGTAATGCAAGATACTGAGAATTGTCTCCTATGAGTATGCACTGCTTCTGTATTTTTATTGAAACTCTCAATAAAATATAAGTCAAAAAAAGGGTCCGAGAAATCCTGCACTCTGTATTGCTCCCTCTCCTTGCCCTTATTTGATGCCGGGCACCTAGTTTATTGTGCCACCTGTTATCCATGGACCACCACCCCTGATTGGGGCCCTATGTCACAGACAGTAATATTTAGGGCAAAGGCACTTACTGTATAAGCATGAGTGTCAGGATCTGGGTTCTACTGTTCTATTATCATTGCTGCCATTGATTACAATGCTTATGACTGTATCCTTGCTATATAATCACAATACTTTATATATGTATTACAGTGCCTTATATACACTTGTTATGCTCGTATAACCAATATTTCAATGATTATTGTGTTTTACTGAAAATCATTGTGTACTAATGCACTGAGAAAATACTGCTGTTTGGATACTTGTATAATTGCAATCATTAGTTGTGCAATGCTGCCACCTTTAGGTTTAGTGCAAAGTAATTATTAGGTAAGGGTCATCATGACCTGATTGCATACAAAGACAGTCTATTTCTCCTTATCAGAGTCTTTGCTACTTCAGTGCATATTCCCAGGCTAATACAAATCACACCATATTTCCATAGCCAATTATAAATGTTTGTTCTATCTCTTTTGCTGGTTTCTATAGCAATAATCAGAGTATAAGAGTGACTGTTTTAGCTTAGAATCCTTAGAGAAGAAAGATGATTCTACCTAGGTCAGAAATAAGGAAGACTGGTATTGTTAGTGGTAATTATTTTTATTTTTATCACTGCATGGTTGTAAGTCTGTTTTATATACCAGAAATAAATCATTATCAGACTCTGGAAACCACGTGTTTGTTGTTTCTCTACTTTGGCAATCCAGACAAGAACTTGCAATAGGGTAACATTTATTACCCAAAATTACACTGGCGACCGTGGCAGGACTGGAGTGTCAGAGTGAGATTCATATCTCAGTTCTTTGATCTCAGATATTCAGCAGTGTGGCAAAATTTAGATGCCACTTGGACCTGTCTGAACATACTGTGGTTTTCACTTTGCAAATTTCTTTTGCTTTGGTCTGGAGAGGGGCATCCCCCCCGACCTCTGGTAAACTCCTTTGTGAGTTACAGCATACCGCCTTGGCTTAACTACTTCTAGCAGGAGTCCAGAAACCTGCCTGAAGTCAGAGCCCAGGATTTTAAAACCAGTCTTCCACTCTTTTTTCTCTCTCTCTTTCTTTTTTGTTGTGTTCTGTCTGTTAACCCTTGTGTGTCCAATATCTCAACTGTGCACAGAACTGAGACTGGATGTCTCTAACTACCTCACCTCCCATGGAGGATCAGCTCAAGACCCCTTGCTTGTCATCTTAAAACAATATCTTGAGTCCAAGCAAAAGGCAAAGAAATATTTCTGCAAGGGATTATTATTAGCTGCTCTTAACACAGCTGTTAAAACCTTGCTTACCCATTGTACTTCTTTTGAGCTGTAAATTACCTCTTTGAAAAAGGAGGGTGGGTTGCAAGCACAAGAGTTCATGAAAAGGGAACAGAAATTAATGGAGGAGACACAGTCACTCCATGAACACAATAACAGGCTGCTGCATTGTACTGCTCAAGAAACAGAACGTGAAAATTGCATGTTAAAAGAGGATAATGAGAGGTTAAAATGTGACAAAAAACAGCTGTCTTATTTAAATGATATTTTGAGTGACACAAATGCAAGTTTACATGATGATAATGTGCAATTGAAAGAGGAGAATTAAAGGCTGATAAATGAGCTAGACAAAGAGCTTAGGGAAAACGTCGAATTGGGTGCCGCGTATCGAGTTATGCAGTGTGAGGTTGAGAAAGGTATTGAGCAGGGCACTGCAAAAGCTTGTCATAGAAAATGTAAGGCAAACATGGTGAAACTGCACCATCAGCGAGACATTCTCGCTGGCCATGTTAAAGCCATAAATGGTTTTCAGTACACACCCATTGATATTACATCATCAAGCGATGACGATTCGGATTACGAGGACATTGGCCGTCTCATCACATCCAAACTCCTACCCCACAGGGTGGTGGCATTCACTAGCCATCCACAAGATGGCCACCATGTTGGCACATCGTCCACGTTGCCATGTGACAACCAAAATGGCTGCCCCATGACAACAACAAACATGTCAGCCCCTATGACAACCAAAATGACCACCCCACTGACAGCAAATATGGCAGCCCCCATGATACGGGAGGCCAACCACCACCACCAGGCTACACTCTCCCACTGGCTCCCCTCATCAGGGAGGACAGTGTGGGGGTGCACAGCATTGTGCAGGATGTAATTACTAACCTGGTTACAAACCGCGGTGCTGTGTCAAACCCTGATGCCCTGACCATGTGCAGTCAAATTGAACACATGGTTGAGCATGCTGTCAGCCAGGATACTGTGTTTCATGCAGTCTCTACTGCAGCGGTGGATGCCGCCCTTTGTGGTGCTTTAAATTTTGGCCCTCCACGAGGCCTGACATCCAACCCACTATAGGTGGCTCATTCTGTTCAACAAATTGCCCAAGGCATTGGACAAATGGGCCCCAATGACAACCTTAGCTGTCATTTAGAGAAAGTACTCTCCCTTTGTGAGAAACTTTCTCTCCAACCCGAGTATCACGTTCAAGTTTTGAGACAAACTATCGAGCCAACCCTCTGGGCCAAGCTCTCAGAGGACATTCACAACTGTGACATGCTTGATTTCAATGATATCTCACAGGCCCTTCTATCAGCCAGTTCCCCAGGTATCGTTGGAGCCTGCTTGGCCTACAAGGTTAAGCCAAATGTAAAAGAAAGCCCAGCAGCTTATCATCAACGGTTGTGGCTTGCCTACCAGGCCGGCAAAGGCCTAGGGGAGAGACCACCACTAGAGACCAAATTGAGTACAAGGACTTGTACATCTGAAACATGACTCCGGGTCTCCGGGAAAAAGTTTAACTCAATGTTTACCCACAGACCAATACTTTTCAACAAATCCTTATCAAGACGGAGCGTGCCTTTCAGGTTTACCTCCGTAATCTCACTTCTGGCAAAAACAAGACAGCTGCCGCCATCACCTCGATGGCCCAGATGGACCCGGCACTAGTTGCCATGGTCGGCTCAGCCCCCACTCACTACACTGTGGAAGGTGGCAACACCAAGCAGGATGCCCCTTCTGATAACCGTCAGGCTCAGGCTGACAAGGGGGGGCAACCTAAATTACAAAAACAGTCTCAATAACAACAACCGAAATGGCCAAAACACAAATTCCAATAATAAGTACCGTAATGGACCTACTTATAGGGAATTAAAGGCTCAAAATTAGACCCTCCGTAAACAACTGGAGGAGGTCCTTGCCACAACGGATGGCACTGCAGGCCGTCCTGTTGCAGCTCTGTCACCATTCAGCAATACAAACCCTTTCAGGTCTTCAGCCTCGGCAGGGTCAAGTGGCTGAGGAACAAACACCTTTGCAGCACCGAGTACTGGCCAGACTGGTGCAGTGATTGACTAACTGCCCATTGAGCAAGTGAAAATTGCATCTCTGACATCACAGATACAGTATTCCCGTTCTGTGATGCCCCAAGGGGGAAGGGCCCAACAGGTCCCTACAGGTCATAAGGCCCAGGGACAGGAAGAAGAAGAAGAATCAGAGAACTATACAGATTGACAATTACAAGCCCCAGTCCAGATTGTGAGTGACTTGCTTGTTGACACGGACAGACGGCCCTGTGTAAGGGCCACGGTCAGGGTCAGCCAACTCGACATGCTCCTAGACACAAGATCAGCCATGTCAGTTCTCCATGATGAGAACCCAGCCACTCGTGCATGGTCCACTGGCTGGCAGACTAGCGCACAAGGTGTAGATGGTACCAAATTACAAACTTTTCAATCTGTAGCACTACCTGTGCAGATAGGCCACCTAAAAACTAAATTTGTTTTTGACCTCATGGTATTACGTCACCACCCCAGCATATTGGGAATTGATTTCCTTGCACAGCATGGCTGTGTAGTCGACCTAGCTAACAGGCTATTGTTGAAAATCTACAGCCAATGCCGTGCTGGCACCATTCCAGACTCACATGTGGTGTCAGCCATCAAACATAACAACAAGGAGTATGATGTCATGGCTTTGTTCAACAGTCATGACCTGTTTTCTGAACTAGCACCTTTGTTGCAAAAACACATTGGTGTGTTTGCTACCAACAAGCATGATTGTGGTAGAATGCACACCACCATTGAGATCACAGGGCCTGACTCTGTGAGGCAGAAGCAGTATCCATTTCCTGCTGAAGCCTTGCCGTCATTGAGAGAAACCATCCAGTCACTGCTGCAACAAGGAGTGATTAGGCCTTGTGTCTCCACTGTCAATTCACCCATTTGGCCCATTAAAAAGCCAAATGGAGCTTGGAGGCTTACAATTGATTACAGGAAGCTTAATCAAGTCACCCCCAGCTGTGCCTCAACTGTGGCATCAGCCCCTGATGTGTTCAAGTTGCTGACGCCTGGCAAAAAGTGGTTTTCAGCTCTTGACATTTCTAATGGGTTTTGGTCACTCCCATTAGCCCAGAAAAGCCAATACAAGTTTGCTTTCACCTTTGAAGTCCGCCAGTACACCTGGACGTGCTTACCCCAGGGATTCCATAACAGCCCCTCCCTCTTCCATCTGCACATGATGGTTGCCCTGCAGGGGTTCTCTACACCTGACAGTCTCCTGCAGTATGTGGATGATTTGCTTTTAACAACTTCCACCAAAGAAGAACACCTAACCCTTTTAGATGAACTACCGACTCTCTTTGGGAGAGCAGGCCTCAAGTGCAACCCCTCTATGGCACAACTGTGTCAGAAGGAGGTCATGTTCCTTGACCTATGCATTACAGACCAAGGCAGAAGCCCAGCAACTAAGACGATCCAGGGCTTGCAAGATCTACCACTTCCTACAAGCATGGCAACACTCAGGTGCTTTTTGGGTATGGTAAACTACTCCAGGGATTTCATCCCTGATTTTGCCTTAAAGGCTGCTCCCCTGTATGAATTGCTAAAAAAGGACATCCCATGGACATGGGGCCCCACACACACTGAAGCTGTGGCCCAGCTCAAACAGGCCCTAGCCTCAGCCCCAGAATTGGTCAACCCAAATCCAAAATTGCCCTTTCCATTTGGAAACTGCCATCTCTGATGTGGCCATGTCTGCAATGCTGGCACAAAAGTACAATGGGTACTTCAGGCCCATTGCCTATGCATCACTGATGCTATCTCCTGTAGAAAGAAAATACAGCCTTTGCAAAAGGATACTGTTGGCAACCTTTTGGGCTGTCAAATATTTTCTGTGCATCATTGGGTATGCTCCCATCATTTTGCATATCTACCACACCCCAACCAATTTTTTGCTTTCAGATAAAGTAATGATGGATCAGTTTCCAACACCAGACTCACTCATTGGTCTTTGCTTTGCAGGATAGAGACATCAAAGTACTGCCTGCCAAAATGCCATCCATCTTGGCCCATGGCCTACTATACAGAGGTAAGCCTCATGACTGTGCCCTCCAACCACCTGACTTACCTGACCCAGGGCCCTTCCTGCTAGCAACACCTGAGGTCCATGGATAATACACCTTCATTGCCAAATCCTGTCTGGGCTCCCTCACCCAACTCTATTGTTTTATAATTATAACATTACTGCTATAACTTATTACTGCACTCTTCATATCCCCTTCTGCCAGGACACATCTGGAAACAAGCTGTTAGCTCAGTATGTTTTTTCCTGGTGACATTCTTGAATGAACTAACTAACTAACTAACTAACTAACTAACTAACTAACTAACCTTGCCTCCCACATCAGCCTAACAATTCCTCCTCCTGACTTTCTTTTTACCCCCAACAAATTTATCTGAAAAACTGTTTTTGCTATGCATTAACCCCCTCTGCAATACGCAACTCTGTGTCTACATTAGTATCCCTAACTGCCCTCTTGGCCTCCTTTGATTTCACCTGGTACTGACTCTGTTATTCATCCCTCTGCTTCTACTTGCATTGGTGGAAGGCCATTTACTTGGCCTTCTCCACCTCTCTGTCCTTCTTACAGAACACCATTAGTCCCTTGTACCTGTTTATCTTGGTGACTGTCCACAGGTATAACTTTGTTGTCACAAGAACAGCACCTTTTATTTCTCCTCACCTTTCCTCTACTTCCCTGACTCCATCCACCCTAACTACCTACCTCAGACTAATTCCATCATCTGGTTAAAGTCTGCTTTCCTGAAATCCAGGACATCAGTCTTTGACAAAGGCATACCAGTGCTGAGAGCCAGTTCGAACCACATGGTGTTAAGGTCACACCTTCTGATCTATAGTGCTTCCCCTACCCTTACTCTAACTACAGTTTTTGAGTTGCGAGTACCACACTGAGAATGGATGCCTATCTTGTGAGTTCCAAGACCAGCTGCATCAGCAGGCAGTCCTGCAATGTATCTAGCAGGACCAGATTTCTGGTGCTCCTAGCTGCTGGAATGTTGTGATCAATGTCTGACAGGTTGAGATCCCCAATACCTCTTCCTTCCCCTTTGA
This sequence comes from Neoceratodus forsteri, assembly GCA_016271365.2. Classification (NCBI taxonomy): domain Eukaryota; kingdom Metazoa; phylum Chordata; order Ceratodontiformes; family Ceratodontidae; genus Neoceratodus; species Neoceratodus forsteri. The sequence goes on from CM057453.1 coordinate 931,436,044, forward strand.
GGCCCCATTCTTAATTTCTGCCACTAGGTCTGTATCACCCTTGTCCCCTATCCCGGTGGCCTATAGACCACTCCCATTTGCAGTTTCTTGCCTGATGCTGTTCTGAGCTGAACTCACAGTGATTCTGTCACCACGTTCACTCCCTTGATGGACCCACCCCTTAACATCTCAATGTCTTCCATGACATAGAGGGCTACCATTCCTCCTTTGTCTTCCCCCTATCTTGCATATACAGTACAATGTAGCCTGAGAATGCTAACTCCCAGTTATTATTCAGTGACCATAACTCTAATTGGTTCAGACTGACCCTCAGGACCAGAATGCCCCAATCAAAAACTGAAGTTCTAGTGTAACCCCCCTACAAATAGGGGTTCCTATAATGTCTTCCTGGGCTTGCCTAATACCCACTGTCAGGATGGTGTCTTGTGTTTGCAGCAGTTTTTGATTGTCTGCATGAGAGTGCTCTATTTAGCCTCCATGCCTGTTTCTTTAAGAGCTATCTATTCTGTCTGAGATAATTAGTCTGGACTGGGTCCAAGTGAATTAGAGCTCATGACCGGCCTGACTGTCCATATTTCTGCTCCATTCTGCAGTTGCTATTTGCACAGAGGGAGTTCTGTTAAGATAAGTAATTGGTTGCTGTTTATCTCCTTTAGTAATTATGATATAGGAGTTTGCCTAACCTGCTTACAATTGCAGCACGAACATTTGGATTAGAGCCACCATTTTGGTTCTGGAACTGCCAGTACTGGACCAATCGAACCTCAGGGGACCTAACATGGAGACTGTCCACAGGGGTCTTGTGGGAGTGAAATCTGTAGGATTCGTAGTTTTTAAAGGAAAACTCCATGGTAAAATCAGAAAAAGATATGTAGTAGTCTTTTTTTCTGTGTTATAACCAGTTCCCAGTGTTTTCTTTTCCTCTGGCTGTGACAATTGTTTTTACTAACTTTCCCTAACTGTTTTATTGCCCTTGTAGGTTGCCATTCTGGTTTCTTTTATGGCCTCTTCTTCCAGACAGTCTTCACAGAGTGCCCTTTATTGTGATGTCTAATCGCCCCTGCAGGAAGCCAGTGTCTTGTTACAGGGTCTGTCACAGCTCAGCCACAGAGAAAATACTTCTTCCAGAGAAGACACATTGCTAGATTTTGGGTGAGTGTAATAATTATTATTTTTTGATATTAGTACCTTGTCCTGCTATGTTGTGCTGTGTGTGTGTGTGTGTGTGTGTGTGTGTGTGTGTGTGTGTGAGTGAGTGTGTGTGAATCATGTCACTGTTTACTCTGTTCCTCTCAGTCACTTTCAGTTTTTGCACCAGTACTAAGTAGCAAAAATGTAACATCACCTTATAGGTTGTAATATAGCAGGACAAGGTACTAATATCAAAAAATAATAATGATTACACTCACCCAAAATCTAGCAGTGTGTCTTCTCTGAAAGAAGTATTATCTTTGTGACTGAGCTGTGACAGACCCTGCTAAATCTAAGGCTATAGCTACATCACTGTCACATGAGCCAAGGTGCATCGCAGGAGAAAGAAAGTCAATAAACCTATTTGTGATGGAGATCCCCAGGGGTCATAAAACTACCATACAGCTAGCAGGCTAATTTAGAAAAAACTCCTAATAGCAGACAGAAGGTGCTTTTACACACAGGCGAGTACAATGGAATGGCCGTTACTGGTGTGCCACCATTATACTCTGTTCTGTTTGTGGTTCACTTTACACACAGAGGGTATTCCGGCAACCCCCCCATCTCCGTTTTCAGTATTTGTGTTTCGGCTCCCCCATGGAGTATGGTGCTGTATGGCCTTTTTTTTTACTGCTGCTGGAATGGCTGTTTTACACAGCCAGATGAAACGGATCAGAAAGGGATGAACTGAGGAAGGAAGAGATTGCGGTTCGGGTGAACGTTCACCAGTGTGACGGAACAGATGCATTTTACTCACAGGGGATGTAACGGTATACTGTTTCTGTAACAGTCATTCTGTTACAGAAACCTGTGTGTAAAAGCGCCTAGAGAGAAGGACACACTAGGACTTAACATACATATAAAAACACTCTACATAACATATGTTTTTGCACATTCTGAGTGGACTTCTCCTTTAAGGTTTGGTGCCTAAATGGACCTGAAGGGGGAGCCCTTTCTGTGACAGACAGTTCCATCAGCCAACCAAATCTTTTGGATCACTGGGAAAGCCCAGAGCTGCTTGCAGCAGTGAGGAGTTTGGAGAGTTGGAGTTTGGAGAGTCAACAGCTCAAGCCAGTCGAGCAGCTGCTCCTGCATAGTAGCGTGGCAGAATCGGCAGGAAGGCTGTGTTTAGCCTGCCTGTCACCATCTTCCTGAGTGAGGAATCCAGTGATAGAACAGTCGGATTTAATTCTGATAATTCTCTTGGGGAGATCTGAAAGCTGAAAAGAAGTGTGATTGTTCGTCGCCTGCAAGTGGACCGAAGACTTGTTCCAGAAGTGATCGGCTTGTCAGGTACCGAAGTGAGCCTCAGAGTGAAAGGGTTGTGAAGAAACTCTGCTGAATTGCAAATGGACTTTAGCCGAACTGTGGCTAATAGTTCTGTTGCTTTTAAGTGTGCTGCACGCGTAGTGTGGGTTGCGATCTGGTTCCCCACTAGTGTGTATGTTATGCTAGCTGGAAGCTGCTGCAGCACACATTATAGATTAAATAGAAAAACAGCTTGCTCTGGTTTGGGCCCTGCCATCTCGGCCTAGACTGCTATTCCCATTGCAGAGACATTTCTGCATGAGAATTGTTACAAAATGAAATAGATACAAGAGACTGATATAGTTCTTGGGAAAGGGTCAGAGAAGCAGTGACAGGCAAGAAAACGACTTTCACCAAGTACAAGGAAAAGCAGGGGAGGAGTAATAGGGAAAGTACCAAATAAAAACTAGGGAAGCAAAGAGGACTGTCATGGAGGCAAAGGCAGACACAGAGCTGCACATTGTGAAAGGGGTCAAGGATGGGGAAAAACAATTCTTCAGATACATTAAAGAAAAAAAGGAAGCAGGGGGTATTGTTAGGCCATGGGGAGGAGGTGTTACAGGAAGACTAACAAAAAACAGCCATCCTTAATGATTACTTCTGCTCTGTCTTCACAAGAGAAGACAGTGGGCTCCTGCTTGAAAGTTGCATCAAAGCAACTGTCAGGAGCATTCCTGAAATGAGACAGCCAGCATTTATCAGAGAAAGGGTCCAGGAGTGACCTGAAGCCCTAAAGGTAGTTAAAGAACCAGGGCCAGATGGGATGCACCAAAGGGTGCTCAAGAAGTTGACTGCAGAACTGGCTGGACAACACCTAGTAGGGCTATTCAATAGCTTAGTTCAGACAGGGGCAGTTCTGAAAGGCTGGAGGGTAGCAGATGTAGTCTCTCTACATAGGGGGAGGGGGATTAGTGACTGGAGAATTGCAGACCTGTCACCCTTACCTCTATAGTGGGTAAACTAATAGAGTCATTGATCAAAGAAGACCTTGTGGACTACTTAGAGAGCAAGTCTACAGGATATTGAACAGCATGGGTTTGTGGCACGGAGGTCTTGTCAGACCAACCTGGATAGACTGGGTAACAAAGGTAGGAGATAACGGCCATGCTGTGCTTCCATTTCAGCAAGGCTTCGAGCTGGTGCCACACATATTGCTGAAGAAGCTGGAAGACCTGGGTGTGGCTAGGGACATAGTTAAATGGGCAGGAAACTGGTTGAAGAAGAGGCAGCAGAGGGGGGTGGTGGTAAACATTGTCAAATTGTAAGAGAGGGAGGGAGATTACGAGTTGGGTGCTGCAGGGATCTGTCCTGCATCCTGTACTCTTCAATATGTTCATCAGCAACATTGGAGGGGGGTATCTGGGGCAAGTAGCATCTTTTCACAGATGACACGAAATTCTGTGGTAGAGTAGATAGCAACAAAGGGATCGTGGAGATGCAGAATGATCTACAAAGGCTAGAGAGGTGGTCTAGGGTTTGGCAGTTAAAATTCAATGCCAGAAAATGCATGGTTTTGCACCTGGGGAAAAAAAACAGGGCAGACCACCAGATAGGAGGGGTTAAACTAAGCACTACAGCAGAGGAAAGGGACATGGGATTCATTATTACTGAGTCTCTTAAACAATCAAGCCAGTATAACAAGGCCTATAGTATGGCTAATAGGATGCTGGGGTGTATAGGAAGGGGTATTGACAGCAGTAAAAAGGAGGTACTACTTCCTCTATAGAGGTCACTGCTGAGGCCTCACCTGGAACACTGTGCTCAGTTCTGGAGTCCTCACTTAAGGAAAGACAAGGACAGGCTGGAGATGGTGCAGTGCAAGGTAATCAGAATGACTCATGGTTATCAGGGCAGATCTTACAAAGATCATCTCAAGGCACTGAACATGTACTCACTGGAGACCAGGTGAGGCAGAGGTATATGATAGAAACCTTCAAGTTCCTGAAGGGAATAAACAAGGTGAACTGCAAGGAAATATTCAGGGACCCAAAGTCACGAGTGGAAACTGGCAGGCGGAAGGTTTAAAAGGGATGTGAGGGAGTTATACTTTTATATACTTTACGGAAAGGATGGTGGAGCTGTGGAACAGTCTGCCAGCAGAAGTGGTCAGTACCTAGACCACAAATGATTTCAAGCATGGCTGGGACAGAGTGAAGGGTTTAGTGGCTGTTCACATTGGTAGCAGTAGGGAGGGCAGAATGGGGGTCGACTAGGAGGGATAAAACTCTGTATGGACAAAAGGTCCCAGGGCAGATGGGGAACTCTGGGCAGACTAAATGAACCTGTGGTCTTTTTAGCCATCATTGTTTATGTTTCTGTGTTTCTGTTCCCTGTAGCCCTAGTTTCTGTAATGTCTACAAGGTCTGACCCCGCATCTGCCACCATTGCCTATAGATCAATAATTTCCAAAGCTCCTGGCATGATGGCAGATTGCCTTCCAGCTTGCACCTAAACCCCTTCAATCTTCATAGAGCTTTCCTGTCATTTTCACTCAACCTCCTTAATTTCCTGTTTTTCCTTTTTTTTTTGCCAGCTTATCAATCCCTCCCTCCCTGGACTCCTTTTTTAGCCTATCACGAATTCCTGGCTTGCTTCTTCTCTCTCCAGTGCTCCTAGCTCCCATTTCCGGTGGGAGCCCTAGCTAAGTTTCCCACTTGCTTTCCTTTCTCAGTGGTTCCCTCAGCCTCAGCCTCCCCCACAGTTAATTTAACTGTCCACCAGTGTAGACAACAAGCTCCTTTCCCAGCACTGTGGCCTCTGTCTTGTGAGGTGAAGGCCATCACTCCTGAACAGCCTCTTCTGCTAGAAGCCCTCCCCCAGTCCCTACAAAATGGTACGCCTCCTCTAGACACCATCCATTCAGCCACATTAAACTCCTGAGTTTGCTCTTTCCTCACTCTTCTCCACACAGGGAGGACCTCAGAAAAGGCTAGGGAAGCCAAGTGCACCCTCAATCCATCCCCCAGCCTTCAGAAGTTGCGCTTCACCATTTTGATGGGCTGGTTCCCCAGATCATTGGTAACCAACTGTACAAGCATCCCCCAGCTCCCCTGCCCACTCCTGTACTGCACCGGAAAACATAGAAACACAGACACTGACAACAGAATTGCACATGGTTCCCTATCTAACCCCAGGACTTACTATCCATACAGGGTTCTAGCCCTCTCTATCCACCCTTCTATTCCCCTCCCTGTTACTGTCACCCTGGGTAGCCACTATATCCTTTGCTATATCCTTCCCTCTGTTCCAGCTGTGCTTGAAACCATTAATGTTTTTTTTGCCCACCACTTCGACTGGTAGACTGTTCCATGGTTCCACCACCCTTTCTGTGAAATAATACATTCCCATAACTCTCTTGAACCTCCCTCCTGTCAGTTTCTGCTAGGGGTGTGCGAGTAACGAATATTAATCCCAAATATCACGAATAATATGGTATTCAGTATTCGGGAGCTGAATACCGAATATTGCAGCTATTCGGTGATATTCAATATTCAGCATCCCCATGGGATTTCAAGATGTCACAGGACTTGCTGGCCAATCGTAGAGTGTTTGCCAAAGCTAGATCATGTGACAGTTCGACATTGCTGTGTAGTGGAGAAAGATTATAGTGGAGAGTGGAGAGAGCTCTGAGTCAGCAGAGATTAGGAGTTGAAAAAACTAATATTTTCATCACCAAACCTTAATTTTTTTGTTCTGTACCGCGTGTCTTTAGTACCTAGTAGTAGTGGGATCATTGGGAAGGTTTGTTTCACTGGATAAATCGTCTGATGTAATGATTTCTTTTTGCTAGGAGCTACAGAGCGAAACTAGTTTACCTTCATTTCAGGGGCTGATAGTGATGTGAGGCTTTTTGTATTTTCCCCAGAGAAATTGTCTGATTTATTTTGCCAGGAGGAACTGCAGAGAGACTTAAGTTGCAGTTTACCTCCTTATTTACAGTAATTCTAAATTCTACCTTGACTGCTATACTATACTGATTTAAAAAAAAAAGGCTTTAATTTGGTGGTGTAAATAATAAGTATTTCTGAGGGGGGGCTCAGGTAGTAGCCTATCCAGAAATCTCAGAGGTCAGTTGGCCGACTGCACTCCCATCCCCCTACAGTTTAAGGCTAGGTAGCAAGTCGATGTTTGCAGTGTGCACACACCCACGCCTGCCCTGCATGCGTGCTGCTTGCAGTAATTTTTCTGTGTGAAAATAAAGCAGTACTGCTGCTTGCAACCATTTTTATGTTGGCATGCTTGCGCAACCAACATCTTGTGGTAGTGCAGATTTGGAGGCGTGGTCACTGTTGGGTGAATGCAGGGCATGCATCAGTAGGTGTGTCCCTCATTCCCCAATCAGCCCACATGCCAGCGCCACACCATGCATACATAATGTGGCGAGCACATCTAAGGAAAGGTCCACTGCAATGCAAAGTTTGTCACATGCAGCAGACCTCCCGATGTGTTTCCCCGGCAACAGAAACATGGCGGCACACTTCCCGCCAAACTGCTGACTTTGGGGGTGCCCCGTCAGCTTACCCTGCCCCCAATGTATGTTCTGACAGGGAGCCCACTCCTCGGTCAGCATAAAGAACCCCCCATTTGTTATGGGGCTGAGGGTGCCCAATCTCCTTGGCTCTTGCCCCCGCTTCCTTTAGGTACAACGGGGTGCCCAATCCCCATCGGCCAGCTGCCCCCACAAAAAGACCGCTGGCATGCTGGAAGCCCACCCAGCGTGCCCCGTGAAACAAAATGGTCCCTAATGTTTTTTTTTGTTTGTTTCCTGTAAAAAGGAAACAGTCCCTCGGTGGTCTCCCTGCCTCCTTCACACAACCCGTGCCCACCCACTGCGCACCTTGCCTCCCCCACCCCCCCCACCTCATACTTATCAACGGACTCTGGTATGACGATCTTCAGTGGACCGGGAACACGTCTGCACTCTTCGAAGCTGACCACGAACTGAGGAAATGCCGGTAAGCTGTATAATGGAATAAATAGGGTTTGATGCATATCTCAGGCATTTTTTGGAATTTTGGCACCAAATTTTCAACATGGGGTTTTTGGGACCCCTCCTCATAATTTCTGACACTGTCATGGCATTATTTGGTCCCAAAAGGTGATTTTGCAGTCACTGCACAGAATCACCTTTCGCGACCGAGTAATGACACGACAGTGCCACTGTTCATGAGGGGGCCTCAAAAAGCCTATGTTGCAAATTTGGTGACAAAACTCCCAAAAATGGCTGTTTTAAGAGCGTATGCAGCTTGTTTCTCACGATGCTCTACATGTCATGAATTTGTAATATTTTCATTCCAGATTTTCAAAATTGCCATTTTTCCACACCTACTGATGAACAGTATAGCTGTCATTTTACATATCCTGCCCGAAATGTGTTTTCGCACGTTCGGCACTGAATAGAACGGTCACTGTGCAAAATCATGTTTTGGGACAATTTGAGGAAATGATGGTGACACTGTTCATGTGCAGCAGTCCTAAAATGCCTATGTTGAAAATTTGGTGCCTACAGTCCATAAAATGACTGTGTTGCGCAATTTTCACGCACCCTTGTAACTTCGAAGATTTGCAATATTTCCATGCCAGATTTTCAACACTGGCATTTTTGCACACCTCCTTATGAACAGTACAGCTGTCATTTTTCACATCCTGCCCAAAATGTGTTTCTGCACCTGTGGCACACAATGGCATGGTCGCTGTGGGAAATCAACTTTTGGGACAGATTAACAAAATCGCAGTGCCACTGTTCATAAGGTGAGGTTCCAAAATGCCTATGTTACAAATGTGGCTACCAAACTGCAAAAAATAATTGGGTTATGGACGTGTGTTGCGCAGTTTGTATGCATACTCATTGCTTCACCAATATTTCATATTGTCACTCCAGATTTTCAACATTGCCATTTTTTTACTACTCCTCATGAACAATGCAGTTGTCATTATCCACATCCTGCCCAAAAATGTGTTTTCGTCCCTCTGTCACCAAATGCCACAGCTGCTGTGCAAAACCACCTTTCAGCTAACAAAGTGATTGTGCCACTTTTCATGAGGTGGCCTGACAAGAAGCCCATGTTGAAAATGTGGAGTGAAACCAACACCACACGCCTACGGTGTTAGAGTTTCAAACTGTAGCACCCCACCCAGTACAGACTGACAGGCATCAGGGGTGTGACTTGGGATCATTGGATGTAATGCTAATGCCATTCCACCCCCTGCCCCTATGCTGCAGCCACTGACAGGCATCGTGGTGTGCCTTGCATTGTTCAGCCACAAAGTTCACCCCATGCTCCTATACTGCACCCACGTCAGCATATTTCCTTATGGAATGGGGTAAGTATAATGCCCAAAAACCCCAAAGCACAACACGACACTTGTCAGTGTCTACAGGGTAGGGTGAGGAACAATGGCATGAGCATTATAGCTGATGACCCAAAGGCACACCCCAATGCCTCTCACTCTCTACAGGGTGGGGGTGGGGTTGGTGTCACTTCAATACTTCACTGCCATTCCAATCATACATCTCTAGCTCTGGCACTGCCAATGTCAATGCCAGTGTGACAACATTAGGCATTGACAAATGCTTGTTTTGATATGGGCCTTATACTCCTTCCTGAAGATGTTCAAATTGTTTTCATTTTCCCTGTTAGGATTTTTTTTGTAAATCTAAGAATTCTGAAAAATTCTCTCTTTTTTTTATCTTACAGTCAATTCTGAACCAAGTTTTATCAACAGAGGTTGAGTTATCTCTTGTCTGCGTAGTGATATTATTCTTTTTTTAATTGAATAAACTTTATTAGGAAAAAAGAAAAAAACTCTTTTTGCAGTACATATATTGCCATACAAAGATATACAAGAGTGTGATAAGCACTGAAAAGTGATATTTTTAATGATATCTGTTACATTTGTAAAAAGTTGATAAAATTCAGAAGGGCTCCATTCACCTTGAATAGCAGCTTCTAACGAAGTCTTAAGTTGCAAAGATTGCTTAGAGTCTACTGTAACCTGATTCCAGCAGCAGACTACTTTTTATTATTAATTATAATCCCTGGAAGTATCTCTGATCTAGAAGGGGTTACTTTACCATAATCTGAAATAGTCAGGGGAAAATGGTCACTATCAACCTTTGTTGCAATGTTCATCCATTGATATTTGAATAAGTCATTTGGTTGGCACATGAAATAATCTACAACTGAAGTCCCTTGACCAGAAAAGTAAATAAAATTACCAGGATTATCACCTTGTAATCTGCCATTCAAGAATATCAACTGATGGCTAGCAATGAAGTTCAACAGGTAGTCTGCATTCCCAATAGTTTTCTCATCCAAGCTTACTTTCTCTGGAATGTTACTGTGCCACTTATTAAAAGATTTAATCCATTCAGATAGATTACCCACTTGGGTGTTGAAGTATCCCATAATTAATATTTCACAAACTTCTGCCTTCTCCTAACACCATAGTAATTTATCTGACAAAACTGTCCAGAAGACGGTCATAGAATTTAGTATTTTTAGGATGATGATAGACATTAACCAAAAGGAGCGGAGTCCTTTCAATACAGACTTTGACCATCAATAATTCATTTGAACAATACAAAAGTATTGGATTTTGAAATAGCTGATCTACCCTCACGTATAGGATGAGGCCGCCACTCTTTCTGCCCATATTTGTGTCTGTCCTAGAAGGCACATTAAATTCATGAAATTGATTCAGCAATATCTGCATCTGAATGCCATGATCTCCGCAAGGCAATGATGTCATGTTTAAAAATTAAATCCTTATATTCAGTGTCTACACATTTCTTTAAGTGTCCTGCAGCATTCCATGATAAGAAAAGTAAAGCATCTTCCACAGTGTTCTTTTCCTTAAGAGCAATTGTGCCCTCTTTTATTTTGTTTATATGAATATTATAGCATCAATTATCATTAGCCTGGCCTACTAATGTGAAGTGATTACTAGTCGGTACATTAAACCAGCCCTCACTGGCATTTCTAACAGAAGCTGCCTCACTTTAACTAGTGACCTTCTGGGCATTTTACTCCTTTGAAACAGGCCCACCTACTTCACTGCCTCCTCTTCTATTACATTAAACTGTAATTCCAAGAGGCTGTGATTTGTGTTGCTGTTCCAGTACTTTAGAGACCAGATCCCATGATGTCAATAATACATCCAGTTGCAACACTGTACCTGTACTGCTCATTCTTATGAAAAAAAAAATGTGTCATTATATTGTAAGTCCATGCCCATAAAATTTTCAAAGGCATTTCAGATCATGCTCTTTAACTTATACAGTAGCCTGGTTCATAACCGCTCTGCATAATACCAGCAACCAAGACAATGTTCTCATCCCTGGGGTCTCTATGCACTCTTTCATCCTGCAACCACCATAAATTTGGATTATTAGGTAAGATTTCAACAATCTAATAGATTTGGGTCACAGCACAGTTCCCTTTACTAATACGATTCAAGGGTATGGATTTGTCAAAGCAAAGCCCTAATTTTCCCAGCGCCATTGAATTCCTCCAGTTGTAGTAAACTAGTCTTAAATTTACCACAGTAATCAGAGTATTGTCTTTAGAAAATAAATCATCATATCTGATATCATGCGGGGCATCAGATTTTATAACCAAAAATCAATTTCCCTGTTTAAAAGTGGCTGGCAATATAGCCTAGAAGTTAGAGTAGTGAGCTGAGAATGAGCATGGTATATCCAGCAGACCTGGGTTTGATTCCCATAACCTCCTCTTGTACACTGTGTGACTCTGAGCAAGTCACTTAACCTCCCCAGTGCTCCCGCATCACCACTGAAAATAGGCCCTTGTGCCTAGTGGGCCTTACCTGGTAACCAAAAAGAATTAAAAAAGTAACATAACTTCTGTTTTTAGCAATTCAGGAGTCTCAGTGTCCATTCCTGAGAGACCTTGCAGCCTGACAATTGCTCCATCCAACATCTCTTTCATTTCGTTTTTATCATGTAGACCCTTTACTGGTCTAGTACAAACATGAGGAGTTATTGAAAGAGACATTACTTCATTTGGGAGGGGAGCTGAGTCCCTGTCAGTATATAATTTTTCTGTTACCATTTCATTACCAATACCATTTCATTAACAATACAGTAGGTACTGTTTCAAATATCTCTGCATAATATTTTTTGCTGATTGATCCAGAGTTGAGGGGTCACCCTACGAGACTTTTCTGCAATATAATAGCAGAACCTGCTGTCCCACTATTTGATTCTTGTATTACTGAGATCTCAGGTTTCTTATTTCTCCTTTTCTTCCCCTTTCGTTCTTTATTAGTTACTATATCTGCTGGTGAGTCTTCTTTTTCCCCTGATGATAACAGGACTAACTTCCATCCCTACCACAGTCCCCTCCTCATTTCTTCATTCTTTGCCTTTCACAATACCCTCTTTTGCTAGGACTTCCTCCAAGAGAATGCTTTCACTTTTTGAATCATTCTGTATTTCTTGCACCCAGTTTGTCTAATCTGGCTCGCACGTCATCTAGTCAAGCATCATTTATTGTGTTGGCCTCCCTTAGAGAGAAGATTGCATTCTTAATTATAACTAGTAGCGCCATTAGTAACACATTGGCTGTGTAGGAATCCTTCAGCAATTTCAAAGTATCTTTATTTTAAAAGGGGCAGTATTACACAGATTACTATCCTCTCCACCTGCCACCTATTTATTATTGCCCAAAACATCTCCAACAGACACTTAAGTCTAGAAATAATTGTACCTAGATCCTCTTTGATAAATTTAAGATTATCTCTACAGTTAACCCTGTTGTTCTTATCAGTGACAATAAACTGAAAAACTACCCTTGGCACAAAGTTACATTCCTGGATTTAGGGGCATCTTTTCCATGTAATTTTATGAAACTCAAATTATGAAAATCAAATGTAAAATCTTCCTCTGACACATTTACGGTCCCACTATGAATTTTTACAGGAGTGTGTAGGAGTGGCCTGCGCTCCAGGGATTTGCTTCACTTGTTCATATGGCCACTCCCAACAGACTCTTTATTAACTCTTCAATGGGTTTCAGAGCTCCCCACCACCACCACACACACACACACACACACACACACACACACACACACACACGCACATATACACATAATTCTCAACTGTACTAAAGGGGCAGAGCAAGAAAAACTTGTCACAAGTCTTACTTTATTAACTGGTTTAAAATCTGGGATGATTTAGCTAATGGTCCTGTCTCCAGTTTTTTTTTTATTATTATTATTCTTTCCTTTTTTTTTTCATTTTAATTTTTGAGTCCTTAGCTTCATTGTTCTTTTTTCCTCATTTTTCTTTTCTGCAGGTTTTAGTTCATTACCCACAATGGAGCCATGCTTGCTTACAACCATTTTCTAACCAGTGCAGGCAGAGAGCTTCCCTACAGTAGGCAGGAAGAGCAGCAACCTGATTAACAAGCCTGAAAAGCAAAATCACAGCACAACAAGCACAATGTGAATAATAAAAGTCCAGACAGAGATGATTTTTGAAATAAATGTCTCAGAGTCCAAGCACTGTACATTCAGTCATGTGGCTTGTGGCTTGCAATTTGTAGCTTGAAAGTCAAAAGGAAAAACAGAAGGCCTTTGAAGCAAAAGTTGCAAGAAGGCAGCTACATTCATTCCTCCTAGTCTTGCCTGTTAAAATACACTGGCAGACATCATGAACACTGAGTAAGTTAAGGACCTCCTTCCATATGTGTCTGGTTGTCTCAAAATGTAATAGGTCTTTCTGAAACAAAACAGATAAATAATAAATATTTAGATACGTATCAAGAGGGTTAGCTTTCAGAATCTCACTTTGCTTATTCAAAACAAGCTAGCTGCTTAAACCTACCTCTAATGAACATTTTCTTATAAAGCTACACTTAGCTCTAGCAAGCGGCCCCTATATAAACTCTTCCATGCATTGGACTTTCTTCAGGCAAGGCAATAAAACACCTCTTCCCACACAGAGAGACTCCTATCAAACAAATTTTCAAAAAACCCAATCAAGAATTTAAAATGACCAAGCTTGAATACATTGAACAGTTAGCAAATACTTAACATTTTCTTAAAGCTGCACTGTCAGATTTTTCTAAGAATCTGTAATCTCACTCACCATTCTGAATTTAGGCTCAGTGGTGCTCCAGATTTCATCCATCAAGACACAAGCATTTGTTTGTTTTTCTTCCTTGTACTTTTGTAAGAAATCTAAATATAACTTTGCTATTCTGTGCTGTGTGAGACTCCGCCTTTGGTTTGATAAGAACCTGCCCTTTGCTCTGCCTGCACTTCTAACAATGCCTAAAGCAGGTGGGGGAGGTGTGCAGCCACTATCAGTAATTCGATCCTACTTCCTTCCTCCTACAGTCCTTTTATATTTACTTCCCCATTTCTTTCCCATTCTCCTTGTGCATGACAGCTAGTGTCATCCTGACTATAAGCTTCCCCAAAGTCTTGCAATTTCACCTCAGAATGGCTAGAAAATTGGTAATTACAAATGATCTAATGCACAATGAAACCTATTATTTATAGCTTTATTTATCTATCATTTCTGTTGTACTGTAGCCTGCTGCACTTTTCACACATCATATTTATTAGTTATCAGTGTGTCAGTGAGCACCCCATGAGCTTTAGGTGTCTACAAGTGCACTGATGATGAGACACACATTTGTTGTAACATTGCCTTGTAACACAGCTTATTTATACTTTTTGTAATGCACTCCTATGTCATGTTCCCTAATGCAGCACTTAATATATTTTGTATGTATGCCATCTGCCTCCTCAGAGTCTTAATTGTTTCCTTGATGTAATAAATCCCACATTTCATCACCCTGATTTAGTGCTTACTAATAGTGATATGCAATCACTCTCCTCAATGTCCGGTGTCTCCATCCACACTGTAGTGTTCTGCTCCTTGCTGATGTTTGTGATACAGATGTTTATTATAAATCAATGTTCCCTTTCCACGATGCTGACTTTTACTTCTTTGAGATCACAGTTTCTTTTACATCCGAGGCTGCCAGTTCATGCGCCATATACCCCCAAAAAAGCACATGCTCAGTGGTCTACTTGACTGAACCACCTGCTATCATGTACAATGTACCCACCACCTTCCATGAAACCCTTGCCATCACCTTGACACATTGCCCTATCACCAACACCTCTGTTTGGTGACTGCACTGTGCATGTGTACTGTTGAAGTTCACTATATGGTTAATGGAGTGTACATTCCCACTCACTGACAGTAAGTCATCAGCTTGTGGTGGTATTGAGAAGAGTATGATATACAGCTGCACCTCCTTCAGGGTTCGGTTGTAGTAAGTGTTGTGAGGTGGTGTGAGGGTGGTTGCACTAGATCACCATTAATTTGTTGTGTGGAGAATTTGTATTATTGTATAAATTTTTTTTTGGTGGGGGGGCACAGGAACATGCAGAATTTCCATACCAGTTTGTGAATAACATTACCTAAATTCAGCTATCTGTGCAATGTAAAGATGCACTGAATAGTGGTGCCTCACTTATCTCCTTTATTTACAGGCAATGCATTTCAGCATGTTCTACCACCTCTGAGACAGCATGGTGAGAATGATATTCAAAAATTAAACTATGTCTGCTGCTTAGTGCATATTCTCATTTTCCTAAGTGTAACCCTTTATAATGGGAGTTCACTAGAATGCCTCTAGTGGTCTCTTTAAGAGCTGACAGCTTGCTGACCTAGTCAGTTTACTAAGAAGGAGGGACTGTGGGTTCTCTTGCTTGAGTCCCACCTGAGCCGGTGGTAGGTGCTGTATTGTTGCCATTGCTACATATGCAAAGCGGCCCTTATTGTGCTGTGGTATTTATCTATTATATGTTCCCTGAGTATTAAGGAATGTAGTTTGTCTAACCTGTTTTCCCTTGCAGCGGGGACTTTGTGAATTTTGCCCCTCCATTTTGGACCCAGACTGTCTATGGGGTCCAATGAGGATCTAGGTGCACTTAAAATGGAGCATTGTGCAGCCAATCAGGGCTGGGACTCTTTTGGGAGCTGGCTGCCAATGGGAGGTATGGCCCATGATCTGGGAACTAAAGTCCAGAAGGTGGCTCCTTTTTTGCACCAATAGAAGGAGGCAGAGGGGATTGGCAGTGGGAGCCCTTCAATAGCATTGTGTCACACCTGAATGAGGACCCCTGCTTAATGGCTGAGGGAGCAGAGTCATTGTGGCCATGAGGAGAGAAGGAGCTCTGGGCTCCTAGCTGTATAGTCTTCACGTGGGATGCGCACATGGAAGGCTAGAAGTTGGGCGACAGTATCGCCAGAAGGAGCCGGCAAAGATCCGCTTATGGCATGCAGGCAGAGGAGGCTGTATATGTGACAGCTACCCACCAAACTCACCCTGTAGAGGACTGGAGAATCTGCTTCAATCGCTGCCGGTCTGTCATCAAAGTGAAGCACGTTGCATTACCCGGTTCGTGCAGTGAAAACGCTTCTGGAGTTTAAAGCAGCTACCTGTTATGGCACGCCTCTGTCCTACATACACATGTGTGGAGAAGTGTTTGGATCACAGGCCTGTGTCCTGCAAGCGTGTGAGAGGAATCCTTCTACAGGAGTCGTGAGTACTAAATCAGGTAGCTCCCTGTCAGCTGTTCTATTGAGTGCAAATTTAGTCTGACTGCTCCACTGGCCACCTGAACTGAACCTGCTGGCCCTAAGATCTCTTGGGATAGCGCCACATGGGGTATACATAAGCACTGATAGTTGTGGATCAGCTACTGTTTGAAGCATCTTGACAATGCCTGGTTATTATTTTTTTGTGGGTGGGTTGCTTGGGTGGGTGACTGCAAGAAGCTGACAAATTTTATTTATTTCAATTCTAGGATTACAATTACCTTTGAGCTCAGGGCTCTTTTACAAAGGTTCCACGTCAAGACATAGGTATCACATGACAATAGACAAAATTGTTACACAAATAAGGGTAAATAATATCAAATTAATTTCGAACAGACAGGGAGAGGGTAAAGTGGAAAGAAAGAGGACAATGGGGGTGGTAGAAAGAATGGGAGGGGCAAGGGGCAGGTCAGAAAAATGAGAAGAGAAGAGAGGAGAGGTGGGGTGAAGCTGCCAGGAAGGTGGCATTGTCAGGTGCTGTAGAGTGTGTGGGGCAGAGGTCAAACTATGACAAGTGCGTTATGTAAGGAGCTAGATATAGGAAATGGGCAAGTAATGACTAAGGTGATAGTTCTAACTCATTTTTTCAAAACCTCAAATTAATGCCATAAGTATAAACACAATGTTGTATGTTCTCAGTCAATCAGCAATGGTTTTGTTCACACTGTTATACTATTGATACCCTCTGCTGAGATGCACAATAGCATCAATTTCAATGTTTGACACACAATTAGACAGTAGTGAGGAGAAACTGGCTTAGCATGCAACCGTGGCCTTTGTGCGGTGATGAGAGACAATGGGAGGTGAAATCATGTATAAGTGGAATTGTTGGCAGACTGTTGCAACTTTCATCCAACAGGAAGCGAGCAACTATGGCAGGTGGACATTTCCACAGAATTAGCAAAGTGACCAGAAGTGTCCAGGGGAGCCTCAAAGGGGTGGGCATTGGTTGGCATGCTAAGTCTCTTCAGTCATGTAAACCTGCTACACCATTGGTAAGAGGTGAGCGCAGATGGGAGGATGCAAATGATGAGATATCATTGATGTTAAGACAGGGAACTATTACAGCTGTGCGGGTACAAACCAGGCAGGGTGAAGTAACACAGAAGAGGGACACATCAAGGAGATCGGGAGGCATTGAGGCAAATATGGCTCAGGAGTGTTGGAAGACAGTAGGTTCAGGAAAATGAAGGAAGAAGCTGGATATTGTGGGCCTACATTCAGATGTGGGCACAACAGACATGGGAAGGACAAGCCTGGGTGTCCAGCATAAAACAGTTATGCACCCCTCATCACACTGACAGAGGAAGGAAGCAACTGATAGTAACCATTTGAGGAACGATCGGAGCAAGGAAGAAAGGAGACACCCGGAGCAGGGTTCCAGGGCACACAATCTGGGAGACATGGGGAACTTCTCTGGGAGCTTTAAAATTTCCCCAAACAAGAAAGACATTTTTGAGGGGGCACCTGGAGGAGACACAAGTAAAGTGAGAAAAGGGGTGGCATTGGTCAAGATGGAGGGGAATGAGCTGGGGACAGTGGGGCCAATGCCCTGTAGGAGATACTAGGGTTGCCCCTAAGCATCACTGGCAAAAAGAAAGGAGACTCCAGGTGGCAGCTCAGTGAGGAGGAAGATCTATAGACGGGACTGTGGGTGGGGCCTTGCTCTGGCAGTACAAACTGTCATTGTCCACAGTGATCGTGGCAGGATATAATGGAACCAAGGAGGTCAGGATAAATGGAGATATGGGTCTGAGCCTGGGGATGGACATGGTTCGGGCAGGAGGGAGGGTGAGACCAGCAGGCTAATGTAGTGGGATGGGTGGACACACAGATAGCGAGTGGTAACAGGGATAATGAGGCAGTAAGAGTGATGCTCTTGGGTGACTCTCGACTGCCCAGGACACCAAAACAGCCACCAGGAGAGCCTGTCCACCAGAGGACTCTCAGTGAAGCAGGGAGGTGAAGAACAGTGAGGGGGGAAACCAGGGGTGGCTACTTCATTGAAACAGTGATGTATAACTGTAATCCATGACTCTGAGTGGGCTGACATAAGTGATGACGAGCCATTGGTCACTTAGAGTGAGCAGATGCTTACCTGTATAGGTCCCACTGGCAGATGGGAATGGCATAGCAGTGTTTGTCTGCCATGAATATCCATTTTTCTGTATTTGTTTGTGTAATCATTCTGTGTGTGCTGGTTCCAGTTTTGCCTTGTGCTATGTGTACCTGTGTCACACTTTGTGGTGCGCCTCCACCCAAGTGCTTTTACTGTCCACTAAAATAAAAATAAAAACAGACACTGGTATTTGTTTTTCTCACCATGGTATTCACCTTCCTACAACATATATTATACTTATTTTCTGTTCTTCTGCTTTGGGTGGGTGTGTGTGTGGGGGTGGGGGTTCATTTGGTAGTTCAACAGTCCCATTGTGTATAAATGCATCCCTTGATGGCAGTTGACTGCACTCGTTATGACTCCCACTGAGTCTCAATCAGGGGCTGTTCTCACCTGCTTACCCTTGGTAATGTGCTTCAGTTTGTGTTTGAGTACAGCACCATCACACAGACAATTGGCTCATCAAGCTAAATGTAGGAGTTTGACAGCACTGCAAAGCACCATGAATTGAGCACATAACTGTGCCTTTGGCATCAGATTGGTAGTCACGCCTCAGACATATCTGTGTTCCTTAGGCCTATTTTTTTTTGTACTATGAAACACATTCTGCTGAGAATGAATACTGGGAAATTTTCCATAGTGGTCGAGTATATCTATGTTCCACCGTCCTGTCTCAGTTAGTTTAGGCGCTGTATGCCACACCTCTCACTGTGCCGCCAATCTGTGTTTATTTAGTAAGTGAAGGTGATGCACCAGCCATTGTTGGCACTGTGGAGAAGTCAGGACACAGACCGGAGGAGGCAGAAGGGTGAAGAAAGCGGGGGGCCTAGGGAAAGGGACCTTTTTGAGGCAGTGAAAAGAGCACAGAAAGAGAGAGGCAGCAGGAGAGAGCCCATAAAGGAGTCAGTCATAATTCTGGAGGACTCTAGATAAAGGGATCATATGGTAGTGGTGAATGGGGACAGGACAAGCAGCATCTGCGTAGAGTGCATGCCTGATATGACAGCAAATAGGTTGAGCAGCATATTGATCATTGTGCAAGAAGGTGGTGGTGAACTACACATCATCGCTCACCGGGGAACACGTGTTTTGAAGTAAGACATTATGCCATGGACAAGTGCATGTACAGACTGAGAAAGTGGGACAGTGGACTTCAGTGAGTGGCTGATTACTATGGTTTACCTTCAGAAATAAGACATGATTGAGTGGTGCAGTGCAGTGCTGTGAGCAGCAGTCTCCGGGAGATGTTCTGGAGGATGCGTGTGTTCCCATCTGCAGCACCTTCTGGGCTGAGGGAGGAGGTTGCTCATCTCCAGGCTGAGCTGGCCAGGATTCGTGGACCTCTTCCATCCAGGGGACCACCAGTGCGACCACTGCCGTTGCCTCAGAGGTTGCCAAGAAAGAGAGCCGTTGGACCACAGTAGGCTCAGGAGGGTGAAGGTGGTGGAACAGAGGCATATCCCTCCAGTTGTACTCTCCACACCTTATGCCATTCTGGCAAAGTGTGGTTCCTCTATGGAGGCACCCACAGTGGAGCATTCAAGGAGGATGCTGGGAACCTCCAAAGGAGACCCACAGGAGGGTGGCAGGGGACCCCTGCACGGGAAGGAAACAACTCCTGGTGGGGACTCCATTGTTAGAAGGCAGAACTGGGCAAGGAAGGGAGAGAGAGGTAAGGTGCCTGCCTGGGCCATGGCTTGAGGGACAGGGAGCGAACCCTCAGGATTGCTCGTAGCAGCTGCACAGGGATGGAGCTGGATGTCATTGTCCACCTAGGGACAAATGACCTAGCTAAGAAAGGGATTAGAGAAGTGCAGAAGAGTTTGTGAATTGGGGAGGGGCTTAGTCAGCAGCACGACGGTAACCTTTTCGGAGGTGCTACTCATCTCATGGCATAGGAGAGGCTAGGGTGTTCCATACTATGGATCAAATCAGTGGTTGAAAACTGGTGGAGCCCAGGACGGCTTCATTGGGGACTGGGGTCCACCTGGAGTGATGCAAGCCTATACTGGCATGATGGACTGCATCTGTCCAGGAGGGGAACCAGGATCCTAGGTGATAGGTTTAAATGCTTCATTGGCAAGCTTTAAACTAGCCAAGGGGGAGGCACTGGAAAGGAGCAGGAAAATCCCAGCCCCCAAACAATCACGTAGTAAGTGTGTGCAAACACCAACATGGAGGTGTTTAGGAGAAGGTAGGGGTAATGGAGAAAGTGACAAAGGCAAGAAGGATGGGGATGGGGCAAAAGGGGTAAGGCCATCAGGAAATGGAGGGTACTGAGTACCAATGCCCATAGTCTGGGCAACAAGCTCCCTGAGCTTGGTGTCCTTAATGGAAGAGGGATGCCTGGATATTGTAGAGTCACAGAAACATGGTGGCCACAGAGGAACCATGACTGACAGCACATACCAGGGTACATAACTTACAGGAGAGACAGGCAGGGGAGAAGAGGGGAGAAGTAGTTTCACATAATGGAAGGGATAAAAGCAACTGAACAAAAGAGTAAACAGGGAGGAGAGGAGGCACTGTGGGTCACCTGAGACTGGAAAGGGCACCACTCCACACAGGGTTAGGTGTACAGACCCCATTGTCAGGGGAAGGAAATGGACAAGGATATGATGGCAGGTATCTAGAATGAGCAGAGAAAGGGAGATATTGTTGATGGGAGACCAATATGCCAGATGTTAACTGGAGCATACTTGCTGCAGCCACATCCAAGAGCAGGGCCATTCTCTGATGCCTGCTAGGTGGCAGGCATAGGGACAGTTGGGGTTTCAGAACCCACTCATGAGGAAGCTAACGACCCTCATACTCTCAAACGGGCAGTGAGAGATCTCAGATCCAGAAGTGTTGTTATCTGGGGACAAGTGACCATCAAACAGTGTGGTTCACGTTAACTCAGCTACAGAGTCAAGCCACACAAAGTGAGGGTACTGGACTTTTAGAGGGCTGGACTTTGGCAAGATGTGGGAGATGTCTTTGAAAAGCACTAGCAAACAGGCTAGAAGGAGGTGGAGCAACAATGGGAATTATCAATCTGCTATCACAGAGGCAATAAGCTTTGTGTGTGCAACTAACAAATCAAAATGAAAGAAAAGCCACTATGGTTCTCTGAGAGAGGTGTGTATGAAAGTCAGAAGAAAAAGATAGCATTCCGAAGTATAAGGAAACACAGAAGAGCAGGACAGAGAGTGTACCAGTTAAGGCAGAAAGAAGCAGGAGGAAGTCAGAATAGCAAGGTCTCAAACTGAGGAAAAGATAGCCAACCCAGTTAAGAAGGGGATAAAACCTTTTATAGGTACATCAGCGAGTGAGAAAGACAAAGGGAGGGATAGTGAGGCTGAATAGAATGAACGGTGGTGGCAGAGGGACAGTGAAAGCAGGATACTGAATGAATATTTCTGCTCAGTATTCACAAAGAGGAGGGGAAGTGCCTAATCCAATTAACAGAAGCATTTTGATAGGGGGTCGATCCCAGTCCTTTCACAGAAGAAAGGGTTCAGCAAGAACTCCTAAAACTGAAGGTGGACAAAGTGAATGGGTCCTGATGGAATTCACCCCAGAATTATAAAAGAATTAAGGAAGGAACTAGTGAAACCACTGGCTACCTTTTTAATAAACCATGGGAGGATGGTGTGGCACTGAGGACTGGAGGAAGGCGGATGAATTCCTTCAAAAGTGGGACCAAGATAGGCAGGAACAGACCTGTCAGTCTGACCTCTGTGGTAGGGAAAGTGATGGAGTCACTTGAAGGAAAGAATAACTGAGTACCTAGAGGTCAGTGGTAGCAGGATCCAAGGCAGCATGGGTTCACAGTGGGAAGGTCATGTCAGACTTAATCTAATAGATTTCTTTGACTGGGTGACCAAAGTAGTAGACCAGGAGTGGCTGTGACATGCTGTACCTAGACTTTTTAGTGCGGCATTTGACACAGTCCCACACAAAAGATTATTAGTCAAATTAACCAGCTTGGGAGTGGGTCCCAGGGTGGTAGCCTGGGTAAAACATTGGCTGGACAACAGACACAGAAGGTAATTGTAAATGGAGTCCACTTCGAAGAAAGGGCAGCACCAGTAGGGGTACCGCAGGGTTCAGTATTGGGTCCAGTCCTTTAATGTCTTCATCAGTGACACTGCAGAGGGACAGGAAGGAAAAGTATGCCTTTTGTGATGACACAAAGATCTGCAACAGGTTGATACAAATGAGGCTGTGAAGGATGAAAAGGGACTTGGCAAGGTTGGAGGAATGGCCGATGTATTGCAGCTAGATTCAATGCAAAAATGTGCAAATAATGCACTGGGGAAAACGAACCCAGGGGAAGAATACACCATGGGTGGGAGGTAGTAACAACAACAAAACAGGAAGGGAGTTGGGGTAATCATATCAGATGACCCAAAGGTTAGCAAGCAATGTGAGAAGCAGTAGGGAGGGTCGGGGTATTCTGGGATGTATAGGGAGAGGCATCAGTCAGAGGAAACAGGAAGTTGTTATCCCTTTGTACAGACAGTTGGTGAGACCCCATCTGAATACTGTGTCCAGTTCTGAGACCCATTCCGCAAGGACATAGACAGGATAGTGGCAGTCCAGAGGAGGGCACCAAAATGCTATGAGGGTCTGCAAGAGGTTTTATGAGGAGAGACTAAAGGAGCTTAATATGAAATTCTGAGGAAAGAAGGAGAGGGGGACATGATAGAAATGCTCATACCTCAAGGAATCAACAAAGTCCAAGAGGTAGCATCTTTCAGAAAAAAGAGACTTGCAGTTAACAAGGGACATTTATTTAAAGATAGAAGAGGCGGTTCTGGGGCAATGTGGAGGAAGTATTATTTCACGAGAGGGTGGGATGTGGAACAGCCTTTCTGAGGAAGTTGTGGGTCTAAAACTGTGGAGAATTCAAGAATGCAAGGGACAGTGAAGTGTGGATAACCAGGAGGACGCTGCTCAAACTTTGTTGAAGGTTTCAAGAAATTTATTAACAAAGTTAAATGGACAATAATTAACTGATCAGCTGAGCAACAGCAAATGTATTACATAAAAAAAAAAATTAACAACACTAGAATAGCTAGTGTAGTTCTTCTGAGGTCAGCATACATCTGAACCTCACAGACCATCTTTTTTTTTAAAGCTAGGTTCACTGAATATATACAGGCTAAAGGACATGTGACCATCAAACTCCTCCTGTACTTTTTAACAGACATTTTACTTTTTAACATTTGTTTTATAATTATTTTATACAGCATTATGTCTCTTCACATACATAAAATAATCTTTATCCTTGCTATTTCATTTTAAGGATCCTGGGATAATACATAATTTTAGTTCATGGTGTAATTCTGAAATGACCCTATAAATATCCTTAGAGAATGGCCGTCCAGCTCTATGAAAGGGGCTGCAGGCAAGACGGGTCATATCCTAAACGGTAAGGTTGAAATATGTTGTTTTTTTCATTTGTATGACTTCAACCACCCAAAGTTTAATATTACCACAGAAATGAAATCGGAAGTTTCCATATCCCAGGCACACCTCTTTATAGAGGCAAACTTAGTTTTTAATGTAGTTTACAGGAGAATAATTCACTTAATCGCGCACCTTCGCGAGGTAGAATGCAAAGCGACGCCGGGTCGCGGAACAAATTAATACTACAATAACATCCAGTTTCTAAAAAGAAATAAATAATTGGTAGGGTTGGGAAAAGAATTTAACTAGAAAACGCAGGCGTGTTGTGACTTATACCCATTTGGTGCAAACAGGAGGCAGGACAAACCCAGGTAGCTTTTTAAAATCTGATACTCTAGTTCGAGAAGGACTTAGCAGGATATTTATTTGCAGTGTAGTGTTTGCTGTTTAACACTTGTTGCAATCAAGGTTCGAATGGACTCCACACAACTCGGTCTCGGACAAGTCCCGACCGTAGCCGTGGTTTGCCAGACTAAACCAGAATTCCCCTTGTTTCTTTTTCTTGTTTTTAATTCAACCTGTGTTCTGGCTTACTTGAATATCCTCGGGGAGGCAAACCAAAACATGCTCAGAAAAACAGCAATGAAATGAAAAGGGTGAAATATTATTCATAGGTGGCCAGCCTGAGAATATTATTACAAATTTGGTAGATTGAAATAAAGTAGGTTGAGGAAAGAGTGCTGTCAACAGACTAATATATGACATATAATAGATTAGAAGAGAATCTCAGTGAAAAGATTAAAAAAAAAAAATTCATTGTGGATTCTTTTTTTTTTTTTTTGGTTTATCCTTTATTTCCTCCCTTTAAGAGGAAAACAAATCATTACTTTTACTTAATGGGTTTCCTAGAACTCAAAAAAAATATTAACTCAGATTTGCTAAAAATGGAAATGGAGTTTAGCTCACCCTTCCCAAAGTTCACCTGGAGTCCCAAAACAAACATACTTTTTATTGTTCAATTAATGTGAATATTACACATTCTTCTCATTTACCTGTAGTCTGGTTCAGTACTATTTCAGCCCCATAATGGGATAAATAGTCAGCATTAACATGCATTTTTCCCGATCTATGTTGGATGTCAATTTATATGGTTGAAGGGTTAAATACCACCGCAGTAATGCATGGATTTTATCCCATCGTATTTATCCAACAGTGGGTTATGGTCTGTTAAAATTGAAGAAAGACCTGCTCTATAAATAAAATTTACAGTATTTATTGCCCAATGAATTGCTAGGCATTTTCTCAATCGCTGAATATTTGGTTTCGAGATGCAACTTTCTACTACAAATATAACTGGTGTTCTTCCCAAGACGGTGGATAAGATGTTCTAATTCCATTATTAGAGGCATCTGTTTGTACTAAAAATGGTTTTCGAAATTAGGACTGTAGAGCATCGATATGAACAAAGTTTCGCTTAAGAGTACTCGGAAGCTTTTCACATTGTTCATTCCAGTAAACCTTTCGGCCTATTTTTTTTTTTTGTCAATTCACTAATGGACTAGCAATTTCTGCAGTTAGCTATAAAGCCGATAGTAACTGGCTAATCCTAAGAATGACCTGACTTGCTTTTTGTTTGGGGCTGGACTTTAGCAATTGCCTCAATTTTGTTTTTCAGGTTTCACTTCACCTCATTCGATTATAAAGCCTAACTATCTAGTTTCCTGCATACCTATTGAACATTTTCCTGGGTTTATAGTTATCCTGTATTTGCTATTATTACAAGACATCTTGTAAATGTTTTACATGATCCTCCCAGGTTGTACTAAAAATAATTACGCTGTTTAGATATGTGCATTATACGCTGTATGTGGCTGTAATAATCTATCCATACATCTCTGGAATGTCACTGGGGCCCGTAACCCAAATGGCATCTTAGTAAATTGAAATAATCCAGCTGGAGTACTAAATGTTGTTTATCTTGGGATTCTGCATCAAGGGGTATTTTGCCAGTACCCTTGGAAAGATCTAACGCATTAATATACTGAGCATTGCCTAACCTGTCTATAATATTATCACCTTGTGCATTACCCTTAATCTAGATATATTATTTAACTTTCAGAAATCCAGACATACCCTTTACTCCACCTTCCTTTTTGCCATTAATCCATAACCATAGGAAAGCTCCATGAACTTTGTGAAGGAATAATGACCCCAATTTCTGCATTTTTCTCAATTCCTTTATCACCTCCTCCTTAGACTTTCGGTATCCTATAGGTTTATGTTCACAGGTGTGTTATTAGTTATTTCATATGATGTCTTTAATTTCACTACCCCAGGAGTTGTCATAAATGTTGCTTGGAATTGGAGTATTATGTTTTATGTCTTGTTTTTGTTCATCTTTCAGTTTATCGTTAACAATTATATCCTCAATTTTATCTTTGTTTTTCCAAATGCATCATAAGCAAGGCTCAGCCTATTTTTATTTATGTTAGGCGTATGCAACAAAGATGGAGTATTTCTTTCATGCCATACTTTCAATAAGTTTTGCATGATATATCTTCAATTTTTGTTTTTGTCAGGGCATATAATTTCATAGTTCACAGGACCCACCTGTCTATGGACACTATAAGGTCCTTGCCACTTCATTAGTAGTTTGCCTTCGTACAGGGTATGTTATCAAGACCCCGTCACCAGGTTGGAATGTTTTTGTTCTACCCCCATCATAATGCTGTTTCTGTGTTTGTTGGTGCTGTTTATTGGTTCTGTTGGGCATGTTATATTTTGTTAATCTTGATGCATTAGTTATATATTCCAATGTGGGATGGGTATTGTTTCTGCCTTGGTCCCTTCCCAACCTTCTTAATATCTATTACCTCCGGTTTTTCCTAAAAGAAGTTCTAGGGGAAAATCCTGAGAAGCTTGAGGAACTCTCCAATAGGCAAACATTAAATATGGAAGAAATTTATCCTAATGTTTAATTTCATCAGAGACAAATTTTTTAACATTTGCTTGAGGGTTTGCTAAAGTGCTCTACTAGTCCATCACATTGGGGTGATAGGTGATGTAAATATAGAATGTACCCAGGCCTGATAAAGTTAAGCAAAAGTTGAGAATGAGTTACTATTCTATCCGTTAATATTTCTTTTGGTATACCCATTCTGGAGAATACTTTAATCAATTCATCTACTACTTTCTCTGCTGTCACTGCATTGCATGTTTGTATATTTTGAAAATAATCACAAATGATTAAAATAAAAATAGTTTCTTGGCACTTGTGGAGGGACCCACTACATCCATGGCAATCCGAGTAAATGGGGTTTCTACTAAAGGCAATGGGTGGGGTACTTTGTCTTTTATGTATAGGTCTTACCTTTTGTATTGTGCACATGACCGACAGTATTCTGCCACTTGGTCGTATACTGGCCAAAAGAATCTATATAATAATTTTTAGCACGCTTTTTTTCCTTGATGGCCAGCTAGAGTGGATGTCATGTTGTATTAGTAACTGTTCCTATAAGCAGGGTACCAGTAACTGAAAAAGCAGTTTCAGCTTATGTTTTACACATTTTCTATATAACAAACCTTTCTCAATCACAAATTTCTGGTGAGGGTTTTGTTCACTTCCAACTTGTGAAACATAAGGTTTTAAAGATTCATCCTGCATTTGTAATACCCTAAAGTCAGTTTGCAACTCTATATTTTACAGTCCAGTATTCGACAGTCCTTTTTAGCTGCCACACTTGTTTTTCTTTGTCTTTTTACGCTTTGTTTTTCTTGTTTTTCCTGGACGCTAAATAGGCTATCTTCAAATGGGAAGTGAGCTATGTAGCTCAGTGTTCTTTTTTATTGTGCCCCGTAGTTGTTGTATTTAGTTTATTGCAATAGCAAGTAGTTGGGAAAATCAGGGTGGTCGTATCCCAATATAACTGACACCGCAATTGAGGAACTAATCCAACTTCCATGATTTGAGTGTTTGATTGAACCTGTATTTCTACTTCTGTTGTACTGATATATGAGTATCGTCTATGTATATGTTACTTCAGTTTGTGTGGTTCCAGGTACTTTAGATATTATAGGGTTTGAACCAATGTCTGTCAGTTACCGGAGTCTAATAACCAATCATTTCTTTACCATTTATTGTAACTGGTACAAAGTACTGTCCCCATTGGTTAATGCTAGATGTGTTGACCAGCTTTTTTGGCAAACCTGCAATATGTCCTTTGCCTTGACAATGACAAATTACTTAGTGGGAGTTTTTAAAGCACTGTAGTTTTGATATCCACTAGTTATGGTGTAGTAACTGGAGAGGTCTTACTATTAGATGTGATGTACCACCTCGATGACTTTAGACTTAAGAAGGTGTCAAATACACCCATCTAATTGTATTGCCTTCTTGTTGTCTCTGGGCAGTGTTCTCACCCAGATCTGACATCTTGAGGCAAAATTTATAAATTGTTCCAAAACTACAGCCCAACATCTGCTCTTTTTGTTAGTAGCAGGCTGTAGCCATTTAGTACATAAGTCATTCAGTCTGGGAATGCTCTGTGAGTATCTAAAAGTTGAAATCTCAATGCTCAAAATCTCTGTAGGTTTCTAAACAAATATCATATCTTTTAATCTGTTCCTTGACAGTATCGTGAATTGTCACTATGGCACTTTCACCCTGCCATAGGCTGAAGCTGAGCTTCAAGTCAGGTACGGAGCAAGGCGGATTACCACTGATCCCTTGTGCTATTGCATTGCGCTTTGCTATCCGCTTCAATGTGGTTAAACATGCCTTGATGTCATCTGTTTCGCTCAACTTGGTTAGGCTTTATGTCCTTAGGGTTATCTCATTGGTAGGAAGGGGACCTATTGACACTATGCCTTTTGATGGGTTCTTAAAGTGTCACCATCTTGCCTCATACTCCGTGATTTCATTCTTTGCTTTCTCCATTGTTATCTGTTGCATACATGGCCATTGTAGCAGTTCCTGTGAATCACCAGTAGGGTCCTTTTCTCCATCTCTCTAGTTCCCGTCCAAAACATCACCATCTTCTTTCGGTTTTACCAATTTACATCTGACATCAGGAGTCCAGTCTGTAGAGGTAATCCTGACTTTCCACCATGGTTCTGGTCAATATTAATCGATAGGTACCCTTGGATATCCACGAAACCACTAACTTCTCAGACACGATAGCAGTGTCTTTGTTCTAATCCCACTTGGTTACCAAGTGTGAAGTGTGATAACCATGAGGACGCTTGCTCAAACTTTGTTGAAGGTTTTGAAGAAAATTTATTAACAAAGCCAACCGACACATGAACTGACTTCCACAAGCAAATAAAAGAAATGTAATATAAAAATTAACAACACTAGAATAGTTAGTGTGTTCTTTCTTGAGGTCAGCATACATCTGAACCTCACAGACCATCTGTTTTTTTTAAAGCTAGGCTCACTGAATATATAAGGCTAAAGGACATGTGACCATCAAACCCTCCCTGTACTTTTTTAACAGCATTTTTACTTTATCATTTGTTTTATAATTTTTTACAGCATTATGTCTTCACATACATAAAATAATCTTTACATCCTTGCTATTTCATTTTTATGATCCTGAGAAATAATAATAATTTTAGTTCATATGAAGTACTCCTGAAATGACCCTATAAACATCCTTAGAGAATGGCCGTCGGGTCCTATGAAAGGGGTTGCAGGCAAGATGGGTCATATCCCAACTGTATGGCTGAAATATTGTTGTTTTTCATTTCGTATGACTCAACCACCCCAAGTTTAATATGACCACAGAAATGAAATCGAAGCTCTCCATAATCCTACACACCTTTTTATACAGGCGTAGTTAGTTTTTAATGTTTACGGGAGAAAATGTCTTCACGACTGTGTGTACTGCGAGGTAGAATGCGTTTATCGCTACGTCGTGAAAAAAATTAATACTACACAATATCCAGTTTCTAAATAAAAAATAGTTGGTAGGGTTTCTGAAAAGAATTTAACTAGAAACGAGGCGTGCTGTATTTTATACCCCATTTGCTAAACAGGAGGCAGGACAAACCCAGGTGGCTTTTGTAAACTCGAGCGCTTCCAGCTCTGGAGAAGGACTTGAGCAGGATATTTATTTGTAGTGGTGTTTTTACAGTTTAACACCTGCTGCAACGGTTGCTCCGAATGGACACCACACAACTCGGTCTCGGACAAGTCCCGGTCTGCCCTGCTTCACAGACTAAACCAGAATTCCCTTGTTTCTTCTTTCCTTTGTTTTTAATTCAAACTGTGCTTGGCCATTTAAATATCCTCGGGTGGGAAGGCAAACCAAAACATACCGAAAACAGCAACTAAACGAAAAGGGGTGGAAATATTATCATCACAGGTGGCCAGCCTGAGAATATTATTACAAATTTGTAGATTGAAATAAAGTAGGTTGAGGAGTGTTGTTGCAACAGACTGATATCTTACAAAACAGACTAGAGAAGAAAATCCTAGCATGAAGATTAAAAAAAAAAAATTTATTGTGGGATTCTGTTTTTTTTTTTTTGCCTATCTTTGGTGACAGACATAAGGCAATTCCTTGTGGGGGCAGTAAAGATATAGGCTGTTGGTTAACTAGGATCTGCGGCTCATCCTGTAGTAGGAAATGGCAGACTAGATGGGCTCATCGTGTCCTTATCTGCCATCAAAGTCTATGTTTCTATGTTTCTTTATAGGTTCTAAAACTTAGTGTGGGTAATTCTGCCGCTGTACCAGCCCAGTACTGATGGTTGCAAGGATGGATGTGCTACACCGATGCACCACGCTGGTGACCAGTGTTTTGGAAATGTCTCGCTTGCTGGCTAAATGTGGGTAGGAAAGGATATAGTGTCTCAGGGACTGCTCACCTTCCTAGGGTAAGGGTTGAGTAGCTTGTTGATGCTTTTGAGGCACATGGTATTTGCTGGGTGCCACAGCTCCAAGCAGCATGTGAATACGTGATCGACCAATAGAAGTTTATGCATGGCAGCGAAGCGTGCCCATGGAGTGCAGAGTCTCGCGATTAGCACTTCGCCATAATTGAAAAACAGTAAAAACTGTTGTTAATGGCGGGACCAGTGGACACCTCCCTAGTGCTGATCTCTCGCTTGCCCATGATCCTCTCCCAGCAGCTTTCTGTTTGCATCTAGATTTGCAGGGTCACCAGTAAGGAGTTGTTTGACCATGCCCTGGTGTGCTTACATCCAGGGGGGGGTCAGCTGTCCAGGAATGAGTTGACAGTTCACCTTATCCATGTATAAGAGCTGGAGATATTAGGTGAGTGCTCATGCTGGTTGTGAGCACCACTAGAGATAGTCTGGTGGTCCAGCTTACATGGATACACTAATGTAAAAGAAAATTCTGCTTTCCTCATTATTTGACACTCTTTTAAAGTGTGCATTAGATGACCCTTCGTGTCTCCACTTATGGATCACTTCATGATTGCATAGCTATGGCTGCTTTTATGGATGCCATCAACATTGCACCTAATTAAAATTTTCACAACTCGTTCATTACATAATATTTTTGGCTTGAGCAGTCACGCATCTCATGATGGATAATAATTGTCTTTCTCCTTTCTTGTAGGAAATGGATCAATTTTGTTTTTGATCCTAGCTGTGCTGACTTTGGCTGCAAGTTATCAAGACATTTTCTCATTGCCTCGACGTAGATAATAATCGATCACAAAGGCATTCAGTATACCGTCAGTACATCTTGTGGCACCTGGGTCAAAAGGTGGTTTCGTCCCTCAGTTGCTGCATGTGGCATGTCCGTGACGCTTACCCAGACCTTCTGTACAGTCCACTGGTTTCTGTCCTGATCAGCTAGTTTGACAAATGACTTTTTTTTGTCACCCATTACTTAACTGATTTTTGTTAATTTGTACCTCTGATTCACCACTTATGAACATGTATTTCACACACTTTTCTATTAAACTTTACTATCGGGCTGTACATGTTTATTTTCATTAACTCTTGCCTCCCGTTCCATTGTATGTAACGTTTGGTACAGTTATCATGTTGATTGTTGCATTCACTGATGGCTACAACTGCATCACTGCACCAGCAGTGAAAAACGATGGACAATTTCGTGAGGGTCTCCATGGGCATGTGTATTTGTATATAAGTCATGTCTGGTAATGACAAACAATGACAGAACTTACAGTTGACCGGTATTAGGAACGTGGTATCCAGCACTTGCAACATTGTATGGTTCAGCTTTGTGACAGAATACAATCTCATTAGGTCAAAATGGTTTGACTGCAACAATGTTAACTTTGTTGAACTGTGTCATGGTTTCACCAGAGACCATGAGAGGCCAGTGTCAGTATGGGGAGTGGAATAGCAGTGGCAGTGGCTAAATGAAGCTTCATAGATTCAGAAAGGCGATACCGAGTGCTATCCACAGTAATAGAAGTATGAGCAACTGTTGTTCTCAAGACATGTTTCAGCACAGGGTGTGGTAACAAGGTGAGGGCCTCAGGAATGTAAGAACATCCAAAGGGATGGATACGCGCGATGGGGTACTGAGAATGTCGGACTGAAACTGGCACTGCATTACGTGAGAGCAAAGGCATAGACACAGTACAGATACTAACATACATACTGTCAAGCAATCGATTAGGTCTTATGGTTCATCCTGAGTGCTTACGCGGCACTAAGATACTGCCTCCGGGTTTTCCCCCTCCTCGTGCCTGCACCACTGCAAGCTTCTACTTAGTGTCCCCCTGCTGGCCACCAACTCACTCAGCAGACACCCCTCAAGGCTTCCTATATTTATTCATTTGAGATACGTGATGTCCTATATCATATCCCACCTGTACCTTTTCTCCTTCAGGAAGTAGGTGATCTTCTCCATCTCACTTCCCAGAATCTGCACTCAGCCACACTACTATCCTGGTCACTCTACTCTGCACCCCTACAGCACAGTAGGGATGCTAAACCTGTATGCATTATCTAAGGAGTTCTCACCCAGGCAATTGCACAGTGTGTGGAGCACCTCATCTACTCCTTGAGGCCATCACCCTGTATGTCCACTACAGCATTTTATTTCACTTAGCTGCAGCCAATCCAGACTGATATGTTGATTACAACCACTTAAGGAAGAGGACAAGGAATTCTTCAGTTTCATCATGCAATGGCTGATATGCAATACTAGAGGTCTGACAATGTTTTATGTTATTTTATTTAAACCGCAGTTTGAAAACCTTTAAGGTAGGCTCTTTACAAAGGTCCTTTGTCACAGTAAGATAAAATGAAAATACACAGTATAACAGTACAACACAGTATAACAGTAACTTAAGACATTGATACAAACAAGCTGGTACAGGTAGGATTGATGCAAACCATACCTAGTCTATGTTGTCCTTAGCTTAGTAGTAAGCTTTGGTTACAAGTATTGAGCACGGTTTGACTAGTGGCACCATAGCTTCCGTGTTATAAGGTGGTTATGTAATGAAGTTTTGAAGCACGCAGCAGTTGGAGCTCGGGAGATGGAGGGGCAGGTGTTGAACCAGTATGGGGCCCTTAAGTTGAAGGCTTTTGGCCATGAGAGGTCCCAGTCTAGGGATAACAAGAGGGTTTTCTCCAGTGTCCTAGTATTAAGTAGTGGGACAGAGCGGCGTATGGTGGTGGTGAATCCATGGGATAGCCCAAGGAGTGGTCTTGTAAGGGTACAAGTCAGATATTTGAGGCACCTGTCAAGATCAAGTACCCGTGCTTTTAGCGTATAGTAGACAGGTGTGTGGTAGCCTAGGTGCCCAGTAATTAACCTGCAGTCCTTGTTCAGAGAAAAGCACTGTGAGTGCGGTCTGATCAGCAGCACCATACACCGGCAGTCCCCATAGTCCACTAGGACAGGATAGAGGAGGTGATCATGAGCCTAAGAGCCTCAAGGAGGAGGTGTGTTTATACTGGCGAAGATGCCCAATCGATTAGTGGCAGTGGCTAGGCAGTTGGCGGTCCATGGAAGGAGAGAGAGTCAAATGGATCCTAGGTATTTATAGAGCAAACTTGTTTGCGGGAAAGAGGACCTAGAGAATGAGGAGTTTGAAGTTGCAGGACTTGTTTTGAGGATGATGAAGAACATGGTTTTTGTTTTTAAGATTTATCACCAGTCTATGTTCCTTGAACCAGCCCTCGGGTTTAGCGAAGGACTTCTGCAGCGAGTCCTGAGGGCAATAGGGTTACGACTTGAGGCAAAGATGACTGCATCATAGCATACAATAGAATGTTCTCGAGCAAGAGCGTGGAAGGGTGTTGGCAGAGAGAGAATAGTAAGGGCTGGAGCCCTGAGGAACCCCAGAAAAGATGGGGATGATGTCTGAGTAGGTCCTATTACTTTTTTGCTGCTGTGAGCGGCCAGACAGATAACTGGTGCATCAGTAAGATAGGCCCAGCAGCAAAACCAGAGAGAGACTAAGGGCATCAAGAAGGAGGGATGGGAGACAGTTTGTAAAGCTTTAGAGAGGCTTTGAAGACTGCCACCAGCCGGAGAACCAGTGTCTAAGGCAGAGGGAGAAACGTTGAGAACCTTAGAGGGCTGTGTTGATACTGTGTCTACTGAAGCCATGCTGCTTGTGACATAGTACATTGTAGGTGGAGGGTAGTCAGAGATTTGAGAGGCCACCATTTTTGCAAGGCCTTGGTGAGAGGGGAGAGAGATTGGAGATTGTCTGATAGTTTCCAGCCACAGTCCTATCACCACCTTTAAAAATAGGGGTGACAGTGGCAACTTTCCAGGCAGTTGGAACCTTCCCCAGGCAAAGAAAGTGGTTGATGAGGCACGTGATCTGAGTAAGGACTGTCCAGACCAGCCATAAGATACACGGATCCAGGTGTCACCGCCTGCCTGTACTATTACCTTTAGTGGGCAGTAACAAGGTGCGCCCAGCCCTGCAGGCAGAAACACGGTGGAGGAGAAAATAAGGGTGAGAAAGATTTACAGGTGCTGGGGGAGGAGGTCAAAAATTTGTAGGAGGATAGGGCTAAGGTCAGTGAATGAGGTGGAGGTGGTTGGCTATGAGGGCTGGGTCTGGAGGAGATCACGCCATTAATGTTGATCTGGTGGTGGGGAGTGGTGCACTCCTATTTAACTGCTTAATGTTATCCCAGAAGGTTCTGGGTTCCCCATGAGGCAGTGAGGAGGAACTATAGCTAAGATTCTGACCTTTCTGATGGCCCGAGTGCATTCTTGTATCAAGGCAGTAGCATATAACTGCCTGTCACTGGGCCGGCTTCTCTCATCGGCACGGTGCCAGGTTGTCCCTATGTTTGAGCTGGTGATCTAAGTTGGGTTACCTAGGAGGCATTCTGCCTTTAGAATATGGGTCAACATTGGGGCAAAGATATCACAGGCATTATTAAAAGTTGGTTAAGAAGGAGAGCTGTGTCGATGTCAGGAGTTGCCTGTATAGGAGACCAGTCAATTTGGGACAGAAGTTCCTTAAGTTTTATCGTCTAAAAGGTATTAGACGCCACCAGCATGTGGACTGTGCTATGGGTTTGGGGACTGAGGTGACCAGTTAGTGCAGAATGGGAGTGATCACTGATAGAGTCTGGAGGACTTGCATTGGGGATCCGATAAGGTTATGGAGTACCACATCAAGCAGGGTACTGAAACATAGAAATATAGAAACATGACTTTGACGGCAGATAAAGACTGCTAGGCCCATCTAGCCTGCCCATTTCCTTACCCACAGGATAGGCCGCAGATCCTAGTTAACCAACAGCCTATATCTTCCTGCCCCACACAAGAATTGGGTTTTATGTCTGTCCTCATGTATTCTGAATTAGACTACAGTTATAGACCCTATAACTTCTTTAGGAGGTCTGTTCCATGCATCCACTACCTTCTGTGTCAATAACATTTCTCATCGTGTTCCTGGAACCACCTTCCTATCTTTTAAATTGTGTCTCCTTGTTCTTGCAAGTCTCTTTTTCTGAAAGATGCTACCTCTTGACTTTGTTGATTCTCTGTACTTTGAAAGTTTATATCATGTCCCCCTCCTTCTTTTCCTCAAGGGTATCATCATAAGTTCCTTTAGTCTCTCCTCATATGGCTTCTTGCAGACCCTGCACCATTTTAGTTGCCCTCTTCTTCTGCCTCTATCCTTGTGGAGATGGGGTTTCCAGAACTGACACAGTATTCCAGATGGGGTCTCGCCAACTGTCTGTACAGAGGGATAACAACTTCCTGTTTTCGCTGCTGATGCCTTCCCTATACATCCCAGTATACCCCGCCCTCCTTACTGCCTCTCACATTGCTTGCTAACCTTAAGGTCATCTGATATTACTCCCCAGCCCTTTCCTGTTTTGTTGTTGTCACTACCTTACCCATTGTGTATTCTTCCCCTGGGTTCTTGTTTCCCAGGTATTATTTTGCACTTTTAGCACTGAACTTAGCCGCCATACGCCTGACCATTCCTCCAACCTTGCAAGTCCCTTTCATCCTTTCCATGCCTCCTGTGTATCAACCCTGTTGCAGATCTTGTGTCATCTGCAAAGGTGTTTTTCATTCAGTCCTCTTCAATGTCACTGATGAAGATATTAAAGGGACTGACCAATACTGAACTCTGCGGGTACCCCACTAGTGTCCCGCCTTTCTTCAGAGTGACTCCATTTACAATTACCTTCTGTGTCCTGTTGTCCAGCCAATGTTTTACTGCAGGCTACCACCTGGGACCCACTCCAGGCTGGTTAATTTGACTAATAATCTTTAGTGGACTCAGTCAAATGCCTTGCTGAAGTCTAGGCAGGCTATGTCCACAGCCCTCCCGGTCTACTACTTTTGTCATCCAGTCAAAGAAATGTATAGGATTGGCCTGACATGACCTTCCCGCTGTGAACCCATGCTGCCTTGGATCCTGTGCTCTACTGACTTCTAGGTTCAACTGGTTCTTCCTTCAGAAGTGACCCACTCACTTTACTGGAGCCTCTTGGGTTAGTCCTGGTAGGGTGGTAACTAGTTGCAAGAGGTCTATTGCAGAAAAGGAGTCTCTCGGTAGAGGAGGAGGAGGCTGAGCCAGTTGATCTTTAAGTCACCCACCAGAATTTGATCAGTGGAAGGAGGAGTGAGGAAAGGTCCTGTAAGAGAGTCAATGGCCTGCTTTTGGTCCCTGGGTACGTATGCAGTAGCTCGATAAAGGGTCCCTTTAGGGTCAGGAGTTAGTCTAGCGTAAGTGCCTGGGCCCTGGAGTCAAGGATGGGAGCAGGCAGGGCTAGTAATGGAGAGACTCTTGACATAATTCGCGCATTGCTGCCCCGGCTTCTGACATGGTCAGACCGAAGAAGGTGAAACCAGTAAGGGAGACTAGGAGTCAGGGGAGGATTTCGGCAGCCAAGTCTCAACTGTGATACGACATCAGGGTTAATTGATGTGACCAGGTGTAGTGACTCAAACTTTTATGAGGCTGTAGATATTCATGGAGACCATGCAGGCCTGTGGTGCTAGCCAGGAGCCCTGGGAACCGGGCCAGGATTTGATGAATTGCCCTGACAGGAGTAGTAGCATGACTACCACCCTGGCTGGGAGATGGTGAGAGGTTTTTCTATGATTGACATGAGAGGGGAGAGGCTATGGGAGCAGGGGTGGGCAGGGTGGCACAGGAAGGAAGGTAAGAATAAGAAGACACCCAGATGCCTGAGGTGAGGAGGTGAAGCTAGGGGAGGGCAGGGAGGACTGAGACACACAGAGGTCCCAAGGGGCAGGAGAGCAGGTTCAGGAGCAAGGAGGGAGGGGTGCCAGGTCACAGTGAGGAGCAGCAGATGGTAAGTGGGTGTGCACTGCTGTGGGTATAGGCACAGGCAGAGTGGAGGCAGGGCCAATACATTGTGGTGAGTATGATCCAAGGGAAGTTAGTACTGTACGTGTAGGACTAGGAAGTAGCGAGGGAGCATAGGTCCCTTTAGTGGCCAGCAGGTATAACCTGCAAATGGGAAAATGAGGAGATAGCATTTGCGACTCTAATGGACGGTGTTCTGCCAGAGAGGTAAGATCTGAACCAGTTGGTGGCAGCAACAGAGAGGCCTGATTCAGTGAGAAAAGAGAGCAATCTGAATGGAGATGGTGTTGAATGCTTTTGCAAGGTTTCGATTTAAGACAGCTGAGATGACCAGTCCACCGTCTATACCAGTCCGGATTGAGTCAGTGTTTGTTATTAGGTCGGATGCAGTTGAGTGGCCCTTCTGAAACCTGACTGGTAGGTGTGAAGATATTAGAGTGGGTGAGGAGGAAGTTAATTTTGTGAGCACCACCATAATCAGCCACAACACCACATGCATGGTGTATGTCACCTTGTGGCTCTGTCACCTAGTACCTTATTTCTGACAGCTATTTAAACCAATCCGCACAGAAGAGGGTGGATATAAGCATTGTATTCATAGATTTAGGTACAGTGTGCTAACAATGTTTTCAAGTCAACAGTCCGGAGGCAAAGCATATTGTCAGCTGTGGTGGTTTGGCATGGTTTGTTGTGGCTGACGGATACGCTAGGATCAGTTCTTGGTGCCAGTCCTTTGTGTGTTCATTACTGACATTGTAAAAAAACTGTAAACCGTGTTTCTGTTTACATTTAATACCAAACCTCAATGCTAGAGCTGATCAATTCGTGAGGTGTGTGTGTGGGGGGTGAATTGAATGATGATTGACATGGCAGACTTTAAAATGGTCCACGGACTGGCATCAGTAGTTTACTTCCATGAATTCCAAACATTACCACCTGTTCACTATAAACCAATGGATAAGGCTACATAAGTGGTGGGTGCTGGCGTGTGTAGTGATCACAGTCACAGAGTAAGTAAGGCACCTGGGGTTCAGTTTGAAGAACACAAATGTCACAGCAGAGTACAAAAGCCAGACATGCAGATCAGATGTCACAGTGGTACATCATCAGGTGTGACAAAAGCAGACGTATGGATGTTGTGGTCCCATTATATTGAGTAATGTTCCGTCTCAGTTTCAGTAATGAGGTAGTTGAGCGGAGAACCTTCCTAGGGACATTAACAGGTAGTGGATATCCCCTGCTCATGGTGCAATGCTTGCAAATCCAGACTTGATGATGGCCGATTAATGGCCCTCAAGATGTACTTTCCTTATAGAAATAAGCTACCCACCACCCCTGCTACCTTTTTTCTGTCACCCCAATACTTTTTCATTCTGTGAAGGCCCGCCCCAGTCATGGTTTTGGTTTGCCCATGTTTCAATGATACCTTATGTCCAGTCTCTCGTCTGACAGCAGTTCATATGTCTGCCATTTTATTCCCTGGCTCCTATCCTTTAGTGAAACTACCTCAATTATCACTTTCTCCCACATGCATATATTTCCTCCTTACTCCCTCCCAGCAAAAGTAGGCCCTATTATTGCTATGACAATGCTAAGGTTTGACGCGAGTGACAGGGACTGGCCAGTGAGGGCATCCATCTGAGCTCAGACTGTGGCTGAACTGTTGAATTTCACTTCAGCATCAAACGCTGAAGGAAGCTGCCCTATTTTTGTCGGTGGTCTGAAGCAGTGCGGTGAGTGAGAGATGGCTAGTGAGAGGAGCCATCGGATTATGGACTGGCTGAACTTTGCAGTTTTATTTTACCAAAATTCTGCCATCTTCCGACCTATTTAACGGCAGCCTGCAGCATCGCAGGAGCGCGAAGGACGGGACTGACATTTTTTCCTCCGCCTGCCGCCCCGCATCGACAACCTTTTCAAAAGACATTATGGGCTGGTAACGAAAGGGTTCGCTGGAGGTACAAATCAGGACTTCACCTTATTAGAACTGTGCATTTAGGCGAGTGGGAAAAACATGAGATATGCTAGGGTTGTGATATTATGCAATTGAGTTGTGAACAGATGAAAGTTATACTATATGATTATACTGTTTATTCTGGTACTGTGATATTCAGGCAGTTGGTGTAAACAGAGCTAATAGATACTATAGATGATAATGTTTATTCTGTACATTATTTACATTTGAAGAGTTGTTTACAGCCTGTTTACCTGTCCTATCAGCTAGAGTGTAAGGTCAATTTAGAACAGGGCTGTTTGCAGGAAGAGAACATGACCGATCTAGTCTTTATCTCTGTTGTGGGTGGCCAGGACAGGGGAGATGCCCACTGTAGGCAGCCATCTCAGATTAGGATTGAAGTATGTTGCCTCAAGCTGTGCTACTTTGTAGGCAGAGATATGTGAGGGTACAGGGCAGAGTGGTAAACCAGTGATGCAGAGATGGGAGAGATATATATAGCAGAAACGAGGGGAGAGCAGCCTAGAGAGAATCTAGAACACAAGGAGGGGGGCACCACCCCAGCAGAGTGGCCTGTCCTATCATAGGGACCTAGATGAATGAAGGTTGCACAAGTTAACAGAGTTCCAGCTGTTGTTCGGTGGGGGGGTGCAACGCCAAGAAAATGGGCCAACAACCTCCGTGACTGGACCTAACATTGTCATGGTGTTGAGAGCAGGCTGTTCTGGACAGAATTGGTAGATGGCGATTAGTAAGGACCTTGAGAGGATCCTGACTGTGAGAGACCACGCAATGTCGTTTTCGCAGTGACATGGGTTGAGGGGTGAGATCTAGGACATTGGCAGTATCAGTGAGCAGACTTATGGTAATGGGAATATTCTAAAGGATCAGATGCAAGTGATTACAACAATGCCAGACGTGGATAGAGGAGGTCATAAAACAGTATCATGAGTCAGTCCACTACTAAGGCTAAGTGTGAGCAAAGTCACATAAACCAGGTTGGTGGACCAGTGAAGTTCAGTGAGCGCTCAAGACAAAACTAAGACCCGCTTGAAGACTAATATGGGATGGTGGAGGATGGTGGAGAGTAGTGAGCAGGGAGAGGTATTAAGCAACCACTTCTCCTCTGTGTTTGTGTGGATGGGGATGGATATTTACAGGCACAAATAGGATATAAGCAACATTGGAGGATTGGGAGTGAAAGAAAGGAACTAGAGGTAGAGCCACGCCTGGCGATCACATCTGGATAATGATAGAAAGGCTACAAGGAGGGGTTGGTAGATGCTTCCTCCACCAAACGGGTGGTTCTAAAGTCCCGAATAATTGCCTGAATTGCCATTGTTGTCGGCTTAGCTGTTGTATAGTGCTGGGTATTCTAAGCTGGAGGTGGGGGTTTGGGGTTGTAAACAGAGATCAAATGAGCGTGACACTGTGTTGTGGTAGTGGAACCAGAAGACACCTTGTATAAATGGACTCTGGAATGCGGTCACCTTGTTGGTTTCTATACCCAAGGCACTACTAATCTGGGCAAGGTCTGTTCAGCCCAGTGGACCGTCCACACGGGTATTGTGTAATGCCAGATGGTGAAGAAACAAGACTGCAGTTATTCAGATCTTGTATGCCTGGACTCTGGCATGCATTACTGAGACCTGGCTAGATGAAATGTGGGTCAAATTTTGGAGGCAGTAGTTCCAGATGGTTTTCAGTGTTACACTGCCCATGGTTGTGGGGTGTTGCCGTTTCTAAACCAAACTGTGACTCACAAGTGTACAAGGAGGGCTGAGTCTTGAGTGTACCGAGTATAGGTGTGGGTTGGAATTTCTCTCATCATCGCCCACCAGGTAATGAGAAGCATTTTCTGCAGGAAGTAGCATACTTTGCCATGACATGGTGTTGGCCTACCCAGGCTGATGGTCCTAAGACTTTAATGCCTGGGTCCATGACAACACTTTTAGTTGACAACACTCACAAAAGTGGGGTGATTCAAACCCAGGTCTCGGTTTGCAGCTCATAGCCTTAAACCACTGCGCTATACTGCCTATTTCATGGTTGTTGTGATACATACCCCTGTACATGTGTACCTTTTCCGTGTTACACAGAATCAGGGTATTGATATTGAATAGTTGTGATTTCATCAGATCTTATGTTGCCCATTGTGAAAAAAGTAATTTGTAAACATCTTATTACTATGGGTATTTGCTTTGTTTAGCAGTCATTTTTACACAAATTTTTAGTATACAGAGTACAGTCTTGAATGGCTCCTGGGACTGTATTTCACAGTTAGAGGCCATGCATTATGAGGCACCTGTGAAGTCAACCTATCATGAGCATTACCAATGGTTAGTCTGATCACTTGATACTTGCACCTCATTATTGTCCCGAGTGCTCATTTCACTGAGACAAAAGAAACCACAGCAGAACAACACAATTTGTGCTAACGGTCCACTGATGAGTGCTATTGACAGTTGGGATCGCACTGACTGCTGTCATTAATGTATTTCTTTGTTTCAAACACTTGTTATGACCATTTAGTAAGCCTTGGCTGTATTAGCATTTATAATAAATACATATTTCAATTGTGCATCACCTGGATATGTACATTTGACGTCATGCATGGGATGCAGCATTGCCTGACTACAAGAATGCTGAGTCACAGATATGGTAGCTCTGTAAATCTCAATATTGTAATTCAGGACAGGAGTTTATACAACTCCCTCCCACCAGACTAATACACTGAGTGGAAAATTGTCGTGACGGTGACCTGCATCTGGACCAAGACTTCCTGATCCCAAACCCTTCTGCCCACAATACTTGAGTTTGTTCCATTGCAGGACAGTTAACCCGGCATGAGTGGACACCACTCCCCCATCCCTAATCACAAATAAAAATGATTACTGGTGTGTACAGCCAGACACCAAAATCTGACAGTCAATGTGACAGTTGTCAACATACTATTGACATAAATGTGTCGACGGGTCTTTGTGTAGGATTACTGTTTTCATTAGCCGCACTCAGGGCAATTTTTTTGTTTTGGATTTTGGGGTTATACTGTCCACAGTCCCATATGTGACACGTGCTTTGGACCAGTTCAGATTTAGCATCCCCTGGTACAAGGCCCATCCACCTACAACAGTCCACAGACTTTGACAGCATACCATGGCTCTACCACTTTCAGTGAAATGACACCTCCTCCATCCTCTGACTGCCCACTCCAGCTTATACCCATCTCCTGCCTCCTTCATCTTCCTTTACAGCACCATGACTGGTATGTCTTGTTGGTCACTTTTATGAAATGTAAACCCATTATATTATGTACCACCTCTGTCCCTACTCTCCTATGGTACATAACATGCTCCATAGGCCTCCTCGTGAGTCCTTTCTCTAGCAACACCTAATGTTGTTTTCCTTCCTTGCATTCTCTCATTAGAATGCAGTGTCCTCTTTAAATGTGGTTCTAAAAGTGCACTATACTTGTGTGGCCAACCAAGAAGTTGTACAGAGGTGGCATCACTCCGCCTTTTCAGGAGGTAATCCCACTAATGATGCATCCCAGAATCCTTCTGCCCTTGCTGCTGCCCCTCTCCAACAGGTATTGCAGTTGGTTCATGTTGACATCAACCATGACCTCCG
Organism: Neoceratodus forsteri; assembly: GCA_016271365.2. Classification (NCBI taxonomy): domain Eukaryota; kingdom Metazoa; phylum Chordata; order Ceratodontiformes; family Ceratodontidae; genus Neoceratodus; species Neoceratodus forsteri. The sequence goes on from CM057453.1 coordinate 931,479,071, forward strand.
TTTCTCCACCCTCCGTGACTAAATTTTGTCTCTCCACCACCCTGAAAATGATAATGGTATTCCAGCCCATTCTTGCCTATAAAGATGTTAAGGAGGACTGACCCAACTGAGACCTGAGTACCCACTAGTGACTTCTTCAGAATGTTCCATTCACTATTATCTTCTGTGTCCTGTTGTCAGCCAGTTTACTCAGGCTACCTCACCTGGGACCCACTCCCAGCTGGGTAACTTGATTATCATCTTTTGTACGGGACATGTCAAATGCCTTGTTAAAGTTAGGTCGTCTCCACAGCCCTCCCTGTCTGTTTCTTGTCACCAGTCAAAGAAACTATCAGATTTGTCTGACATGACCTTCCTGCTGTAAATCCATGCTGCTTTGTCCTGTGCCCTGCTGGCCTCTAGGTACAACAATTCTGTCTTCAGAAGTGATTCCATATTTTACCTACCACTGACACTCAAACTTACAGGTCTGTAGTTTCGCTTCGCCTGTCAGGTCCCACTGCTTTGTCCACTATGAGTTTTAGGAGTTCTTTCAGGACTCTTGTTCTGTAATGGACTGTGTCAACTTCTACCTAGAGTGCTTCTGTTGTCTGTTTAGGTAACTCGTTTTATCCTTTGAATACTGAGCAAGTATTCATTCTGTAACTTGCCTTTCACTGTCTCCTCTGCCCACTTCACCTTCCTTACTAATCTTCACTATTCTCCTTAACCTTTCTATGCTCCTCAATGTACATATAAAAGGTTTTATCTCTTCTTACCTGAATTGGCTATTTTTCCTCTGTTTGTGCTTTGCTATTTTGACTGCTTTCCTACTTCTTTCTTTTTAATTGATACAGTTCCTGTCGTGTTCCTTCTGTGATTCCTTATACTTTTGAATGCAGCCTTTTTCCTTTAACCTTCCTGCTACCCTTGAAAACCATAGTGTTTTAGTCCGCTGTTTCTTTTATCTGTTTTATAAAAGGTTTGTTGCTCTATGATGGCAGTTTGATTTTTTTCCATCGCTTCCACCTCCTTGGCCATTTGGTAGTGTATTCTCGGTATTCACCATTTATGTCATACGGGTTCCTGAGATATAACTTATTTAGTATTCCAAGTCCTCATTTTCTGTTCCGATACCCGGTATTATGCATACATTCTTTAACTCACTGTCTTTCTCTATTCAGCTTTTTGGGAAAACCAGCCTGTGCGCTTACATTACTGTTACCATTGCCCTTTCCGCTTGCGGTTCCATGCCCGTTTCACTTACCGTTGACGTCTGCGCCACCACGTGCGTCATCCTTTGCGTTTTCATTTGCGCTTGCGTTTCTGTTACTTTTTTGCCATTTGTGTGTGCCGTACTGTTTCTCTTTCTGTTTCACTTTGCGTCACCATGCCCATTGCCATTTCGATTTACAGGCACCATGTTACTATGTGACAAGACATCACGTGGCACACCGTTCCCGTCTATGCCACCGTGTTCGTTATCCTTTCTGTTCTCATTGGCGCTTACGTTACCTTGTGCACCACTGTTGGCGCTTCTGTTTGCATTGCTGTTCTGTTACTATGCCACAAGACATCATGTGGTGGGAGTGTAGGGCCCTTTGGGCCAGCGCTCCAACTGCCACGATACATGCAGGAGCACGAGGGGCCCATATGCACGTTATCCTTTGCGTTTTCATTCTGCGCTTGCTTTTTGTTATTTTGCCATTTGTGTCTACAGTACTGTTTCTCTTTCTGTTTCACTTTGCATCACCATGCCCATTGACATTTCCATTTGCAGGCACCATGTTACTATGTGATACACATCACGTGGCAGACCGATCCTGTCGCCACCATTATGCGTTACCCTTTCTGTTCTCATTCACGCTTGTGTTACCATGTGTGCCACTGTTACCATTTCTGTTTGCGTTGCTGCTCCTGTTACTATGCCACAAGACATCATGTGGTGGTGGGAGTGCGGGCCCTTTGGGCCTGCCTCACTTCGTCATTCACTATTTCTCGTTACCATTCTCAAAAGAAGGAAATTAGGGCAAAAAACTCCATTTAATGCATTAGTTAGGGTTGTTCCACAGCGAGAAAAAGTGAGGAAATTTGCTGTTAGGGTTTGAAACCCCCTTGGACCCCGCCCACCCCAACCGGCATTGGGGTGGTGCATTGGGATCATGGGTCTAACTCTCACCCATTCTCCTATACTTCTGCTGCTTTACACATGTCATGGGGTGAGAGTTAGGGCTGGCGATCCCAATGCACGCTAATACAGTGAAAGTGAAATCAAGGGGTTTTCAACAGCAGGCCCTCACTTTGTCAGTGAGAATTCAACCTTAACTCGATAAATGGAGTTTTGCCCTCTATATATATATATATACACACATACACATATATATATATATATATATACACACATATACATATATATATATATATATATTATAGTGGCATGGTAGTGCCACTATAGTTAGGAATTGAGTGCCCCATTTAAGGTTAAACCTGAAATTGTGCACCTTAATAACTTTGTCACCATATGATGGATTTGCCTGAAATTTGGAATGCATGGTCTAGTACCATAGGTCTCTGGACCTGCCAAGTGTCGTTATGGTGTTATGGTCAGGTGTACGGTTGCAGAGCTACAGAGCACAAAAAAATGCATACATTATGGATTTTTGCACGTTTCGTTGCTCGTGCCTACAGCCTGCATGGTTTGCGCGATTGGTCTACAAACTTCAGGGAACATGCAGCCGTGGGTCCCTGATGTACCTTTCAAATATTTCATGAAAAAGTATTGAACGGTTCAAAAGTTATTAAAAAACACTGAATCCCAATATAGTCTATGGGAAAAGTTAAACTATGTGAAAATGTTGCAAATGCAGTTTTTTACTGTCACAAATTACCCTTTTACTTTCATGATTCAGCCTTTTTTTTCAGTTGGTGGTCAGAAAAATGCTTGGCATTTAAATGTGGGACCTTTTAGGGACACAATTCTTGTTGTGTTCACCTAGTCGAACCCTAAGGATGCTAGCCATGTCTTTTTTTGGGGGTAAAACACCCCAGAAATATGTTTTTAAAACTTTTGTAAAAAGGAGTGTTGCAAAGTACTTTAGCAAATGCAACACTTTTGTGATTTTTTTGCGATAGTGTCGTGATTTGCGAAAGTAATTTGCGCCACTATGACCAAAACAATAGGAAATGTTTGCCACCCTGCTGCAAAACAACAGTTTGGTCATTTGGGCTGAAATGTGCAGGGAAGAAAGCCAACATCACACAGATGTGCCTTTTTGTGTATTGGTGCCAAAATATAACAGGGCTGCAAAGTTACAGCACTCCGAAGTTGACAATTTTTCCCATAGGATAACATTACGGCGTCCGCCATGCCTTTTGTGTCCCATATCTCGAAAACGGTTCGAGATACGGACTTTTCATTGCAAAACTTGCATTTCTGTTGTTGCTTGCATTACTCTTTCTTTGTGCATCGCCGTTGCCATTACTGTTTGCATTTGCATTTGCATTACCATTACAGTTTGCATTTGTGTTGCCATTTGCATTAACATTTGTGTTTGTGTTTACGTTGTGCTTGTGTTCCATTACCGTATGCGTTACTGTTTCCATTTGCATCACCATGTGTGTTAACATTTGCGTTTGTATTTGCACTTGCATTTGCATTCTGTTTGTGTTACCGTTACTGTTTGCATTTTTTTCGTTGCCATTTGCATTAACATCTGTGCTTGGTTTCACGTTTGCGCTTGCGTTTCCATTATCATTTTCATTACTATTTCCGTTTGCTTTTACGCTTGCATCTGCATTATCGTTTGCATTACTGTTTCATTTCACGCCACCATTGGTGTTACCGTTTCCGCTTGCATATGTGTTACCATTGCTGTTTGTGTTTTCGTTACCGTTTGCGTTACCATTTGCATGTGCATTTCTGTTACCGTCACTGTTGCTGTTACCGTTTGCATTTTCATTACAGTTACTGTTTGCATTTCCATTACCATTTTTGTTAGCATTTACATTTGTGTTTTCACTTGCGTTTGTGTTTCCGTTTGCGTTACTGTTTCCTTTGGCATCACCGTTGCCATTACCGTTTGTGTTTCCATTTGCGTTACCATTAATGTTTGTGTTTTCGTTACCATTTGCATTATCATTTGTGTTTGTGTTTCTGTTAATGTTAGCGTTTCTGCTTGCGTTTCCATTGTCGTTTGCGTTACTGTTTCCTTGTGCATCGCTGTTGCTGTTACCGTTACCATTTGCATTTGCGGTACTGTTTGCATTACCATTTGCGTTACTGTTTGTGTTACTATTAGTGTTTGCATTTACATTTGTGCTTGCATTTCCATTAACATTTGTGTTATCTTTCCTGTTTGCGTCATCATGTGCATTACCTTTTGCGCTGACGCTTGCGTTACCATTAGCGCTGCTGTTTCCTTTTGAGTCACCATTGGCATTACCATTTGTGTTTGCATTAACGATACCATTTGCATTTCTGGTACTGTTTTCATTAGCATTTACGTTTGCATCACCGTATGTGTTTACTGTTTGCATTTGTATTTGCAATTGCATTTGCGTTTCTGTTTGCGTTACCATTACCGTTTTGGTTTTTGTTGCCATTTGCATTACCATCTGTGTTTGTGTTAGACCCCGGAGCAGTGGTTGGCAGTTGAAATAGTCAGTTGCAATTCAATGCAGTTGCAATCAGTTGCAATTGCATTGGATTGCAATCATAAAATAGTGGAGTTGAAATCCACTGCAGTTGATGATTCTGTGACCCATCCAGGTTTGTTTTTGTGGTGCACTGCAAACTGTTTTCTCTTTTTTTCCTTTCCTGGGGGAGGGAGAAGGGGGCTGTGAATATCTAATGGTTCTCAACCACCGGCAGTGAGTCTTAGAGGCAATAAAATGCACCCCTGGCTCCTGGACACGAAGCATCCATCAATTGTGAGAGCTAGAAGGAGGAGCCAGGAGCTTGAGAGTGTCTGTGACTGGCTGCATGAGATGGCAGGGAGAGCGTGCCTACGTAGGAGAGGAGACTGTCAGGAGAGGAGGCATCTGTGTTGTTGTGTGGGCAACAGAGTGAGCAGTGTTTTTCTGCAAGGATGAAGTTTGGCGGTTCGGCCTTTAATTTAAAAATAAGTTAACTATGTCCACTGTTCTGGTGTGTCTGGTGCCCAGAGAGAGAGAGAGACTAGTGTGTGGTTGTGCAGGTCCCAGTCAGTCCTCCAGCAAAGCCAGGCAGCAAGTCAGTGGTCTGGTTGTGGTCAGAATCAGCCCATGACCCTGTCGGCAGGGCCTATCAGGTGACTCTCGCTCAGTCTTGGTCAGGTCTTCAGAGTCAGCAAGGAGGAGGAGTGGTAGGTGCACTAGTTCCAACGCGTAGAGTACCGGAGTAGAGACATGGGTCTGAATTGGGGAGACCAACTGTGTGGGTTGGGAGGAGGGAGCACACAGCTCCAAAAAACACTTACACCACCACCGAGTAGAGCAGCAGCGGCAGCCTGAGCCATGGAGCCACCTGACCGAACTGGCAACAGGCTACTACAGTGAGCAAGGTACTGTATGGGATGTGTACACAAGGCCTGGCAGGGCTGGGCAGTGGGCAGTAGGAAGGAGGAGGATGGTCTCACAGACTATTCAGTCTGTCTGGCTGGTTGAGGCTTGGGGTTGTGGGGCCTGGGGGGCCGAACTTGAAAAGCCAAGACAATCGATCATCATCGATCTACTGCTGGTGGCCTGGCTGGGCTCTCTCTCTGACTGTGGTGGCATTGTGAGTAAGTCAGACTCCCCACGAGTTCATGGAGCAAGCCAGGTGCAGGTGGTTGGTTGGTGAGTTCCCGGACCCATAGGAGGTCGAAGTGGGGAGCATGGTCGGTCAGGTCCAATGGACAAAAGGTTTGTTGTTTGTCACTGTAGGAATCGGATAGACTAAATATTAAAGCCCTTATGGCAAGATGTGTAAAATTTTTAAAAACACATTAGTGTACATGCTGAAAGCCAAAACAAGTTCAGAAACTGTGTCAGAAAATATATATATATATTTTTTAATATGTATGAGTTTCTTTTAGCTTTAATAGAACATAGAAACATAGAATTTGACAGCAGATAAGGATCGATTGGCCCACCCAGTCTGCCCATTTCCCTACCTAATGGATAACCTGCAGATCCTAGTTAACCAGCAGCCTACTTCTTCCTAACCCCACCCCCTAGAATTGCCTTATGACGGTCCCATGCATTATTGAATTCCACCACTGTTTTTGAATCCACAACCTCCTCCGGAAGGCCGTTCCATACATCCACAACCCTCTCTGTGAAAAAATACTTCCTTAAATTACCTCTGAGCCACCCCCCATCTTCAAATTGTGCCCCCTTGTTCTTGCACACCTCTTTTTTTGAAAGATGCTACCCTCTTGGACTTTGTTGATTCCTTTGAGGTACTTGAAAGTTTCTATCATGTCTCCCCTCTCCCTCCTTTCCTCAAGGCTATACGTATTAAGCTCCTTTAGTCTCTCTTCATATGTCTTCTGGTGCAGACCCTGCACCATTTTAGTTGTCCTCCTCTGGACAGCTTCCATCCTGTCTATATCTTTGCAGAAATTGGGTCTCCAGAACTGCATGCAGTACTCCAGATGGGGTCTCACCAGCTGTCTGTACAGAGGGATAATAATTTATTGTTTTCTACTGGTGATGCCTCTCCCTATGCATCCCAGTATCCCCCCAGCCCTCCTTGCTGCCCTCTCACATTGCTTGCCCACCTTTAGGTTATCTGATATGACTACCCCCAGGTCCCTTTCCATATTTGTTGTTGTTAGTATCTCACCCCTCATTGTGTACTCTTCCTCTGTGTTTTTGTTTCCCAGGTGCATTACCTTGCACTTCTTAGCACTGAATCTAAGCTGCCATACATTTGACCATTCCTCTAATCTTGCCAAGTCCCTTCTCATCCTTTCCACCCCACCTTGTGCATCAACTCTGTTGCAGATCTTTGTGTCATCTGCAAAGAGACATACTTTTCTTCCAGTCCCTCTGCAATGTCGTCATAAAGACACTTGAAGAAGACTGGTCCCTAATACTGAACCCCTGCGGTACCCCACTAGTAACCCCTTTCTTCAGAGTGGACTCCATTTACTATTACTCTGTCCCATTCTCCAGCCAATTTTTACCCGGCTGTCATCTTGGGACCCACTCCCAGGCTGGCTCACTTGTATATTAATCTTTTGTGTGGGACTGTGTCAAATGCCTTGCTAAAGTCTAGGTAGGCCATGTCCATAGCCCTTCCCTGATCTACTACTTTAGTCACCCAGTCAAAGAAATCTATCAGATTAGTCTGCCTTCTTCCGCTGTGAATCCATGCTGCCTTGGGTCCTGTGCCCTCTGGCCTCTAGATACTTGACAATTCTTTCCTTCAGAAGTGATTCCATCATTTTCCCATCACTGAGGTTACACTAATAGGTCTGTAGTTTCCTGCTTCTGCCTTGCTCCCACTTTTGTGAAGGGAATCACATCTGCCCTCCTCCAGTCCTCGGGTACCACCCCATCCTCCCATGATTTGTTAAAGAGAGTAGTCAGTGGTGTCGCTAATTCTAACCTTAGTTCTTTTTTGAATTCTGGGATGAATCCCATCAGGTCCCATTGCTTTGTCCACCTTCAGTTTTAAGAGTTCTTTCAGAACCCTTTCTTCTGTAAATGGTCTGGTATCAACTTCTGTATCCAGAGTGTTTCTATTGTTTGTTTTAGGTACCTCCCTCTTCCTTTGTAAATACTGAGCAAAAATATTTGTTTAGTATCTCTGCCTTTCACAGTCACCTCTGCCCCCCCACCTCCCCTTTATTAAGCCTCACTATCCCTCCTTGGTCTTTCTTCGCTCCCTGATGTACCTCCTTCTTAACTGAGTTGGCTGTCTTTTCCTCAGTTTGGGCCTTTGCTGTTCTGACTGCCTTCCCAGCTTATTTTTGCTCTAACTGATACAGTTCTCTGTCCTGCTCCTTCTGTGATTCCTTGTACTTCCTAAATGCTTTCTTTTTCTCTTGAACCTTCATTGTCACTTCCTTTGAGAACCATAGTGGTTTCTTACATCATTTTGTTTTGTTTATTTGCTTCACACAAAATCTTGTTACCTCTGTGATGGCAGTTTTTATTATTCCCCATTGTTCTTCCACCCATCCTTCCTGCCCATTTGCTAGTGCATTCCTTAGGCACTCACCCATTTTGGCAAAGTCAGCCCTCCTAAAGTCCAGTACTTTTGCCTTTGTATGGCTTGACTCTACTGCTGTGTTTATTGTGAACCATACTGTTCGATGGTCGCTAGTTCCCAGATGGCTACCCACTTACATCTGTGATCCTCTCTCCATCTCCATTTGAGAGAACCAGGTCTTATTGCTCCCTCTCGAGTGGGTTCCAATACTAGTTGTCTAAGGCATGCCCCTGTAGGGCATCTAGAATAACCCCACTCTTCGAAGTGGCTGCTGCAACTGCACGCCAGTTAACATCTGGCATATTCTGATCACCCATCAGCAATATCTCCTCTTTTTCTGCCATTCTAAGTATACTTTCTATCATTTCCTTGTCCATTTCCTCCCCCTAAGAGGAGGGTCTGTATACAACCCCTGTGCGGATTGTGGTGCCATTGCCTGTCTCCAAATTGACCCACAGTGCTTCTTGTCCTCCCTGTTTACCCTTTTGTTCTGCTGCTTTGATTCCTTCCCTTATGTAAAGAGCTACTCCTCCTCCTCTTTTACCCTCCCCTTCCCTCCTGTAGATAGTGTATACTGGTATGTTTACATCCCAGTCATGGTTTTGTGTGTACCATGTTTCTGTGACTGTCATGGTATCCAGATGTTCCTCCTCCATCAAGGCCACTAATTCAAGAAGCTTGTTATCCAGACTACGGGCATTGGTACTCATTGCTCTCCATTTTTTGATGGCTTTACCTTCTGTTGCAGCATCCCCCACTGACCTTTCTACCTCGGTCTTTTACTCATTTAGTACCCTGTTTTGTAGGGAAAGGCTGGGACTTTCCTGCTGCTTATCAGTGCCTCTCCCCTTGACTAGTTTAAAAGCTTGCCAATGAAGCATTTAAACCGATTGCTCTATGGATACATCTCAGTTCTGGTATACCATAGAAACATAGAATTTGACGGCAGATAAGGACCGCTTGGCCCACCCAGTCTGCCCATTTCCCTACCTACTGGATAAGCTGCAGATCCTAGTTAACCAGCAGCCTACTTCTTCCTACCCCAACCCCCCAGAACTGCCTTATGACTATCCCATGCATGCTTGAATTCCACCACTGATTTTGACTCCACAACCTTCCTCCGGAAGGCCGCTCCATGCATCCACAACCTCTCTGTGAAAAATACTTCTTAAATTACCTCTGAGCCACCCCTCTATCTTCAAATTGTGCCCTCTTGTTCTTGCACATCTCTTTTTTGAAAGATGCTACCCTCTTGGACTTTGTTGATTCCCTTGAGGTACTTGAAGTTTCTATCATGTCCCCCTCTCCTTCTTTTCTCGAGGCTATACATATTAAGCTCCTTAAGTCTCTCTTCATATGTCTTCCGGTGCAGACCCTGCACCATTTAGTTGCTCTCCTCTGGACAGCTTCCATCCTGTCTATGTCTTTGGGAGACTGGGTCTTCAGAACTGCACACAGTACTCAGATGGGTCTCACCAGCTGTCTGTACAGAGGATAATAACTTCCTGTTTTCTACTGGTGATGCCTCTCCTATGCATCCCAGTATCCCCTCAGCCCTCCTTGCTGCCCTCTCACATTGCTTGCCCGTCTTTAGGTCATCTGATATGACTACCCCTGGTCCCTTTCCATTTTGTTGTTGTTAGTATCTCACCCCCATTGTGTACTCTTCCCTGGGTTTTGTTTCCAGGTGCATTACCTTGCACTTCTTAGCATTGAATCTAAGCTGCCATACATTTGACCATTCCTCTAACCTTACCAAGTCCCTTCTCATCCTTTCCACCCCACCCTGTGCATCAACTCTGTTGCAGATCTTAGTGTCATCTGCAAAGAGACATATTTTTCCTTCCAGTCCTTCTGCAATGTCGCTATAAAGACATTGAAGAGGACCGTCCTAATACTGAACCCTGTGGTACCCCCACTGCTAACCCCCTTTGTCAGAGTGGACTCCATTTACTATTATTCTCTGTGTCCTGTTCTCCAGCCAATTCTTTACCTAGGCTGTCATCTTGGGACCCACTCCCAGGCTGGCTAACTTGTATATTAATCTTTTGTGTGGGATTGTGTCAAATGCCTTGCTAAAGTCTGGGTAGGCCATGTCCACAGCCCCTCCCTGATCTACTACTTTGGTCACCCAGTCAAAGAAATCTATCAGATTCATCTGGCATGACCTTCCCACTGTGAATCCATGCTGCCTAGGGTCCTGTGCCCCTCTGGCCTCTAGATACTTGACAATTCTTTCCTTTAGAAGTGATTCCATCATTTTCCCTATCACTGAGGTTAAACTAACAGGTCTATAGTTTCCTGCTTCTGCCTTGCTCCCACTTTTGTGAAGGGAATCACATCTGCCCTCCTCCAGTCCTCGGGTACCACCCCATCCTCCCATGATTTGTTAAAAGGGTAGTCAGTGGTGTCACTAGTTCTACCCTTAGTTCTTTAGAATTCTGGGATGAATCCCATCAGGCCCCATTGCTTTGTCCACCTTCAGTTTTAGAGAGTTCTTTCAGAACCCTTTCTTCTGTAAATGGGCCGTATCAACTTCTGTATCCAGAGTGTTACTACTGTTTGTTTTATGTACCTCCCCCTCTTCCTTTGTAAATACAGAGCAAAAATATTTGTTTAGTATCTCTGCCTTTTCACAGTCACCCTCTGCCCACCCTTCCTCCCCTTTATTAACCCTCACTATCCCTCCCTTGGTCTTCCTTCGCTCCCTGATGTACCTATAAAAGGTTTTATCCCCCTTCTTAACTGAGTTGGCTATCTTTTCCTCGGTTTGGGCCTTTGCTGTTCTGACTGCCTTCCCAGCCTCCTTTTGCTTTAACTGATACAGTTCTCTGTCCTGCTCCTTCTGCGATTCCTTGTACTTCCTGAATGCTTTCTTTTTCTCTTGAACCTTCACTGCCACTTCCTTTGAGAACCATAGTGGTTTCTTACATCGTCTTGTTTTGTTTATTTGCTTCACACAAAGGCTCTTTACCTCTGTGATGGCAGTTTTTATTATTCCCCATTGTTCTTCCACCCCTCCTTCCTGCCCATTTGCTAGTGCATTCCTTAGGCACTCACCTATTTTGGCAAAGTCAGCCCTCCTAAAGTCCAGTACTTTTGTCTTTGTATGGCTTGACTCTATTGCTGTGTTTATTGTGAACCATACTGTTCAATGGTCGCTAGTTCCCAGATGGTTACCCACTTCTACATCTGTAATCCTCTCACCATCTCCATTTGAGAGAATCAAGTCTAATATTGCTCCCTCTCGAGTGGGCTCCAGTACTAGTACCATACAGTAGGTGTTTCTAGGGGTCCTCCCTTAAACTGTTTTTAGACTCACAGATTCTACAACTACTAGTAAACTAACATATATTGATGCAAAAGGGTACCTTCTAGCTTCTGTGGGAGGTTTAAGAGGCCCTACCTATACTGTATTTTAGACTCACAGTTCTTTTTTTAAGTAACTAGTATTACTGCTGCTTATTTTTCTATACCGTGTACTGTTTTACTTCCCTGCTTCAACTTGTTACTTCCAGGGACTTAATATATTTTGTTATTGTTTTGACTGGTTATTGTGCTGTAGTGGGTCCCTACTGTGTGTAGATTTGTTTCACTGCACTTTGTATTTGCATTTTAAAGAGCAACCAGCTTCTTAGCTGCTGCTGACTAGTTGCTGCTCCCTCCAACATATGCAATACCTCACCTGCCCCAGAGTTGAGGGGCATAAATAATTCCTTTTGTTTCTGCCCATTTATGGAGTTATAATGATGCTAAATCCCAAATGCTAAAAACAGAGCTGCTTCTTGACCTTAACCCACCAACACGTACCCACATAGGCACATGCAGCCCTATTTTGTTATGTCAAAAGGCGAAGGCTGTGAGTGCGTGCACCCCATTGATTTCAAGGTGGGGGACTTTTCCACACATTTTATTAACTTTTAGAGTCAAAATTTTAATTAAAAAAAGATACAACATTAAAAAAGTATGACAAACTACTACATAATAAAATTCAACAATGGTGAAAGTTGAAAAAATTGGTTGGATTTTCTTCAGTTAGTTGAAGTCAGAAATTTCAAACTAGTTGAACAAATCAGTCATAATGTGTGGTAAGTCAGTCATAACTGGTTTTTCAACTGACTCCGGGGTCTAGTTTGTGTTCATGTTTGCACTTGCATTTCCGTTACTGTTTGTGTTATAATTTCTGTTTGCTTTTGCACTTGCGTTTGTGTTACCATTTGTGTTACTGTTTTATTTTGTGTCACCATTGCCGTTACCATTTCAGCTTGCATTTGTGTTACCATTTGCATTTTCTTTACTCTTTGGGTTACCATTTGCATGTGCATTTCTGTTACTGTTTCAGTTCTCGTTACTGTTACTTTTAGCATTGGCGTTACTGTTACCGTTAATGTTCCCATTAGGATTACAATTACCATTGCCCTTACTGTTAGTGTTACCGTTACTGTTAGGGTTATTATGCACAAATGGGAAGCATGGTGGGAGCGTGGGACAAAAAGGGCCCCGCACTCCCACCACCACATACCATTCACTATTTATTATTAATTTTATTTTATTTATTGAGTCTTGGATTACAACACCTTTGAGCAATACAACTCATTTACAATGGTTCCATGTCAGTAGTATAAAAACAAAACAAGGTAAACAATAGATAAGTAAATAGCAGATATCAAGAATACACTTAAAAAAATTAATACTTCAAAAGCAATCAAAATAACACTGAATGTTGCTCAATATAACAGTAGAGTGGGCAGGAAGAGAGGGCAGCCTGGGAGGCCTTGTCAAAATCTAGGACAGAAAGTAATGGGGTGTAAGGTGGGGGATGGAAGAAACAAGAGGGAGAAGATGAGTTGCACAGGAGGTTGCGAGGGAAGGACAGGAGTTGAAATGGAGGTAATGAGGATAGAGAGATGAGAGGATGGGGAGGTGGAAGGAGGGAAATGGGGTGGGCACAGAGAGAAGGGGGAGTGCTGGTGAAGTGAAGGGGAGGAAGACAAATTAATAGTATAAGGAGAAGAGGTGGCATTTAGTCAGGAGAGGGAGCAGCCTAGCAGACCTTGTCGAAAACCCAAGACAAAGAGTAATGTGGGTGGGTGGTAAGAGAGAGAAATGTGGGGAGAAGGAGGGGAAGAAGTTGCAAAGGGGGTGGCATGAGATAAGAGGTTGGGTGGAGGGTGGAAGAGGGAAGGTGAGGAGGAGCAAGGGAAGAACTTGAAGATGCATTAGCTGAGAAAAAGCAGGGGTGAGGGGAGGAGGGGAAGGGTTGAGGGTAAGATCAAAATGAAGTGCCAAGAGTTAAAAGTGTCAAAAGGTATAAGTACAATTTTACAATTTATAGTGCACATTTTCAAAAAGAAGGGAAATTCATCACAAAAAACTATGTTTAATGCATCAGTTAGGGTTCTTCCACAGTGACAAAAGTGAGGAAATTCAGTGTTAGGGTTGCCACCCCTTGCACCCCACGCCCACCTCACCCCTACCAACAGGCATTGGAGTGTACATTGGGGTTGTCAGGCCTAGCTCTCACCCCATTCTCCTATACTGCACCACCTCAGCTTATTTAACATGGAATGGGGTGAGCGTTAGGGCCGATGACCCCAATGCACACTCTGATGTCTGTCGGTGGGGAAGGGGTGGGCATGAGGTGCAAGGTGTGGCAATCCTAACACCGAATTTCCTCACTTTTTCACTGTAGAACAACCCTAACTGATGCATTAAACTGATTTTTGTCATAAAACATATATATATATATATATATATATATATATATATATATATACAGGTATACACATATGTGTGTGTGTGTATATATATATATATATAAATATATGGAGGGATGGGAGCACAAGGCCCAGAGTGCCCTGCACTGCAACAAGCAAATTAGGCAATTAGGATACGACTACACTATCTCAAAAAGTATGGATGGACCCTGAGCTCCCATAGGCAAATAAGAATATGATTATATTATCTCAAAAAGTAAGGCAATTCTTTGGAAACAACTTAATTAGTGCACCATTTATGGTTAAGTCTAAAGCAACAAAATTAGAGAAATGTGATTTTAGGATTTCTTACCCTAACCCCCCCCCCCACATCTGAAGCAAATGAGAGGTGGAGTCTTCCTTGGGGTTGTCAACCCTAAAGCTCACCCCATGGCGGTAGCAAGAAAGCTCAGATGTGATGGACACAGCTATGTAAGCTTCAGGAGTGTATACAATGGTGTGAGCTTTAGGGTTGACAACCTCAAGGAAGACTGTACCCCTGAGTTGCCTCAGATGTGTGTGTGTGGGGGAGTTGGAAACCAAAAATCACATTTCCCTACATTTCCGCTTTTAGTCTTAACCTTGCATTATATGGAGTTTTTTATGTGTAAATTATTAATATATATATATATATATATACATATATATATATATATATATATATATATATATATATATATATATATATATATATATATATATATATATATATATATGTGTGTGTGTGTGTGTGTGTATATATATATATATATATATATATATATATAGTATGTATCTATGGGCACTGTATAGTTAGGGTTGAGTAGGATGTTTATGGTTAATTGCCAATTATACAACAAGCACAAAGAAAAAGGACAGAATCCTGCATTTTGATTGGCTGGCTGGCACCTTTTCAGTGTTGTAAATCCTCCAGAGTACCCAACTGGAAAAGGTGCCAGCCACCACTCAGCCACATCAGGAACTCCCTGGCAAACCCTCCATTCCTTGCAAACACACCACTGCCAAGCACACGGATGGACGGACGGCAAGATTACCTAGTGGTTAACCCGACATCCGATACTCTGTCGCTAGCCTCAGAACTTCGCCAAAAGTGCTGCACCATTCCAGAAAAGCAACACACCCGAAAACAAAAAGAAAAGAAAATGAAGTTCATTTTCCCAACAGCAATAAGCTAAAAATATCCATAATTGTAATGGTGGCAATCGGCGATCCTCCGGCACATTCATAGACCTCACAAAAAAAATCCAAGCAGTCCATTGGCAGTGAAAAACAAATGAGCTGCAACTTTGAAAACGAAGGGACCTTTTAAATATTTTTTTCTACAAAAATAAACAGGGCCTTTGTATAATTGCAATATACCTCTCCAGGGAGTGGGTATACTGGAGAATTTACCACTACTGGTGTGGTTAAGTCCCTCAGCTGCTCCTCCGGACCGAACCACACCAGCTGTGGTAAATCCTCTAGTATACCCACACCCTGTCGGGGTATATTGCTTAATTGTTTCACCTTAATAACGTTAGCAGTGTTTGATGAAAAAAGCCCCAAATTTGGCATGTGTAGTCAGGCTGGCAGTGTCTGAAGACATGAAAAGTTTGTTGACAGCAACTTGTTCAGTTTTTAAGATAAGTAATTCCAAATAAAAGTGTTTGGCTTCCCTATACTTCAGTTTTTTGTTTGTTTGCACTTAAGCACAGCTTAGGTGGTAAGGAATTTTTTCATGGAACTTTCAGGGTAGAAGTGGCCTGTACTGAGGTACAGCCTTCAAAAGGTTTTGTGAGAAAATAGTATATGGCTCCAGAGTAATATGGATCTGTTGGATAACTGTCAAGCTCAATTGGTAAAAAAACACCAATCATGTGTGCTTATCTTCATGATTTTCTTGTCATGATGGTGGGGAAAAAAATATTGTGGTGGCTGCCATCTTGTATTTTTTTAACTCAAAAACATTTAAAATAAAAATTATGTATTTAAAAAAAACTATTTTTTTTTCTTTTTATTGAAACTTCTAACAGTGTTTGCAAATATACTATACCAGGTATGACTGTGTTAATACAAATGAAACGTAATTTATGACAGTATCCAAAGTATTTCTACCGAAGGTAACTTACATGAAAGAAAAGAAAAAACTAAAAGGTTATATATCTGAGTCTAAGCTGTTCTACAGCTTGCATTCTTTACACCATTGGTTTAATATCCATTCTGTGATACCAGTTGTGAGGGGTTCTTAGGAAGTATGTCCTTTTAATCCTGAGTTAATATACAGTTTTTAACATTGACTTTATCAACACGATTAAAATGTAACTTTAGCAATTTAGTACAATATCACATTTAACTGTTTGATTAAATGGTAACCACATTTTGCCATATAGCTTTAAATCATTCCTCATGGTATGGTGTACTTTTTCAAATCTGAAAATTGAATTCTAAAATTTAGCCATGTGATATAACTTGGGGGAGTTTGGTCTTTCTAGTTAAGTTAAATATATTTGACTGCATTAATATAGCCTATCCTGATAAGTCTTTGTTTCTATGCTGGGAGCTTATCTATATTTCTACTGTGGTGTATCATAATCCATTCCATTCCTTTATTCAAATGAGTTCCTGTAGATAATGATATAGTGGTGAGAACTTGATGCCAGAACAAATCCAGTGCTGGACATTTTACCATCATATGTTCTAAGGTACCTATATCTGGACATCTTGGACATTTGTTTGACCAATTTTGATCTATCAAATTAAGTCTATGAGGTGTGTAATAGGTCCTGTGTATTATATTGTAATAGATTTGTTACAGTCTTGTTGACATAATTCCTTATTTAGTAAGATCTGTTATTTTTATCCTACTGTTTTCTGTAATTTTGGGGGAAAATTTATCTTCCTATTTTATTTTTAATTGATTTAAATTTCCACCAAGTTGATTTAAGCAATATACGTATATCTTAGATACGATTTCAATTTTGTCTGAGCAAAAAAAAAAGAAAAAAAAACTCCTGAATGTAGTTAAACTAGACCCGTTTAGCTAGATTCTGGTGTTTGGTTTTTGAAAATTGCCATGGAAATAACATTTTTGGGCACTGAAAATCATGGGTGCCCAGCAGGGAAAGTGGAAAAATTCACTTGCGTTCTGTGTATGAGAAAGTGGCACTTTCTTGAATTCTGAAGCCACAGCTGTGTGTGTGTGTGTGTGTGTGTGTGTGTCTCTATCTATCTATCTTTTGCTATCTTTCTACCAAAATACATTATAATAATAGCAGACCAGGGTGCCCACTCCTGAACTGCTTCTTTCTCCCCCCACCCCTCCAGGTCACTCTTCCTTCCCATATGTAATGTAATTTTGACAAGCAGATGGGAGTTCCCACCCTGGTACTGCTTTTCTTCACCCTCTCCCTTCCAGGTAAGTCACCCTCTCTTCCTGTTACATACATGACAGCACCAGCGTGCCAACCCACTGAACACTACCTCGACACTGGAGTGCCCAATCCCCAGTGTTAGAAAGTCCCCTGAAATAATTAAAATAGTCCCTAATTGATTTGTTTTTACAACTGTAAAAAAAAAAGAAAACAATCCCTCAGCGATCTGAACTCACACACACACACACACACACACACACCACCCACCCTCACCCACCTCACCCTGACCACCCATTCAGCACCCACCACTACACACCTTTATGCACCCTTACTCTCTTGAGCATGTCCTACAATGTGTTCACCTGTATTCTCAGTATGAGAATAGCAGAACTTTCTTGAAATGTAAAGTCATAGCTGGAATTGTGCTGCCGGTTGTAGTTCAACCAGTGAGGCAGTGATCCCTTGTTATCTCCATCTTTGACTCTGTCTCTGTCTCTCTCACTCTCTCTCTTTGTCTGTCTGTCTGTCTGTCTGTCTGTCTATCTGTCTGTCTGTCTGTCTGTCCATCTATCTATCTATCTATCTATCTATCTATCTATCTATCTATCTATCATAATAATAAGCAGACTGAGGTGCTTCTTTCTCCCGCTCCCTTCCAGGTCACCCCCCTTTCCCCTGTTTATTCAATATGGAATGTAAGTGGACTGGGAAGCCCACTCTGGTACTGATTCTCCTTGCCCCCCTCCCGGTCAACCACCCACCTTTCCAATTATATGCATCGTGGCACAGGGGTGCTCATACCTTGTGCCACTAAACACTAGCCTAACACTGAGGTGCCCAATCCCCAGTGTTGTAAAGGCCACTGAAATAAAGAAAACTGTCCTTTGTTGATTTTTTTTTCAATTAATAGTTTATTGAGGTTTTCTCAATAAATGGAGTGCTAACATTGCACATATCATACCATCTCAATAACTGTCTGGAGCAGTAAACTGCTCCTAGAAGTACAAACTAATGAAAAAGACTCAGATTACAATAGCATATACATAGAATCAAACAATCCACAAACAGATGTTCTTAGTACAAGTTAGCATGCCACTCATATGGAAAGCTATATATGAACAAGTTTATACAAAGAGATAAGCCAGTTGCCTTTCCATTAATGGAACCCTCAACTATTATAGACTAACAGAATATTGATTACTGTGCATAAACTAGTGGTTCATTAACACAAACCAATGACAATTTAACAGGAACAAGTGAAACTAAGTAAAACTAAGTAGAACTAAAAGCTGCTGCCCGGAAGGGGAGAAGGGAAGCAAGGCTGAGTCTGAAATGTCCATGAAGAACATCATCCAAAAGATGAAAAAAAGGACTGTCCTTTATTGTTCACCCCCCAACACTCCTGCCCAGACAAAGGAATGTCATGGGATAATACACGAACCCCAACCTGAACTATATGCCTTGGGAACTTAGAAAGGGATCCCAAACTTTCTGGTACCTAAAGGACTTATCAGCCACTAGGTAAGCCAGCCATTCAAAGCCCACTAACTGGAATATTCCATCCAGCCATCTAGATTTCTTTGACTGGGTAACCAGAGTGGTGGACCAAGGGGGTGCAGTAGATGTCACCTACCTTGATGTCAGGAAAGCTTTTGATACTGTTCCACATAGAAGATTGATTAATACGCTGGGTAGGCTCAGGGTGGGTCAGAAGATGGTCAACTTAGTGGCAAACTGGTTGGTGGGCAAAAGACAGAGAGTGGCGGTAAACGGTATACAGTCAGAAGAGATGTAAGTCACAAGTGGGTACCTCAGGGCTCAGTCCTGGGGCCACTCCTCTTCAATATCTTCATCAGTGACATTGCAGATGGACTGGAGGGTAAGGTTTGCCTGTTTGCAGATGACACCAAGATCTGCAACAGAGTAGATTATCCAGATGGAGTGGTCAGAATGAGGAGAGACCTGGATAAACTGGCAAAATGGTCAGAAGAGTGGCAACTGGGATTTAAAGCAAAGAAGTGCAAGATCATGTACATAGGGAAGAGAAACCTTGATGCCACCTATAGGTTGGGAGAGGAGTTGCTGGCAATCACAAGGGAAGAAAGAGACTTGGGCATCGTCACCACAGATGACCTGAAATCATCCAAGCAGACCACTAAAGCAGTAGGTAAGGCTAGAGGAATGTTGGGGTGTATTAGTAGGGGTATCACAAGTCATAAGAGAGAAGTAATAATCCCTCTTTACAAGACACTGTTTAGGCCCCATCTGGAGTACTGCATGCAGTACTGAAGGCTGCACCTGAACAAGGACATTAACAAAATGGAGGCAGTCCGGAGAAGGCCAGCCAAAATGGTGCATCAGAAAACATATGAGGACAGATTAATGGAGCTCAAAAATGTATACCCTAGAGCAAAGGAGGGAGAGCGGTGATATGATATAAACATTTAATCACCTTAAGGGCATTAACAAGGTGAAAGAGTCTAGCATGTTTCAGTATAAGAAAAATAGCAGGACAAGAGAACACAGCATGAGATTAGAGGGAGGCCAATTAAAGGGTAATGTGAGGAAGTTCTTTTTCACAGAAAGGGTGGTGGATGCATGGAATGGCCTACCTCAGGAAGTGGTGGATATGAATACAGTGCAGGGCTTCAAACAGGCATGGGATAGGCATAAGGGAGCAATACAGATGAGTATGAATAGATAGGCCATTGACAGAGTAAAGGCCTATGGCACATTCATAAGGTAGAAAAATTTGGCAGACTGGATGGGGCTTGCGGTCCTTATGTGCCATCAACTTCTATGTTTCTATGTTTCAGCCAATCAGTGGTAGAAGGAGTGTCCCCAGTCCCTCTTGTTGATTTTTTTAAAAATATAAAAAATAAAATGGTCCCTCACCAATCTGACTCCCACCCACCACCCACTCCACCCTGACCTCCCACTAAGCCCACAGCACCTCCCCCATCCCACAGCCTTACTCACCTGAACATGTCTCATGACATAGATTCACTCTTTGATTGAAGATACATCTTGCTGCTGGAATCTGTGAGTCCATTTTAGAAAACAAAGTAAGTCTGGCTTAATGCTAGGGTTACATAGAGTAAGAGGAGGTTTTACTCTGCACTATTTGCATGGTGCAAAAGGAGAGTGCAAACCCTCTTGACCCATGCAAATCCACTGAATATCAGCTTGTGCCAATATTCCTGTCCCCGACTCACTTTTTGCATACCCCCCCCGTTTAGTTTGCTCAGGCACTACCCCTGTTTGCCGGTGCAACACAGCCCTTTCAATATTGGGCTCCAGTGCAAAGTCCAGTTTGCATGGGCAAACATCGGTTAGCACCTGCACAAACTTCTGAATATTGGTCCCACTTTGTGCAGGGCCAGCCTTTTGCCCAAGAGTTAGTGCTTTCTGATACCATGCCACTGAGCTGAGTTCTGAAGCAAACTCAATGAGCAAACTGGATGGGCCAAGGCTGTGGGGATGATGCACAGCACCACCCTCAGCCTTGTAATGGAAGGTGTAGGGCTGACTACATGGGCCCATGTACCATATAGTGAACAGAGTTCTTATCTTGGCATAGGGCACTGCACATCTGCACCCATGGCTGCCACAGGGCCCTGCGTTTCAGCTGAACAATGGACTCCTTTACCCTGCAAGTCTGTATCTGTATCCACATGGAAGAACAGAAGCCAGAAGCCTTATGCTTCCACAGCTTGCCAAACAGCCCCATGAATTCTTTAAATTCATTTCTGCACAGAAGTGCAGGACCTGGAGGACCCTGCAATTCTGAATGAAGATGGACTGTTCCCTTGGCACAGGGCTGAGAGGGCCCTGCACATATGCATCTGTTCACACAGGTCCTAAAGGGGTCTGGGTGAATGAGGATATGATTTCACTGTCTCAAAAGGAAAAAAGGAAATTCATTGCAGAGAACTACATTAATACACTAGTTAAGGTTCAGCTTAATGCAACAAAAGTAGGCATATGTGGCATTAGGGTTTGCAGCCTTATCGTCCCCTCCCCAAAACCCCAAGCAGTGAAAGGACAAGGCCATACAAGTAACTACAGACAGCCATCATCAGGTAAAACAAACAACACACAACTGCATCCAGATGACAGAAATGTAGTAGCACTAATGTGCTGCCTTCATGGATTTGTACAGTATATGTGGCTGCAGAAGCATAGGCCTGACAGGAGCCTGTGCTTCTATAGCCACAGCTGTGTGTGCATGTCTTACAGTGTACATAAGCACCTGTAGCTGCAGAAGCACTGATGAAATTTGGGTGTCATGGATTTCTACATGCAGCAGCAGAAGCACAGGCCTGCACTTCTGCAAACATAATTTGGTGTGTATGTCTGAAAGCTGTGGTTACAGAGGCACAGGCCCTTTCTGGGCCTGTACTTCTGCAAACAGAAGTAGTGTGGCAGTTTGGGTGTCATGGATTTTGTTGTGCCTGCACTTCCTCATGCAGAGGTCAGTGTGCATGTCTTTCACCTGTGGCTGCAGAAGTGCAGCTCCTCTAAGGCCTGCACTTCTGCAGCCGGAACTGTGTGTACAGTGGTGACAGCCAGGATAAAGTGAAGTAATGCTACAGTATATCACAACAATACTGTGGTATGCTACAGGGAACAGTGTAATTCAATTGCAATTAAGCTATTTTTTTACTGCAGTATTTTGTGACAGTCATTTACTGCAAGTTACTGTGTTGTATCATGGCTGACTCCGCTGCATGTCTTACAATGTGCCCGAGTACCTGTGGCTACTGAAGCACTGGCCCCCATAGAGGCCTGTGCTTCTGCAGACAAAATGACTCTTCTAATTTGGGTATTGTGGATTGGTATCTGTGGCTGCAGATACAAATCCATGAATTTAGCACATCAGTGCTGCTGCAATTGTGTCATCTGGAAACTGTTATATATGGTTTGTCTTACTTTCACCTGATGATAGTTGTATGTGGTTGCTTGTGTGTCTTGTCCTTTTGCTGCATTGGGGAGGGGGGATTTAAGGCAAGAACACTAACACCACATTTCCCTATTTTTTTTGTGTTATATTGAACCCTAACTGCTGTATTAATGCAGTTTTTTGTAATGAAAATATATATGTGGGCATGTGTAGGTAATGACTGGTCTTGTACTTTGTGCAGGGCAGGGCCCTGTGCTAAAAATGTTATGACTGATGCTTGAGGCCCTTTGTGAAACACCAGATTTGTGGGGCATAATTCCAGACTTGTAACTTGAAGCATCAGACCTGTGGGGTATCACCCTGAACCTGCAGCATGGCCTTGTTTCATCAGGCTAGGGGCTCAGCTGCCCTTTGCAGTTCTCACAACCAAGGAACATGGGAAAGGGACTCATAATCATTGGAAACTTAGGAAAGGTACATACTGTATAAACATATGTGGGGGCACTGTGCTGCCTAATGGTCAAGCAATTGTCTCCAAGCCATCTTCTGACTAACATGGCTACTGTTTGTGGAATATCTCCATTTACCCAGCTTCCTGGTCACTAGCTCTTGTGAAAAAAGGAAGGGAATATTAAACTACAGAGGAAAAGTATGGGCACTAAAGAAAATAGGGCATTGCACTTTTGTAAGATATGTAAGTAATTAATGACCAGGTGAGGGATTTAGTAACTCTGTGTTGCCACTGCCAAATATCTCTGAAGTTATCAATGTATGCTGTTAAAGCATAAACTATTATTTTTTAAAAAGCAGGAAGAAAACCAATGAGCAATAACTTAAGCACTTTAGAAGGTTGTTAACAGATAACATATCTTAAATATTTTGGGTTGTTTTCAAAAGTTGTATTTACAAATAACTGCAAACATGCATGTTTAACCTTTTATTTGCATAGTCTATAGTTTGGGTCAGTGATCCTGCCTTATTAGGTAAAAATCTGCTAGGTATGACTGAATCCTCATATACTTCTGATAATGCTGTGGTTAGTTCAGGGCCTCAGTCATGAAAATAGAGTAAGAAATGTCGACATCAGTGTATATAAGACTACTGTAGTATTGATGCATTCTTCAAAGGGCATGACCAGACGGGAGAATCATCTGCTGACATCATGTCTAAAAGACTGCTGCCCTCTTGGCAGTGAACCAGTCAGGGAGTGGAAATGTCAAGAGATCACTTTTTGTATGTGGGTTTTAAACAGATAAAATACCTACTTTTAGGCGTAGCAAATAATGATCTGTATGCATGAACTGTCAGAGTTGCTTTTGCCGTGAATTGTTTACAACATTGCAATGATAAAAGGAGACTTTAGAAAAACCACAAAACTTCAGGGTCATAAAATTATGCAGTCAAACATCTGGGCAAAAACAACCCAGCTACACAGAAATATATTTAGATAATTTTCCCTTTAGGGGAAGAAATGTTTTTAAAAGGGCAACTGAGTCTACTGTTTAATTAAACTTTCTACTAAGAAATAAAAACATCTATTTGGGGAGCTGGGCCATCTATTCCTTTATCCAGGCAAGCATGCAAGCAAGCAACCAAGCAACCAATCCATCCTACCCACTTATCCAGTCACCCAATCAATCAGCCATCTCTGAAACCTCAGAGAATAGGCTAATTTAAATACGATATTGAGCTTACCTGTACTGTAGCAGGCAGTAGTCCAAATGTATTGACGATTAAGTCTGCCCTATAGTGTGATACTTCATTGCCACCATGTTAGAGCCTTGCGATGTTACTGAGGATGAGGCTGAGTTTAACTATAATGTAGTTAGGCATGCCTTCACCCTAAGTGAGCTCACAATGTACTAAAATTCTGGAAATGTAGTATCAGTGGGAGTAAAGCGAATCAGGTAAAAGGCTTCCTATTACCATGCTAATAATACATGTTAGAGAGACTGGTTTTGGATCTTTAGTAAAATTATTTGCTTCTTTCTTCTTTGATATTGGAACCACTTTAGTCAGGCATGAACTAACAGGTAATTTGCCTTTTATCATTGCTGAGTTTGCTATCAAGGGACCCACACTTTTAGGCCCTGTCCACACTGACTCAGTAAAAACATTATAGGTGAGCTGTAACGTTTTAGCAAAGAGATAACACTGTTCGCGTCTACACTTGCCACGATAATTTGTCATGTTTACTAATCGTGCTTAAACTCTGATGTCAGTAGGGTTTAAGCACAGTCACGGTAATGTTTTAGTACTGAAACGGTATAACATACCTTTGTGGATTGGTGTCCGAATTTGTGCTTTCCGTGTTGTACCTCCTTTGCCCCATAGTACTGTGTGTCCCTCCTAAGAACGTACATGTGCACTGTATCACAGCAACAGGGAAACCAGGAAATGAAGTGCTGAACCAGCACAGAGAATAGATTGTCCCCCTCCCAAATCCAGCCATGCAGTACTGACAGCGGGTCATCATTCCCTATACCCCACAGACAAGGGAGAGACTTGTCCCGGAGCCAGATTCTCCATCCCCACTCCCGGTCTCCACAGACAGCATGACCTAGCATGCGCAACCATGCTAACCAGCCCCAGTGCACAGAGACATCGAGAGTGCCACCACAAGCATGATGATCGTGTACCACACGATTTTTCTGTTTTTTTTTAGCAGAGTGTGTGGACGGGAGAAACGAGCATGCCACCGATTCAACAGCTACATGTGGACACGTTAAAATGGTATGTGCTAAAACAGTCTTAAAACTGTTACAGACTTTACTGGGTCAGTGTGGACAGGGTCTTAGATATTTCTAAAGCAGCAAAATGGATCTGGGGCAGCATTTTCAAATGTAGAAAAATTGCATATAGTACGAGTGGCAAAAAAAAAGTCACACAAGGAAGGTCACCCTTGCTCGACTGCAATTTTTCAGCATGCATGCAGTTTTCAAAAAAGATTAGTCTTTTATAATGTTCCCCCATTTTATGGCAGCTTGCACAGATTCTCTTCTGCAACTATACAAAAAACAAAACAAAACAAAACAAAACAAAACAAAACAAAAAAAAAACAAAAGAAAGAAAAAGGAAATGCCACCTGAATGAAAAAAATGCAGAAAATAGCATTTTCTTAGGTGCAAGGATTTTTCTCTGCAGCAGTGAGTTGTCTGTAGGGACTTAGTCCATAGACCATGTCCGGTCCTCTGAAAATCAGGCCCCTGATAGATCATGCAAGGGTTCAGATGTTCTAATTTCTCAGGTGCCTATGATGGAACAAGTAAAAATCAGCTTGCACTACTACTCCCCAATTCAACTCTCAGGAAAGCACTTTCACACCTTTTGCACTGCATCAACAGGTTCGTGCTATGCACAGTGAGGTGTGTGCCACTGTACACTGAACTTTCCATATTGGAAGCATCACTGTGCACAAAGGCCCATTTCCAAGGTAGCCCTGCATGAGACACTCTTCACAGAATAAGAACATCTCATACACAGAGGAAAGGAGCGCTCTGATTGGTTGGGATTACTCCTTTGATCTATAATGGTAGCTTACCCACTTCTGGGCCAGAAGACTAAAGTGCCCTTATTGGGATTGGGCTCATACCAGAAATTCTGTGCCATGAGTACAGTACCAAAGGAATGCTCTACTCTTGGGATATGCTGTCCTTTGGATTTGCTAGTAAACTGCTAGTACACTGAGGTCCTGTCTGGTTGTTTAGGCAGACAGTAATAATCCCGTGGCACTTTTTAAAAAGAGTAGTGTAATTTCCCCTAGGGCCCTGACCAAATTCCCCCTTCAGTAAAATACCACCAACAGCTTGATCGGGTTCAATTTCAGTTCGTTTGCATCAATACCCACTCAGGATGAGGCTGAAAATATATAGTATTATCTAGCCCTTCTTTCCCAGTCAACAAAAAACTAAAAATATAAACAAATTATGTCTTTCATCACTACTGTTCCCACAGTTGTCATAGCATAGGTGAAGACCCCATGATCAGACAGAGTAATCAGCCAACAGACTTAGGTATCTAATAGAATGGTTACATGTTAATAAGAATCATATCCAACACTGCTGCCCCATCTTGATGGATCTTTTATAATGTCCAGACCAATAAAAAACATTCCTACTGAGGATCTGTAAATTTCTGTCAAGGTAAAGACACTACAATGAGGGAATTGTGATCAGATTTGGTCAAGTAACATGTTTAGATGTTTTTGCATCACATTTTTGTTGTTAACAAGTGTGTGATTTACCAATTCACAGATCAGCCGGTTCAAGCTGCTGAGGGTTAGAGTCACATTAATTTTTAACCTTAATGTTTCTAATTCTGGTTTTCCAAACTGCTCTATTTTCCCAACTTGTACTATACTTCTCTACAGCCCACCTCCAGATTTACCTGCTGAATGATTTAAAATCCTTGTAGGTCTTCAACTTCATCTGGAATTAGATCAGAACACATGATTTCTCTTACTCCTATGATATCCAGTTCACTGTGTTTTACTTTATGCCTATACTTCCTGCAATTAATCTATTCAGAGGTCAACTTCCTGCAATTACACAACCTCCCATACACTAGTATCCCTTGTTCCCCCACATCAAGGCTTGTAATTATATTTGTTGAATGCCAAACAGCTCTGGAATCCTTGCCGCAGTCAACCTCTGGGGAGTGTCACTCTCAGGTATTTAGAAAGATAACAGACAGCTGCTGGCATACAGGTGACCTGGGCACATTACAAGAGTTCAGTACATCTGGAGCTGAGGCTGTCAGCAAGGGTTGCAAGCACCCCTAGGATGCTCTCTTCACTGGGTGCAAGAGGGCGGTGCTGCACCACTACATTAGTGGTACCTGATGGTGGCTTGGTGGTGGCATCAACAGTGTGGGTGACGACATGCTGTTGGACATTCCACTCCAGGACACTACTGTGCACGTGTGCTTGTGGGCAGCTGGAGGAAGTACAAGAAGGCAGGTTAAAAAAAACATTGGTGCACATTGATATGATGCCAGGCACTTCCAAATTTCACTAGACCCAACTGCCTACCTCTCCAATGGACAAGACTTCCTTCATGTGAATGCTGATTCTAAGGCCCCACCATGGTGGGGTGGGAGCCATTGTAGAGGGTAAGCAACAGAGATGGGGGTGAACTGGATTGGGAGATAGCTGGGCAGAGGTGGGCAGCAGCGGTGACAAAGCAAGAAACAATATGGAAAAAATAACTGGTTAATCTTACACCAAAAATAACATTTAAATCCAAGTCATGAGGGGTTTTGTTATCCCTTACAGAGCAATTGATGCAATTAAGGCTTATAAGATACACAAGGGGGCTACCTGCCTCAGGGTCAAAATAAGCAGTTTAAAACAATGTTCATGGTGTAATTATTGATGTAAATACCAGTTTAAGGCCTGTTTGCAGTACATAGAAACATAGAAACAGAGAAGTTGTCAGCAGTAAGGACCTCCTGGCCCACCTAGTCTGCCCAGTTTTCTATGCTTACTGTGCCACCACAGAGACTACTCGATCTCCGGTTGTCTTCTCCCGTTGCCTTACTACCAAGGTCCTCTTGTATCTGTCCCATGTATGCTTGAATCCCATCACCATTTCTGGCACCTACCACCTCTGCTGGAAAGCTGTTCCAGGCATTCACCACCCTCTCCATGAAGAAGTATTTCCTCACATTTCCTCTGAGCCTCTGCTCACCAACTTCATAGCATGGCCCCTTGTCCTCAAGCTTCTTTTCTTATGGAAAATGCTACCTTCCAGTACCTTATAAATACCTGTTAGGTATTTAAATGTTTCCATCATATCCCCCCTTTCCTCCTGTCATCCAGAGAGTTCATATTTGGTTCCTTGTGTCTTTCCTCATAGGGCTTTTGATGTAGGCCCCGCACCATTTTTGTAGCCCTTCTCTGCCTCCACCTTATCAATGTCCTTCCAGAGATGGGCCCTCCAGAACTGGACATATTACTCAAGGTGGGGTCTTACCAGTGATCTATACAGTGGCAATATTACCTCCTTCTTCCTACTGGTGATACCCCTCCCTATGCACCTGATCATCCTGCTAGCCTTCCCCACTGCCTTATCACACTGTTTGGCTACCTTCAGGTCATCATAAATTATTACTCCCTGGTCCCTTTCCTGTTTGGTGGTTGCCAGTACTTTCCCTCCCAATTGATACATAGCCCCCAGGTTTATGTGCCTCAAGTGCATGATTTTGCACTTTTTTGCATTGAAACCCTGCTGACAAACCCTTGATTATTCTTCCAACTTTTCAAATCATCCCTCATCCCCCCCCCCCAGTGTGTCTACTCTGTTGCAGATTTTTGTGTCATCTGTGAACAGGCATACTTTCCCTTTTGGCCCTTCCACAATGAAGGGACTGGGCCTAGTACTGAGCCCTGAGGCACCCCACTGGTCACCTTGCCTTCTCCAAAGTGGACATCATTTATCACCACCGTCTGACTCCTGTTGCTTAACCAGCTTCTTACCCAGTTTATAGCTTTTTGACCCACTCTCAGACAGGCCAGCTGGTTCACTGATTTTCTATGTGGAACGGTGTTGAAGGCCTTACTGAAATCCATGTAGGCCACATCTACGGCTCCTCTCTGAGCCACTGCTCTGGTCACCCAGTCAAAGAACTCAATCAGGTTTGCTTGGCCAGACCTCCCCCCTGATAAGCCATGTTGCCCTGGATCATGTAATCCACTGGTTACAAGGTATTCCACTATCCTTTCCTACAGTAGTCTTTCCATTACTTTGTCCACTACCAAAGTCAGGCTGACAGGTCTGTAATTTTCTGCCTCTTCCCTGTTCCCATTTTTGTGAAGTGGGACCACATCTTCCCTCCTCCAGTCCCTCGGAACCTCCCGTTTCTAATGATAAATTGAACAGAGTTGTCAGAGGTGCAGCCAGCACCTCTTTGATCTCCCTCAGTATCCTGGGGTGCTCCCCATCAGATCTCATTGCCTTGTCTACTTTTGATTGTACTTGTACCTTGAGGACTTCTCCTCTGTAAAAGGGGTGGTGTCCACCTCTCTTCCATTTACAGTATGCCCTTGTCCCTTATCTTTGGCCTGTAACCTACCCCTTCTTCTGTAAATGTAAACAAAAGTATTTGTTCAATATGTCTGCTTTCTTTTGGTCCTCCTCCTTGCAAAACCCTTCTTCCCCCTTTATCCTTACTTTTCTTTTTTTTTTTGCCCACTCAAGGAATGGAGATCAGCCCTGCTCCACCCAGCATCCCCGTATGCCCAGGCTTACCCCTCTGGGTGTTGCTGCTGGGTAGGCACCTTTAATGGACACTAGGTAGGCGAAACCCAGCTTACCTCCTGGGTAGAGGTGGGCAAAAGTTGCAAATTCTGCTTTCGAGGAACCTTCACGAAATTTCAGAAATTTTGCGGAAATTTAGCAACTTTCACCATTGCCGAAACTGGGATTTTCCGCGGATTTTCACCGAGTTCTGCTGACTTTTTTGTGAACTGCAGAAAAATGCATATAAACTGTAGAATGTATTCTATCCACAGTTTAATGAACTGTCAGTGAATGAGCACATGCTTGTACAACCATGCAGTCATTCACTGACAATTCAGTGGGCCACCAGTAGTGGAGGAGAGAGGAGGGCTGCACCTGTGGCCCGTTCAGGAGCACAGTGGGTTGGAGCAGGGTGGTAGCAGATGAAATGTCATGGTGGGGGGTCCACTAGACACCAGGGAACTGGCATTACTTTTTTATAAGGGATTTGGGATGGATGGGGGGTCCACTAGACACCAGTGAATACTGGTAATATAGGGGGATGAGTCGGTGGATTGCCAGCTGTTTTTTGTGGATTAAGTAATCCAGGATAGGGAGGGGTCCACTAGACATCAGAGAAATAAAATGTTTTGGGGGCCATGATAGGCGGGTGGGGGGCAATGAAGACACCAGGAGGGTCCGAGGGAGGGATTGGAGGTATTTATTTATTAACTGGGACCCCTGATCAGTGGGGGGGATTAATGAATTAAACTATGGTTAAAAAAAGCCTCAGAACTGACCACTGGCACTGATCCATTCTGTGGATTTTTTTCCCACAGTTTAATAAATTAACCTGCAGTTTGTATATTTATTCTGCAGTTTTAAGGTGGAATTTCCATGGACATTACAAAAATGACTTCTGAACTTTCGCGGCAGTGAAATTCGCACTTTTACGGAAATTCTGCTGGCAGAATTTTTTTTGCACACCCCTACCCCTGGGTCGGGGCCACCAGAACGAGACACCCCCCCCAGCAGATACTGATAGGCAGTGGGGACAGTGGCAGAGCCAGTGTCATACTCGGGGGGACAGCTTTTTCCTGATGCTGGTACCCCGGGGGCGGTATGTTCAATGACACTTAGTGTCTGCCCCACCCTCCCATACATGACAGCCTTGCCCACTTGTGGAGACCCCAGCACCTGCCAGGGACCTGTAGTGCTCTAGACACCAACCCCCCTCCCCCTCAGAGAAGGAGAGCTGTCCCCTGAATGCTCATTCCTTCTCCCCCCGGCCGGCCATCAGACTCCTGAGTCTGTCCCCAAACCCGGGATGTCGGCACCGCAGATTGATGCCTTGCCACTGTACTGGTGAACAAGCAATTTTATCCTTACTATTCTGCCTTTGGTCTTCCTCTTCTCTCCTATATATCTAAAGAAAGATTTATCCCCTTCTTTTACTGATTAGGCAATATTTTCTTCTGTTTGTGCTTTTGCACATCTAACTGCCTTCCCTCTCTCCCTTTATTCCTCCTTGTAGTTTTCCTATATCCTCTGCCTTCTGTGTCTTTGTCTACTTACTAAATGCTAGTTTTTTTGCTGTTACTTTTTCTGCTATATCTTTAGAAGACCATAGCGGTCTCTTTTTTTCTTTTGCCCTTGTTAACCTGCCTGACATAGAGATTTGTTGCTTTTTCAGTGTCTCCCTTTATTTTTGCACATAGTTTCTCAATTCCTCTCGGATCCTCTGTCCCTGAGGCATTCTCCCATTTTCCTGAAATTGGCCCTCCTGAAGTCCAGAACCCATGTCTTAGTGCGTCTCGGTTCTGGCCCCGTCTTTATATTGAACCACACTGTATGATGATCGCTGGATCCCAGGTTGTCACTCACTGATGTCAGCAACACCGTCCCTGTTTGTCAGCACCATGTCCAGTATCACTACCCCCCCATGAGTGAGCTTCTTAACTAGGAACTTAACTGAGGAACACCCCTTGCAGGGAGTCCAAGATGTCCCTACTTTTGACTGCTGCTAAAGCTGGTAGGCTCCAATCCACGTCTGGTAAATTGAAGTCCCCCACCAAACAACATCTCACCCCTTGAATGCCAGCCTCTGTATGGCTTCCATCATGTCCTTATCCACCTCTCCTCCCCCCGTCCTTGCTGGAGGTCTGTAGATCACTCTTATGCAAATAGGGGGCCCCCCTTACGTGTTTCCAGGGTGACCCACAGTACCTCAGCTCCTCCCTGCTCTCCCTGTATTTACATGGCTTAAATTTTTGTCCCTATCATAAAGAGCCATTCCTCCCCTTTCTTACCTACCCTATCTTTTCTGAGCAGAGTATACCCTGGTAAGGCCCCACCCCAGTCCTGGTTTTCACTGCATCAGGACTCGGTAATTGCAACCATATCCAAGTCTGCTTCTGCCATGTGGCACCTAGGTCTGCAAGCTTGTTGTCTAGACTTTGAGCGTTTGCACACATGGATCTCCAGATTGTGCTGCCACCCCACCTCTTGTTTCCCATTTGCTCCCCCCTTTGTTTCCTCCATTATATATCCCATATCACTCTTGCCTTCTATCACCTGAATTCCTTTTTTATATGGTCCTTTTTGGTGTTTCATTCCTTCAGGATTCCCCTTGCTGACCTTTCATTTGCTGGTGTGGGGGGAGGGCAGTTTATGTCTCCTTTCATCTTTCTTCCTCCCCTCTTGGCTAGTTTAAATACTGTTCACTGAGGACCATGGTTCCCCTCTTGGATTAATGCAGGCTGTCACCTCTGTACAGGCATTATACCTCAAGGTGGGGCCCTAGTCCCCTATAAAGCTACAAACCTTTTCTCTGTACCATTCCTTCAGCCATGCATGGAAGTTCCTGGTGCGGAGAATCCTGCCTTCCCCCATCACAGACAGGTAGCACTTCTGAGAATGTCACAGATCATGCCACCTGCCTAAGGCCCCTCCCCAGTTCCCAGAACTCCTCCTGAACTATTGCTGGCTCAACCCTAGCCAGGTCATTAGTCCTCAGATGGACAATGATGTCTAGCTCCTCCATTCATGCTGCCCCAGCAATCCTTTGGATCTTAGCCCTGTGAGCCATGGCATCAGGAAGGAACTGATCCTCCCTCTCCTCATCCTTACCTGTCCCCAACTCTATTCCCCTCACTATGGAGTACACCACCAGGATTCGCTTCCTCCTTCTCTGGGGTCCTCTGGCACCCCCATGGGGTCTCTGCAATGGAGGACCCCCATATCCACACTGGTCACTACTTTGGGTGACTCCGTGGGATGTTCTTGCTCTTCCAGTGTGGTATAGGAGTTTTATAGTGGAACCAAGTGTGGGATGTGCCTATGCTCCACCACCCTAGCCTTCCCTGAGCCCACTGTTCACCAGCCACTCCTCCTTCTGGGCAACCTTTGATGTAGCAGTGGTGAACTACAGTAGGTGGTCCCTGGCTGGGGAAGAAGGTCCTCAGAACCCAAGACAACTCAACTGTGAGTCTGGCAACCTCCTCCCTCAGCCCAGAGGGGTGCACACAGATAGGGCAGCAACACAGCCTCCAGAAAGTCTCCCCAAAGACTGCTGCCTCACAGCCATTGCACTGCACCACTGCCTTCACGCTATGCTACCTGCTTCTCTGTTGTTTTACCCCTTTAAATTGCCTTTGTTACCATACCAATATAGATAATTTCAATGATCCCTAGGTTTTTGCAAGTTTTGAACCTCTAGTGTAGCTTAGCCCTTTACAGGGTGCTACACCTTTTTTCCTACCTGATGCCTTGTGACTGTAGACAGCTGCTTACTGCTTTTATCTACTCATGGTTTGCGTGGCAGAGTGTACGGCACTGGCTGCTTCCCTTGGCTGACTCCCTTCTGGAAGACTCCCCTGTGTTGTCCTTTGAGCTGCGGTCCTTCACGCAAAGGTCTGCAGCGCAGAGGTCCACTTGATGGATACTTTCTTATATATAAGGCAACGGCTGATTGGCTCACTTGAGGAGAGCCCCAATTGGCTGTAGCGAGTGAGTCTTTATACAGCAATCCAAAACCAACCTGCAATCAGAAATGGGACTCACTCAGCCCCTCCTCCAATTACTACCTAGCTGAGGCCCCAGGCCAAACAATTCTCACCCAGCTGCCAAACTACAGGGTAAGACACAACTCTTTATTATGGCCCTTAAATGTGGGCTACTGTGGCTGGTCTCAATATACCTTACAGACAGAAATGAAGACATTATTTAAACAAGTTTCCCCCCAACTTACCCCCAACCGGTCAGTGCATTCAAAAGGGAGCTAAAGATATTTTTATTTAATAAAGCCTTTCCCTCCATTTAATGATTAATTTTAATATTTTATTTTTATTGACTGTTTTAATCTTTATAGAACTTGGCCATCTGTACAGCACCTGGAGTCACAATTAAATAGAGCACTCTATTAAATGAGTAAACTAAACTAACTAAACTTACCTTGTCTTAAAAAGCCTCTTCAATCTCTGTCTGTGAGCAAAACACACAGACTCTGCTTTTCTGCAATTCAAGAAATCTTTGGAGTCTCAAGCTATACCTCTGCTCCAAAACAACATTTCATGATAATAAGTTAGGGACAGAGCTATAGCATGCTTAATATAATTTGCAGCAGAATCAGAGGGGGAAGGCTGTTTATAGTAACTTTGCTCAACTTAGCAGGCCCCTTTTCATTTCTGGGTAATATAGTATACAATATTCTACCCCTAATAATGGCCTGCTAAATTGCTAATACTGTTTTGGGGTGGAGCTGTTGCTGGAGACTCCTAATCTTATTGAATGCAAACCAACCCTACAAAGGCTTTTATCTACAGTAACTAATTGCTCTATGATTTTTTTTACCTGCTTTGTAAGACCCTAAGGTAGGTAGCACCCTGGTGTAATTTGCCAGCCCAGGGTTAAACACGATTATGCTGCTGCAAACAAGGCTAGTCTTGTTTCACGATTTGTTATTAAATAATTACCATTGCAGCAGTAGTAAAGCACAACTTAGGCAGCTTTGTAAGTGTGCAAATTATGTTAACAGTTTTAAGTATCAATCTGCTAGAGAGCCCCTCACCATGCACAAATCAACATGGACATTACAGTAAATATATAACCATGAAAGTATGTTTTTAGAATCTCTTTGGTGATCACTGTATCATTAGAGAGCAGTCTATTGCAGCCAGTCACAATGTTGTATCACTGGATAGGGGCTACATTAGTGGTTGCATTGTAAGTCTCTCTCTCCCCTGGTGACACTCTGTGGGGTTGCAGAGTAAGACAACATTGCCAAAACCCTATCTGGGATACCTCTAACCAAAGGTATTGAAATAGGGGATAAGTACATAAAATCTTTTCCAACATACATTAGACTCAAGGCATTACGCAAGGGACCTGGAATAACCACGCACAGTGGGAGGATGCGAGGTATATAGGAAGGAGATGTAGTTAGTTGCAGGACATATGGTGCCACACTTCTTGAGAGTATGCTGTGGAAGTGAGCAGGCTGCCCGATCTGCCGGAGGTTAGCAGCACTCCACTCTGAGTTGGCTACATAGAAACATAAAATTTGACAGCAGATAAGGACCACTTGGCCCATCCAGTCTGCTCATTTCTCTCTGCTTACACTATTACCTCAGACCATGTCTAATCTACAGCACTTTCTCCCTCTACCCTTCCTTTCCACTATGATTCCCTTGTGCTTATTCCATGCACTGTATTCTTGAACACCACCACTGTTTTTTCCTCTAGTACCTCTGCTGGAAGGCTGTTCCAGGAATCCACCACTCTTTCTGTGAAAAAGTACTTTCTCACATCTCTCCTGAATTTACCCCCTCCAGCTTCATAGCTTGTCCCCTTATTCTTGAGCACCTTCTCTTCTGAAAAATACTTCCCTCCTGAACCTTATTTACCCCTGTAAGATATTCAAAGGTCTCTATCATATCCTCCCCCTCCATCCTCTGTTACAGGTTGCACATATTAAGGTCCTTTATTCTCTCCTCATAAGGGCTTTTAATTCAGACCCTGCACCATTTTAGTTGCCCTTCTCTTGACTGCCTCCACTTTGTCTATGTCCTTCTGGAGATGTGGTCTCCAGAACTGGACATAGTTCTCTTAGGTAGGGTTGCCATCTACCTGTTTTTTTAACCAGAGCATCCGGTAATCTGGTGCCTTCTCTGGTTGTCCAGTTTTACAGCTTCTTGTTCCATTTTGTTTTTAGTCATGACTGCGAGGACTTCTGCTCCTCAGAGGCAGTATTGTGCTAGTTGGCAAAGGTGCCACTATGGCGTGTGTATGTTTTATTAGAAAAAATAAAAGGATTTGAACAGGCTGCTGCTCTAACTGCAGCCTGGAAGCCAGAGACTGCTCTTTCCTCTCACATCGGGAACTGTTCCCTGCCCTAGCTAGCCAGATCAATCTGAACTGCCAGAGTGGTTCCACCTATGCCACCCTGCGCCCTCGCTCACCTCACTGGGTCACAGTGTTTCCAGTGGCTCTGACTGCACCACAACTACGTTTCCTTTGTTCCTCCAGACAACTAGAAAATCTTCCAGGCTTCAGGTCTCTTCTCTGGGTGAGCCAGCTATAATTCTGAGCCACGAACTGGGACTAAAACAAACAAAATAATAAAGTCTGTAAAGACAAGTTTGTTTAGCTTGCCGACTGAGCCCCTCCATTCCCAAATGAGCTCTAACTTCCGGACCAATCATGTGATACAGGGATTGCTGTAGGAGGTGGGGTCATAGGGAAAGGGGTGGGGTGAAGGGCAGGACTAGCGGGTCCGGTTTTGGCAGAATTCAAAAGTGACAACCCTAATTCTGTGTGGTGTCTTACCAGTGATCTGTAGAGAGGCAACATAACATCCCTCTTTCTGATGGTGATACCCCTCCTTATGCACCCCACATCCCACTAGCCCTCCCTACTGCCTTGTCACACTGCCTGGCCACTTTTAGGTTATCTGATATGATTATCTCCAGATCTCTTCCTACTTGGTGGTCATCAATACTACTCTACCCATTTTGTACTACATCCCTGGGTTTCTGTGCCCTAAGTGCATTATTTTGCAATTTTTTGCATTGAAACGCAGGTCTTTGCTCATCCTTTTCATGCCCCCCAAGGAGTTTCCACCCTACTGCAGATTTTGAAGTCATTCACAAAGGGGCAGACCTTCCGCTCCATCTCCTCTGCAATGTCACTCACAAAGACACTAAAAAGGACCAGTCTCAACACCGTTCCCTGAGGCAGTCCGCTGGTCACCCTCCCTTCCTTGGAGTGAACTATGTTTACCACCACCTTCTGTCACATAACCCTTACTAATTCCATATTCAGTTTGCCACCTTTGGATCTACTGCTAAGCTACCCAGCTTGCTTACTAGGCTCCTATGTGGAAAGGTGTCGAGAGCCTTACTAAAATCTAGGTAGGCTGCATCCACCACTCCACCCTGATCTGAATCCTTTGTCACCCAATGAAAGAAATCTATCAGATTAATTTTAGATGACCTCCTCCCTGTGAAGCCATGCTACCTGGGGTCTTGTAACCCACTGGATTCAAGATATTCCACAATCTTTTTCTTCAGCAGTGATTCCATTAATTTTCCCACCACCGATATAAGGCTGACTGGCCTATAATTGCCAGCCTCCTCCCTGCTAACACATTTGTGTAGAGGGACTACATCCATCCTCCTCTAGTCCTCAGGAACCACTCTTGTTTCCAGCGAGCTGTTGAACAGACATGTCAGAGGTACAGCCAGTATTTCCCTGAGCTCCATCAATACCCTTGAATGCATCCCATCTGGCATCGTTGTTTTGTCCACCTTCAGAGTAGCAAGTTCCATTAGGACTCTTGCCTCCGAAAAAGGACTAGTGTCCACATCCCTCCATCCAAAGCTTCTGTCACTTTTTTGTGGCCCCTCCCCTTCTCCTTCCTCTGTGAGCACTGAATAAAAGTATTTGTTCAGGATGTCTGCCTTTTCCTGGTCCCCCTCTGCACATTTCCCCTTTTCCTTTTTTAACCCTATAATCCCACCCCTGGTATTCCTGCTTTCACTCACATAAACTAAAAAATGTGTTGTCCCCTTTTGTTACCTCCTGGGCTAGTCTCTCTTTGGTTTGTGCCATTGTGTTCTTTACTGCTTTCCCTGATTCCCTCTGTTTCCCCTGATACACCTCCCTATCCTCCTTTCTCTGTGTCTCCTGTTAGCTTCTGCATGCTACTCTTTTAGCCTTTACCTTTTCAGCCGCCTCTTTCAAGAATGATAGCGGTCTCTTTTTCCTTTTGTTTTTGATCACTTGCTTGACACAGAGGCTT
Source organism: Neoceratodus forsteri (assembly GCA_016271365.2). Lineage (NCBI taxonomy): Eukaryota > Metazoa > Chordata > Ceratodontiformes > Ceratodontidae > Neoceratodus > Neoceratodus forsteri. The sequence goes on from CM057453.1 coordinate 931,516,754, forward strand.
GTTGTCTTTACTGTGCTCCATTTAATCTTCACCCACTGTTTCTCCACCCCTTCAATCCCCCCAACCAGGTCATCCCTGAGGCATTCTTCCATTATTATAAGTTATAATAATGATATTCATTTTCCAGCATTCTGATTGGCTAAAATCCCTCAATCAGCCCTACGTTAATCTTTGATTAACGTGCTTGTTGAACCACATCACAAAAGCAGTGATACCAATAAAGAAACCTGATTTTTAAAAAAAGATTCCATGTAAGCGTTCTGAAACTGTCCAGCTGTCCACCATTGCTTACCGCGACTGCTACATATAGCCAGCACCTCATAGTATAAAAAAAAGGAAACAAACAATTATTTTTAAGTTGGAACTCCCGAAACACCGTAACAGTTAGCTCATGTAACGTGTAACATTTGTTGCTATAATGGAGCTTTCTTTTGACATAGTGGACATTGAAATGGAGATGTTCATGGATAGCCTGCATGGTTTTGACAGTTGGACACCAGATGAAGCTGCGGCTGTCATTAATGAAGTCGATGCCCTCTCCCAGCTGTTGGCAGTTGTAGCCATAGAAATAGAAGTTCCCCCAGTTGAAAATGTTTTGGTCATCTCAATGACTAAAATCACAAACAATGTACTTCAAAATTCAGGCAGTACTGCAAACGTAAGCTTTTCATCTCAGCTGATCTCCAATCAGATAGTCGCGGTACAAAGTGTGATGACGCAGCAAGCAACACAGCAGTCGAGCATAATAGTAACTGCTGACTTGCCTTGCACATCTGTCGAAAATGTGGAAAACCTACAATCAGATGAATATTTTGTAATGGCACATCAGGTATATGAAAAGCATAGCAATCAGATTACTGTAAAATAAAAACGTAAGGAAAAAAATTGTGCTCTCATTGGCCCCAATGCACTAATGGGTGGAGTAGCTATGCACCACGCATCTGCAACGTGTAGCCACTTAGCACCTACTGCACCCCCCACATGGGATGTACAAAGGATGGGCATGCAGACACAATGCACCCGATCCACCATGGCCGTGCCACCCAGCACACATTAGTGCATGGCTCCTGCCAGGCACCCACCACCATACCCACACACCACCAGCCCATGGATGCTTCCTCCTGCATGGCACCACTGGCCAACCCCCACCACCGGTCCTCTCTGAGATGTGGTGGGGTACAGTGCCCCCACAGCACCACCAACAGACCCCCCATTCAGTCACAGTGACCCATTCTGGGACTGCATCCCAGGAGGGCTGGTGACTTTGCCCTCCTCTCACTGCCATGGCTGCCAGCCATAGGTCTTCCATAGGGCACACTGACAACACGTGCCCCACCTCATAGGGGATCCACTCTGTGTCCCAATATGGGCATCCAATTGGATGCCTGACCTGGTCTGCATCCCCACCCAAAGCTGCCCTGCAGAGTCCTGCATGCCGGGGCAGGGCCATAGACAGGTGGTGGCCGGTAGTAAATACTGGCCAGTTCTTTGCCAGTGGGGTACATGCTGATTCCGCATACCTTCACCCCAATAGTGCATAGAGGCCAATAAAAGAAAACCAGTCCTTCAACAGTGCAGCAGCAATAATTCTGTGATGTCCCAACAGTTTCCATAACAGCATACGGTATCTATAGTATTTCTGCTAATGAAGCATAGTCATGCCTCTAAATCACCACGGTTATATTTACAGGAGTATGATCCCCTCTCCCCCCACACACACACACACAACCATGAACTTTTAGTAAAGAGACAAGCTAGCTAGGCAATGTTTTTAACCCATTATGAATTGCAAATCTCATCTAACTCCTAGTCATTAAACAGAACTGAGGCTATGTGAGCAGATCTAATAGCTACACATCATGCAAATAGCATAGGTGGATTCAAACCCAGTTCTGTAAGTTTGCAGTTCCCTTTGCTGAAGTATAAATGTACAAAGCCTCCTGAAAATGGGTCTAAGCAGAAAGACACAACTGAAGACCTAACAGTAAAAAAAAGAAGTAAAATAAGCAGCTATATAACTCCCTTGTACTGTCCACCCCATGACACTCTTACCCGCTTTTTTTTTTTTAATATAAACAACCGTTGCCTGTCAGGGGAGTAGCCAGGCCATATCCATAGACCTAGGCCTTCACTTTTATGCAAGTATTTTGAACATGTCAATCAATCAATCGATCAATCAAAATCTTTATTTGTCCAGGCAGGCACCATTGAGCAAGGCTCATTTGCAAGGTGGACCTGGTCATGAATACATCAAAGTACAGTACAGAAGCAGGTATACAAAAAGCAATAATATACCAGGAAGAAAAAGTATATACAATGTATACAGTACAGTACAAGGTTGAAATAAAAAACAAACAAAAAAAAGCAGCATTATTTTACAATTGAAGAAGTCAGCAGATGTACAACCATAGGCATACAGGGGTTATAAGCAGAGATCTTTTGAGTGAGGCAGCCGGCAACTACACATATAGGGGAAAGAGGCCATGTATGGGGTGGCAGTTTAGAGAGGAAAAGAAGAGGAGGGATATATTACCGACGACTGGGGGAAAAATTGGGCTAAAACCCCAGAAAGTGATGATGGCTGTCATGTACTTGTTTATTATGATAATGACAGAAGAGGGGTAGATAATTGGGACACTACTATGGATGGGGTGGGACTTTAGCCAGGCTGGCGTGGACAGGGAAGGGTGGGTGCAGCAAGAAGAGTTAATAGGGAAAGAGTGAGAGCCAGGGGTAGAAACATGGCAAGCGTCAGGATGGAAAGGGGGAGTTGCGGAATTAGTGGGCTAGCAGTGAGGAAAACATTTGCAAGGTGCTTTCATGTAGCGATCGTAGAGTGCCTTGAAGATATTCAGGCTAACAGGGCAGCTCAGCTTCAAGTTCCTTTGTAAACCATTTCACAATGTTGATAAAAAGAAGCTTAGAGCAGCTTTGCTGAAACGAGTGTTGACCCTTGGAACTTGGAGGGCAGTTAGGGAATAGCTCTTTAGAGCATAGGTGCCTAACACACTCCGGGAAATACAATCTGAGACATATGAGGGGAGCTTGTTGGTCACCGCTCTGAAGGCCCATAGGGTGGTGTTTCTATTCCTCCTATAGTGAAGGGAAGTCTAGCTTAATGATGAGTACAGGGAGCAGTGGTGTGTGGAAAGTAGAAGGCCAGTAATGAACCTGATAGCTGCATGGTAGAGGGTGTCCAACTTGGCCAGTGCAGAGGCAGTGCAGTGGCTGTAGATCAGGTCTGCATAATATATTAAAGATAGGAAGGTAGCTTGAACCAGTTGAATCTTGGCCTCCTTTGTGAGCAGGTGGTTAATTCTGTAGAATAGTCCTAATCTTTGCCTTAGTTCCTTCTGTAGTTCTTCGAGATGGTCGGCGAAGAAAAGTTTATGATCGAGCCAAACTCCTAGATATTTGAATTTAGCTATATACTCTAGTGTTTCTCCAAGAACAGTGGTCATTTGTGAGGTAGCCCCCCCTTCAGCAGGAATTGCCACATGCAAGGAGGAGGAGAAGAGCATGGCATTTGTCTTTTTCGCATTGAGCAAAAGCTCTTTGTTTATGAGCTGGTATTGTAGAAGGCTAAATTCAGCTTGGAGGTCCTCACAGGCTGCTTCTGGTGTGGGACAACTCAAGCACAGTACAGTGTCATCTGCGAATAAGTGGATGTTGGCTTTTTTGATGGGGTCATTGATGTTGTTAAGGTAGACTGCAAAGAGGAGGGGACCAAGGATAGAGCCCTGGGGCACGCCGATCAGCATAGGTTTTTAGTTCACTATGATTATAAATTGCCTCTCACAAGATTATTTTTTTTGCTATTGTTTTTTTTGGCAGCTACACTCAGTAACTGTAAGTTTTTTAATAGAACGATTCTCAATGGCGGCCACCATGAAACCACACTTTTCTTTTTCTTTATTTGGGTGGGTGTATGTTTCTTTTCAACTGAATGAAGTAATACGGTATGACCATGGGTTAGATTAGCAGGCTGTTAATCACCCCCCAAGTGCATCATGTGACATATGCCATAGCCGAGTGTGACATGGCCCCTTGTTGCATATTTAACAGACTGAGTAACTCCTAACAAACTAACTGACTAACTAAATGAAACTCATGGGAGTGCCTTATTGCTGTATTTGTTTTTTCTTTCTTTTGTCAAAAGAAAGGTACATATCTGGGTCTGTCTTATTCAGGGTTAGAATTTTAATAAAACAGGTCAGAATACCACATTCCATAAAACGACACTGCTGAAACATTAATGCATGACCATGTGGTTATATGAACAGGTATTTAATCATCGGCATAACGTTGTCATGTGTCATCGTGCATAGTGGAGTGTCACATGGCACCAGGGAGTATGATTAACAGACCGATAATATAACTGTTGGAAGTTTCCTATTGCTGTATTATATCTTTTCAAACTAGCATTAACATAACCCCATATCAAGCCTTATTGCTTATATGACCAGAAGTTATATTACCAGATTGTGCATTACTTCCTTGGGGCCATGTGACATGTGGCTACGCCTACAGCCACATGACGCCCTTCGGGGGCTCATTAGCTGCCTGCTCATCTAACACCTGGTCATGCCTTACTTTGTCAGCAGCGTTGTTCAATGACATCTGAAAATCTTATCTGCTTCATTTGAATTGTAACTCTGGGTGAGTAGAGCAGGCCCAGGCATGTATCTTTTTTCCTTTCAAAAGAAAGATACATACCTGGACCTGCTTTACTAACCCAGAGTTAGTATTTTAAGAAAACAGTTCAGAATTCCAACTGGCATGAAGCAGTGAGACATGATTAGGATTTAGTTTAGCAGACAAATCACTCCCTAAGGGCATCATGCAGCACTGGGAGTAGCAGAGTTCCATGTGACGCCCAAAGGGTTGGATTAAAAGACTGGTAATGTAACTCATTGGAATGCCTTATTGGTATATTGAAAAGTAATAATACAGCAATAAGAAATGTCCAACAGTAATATTATCAGTCTGTTAAGCTTATCCCCTGACATCATGTGACTCTCAGCTATGCCCAGTGGCACAAGACAGCTATGCCCAGTGGCACAAGTGGCGGTGATTAACTATCTGTTCACCTAACCCCATGGTCATGCATTAATGTTTCAGCAGTGTTGTTTTATGGCAGCTGATGACGGTGACTCAGCACCACACCAAATCTAACTGACAAACAGAAACAAAAAAAGCATGTTGTTCTTTTTTTTCCTTTTTATTTATTTATTTATTTATTTAATGAGATATTCAAAAAGACATTTGAGTCAAAGACTCATTTACAAAGGTTCCACGTCATACATAGAAGGTACAGGGACAATATGTGTTACGGATTGCAGTACATTACATTACATTACATAACAAGGATTGGATACACATTTAAGTGAGCGACTACCATTCCAAGACAACAGGATTTACAATGATTTGCACAGCCATAAGGTAGCAAAGAGGTTCCAAAGAAGGCTGTTTGTCAATTGATTAGCTCATAGAACATTAGATATGGAGGACACCAAAAAGTTGTTCTAGGTCATCGGGGAGGGGGGTCAGTTGCAGTCACATAGGTTTGAGGCCTGAGGTGTTTCCTCAGCCTGGATTTAAAAGGTCCAAGCCGTGTTTCATCAGTTATTAGGCTTGGGAGTGAGTTTGTCCAGGAAGGGGCTTTGTAGCTGAAGGATTGTTGGAATTGGGAAGCCTGGCAATGGGGTATCAAGAGCAACGATTTGTTCGAGCTGGGTGGTTCTGCCAGGAGATGTTGAGAGGATAATTTTGTCAAGGGCAGGGGGGGGGTGAGGCCTAGAATTATCTTTTTGGTCATTAAGCAGGCGTGGTACCTGATTCTATTGTCTAAGTTTAGCCAGTTTGCGGTACTGTAGAGGGAGCAGGTGTGTGTGAAGTGATCACATCCAACGATAAGATGGCAGGCTTTGTTAAGCACGAGCCGGAGTCTGTTGAGGGCTGAGGTGGGGGCGGCACTGTAGATGAGAATACAGTAGTCTAGCAGAGAGAGGATAGAGGAGTTTACAGTCAGTTGTAGTGCCTCGGGGTGAGGCAGTGTTTGTACCGATAAAGTATGCCTAATCTAGAGCTAAGGGCAGTTGATAGATGCAGGATATGTTGATTAAAGTTGAGGGCTGGAACTAGTGTGATCCCTAGATATTTAAAGGTGCTTACTTGTTCTAGGGGGGTTTGATTAACAGTGAGAATTTGGGGGCAGAGGCTCTTGAGTGGGTTCTGGGGATGAAAGAAGATCATGACTTTTGTTTTATTGTAGTTAATTATTAGATGCTGGGTAGTGAGCCATTTTTCGGTTACATAGAAGGAGTGTTGGAGAGTTTGGTGGAGTTTAAGGGGGTCAGGATCAGAGGTGAACAGGACGGCAACATCCACGTATAGGAGCAGGCTGCCAGGGTAGGTCAACGGGAGGGAGTTTAGGTATAGACTGAAAAGCAAAGGGCCAAGAATGGAGCTCTGTGGGACACTGGAGCGGATTGGGAGGCTAGGGGACAGGACGGTGCCTACCTTGACTAGCTGTGTTCTGTCAGAGAGACAGCTGGTGAACCAGCTCATAGAATCATTGGAGAAGCCACTGGAGGTGAGGGTGTTCAGTAAGAGGGCATGGTTGAAGGTATCAAATGCCTTAGAGAGGTCCATGAAGATGGCACCTGTAATGTGGCCATGATCTAGTGCTGAGTGGACGTGGGAGGTGAATTCAAGGAGGGTGGTGGTGGTACTATGACCCTTTTGGAAGCTGTGTTGCTGGCTGCATAGAAGGTTATATTTAGTGAGGTGGTCAGTAAATTGATTGGCGACTATGCACTCTAGTGCTTTAGATGGGGTGGTAGAATAGAGATGGGGCGGTAGTTGTTTGTGGATGTACGGTTCCCACTCTTATGAATGGGTGTGATGGAAGCCAATTTCCAATGGGAGGGGAATTTCCCATGGCAGAAGAAATGGTTGAGTATGTGGGTGAGCAGGGCTAGGACTTCCAGGAGGGTGAGGCGGAGAAGTCTCAGGTTAAGGGAATCGTTGCTATAGTGAGAGTGGCTAAGGGCATTTGCAAGGTAGGGCTTGGCTGCTCCCAGGGTAAGGATACGTAGATAGAAGGGTGGAGCAAGAGGTGAAAGAAGGTTGATTCTGACAGGCAGGGGATTGAAAAAATTGGGGGGAGAACATGGCTGAGATCAGTGAAAGCAGAGTTTAGGGCCGAGGCTATTCTGAGGGAATCCAAGGAGAGGTTACCATCTATTAACATTTGGTCTGGGGGCAGATTAGGGGCTTTGCCACAGAGTTCCTTAATATTATTCAAAAATTTGCACCCGGTGCCCCAGGTGGAGGTTAAGGTGGCTTTGTAATAATAAGCTTTGGTGGTGCGTATGGCCCAAGTGCACTTGTTATGGGCCTCCCTATACCGTTGCCTGTCTGTAGGCCATTTGGTCTCATTAGCTAGGTGCCATAGGGCATCACGCTGTCATAGTAGGCCCAGGAGGTGGTCTGAGAACCAGGGGGCGTGGTTACCTTTGGACATACTCTTGGTGAGGGGGAGCAAACTTGTCACAGGCAGCATTGAAAGTGGTGATAAATAGATCAAGAGCATGATTTGGGTCAAGGGTGTTTGCAAGGGGAGCCCAGTCCCAGTCTCTGAGGCGGGCCTTAAGTTGGGCTAGTTTACCAGGCCCATGTTTGCATTGTGATGACAAGTGTCACATAGTAATTACCATTCTCAACTTGCAGCACATTAAACAATGAAGTTCACAGTTCTTGTGAGCCATCACATATTGTACGAGTAGAGTACATATGAGTGTAGAAAAACACTCTTTGTGATCACAAATAATTGTTACTTATGGTCACTGCATCGCTGGTTCTTAGTTTGCTTAAGTGGGGGTTACATATCCTTGTGTAGTGTTAGTATTTGCCATTTCATTTTTTAGTGATACTCATTAGAACAACAAAGAAGACATTGTTGGCAGTGGTGAAGTCTTCACCATGCATAATGTAAATCTTCTATGCAGTAAGGTGTATCATTAAGACTCCTGTTCAGTCCAGTTTATATGGTTACATAACTATGCAAGCTGCAGTGCTTCTTGTCTATTTTCTTCACTGATGCATGACATTCTAAAGAAGTATCATTCAGTTGTGTGATGAGGCAAGAGCCCTAGCTGAGTGCAGCATTACCTCTAGGTACTGATTAACACGGCACAACCCTACCCCGTAATTCCAGATATACCATATTGTTATTTAAAGTGCAGTAGTATGTTACTGTGTAGCTGCACATGTGCATCGGTGTGTGTCCTCACTTCTTAGTTGACATGTGCTGCAAACTTAGACAATGTAATACAGTATTTAACATGTTTGTATATGTACTAAATTCTACATTTTTATTTCCATAATATGTAGCTCGAGAATGGCAACACACAGCATCCAACTGAAACAGTAGACACCCAAATGGCAGCAGGAAGGCATGAGCCAATCACCAATGAGGAACTTGATATCCTTGAGGCAAATTGTAATGAACAAAACACGAGAAAAGCAGCACAGTGGTCTGTAAAACTGTTCAGGGAGTGGCTGGCAGACAGCAAAAAAAAATCCAGACTTTGAACAGTATAGCATCGTACAACTGAACGACACCCTTTGTGAATGTTATGCTTCAGTGAGAACAAAGGACAAGAAGCACTACAGCCTGGGAAGTTATGTAAGCATACAAGCTGAACTAAACAGGCATCTGAATGATCCACCGTACATTAGAAAAATAAATATTATGCATGGCAAAGATTTCACTACAGCCAACAATGTATTCATTGAACTCCTAAAAATGATTCATAAAAAAGGAGATGACAAATCTACACACTATCCAGACTGAGAGCCAGTGCTGCACTAAGCCCAAATACTGCTTCAGGCCTAGTACAAAAGGTGTGGTTCGATGTCCAACTGCACTTTGCTCGCAGAGGACATGAAGGGCTCCGAGAACTGAAGCCATCATCATTTATTATTAAGCAAGATGAGAATGGCAATAATTATGTCACCCAAGCTTTTAATGTGGACACAAAAAATCATCGTGGATTACATGAAGCAAACAAGGAGAAATTGAAGGGCTATATAGTGGTAACCACAGACATTGCCAGCTATTTCCAGATATTTCACGAAATTTCTAAAGAGTTTCTCTCTGCTGCCCCTACTGTAGAAATGGAGAAAGCATTAGATATATCTGGAAATATCACAGAAGTTTTGGGAAATGGCTGGCAGTGTCTGTGGCTGCTACTTGTATGTACGAAACACAAAACGACCCCAGGTGTCCAGTTGCATCATTTAAAAAACATTTGTCAAAAATTCTCTCAGATGTTGATGCATTTTACTTACACCCAAAAAGACAAAATCAAGAGTTTCCTAACACCCAGGGCATTTGGTTCTTCAGGTCACCCATGGGGAGCATCATATCTTGCTGGTACAATGCCAAGACTCAGCAAACTAGCCTGCCTAAGTCAGAGGTACACCAACCACTCTATGCACAGCACAGCAGTCCATCTGCTCCACACAGCTGGTCTTGGTATGAAGGAGATCATGTCAGTAACTGCTCACAGGAACAAATCTTCAATACACAGTTACTGGTCCGCTTCCACTTCAGAGAGGCAGAAGTGGTCCACTGTTCTATCAGGCTGTTCTGAAAACCCTGTTACAACAAAAACTAAAAGGGAGCTGTTGACTACCACCACAATCTCAGCTGGTAATGCACTTAATTTACAACTTGCAAAGTAACTGCCAACCAACGACCACTATCTAAGCAATTGCAGCATAACTGGTGGGGTGCACATCAATGTGCATAACAATCCAGGCTCCCGTTAGTTATCATGCTTTTGTTTCCCTTACTGAACAGTAAATTAATAAATACATGTTTTTGAATGGCTATGTACAGGGGGCCTGATTCTAGAAGGGTGGTGCAAGTGGCCGCCACATGCAACTTGCGCCACCTGCAACTGCGACATTGACCCTGCGCCCTATTCTAAAAGGGGCAGGGTCTCTGCAGCTATGTCCTGCAATTTGCGACATGCGATCAGGTATGCTGAACAGAGGGTGCATCTGGTGAGCATGTCGCAGGCCGCAACACAGAACACAAGTGCCCCCCCATGCCCAGTTAGCCACATTCGGTGCCCGGCAGGGCTGCCCACATCAACTGACCCCCCCATAGTGTACATGTAGAGCCCTACAGGGCTGCCCAACCCCTGCCCCGAATCCCTGTGTACATAATGCCCCACAGGGCTGCCCACCCCTGCCCCCTAATCCCTGTGTACATAATGCCCTGCAGAGTGCCCACACCAACTGCCCCAGACTCCCTGTAAGTCATGTCCTAGGCTGCCCACATCCCCAGCCCCCTAATCCCCCATTGTAAAATGCCCCACAGGGCAGTGCTGTCATCCCCCACCCATGCCCCATCCCCCAAGTCACCAGCTGCAAATGCGGCAAATACCCTGACAAGCCCTGGTTGTAGTAGCTCCACCCCCACCCAGCCACTAGCCCACCCAGCACCCCCACCCATTCCCAGCTGGCTGACTGGCTGTGCCCACTCTCACCTCCATGGCTAGCTGCTGACTGAGTGCTGTAGAGCGCTACTGTAAAGACACACTAAAATTTAATTTCTGAGCATGTCTTTCCAGTAAGCACCTCACGGAACTCAGTCGTGGCCTGGCCGTGGAAGTGAGAGGTGTGCTGCCAGTCGCCAGCTAGGGATGGGTGGCGGGTGCTGGGGGGCTGGCATGGCTGGGTGGGGGCCACTAGACTACCAGGGCTTGTCAGGGTATTTGCTGCATTTGTGCCAGCGACCGGGGTCAGGGCACGGTGGGGGATGACAACACCACTCGCGGGAGTTTTACTACGGGGGATTCAGGGGGCTGGGGGTGTGGGCAGCCCTGCAAGGCATTAATTACACAGGGAGTCAGGGGGCTGTTGGTGTGGGCAGCCCTGTGGGGCCTTTACTGTATGGGGATATGGGGCGGCAAGTACAGTACAGGGCATGGAGCGGGAATGTGTGCAATGCCCATTGGGGCACCAACTGAGGTGATCTGGGCATGGGGGGGAGGGCATATGGACCGAGTTCTACAGGAACCTTGGAGGATGTATGAAAGTTACACCAGCTAAATGCAGGTGTAATTTACTTTGCCAGTTCTCCGCCAGGGTTTCTTGTAGAATCCCAACATTGGGGTCTTTGTTGCTGCCCTTCTGGAATGGGGCACAACTGCTGCCATAAACCCCCTAGCACCATGTCGCAGGGGGTTTATGGCACAACTGCTGGTGTAACAGCTGTTCAGCACAAGTGGCCTGTGACACGTCACAGGCCACTTTATAGAATCTCGCAAGTCGCAACTGCTGGCGTAAGTTGCTACTTGTGCCATTCTACTTGGCACAAGTGCTGTTACACCAAGCATAACATTTGTAGAATTGGGGTCATGGTCTGTTAATCGCACCATGTGATTAGTGATTTTGGTGATGGGGGGGTACTATTTAATGTAAAAGTTAAACTTTTCCTAACAGTTTTCTTTTCAGCTTTACAAGTGTGCTTACCGTTTTCATAACTAGTTAAGAGTGCAGAAACCTGAGTAAAGTAAATTGCACTGTTTGTTGTAGTTTTAATTGTAACACTGAAAAAAAGTTTTAAAAAAAGTGTTGTAACAGCATATGAATGGTATTTCAGTAATCAATCGATTAATATCCACACTAGTAGTGACTCAAACATGGCTGACAATTGTTTCGTAATGTTTTCTATTTTTACGTTCGCTTGCGCGCATGCGCAAGGAACATTTTGGGAGAGTAGCACACTTTGGAGGTGTGCCTCTCCCTTGCAATCCAGTGCTCCCTTGAGCAGGCATGGCGTCCTGCACCAATGGTGTGGAGTTGTGGCGACAGCGTGGTCTTCGCTCAAGGAAAACCACTGCTGTCATACTCTGAGCACCGCGCCACGCCGCCTCTCACGCCAGCCTCGGCCACGCCCCCAAAGCTTTGGTGCCACGCTGGGAGCTCTAGTTGTTTGCCGACGGGGTTCCCAATCACCCGCCGCTCCATGGCCCCTAAGCCATCCTGCTGCCACGCTTGGGAGCTCACCCCAGTGTGGCAAGCGTGAAGGTAGTTTGCGGCCGGGTGCCCAATCCCCGTCGGCTCCTCGGCCCCAGCGTAGTTTGCCAGCGGGGTGCCCAATCCCGTCAGCTCCTCGGCCCCCAGCCATCTTCTGCCACGCTGGGAGCTCCACCCCAGCGTGGCAAATGTCCCACGTCGTCGTTTTTTTTTTTTACTTCCGTAAATGGAAAACGGTCCCACGCAAGATCTCCCAGTCCCCTCCCACAACCTGCACCCACCCACTGCACCCAGCTCTTCCCACACACCCCTCACCCCATACTTACCTCCGAGCTCGGGCGCGATGATCTTCGTGGACCGGGAACACGCCTGCACTCTTCAAAGCCGACCGCGAACTGAGGAAATGCCGGTAAGCTGTATAATGGGCTAGATAGGGGTTTTCAACTTTATTGCATATCTCAGGCATTTTTTGGAATTTTGCACCAAATTTTCAACATGGGGTTTTTGGGACCCCTTCTCATGAATGATGTCACTGTCATGGTGTTATTTGGGCCCGAAGAGTGATTTCACAGTCACTGCACGAAATCACTCTTCAGGCCCAAATAGCACCATGACAGTGACATCATTCATGAGAAGGGATCCCATAAACCCCATGTTGAAAATTTGGTGCAAAAATTCCAAAAAATGACTGTTTTACGAGCGTGCATTGCGCAGTTCCTACGCACGCTCATAGGTTTGCGAATTTTCAATATTTCTACTCCAGATTTTCAACATTGCCATTTTACTACACCTTCTTATGAGCAGTACAGCTGTCATTTTTCACATCTCACCCAAAACATGTTTCCGCCATGTAGCGCAGACAGTGGCGCAGTCGTGTGCAAAATCAATGTATGGGACACATTAAGAAAATCACAGTGACACCGCTCATGAGCAGAGGTCTTAAAATGGCTATGTTGGAAATTTGGTGAAAATCCTAAAATGACTGTTTTATCGAGCTTGCGTTAGCGTTCTCAACTCGACGCTTGCAAATTTCAATATTTGCACTCCAGATTTTCAACATTGCCATTTTACCACACCTCCTCATGAGCAGTACAGCTGTCATTTTTCACATCCTGCCCAAAACGTGTTTCCGCCCATGTAGCGCACAATGGCGCAGTCAGTGTGAAACTCAATGTATGGGACACATTAAGAAAATCACAGTGACACTGATCATGAGCAGAGGACTTAAAATGGCTGTGTTGAAAATTTGGTGAAAAAATTCCTAAAAATGACTGTTTTACGAGTGTTCATTACGCAGCTCCTATGCACGCTCATAAGTTTGCGAATTTTCAATATTTTCACTCCACATTTTCAACATTGCCATTTTACCACACCTCCTTATGAGCAGTGCAGCTGTCATTTTTCACATCTTGCTCAAAACGTGTTTCCGCCCATGTAGCGCACAATGGCACAGTCGCTGTGTGAACTCAGTGTATGGGACACATTAAGAAAATCACAGTGTCACTGTTCATGAGTAGAGATCTTAAAATGGCTATGTTGAAAATTTGGTGAAAAAATTCCTAAAAATGACTGTTTTACGAGCGTGCATTGCACAGTTCCCACGCACGCTCGTAGGTTTGCGAATTTTCAATATTTCCACTCCAGATTTTCAACATTGCCATTTTACCACACTTCCTTATGAGCAGTACAGCTGTCATTTTTCACATCCTGCCCAAAACATGTTTCCGCCTCTGTAGTGCACAATGGGGGTAACAAAAAGGTCATGCTGAAAATTTATTGTGCAAATACCAGCAATCGCACAGGGCATTACGGTAAAGCACCATACGTGCCAAACACCACTGCAAATACCTGCAAGCGAACGTTCGGCATTGACAAATGCTTGTTTGTTATGGGGTAGGTTAGGGTGAGAGTTCTAATAACTAATTTCAAAAAATGAATAAATCCTGTGTAGTACATAACTAACATCACACCTTAGTAATATGAAAACTAACTATACTGTCTATCTGTAAGCTAATTTTGTAAAACTTGTGTGACACTGTTAAGAAATGCACACCAGCAGTGCATAATGATACTGATTTGTAAAAAGCATGGGGAAAAAAATAGTAATGTTAACAAAATAAAATGTTGAATGCAAACAGATTCTGTCTGTCTGATTATTTACAAGAAGTATACACTGTAGATATACATGTAACAGGTGCTCAGCATCTCACCATTGGGTCAATGAAATAGCAATGTTGTATTTCTGAGAGCTATGTTAATTAAGCAATAAGGCACAACAGGGTATGAGTTATTGGGGATTTACCAACACCTTGTGTGGTGTTGTCACGAGGTACAGCCAAGTGACTTAACCACACAAGAAGTGGATAAATCCCCAATAACACACCCTGGAGTGCCTTATTGCGATTATACAATGGACCCATGTGTAAAATGTGCTTAATTATGTTGTTTTATAAAGGCATTTCCTCAGCCATGGGTAATTCAGGATTTACCCACGGTCACGTGACATGTTTTGACCAATGAGGTTACAGGATTTTCACACACCATTGTATAATCTCCAGTTAATCACACAGTAGGGTGGTGTAATGTACAGTAGATATAGTCTACACCAACAGTTCTCAAACTTTGTCATAGTGAGCCTCCCCTATGCCATGGAAAAGATCTTGAGCCTCCCCCAAAATACTGAAATATTTTTGGGCCTCCCCATAGAAAAATAGCCTACTTTTCACAGTACATCAGGAATAAATTGAAACCTCTTTGCATAGCTGGCTCTCATGTTATTAAGCTTATTGTAACCCCCAAACAGGACAACCTACTTGCTCCAATATTCTGACTCTCGAACCATTGTTACCCCTTACTGCCATACCGTCATGGGTCAGACTGCTTTCTTCTGTTTCCCCGCTATCTGGAATAACCTTTCTGCCGACCTTTGCCTCTTTCCCTCTCACTCTGCTCTTAAACAAATTCTCAGAGATCATTTTGCTCCCTCCTGCTTTTATTCCTAGTACCTGTATGGTTAACACTTGTATTTGAACAGTTCTGCTGCCAGTCTAATTGATCAATTGTTCCTCGCATTGTTAGTTTATTGTTCTTAATTTGTTTGCACTTTTATACATTTTGTATTGCTTGAGTGTTCTGCAGTTACATTTTGAATTGTATTCTCTCAACCTACCCTTTCCTGGGTACACCTGAAATAAGCCATGGCTCAGTGCACAGTACCTTCCCTGGTTGCAGACTTGTGAATAAATGCATAAATTCACCTACTGTTATCCTCTTTCAGTTTGCCTTATCCCTTAGCACAAAATACATAAAACTCAAAATTTAAATACTGTACTTTTTCAAGACTTGCTTGAGCCTCCCCTGGAACAGGTTGGGACCTCCCCAGGGAGGCTGGCCTCACCATTTGAGAACCCCTGGTCTACACCTTGTGCTGCATTACACCCCCGGGTTTTCACTGATGTACAATTAACACAACATTCAACAACACCCTATTGCTATTGTGATGTTGTAAAGTGCATGTTGTTGCTGTTTGCCGAACTCTGTAAGGTTTCATGTAGAGGTAAAATTCTACTTTACTCACATCTGTGATAACAGTAATACATTTATGAGGGTTATGTTAATGACCAGTCAATAACATCTTGGGAACTTTACCTCAAACACCATAACAATCCACCAGGGAGTGATCAACAAGCCAGTAACATAACCTCATGAAGTACCTTATTGTTATAAGTGTGTGTGTGTGTGTGTGTGTGTGTGTGTGTGTGCGTGTGTGTGCGTGCATGTGTGTGTGTGTGTGTGTCTCGGGGGGTATGACTGTGTGGTGAAAGCGGACAGGCAACAGTATGCAAATTCTATTGAGATACAGCAACTTCCAATTAAAGCACAGGGGAGAAAAAAGGAAATAAAAATAGTAAAAAAAATTTAGAATAAAAAAAATCACTTCCTGTGACTGGAACACCACCCCCCCCAACTACCCTACCTAAAACTGGACCACTCTTACACCACAGTTTTTTTCTAGTAACTCTATGAGGGTTATGTTAAGCAGGTACTGTGAGAAACGTTCTGGGCCCTGAAAAAAGTACAGACTCTGTGTAGCATATGCAGCCGCATACCATAGCATGCAGGGCAGCCTGGGCCCCGCTTTGGTGCTGGGCCCCGGGAATTATCCCCTGCTCCACCAGCCCTCTCAAGGTACATGATGTTAAGTGTGCTGGATCTGGCCTAGCACACAAAACAGAAAAAATGTGTAGACTGATTGTGCCGTATAGTCCTATCTGGCATCAGATTCTATGTTTGTATGTCTTTGCATAGTAATTCCCAAATTCAGTATTATTTTTAAAAGGCAGAAGTATACAGCACCACAAATGAAACCTTAGTGAGCAATGTAATAAATCAGAAATAATTGCTAAATAAAAATGTTTGCTGCTTACAGTAATTTCCCAACAGTTCACCATTACTAGTTACCTTCTCATGTATTAAGTAATGTGGTGGGGGTATGGATGCAGTGAACAGACTCGATAGGCCAAGAATGTCCCTTTCTGGCATCACATATCTATGAATCTATAAATCTACAACTAAATTCTGATCACAACACCCCACCCTCATTAGCACAGTCCATATAAAAAAACAACAACTAAAAAACGACGACACAAAACGAAATAGAACATCTGTCACATCGTGGTGTGCTGCCATTACACATTGTTGTAAACAATCATGTCCTGTCTTTTTTTTTTTAAGTGCTGCCTTGTTTGACACTGTATTATACCTTTTTGTGATGCAGCTGTCATTGTATTCAAAAAACACTCCATCAGCATCCCCGTTCGCATGCAAGGATGGAACGAAATACTAGCGGCCTATTTAAAAAAAACAGCAATAAAAGCATTTTATTTGTAAAACTCTACCTCATGTAAACTTCATGCAAATATGGCCCTTTCTAACTGTTACTTCCATTCTTCCCGCCCACCATTTCCCTGGTCTCCACAGTAACAGTAGTGTAAGCCAATATATACTTTATATTTACATCCACCAAAACCATTTTACTTTTGTGACTTATAAACCACTGCACCAGAACAATGATGGTTACTAAAATAAATTGAAAAAAACTGTAATTAATACAATTTCTGCTAAATGTATAACTTATTTTTTGTTATTTGGCACCACAGCTTAATAAAATTGCATAAAGAGTGGCATTCACATTTAGGGGATTTGTTGTATCCATTACCCAATAAAGAGTGCATTAATTTCTCCACCACAACTTTTATACAATAAAATTATGACCTTACCATGTATACTTTATAACATGTATTACTAGATCAGGAAGGGAGGGAAAGAGGAAGTTGAAGGACCTACCTAACACTTTGGTTCATAGGAATGGAAAGCAGATCCAAAGGATCGCTAAAGTGGGGGGGCAGAACAGGGAGATGGATGTCATTGTCCATCTTGGGACAAATGGCCTGGCAAGGGACTGGGCTGTGATTATGCAGGAAGGTGGGGAGGGGTCTTAGGTAGGGGTTTTTCAGTGGCTTTCACCGAGGTGCTGCCTGTCTACAGCATGGGGGAGGATCGGGACCTCCACACCAGGAAATTCAACTCATGGTTGAAGGAATGGTGTGGGAAGGAGGGTTCTGCTACACTGGGACTGGGGACCTACCTGGAGGGATAAGGGCCTGTACAGGGGTGATAGCCTGCATCCCTCTGGGAAGATAATCACAGTCCTCAGTGTATGATTTTAATGTTTCTTTGATGAACATTTAAACTAGTGGAAGAGGGTAGCGAAAGAAATCAGGGAGGCAGAAACTATCCCCCTAGACTGAAACAGAGAGAAGGAAGGACTCGGGGAAGTAACTCCCCCAGGGGACGTAAATATTTTTTCTTAAGTAAAACATATTTTAATTCAGTATAGGGAGCATAAACATGGGGAAAGGTGCCAATATTTTCACTGGCATGACCTACAGACCTCCAACACAGGGAGAATTTAGATAAGGCACTGGTGGATCCGTTGACAAAATGGCAGAAAAAGGGGAGGTGCTGCATGGTGGGGGACTTCAGTCTGCCAGATCTAGATTGGAGGCTTCCAGCTACAGCTTAACCTAGAAGAAGGAACATCCTGGACTCCCTGTAGAGGCCATTTTTCAGGCAACTAGTAAGGAAGCCCACTTGTGATGGGGCAATACTGGAACTGGTACTTGCCTTTTTTTTGCATTAAATATACTTTATTGATTTTCAACAGTACAAATCACAAAACACCAAAGCAAAAACCAAAGGACCTGGTGCTCACTAACAGAGAGAATATTACAGACATCAAGGTGGGAGGCCACTTGGGAACCAGTTATCACTGTACAGTGTGGTTTGACATAAGGATGGTGGTGAAGTGAACCACACAAGGACAAGGGTCCTGGACATAAGGAGGGCAGATTTTAAAAACATGGTTGAATGCCTCAGGAATAACCTAGCAGGAGGTGATGACCTGGGTGGGGTGGAGGAACAGTGGGCTAAGCTAAGGGAAGGAATAGTGGAGGCATCAAACCTCTGTGGAACGGAAGTGAGCACGACTAAGAGGAAAAAGAGACTGCTATGGTTCTAGAAGGAAGTGGTTGAAAATGTAAAAGCTAAAGGGATATCATTCAGTAGGTATAAACAGACACAGAGGGAAGAGGAAAGGGAGGTATATCAGGAGAAGCAGAGGGAAGCAGGGAAAGTGTGAGGAGTGCAATGGTGCAAACCGAGGAGATAATAGCCTAGAGGGTAATGAAAGGGGGCAAGACATTTTATAGGTACATACTGTAAGTGATGAGAGGAAGACTAGGGAGGGATTGTGAGGTTAAAAAGGACAGGTGGGAATTGTGGAGAGGAGGATCAAGAAAAAGCAGGCACCCTGAAGAAATACCTTTGTTCACTCTTCACAGAGGAAGGGGAAGGAGATGGACCACATAAAAGCAACAGGGGCACTGGAGAGGAGGAGGTAGACACAGGTCCCTTTAGATACTGTAGGTGAGAGTCCTGAAAGTGGACAAACCTATGAGAAGCTGACAAAGCTATGGAGCCAGACGGGGTACATCCAAGGGTATTGAGGGAGCTCAGGGAAGTATTGGCTGCACCTCTGACAGACGTTTGTAACAATTCACTGGAAACAGGAGTGGTTCCAGAGGACTGGAGGAAGGCAGATGTAGTCCTCTTTCACAAAGCAGTACTGGGTGGAGGCTGGCAACTATAGGCCAGCCAGTCCAACATTGGTGATAGGGAAGGTAGTGGAGGGTTTTTTTTTTGACAAAGCTCCTAGGACTGGGTGAAACACCAATAGGCATTTTTCCAGGGGTGGTCTACAGCCTCGTTTTGCCTGTAAGTGCTTTTATCTACATAAATAAAATGGTAATATTTTGCACACTGGCTGGTTTGTAGTTGTCCTAGCTTTAATATTTTCCTTGGGAGAGCTGCAAGGTTTATTTTTCAGAAGCTAATGGAGTCACTGCTAAGGGAAAGGATTGTGGAGCATCTTGAATCCGGTTGGTTACAAGACCCGAGGCAATACAGCTTCGGGGGGGGGGGAGTCATGTCAGACAAATCTGATAGATTTCTTTGACTGAGTGACCAGGGAAATAGACATGGGAGGGGTGGTAGAAATGGCCTACTTAGATTTCAGTAAGGCTTTTGACATCATTCTACATAAGAAAATTGGAGAGATTAGGGGTGGGTCTAAAGGTGATAAAGTGGGTCAGAAATTAGTTCAGGAATAGGTGGCAGAGGATGGTGGTAAATGGACTTCACTCTGGGGAAGGGAGGGTAACCACAGTGGTGCCACTGGGCTCAGTACTGGGACTAGTTCTCTTTAATGTCTTTATAAGTTACATTGCAGAGGAGCTGGAAGGGAAGATCTGCCTCTTGTGGATGACACCAAAATCTACAATAGGGTGGACACTCCAGAGGGGGGGTGGAAAGAATGTACAGAGACCTGAGAAAACTTGAGGAGTGGACAAAGGCATGGCAGTTGGGTTTCAATGTTAAAAAGTGCAAAATCATGCACTTAGGGCACAGAAACCCAGAGACGGAGTACAAAATGGGAGAAGAGGTATTGACAGTCATTGAACAGTAAAGGGACCTGGGAGTAATCATATTGGATGATCTCAGGGTGGCAAGCAGTGCGCCAAGGTAGTGGGTATGGCCAGTGGGATGTTGGGATGAATATGGAGGGGTATCACCGGCAGAAGGAGGCAGGTGGTGTTGACACTGTATAGATTACTGGTGAAAACCCACCTGGAGTGCTGTGTCCAGTTCTGGAGACCACAACAGAGTGGAGGCAGTCCAGAGGAGGGAACTAAAAATTGTGCAGGATCTGCATCAGGAGCCCTATGAGGAGAGACTGAAGGACCTCAATATGTACACCCTGGAAGAGAAGAGGGAGAGGGGGGTTATGATAGAGAAATATAAATACCTCACGGGGTAAATAAGGTACAGGACAGAAGTATTTTTAAGAGGAAAAGATGCATGAGAACAGCTGGACACACAGTGAAGCTGGAAATGGATATATTCAAGAGAGATGTGAGGAAGTACTTCTTTACTAAACACATGGTGGATGCCTGGAATAGTCTTCCAGCAGAGGTGCTGGGGATGAAAACAGTGATGGGCTTCAAACATGCATGGGATAGGCACAAGGGAATCCTAATGGGAAACAAGGGGGGGACAGAGATCAAGTAGGGTCTGGAGTTACAGTATAGGCAGGAAAAAAGATGATAAGACTGGGTGGACCATGCTCTTACAGAAATAATTATATGAAAAGTTTTCATGCTGCACACATAAAACTACTAAAGTGATAAGCGTGCTGCAAGTATGATTTAAATTTTAAATTGGAACCGATTGCATGCATATGGCATGCATGCAGCAATCAAGTGTGGAAACCATGATTTTTATGTTAAATTGGGAAAGACTGCATGTATGTGGCATGTGTGCAAAAAGCAAGTAGTCACTGAAAACGGCACACATAAAAGTTAAGTGACTTGCTCAGGATCACACCATACACAAGTGGGGGTTGATGAGATTCAAACTCAGGTCATCATGCCTCCAAGTCTCCTGGCTTGCAGTTCAGTGACCTTAACCACTAAGCCACACTGTCTGTGCACATTTGGCTCACTTGTACTTTGATACTTACTGTATCTGAA
The DNA here is from genome assembly GCA_016271365.2 of Neoceratodus forsteri. Classification (NCBI taxonomy): domain Eukaryota; kingdom Metazoa; phylum Chordata; order Ceratodontiformes; family Ceratodontidae; genus Neoceratodus; species Neoceratodus forsteri. Next base: position 931,537,963 of record CM057453.1, read on the forward strand.
TACATCTGTACTCATGCAGCATGCTTGTAGCCACTGCTATGCTTTTCAGTTTTCTTCTCTCCCTCATCTCATTTTCACAGTTGAACTGTAGCACACACATACCAATGGAAACACATTTGGTTTTTCCCACCCCCCAATACAAACTGACCCACAAAACCACTTAATTACGTCTGTCTGGCCTGTACTCCTACTATTTTGAGTCTTTAGTTTTGAATGCTTCCATGCAACCAGACTTTAAGGTGCAAAAACTCAACACACACACCCACATGACCAGTCCATCCCCCCCCATGCACACACATTGTAGTGGGTATGGCCATGCTGCTACAGACAACCCACCAAGTATAGATAGAAGTAAAAAGTCTCTTACTTGAGTACTAGGGAGCCGGAGACAGGAGTCTTTAAGAGATGATGTCCATGGGTCAAAATGCTGGGTGTACACCCTTGAAATGAATGGAGTTATTTTCAATTACTATTTTATACGTTATGGTGGTGAGTTGGAGAATAATGAAGGCCACTGTTCTACTAACAAGGCCCTTGTTAGTTGAACGGTGGCCTTCATTAATCTCCAACTCTCTATCAAAAATGTATAATATCCTGATAGAAAAATACCCCCATTCATTTCAATGGTACACAACCCTGCAGTCTCCTTTGCCCTTTGTCATAATGTGCCTGAGAGTGGGGATGTGGGGGTCACTTCACTGGGGGGGGGGCATAAGCCTGACTATAGTGGGGCTCCAATAGTCTGTGCATTCCATACCGCTCAACTGTCCGTGAATGCAAGTGACAGCTCTAGAATGTCTGTAACATCTCTAAAAGGTACAACTTATTTGTTTTGACTGAAAAGTGATGTACAAATCAGGAAAAATTCAAATGTATAAGATTTGTCTGTATATACTCTGGAGCAGTGCATCAGATTTGGGCTTAAACCCACCAAGGTACTAACCTATTTTTTTCCTGGCTGAAGTTCTGCCCCCCCCCCCCACCCCCCAAAAAAAAGAACTTTGTCCCAATTTTTCTCCCTGACTCCATTCCATTCAATACCCATCCCCTATGGGTCATGAAGCCACCCAAAGGTGAAGAAACGTGAAAAACACATCAATATTTCAGTCCTTCCTCCTTCCCCGATCCCCCTGTAAAAAAAATTTTTACTTTTACTTATCGGCCATATGGCCAGAACCTGCAGCCTGGCATAGTGTGCCACCAGCCCAGTTTTCAGTCTGCTCCCCCCTATCTTCCACCAGAAGCTGGATGCTAGAACCGACCATCACAGGTTCCCAACGTGGTCCATGACCAAGTCACCTCACCAACCGAACCCACCCAACCTGGGTTCCTTGCTTGTTGCTTGGTTGCTGCTGTGGCTGCTGCCACACTGCACTGATTAAGACATATGAAGGCCACCCACACCGCTGTCACCACTGGTGTTAAGCTTAGCTTGCTGCCTTGGGGGTCTGTGCTGTTTTGTTTGCAAGGCGAGCCTAGTAGAGTAAGTAGGTAGCCTAGACTTGAGTTAGCTTCTAGCTCATCCTCTGCCCCTTCAGCCAACAGGGGAGATGAAGACTCACTAAGAGTAAAACAACAAATATATGCTGCCACAACACTGCTATTGAGAGTTCAGTGCTCACTGACTTCTCCAAGCTGTAGTGTTCAGTCTGTCTACTCTGTGGCGGGAAAGACAATGTCGCACTTGCAAGGCTCATATGCTGTTTCTTGGTTGGAGCTCATCCACATCACATGTGATTGTGCCTCTGCTAATAGGTGGAGAGAGTGGACAACACAATACAGACATAGCCGAGTCTGGAGAGTACCTGCAGCATGAGCACACACAGGCCAGGTGGGCACTTATTATGCAAAAGATTAAATCCAAATTTAAAGCCATTATTGCCACACCATAAGAACAACCTAAGCACAAATATGGGGGGGGGGACTGCCCCCTCTGCCCTACCTAAATGGCACCCCTGCTTAATGGTAGAAATTCATTCTCAGGTGCTAATTCAATGGTTTCCTCTGTGTTCTTAGGTACTGTATCTCCATGTTTCATGATGTGTCCTGATCATCATGTGGGTTAGTGTCCCTCATTGTCCTTCATTTTGAGTGTCTACGTCCATCATTTCAGTGACAAAATGTGAGGTATGGTGCATGCATCCAAGACCCTACTCAGCACAAAGAGCACTGAGCATGGCCATAGTGTATATGCTCAATGCAGAATGACAAAGGGAAAATAAGTGAGATGAAACAGTCATGGAGAAACTCGTTTGTAGCACCTAAATATGCACAAGGGATTTGCATGGTCCAAAACAAAAAGGATAGGCTTCACAACACAGAGGCTGCTCTTCGTGCATCTGGAATGGGGGATGTTGACTGGCTATATCCTAGGCATTTAATGCAGTAAGCAAACAATACCTTACAAATTAATGGCGATTTAATGACAAAAATGAAAAGCCATTAAACAACTTGCAAAAGGATCAGAATTAACGAGTTTACCTGATTGTTATGGAAATTCAAATACAAATGTATTTTAATTACTCTAATTGCTAGCAATAGTATAAGAAATAGAAACTGCTGTGCTTTTTTAGATGAGATTTGCAACAGCTTAACTGCTGCACACATGGCAAGCATGCAGCATGTGAACCTGATGTGATGTTTAAATGATGTTCACACCAGCTTAACTGCTGCACTCATGTCAAGTGTGCAACACACGAACCTGATGTAATTTTTAGAAGATGTTCACACCAGCTTACCTGCTGTGCACATATCAATCTTGCAGCATGCAAACCTGATTTGCTTTTTAGACCTGGTTCACTTAGGTTCACTTTATGTATGCAAACTGCATGCAAACATTGCACACTTAAGCATGTGGCATGCATTCTACATCTATACAGCACACCCATGGGTTCAGTTAATTTATTTTCAGTGAAGTCTAAAACTTCCAGGAATCAAAATCTGGAAGCCAATTTTTTGGAAGGTCAGAATACTTCCAGGATCCCACTTTTGGAAGTCAGTATTCTAGGAAGGACAAATTTATGGATGTTAATTTAGGTAATCTTTTTTCCCCTCCATCATGCACTGGGACCTGCTCCTCCTTCAAGCCACCTAGTACCACCAGTGACCCCCTTCCTGCAATTCCCCCAGAGCTGCCTACCTCATATTGCAGCCTTCCTTCAGGTTAGCCCAGCATATCCCTTTGCCGGGAGGGTCCCCCTCCTTCAAGGGGGAAGGCACCGGCCGGGGGACTCCAGCACACTATTTTCTTTCTTGCTCGGGTGCTGCTGAGGCAGACGTTACTCTGCCAGGATTGCTCGAGGGCATAGTCGGGGACAGCCACCGTCATCCGGCTGATCCCAGTACAGTTTCCACTTTTCTGTGGTGTTCCCTCTGCTGTGCTCCCGGTCTCCACCAGGGGCCACTGCAGAATGACCATGCATCCCCAAACCACCCCAGGGAAGGAGAACAGTCCCATGGATGCTCAATCCTACCCCTTCCCCTGCCGACCCCCAGCGCCCGAGTCCGTTCCTGAACCCAGGTCACCGGCGCGGTTCAAGGTGTGGCATCCAGTGCCTCAGCCCTCTGTACCACCAGGCCAGCTGGATATTAATTTAATACATTAGTGGTAATATACAATTTCTTTCAGAACAATCCATCATTTCTTACTTCCATGCCTGCAATTTTGGAAGTCATCTAATTTTTGGTTTTACATCTGAAAGTCAATGACTTCCTCCCTCTTTATTTTGAAAGTTTTTGCCTTATTTTTGGAAGTCAAATACTCCCAAAATGGAGTTAACTAAAGCCCTGAGCACACTTATATTTCTGTAAGGGTGTGGTCCTTATCTGCCATCAAATTATATGTTTCTATGTCTCCATGTTACTGTGATTCACATAGAAAACTGTGGCTTGGTAAGCAGCCATAAATGATATTCACTTGGTAAGCCGACGCTGCTTGTACTTGTGCTTTGCATGATATGCAGTCCCCAAACACTTTCATATTTTTCATTATGCTGCAAACCAATTAAAAAACATCTTTGTTACTGTCGTAAACTAATATTTTTGTTACAACTCCTATATCAGAAGATTCCTGCTAAAATGTTGTAAATCACTGTATTGTATGAGAAGTACCTCTTAGCTCCATATAAGCTTATTTGACAGCAGACAGTTCCTCTTGTTTATTGCTCTCATCCTAGAAAGGGAAGTAATGAAATATCTGAAAAACTTGACTGCTAGAGACATGCTGTAGTTACATTTTAATCAGTACAGAAAGAATATTTTTTGTTGTTCCTTCAAACTTTTATCTGAATTGCAGCAGTGTACTGAACTAGGTCAAATTCCAACTCTCTTTCTGTAGTCAGTAGCACTGGTATATCTAGGAATCCCTGCATTCAGTGTTGTCAATGTGTGCTTCAGTGTAGTAATGATATGTAGCCTCTGCTGCATTCTCTCTCTAACTGTGACTCTTTCCAGTGTGAAGAGATTTAAGTGTCTAGAAACTGTGTAAACTTACTCAGAGTTGCAGTAGAAGCTTTCTGCTGCACAACTGGCCTCCTCCATGCCACTAGAGGTACTGGCCACTCTAGCATTGCCATATTTATACTGTTTAGCTGATTGGTCTGGGAGGAGCATGCACAAAGGTGCACTGGGAAGGGGGTGCTCTCACTTTCTTCTGGGATAACTTACCAGAAGTCACCTAAGAAGCGAATACTCTATACAGTGATTTCAATAGTAAGATAACCCGGTTTCTTCCCACACTTACAGTAACTGGACCCGATTCTAGAAGGGTTACACCTGGCGTAACTGTGGTTGCACCAAGCAGAATGGCACATGTAGCAACTTACACAAGCAGTTGCGACATGCGCGATTCTACATAGTGGCCTGCGACATGGTGCAGGCCGCTTGCGCCAAACAGCAGTTACACCGCATCAACCCCCTGCGACATGGCACTAGGTGGTTTACAGCAGCACTTGTGCCCCATTCCAGAAGGGCAGCCATAAAGTGCCCACATTGGGATTCTACAGGAACCCCCAGAGGAGATCTGGCAATGTAAGTTATACCTACATTTAGCTAGTATAACTTACGGATGTCACCAGGGGTCCTGTAGACCTGTTGGTTGTCCAGTGTACAGTGCACAGTTTCCTTCCCCCCATGCTCAGCACACCCCAGTGGGGCCCCACAGGGCTACCCATACCCCCAAACCCCTGAAACAGCCATTGGAAGAGGCCCCACAGGGCATGAAGGTGCTGCCATCCCCCCACTCGTGCCCCAAACCGCGAGTTGCCCGCTGCATATACGGCAATAAGACAGCCTTGGTAGTCTAGTGCCCCCTCAAACTGTACAGTATGATAATAGATAAAGATCCTGTTTCCCTGGCAGTCTAGTTGCCCCCAACCCCCGAACTGTACAGAATGATAATAGATTAAGATCCCATTTCCCTGGTAGTCTAGTGGCCCCAACCCTGAACTGTACAGTATGATAATAAAGATCCCACATTTCCCTGGTAGTCTAGTATTTACCCCCCCACCCAGCACCCCCCACGGTCCCCAGCTGGCGACTGGCGCGAGCCACCTCTTATCTCCACAGGCAGCCACCGACTGAGTGCAGTATTAGTGCTACTGCACAGACACACTCAGAAATAGTGGGGAAGGGTGGGCCTTGACAGAGAACAGGGGATGGGGGATAAAACCACAGAGATACCATACAGGGTCACACCATTTCTGTCTATATCATCCTTGCATACTGTAGTTCTATTCCGAAATACAGAAAAAGTCCAGCTATCAATACAAAAAGTCCTCTAATAGTACAATTTTAAGGATGGCTAGCTCACACACTGAGTTTTGTTCAGAGTTCAGTGTGCAGTACAAATTTTCCAGTTATAAAGTTCATGGACATTTTCACCTCCAGAAAACAAACCAGTCTTTCTCTTTTTTCAGACCACCCGATTCTTTTTTTTTTAAATTAAGTTTATTTTATATTTTGAAACATACAAATTATAATTGAGTAATACAAGAAAAACAATACCCCCACCAATACAGGCCAAATACAACTATATACAAAAGAGTAAGTGCACTATAAGGTAAACTCCTCCATCTTTAAACAGCAAACCATTGAACAAAATAGAAAAGGAAAGCGGGGCATAATAAAGCAATCCATTGATATACTTTACAAATAAAATCCATACACTAAGTGGTAACAAAAAGTCAAGTGGATAGCAAATAATACTTAATACATAAAATGAGCACTATTAAAACTTTGATCAAGTAGGTAAGGTATAAAGTGTATATAATTTTGAGCATTTTGTCTCATCTGATGCTTACCGATTGCTGGCATTAGCAATAAGCTTTTTCAACTGGAGGTTGTTCAATAACTCATTAAGCCACTCCATGTATGTAAGACGGTACTGATCCTTCCAATCAATCTATTCATCATCATAGATATCATTGCTATATGATATTTCCTTTCCTTGACAGGGACCAACGTAAGGTCTCCCACAATACAGATTTCTGGGGTAAAATAGTTATGAAGTCTGAGAAATGGGTCCATCTTCTCTTTAATTTCCAACCATAAGTTACTAATAGGAGCACATTCCCCAAAAAATAGGTTATAATGTGCCATCCCCGGCGCCGCATCTGGTGCAAAGCATAAATTCAGCTCGTCTAATTTTAAACAGTTTTTGAGGGGTATAATACAAGTTATGCAAAATACAAAATTGCTTTACTCTTAATTTATCTTGGGTTATGTAAATGAAGAGGGGTTTCCATATCCAAGACCATTGGAAAAGTTTTAGGAAGGCAGTATAGCGCAGTGGTTTAAGGCTCTCAGCTGCAAATCTGGAGACCTGGGTTTGAATCCCACAGCCCCCACTTGCATACTGTGTGACCCTGAGCAAGTCATTTAACTTCCCTGTGCTCCCAGGTTGCACCTGTAAACAAACTTTCAGCTTAGTGTGTCTCACCTGGTTAAACAATTAGAAAAAAACAATCAGGAAAAACAGATGGACAGTACCTACAATTGAATTCATGGTTAGTGTACACTTCTTTAAGAAGAACTTGACATAACCTCGAGATGCTATGTGGCTGATTCATTGCTTTTTTCAAGAAAGATAAAAAAGGGTCATAGGTAGTTAACCATGGGGGTGGACCCATATGCTGCAGTACTGCATGTATAATTTGAAATTACTTAAAGGCCATGTGATCAGATAGTACAAGATGGTCCCGAGCTTGAACAAAGGAAATAAAATGCTCTTCAGATAACAGATCAGCAAGGGAAATTGTGTCAATATAAGGCAATCACCTCCACTGGTATGGGTTTGCCCCCAATTTTGAAGTTGGGGTTTTTGACAAGGATTTGTGTCATATCATAACAAAATTTCTATGACAACTTCATAAGCATTTGGAGATGCACCAGAAGGGACGCACCCAGAACTGACTGCCTAACCTTGCCAGGAGAGTGGTATGTTTAACATATAACAAGAAGGTAGGGGAGATCCCACAAGAACAAATTTGCTCAAGTTCAATGTTAAGCCAAAGAGTGGTGTATTCCTCGAACAGTCTTCCAGCAGAGGTAGCCAGGGTGAAAATGGTAGTGGGATTCAAAATTGCCTGGGACAGGCACAAGGGAATAGTAGAGGTGGGGGTGGTGGAAAAAATGGCATAGATCAAGTAAGGTCTGTAGCAAAAATTATGGTAAAAAAATGGGAAGATTGGATCACCAAGCAGTCCTTATCTGCTGTCAGATTCTGTGTTTCTATGTTTCTTTGTTAAAGTTTTGTTTTTCTTAATTGTGATAAGAGACTTTCCTTTAGACCTTCATCTGTGATTTTTGTGGGCTTGTATTACTGGGTGATCTTTATTTATGATGTCTATAATACCTGCACTGTTGCTGGTGTGTTTTGTCGCAAACGTTATTCAATCCAATTGTCTGTCTGTCTAGTTCCTTAGTCCATGTCAGATCTAGTGATGCTATCTACCCTTTGTGAAGCATAGCTTACAACTCTTGCACTCTATCCCCTATCAAGGAAACTGTTGCACATATTTGCTTTCTCCTTATTGTAGTCCTCTACTGTACTATAGTTTCTTGTTGCCTTCAATACGTGGGGGAAAAAGGTATACTGTCCACCAATTGTTTTGTTATGAAAACTTGTCCCATGAAGGATAGAGTTCCAGTCTGTTTTTTTGTGATATAGGCACATGATTCCACATTTCTTGACCAATACATCCAAAAAAGGCTGACTGTATTTATCTTTTGTGAGAGCAAATTTAAGATGCTGAACGGAGTACTGTCATACAGGCACTAAAAAAAGTTCACAAGTTCCTGTAAGACCCCACCTAGAGTACTGTGTCCAGTTCTGGAAACCACATCTCCAGAAGGACATACAGTGGAGGTAGTCCAGAGGAGGACAACAAAAATGGCTTACGGTCTGCATCAAAAGCCCTTTGAAGATAGACTTATGACCTCAATGTGTACACCCTGGAAGAGAAGAGGGAGAGGGGAGATATGAAAGAGACCTTAAAATATCTCACAAGGGTACATAAGGTACAGGAGGGAAGTATTTTTCAGAAAAAATGGTGCTCAAGAACAATAGGACATGTTATGAAGCTTGGGGTAGATTCAAGAGAGATGTGAGGGAGTACTTCACAGGAAGAGTGATGTATTCCTAGAACAGCATTCCAGTGGAGGTGGTGGTGGCAAAAACAGTAGTGGAGTTCACGAATGCATGAGTTAGGCACAAGGGAATCATAGTAGAAAGGAAGGGGGGACGGAGAAAGAGCTGTAGGTCAAGTACGGATTGTGGTAATAATGTAGGTAGGAAAAATGGGCAGACTGGGTGGGCTTTATCTGCTCTCAAAGTCTATGTTTCTATGATTCTAGATATTCTTTTTTTCCTCCTCAGTTCACCAATTCCACTCAAGAATAGATTTTTTTTCTTTATAGGCATAGACATCTTGCATCAAATTATTGACATGAAATACCATAGTATATTAAATTTCAGATCATGTGCCTATCATGCTTACATTTAAATTAAACATTAACAAAATCCCACAATCTGGTGACTAGAATCATCTGTTTTTGCTGAAGAAGAGTTCTTTAATCTACATAAGACTGAAATCCCTATATATTTTGAGAAAAACTAAATGCTGGAAATCTCAAATTTAATAATTTGGCACCGCTTCAAAGCATATTTATGAGGCATTTCCATTTCCTATACAGCCTGTAAGTATAAGGGCAGCAATGCTGAATTAAATAATTTAGAAGGCAAAATTAAATACCAGGAAGAGAAATACATCTCATATCCTTGAGACAATTATGGACTTTATTATCCAAATTAAAATAAAATATAACCTTTCCATAATTAAATACGTCAAACACCAGTTATTAAAGTCAAAATCCTATTATTATCCTCTTCTTAAGTCGGTGAACCTAGACCCAGACCAATTCACAGTAAACCATTTTACATTTAAAACAATAACTTACAAACAGACTGAAGATTTTCTGAAACAACTAGACACACAAAAAAAAAAAGTGCAGGAGCTGATGGTTTAGATACCATATTTCAAAAAAGTGGTTACCAGTACCTAACAGTTCTGATTATATATCTATTTAATCTCTCACTGGCTAGATTCCTGCTGTCCGGAATACTGCTTACATCATTTCCCTATTTAAATCAGAAGACACATGCTCATTAAGTAACTATAGACCAATCTCCGTATCACCTATCCTTGCCTAGCTACTTTTGAAAAATTAGTCAATGCTCAAATTATTTATTTATTTTTTATGTATTTACTCATTACACTAGGATCAGAAATACCTTTGAACCAGGGGTTCTTTTACAAAGGTTCCACATCAAGGAGGGATACAATGTTGTACATAGGTAAATTAACAGTAAGGTAAATAAAGTAGCGAATCACAAACCAGTGGAATACAGAGATGTTACAAATTGACAAGACGGGGGTACAAAAATGATCCAATAGGAGGACAACTTGACAACTATAAAACATAACAATATTACAACAGAACAAGGGCGCAGTCCAAAATATAGCAGTCTTTGTCCAACTAAGAGCTAACAAGGGGCAATAACAGCAGGAGGAGAAAGCAACAGGGGGAGTGGAGAAGGGAGAAGGGAGGAGGGAGGTGTGGTAATGGAGGTAGTCACTAGAGGGGAAGAGTGGGGGTAGTTGGGGTAGGGGTGGTGGCAACTAGGGAGGCAGGGGCAAAGGGGAGCAGCAGCGATGGGCTAGAGGGCACAGTCACATTTATTTAGTGTTACAAAGTGTCCACAAAGTTTGGATTTGAAAGTGCCAAGCTTGGGTACAGACAGGACTTTGGTGGGTAGATCATTCAACCAAGTTGGCACTCTGTAACTGAAAGTACACTGGGCATGTGAGGTCCAGCATCAAGGAATAAGAAAAGACTGTTTAGCAGCACTATGCATATGGTGTTGATTTGCCGTAGGCAAGAGCAGGTACTGAGTGGAGAGAGGAGTTAAGGCGAGGCACATTTTTTTGCAAAGAAACAGGTTTGGTATTTTATTCTACCATGTAAGTGAAGCCATTTGGTTTGCAGGTATAGGTCACAGGTATGTTTGCATTTATCAGCACAAGTTATCAACCTGCAAGCCTTATTTAATGAGATCATCAACCTCTTGAGGGAGGTCTCAGCAGCAGCACTCTAGATTATCAGACCATAATTTATGATGGACAGGATAGAGCTGGTGACTGCTATTCTTAAGGCTGCAGGTGTGAGACAGTGCCTGTGTCTGTAGAGGACCCCAGTCCTACTGTTTAGACCCCAGTCCTACTGTTTACCATCTTGCAGATATGATTGACATGTAGGGCATATGATAGTGAGCTGTCCAGTGTAATACCTAGTGGATATCTGAATTCATGCACCATTTCAAGGGGTTGATTTAGGTTGTTATAAGATGATAAGGCATGCCAATTTCTATTTGTTTTGGGGGCTTGCAAATAGCATTGTTTTCGTCTTTTTATGATTCATTAACAGTTTGTGGTTGGCAAACCAGGATTCTAATTTTGAGAAATTGAGCTGAAGATTACAGGTGAGTGGGTGGAGGTCAGAGTGGCTTGAGAAGAGAACAGCATCATCTGCGCAGAGGACTGCGAATAGGATTGCTATTATAGGCTTTAGGTAGGGTATTTAGGAAAAGGCTGAAAAGTAATGGCCCAAAGATGGATCCTGGTGGGACACGAGAGTGGACTTGGAGAATACTTAACATAGAAACATAGAATCTGATGGCAGAAAAGGACCGCTTGGCCCACCTAGTCTGCCCATTTCCCTACCTAATGGATAAGCTGCAGATCCTAGTTAACCAACAGCCTACTTCCTCCTACTCCCACTAGAATTGCCTTATGACTGTCCCATGCATGCTTGAATTCCCCCACTGTTTTAGACTCTATGACCTCATCAGAAAGGCTGTTCCATGCATCTACAAACCTCTCTGTGAAGAAATACTTCTTCACATTACCTCTGAGCCATTCCCCCTCTATCTTCAAATTGTGTCCCCTTGTTCTTGCACAACCCTTTTTCTGAACGATGCTACCCTCTTGGACTTTGTTGATTCCCTTGAGGTATTTTAAAGTTTCTGTCATGTCCCCCCTCTCCCTCCTTTCCTCGAGGCTATACATCTTAAGCTCCTTTAGTCTTTCTTCATATGTCTTTTGGTGCAGACCCTGCACCATTTTGGTTGCCCTCCTCTGGACAGCCTCCACCCTGTCTATGTCTTTGCAGAGATGTGGTCTCCAGAACTGTACACAGTACTCCAGATGTGGTCTTACTAACTGTCTGTACAGAGGGCCAACAACTTCCTGTTTTCTACTGATGATGCCTCTCCCTATGCATCCCAGTATCCCCTCAGCCCTCCTTACTACTTTCTCACATTGCTGGCTATATGATATGACTACCCCCAGGTCCCTTTCCATTTTTTATTGCTGTCGGTATCTTACCACCCATTGTGTACTCTTCTCTTGGGTTTTTGTTTCCCAGGTGAATTACTTTGCACTTCTTTGCATTGAATCTAAGCTGCCATACATCTGACCATTCCTCCAACCTTGCAAAGTCCCTTTTCAACCTTTCCAACCCACCCTGTGTATCAAACCTGTTGCAGATCTTTGTGTCATTTGCAAAGAGATATACTTTTCCTTCCAGTCCCTCTGCAATGTCACTATAAAGACATTAAAAGGACTGGCCCCAGTACTGAACCCTGTGGTACTCCACTAGTAACCTCCTTTCTTCACTGTGGACTCCATTTACTATTACCCTATGTGTCCTGTTGTCCAGCCAGTGTTTTACCCAGGCTACCACCCTGGGACCCACTCCCAGGCTGGCTAATTTGTTTATTAATCTTTTGTGTGGAACTGTGCCAAATGCCTTGCTAAAGTCTAGGTAGGCCAGGTCCACAGCCCTTCCCTGATCTACTACTTTGGTCACCCAGTCAAAGAAATCAATTAGATTTGTCTGACATGACCTTCCTGCTATGAATCCATGCTGCCTTGGGTCCTGTGCCCCACTGGCCTCTAGGTACTCAACAATTCTTTCCTTCAGAAGTGATTCCATCATTTTCCCTACCACTGAGATCAAACTGACAGGTCTGTAGTTTCCTGCCTCTGTCTTGCTCCCACTTTTGTGAAGGGGGAAGCACATCTCTCTCCCTCCAGTCCTCAGGTACCACCCCATCCTCCCATGATTTATTAAAAAGGGTAGTCAGTGGTGTTACTAGTTCTTCCCTTAGTTCTTTTAGAATTCTGGGGTGAATACCATCAGGCCCCATTGCTTTATCCTCCTTTAGTTTTAAGAGTTATTTCAGAACCCTTTCTTCTGTGAAAGGACTAAGATCAACCCTCCTATCTAGAGTGCTTCTATTGACTGGATTAGGTATCTCCCCCTGCTCTTCCATTGTGAATACTGAGCAGAAATATTCATTCAGTATCGCTGCTTTTTCACTGTCACTCTCTGCCCAACCATCTTCCTCTTTATTCAGCCTCAGTATCCCCACCTTAGTCGTTCTTTGCTCCCTAATGTACCTATCAAAGGTTTTATCCCCTTTCTTAGCCGAGTTGGCTATCTTTTCCTCGGTTTGGGCCTTTGCTATTCTGACTGCCTTCCCCACTTACTTCTGCTTTAACTGGCACAGTTCTCTGTCCTGCTCCTTCTGTGTTTCCTTTTACTTCCTGAATGCTATCTTTTTCTCCCTAACCTTCCCCACCACTTCTTTTGAGAACCATAGTGTTTTTTTCTTTTGTTTTGATTTGTTTATTTGCTTCACACAAAGGCTTGTTGCCTCTGTGGTGGTGGTTTTGATGTTTCCCCCATTGTTGCTCCACCCCACCTACTTGCCTGTTTGCTAGTGCTTTACTGAGGCACTCTCCCATTTTGACAAAATCAGCCCTCCTGATAGGGAATCATTTATTTTCACCTGTTGTGTTCTGGTACCAAGGTAGCTTTTTAACCAGTTTGTAATGGCAGAGGAGAAACCTCAGGAAGAGAGGGAGTTTAGGAGGAGGGAGTGATTAACTGTATCAAAGCCTTGGTCAGGTAAATGTAAATTGACCCAGCTAGAGAGTATTTAGAGAATAACACTATTATAAACCCAATGCAATCTGGTTTCAGAATGAACCATAGCACAGTGACAGCATTAGCAAAAGTAACAAATGACTGGCTAATGGCTGTAGACCAAAAACAGATGACCGGAGCTGTATTTTTAGACTTTAGCAAAGCATTTGACATAGTAGACCATAACTTACTATTGCAAAAGCTAAAAAAGTAGGAATTGGGACATCTGCACTTAACTAGCTCAGGAATTATCTAGATAATAGGCAACAGTAAATTAAAACTGATGGTGAATAGTAATCATTCTTACCCCTAAAAAAGGGTATACCTCAGGGATTCATCCTGGGACCCCTACTTTTTATGGTTTATATAAATGATATTAATTAACAACATAAAAGCTGTAAAATTACATTTCTTCACCGATGGCACTGTACTGTATGTATCAAAACCTACCTTAACCACTGTTCAAGCTACTCTTCAGACAGAATTTAATACAGTGCAATTAAACCTTTCTATCTAAGTTACTATTAAAGCCAGATAAGACTAAAGTGATGCTATTCTTACCACCTAATGCATCTGCCTGAGCTACATCACCACTTACTATAACTACACTCCTAGGGGACCAGCTAGAATTGGTTGATAATATAAAGGACCTCAGGATCTGGTTTGACAAGGCCCTGTCCTTCAACATTCACATTGATCATCTATGCAAAAAGCTCACATGTAGGCTTGGCTTTTTTACAGAAATAAAAGTTGTTTACCAATGGGCACCAGAAAAAGTCTTGTTCAAGCTACCCTCTTATCCCTTCTAAATTATACGGACATGATATATAGCTGCTGCACCCTAGTGTCATTAAATAAGCTTGATGTGCTTTACCACCGTGCCTTATGCTTCATTACAAATGCTGCTGTCAGAACACACCACTGTACTCTATATTCCCTTGTGGGTTGGACGTCACTCTCCAACAGGAGATTAAAAAATCTCTTAATTTGGAGTACAAGACCTTAACAATTAACCTCCCAGAGTATATCACATGTATGGTCATACAATCTTGTAGTGCATACACATTAAGAAAAAAAACAATCATCATTCTAGAAGCACCTAGCTTTGTGACTCTCCATGGTAAGACTGTAATTAGTTGTGTTATGCCCAGGGCTGTGAACTTGCAGTGAACACCTAGACTTTCCAGTCTTGTGAGTATCAATGTATTTAAGATATTAATAGCCTAGATCTTCAAGGACACATGCACTTGCAATGGTGTCTAATAGTTAAATTCAAAGTGAGTGTTGTCACAGTCTATTGAGGAACCAAATATGCACAGAGCTCATGGTAGATCAAATCTTAATATATGTTCTGATTTTTTTCTTCTGCTAGATCCTACTGTTTTCATAAAACAATTTTCTACTATGATATCAATGTATTATTTGTGTTGGATTATTCTTACTGTGACCTGAAATGTCTATTGTAGTGAGACTTTCTAGATGCCATTAGTTTTGGCTGTCCACCCTCTTGTCTTGCTGTATTGTATTTTTCTGTTTGCATTATTTGCTGTCCTCCCCAGGACCTCCTTTTGAACGAGCTTTGCTTAATTGAGTCTTTGCCTGGTAAAATAAATAAAATTACAATATGGGGTACACACTAGGATAAGATTATGGGACTACAAATTAAACAGGACCAATCTGATTGCATTCTATAACTCTACAGGAAGGGACCAAATTAACCTCTCCAGAACAAATTAATCAGGTGTTTAGGGTCTACTGTTCCAAATTGTATATACATGACTGACAGAATATACTGGATGGGATTCAACATTTTTTTGACAAATGTGGATATGCCACATGTACTTTAACACTAGAACAAATCTCTCAATAACAGGCCACAGTCACCCCCTCAGAAATTAGTAAGGGTATTAAAAATGTATCTTCTGATAAAGCACACAGACCACACGGTATGCCAGTTGACATCTATTTATTTATTTGGTTTTTGTTTACCGGGTAGGGTGCACTAGCCATAACAATGATTATTTTCAGGCACAACTTGGGAGGTTACAGAAACAAAACACTGGATCTATAAAAATGTAATCAGTATTTAATACTCCACTTACAGTAGTTCTACTCTTTGATCAGTTGCTAAAACTGAGTAGTTACAAAGATTATTTTTATAATGTCTTTATTGCAGTTTTTTTTAAAAGATAAAAAAACCCCACTATATTTCATGTCATCCAACTTCTCTGTTAAATTCAGACCTTAAAATATTTATAAAAATCTTTGTCACCAGACTGGAAAAGTATTATCACACTGATAAACCTTGATCACAGGGTTTTATCATGTGTAGACAATACAAGAATCAGAAGCGACATCAACACAGTCAATCTGATTCATTGTTATTAACATATTAGTTTAAGAAGAAAACTACATGTTTTTCTTTGTAATGACGGAACAAAATGTAATAGAAGTGGCACAATGTATGCCAGTTCAGTATGGAGGTTGATGTGTTTTGTGTGTGTTGGGGGAGTCATCACTCTTTAAACTATAGAAAAATATGTCCGACTTACTTTTTTTAAATTCTCTTTGGGGCAGCAATATGCTTGGTACTAAGGCACATTGGCAAGGTACTAGTTATTTCATGGTCTCTGTTGGTAGTTAAGGTACCCACTGGCAAAGATATCAGACAATCAGAAACTAGAAAATTTCCAACCCATTTTCTAATTGGGCATTACTATTTTCAAACAATACTCTGACTTATAAAAACTCAATTATGTACTAGTTCTTCAGAAGATATCAAACAGTCTAGAAAAGTAGATCCATTTGACCTGGACACTGAGTGACTGAGTCAATGATATTAAGATGGCAATCCTTCCTAAACTCCTGTTTCTTTTTAAGACAGTTCCTATATCTGTTCCAGAAATTTTTTCACTTCTCTCAATAAACTAATCACTAAATTAATTTGGAATAATAAAAACCCATGTATTACTCTTACTATGTTCGTTTTGCCTAAATGTAAAGTGTGACTAGGTCTTTCAAATTTTCTTCTGTGTGATTATTTGGGAAATTAAGGACATTCCCTGGTGTTGCAGCAACTGATATGCCACCCTTAAGGCAACACCAACACAGCAAAATACACACCTGCCAGCAAAATTGACACTTTGCCGACAGGTCGCTGTGTTGGTGTGCCCAAGACAGGGGCATGCTGTCTCCCAGTCCTGCACTCCCCCTCCGATTCAACTCTGACTGGAATTGAGAATCCTAAAGACGGGGAGGCGGGGGCAGAGCCCCCCACATGGGGGGTTTGGGGTGAAGTCCCCCAATAAAAAACAGGACTGGAAGACACAGAGGAATCATGTAGACCACAACTTGTGGTCAACATGATTCCTGCTGGAGAGATGCCGGTTGACATAAAGGATGTCGAACCAGCATGGTAGAGCCGCAGCAACCCCATGTCAAAAATCATAATTTTTTGCCCTGTACATGATGGTCATCTAAACATTTAAAATCCACAACAAAAAACATGGGTTGTCAAGCTTATTTTTAAGTTAAATGGTGAAACTTAACTCCTCTCTATGGAACTAATCTGTAAGGGGTCAAACTGTTTTATTTAGTTGTAAGTTAACAACAGTGTTTTAGATGTCAACATGAGTGTGAAAGAAAATGTGAAACAAGGACACATGATTTCTTTTGATGTTTGCTTCTTTTTTTTCACAAATGCAAAAATAAAATGTACATTACCAATACTATGATACCCTCTTGAACTCGTGTTCCAAAAAATTATGGAAATATTTGTATGGTTTTATGCATTAAACCATTTTAATCCCATGTAATTTTCATAAAACTTTTTGTTAGATGTAGAATATAGTTGTAAGTATAGCAAATGAAAGAAATATAGGGGTTGCCATACTTCATTTAGTTATATCTGCTTTCACAGTTGCAGATTCTGAGCTGGTTGGCTCAGGACAAAAATAATTGAACAATCCCAATAAAAAATAAAACTTGCCAGAAAACTATTCAAACAATTCGAAAATATATGCAGACTGACAAGGACTTTAATATATAAGAAACAGAGTAACCAAAGACTGACAGACATGTATGTAAATCATCTTGAATGATGCCGACAGCTGGTAATGTGAGAGCTAATCCATCCTGTATACATTCTTAGCTGGACATGACATAACAGAATAACTCATTATTCTAATAATGTTTCTTTATATTTAAGAATGTACATGTGCCAGTAAACAGCCTTGAAAACATTTTTGATTGCATCAGAAAAATGGGAATTTGCAACATCAGGGTACGTCCTTAAGTCAAATTCAGAACTGGTTTTGAGACCTAGAACCAGTAAATTATATCATGGAAATAAGTAAACTATTGTATAATGCCTTCATATCAGTTCTTTTTTCAGGTATACCCAAGAAAATGTACAAATATATATTATCTTCTCTTGCCTGGTGTTATGTTACCATAACAGATGCTTTAAAACATTTTCATAACTTCTGTCAGAATTCCACATCCTGAACCAGCATCTCTTCCAATATTTTTAATTAAGGGATTATGTTCAGAAAAAAAGGATCATTGAATGCAACAACTATTCCCCATTCAAAATTTACTTTTACCAGGCTCGCCTTCCACCAATCTAATTTCCAAGATCTATTATACATTATTAGCAATAACTGGACAGGATATGATTCTACTTAAGTGGGAACACAATTAAACACATCTGATACTGATTATTATCTGTTCTCCAGAGAAAGGAATCATTTCGTCCATGTTGCAGTGAATAAAATATAGCATACAACATAGAACTTGCTACACACAATCAAAAGTCAACAAAATAAATCACAGTTTATCAGGTAAATGTCTGCAGGAAATATAACCCACATGTTTACATCACCCTCAAGAATGAAACCATATTGGGATCAGATATTTGAAACAATTTCACTTGCCTTGGGGAAAAGTGTATATACAAAAAAGCATTAATTCCATTAAGATTTAATTCCACTTCTCATCTAACGTCAGCACAACTGAAACTTATACAACAATTAATTGTGAATGCTAGCAAATGTAAATAGCAACCCACCAACTTAAGTACAGTAGTTTGATTTGACAGTAGATTTTATTCAAATTGGAAAAAATACACTATACTTAACAAAGAAACAGTTTGAAGTTTGGGAAGACATCTGGACCCCCTTCAGCAATGTTATAAACCATAATTTAAACTGAAAGATACTGATAAAACTATAAATAATGTAGATGTAGATTAATGCTTATTAATTCTATTAATATTTTTTTCTGGTGCCTTACATTGGAGAATCTGCTTTCCTAACTGTGCTGTACTTTACTTTATTGCACAAACCTTGATGTACTTTGATGTACAGTATGTACTACATACTATGTATATAACTTAGAAACATAGATTTTGACAGCAGATAAGGACTGCCTGGCCCACCTAGTCTGCTCATTTTCCTACAAACTTAACTCCTGATTCTAAATGATCATCAGCTTACCCTCTTTCCTACCACTAGGGTTGCCTTCTGTCTATCCCATGCATTTTTGAACTCACCAATCATTTTAGCCTGTACGACCTCTACTGGGAGGCTGTTCCATGCAGCCACCACCCTTTCTGTGAAAAAATACTTTCTCACATTTCCCCTGAGTCTTCCCCCCCAGTCTCATATTGTGACCCCTTGTTCTTGCATATCTCTTTTTTTGAAAGATGCTGCCCTCCTGGACCTTGTTGATTCCCCTGAGGAACTTGAATGTCTCTATCATAGCCACCTCCCTCTTTTCCTCCAGGGTATACATATTGAGGTCTTTCAGTCTTTCTTCATATGTTTTCTGGTGCAATCCTTTCACCATTTTTGTTGCCCTTCTCTGGACTGCATCTATTCTGTCAATGTCTTTCTGGAGATGTGGTCTCCAGAACTGAACGCAGCTATTCCAGATAGGGCCTAACCAATTGTCTTTACAGTGGTATCACCTCCTCCTATTTTCTACTGGTAATGCCCTTCCCTATGCACCCCAGCATCCCTCCAGCCCTCTCCACTGCCTTTTCACATTGCTTGGCCACCTTCAGGTCATCTGTTATGTTTACCCCAGGTCCCTTTCCAGTTTTTTTGTTGTTAGTATCTACCCCCTATTTTGTATTCCTCTTCAGGATTCCTGCAGCCCAAGTGCATCACTTTGTACTTTTTTGCATTGAATTTAAGCTGCCACTCTATTGACCACTCCTCCAATTTGCCTAGGTCTCTTCTCATTTTTTCCACCCCATCTGGAATGTCTACACTATTGCAGATCTTGGTGTCATCTGCAAAGAGGCACACCTTCCCTTCCAGCCGCTTCGCATTGTCACTAATGAAGACGTTGAAGAGGATCGGCCCCAGAACTTAACCCTGTGGCATCCCACTGATCACCTCCCTCCCCTCGGATTGTACTCTGTTCACCACCAAGCTCAGTGTTCTTTTGCTCTACCAATTTCTGACCTATTGTACTACCTTGGGATCTACTCCCAGACTATGTAACTTGGTGACTAGCCTCCTGTGTGGTACGGTGTCAAATGCCTTGCTAAAATCTAGGTAGGCCATGTCCACTGCCCCTCTCTGATCCACCACCTTGGTTACCCAGTCAAAGAAATCTATCAGATTATTTTGACAAGATCTCCCTGTTGTGAATCCAAGTTGCCTGGGGTCTTGTGCCCCACTAGCCTCCAGATATGCCACAATCCTTTCCTTTAACGTGGAATACATGATTTTCCCCACCACTGAGGTCAAGCTGACTAGCCTGTAATTTGCAACCTCCACCTTGCTCCTACTTTTGTATAGTGGTACCACATTCACCCTCCTCCATTCCTCCGGCACCACTCCCTCCTCCAGTGATTTGTTAAATAGGGCTCTCAGTGGTGTCCCAGTACTTCCCTGAGTTCTTTCAGTATTCTGGGATGCATCCCATCTTGTCCCATTGCCTTGTCCACTTTTAATTTCAAGAGTTCCTTTAGGAATCTCTCCTCCATGAATGGACTGGTGTCCACTTCCCACTGTGTGTGTTTCTACCCCCTAATTTTGATCCCTCCTCTTCCCCTTCCTTTGTAAATACTGAGCAGATGTTTTCTTTTAGAATTTCTGCTTTTCTAGGTCTCCCTCTACTCCCTTATTCAGCCTCACAAACCATCCATTGGTCTTCTTCCTTTCCCTGATATACCTGAAGAAGGTTTTGTCACCTTCTTTTACTGACTTTGCTATCCTTTCTTCAGTTTGCTCCTTTGTGCACCTGACTGCTTTCCCCACCTCCTTCTATGTTGCTTCTTACACTTCCCTGTCTCTCTCCCTTTGTGTTTCCTTGTACTTTTTGAATACCTGTTTTATCCCCCTAAACCTCCACTGCTATCTCTTTTGAAAACCATAGTGTTTTTTTCTTTCTTTTTGCTTTGTTTATTAGCTTTACACAGAGGCCTATTGTCTCTGCTATGGCTCCTTTAAGTTTCTGCCACTGTTCCTCCACTCATCCCCCTCCCTCCCCCTTTGCCAGGATTTTCCAGAGGTGTTTCCCCATTCTTGCAGAGTCTGCCCTCTTAAAGTCCAGGATCTTTACTTTTGAGTGGTTCAACTCTACTACTGTCTTTACCTTAAACTATACTGTATGGTGATCGTTGGTCCCTAGATGGCTGCCCACTGATAGATCTGTTATTCTGTCACCATTTGAGAGAACATGGTCTGGTGTTGCTCCCTCTTGTGTGGGCTCCTTCACCAACTGTCTGAGGCACACCCCTTCCAGGACATCCAAATTGTCTCTGCTCCTGGTAGTGGCTGCTGCATATGTGTTCCAGTTAACATCTGGCATTTTTAGGTCCCCCACTAGCAACACCTCCCCTTTCTATGCCATTTTGTGTGTGGTTTCCACTAATACCCTATTTCTTCACCATGTGCTGGAGGTCTGTAAACAACTCCAGTGCGGATGGTGGTGCCATTTTCTGTCTCTAATGTGACCCATAGAGCCTCTTCCCCTTCCTGTCTTCCCCCTATCTCCATTGCCTTGATCCCCTCACTGATGTACATAGCCACCCCTCCCCCATTTTGGCCCTCCCTGTCTCTCCTGAAGATTGTGTACCCTATTATGGAAACATCCCAGTCATGGTTTCCTGTGTACCATGTTTCAGTGAACGCGACAATGTCTAGATTTTCCTCCACCATCAAGGCCTCTAGGTCTGAGATCTTGTTCACAAGGCTCTGGGCATTCATACAAATGGCTTTCTATGTTTTGGTCCTCCCCACTTGTACCAGCTCCCCCCCACCCTGATCACTATGTTTTCCCTCCATGCCTCCCCTGCTATTTCCTTCCTTTGTGTTTCCTTTTGTTGCCCATAGATGAGCAACATCTTCCCCCAACCCAGAGAGGTACCTGTAGATGGGGCAGCACTGCAGTCTCCAGAACGTCTTCCTGAAGACTGCCACCCCACAGCCACTGCATTACATCACTCTCAACATGACTGTTGTTGACTTTTTTTCTTTCTCCCCTTTTTACTCTGCCTTAATGCAAGAGCGCAGTTCCAAAGGCATCTAACTTGTGGTTGTAAGTGTAGCTGTACCTCTATCTTCCTGTCTTGAGGGAACTAAAGCCACCCTCACCTCACCCATAACTACAGGGCTGCCACAAATGGTTCCTGTCCAACAGGATCCTAGTTAATGAAAAAAAAAAAACTAAAGCCATGCTTCTGGGATCCAAACCCAACCGCCTAAAACATGCTAGAACAAACTCCTCCCTCACAGTCCTTACACCCGATGCCCCCCCCACAGAATGTACCCTATTTTAAATACCTGGATGTCACGCTAGACCCCTCCCTAACTTTCTCAGAGCATATCAATATCACTGTAAGATGGATCAACCAGAAACTCAGGGCTTTTGTCAGACTCAAACACTGCCTTACCCCTGAAGCATGCTTAGCCATAGCCAAGGGAATCTTCTACCCCTATTAGATTTCTGTGCCCTGGTGTACTTACATGCTTCCTCCTCCCTGTGTGCAAGCCTACACACGGCCTTTAATCGCATCTGTAGGTTTGCACTACCGTCACCTTTCTCTACACATCACTGCACCCTGTACCAGTCATTAGGCTGGCTCCCCCTACAACTAAGGAACATTTATGCTCTTTGATGCATTATAGACAAAGCCATTAGAAGTGATAACCTGTCCCCCTACTTGGCCCTGATCACACACAAAACTGCATCCAGGTGCCTCTGTGAATCCTCAGTCCCACCCCTTGAAGTTCCTAGGATTTCCACCTGCCTAGATAGCAAAGCCATGTCCATAGCAGCTCCCTCACTTTGGAACGCTATCCCTGCCTCCCTTCACTCCCTTGACTCACACCATGCTTTTAAGACACATTACAAAGCTTGGCTGCTGGCAGAAGCCAAGTGTACATGATAAGCCAGGATACCCCTGGCTAACAGCCCTTCCCCACTCCCAGGCCTTACCTTTCATTCATGCCCTGCACTTGTTTTTCAGGACTAGCTGTTCTGTACCTCCCTACATCATGCAATTGCACCTTACGTGTACTGTTTGTATTCAGGTGGTGTATCCTGTATCCTAATGTATTTGCATTGTCACCGTATTTGGAGCATTCCATGTATTTTTAGCTTGCTTTTATCACCTGTTAATATTTTCTAAATAAATGTATATGTAGCTGTATCTGTACATTCCATGCATTGTCTAAATTAATGTAAATTGTATAGTACATTCTATGTAACCTCTAAATTTATGTAAATGTATTGTACATGCAATGTGCCATCTTTATGGCCTGGGTCGTGTCTGAAAACAGTCCATTGGATCAGTGGACCCACCCAGTAAACAAACAAACAATTAAATATCTTTAATAGAGATCTTCTAAAAAAAAACACTACTAAATGCAGGGATTCCTAAATATACAAGTACTACTGACTACATAAAGAGTGTTTGAATTTAACCTAGTTCAGTACACTATGGCAATTTAGACATAACTTTTTTTTCACAAAGATTTTTGTGCTCCTCTAGCAGATCTGGGTGGCTATCAGCCCTGTCCCCATTCAGCTGTGTCCCCATTCTCAGTATTCATTCCTTACCTCGCTTTTACCTTCATCTGGGAGCTTGTTCCTCCATGGATTCCCCCTCTGGGGTGCGGCAGGAGGGGGAGGGTCTCTGCCTCCCTTAGCAGACATATCCAGATTCCACTCCAGGACTGGAGCAGCAGGGTGGATCGCTGAAATAAGGGAAGGGCTTAACAAAACCCAGGGTCCTAGTTATTCTGCTTTTCTTTGCCCCTCCCCATGCTGCAGTGCCAGGACATGTGTGTAGAGGTGCACCTGTCCTACACTGCCGCAGCCCCACCCTTCAAGTTGCTCATGCCTGCACTACCACTGGGCCTCCACCCTGTGGCAGTCATGGGCCAAGACAGCTTGGCCACCCTCCCCACGAGAGGAAAGCTGTCCCTAGGATGCTCAGTCCTCTCCTACACCACCACCTCCCCTGGCAACCCATCTTGTTCTCAAACACAGGTCACCAGCAGGCAGAAGATCAGGTGTTCAATGCCCAAGCCCTCCATGCCACTGGACTGGCCCTAGTCATACGTTTAAAGGAAAAACTAAAATATGCATTCTGTACAGTTGAAAATGTAAACAGAGCTCATCTTCAGCAGTCAAGATGTTCAGGTATTTTATTATGCCTCTTTCTAAGATGAGAGTAATAAAATAAGGGGGACTGTGTGCAGATAATTAAGCATATTGGAGGTAAGAGGTACCTTTCATGCAATACAATGATTCGCAATATACAGTATATTTCTTTTAATTTACATTTTATTTCCTCCTAGTCACTGAGTGACCCCAGGCCCCACATTCAGGTCTGTCACTTCTGCCTTAACCTTATCACCCCACCTTCTTCCAGGGCTTCGTACCTTCTTGGCAGTTGCCTCTGGTATCACCTCCTCATGATAGAGGATGGTGGGAGTGGATTTGGTCCCCGCCATAAACTTCAGTCCCTCTTGGGTGCCAGGAGGCTGACTGGGTAGGTGGTTATTGGGTCTGTGGGCAGATCGGCAGCAGTCATACTGCTGTGGTTGAGGGTTTTCCTCATTTTTCACCCTGCCACCTCTGAGAAACACTAACTGAGTGGCACAATGCAGAGTATCAGCATCTGCCTCAGCCAACTGGCAATTGTCTCCTGCCCTGAGCTTTTTCCCATCTGCACTGCCACCACAATCTTCTAGGTAGCAGTCGCATGGCACAACAGGCTCCCCTCTCCCTTTCCAGAGGAGGAGGAGAGCATCCTGTGGGATGCTCAGTCTTCCTCTTCCCAGCTGACTCCTGACAATCCAGGCTCATTCCTGAAGTAGGGTTATTGGCATGGTGGCAGATAAGGCATATATCACATCAGCTCTGCAAGTCACCAGGCTGGCTGATTCATGATATTTTAACAGGACTCTTTTAATATAGGAGTCTTAATGAAAATAATAATTTAAGGCAATAACTCAGATATTGTTTGTTTAATTGATTTACAGTATGATGGAAAAATAAAAGTGTTTGGAGACTGAATATCGTGCAAAGCACATAAATATCAGCTTCCCAACTGTATATCACATATAACTAATTAGCTTGCGAAGGGATAATTTTTCTATGTGAATGACAGCAATATATTGGATATATTATACACAATAAGGTAATCATTTTAACATATATAAATTGTGGTGGTGAAATTAATACCCTCTGTATTTGGTAGTGGATACAACAAATCCCCCAAAGATGAATGCCAGTCTTTACGTACTTCTGCTAAGATGTAGTGCCAAATAACAAGTTATAAATTTAACTGGAAGTATATTAATGATATTTTTTAAATTTATTTTAGTAACTACCATTGTTCTGATGAAGTGGCTTATTAGCCACAGAACAGCAACTAGTTTTGGTGGATGTGAATAAATATAACGTGGATTTATATAATATATTGAAGTCAATCCTGTTTTCTTAGTAGTATTGTCCATGATTATAACTATGGTTATCCATGGAGAGTAAATGGCCCAGAGGCAGTCCATGGATGACCATAGTCAATATAGTTTGAGAATTTTTGAGAAGTAGTTTGGACAGCCATGGATATCTATGGTAGTTCATTATGGAAGTTTTCTGCATTATAAACAAATTTCTGTTTTTTTCCAGAAACCCAAACATTCTGTAATGAATACAGTCCACACAAGAATTTGATATAGTAGTTTTTATTTACTTATTCATTGCTGGTGTTGTTCTTTGTTGTTCTTTCTTGTACAGTCTATCTTTATTCATAACTAATAAAATGGCCTAATTGCTATTTCTACCACCATACAATAAAAATTGTGATAACGGCCACCTCTTACTTTACGCAGATGATGTTGCCCTTTACAGGAGCTCCCCTGATGTTAAGACCCTCAATGTCCAACTGTCCAGTTACTTTGAGTCTCTTGAAAGGTGGATCACAATGAACATGCTGGCCCTGAATGTGAAAAAAACACTAAGGCCCTAACAGGCAACACCTGCTTTACCTTACAACTTCCTAGGGAACTGTTATTGAGGTGGTGGATGAGGTTAAGTACCTTGGGGTCCACATTGACCAAGAACTTACCTTCAAGTCACAGGTGGATCATGTAACCTGTTCCATCCACCAGAAACTTGGTCTACTGTATAGACTGAGTTGTTACCTTACTATGGATTCAAGGCTAGCCATAGCAGATAGTGTCCTGCTCCCCAAACTACTGCTGTATATGGTTTCCCTGTCTTGCAGTCTCTCAGGAGATCTGAGTCCAGTAGGCTTCAGACACTACACAAAAAAATTGGATGCTTCCCATTGGGGTCCACCCCCCCAGGATGCATCATTCTTATGTTCTTACTTCTCTGAACTGGCCCACTTTTGAATTGTAGGGTCTAGTACCCCCTATTATGTATGGTATTTAAATTAACCTCAGTCCATACTCCACCTAGTCTGACTGGCCTTCTAACCCCTAAATCCTTAAGAAAGCCACTCTGTTCCTCAAATAGTCAATTGCTTGAGGTACCTAGGATTCATACAACTATGGGGAAGATATCCTAACTCTCTTTCCTGTTTCAAAAAGGGGCTACAGACATATCCACTTGAAAGCTATTTATGTATCTGTTATCGGTGATTGTCCCTATTTAATAATTTTGTTTTATTGCTCATGATAATGTACTCTATGACCTTGATCACTGTGTAGACAAATCCTCTACTGTAATCCAGTCACTGTCTTATTTATTACTATCTTAATAGTCTGAATTTAAAGTGTACTTGTTCACCTTGTAAATTATACTGTATCTTGTATTTCCTATGCACTTTATCACATATATCTGTAATTAATCCAGGGTCACCCCTGAAAAAGGGATCTCTGGTCTCAGCAGTCCTATCTGCTTACCAAAATAAACACATAAATAAATAAATACATACATAGAACTCTTTTACAATGTGGTGAGTTCTCAAATTAGGTTTTATACTCGTATTTAATCTCCTTATGTAAACTTTTTTCTTTATAAGTTTAAGTTGTTATTGTAATTATTTATATTAGTTTTAGATATCAAAGTTGTCATTCTGATATACAGATAATTATGCAAATATGATTGCAATTCCATGCTCTTATGACCCTTGACAAACCATTGTCACATATAGATGAACCATTGTTGACCACAGTATGTCTGGAACATATTGAAAACATATTGGAAATGGCTGTAATACACACAGCTTATGCTTAAAAATTCTTTAGTTACTTTGACAAAAACAATAGCAACATGGAACCAAAATAATTTATAAATTAACATATTCTTTTGATGAACTATAGATTCTAGAAATACAGCTAAGACTGGACTAAATTTTGAGAAGTATTTTTTTATTTAGAACAACAACAACAAGAACAGAAAAAAAAATATGTTGGGTACCTGCCATTTACATCTATGATAAGAGATAACATAATTTAGTTTGGGAAGTAAACTAATCCTGGCAAGGCTTTGACTAATTTATGATAAACTGAAATATGAGATAGCATAAATTAAAAAGTGACTAATCGGAAATCAAATGAATCAAGAGAATTGTATCTTTCAACCTAATCTTTACACTTGAGGTTGATTATCCTCTAACACCACTTAAAAATCTAAACCCCTGTAAAGGACTTAAATGGAGAATTCCAAAATGAGCCTCAATTGACAACTGGAAATATTTTACACAGCATACAGCAGAATTTGTACCATAAGCTGGGAAATATTGACATTCAGTAAGTAATGTGATAACAGCATATATCTTTTAATTCAGCTGTCATAATGTTTATATATTAACCAATATATCATCCATGATACAATCATAAACTGGACACACAGAGAATACATTTGATTGCTATTATAATTAGAAAACTAATCATGAAACTATTAACAAGCATGGACACAAAAAAACATATTTGAATCATGAAAATCAGAGCTGTTATCTTTATTAATTTAAATGTCTTTTTATCAGAATCATTTTTCTTTTATTTACCAATTGAAAATAGTTTTAGTTCTCCCAATTAGTCTTTCTTGATTGTTTAATCATCCAGGCATTTGTGCATGTTCATCAACTATGGATAATCTGGTCCATGAATCAAAGACCAACCACGAATGGAGTTATCATGGACAAAGATCAGTGACAGATCAGGGATGACCATGGTGTCTATGGACAACCTTGTTTCTCCATGAAAACATGGACAACTGAGGAGTGGAGTGGGGAGAGGGAACCCTCAAACTAAATAGTGGATGGGTGAGGGTGAGACTAGAATCTTCAGAGGAGACGGATCTGGGAATTATAATACGTAACAGCATTAAGACCTCGGTCCAATGTAACAAGGCATATAGGAAGGTTAGCAGGGTAGGTTGCATAGGCAGGTCCTTTGAAAAATAGAAGGAAGGAACTATTCCTACCCCCTTTACAGGTTTGTGTTTTGGACGCACCGGGAGTACTGTGCCCAGTTCTGGAACCATCTCATAAAAAAGGACATGGACCACCTAGAGTTGGTTGAGGAGGGTAACCAAAATGGTGAAAGACTGCCTGACCTCAATATATACTCTCCAGGAAAGGACAGTGAATGGTGAAATGACTTTCAGCTTTCAAGTATCTGAGGGGAATGAACAGGGTGGACTGTCAGCAACTGTTTAGACATAACAAAGCGTCTGTTACAAGGGGTCATAACTACAAACTAGTAAGGGGGGAATTTATAAGGGGTAGAAGGAAATAGTCCTTCATGGAAAGGGTGGTGGAAAAATGAAACCATCTATTAGGGGAGCAGGTCAGTGTCAAGATGGTTACAAGTTTTAAGACTGAGTGGGATAGATATCTGGGGTTGGTGAAGATGAGGGGGAAGAGGCAAATGGGGACAATGATGCAAACCAAATAGAACTATGAGATCGAAGCTCCACATGGGACTTGCCCTTGCTGACTGGTGGGGACTCAGGTAGGAACCGAGCAGAATGGATAGACTGTGAGTCTTTTTCTGTTCAAAAATGTCTGAGTTTCTACATAATCACAAATGAGAGGTGACCAGGTAAAGCTTTTTCAACTAGTATGGAGTAGTAGAACAAGAAAGCCCCAACTAAGGTTATGAGGGAGTAAGATAAGGGTGGGATTAGGAAACATTTTTTCATTTAAAGTGCAACTGCAATACGCTACAGAAATAGGAAGTGTGGATATATTTAAAATAAGATGAGACATGTTTCTATTAAAGTAAAATATTATACAAATATCGACAAGATTTTTTGGGAGAGATATAGGGGTAAATCTTACCCCAAGGAATAAACTATTGTGTGACAATAATTACATTGCCCAAAGCTGAAGGCTGAGGGCAATGTGACTACTGGAAGTCAATAGTTCATCCTGAGGGGGCCAAGATTTTCCCACTTTATCCCCCAGTTTTTCTGGTCTGTATCTGTTTTCTAAAATGTTGTCTTAGTAATGTCACCCCCCCCCTTTGCTGGTCAACCCTGGTCCCTTTGTTTAAAAACAATTCTCTGGTGCCAGTGGTATCCCCTCCTGCTGCCAACCCTCTTTTAAAAAAAAAATTCCCTGGTAGTCCAGAGGCCCCTGCCTGTGCCAAAGTCCATAATAGTACCCCCCCCTGAGGTGGTGGTCAGAACTTACCCTCCACTCCCCTGACAAATCATAAGACAGTATTTAGATCCGAGGTTGAATACTACCAGCTATGAGATTTGAAGAAGCAAGGTGTGGGTACAGTTCTCATTTAAAGTTTGAAATAACATGGATACAACTGGCAGGACATAAAACTGTGAAAGGCAGTGTGGTTTAATGGTTAGCATGGTTAAACCCTGTTAGAGCCACGTACTCATTGCGTAACCTTGAGCAAGCCACTTAAATTCTCAGTGCTCCAGGCCACCCAGCTGAGGAAATTGGTTAAGGCAGGACCCACTGAAAATGAGATGTTGCCTCTCACTTGGGCTATCTTGTGTAAATAAATTGTTTTGATTTTGTCTTGTGGACCCATTGTGCCTGTTCCACTACACGGACAAATGGAGAGAAAGTCAGTTTGCCACCAGCACTAGGCATACAGGGCCCACTCAAAGAACATTTTTAAGAGCCATGCATTAAGGGGGTTGCTATAGTAAAGCATCATCTTTCACGTTGGGTGGCTTATGCTGCAGTGGTATGCAGTTTTCTACATCAGAGGTTGCTGATAACAAAAAAAAAGAATGTATTTATTCTTAAATGGAACAACCATTAATATCTGCTGACAATTTCTAAAAATAAATTTTTATGCTGTGCAAACTCACCCATACAGGTGGTGATGCCCTGAAATGAGGATGGGCATGGTCCAGTGAAACTCATGTTTCTATGCAAACAAAAGGCAGCTCAAGAAACTCATCTGGAGCCCAATGTGGACAGAAGTAGAACAGGCAGGGAAACACAGCCCATGGACACTGGAAAAGAGGACCAGAATGTGGTCATAGGATAAAATGCATTTTATAGTAATAAATATGAGTAGCACTCACCATTGGACTTCGATCAACTACAAATTAACCTTATCCAATCTAAACTGCTACTTAACAGTAAAAAAAACAATGAGTTAATGGTCTTCCTCCCTACAAATTCCCTACCTGCTTCCAAAAAAATA
This sequence comes from Neoceratodus forsteri, assembly GCA_016271365.2. NCBI lineage: Eukaryota > Metazoa > Chordata > Ceratodontiformes > Ceratodontidae > Neoceratodus > Neoceratodus forsteri. Next base: position 931,568,634 of record CM057453.1, read on the forward strand.
TTACCACACTGCCTATCACTACCTTCCTGGGTGAAACACTAGATGTAGCAGACAGGTTCAAATATCTAGGCCTTTGGCTGGACCAACATCTCTCCTTCTCCATTCATATTGAGACCCTGTCCAAAAAACTAAGGATGAGCTTAGGTTTCTTCTACTAAAATAAATTCTTATTCTCCAGTGACACCAGGAAGCAGTTGATCCAAACTACAGTACCTTCATTCACTTATTAGACTATGCAGATTTTTATCTACAGCTGCTTTTCTGCTGTCAATCTGCACAAGCAGGATGTACTATCCCACCGCACCATTCGATTCATCATAAATGCTTCCACCAGAACCCACCATTGTAAGCTTTATTCTGAAGTAGAATGGTCTTCGCTAGCCACCAGAAGATTAATGCACAGCTGCACATGGCTCTATAAAGCTCTCCTCAGTAAGCTACCCCCCTACTTATCTTGTCTGTTCCTCCATTCACTGAGCTGCTATTCATTCAGGAAAACCTCCCTTATTACACTTGATGACACCAGGTTCCGCACTCTCTATGCCAACGCTGCCATTGGCTATGCCCTCTCATCAGTCTGGAACAAACTACAAGCCACGCTCAAACTAACTTGCCTAGTATTTCTAGTTGCTTTTAAATCTTTAATCAGTAACCAAGCAAACAAGAGAAAGCCACACCGAGTAAAAGGACTGGTGCTCTATTAATTATAAATCAAAACAAAAAGAATAAAGCACCCAGCCCAGAGCAGACTCAATATACAAAAATATTTTATTTAATAAACCAGTGTGTAAAATACATGGCTATTCACCTGGATGGTGACAGGGTGAAAAATACAATCTTATGTTTCACCAGACTGACTTCCTACCACAGATGTTAATTTGAAATTTAAAGCACATGTGAGTAATGAGGAGGTGTCTTTTTTGGACCTCAGGTTATTCAAAATTGGAGGAGGCAATATAGGCACCTCTTTATTTATTAAACCTGCTGACAGAAATAGCTTATTATTAGCTAGTAGCTTCTATCCTAGACATGTCTCCCACAACATTCCGAAGGGGCAATTGATTAGGACCCTTAGAAACTGTACAACATCAAAAGATTATGAGATACAGAGAGACTTGCAAATTCAAAGGTTCAACAGCGGGGATATGGCCATTCCCTTATCAAACATGCAGTAGAGGAAGTGGCAGCAATACCCTGAGAAAAGACATTAGTGCAAAAATTAAAAAATGTTGGGGTTAATAATAAATATCAGGAAACAGGTTTTGTGACTGGTTTTAGTACTAAAAGCCAACAGTTGAAACAGATATTAATGAATAATTGGGGATGTTGCAAATAGAACCAGATATGAAGAAACGTGGGCATTGGACCAAAGATGGTGTATAAAAAGGCACCAACAATTGCTAATAAAGTAGTGAGGTCTTATTTGCCAGTAGAACAGAAATCAAACACTATGTGGCAACTTCCACCACCTAGTGGTACTAAGAAACGTGGAAGGTGTAAGTTTTGTTCTTACATACTTGTTACTGATCAGTTTGAAAATCCTATGACTAAACAAATTTTTAAGATCTGAGATTTTATACTGTGTAACACCACATCAGTAGTAGTTTACAAACTACAATGTTCATGTGGGTTCTTTTATATTGGAAGAACCATGAGAGAATTTAAGGTTAGGATTAGTGAACATATTAGAGCATTAGCAAAATTGGATATGACGTATTCCATAGTGCAACATGTTCAGAGTTGTAAGAATCCAAACTTAGTTTACAATATCAGATTGATAGGTCTGGAAAAAGTTTCAGTGGGCCCTAGAGGAGGGAATTTAAAACAACTTATTGGACAAAGAGAAAGTTTCTGGATCTTTGTATTAAGATCCAGAGAAGGTATGTGCCTAAATGAAAATATAGATCTAGCAGCATTTCTATGAATCTTGTTTCCATCTTAAGTGCTTAACCTGTGGTATACTAATCTGAGAGCCTTTGTTTTACTTATAATTAACCTCTAGACCATGATACTAGTTGTCAATTCTAGATAACTGCTTTTAGCAATAAAGACATCCAGTACCTTTTTGGCAAATATTTGATTTAGAGGTTCATTGATTAAATCAAGCATTGTTACTTTTCACATTAAGTGAATTTAAATTAGATAAAGTTGGTGTTATCCCACTCAGAGTGATTGTAGCTATACTTAATTAAGGAGGTTGTAAAGCCATGTTTTAAATGTATGTTTCTCTATTTAATGAATATATGTTAGTACTAATGGAATTCAATGCTTAGTGATTGTCTCACCATTGTTTTTAATTGTTTTTGCATTTTGCACGTGGTGATTGTGCCTTTAAATAGTTACCTGTTACATTGTTATACTATCTCTGATGAAGCTAGGCAGTCTGCCTGGTGAAATGTAAGATTGTATTTTTCACCATGTCACCATCCAGGTGAATAGCCATGTATTTTACACACTGATTTATTAAATAAAATATTTTTGTATATTGAATCTGCTCTGGGCTGAGTGCTTAATTCTTTTTGTTTTGATTAATCAGTAACCACGTAGCAGAAACATACAACTGCCACTCATGATTGCCTGTCCTGTGCTTGGTGACCCCCCACCACCCCTCCTCTGCCTCATCCTACTGCCCACCTTCCTTCCCCCTACCTTCCCCCTTTTGTTTTGTCCCCTTACTACCCACATATGCATTGCTGATCTGTATTGTTTAACTGTGATCACCGAGTCACACTGATGTACAAGATCCAAAATTAGTACATATTTTCTTTATTGTTAGACAATGACATCTGTACAGTTCCTTCACATTGTTAGGCAACGGAATTTGATACATTATCAGGCTATAAGATTTGTACAGTTCCTTCTTATTGTCCAATCCTATGTCTCAATTTGCTCATTTTTTATTTATATATTGCACTTTTTGTAATTGTTATGCTACTGTTTTGTATTGTCATGAGCCTCTCAGGACCTCCTTGAAAATGAGCTTGCTCAATGCAGTTTTCCTTGAAATAAAATGTATTTTATTTTTTTATATTTTTATTTATTTCAGATTTGGATTATTACTTTTGAGCCAAGATGGCTCTTTTACAAAGATTCCAAGTTAACAGAGGCAATACAATACATTGGGTACAAAATATGATACATATGGCAAGATCGTTTACACAGATAGAAACATAGAAACATAGAAACATAGAAGTTGATGGCAGATAAGGACCTCAAGGCCCATCCAGTCTGCCCATTTCTTTTTCTACCTTATAAATGTGCCATCGGCCTTTGCTCTGTCAGTGACCTATCTATTCATAGTCATTTGTATTGCTCCCTTATGCCTATCCTATGCCTGTTTGAAGCCCTGCACTGTATTCATAGCCACCACTTCTTGTGGTAAGCTATTCCATGCATCCACCACCCTTTCTGTGAAAAAGAATTTCCTCACATTCCCCCTTAATCGGCCTCCCTCTAATCTCATGCTGTGTCCTCTTGTCCTGCTATTTTTCTTATATTTAAACATGTTAGACTCTTTCACCTTGTTTATGCCCTTAAGGTGTTTAAATGTCTCGATCATATCACCTCTCTCCCTCCTTTGCTCAATGGTATACATATTGAGCTCCGTTAATCTGTCCTCATATGTCTTCTGATGCAGTCCCTGCACCATTTTGGTTGCCCTTCTCTGGACTGCCTCAATTTGGTTAATGTCCTTGTGAAGGTGTGGCCTCCAATACTGCCGCAGTACTCAGATGAGGCCTAACCAATGTCTTGTACAGAGGGATTATTACCTCCTCTACGACTTGTGATAACCCTACTAATACACCCTAACACCCCCTAGCCTTACCTACTGCTTTAGAGGTCTGCTTGGATGATTTTAGGTCATCAGTGATGATGATGCCCAAGTCTCTTTCTTCCTTTGTGACTGCTAGCAACTCCTCCCAGCCTATAAGTGGCTTCAGGGTTTCTCTTCCCTATGTGCATGATTTTGCACTTCTTTGCATTAAATCCCAGTTGCCACTCTTCTGACCATTTTGCTAGTTTATCCAGATCTCTTCTCATTCTGCCCACCCATCTGGATCATCTACTCTGTTGCAGATCTTGGTGTCATCTGCAAACAGACAAGCCTTACCCTCTAGTCCATCTGCGGGTCACTAATGAAGATGTTGAATAGGACTGGCCCCAGGACTGATCTCTGAAGTACCCACTTGTGACTTGCATCTCTTCTGACTGTATACCATTTACCACCCTCTCTGTTTTCTGCATCAACCAGTTTGCCACCCAGTTGACCAACTTCTGACCCACCCGAGCCTACCTAGCTTATTTATCAATCTTCTATGTGGAACAGTGTCAAAAGCTTTGCTGAAGTCAAGGTGGCGACATCAACTGCTCCCCTTGGTCCAACACTCTGGTTACCCAGTCAAAGAAATCTATGAGATTAGTTTGACAGGACCTTCCTTTGTAAACCCATGCTGTCTTGGATCCTGTGCCCTATGGATTCCAGGTGTTGCACTATCCTTTCCTTAAGGGTGCCTCCATAATCTTGCCCACTACTGAGGTAAGACTGACTGGTCTGTAGTTCCCGCCTCCTCCCTGCTACCACTCTTGTGAGGCGGGATCACATGAAGCCTTCTCCAGTCTTCTGGGACCTCTCCTGTGCTCAGAGACTCACTAAACAATTCTGCTAATGGCTCTGCTAGTTCCTCCTTTAGCTCCTTAAGTACCCTGGGATGTATGCCATCAGGTCCCATTGCCTTATCCACCCTGAGCTTAGCAAGCTCTTGTAGGACCCTTTCTTTTGTGAAGAGTAGTGCTCACCTCCCTCCCCTGTGTCCATGATGCTGAGCTGTGGGCCCTGCCCTACCTTCTCTTCAGTAAATACTGAGCAAAAGTATCTATTTAGGATAGATGCCTTTACAGGTCCTCCTCCTCACATGCTCCCTTTTCTCCATTAAGCTTAGCAATACCCCTCTGGACTTTCTCCTTTCACTAATGTATCTATAGAAAGTCTTGTCACCTTCTTTACTGTTCGGTGCTAGTGTTTCCTCAGTTTGGGACTTTGCCTGCCTTACTGCCTTACCTGCTTCCCTTAGGGCAGTTTGGTATGCCTCCCTATCTTCATCCTGCTGTGTTCCTTATATTTCCTGAAGGCCAGCCTTTTGGCTCTGACCTTTCTGCTACTGTATTTGAGAACCAAAGTGGTTTCCTTCTTCTTTGCACTTCCTTTTCTGTCTAACACAATGGGATGTTGCTTCAAGTATTGTATCCTTAATGCTTGCCCACTTTGCCTGTACCTCCTCACCTGTGTTTCTTTTTGCCAGGGCTAGCTTAACTCTGTTGGCCATCTTATCAAAGTCAGCTCCTCTGAAGTCCCATATTTTTGCCTTGGAATGGGATGATTTAGATGTAGTAGCCAAATTGAACCATACCATGTGATGGTCACTGGCCCCAGGTGACCTTCTACGTGGAGATCTGTGATCCTTCTTTGTTAGTCAGTACTAGATCTAGGATAGCCCTGTCTCTTGTGGGTTGCTGTACCAGTTGTTTGAGGCCCTCCCCTGCAGGAATCCACTATGAGTCTAGTTCTGGCAGATGTTCCTGCTGGTATTGACCAATCTGTATCTAGCATGTTGAAGTCTCCCATTATCAGAACCTCCCCTTTAGCTGTCATGTTTTGTATATCTTCTAACAGTAATGTGTCTATGTCCTCCCTCTGGTCTGGGGGCCTGTAGACAACCCCAGTTCTTATGGCTGTCCCATTTCCTGTTTCCAGGGTGACCCACAGTTCTTCTGGCTCCTTATGTGTATTCTGAATTTCTGTAGCTTTGATATTTTCATTAACATACAGGGCCACTCCTCCCCCCCTTTTTGCACCTCGGTCTCTTCTGAACAATACATAGCCAGGTACTGAAGTCTCCCAAGTGTGGTTACTGGTAAACCACGTCTCACTAATTGCTACTATGTCCAGTTTAGCCTCTGACATTATTGCCTGCAGATCTGGGATCTTATTTCCCAGGCTGTGAGCATTTGTGTAGATAAACAAAGGGTTGGCAGTTACAGAAGTGCAAACAGATGAAGAATAACATCATTTCTCATTTATACAATAACAAAGCTTAGTTATCACAGTTATGTTACTAAGTGCAGGGTAGTGGGGTGGTAGCAGCCAGAGCAGGCTTCGTCCAGGGAAGTGGACTGGGGAGGAGTTTAAGGGGAAGGAGGTGGGAAGATATTAGAGGAAAGGGGGGTAGTATTCCCGAGGAGGGGCAGGGATTGCATGCATTTAGGAAGGGCAATCACAGTGGTTTGTTGGGCTACAAAGAGTAATAGGTCTCTTTTGAAAGGCCAATCTTACCATGCTTTAAGAGGGAAGGAGGGATGTCATTTACCCACTGAGGGCCCCCGGTATGCAAGAGAACGCTGGGCAAAGGAGGTACACTTCAAGGGGACCAGGAGTACACCCTTTGCTGATCTTCTACTCATTTTAAAGGTTTTATTGCATTGGAACAAAACTGCAGTAGAATCAGGTGCTAGAAACATAGAAACACAGAAGCTGACAGCAGATAAAGACCACAATGCCCGTCCAGTCTGCCCATTTCTTTTTCTACCTTATGAATGTGCCATCGACCTTTGCTCTGTCAATGGCCAACCTATTCATACTCATCTGTATTGCTCCTTATATGTATCCCATGCCTGTTTGAAGCCCTGCACTGTATTCATATCCACCACTTCCTGAGGTAGGCCATTCCATGCATCCACCACCCTTTCTGTGAAAAAGAACTTCCTCACATTACCCCTTAATTGGCCTCCCTCTAATCTCATGCTGTGTCCTCTTGTCCTGCTAGTTTTCTTATATTGAAACATGTTAGACTGTTTCACCTTGTTAATGCCCTTAATGTGTTTGAATGTTTCGGTCATATCACCTCTCTCCCTCCTTTGTGCTAGGGTATACATATTGAGCTCCATTAATCTGTCCTCATATGTTTTCTGATGCAGTCCCTTCACCATTTTGGTTGGCATTCTCTGGACTGCCTCAATTTGGTTAATGTCCTTGTGAAGGTCTGGTCTCCAGTACTGCATGCAGTACTCCAGATGGGGCCTAACCAGTGTCTTGTAAAGAGGGATTATTACCTCCCTCTTACGACTTGTTATACCTCTACTAATACACTCCAACATTCCACTAGCCTTACCTACTGCTTTAGTGGTCTGCTTGGATGATTTCAGGTCATCTGTGATGATGATACCCAAGTCTCTTTCTTCTCTTGTGACTGCCAGCAACTCCCCTTCTAGCCTATAGGTGGCTTCAGGGTTTTTCTTCCCTATGTGCATGATCTTGCACTTCTTAGCATTAAACTCCAGTTGCCACTCTTCAGACCATTTTGCCAGTTTATCCAGATCTCTTCTCATTCTTCCCACCCCATCTGGATTATCTACTCTGTTGCAGAACTTGGTGTCATCTGCAAACAGATAAACCCTACCCTCCAGTCCATCTGCAATGTCACTGATGAAGATATTGAAGAGGACTGGCCCCAGGATGGATCTCTGAGGTACCCCACTTGTGACTTGCATCTCTTCTGACTGTATACCATTTACCACCATTCTCTGTTTTCTGCCCGTCAACCAGTTTGCCACCCAGGTGACCAACTTCTGACCCACCTCGAGCCTACTCAGCATATTAATCAATCTTCTTTGTGGAACAGTGTCTAAAGCTTTGCTGAAGTCAAGGTAGGCGGCATCAACTGCTCCTCCTTGGTCCACCACTCTGGTTACCCAGTCAAAGAAATCTATAAGATTAGTTTGACATGACTTTTCTATTGTAAACCCATGCTGTCTTGGATCCTGTGCTCCTATGGATTCCAGTTATTGCACTATCCTTTCCTTAAGGAGTGCCTCCATAATCTTACCCACTACTGAGGTAAGACTGACTGGTCTGTAGTTGCCAGCCTTCTTCCTGCTACCACTCTTGTGGAGTGGTATCACATGAGCCCTTCTCCAGTCTTCTGGGACCTCTCCTGTGCGCAGAGACTCACTAAACAGTTCTGATAATGGCTCTGCTAGTTCCACCTTTAGCTCCTTTAGTACCCTGGGATGTATGCCATCTGGTCCCATTGCCTTGTCCACCCTGAGCTTATTGAGCTCTTGTAGGAACCTTTCTTTTGTGAAGGGACTAGTGCACACCTCCCTCCCCCCTGTGTCCATGGTGCTGAGCTGTGGGCCCTGCCCTACCTTCTCTTCAGTAAAAACTGAGCAGAAGTACCTATTTAGGATAGATGCTTTTACATGGTCCTCCTCCTCACACACACCCTTATCCCCTTTGATCTTAGCAATACCTCCTCTGGACTTTCTCCTTTCACTAATGTATCTATAGAAAGTCTTGTCACCTTCTTTTACTGTTCATGCTAGTGTTTCCTCAGTTTGGGCCTTTGCCTGCCTTACTGCCTTCCCTTCTTCCCTTAGGGAAGTTTGGTATGCCTCCCTATCTTCATCCCGCTGCGTTCCCTTACATTTCCTGAAAGCCAGCCTTTTGGCTCTGACCTTTTCTGCTACTGTTTTTGAGAACCAAAGTGGTTTTCTTCTTCTTTTGCACTTCCTTTTCTCTCTAACACAATGGGATGTTGCTTCAAGTATTGTATCCTTAATGCTTGCCCACTTTGCCTGTACCCCCTCACCTGTATTTCTTTTTGTCACGGCTAGCTTAACTCTGTTGGCCATCTTATCAAAGTCAGCTCCTCTGAAGTCCCATGTTTTTGTCTTGGAATGTGATGATTTAGTTCTAGTGGCCAAATTGAACCATACCATGTGACGGTCACTGGCCCCCAGGTGACCTTCGACCTGGAGAACTGTGATCCTTTCCCCATTAGTCAGTACTAGATCTAGGATAGCCCTGTCTATTCTGTGTTGTTGTGCCAGTTGTTTGAGACACTCCCCCTGCAGGGAATCCACTATGTGTCTAGTTCTGGCAAATGTTCCTGCTGGTATTGACCAATCTGTATCAGGCATGTTGAAATCTCCCATTATCAGAACCTCCCCTTTAGCTGTCATGTTTTGTATATCTTCTAACAGTAATGTGTCTATGTCCTCCCCCTGGTCTGGAGGCCTGTAAACAACCCCTGTTCGTATGGCTGTCCCATTTCCTGTTTTCAGGGTGACCCACAGTTCTTCTGGCTCCTTATGTGTATTCTGAATTTCTGTAGCTTTGATATTTTCATTGACATAACGGGCCACTCTACCCCCCCCCCTTTTGCACCTTGGTCTCTTCTGAACAGTACACTGCCAGGTACTGAAGTCTCCCATCTGTGGTTACTGGTAAACCATGTCTCGATAATGGCTACTATGTCCACTTTAGCCTCAGTCATTATTGCCTGCAGGTCTGGTATCTTGTTTCCCAGACTGCGAGCATTTGTGTACATGATTTTCCATTGGTCAGATTTCGGTGTATTAGTTGTTGGGCGAGGTCTGAATTTCCCCTGTGTGTCGTATGGGGAGCCAGACCTTTTTCCTTACCTGGTGATGTAAATGAACTACAAACATGCTGAACTCCTGTTTGACCACTAGCTGAGGGTGGAGGGGTGTTCTTCCTATTCGACATATCGGATGCTGCACCCCTCTCCCCATTTGCTAATTTTAATATTCTGCAAAGACGTCAAACTTCTGCCCCAGTGCACTGACTTCCTCCTTAGTCAGATGCAGTCCATCAAATTTAAGAACTTTCACTCCCAAAACTGTTGCCAGTTCCCTACAAATTTGTGTGCTTTTTCCTGGCACCAGCCCTTGAGCAGCATGTTTAGCTCCCCTATCTCCCCTTCTCTGACCTTCTGTCCATCTGCCCCCCTCTCCCAGACCGGCAGGATCTCAGAGGAGGAGATGCTGGACAAAATGGATGATAGTTTGTCACCCAGCCTGGTCAGGTGTTCCTTGGTCTCCACAACTGACCAGCTGGTGAGATCATTAGTCCCTATGTGTACCAGGACATCAATGTTTTCTCCTGCTTCCTGCACAATTTTAGCAATGTGGTCAGTGTCTCTCCACACTGGTGTATCTGGGAGACATCTGACCATTTTCCCTGGCTAGAGATAGGTATCAACTCCCCGAATCATGGAGTCTCCTATGATCAGAATTGTTTTGAATTTTCTTTTTGCTTTTTTTGTTTTGGTTCCTGTTTTGGGCTAGTTTTGTTGTGCTAGCTCCTGTGCTGCAGTGTCCTGCTCCGCAGTGTCCTCTGCCCCTTTGTTTGATTTCAGAGATAGAGGAAGATACCTGTTTGTAGTTTTTATATGGTTTGTGGAGGTGATATGTTGGAGAGCACCAAGTGATGGGGCACCTGATTTGCCTCACCTAATCACCTGCCAACCTCCTGGACCAAATACCCTCTGCGGTCCAGGTGCTTCTGTTGGATGTTGGGTAAATGGTGGGTGGTTCTTATAATATATTTCCTCTTGAATATGCAATTTGAGGTGCACAATCTCTGCCCATGCTTCCTGGAGCTAAACCCTTAGATCTCCAATGGCCCAGCATGTAGGACAGTGTCCTAAATCCTGCAAAACTGCCTTCTGAAAAGTGTTCCGCAGTACCTGCATTTAATGATATCCATTCCAAATATGTTGCTGGGTTTATAACCTGGTGACAGTAATTAGAAAGAGGAAAATGAAAGCAAAAGCTTGATTTTATTTTTTGTTTGTTTGTTTTTGTACAACTTGTTATAACAAGTTAAATTATTTGTGCCCCTGTAAATGAGGCCACTGTGTGGATACCCTTCAGATCCACCCCTTCCTGCTTTGCTACAGGAAATGTCAGGACTGTGCTACCTTAAAAAAGGAGTGTAGTGTGGGGTGGTTGGGGATGGGAGTAGGTGGATGTGCCCCTCCCCTGCTGAAAAAGAAGAATCATGGATGAAAGAAACAAGGAGGTAAAAGCAGAAACAATCAGCCAGCAACAAATGCAGTAGCCCTGAAAGCTTATTCTAATGGCAGATAAAACTGTAAAACCTGTAATGCACCACCTGTAATAATTTCACAGAAGATATGCCCTGTAAGAAACACTTTGCTACAGAAAAAATAAAGCAATAACAGAAGATGTACCTTGCAAAAGACAATTTGAATCAGAAGATTACAGCAGTAATCTGTAAGCACACACCTGTAAGCACATCCTGTAATAATGCAGTTGAAGGCGTACCCAGCAACAACAATTTGAATCAGAGAAAAATAAGGCAATAAAATGTTAGCAACAAACAGTAACAATCCCTGTGAGTACAAAATTAAAACAACACACAGTAAATCTGCTTAGCCAAAAGAAGCCTTAATTCTTTTCCTTGCTCTGGTAAGGTTCTTTGCTCTGTCCTTTTAAGCAACCTAGAAGAAAAGAGCTCAGGTTAAGCTAGGTGCCTTTGCCAGCAAACCTAGAAGGGCTTTTTTCCCAATCAGGCACGCCTGGTACCTGGCCCTTAGTTGCAGTGGGAGTCACTCAGTTTTAGAGTAGAGGCTACATGTATATGTCAAGTGTTTAGCCCCTTAGACCAGTCTACAGGCCTTGTTAAATAGTAATTTGACCCTTTTCAGCACAGTTTCAGTGGTAGCGCTATAGATGACTAGCCCATAGTCTATGGCAGACAGTATCAAGCTCCATGTTACTAGGCTCAGAGCCTCTGGGGTCATTGCCTGCCTGTGGCGATATAGGATACCTAGTTTAATATTTGCTGATTTAATTACATAGTCAATGTGTGAGGTGAAGGAGAAGGTGTCGTCAAGGTGGATTCCTAGATATTTGAAGGTTATTACTTGTTCTATGGTGTCTTCCTTTTGGTTAAGGATGGTCAGTGGGTCAGTATTCTTTTTTGTGTGAGGCAGTGTGAAGTGTATAACTTTAATCTGTTTATAGTTTAGGAGGTGTCGGTTTTGAGAAAACCATGACTCAAGCTTTTTGAAACTATCCTGTAAGGTTGCTGTTATTGCAGATGGATGATTATCTGGTACTGAGATTACTGCATCATCTGCATAAAGCAGCATTTTAGCTGGGCAAGCACTGGATCTAGAGCTTATAAATAGGCTGAAGAGTAGAAGTCTTAGAAAAGACCCTTGGAGACCCCCAGAGTTACATCTCTTGGATCAGATGCTACCTCTCTTATCCTCACACACTGCGATCTGTGTGACAAGTAGCTGCTAAACCAGGAAACAGTGTTGTAGGACAGGTCTAGTAGCATGAGGTTGTCTAGTAGGATCTGGTGATTCACAGTATCAAATGCTTTAGTGAGGGCTATGAATGTGGACCCCACTGACTTTCCAGTGTCTAAAGCATCATTCCGGTGAGAAGTAAAGTCTACGAGTGCTGTGATAGTGCTGTGGTTTTTACGAAACCCATGTTGTTGCAAGCAGAGTAGATTTAATTTATTCATGTACTCAGTAAGTTGATCTGAAACAATTATTTTTAGGGCATTTGATGGGGGGGATAATATAGATATTGGTCGGTAGTTTCCCAGGTTGGTTCTGTCCCCATTTTTGAATCTTGGGGTGATAAGAACTGTCTTCCACCTATATGGGAACACTCCAGTTCTTAAGGATATATTAAACAGTTTTGTGAGGGGAAGAACTAGTTCATTCAGGGAGAGGGCAGCCAGCTTCATATCAATCATGTCACTACCAGTCCTAGTTTTGCCTAGGACCCTCTTGACATATTTAATGGTTTGTGACTTTGTGATTTGTTGGAAGTAAAATAGGGATTGTCCAGTGTTATGGGTGGGGGAGGGTTGATATTGGGGGACTTACTGATGGGCTGAGTTTTTAGGTACTGTGGTGGTAATACTGAGCTTAAGTCCATGAAGGCATTGTTAAAGGCATTTGCCAGGTCCTTTGGTTGCTGTAGTGGGCCAGATGGAGTGACAATGAGATTGGGTGGCACTCTGGATTCCTTACCAGTCAGAGATTTAATGTTATTCCAGAACTCCCTCCCATTACCCCAGTTTCTTTCCATTTGCTCTTTATAGTAGGTTGCCTTCGCATTCCTCACCAGTCTAGTACACTTATTTCTGGCTGCTCTCTATGTAGTATAATCAGACTGACTACCAGTCACTCTAGCTTTGTGCCCAAAGGTTGTTCCCTAGGTTCATTTGCTCCATGAGGGGGCCTGTGAGCCAAAGATTTGTAGAACCTTTGACTCTGGAGATTCTGACAGGGGCAAATAAGTCACAGGCAGTTTTAAAAGATTGTGGTGAGGTAATCAAGGGCCTGATTAGCATCATCTAAGTCATCCAGTGGTGTCCAGTCAGCACTTTTTAGGTAACTTTTGAAATGCTTCAACTGCCTTTTTCTCAGAGATCGGTTTTTGGTGAGCTGGGGGGGGGGGGTCTTTTGGGCCCTTGTTTGTCCAGAAGCAGACTTCAGGTGAATGGTCGCTTAGGGTGTCAAGTAAGATGGAAATGCTTGTAATATGTTCAGGGCAGGTGGAGAGAAGCCAGTCAATGAGGGTGCTGGCACCAATGTGGTAGTTCCTCCTGGTCACTTGGTAGACAATCTGCATAAGGCAAAGACTGTGGATTTTGTCTCTGGTGGCCAGAGTATCCTGAGCTAACCAGTTTGTGTTAAAATCTCCTAAAATTACCTGTTCCCAACTCAGTTTAGCCTGTCTAAAGTGGTCATAAATTGTTCTAATCCTAGTCCTTGTTTTCCTGGGGGCACGTAGATAAAAATAAAAATAAATAATTAAAATAAATATTCTAGCTGGCCCGGTGGCACTGAGGGTTGAGGTGCTGGACACTACACCTCATGCCACGCCGGTGACCCAGGTTCAAGAATGGACTCAGGTCACTCGGGGGCTGGCAGTGGTGAGAAAGGATCACGTATCTGTAGACAGCTTTCCTTCCTCAGGGAGGGGGGACAGTGCGGTGCGCTGTTTGGGTGACACCCAGCAGTGGCTGGGTGTCAGCGCATACATGCTGCCAGAATGGGGACAGGCCCCACATCCAGGGCACAAGGCTGGCTCCATGGAGGCAGAGCCCAGCCACTCCACCCGTTGCATGCTCGTGGGGCCCAGATAGAAAAATCTGTAAAATGGAGCTGGCAGGCTCCATGATGGGCCAGATACCCGGTCTGGAAAACGAGCTCTTATAGAAGGGCTGGTGCTGCCTGCCCCCTCCAGGAAAAAGTATAAATAAAATAAATAAATAAATATTCTTTCTCCGTATCATCTGGATTGTATTTCAGTTCCTCCTCCTCATAAATGGGCAACAGCAATCAGTCAGCTAGCAGAGGAAGTTTTGCTGAAAGTACCAACAACAGACTTGGTATCAATGGATGAGGAGGAGAATCCTTGCCGGGTATTACAGCAGGCAGAGGAAACTCCTATGTCATTAACCGAGTTGACTGAGGCAATTCTGAGGACATCAACAGTGATTGTATCAATGATAGAGGCAAGGACATTAGCCTTTGAAACAGTTCAGACATCATTTGATTTAGGAGATGTGTGTTGATGGATCCTGATGGTGTCAGTGACAACAGAACAATTGGCAAGACAGTGCCTGACATCAAAATCGGCTGTGAATTACCCAGTGAGGGATTAGAGTCTTTGCCAGACCCCAACCTTGGTGTTTGAGAGATGGTTGGGGGGCAGCAAAACTAGAGGCTTTGGCCTGGGCTCTGTCTTTCTCATTTGATTTACCTCTATTCAGAGGAGACTGGGACCAGGCAGGAGAGGCATCCTTTTCTTTGTGCCTCTTGTCCATGTCTGCATGGCAGTGTTTGTCCACTGACTTGACAGACTTATCCCTCTTTTTCATTCAACCAGCAGTGGAAGCTGTCAACCACGGAGAACAGCATTTCAACAACAAACCTGGGAGAGAGAGGCAATGGTTGATGATTGTGAAGCTGCCTTTGACACACCCTGCTTGTCCTCCATAGCCTTGATTTTTAAATATAAATCCAAGGCTTTCTTGCGATGTCTCCTAGTGGCCTAGCTAAAACAATGGCCAGTGTTGTAGGCCTTTCTGTTGTGTGACAGGCCCAAGCCATGAATGCACATAGAGTGGTCATCATCCTTGTATATATACAAACAATGATTCATTGACAGTACCAGAACAACATTTCCTTTTCTTTCAACAATGGCACAAACGTATTAAGTTTAAAATAACAAAGATGTAGCAGCAGTAGTGATACTTTAAAAGTTCAGTGGCATTCTTCAGCAGCAGGGGACTGATGAGCAGTTGATGGTGGGAGAAAGAAGTGAGGCATGAAGGGCCATCCACATTATATAGGTGGCAATGAGGCACGTTGATGTGGGTGGCCTCAGCTGGCAAACTAAACAGAGGGAGATATCTTTGAAGGTCAATAGATCCCAGCAGCTCAGGATCTGTCTCTGGTGCCCAAAATCCCTACCTGGTAACCCTCAGGGTTTCATTCACAGTTTCCATGATGCCTTTAAAGCCTCAAGATGTTTAGGACCTCTGCCACTCTGTGAACTCTTAAAATAATGGACACATAGATGTGCTAATTATGGGAACTACCTCCCAATCTCACCCATGCCCTCTGGCTGATGGATTCAGGCACGTTGACACCCAGGCTGCATTCTGGGCAATCAAATTTCCCTCCAGCTGTGAGGTGAGGTGAGGTGAGTGGAATGAAGGGAATACCTTTGGTGCTCCGGCCCTGATCACTTGCTGGGAGCACCTGGCAAGGACACTGGTGTGAGCTGGTACCCAGGCCACTGGTGCCTGTTCTAGGCATCCATGTGGCTGAGGGCTGCATCCTGCCAGCACCCATGATGACTTTCTAATTCTTATGTGCTGCAGCATCTCCTCCTGCTTTGAATGTTTGATCCACTAACCATCCAGGACTACGAGCTCCAAAGGAACATAGACATTATTAGCAGAAAAATACCATTGGTCCATCCAGTCTGCCCTGATTTACCCTATCCTACCCCCCTCCAAGCCTCAAACCACACCAACTGAATTTGTGGGCACCATGAAGGCACCCTGCTTTAATCTGCACTGTAGTTCCTCACCATCTATACCCATAGGGAATGATGCCAGAGCATCAGTCCCTCTTTGACTCATTGCAGTGGACAACCACCTCATCTACTGTAAGTAGGGGGGTTGTACAATTGTTTATAATTCTCTAAACTATATTTTGAAAGCTGTAGCTTTTGTACTGTTGGGCTACTCAGTTTTTTTTAATCAAGGCTTGGAGTCTAATCAACATGAATTGATTGTAACAACACAGTGCTCTTGTATTGACATATGTCTATATATGGCATTATGTTATTAAAAGTAACAGGATTTAAAACTTGTTTAACTATTTTATGTTTTAATATACTGTCATGTGAAAGATGCAGCAGCATTATTCAATATATTGATTAGGGTTGATTGAAATTGGTGAAATGCATTACATAGGTATCCATCAGATTATCAGAAATTCCAGTTTTGAATCTGATTCCATTCTAATTTAAGTCATTGAAATCAGAATTTGCAGCTCCGCATCTGACTACAAGTAATCCCCCCACCCACTACTAAAATACTAAATGGGACCCTGCTGTAAGAAGAATCTCCCACTTCCTTCACCCTTATATATTCCAACTCTCCCGTGTCCCTACCTTAAGGAGGCTGCTGCTACTGATGGAAATCCTGGGGGTCATTCCATTTTGTAATGGTCCTGGAATGCCTGTTCCACAAGTAAACAGATGCTGCCTCATAGTTGTGGGTCACCTGGTGGGAGGTCCAGCACATAGTGGGATCTTGTTATGTATGAGGTCAAATCTGTAATAAATTAAAATAGGAAGATCATCAGCATATTAGTAAACTGTTCCAAACACTCCCACACTGTATGCACAGCCATTGCGAGCCTGGTGCAGAGAAAAAAGTTGCTAACCCCAGCTATAAACACAGTCCAAAGTAGCTCTGCACTCCAATAGATCCTTAAAGAGAAGACAAGCAACATAATTCCAAGTCCAAGATGTTATTGGTACAAAACAGGTTTTTCAAAATACAGCCTTCTCTTGGTGTGGATCGGTCACTCCAAACCTCCAAACTCACTCTCCCAGTGCTTTGACCAGGGTGTGGTCTTCCTCAGGGAGTGGAGTTCATTTGGAAATACCTCCCTTAAGTAAACATTTTTAGGTGACTTGCATGCCCCTATCTTATTTAGAATTCACTGCAACATTTTGCATGTAAGTGGCTCTTGGAGGATTCAAACCTGTTACCATCCAACTTAAAATTTTATATTACAAAAAGTAAACAATTTATGCAAGGATAATGACAGACCCAGTAAATACATCTTACAACGAATTTAAACATAGCTGTAGACAATTTAACCATTTCTTTGCCAAAGCTTAAGTTACAGACTTTAATTCCAGCCAGTTACTTTTATGTTTACTTCAAATAGCTGTTTAGAGTCACAACTGTTAACATAATAACACTAGCTCAAACTAAATTTTCATCATTTTCAAAATATTCTTACAAATGACATTCTTTGTGGCGTTTCCAGTTTCACAGTCAAGTTCAGAAATGCCCCTTAGGCTGAGGTAGTGATCACTCTCAAATATTATTCCATCCTTGGAAGGGGGATCCAACAGTACACAGTCATTATTGCCATTTAAGAACTAGACAGAAAAAAATGAAAATCTGGTTAATTGTCTCAAGTATCAATTTTGTTTCCCCATGACACTGTTTATTTCTTTTTCAAAAATGGTTTTAAATCCCATTCTGTAGTTAACCCTTACTGAGCTGTGGACTAAAATATCAGTCCAGAATTTCTATATGTTCCAATTCTGTTGGCAGCCTAAGGATTAACCCTTTCAGTTGTAAGCTATCTAGTGTAAAAATCCAAAAGCTTTCTTTTTGCATTACCTTGTTGAGTCTATCCCCACCTATTGGGTCTCTGATTGCCTGTTCAAGGGCCCTAAACCTGGTACCTTCTGGTTTGTTGTTATGTTTCTCACAATAGTGCCTCCCTAAAGGTTTGTTTATCAATCCAGCTTTAATGTTTCTTATATGTTCCTGGATCCTCTGATATAAGGGTATAATGGTGCGACCTATATATAACAGGTTACACGGGCACCAAATGGCATATACAACATAGGTGCTACCACAGTTTAAAAAGCTTTTTATCTTCACATTCTATTCATATCTCTCTAGTTCAAAGGTTTTGCTTTGGCAGCAGTACTCACATATACTGCACCTTCCACATATATACACTCCAACAGGCGGTAGTGGTACAGTAGCTACATTCTTGTGTTTTTTCCTCTTTTTGGTGCTGTGAACCTGCTGTGGACCAGTTTGTCCTTGAAGCTCTCTGCTTTCAACAAGGTAATTCTGGGTTGCCCCCTAACTCCTCTGCTAGTATGGGGCCATTCATGAATGGGCCAGAATTTCCTTATTGTGGCTCCTATCTGTCCTGCCTTACTGGTAAATTGAGTTATAACGTGACAAGTTGTTTTATTTCTATCAATTCTTGTGTTCCTGTTCTGTTTTGTTTTTGTAGGTTTTAAGAGTTGCACTCTATTTCCGTTTTTTTTTTCGCTCTTTCTAGTGCTGATGTAAGATTCCTTTTATCATGCCCCCTGGCTTCAAATCTCTGGAACATTTCCTGCGCTTGCTTGTCAAAATCTTCATCTCTTGAGCAATTTCTCCTTAGCCTGAGAAACTGTCCAAAAGGGATTGATTTGACAAGGAAGTGCGGACGAGCGCTATCAGCTCTTAGAACATCATGTGTGGCTGTAGTTTTTTCTAAAATTCATGGATTGAACTTCTAAGTGCTCATCCACAAATAACGTGAAATCCAGGACATCAATGTTCACTTTGTTCATGTTGTAGGTGAATTTCAAATTCAGTTCATTATTATTCAGCCATTCAATGAATTCAGAAATCTCTTCCTCAGGTCTTTCCCACACACACAATATGTCATCTGTAAAGTGGTTCTATTGTTTAATATTTAAAAAAATGGATTTCTAGACTCTGATAATATTTTATTCTTTTCCAAGGACCCAAGGAAGAGGTTAGTGTAACTCTGAGCCATTGCTGCCCCCATTGCTGTCCCTTGTAACTCTCCATTAAATTAAAAAAAAAATTGTGGGATAAAGCACATTCCAGGGCTGCAAGAATAAGCTCAGTGGGGAATTAACTACTCTGAGGGTTGTCTCTAAGGACCTTGAGCACAAGCTTGTATACCTTGCTCATTATGAATACTGGTATGGCATGATTCCATGTCAATGCATACCCAGAGATATTCTGGATTCCATTTATAGTTCTGGAATTTATCTGGGACATCCATTGTGTCCCTCTGGTATGAGTTGATCTGTGGAAGGCACTTTTTGAGAACAAATCTGTAAACTGGTTTAAATTATCTAGCAGAGATCTTATCCCCCAAACAATGGGGTGTCCTGGTGGATTAGTCTGTCTCTTATATATTTTTGGGTAGTGTATAAAATGTTGGGGTCATTGGGGTATTGTTCCACAGATACTTAAACTCATACTCAGTAGTGTATCTGTTTGCCCTCCCTCATTCCAGCAGATCCAGTACTTTCTTCTTATAATCCTCTGTAGAATCTCTCGGCAATTTTTTATATTTGGTTGCATCATTCAGCAATTCATACACACTTCTAACATAGTCATCAGTATCCATAATTACTGTATTTCCTCCTTTATCTGCTGGTTTTATAACTGCCTCCACAGAGAACAGTTCTCTCATAGCCTTTCTTTCTGGTCCACTTAAGTTGTGGTATCTATTAGGGGGTCAGTCTTAAAAGAGGGACTAACGCCAACATTTTTGGCAACAATAAATTCAGAATTTGGATCAGCATATCCTCAACTGGCCTCATGCCAAAAATCAGATCTGCAAGTTATTTCGTTTTAAAGTTACAAGTCATTTTGTAACCCTTAATTCACTGCCAGTTCAAAAAGCCAGTTTCAGAGAAGAGCTACTGATGATATCATCTCCTGAACTCACAACCTAATCTTCCCTGCAAGCTACCGTATATAACTTGTTGTTCCTATGTTACTTAAAACTGCAGTTGTAGCAAACATCTGAAAAAGGAAAACTGACACCGGATGGGTCAGCACATGCAGTTCCATAATGTGTAGATGCAAGGCACATTACTTCAGAATGCGATGTGGGGTTGGAATGCAGCGGCAAACATGGCTTACGAAAGACAAAGTTGCATGAAATTTTTACAATACTGCAGGTATGAGATTTTGAAATGTCAACAGATTGAAGTTATGGAATGCAGCAGTGACACAACCTCAGAAAGTAGTTGGAACACATAATTTCGGAATGCGGTGGTGACACACAATTTTGGAGTGTGGTGGTGACACACAATTTCAGAATGTGGTGGTGATGCACAATTTCAAAATGCAGTGGTGAGGCACAGGTTTGGAATGTGGCAGTGATGCACAGGTTCAGAATGAGGCAGTGACATAATTTCAGAATGCAGCAGTGATGCACAGTTTTGGAATACTGTGGTGATGTGCAATTTCAGGACGTGGTGGTGAAGCTCAGTTTCAGAATGTGGCAGTGTCACACAGGTTCAGAATGTGGTGATGATGCACAGTTTTGGAATACGGTGGTGATGCACAAATTCAGATTGCAGCAATGATGCACAGGATCAAAATGTGGTGATGACACACAACTTCAGAATGCAGTGGTGACACGCAATTTTGGAATGTGGCAGTGATGCATAATTTCAGAATGCAGCAGTGATGCACAATTTTAGAATGTGGTGGTGACACACAGTTTTGGAATGTGGTGATGCACAATTTCAGAATGCAGTGGTGACATGCAATTTCTGAATGCAGGGGTGATGCACAATTTTGGAATGCAGCGGTGAGGCACAATTCTGGCATGCAGTGGTGGCACATAATTTCAGAATGCAGTGGTGACACACAGGTTCAGAATGCAGTGGTGATGCACAACTTCAGAATGCAGTAGTGACACACAGGATTTTGGTATGCAGCAGTGATGCACAATTTTGGAATGCAGCGGTGACACACAGGTTCAGAATGTAGTGGTGATGACGCACAATTTTGGAATGCTGCAGTGACGCACAGGTTTACAATGTGGTGGTGACATACAAGTTCAGAATACAGTGGTGATGCACAATTCCAGAATTCAGCAGTGATGCAGAGGATCGGAATACAGCAGTGACGCAGAGGTTCAGAATGTGGTGGTGATACACAATTTTGGAATGCGGCAGTGATACACAATTTCTGAATGCGGTGGTGACATGCAATTTTGGAATGCAGTGGTGAAGTGCAATTTTGGAATGTGGCAGTGATGCACAGGTTCAGAATGTGGTGGTGACGTACAGGTTTGAAATGTAGTGGTGATGCTCAGGTTCGGAATGTGGCAGTGATGCACAATTTCAGAAAGCAGTGGTGACGCACAGGTTCAGAATGCAGCGGTGATGCACAGGTTCGGAATGTATCAGTGATGCACAATTTTGGAATGTGGTGGTGACTCACAGTTTTGGGATGTGGCAGTGACGCATAGTTTCAGAATGTTGTGGTGACACTCAGTTTTGGAATGTGGCGGTGAAGTTCAATTTCAGAGTGTGGCAGTGACGCACAATTTGGGAATGTGGCAGTGGCAATTTTGGAATGTGGCATTAAAACACAACTTGGCAGGGATGTGCCATTTTGGAATTTGGCAGGGATGCGTCATTTCAGAATGTGGCAGGAATGTGCAGTTTTAGAATGTGGCAAGGATGCATAATTTTAAAACATGGCTGTGACACATAATGTTGGAATGTGGGGGGAATGTGATGCAGTTTTCAAATATGGTGGGTGCATACACTTCTGCAATGTGGCAGGGACAAGCAATTTCAGAATAATAGGGTATGTCCTATCACATTCTGACAGCATGCATCCCCACTATATACTGAAATTGCCAGTCCCCACCAAATTCCTTGATGTGTGTCCCTGTTGAATTCCAAGACTGATTGTCCCACCACACTTTGAGCTGGCACATCCCTGGCACATTCCGAGATTGCATGCCCCCCCTCCCCAACATTTTGAAATTGTGCATCACCTTGGCATTCTATACCTTGATTCTGTGCTGCATTCCAAGACCACCTCCTGACATGTTCTAAAGTACAGTGCCACACATCTGAACATTCTAGTAAGGCAAGCACTGCAGCCAACCCTATGTCAATTTTTTTAAAGGATTACTATAGCTACAGTTTCTTAAACTTTGGAGAAGCAGGTCTTATTAGGTTGCTGACAGGGAGGACTGGACTATGAGTTCAGGAGATGACATCATCAGTGGCTCTTCACTGAAACTGGCTTTTTTTGAATAGGTAGTGAAATCAGGGTTACAAAATAGCTCATAATTTTAAAACAATGTTGTGCAGAAACCTACTTTTTGGTATGAGATTTGTTGGGGGTATGCTTATTCCAGTTCTGCAATGTAGCACTTTCGGTGGGAGTCCCTCTTTAAGCATGTTATCAACCTCCTTTAGAACCACAGTCTTGAAACGTTCTATAAGTGGATTATTTGTGACTGGACAAAATTGTGATGGTGGTTTAAAACTATTTTTTCTTTCTGTTTTTGATGTCTCAATACTCTCAATTATTTCCATGTGCTCCCCTCTACCATAATAATGATTTTCCCAGTTCACTAAATGTTCTACTTCACTCTGACCATCACTCTCCAATAACAATGATTCCAAAGTAAGTAAATCTTCTGATTCAGTGCACATTACTGATTCCTCTCTAATCTCAGCAGTCACTACTATATCACTACGTCCTGTTAGCAGATTAATCTTATCAGTGTCAATATCCTCCATTGCTACCCCCACAACCAAACTCATTGTCAAACTCCATATTTAACAGTTTTTTCTTCCCACGATAGTCTCTCAGCCTTATTTGCTGGAAAAGTTTGAATAGGCCCACCTGAGTTTTGAACCTGTCAGTTTCTCTGGTGGGGGCAAAGTGCAAGCCTTTTTTTAAGCAAACCAGTGTGAATGTTATTTAATGTTACCTTTGAAAGGTTGATAATTCTCAAGTCTTCTTGGTATTGCTCCTCAGTTCTCTGTCTTGTTCTCCCTTTTCTGCCCCTCCTTGTCTTCCGTTTTTTCCTTTACTCTTTTTGCTGTGTTTTCTCGATGTTGATTCTGGCTGTGGTCCGACGTTTTCTCTAAAAAAGGCCCCATGCTTGTCCCTGGTCTTAATTCATTATCAGATTCCTTCTTGGTTAGTATAGTGATACTTTTTGGAGCATAAGCAGCCCCTGCTAAATGATCAGGTTGTCTTTAGCCAGGTTAGTATATTTCCAACAAGAAGTCATTTCCATCACAATCTGGATTTGTTTGCTTTTTTTTTTATCAATTCCTGTTTGTGTTTATCAAGTTTAATCTTTAATTAATCAGTCAGACCTTGAAACGCTTCATGAGGTTTGTGTTGCTTTAACTCTTGGTGTACTTTTGCAGTCTCTGCCCTTAATTGTTCGTGTTTCTCACCATCCTCAGCAATTATCAGTTCAATAAAGGTTTTGGCACAGAGTGCTGCAGCCCCTTCCCATTCTGCCCTTCTTTTAGAATTCTCTAAACCACAACAAGGAGACTTGATGACTCTTAAACCCTGTGGTGCCTATGACTTTTCCAAATACATCTCCAATGTGATTATATTGTAGGTCACTTTCTGTTCAGTTGTATTTAATTTTTCTAATGCATTGAACAATGTTTTAATGTTGCAGCCATTAGTCTCTGAGCTACCAGCCTCTGTTGTAGCTTGGCCACCTTGTTTAACTTTAGCTCTCTCCTTTCTTGATCTTGGGTCCTCCAGTACCCTAAGGGTTTCAAAGTCCATTTCAGGTTCCATCTTGTTTTGTGTTGCTTCTGCTCTGGCAGACATATTTCTCACTCCTCTCCTTAGTTAGAGTCCTTGGTTCTGTTTCCTTGCCATAGATGATTCTTTGGGATACAGAAATGGTTTGTGAACAAATGTTTTCACTCCCAGTCACTACTCAGGATCGTCTCTCGCCTGCAGTTCATGCAGTTTGCGGCTACACAGAACAAGCTTCTATTCCAAAGACTCCCACACTGTGTGCACAGCTGTTGTGAGCCTGGTGCAGAGAAAAGGGTTGCTAGCCCCAGCTATAAACACAGTCTAAAATAGCTCTGCACTCCAATATATCTTTAAAGAGAAGACAAGCAATATGATTCCAAGTCCAACATTTTATTGGTACAAAATAGGTTTTAAAATATAGCCTTCTCTTGGTGTAGATCAGTTGCTCCAAACCTCCAAACTCACTCCCCCAGTGCTTTGACCAGGGTGTGGTCTTCCTCAGGGGTTGGAGTTTGTTTGGAAATACCTCCCTTAAGTAGCCATTTTTAGGTGATTTTCATGTCCCTGTCTTATTTAGAATTCATAGCAACATTTTGCATGTAAGTGGCTCTAGTAGGATTCGAACCTGTTACTGGCCAACTTAAAATGTTATATTACAAAAAGAAAACAACTTATGCAAGGATAATGAGAGAGCCAGGCAATACATCTTACAAAGTATTTAAACATAGCTATATACAATTTAACCATTTTTTTGCCAAAGCTTAAGTTATAGACTTTAATTCCAGTCAGTTGCCTTTATGTTACTAATACTATACTTCAAATAGCTGCTAAGAGTCACAGCTGTTAACATGATAACATAAGTTCAAATTAAATTTTCATCATTTTCTAAATATTCTTACATATGACCTTCTTTGTGGCATTTCCAGTCTCACAGTCAAGTTCAGAAATGTCCATTAGGTCGAGGTAATGGTAGTGATCACTCCCAAATGTATATATATATATATATTTATATATATGTATATATATATATATATATATATATATATATATATATATATATAGATAGATACATATTCATTGCAAAAAACTTAGTTAATGCATCAGTTAGGGTTGAAGTGACAAAAGTAGGAAAATGAGGCGTTAGGGTTGACAACCTAACACCCCCACCCTACCACCTCACCCCACCCCAACCCTCCACAGACCACCAACAGGTCACGGGATGTGCACTGGGGTCATTGACCCTAACTGTCATCCTATTCCATGTGTAAGAAAGCTGACATGGTACAGTATAGGAGAATGGGGGTGAGAGTTTGGCCTGATGATCCCAAAGCACACCCCATCACCTGTTGGTCTGTGAAGGTGGAGTGGGGTAGCAGGGTGGGGGGTGTTAGGGTATCAACCCTAATGCCTCATTTCCCTACTTTTGTCACTTCAGCCCTAACTCATACATTAACAAAGTTTTTTGCAATGAATTTCCTTACTTTTTGAGAAAGTATAATCTTACCTTTCTATGGTTTTGGGAGTGCAGGGTCCAGAGGGCCCTTCACTTCCATGGTATCACTTTTTGGGAGCAGGGCTCCGCGCTCCCATCTATCCATAAGTACACAGACATTGTAATGAACTGTCATCTCCCTAGGGCCCTGTGCTCCCAGTATTGCATAATGGATGGCCCAGCAGTTCAATTACTGCATAATGGTATCCATATGTGAGAGTGGCCCTCCAGGCCCAGCGCTCCCACCTAGCTATAATTGTAGAGACACAAGATAGTCCTAGACACATTCCAAGAAAGCCTTGTGCTACAAATGGTGCAATATCTCAGTAACCATAGCAACTTTGGAAAAAATAACACTGCAGTTATAATGATGAACTAGTAACCTCCACGCATGCTTAGTACACCTAAAGGTGTACTAAGCTGTGGTTAGTGAAAATTTTTTATCTCAAATAATTTGAGAAATATAGGCAGCGAAAGGTGCTGCGTTCACCACAGTGTTATCCTATGGGAAATTTCTCAACCTTGAAATGCCATAACTATGTAACAGATGCAAATTTTTGCACCAAACCAGCATAGGTCACATCTCTGGAACACCCCCTTTCCACCCTGCAAATTTCAAGCCAAAAGTCCTAACCATTTCTTTGTAGTGAAGTGGCAAAGAAACAGCAACCTTTAAAAATCCCTGTTCATAAGCTGTCAAAATCCTTGTTCATGAGCCAATCCCTGCTCATGAGATAGGGCCAGCTGGTCATCCCCATATGAATAAGGATTTTGACACCTCACCAACAAAGATCAGAAGTGAGTCAAGAACAGGATTTTCGAATTACAAAAAATAGCCATTTTTTGACTAAACTAAATGGAAACAAAGCCATAGGTTTGTAGAGGGTGTTGCCCTGAACAAAACCCATACTTTAGTCTCCACAAAAGACATCCATGAGGCAAGTTGCAATGTTTTGTTTTTTGGAAAAATTTTAAACAAGATGTACAAGGATTTTTTTCATATGAAGAAGGATTTAATGACTCCCATGTTCATGAGCTGTCAAAATTCCTGTTCATGAGCCCATCTCCTTGTTCGAAGCTGTGCAGCTATCCAAAATACTTTTATTTTATTTATTTTTTTATTTATTTTTTGTTGACCGGGTAAGTGCACTAGACAAATTCTGCCTATTTTCAGGCACGACCCGGGGGAAGGGGATACAGATGAATGCCAACTGACTTTGAACCAGATTAAGATTAAGCTGTTGGTGGTATTTTAGTGAATGGGGGGAAATTTGGCCAGGGCACCAGGGAAATTCCCCTACTCTTTTCGAGAAGTGCCGTGGGATCTTGAACATCCACCTGAACTACCACCAGAACAAACAGATGGGACCTCGGTTAAACGTCTCATCTGAAAGACAGCACCTCAGGAGTGAAGCACCCCCTCATGCTGCACTGCAATGTCAGTATTGGTATAGTAACCCAAGTGCCTGATGTGGAGACAACTGAGCATGCTCAGAACCCAAAATTTCAAAATTTAAATAACTTTAGAACAGATTAATATTTTCTCACCAAACACTGGCTTGTTCTTATGGGCAAGCTCTTTCCATCCTGAAAATTTGCAGGCCAAAATTCCAAACAGTGTGGCCACAATGCAATGAGGAAAAATCTGCAAAATGGGCAAAAAAGTGACTTTTACACTTTTTTCACTATGTACTGTGCAAAATCCACAACTCCGATTGAAATGAAACTTGGAATATTGATAGAGCTATCCCATGGAGCTGAGCATACCAAATTTCATGCAAGTCTGTTGAACAGTTGCAAAATTATTGAAGTACAAAATTTGGCATTTAACATTAAACTGCTTACTCAACTCTAACTACAGTGGTGCTATGTGCCTATATATGTGTGTGTGTATATATGTATATAAATAAATAAATAAATATATATATATATATATATATATATATATAGATAGATACATTCTTGGCAAAAAACTTAGTTAATGCATTAGTTAGGGTTCCCACCATCAAAAGTTGGGAAATGTGGTGTTAGGGTTCCAGCCATTCATTTGACACCCTGATGCTCACTCTATTCCATGTGTAAGGAAGCTGACATGGTACAGCATAGAAGAATGGGATGAGTGCTAAAGTGACAATCACAAGGCACCCCCGATGTCTGTTGGTGTGTGGAGGGTGGGGGATGGGGTGTTAGGATTGGAAACCCTAACACCACATTTCTAAGCTTTTGATGGTGGGAACCCTAACTGATGCATTAACAAAGATTTTTGCCAAGAATTTCTTTACCTTTTGAGAAAGTGTAATCTTACCCTTATTTGCTTGTGGGAGACCAGGGCCCTCTGGGCCCTGTGCTCCCAAGCATAAGTAATTCCTGAAATATTGTAATTCTATCCTTATTTCCATGTGGGCCCTGCACTCCCACTGCTATAATGGTATCTGTATTGGAGTGTGGGAGCACAGGGTCCTCCAAGTAACACTCTTTTGTTGTATCTGTACCCTAAGTCACAAACGTCTTTCCAACAGTAGAATGAACAGCTATCTGTAAGCCTAACTCTGGAACTAGTAGTATTTTATGGGGAGCACACATGACCGAAGGTATATTTTTGCACCCTGAACAATGCCACATATGTGCCCCCTTTAACTGCAACAGACATATAACCTAACACACACACCGAAACCCGAACTGTAACACTAACTGCAGAACAAGTAATATTTAATGGGGGGGCACACACAACAGAAGGTGAACCCTGGAACCCTGAACAATATGATATATGTGCCCCCCTTAACTCCAACAGAGATACAGCCTAACCCACAATATTTAAGGGGCACACATGACAGAAGATGTACCTCAGCACCCTGAACAATATCAGATATGTGCCCCCCTTAACTGCAACAGACGTATAACCTAACCTGCACCCAAACCTGAACCCTAAAAATATCTCTGGAACAAGTAATATTTAATGGGAGCACACATGACAGAAAGTGTACCTAGGCACCCTGAACAATATCACATATGTGCCCACAATTAACTCCAACAGATGCAGAGATGAACCGTAACCTAAGTCCCACTGGGACTTGCAGTCCAATCCATGCATCATTTCTGAAGTGCTATACTTCTTTGCTTGTGGAAGTGCAGGGCCCTCTGGGCCCTGCACTGCCATCCCATAGTGTGCAGCATGAAAAGAAACACCTCACATTGCAATGTTATCCTATAAGAACAAGCATTTGTCAATACCGAATGTTTGCTTGCTGGCATTGGCAGTGGTAGTGTAGAAGTTACAGAGCTGCGTAATAGGAATGGCAGTGAAGTATTGAACTGAAGCCAACCCCACCACTACCCTGCAGAGAGTGACAGGCATTGGGGTATGCATTTGGGTCATCAGGCATAACGGCCACGCCATTTCACCACACCCCACCCTGCAGACACTGACAAGTGTCACGGTGTTCCTTGGGTCTTTTGTCTTGCGCGCACTCCTTTCATTAGGAACACGTGTGAGATGGGTGCCAGTATAGGGAGAATGAGTGAACTTTGGGGCCGAAGAGTCCAAGGCATACCTCGATGCCTCTCACTGGCTGCAGGGTTTGGAATGGTATGAGCATTACAGGCAAGAATCCCAAGTCACACCCCTGATGCCTGTCATTCTCTACAGGGTTGGGCGTTATGGTTGGAAACCCTAATACCTCAGGCATTCGTTGGTATTTTCACTCCAAATTTTCAACATGTATTTTTTGTGACCCCACCTCATGAACAGGGGGAATATCAGTTTGTTAGCCGAAAGCTGCTTATTCACAGCGACTACGGCATTTAGCACCACAGGTGCAAAAACATTCCGAACAGGATGTAAAAAATGACAGCTGTACTGTTCATGGGGAGGTGTAAAAAATGGCAATGTTGGAAATCTGCAGTAAAAATATTAAAAAAATGTTGAAGTCACGAGGGTACATAGAAACTGTGCAACGCACACCCGTAATATAATTAGGTTGGGAATTTTTTACAGCAGATTGTCAACTCAGGCATTTTGGTGCCTCCGATCATGAACAGTGTCACTGTCATTTTCTTTATCTGTGCTGAACAATGATTTCCCACAGCCACCACGCATCTCTGTGCTGAAAGTGTGAAAGCACACTTCAGCCATGTTGTAAAAAATGACAGCTGTACTGTTCATAAGGAAGTGTGGAAAAATGCCACTGGTGAAAATCTGGACTGAAAATATTACAAAGTCATGAACTTACGAGGGTGCATGGAAACTGCACAATGCTCACTCATAACACAGTCATTTTATGGACTTTTGTCACCAAATTTTCAACATAGTCATTTTAAGACCTCTGCTCATGAACAGTGTAACTGTGATTTTCTTAATCTGTCCTAAACATTGCTTTCGCACACCAACAGCACCATTGTGCGCTACATGTGCGAAAACACAATTTGGGTGACATATGAAAAATGGCAGCTGTACTGTTCATAAGGAAGTGTAATAAAATGGCAATGTTGAAAATCTGGAGTGAAAATATTAAATTCGCAAACTTACGAGCATGCATAGGAACTGCGCAACGCACACTCATAAAACAGTCATTTTTAGGAATTTTTTCACCAAATTTTCAACATAGCCATTTTAAGACCTCTGCTCATGAACAGTGTCACTGTGATTTTCTTAATGTGTCCCATACATTGATTTTGCACATCGACTGCGCCACTGTATGCTACATGGGCAGAAACACATTTTGGGCATGATGTGTAAAATGACAGCTGTACTGCTCATAAGGAGGTGTGGTAAAATGGCAATGTTGAAAATCTGGAGTGAAAATATTGAAAGTTTGCGAACTTACCGGCGCATGTGAGGGAATTGTACAACGACGCCAGAAACAAAGTCATTTTTGAATTTTTTTCATCAATTTTTTCAATAGCCATTTTAAGACCTCAGCTCATGAACAGTGTCACTGTGATTTTCTTAATTTGTCCCTGACATTGATCTCACAATCGACCGCGCCATTGTGCGCCACATGAGCAGAAACATGTTTTGGGTGAGATGTGAAAAATGACAGCTGTACTACTCATAAGAAGGTGTGGTAAAATGGCAATGTTGAAAATCTGGAGTGAAAATATTGAAAGTTCACAAACTTACGAGCATGCGTAGGAACTGCTCAACGCACACTCGTAAAACAGTCATTTTAAGGAATTTTTTCACCAAATTTTCAACATAGCTACTTTAAGACCTCTGCTCATGAACAGTGTCACCGTGATTTTCTTAATTTGTCCTGTACATTGATTTCGCACACTGACTGTGCCATTGTGTGCTACATGGGCAGAAACACATTTTGGGTGAGGTGTGAAAAATGACAGCTGTACTACTCATAAGAAGGTGTGGTAAAATGGCAATGTTGAAAATCTGGAGTGAAAATATTGAAAATTCACGAATTTTGAGCCTGCGTAGGAACTTCATAGCTACATACTAAAACAGTGATTTTTGAATTTTTTTGCGCAAATTTGCCAACATGGGGTTTTTGGGACCCCTTCTCATGAATGATGTCACTGTCATGGTGTTATTTGGGTCTGAAGGGTGATTTCACAGTCACTGCACAGTCACTGCGCGAAATCACCCTTCAGGCCCGAATAACGCCATGACAGTGACATCATTCATGAGAAGGGGTCCCAAAACCCCCAAGTTGAAAATTTGGTTAAAAATTCCAAAAAATGCCTGAGATATGCAATAAAATTGAAAACCCCCTATCTAGCCCATTATACAGCTTACCGGCATTTCCTCAGTTCAGTTGGCTTTGAAGAGTGTAGACGTGTTCTCGTCCATCAAGATTGTCGCACCAAGCTCGCGGAGGCATGGGTGAGGGGGTGGGGAGGCAGGTGCAGTGGGTGGGTGCGGGTTGTGGAGGGTGGGCTGGGAGACTACGTGGGACTGTTTTATTTTCAGGTTGAAAACAAAAAATAGACGACACGGATGTTTGCCACGCTGGGGTGGGCTCCAGCGTGGCACAAGGATGGTGGGGGCATTCAGCTGATGGGGATTGGGCACCCTGTCGGGCTATATTATTTGTTGCCATGCTGGGTGGCCTGTGCGGGCACCATGTACTGGGAGATATTTACTGGGGATTAGGCACCCCTGTCGTGATAGTATGGGGGAGGGAGACAGGGAAGCCGATGGGGATTGGGCACCCCATCGGCTATTCTATGAGTTTGGGAGGCTTTTGGGGAGCACAGCACAAGCCAATGGGGATTGGGCACCCTCGCCGGCTATACACGTGTGTGTGGGGAGGCAGCACGCAGTATGCATTTCTGTCTGTGTGTGTGTGTGTGTGTGTGTGTGTGTGTGTAGGGGGAGCTGCGCATGAGCAGGTGATATCTTATCGCTGCTCACTCAAGCGTAGCTCCGCCTTTCAACTGTATGCCACTGCATTTTGGAGCTTGTCATAGACAGCTCCAGCATGCATTGGCTTAGGGACCACACCTGCCAACACACTAACTGAATTGGAGGAGGAGGTGACACACCCCCGAAATCTCGGATGATGGCACTATGTTTCTTGCACAAGCGTGCAAGCAAACATATAAACAATAAATGTTGAAACCTGCATTCCCATCAGTCCATAATGGTATCTTGTGTGGGAGTGGAGTAAGCCTCATGCCTTACTCCACCCCAACACCATAGTAACACACAGCATCTCATGCCTTACTCCACCCAGCCAGGGGTATAGTAAGGGTCAAGGATCTATTTTCTGGGGGTACTCACCATACAATATACACCTGATTGTAGGCAAAGCAGTACAGCTCACACGCTGTAAATGCATGCCACAGTACCACAGTCATCTTAGCCCTGTTTATTACAATTCACCTGCAGCTTTAAACAAGGCCTGTAAACATGTAAAATGGCTTATTACACAAGTTCAAACCACTTTTGAGATATACTGTGGTTGGCAAAACATGCACTGACCATTATAATGTTATCCTTTGGGAAATGACTAAACTTCAAAGTTGTATAACTACGGACCAGATGAATCTTTTTACTCGAAACCAGCAAAAGGCATATTCTCATGCAATGCTAGTTTTATCCTAAAAATTTCTTACCAAAATTTTGAACCATTTCAGACACATGGCTGGACAAAGAATTGCCTAAATACTAATGTTATCCTATGGAAAAGTAATTGAAATTAAATTATTTTTTGCAGTTAAGTATTTTATTAAATTTTCCAACTTACATACATCTAAACTTACACATAGAGAAAAGGTTTCAGGATATAGGTTGTGGTTACATATGCAATCTTTTGGGTGCTACAGTATTTTATCATATAAGGCACTCACCTATGATTTCTTATTTCTATGCGGGTAAGGAGGATGGTCAGGGTGTCAGTGTTTCATGTCCTTGTCAGCATGTCCTTAAGGAACTAGTGGAGTTCCTTGGCAACCTTCCCCCTACATAGAACAAAATACAAAGAACCACTATCTTATCTACAAACTACTGAAAACTATATACATTCAGGGATTATACAGTAAATGGTAACACTAGAGCAGCTTTATAAAAAATTGATCTCAGCGATGGTAATCTTTTAACATGTTGCTACCATTCATCCTATCACAGCTTTGGGGGTTGCATATTTTGTAAAGGAGGCCTAACACAATTCATACTGTGCCATTATGTTACTCACCCAATGAGGGAGTCAGTCCATAGATGCAGTCTGAAGCAGGAAGTTCATGACCTCCTGCACTGTGGGGATTTCAGGGGACCTCCATCTACTGAGGAGTAACTGATTGACCTGCTGCCTTCTGAGGTGAGGGGTCTTTGATTTCATGCCCAGGAGGAAAAGTTTAGATGTCTTGGGGACATTCTTAAGAAGGACCTTGGTCCCTAGGTCACATACATGCTCCAACAGCCCTTGTATTTTGGGACATTCCCAAAGGATGTACAGGAGATCCCCCCAATTTTTCTGGCATCTCCAGCAGCAGTCCAAGTTTAGGACACCTGCCCTCACTAGTACTGATGGAGTGTGGTACCAGGAGTGCAGCATTTTTCTTTGTATTAATCTGTACTTTGTATCCACAAAATCTTTATGGGCACTAACCCAGCATCCTTTACATTGCTCCTTAGATATGTTAGACTGGAGAGCTTTCCCATTTCCCCTTAGATGCTTCAGACTGACTGGGCAGTGTGTCCCTTACCCTTGCATAGATCTTGCTTGCTATTCCCTTAGATGTGTACAACCAAAGTGGCAAGAGGGTAATGGAAGCTTTCTCTGGTGCTGTTTTATGTATGTTTGGATGGTGCTGTGGATTTGCAGGAACTTCCAAAAGTCAGCCTTCAGAAGCCCCCACCTTATCTGCAAACTAGTGAAGGAGTCTACCCCATTGCGTCTTTAGGCAGTATGTCCCCCACCTTCCCAATGCACCTGGCTCTCCCAGTCTAGCGACCTTATAGGGCATCTATCAATAAGGATACATTCATTCCCCCACAATGGGGTGGTCATAAGTGGTGACAGGCTGGTTTTCAACTTCTTCTCCACCCTTGGCCCAGCAACTAAGGGAGGGTCCTATTGTGGGGTGACCCTTCATTTGTTCTCCTGGGTGGTTAAATACCAGCAGTGTTAGACATGCTCTTTGGCTATCTTCCTTCTCCACAGCCACCCATTGAGGTTGCCCTTCACCTGGTGTCCTAAATCAGTGTAGGGTCTGCAATATTTGAAAGACCCATTTGTATCCCTTGAACCATGGGGTGTTCCACCCTCCTTCTCTCCAGTGGGCTCTCAGCTTGTTCCTGCTGTATCTTGGAGTTGTCTTGTCTATTTTTTGACAACATTTGGAGGGTAGGGCCAGTGGTATATGTGCCAGTTTATAAAAAACTTTGGGTGCATTGATCATCTTCAGTGTCGCTATCTTCCCCGCTAATGTAAGATGGAGCTTATTCCAGCTATTCATTTCCTCCATCACCTCCTGTAGTAGGGGCTCGAGGTTGTGGTCCCAGATCTTAGAGATGTCTGCTGTGAAGGTGATGCCCAAGTATGTGATTCTTTCCCCAGTCCATCTCAAGCCTGTATCCTCTAATGTCAAAATTTTAATTGTTTATAACTATGTTGCACATTAATATTTTTTCACCAAACCACTGAAAGGCGCATCTGTGGGACAAGCCCTTTGTACTCTGAAAGATTCAGTCCAAAATTCCAAAGTGTTTCTTTGTTATGAAGTGACAAAGTAACAGCTATATAAAAGTTGTTTCATAAATTGCAAAACAGAAATCCATTGTCGAGCTTGCCTTTTCATAATTTGTGAAAGAACAAAATCCTTCTTTCGCACAAAAAGGGTGTGTTTTGTTCAAAACCTTTCTGTGATTCACAGCAAAAGAATTCGGTAGATAAAATGCAGACATTTCTGGGCATTATTTTTAAAAACTGAACACAGAATTCGATTCCTCGGGCCCTGATTAAGTAAACACAAGTGTTGGTGTTTACTTACTGCCAGTATTTGTTTAGATATTTAAGTTTGTTTGCCTCGTTAACTGAAAACAAGATGGTGGAATTTCTCAACAAAACTTTCTGCATTTGCAGCAGAAAAACCCACATTTGTGGCAAAAAATTGCTGTGTCGAGACTGCCAGCTAACTTTTCCCATAGGAAATAATGGGAAATTTTGAAACTTAATAACTTTTGAATGAATTCATATTTGTTTACAAAATCTCAAAAGGCACATCTGTGACCCAAGCCCGACATACCCTAAAAATTTCAGACCAAACGCCCAAGCCATTTCTGAGAAACAGCATGACAAATGATTTGCATAAAAATTGTCATTTTCAATTTTTTTGACAATCCGTATCTCTGCACCTGTACATCCAACTGGAACAAAACTTACCACATCAAGAGATCTTTGGTCCCTGATGGTGCGTGCAAACATTCATGTGAATCGATTCAACAGTTGCAAAGTTATTAAAGTGCAACATTTTGGGTTTAACATACAGGTAGAAGTGATCCTTGAACCAGTATCCAGTGATCATAACGACTGAATATGGGCACCTGTCAAAACAGTGACTCCATATTCAACACTAATGGGAAGGACTAACCTGCAAGGTTAGTGAATAGGTCTACTGCGATGGTAGGGGAAGGTAACCAGAACAGGGGACTGGCAAGTGGAAGGGTAGGGAAAGGGAAGAGGGTTATTGGGAGGGAATGCACCTGCTGTCACTGAGCCAGCTGTGTGGTGTAGTGATGAGGGAGACTGGTTGTGGCATAGCAGGTACTGGGTTCAGGGCTGGGAAGGGGAGGGTGTAAATTTTGCTACTGCCTGTGGCTCCTGAACTTAATTTATTTTGGGCCAACATTTGTGCCCCTTCCCCGACATGCATCCCCCTGGAGTTAGGAATCTTTATGTAGGGGGCATGGGGTAAGCCCACCATGAAGGGGGGCATGTGGGGCACAGCCACCCTGCAGAAACACTTTAGGTTGCTGTGTGTTGGTTCTCTAGTAAGCATACATCACCAATTTGCTTTTCGGCACTACACACTTGCCAGAATAGTGATTGCCATTTTGCATTCTCTATTATGACATAGAATCTGTTGAACTCTAATTATAGTGGCATTACTGCTATATATAGTGCAGCTATAGTTAGGGTTGGTGGGCCACTTCTCAGTTAAATCCCCAAGTTTGCAGTTTAATAACTTTGCAACGGTGTCTGATTTTCCTGACATTTTGCATGCTCGACATCCAGCCATAGATCTCTAGATCTGGAACGTTTCATTTCAGTCATATGTACTGTTGCGGAACTGCAGAGTGTCAAAAATGTGAAAAATCCTCAACTTATGTGCATTTTTTCATCAGGCTTAACAGACTGAAAGATGCTTCTATTTGAGTTCAAATGTGCATGTGTATATGTGGCCGGGACAAAGTGGCGCCTTTTGAAGATTTGGTGAAAAAATATTAATCCATTCAAAAGTTATGGAAATTTTTCATGTCCCATTTTAGCCTACAGGAAAATTTATATGTGTACTGTGAAAACTTTCACCAAAACATTTATGAAAAAATTTTTTTTGTGCACAAAAATATTTCATTATTAGGTATAGGGATGCCATGAAAACATTTTTGTTTTTGTGAAAACAGCACTTGAAAACATTATCCCATGTGTTCTTTTCATTGTGCCAAGGTGGATTGTGCTTTTGGGCTGAAATTTGCAGGGTGGCAATCCCTGGTCCCATAGATGTGCCTTTTGGTGGTTTGGTCCCCAAACATTCATAGTTACAGCATTTCAAAGTTGAGAAATTTCCCATGGGATAACATTGCAGTGCCCATGGTGCCTTTTGGCACCCGTATCACAAAAATGATTTGAGATATTGATTTTTCGCTACCAACAGTGGACTAAGCAAGTGTGAAGATTTCTAAGTCATGATTACAACTGCAGTGGAATTTTTTTCCATAGTTGCTATGGTTACTGAGACATTGCCAAATAAGTGTTAGGAAGGTTCCTTTTCAGTACTATGGGGCTGCTGTACAGCTCCATACTTATGTATAAGTGAGAGCACAGGGACCAGAGAGCCCGCACTCCACAGATGCATACCATTATGCATAAAATAGGCAACATGAAGGGAGCACAGAGCCCAGAAGGCCCATGCTCCCACAAACACAAGCCAGTTACCATTTACATCCATATGTGGTTGTGGTTGTGGGAGGGCCCTGAACTCCCATCAGTCTGCAGTGTGTTGTGGAAGCAGAGAACCCTCTGGGCCCTGCTCTCACATGCATGCATATTGTAATTGTAATTGTCTCTGAGTTTGGGCCCTGTGCTCCTATGTAAGCATAATGGTAGACAGGGCCCTGTGCTCCCATCATGCTGCCATCACTCTATAATGGTATCATGTGCTCCCACTACTGCATAATGAAGGGCCCTGTGCTCCCAGTATTGCATAATGGTATCCATATGTTGGAGTGCAGGGCCCTCTGGGCCATGCGCTCTCATCTACCCATAAGTATAAAGACATAGCACAGGTCTAGAGTCATTCCAAGTAAACCTTGTGTTGCAAATGTGGCAATATCTCAATAACCATAAGAACTTTGGAAAAAATTCCACCGCAGTTGTAATCATGACCTGGGAGCCTGCACAAATGCTTATAAGCTGCACTTAGCGAAAAATCCATATCTCGAACCATTTTCGAGATATAGCTGCCAAAAGGTGGTGCAGATGCCACAATGTTATCTTATGGGAAATTTAAAAACTTTGGAATGTTATAACTATGGAACAGTTGTTAATTTTTTTCACTAAACCAGGAAAAAGCACATCTGTAATGTAAGCCCTTGCTGCCCTGCAAATTTTAGCCCAAATGTCCTAACCATTTTTTTGTCAAGAAGTGGTTAATAAACAGTTTTTTTGTGAGGTGAACTTTCACAAATTTTTGAAACTTTTCAACCTTGCATGGAACTTTCACAGGAATTTAGCGAAAACTTTTGTAAAATTCCACAAATTGTTCGCAAAAGTGCCACTAGTAATATGGCAGAAAAAGTTCAGAAAACATATTTCCAGGCATTATTTTGAAGAACTAATGCCATGATCATGTTTCTCAGGCTCTGATTTGGTAAACACAACTGTTGGCATTTACCATTCGGCAGTATTTTTTGAATTACAATGTTTTTTCTACGTCGCTAACTGAAAATAAAATGGCGGCCGTACGAAAGTCAAAATCCCATTTGCAGCGGTATAAAGTGCTTTCACGAATGTTTTTGAGCTTGGCATATATTTTTGCCTATAAGCTATAATGGGAAACTTAAAAGTGTAATAACTTTTGAATGGATTAATATTTTTTTCACCAAACCTTAAAAAAGACACTTCAGTGATCCAGTCCCCATACACTCTGAAAATTTCAGACCAGTACCACAAACTATGTGGGCTGTAGCGATGAACAAAGAATTTGCCTAAAAAGTAAGGATTTTTCACACATTTTGGCACTATGCAGCTCTGCAGCCATATAGCCAACTGGAGCAAAACTTGCCAGATCCAGATATCTGTAGTACCAGATGGCACATGCAAAAATTCTGGCAAATCAGACAAATGGTTACAATGTTATTAAAGTGCAAAAGTTTGGGTTTAACATAGAAGTGGCCATGCAACCCTAATATATATATATATATATTAGAGGCAAAAAACTCAGTTTAATGCATCAGTTAGGGTTGTTCCACAGCAACAAAAGTGAGGAAATTCAATGTTAGGTTGAAAACCCCTTTGCACCCTCCAACCCACCCCCAACTGGAATCAGGTAATGATTGGGGTCATCAGCCCTAACTGTCACCCCATCACATGTGGAAAGAAGCTGAGGAATAGGAGAATGGGGTGACAGTTAGGACCGATGACCCCAATGCGCACCCTGATTCCAGTTGGGAGGTGGGCTGAAGGGGTGCAAAGGGGGTTTCAACCCTAACATTGAATTTCCTCACTTTTTTCGCTGTGGAACAACCCTAACTGATGCATTAAACTGAGTTTTTTGCCTCTAATTTTCCTTATTTTGGAGAATAATAATGAGAAATAGTGAATGTAATGCGGCGGTGGGAGCACGGGGCCCTGTGGGCCCCACGCTCCCGCCAAGTGATGTCTTGTCACATAGTAACATTGTGCCCACAAACGCAAATTGTAATGCGCATGGTGACGCAAAGTGAAACAGAAAGAGAAACAGTACTATAGACAGAAATGTTAAAAACAACAGAAACGCAACCGCAAATGAAAACGCAAAGGGTAACGCACATGGTGGCGTAAATGTGAACGGTAAGTGAAACGGGTACGGAACCACAAGCAGAAACGGTAATGGTAACAGTAATGTAAGCGCACAGGCTGGTTTTCCCCAAAAGCTGTATAGAGAAAGAGAGTGAGTAGAAAGAATGTATGCAAAATCATGACTCTTGGAACACAAAAATCAGGAGTTGGAATAGTAAATTGCTTATATCTCAGTAACCGTATGACATAGAAAAAAAATGTAAAAGTCATATGTGCTATCACTTTCCTGGTTAGTTTTGTATTTCACCCCCATAAGGAGGCCAAGAGTTTTTTGACAAAAACTCCGTATCTCGCACCATTTTCGAGATACGGGCCCTCAAAGGCGTGGCGAACACCGTAATGTTATCCTATGGGAAAAAAACAGAAGTTCAGAATGCCATAACGTTGCCTCCCTGTAATATTGTTTCACCAAACCACTTAAAGGCACATCTGTGGGATATTGGCTGTATTCCCTGCAAATTTCAGCCCAAAAGACCAAACTGTTATTTTGCAGCAGGGCGCCAAACGATTGCTGCAATGCGTCGGGTGCCGTAATGTTATCCTATGGGAAAAAGCATCAACTTTGGAGTGCCATAACTTTGCCGCTGTGTAATATTTTTTCAACACAACACTGAAAGGCACATCTGTCAGATGTTGGCTGCGTCCCTCCAAATTTCAGCCCCAAACTCCAAACCGCTCTTTTGCAGCGGGGTGCCAAAGAATTGCTGTCATTTCCCCACAGCCTAGAAAAGTACTGTCGCAATTTGCAAAAGCTTTCACAAAAATTTGCAACACTTTCATGAGCATGAAAGTACTTTGTGAAAGTACTTTTTCCAGAAATTTGAAAAACATATTTCTGGGGTGTTTTACCCCAAAATAAAGACACGGCTAGCATCCTCAGGTTCCGACTAGGTGAATACAAAAAGAATTAGGTTGCTAGATGGTCTAAATTTTAAATGCCAAGCATTTTTCTGATCACTAACTGAAAACAAAATGGTGGATTTGTGAAAGTAAGAGGGTCATTTGCAAAAGTAAAAATGCATTTGCGACACTGTCAAACTTTTTGTTAACTTTTCCCATTGACTTATAATGGGAAATTGTTTTTGAATAACTTTGAACTGTTTAATATTTTATGAACTCTTTGAAAGACACATTGGGACCCTGGCCCCATCGCTCCCTGAAGATTTTAAATGTCACAAGAAACTGTGAGAGCTGTGTGGCACGGCCAGAATTCCAGAAAAGCGCAGAACGACGCGCAGATCACGTTAATAACTCCACTGCCATGTATCCCACCAGTACGAAACTTGGTAGATCCTAAGGAATATGGGTCTTGATCGTGTTTTCCAAATTTCAGGCAATCCGCAAATGGTTGCAAAGTTATTAAGGTGCAGGATTTGGGGTTTAATATGTAAATGGCTCTCAACTCTTAATTCTCTGGTAGTACCACTGTATACCATAATATAAATATATATATATATATATATATATATATATATATATATATACACTAACATAAAAGCTCTAAATCACTGGCAAGCAGAGTTCTGCCATCTAGGCTCTGACTCTCTATGGAGTTGGACCACAAGTGGCTCGCTGCTCAAAATCTAGTTTGGTGTTCAGTTTTCTAAGTATACAAAAGTGCTAAAAGACCTTTCTCCCCACTGTGAGGTGATGTGCTGTGATGTAGTTTGGGGTTTTTAACCAGTGAAGTAGCTAATCAGTGCCATGAAACAAGATGACGTGGGGACATTGCTACCAGTCATCCCCTGGCCCAAAATTCTTAGCTTCCAAGTGCTGAGAGACAGGGCTGTATAGAGAGGATATGTACATCTTTTTTTGGAGGTTTTTTTTTTCATTTTTAAAAACATCTAGAGACACAGAGGTAATATAATACACAAACAAACTGTATTTATAGGGTATACATGATGGGCAGGAGTGGAATATGGGAAATATCTTCATGAGCTGACAGTGACCTCTGGATTCTCACAAGTGGCAGAGCATAGTGGAGCTGCGAGTGATAGTATCCAGAGGTCACTGTTCATGAATGAAGATATTTCCCATATTCCATGACTGCACATCATGTGTACATTTATACAATAGGGATTTCTGCCTTTGTGCAGTAAATGTTTTTCCTATTTCTTGTGTTTGCTGCTGTTATTTGTGGTGTGCTGCATGTTATTTAATGTATTAGTGCTGTTCCGCTGTAGTTCTTAGGTTCCTGTGAATGGAGTTTGTCTTTGTCAATGGTTGTGTGATTCATATTTCGATTGCCTGCTTTTGCGAATGGGAGCTGTTTGTGTCTCTTGATTGGTTACCTCTGTGTTGTGTGTGTGAGGTGCAAGTTCTGATTGGGGGTTGGATTTTCTTTCTCTTGGGAAGTTAGTGTCCTGTGTAATTTTAAGTTATTTTTTATTCTCAGGACGTGAGGAATTATGTTTTTCTTTTTTATTTTGCTATGTGGGGAATGTGTTCAGTGCTTATAAGTTTATAATATTTGTAATACGTTTTTAATACTTTTTTTGCATAATATGTTTATGGAGGTTTTCTTCTACAAGTAAAATTATGCAACAGTTATACACTTAACAATTAACACTCTGTAAAAATAACAAAAAACATAACAACAAGAAAAACATGTTACCTGGGTCCAGTTCATCATAATACAAACAACGTATACCACATTAAAGGATACCTAAATAAGATTTTGACAACAAACTATTCAAAAATCTGACTCTGTAGGTGAATAACGGAAAGGCTGCTGTATTCATTGATGCTAAAATTACATTTACATAATTTACCTAAATGTGGTTCCAGAGCATTTGAAAATTGTAAAATCAGCCCTTCCAATTTAAAAAAAAACTGTCTTACCTGCTTCCTAAAATGGCCGCCAAATGTGTTATGTGATGACATCATTGGAGTCAAAGTGAGAGAGAGATATTTGGCTCTCTATAGTGCTAACTAGTTCTTTTTTCCCTTTGTTTAGAATTGTTTCACCAAAATGGTTAAAAATATGTGCATTATTTAGATCAATACGCATGTTAAGCTATGGTTCTGTTCATTTTGTTTACTTTAACATGCTGAAAATGTGTTTTAATCCAACCAACTTTCTCTGTGGCAAACCACAGTGCAGTACAATTCTTGAATAACCTTGTGACCTAGTGGTTATGGTGGATCCAGGATGCTACAATGGGGGTGCTGGGGTGGTGTGCATGCTTAATATGCACTTTTTACATTTTTATTAAACCTTTATATTTTCTACTATTATTCTTTTCTAGTACATTTTTAACAGAACCTACAAATGTAATGCATAGTTTGAATGTAAATATTTGTGTAATCAGTAAATCAGACTTATTCAACAAACTGAAATGCAGCAGCAATAAGCAAGTATGTTATTACTTGGGGGGGTGCAGTCACACCCTTCAGCACCCTTTAGAGTCACCACTTTTTTGTAGCAAGGTTTTTGTGCAGTCCAGTGTTAGAGTTCATACTTTCTTGAAACTCAAATATATGCTTGTCTTGTTTTCTTTTTCCGTGGGAAATCATAACAATAATAAGAAGAATCCGCATTTATATAGTGGTTTTCATACGCATTGTATCCCAAATTGCTTTACAAGCAATACTAGACTGGTAGGGAAGTGACTGAACGTGTAGTGGCAGCCATTTCATACATTAATATCCACACACAACCTTGGACAATTGCATGAACTGGTTTTATGGGAAGGGGAATGTTGGCCAGGACAATGGAGTCAGGTAGTGATCAATGTGCTTGCAGCCCCACATCTTATTTCTCACAGTAATCTGCTCATATTTCTCTCCTTCTGTCTTCCCCCTTCCCTGAATATAGTAGTACCTTGCAAGAGTGGCCTTCTCAGTCCCCCTCTGGTATTCATTCTTCACTATTTCTCCTTTCACATCCTGAAAACTGGAGAGCTCATTTTTGCATCATGATGTAAGTAGTACAGTCCCTGTTTTATTTTTGACATATCAAATATAAACATATGTTTCCAGTAAGTCAGGCTCATAGCAGCAGGAAACAAGGGGAATGACAGGCTTTCCTATCCTTAAAAGATCTAGGCTACCTTTGATTAGGCACTATTAAATGATGGGTGTGCACATCATAATGCATGTCATATAATAGTGCCTAATCATAGGTGGCTTAGATCTTATATGG
Source organism: Neoceratodus forsteri (assembly GCA_016271365.2). Taxonomy (NCBI): domain Eukaryota; kingdom Metazoa; phylum Chordata; order Ceratodontiformes; family Ceratodontidae; genus Neoceratodus; species Neoceratodus forsteri. The sequence continues at coordinate 931,611,737 of CM057453.1, forward strand.
GTAGGAAAGCCTGTTTTTCCACTTGTGCCATGCTGCTACCTGTATCAGCCTGGCTTACCAGAAGATCATGTTTATTATTAATATGTAAATATAACACGGGAGACTGTACTAAATGCATTCATGATGCGGAAGGGTAGTGAACTCACCAGTTTTTGGTGTGGGAAACAGGTGAGAAGAATGAGTGCCAGAGAGGTACTGAAGAGGCCATTCCAGTAGGGTACAGATATATTCAGGTTAGCTGAAGACACGAAGGAGGACGCTGAGCAGATCACTGTTAGATCTGAAACGTGGGGCTGCCAGCATCGTGATCACTACCTGACTGTGGATGAGAGTAGCCAGCGATGACAAATACTCAGAGTGGCAGGGCTACACCTAAACTGTTACTTGAATTCAGTGTAGGGAGATTATCTTCGTGTGGGGGGAGGGATGTTGACGTTTGTTAGGACAGTATTGAGGGAGTTGTGTATAGCTCATTCAAGATTTGGAAGGGTGGTAGCCAGCCAACTCACATTGTGGAGTAGAGTACAGAAAAGTTCTGGAGAAGAATTGCTGGGAACTGTCCTGTGAGGTTCTGCAGATCACAGGTAAAGGAGTAGACTGGCACTGGTAGTCAGGTGAATTCGCTCAAGGTATGAATATGCCTCTCCTGCTAATAATATTGTTATCCATTTTAAGTGCAGCCCTTATGAGGGCATGAACAGCATTTTTTTCTGGTAGATCATGATGCTTATTGCTTGGCCCTCCAGGAAGACCTAGTTGTTGGTTAATGAGGTGGGAAAAAAACACAACAGGGACTGTACATACTGCCTTCACTGTGCAGAAGGGTGGTGATCCACTCAATGTTTACTGTGGGAGCAGAAGTCAAACATTGAGAATGTGGACTGGAGAGTGATTTGGGAGGCATTTTTAACAGTGTCAGCTGATGATGCGTATCAGTATAAGTGTGCACAACTCTCTGAGGTACAAGATTACAACCTGAGGTTTGATAATTCTCTTCGTGAGACCGCAAGTTCATATGCGGCCCCAGGCATTACTAAGAAAAGGGTATGGATGCTGGGGTGTTCAACAGAAGGCAGGTTAGGTGCAGGGGGTTCACATGGAAAAAGAAAGCCTTATTTGTGGATTAACAAGAAAGCATGAGCTTTGGAACTGAACAAGACTGGTACTTTGCTGTGTGACCCTGAGCAAGTCACTGAACTTCCTTGTGCTCCCAGGCCACACCTGTAAGCAAGCTTTCAGCTTAGTGTGTCTCTCCTGGTTAACAAAAACAAAATTCAGTGAATTATATAACCACTAGATCATCAGGTATTTGAAGTGTTGTACTGTAATGCAGTTTGCCAAAGAAAAAGTCAGCTGCATTGCAAAACATTTTCTGCAAGTTAAAGTAAGAAAAATGAACAAAATCATAGCCTAACATTTGTAATGATCAAAATAATCCACACGTTAATACATAGTGTTGATCATTCTGGTACAACAATTCAAAATAAAGAGGGAAAGAAAGACTAGTTAGCACTATAGAAATATATGTGGATCTCTGTTTCTGGCTCCTATGATGTCATCATGACTCATCACTTAACACACTTGGCAGACATCTTAGGGAGAAACCAATGCTGTTTTTTTGAAAGTGAAAGGCTGAATGTTTGCATTTTTCAAAAGCTATAAAACTGCATTTATGCTATTTACATAAATGAAGTTATAGCATAAATGTAAGCAGCCTTTACTTTACCTTGCTATGAAGACAGATTTTGGAGTTTGCAGTTTAAAAAACTGCTTGTTTAGGTACTCTTTAAATAACACCTTCTGTGTTCTACTTTGCGTCACCTAAACTTTTTAACACATCTTGGTCTCTGTATGAACATTTCCGCCTTCCAGTTTCTTGGGGTTCAGCTATTTAGCTTTCCCCAGTATTTTTTTACAAATACTTTTCCAGTTGACTTCACTGGAGCAACAACACTTTCTCAGTTGTTTTCAGTTTCACTGTTTTTTTGGTAGAGTGGTGGTGGATTTAACATTTGGAAAGTGAGTGAACAAAGTGGTCTTCTCCTTCTGCGGTTCTTTACAATTCTGCCATGCAGCACAAAAAGAACGTGAAAAGGGGTTCAGCACCTGCAACTAGTACAGGTAAGATTTGTATCCATTACTTACTTGCTGGAAGTAGTTCCAGTGCATATATACTGTGTGTAGCTTGTGGTATGACATCAGCATAGTGATGGTATTTGACAGTGATGTAAGCACTATATATAAATATGGGATATGACATGGGTGGGAGTGGGATAGCGGAAATATCTTCATCAGCTGTCACTGAACTCTTGATATCCCACAAGTGGTGAAGCTATGAGTGGGATACAAGTGTTCAGTGACAGTGAGTGGAGATATTTCTGCTGTCTCACTCCCACTCATGTCATATTTGATTTGCACAACAAGGGTGGGTCTCTATTTTTTCTGTTTCAAAGTTATTTGCATTTGTTTGTTGCAAAAACTGAAAAAAATACTGTCTGCTGTTTTTTTGTTAATAATAAAAAAACTAAAAGGCATCTTTAAATGAAACACCTCTTATTTTGTAGATCTTTTTGTGCTGAACAACCTCTGTGCTCACAGTACTCTGCTATCATTTTTCATTTTAAAGTTATTTGCATTTGAATACGATTAGTACTGCTACTAAGACTGAGTTCCGAACCACTGTGACATAACAGCATGAAGATATCCTGATATCTTACTAGTGCCCCATGAGATATCACTGATATCTTCACTGTTCCAGACCCACACCTATTGTATAAATGGCAAATAGTATCACTGTGCTTACCTGTAGCAAGATCTGTATCACTCTGCAGTAAATACATGTTTCTTTCCACTACCAGTTCAGCTTACCCCTAATGTATAAAAAAATAAAAGCTCTAAACTACTGGCAAGCAGAGCTCTGCCATCAGAGATGCTCTCAGAGTGTTTGATACAGTTCCAGCTAAGTTGTTTTTAGCCTGCATTCAGCAAGACCAGCAATAGTTTCCAGCAACCAGAGGCTGCCTCCTTGGGCCTCACGATCTAAAATCTGCTGCCTTTCTCCAGGAGGTCCAGATTTTGCCAGTGATTCCATAAATCTTATTTCAAGGAAAGTTCAAGTTCAAGTTTTATTTGACACCTATATCAAAACATACAGTTTCTCATATGTGTGAAAAACAAATAACTTGTCATCCATAATAAATAGTTACATCTCTAGTACATAAATAAATTACACTAGCGCAACAGGCACTGCCTTTAAAAAATATCACTTCACCATCCATTGCACTTATAAAATAGCATGTATATACTTTATAAGATTCCATACAAATATAAATTTGTCAAGACTGTTTTTGCCATAGGCTATCCATTACCTTTTTTTCCAAACTGTGCAACTGCATACACATACCTAGGTTTCTGAAATGAGAAGAAATATGCCAGTGTTTCTATGTTTGTAATATTGCACTTTTCAGACTACTTAATAAAGGTGTTAGCCATTTTTCTTTCTCATTGCTGAATGCAGGACAATTCAGATAAATATGGTCCATAGCTATACATTGAACATCATTACATTAAATACTTACTGATGTACAGTAACTAAGTCCAAAATTAGTCTTAATATCCAAGAGATAAACCAAGAGTAAGCCAAACCTGAATTAGGCCAAAATCCTTCTATGTTCTTTTTTTATTCACAAAAGAACAAGTAATAATTTGACTCAGCATGGTCCAGGTTGTATAACCTCTGCATGGCAAAACTTTTACAGTGAACACGTTGATGCTGACAACATCGACAGTTTGCTGTAAATGTCTGCCTGGGACTCCGGCACTCTTTCTCCCAGTCTTGCACCCTCTCCCTGAATCAACTCCGACTCAGGGTTGATAATCATTAAGTTCAGGGGATGCGGGGGGCTCAAATCTGACTCAGAGTTGATAATCCTTAAGTTCAGGGGGTGTGGGGGGCAGAGCCCTCCACATGGGGGGTTGGGGGAGCCCCCCGATTTAAAGCAACTGTTTCTCCAGATGGATTTATGTCGACCACAAATTGCGATCGACATATATAGAATAGTGGATGGGAGACCATCCACAACAAGGCTGTTTTCCATCAAGACAGTTGATGACATCATAGAGACCTTGAGAGTGAAGCTCGAGAGGTCTCGCTGATGTGATCAACTCCTGAGATGGAAAACTGCCTTGGTTGTGGATGGTGAACCATCTACTATTTTATATAGTATATAGTTCCTAGCTTTTGTCTTTTTTTTTGTCCCCCCTAAGTTGATGGTTGCCTTTGTTATGTCGTGCTGCTCCTGCTCTGACTCGTCCTGCTCTCAGTTTGGCTTTACCCAGTCCCGCTAGCTTGTTTCAGCTTCACTGCACTCCCGCTGTTTGCTGCTTCTCCCCACACTGGCTCACTCTCTTTCAACAGCAGTTTGTTTTTTAAAATAAAAAAAATGCTTATGTGCCACAAAGCTGTTTGGTAGAAGGAAGATTCCCGGGAAGATCCACCTCTCCATGACCTCCTAATCCCGCTGCCATGTTTTAAATTTTTTTCTGCATTGCAGCCAGTGGAGTCAGCCAATAAGGAGGTAGGACAAGGCTGAAAAGTTTTTGTACTATCGAGGAGATGTCAGAACGACAGTACAAGAACTTTTTTGACATTTGAATTGACCTACAACAAGATTTAGAAAGCCACCGATTTTAATCTACAATAAGCCCTAACCATATACTGTAAATCCATTGCCGTAATGCTGGTCAAAAAATAATTTGTCGAACCAACGTCACCGGTCCAGGATATCGAAATATAATCTTAGCTGATTTGTATCATGTATCTTAACCATGTCTCTTTGGACCAGGGCATTGCTAAATCTTTGTAATAACTAGTTCAGGTAATTATTACATGTATATCTATTCATAAAATGCCAAATATCGTACAGCCCATGGTGAGAAAATAATTTAAAGCTGTAAACCAGTCATTAAAGGATTTTAAATTAGAATCTAACCAGCACACTCCGGGCAATCTTGAGTCTTCTATTGATAAAGTCCTCTTTAGCAACTTGGCTGCTCTTTTCATAATACTATGTTCTACTGGTGGTATACTTGCTTCGACTCTGAAAAAAGCAGAGGGTGTGTTGCATGATAGATCTAGAGAATAACTGATAAAGAAATTTTGTATTGTTTCCAGATTGCATAGATGTCTAGAAATCACCCAAATTTCACAGCCATACAGCAGTTGATTTAATACTTTAGCCTCAAAGGTTCGTTTTACAGCCAAAAAGGTATTGCCTGCAAATTTCCCAGCAAAACCAAAAATGCCCTAATATGTTTTATTAGCTGTAGTTTCTACATTTTTAACTGTGTATTCCATGTAACGTTTTTTGTCAAAAATTACCACAAAATAACAAAATCCAGCAACTTCTTCAAATGCCTCCGTTAGTATACAAATTCTCTTTCTTTTTATGGATTTTTTACCAACTCAAGGAAAGTGGTACGGTACTTTAAATTTATTGCAGAAAAAGTTCAAGAGGGTCACTCATTTACTATACTGGGATTTGTAGTATATTTATTACAAAGGACCACAGTACAGCACATTTAAAGAGACTTTGCATAAAGACTGATTGGGAGAGGGGGGATTTATGTGAATGTTTAGAAGTAATTGTTAGAGAATGTGATTTAGTGCTACAGTAATTAAAGTGAATTGCTAGAGAGCATAAGTGAAGTGATATAGAGTATAAGTAGTTGCATACAGTGTAGATACCAGGGAAGGGTATCTGGGTAGAAGGGGTAAGTGTGCAGACTGAGGTGGGAATAGGCCTAGTAGCCAATGCATGCCCTTAAGGCAACTGAAGTGAAAGTGAAGTGGCTGAGGTCCAAGGGGTGCTTTAGTGCTATTGGTAATTGGAGAGCTGGTGGGTAGAGGTATTGCCTGCAATCTCCAGGGTTATCAGGTTCAGACCTGTAGGTAAAAAGGGTGAATACAGTATACATCGAATGCATAGAGTATAAGTACAAATCATTATAGCGGTCATTGTAAAATGTCACTCCTGTTTTATTTTATTGCTGCTGTGTCTGTTATGTTGGCAGAACAGCTAAATAATGTTTTCAACCTTTGTTTCACTGGAAAACTGTGTCCAGGTCTTACTTCTAGGTTGTCCGACTCACAAATTCTGTTGTCTCCAATGTCAGTCTAGTACAGTGCCTCCCCCTCCAACACAGAATTCCACAACTAACAAGTTTAGAAGTTAGCCAAGCATACCATCCCAGTGTACCAAATTCAGTGGTTGTGTGTGGTAAGGGATGTAAAAGAACTCAACATCGCTCCTGGTGGCTGTGATCCCAAAAGGGTACCCAGGGTGTTGCAATTTGGCTGTGGTTGTCTGACCTGGTGGTGCTGTCCTGGATTGGGTGGCAGTGGTGAAAGAAGCACTAAGGGTCCAGCTCTGGCATTTTTCCCAGTAAGTTAGTCAAAGTCCATTCTGCAGTGAACTCCACTCTAGTCCACAAAAGAGACTCCTTCCCCAACCTGGCACCAAGTGCACCTTCAGCCAATTCATCATAGTCACCAACTTGTGCTTGCCACATATAAACCCATTAAGCAACCAGCTCTGACAGCCACCACCACATCTGAAGTGTTCTAGATCAATCTTCCATCCACTTTTGGGCTATTCAATAAAGAATTGGGAGTAGCAAACAAAACCCAACCCTGGCCCAGTCATCACAGCCTCCTGAGTCCTGAGCTAACCCTCCCTGAGTGACCTGGGAAAATTATTGAAGAGGTGGCTGACCTGCAAAACACCCTGGGTTACCAGATTCCTCACTCTCAGTACATCATCTGGAATGATAGCTAAAAATCTAAAGGCTTTGTGCAGGTCATCCACCTGCTCACCTCCTCACTAATTTTGCTTGAGGGGTCCATACCCTCCACATCTGAAAGCCAAGCACGTCACCTCCATGATGAGCTCGGCCTTCAGACAGCCACAGAGTGCAAATGGCAATATCTTTTCTCTGACTGCTGAGTTCAGTTTTAGAGTTTCCCCAATTTTATTCCTAGTAAATATGGCCTTTTGCTCAGTATTTACAGCCATACACACACACACACAAATGCACACCGACACAAACATGCATTTGGCTTCTTTACTCAAAGGATATAGTTCACAACATTTTTACACTTTACAAAGCTGCTTTTATGCAAATGTATCCCAGACCGCTTTGCACTGGAGAATGTCACAGTAACATCTGAAACAAAATGTGTAAAGATCAAAAAATACATGTGTACACAGTAAAAGGAGAACAGAGGAAGTAAAACCTGATATACAATAAGCATTGTGATACAGGGTGACTGAGGGAATTAATGGTAGGTTACTCACCTGGTAAAGGTGATTGTGGGAGAATATCTCTGAGGCACTCCAGACCTTACATACTGGGTCTCCAAGTCACCTGATATGCTTTTGATGCACATGTGACTTCAAAAGAAGTCCTGCCCCTGCCTGACCCCACCTCTGTCCTTTTGTGGTATGTTAGACCTCTACCATAGCTGTACCTCTGTACTCAGAATAATTGAATGTTAGGTTGACATGGCTACCCTGAATAAACACATGCTCTTGATGCTCATTAGAATTTGTCTTTATTCCTATTATATACACTATAGGTTAAACCGGCCCTTACAGCATGCTCGTAATCATCAGTAGTCATCATTATCCCAAGGTCATGTCGACAGTGTTCTCAGGATCATGAGAACAGCTGCACGGGAGTCTGAGCTGGACATCATTGTCCACCTAGGGACAAATGACTTGGCTCATCATGAGATTAGAGCAGTGCAGGAGGACTTTGTAGAGTTGGGGAGGGGCCTAAGACAAGTAGCACACTCAGTATCCTTCTCAGAGGTGTTGCCTGTCAATGGCATGGGTGAGGCGATGGTACTTTGCACCATGCAGTTTAATGAATGGTTGAAAAATGGTGTGGAGCACAGGGTTTGGCTTCATTGGGGACTGGGGTTCCACCTGGAGGGACACCAGCCTATACTGGCAGGAGGGTCTGCATCTGTCCAGGAGAGAACAAGTCTTTGAGCAATCAGTTTAAATGCTTCATTGGCAAGCTTTTAAACTAGTCAAGGGGAGGCACTGATAAGCAGCAGGAAAATCCCAGCCTCTCCCTACAAAACAGGGTACTAAATGAGAAAAAGACTGAGGTAGAAAGGTCAGTGGGGGATGCTACAACAGAAGGTAAAGCCATCAAAAAAATGGAGAGCAATGAGTACTAATGCCCATAGTCTGGGTAACAAGCTTCCTGAATTAGTGGTCTTGATGGAGAAGGAACATTTGGATATTGTGGCAGTCACAGAAACATGGTACACACAAAACCATGACTGGGACATAAACATACCAGGATACACTATCTACAGAAGGGACAGGGAGGGTAAAAGAGGAGGAGGAGTAGCTCTTTACGTAAGAGAAGGAATCAAAGCAACAGAACAAAAGGGCAAACAGGAAGGAGAAGAAGTACTGTGGGTAAATTTGGAGACAGGCAATGGCACCACAATCCGCACAGGGGTTGTATACAGACCCTCTTCTCAGGGGAGGAAATGGACAAGGAAATGATAGAAAGTATACTTAGAATGGCAGAAAAGGGAGATATTGCTGATGGGTGATCTGAATATGCCAGATGTTAACTGGAGTGCAGTTGCAGCAGCCACTTGAAGAGTGGGTTATTCTAGATGCCCTACAGGGGCATGCCTTAGACAACTAGTATTGGAGCCCACTCGAGAGGAGCAATCTTAGACCTGGTTCTCTCAAATGGAGATGGAGAGGATCACAGATGTAGAAGTGGGTAGCCATCTGGGAACTAGCGACCATCGAACAGTATGGTTCACAATAAACACAGCAATAGAGTCAAGCCATACAAAGGTAAAAGTACTGGACTTTAGGAGGGCTGATTTTGCCAAAATGGGTGAGTGCCTAAGGAATGCACTAGCAAATGGGCAGGAAGGAAGGGTGGAAGAACAATGGGGAATAATAAAACTGCCATCACAGAGGTAACAAGCCTTTGTGTGAAGCAAATAAACAAAACAAAACGATGTAAGAAACCACTATGGTTCTCAAAGGAAGTGACAGTGAAGGTTCAAGAGAAAAAGAAAGCATTCATGAAGTACAAGGAATCACAGAAGGAGCAGGACAGAGAACTGTATCAGTTAAAGCAAAAGGAAGCTGGGAAGGCAGTCAGAACAGCAAAGGCTCAAACCAAGGAAAAGATAGTCAACTCAGTTAAGAAGGGGGATAAAACCTTTTATAGGTACATCAGGGAGCGAAGGAAGACCAAGGAAGGGATAGTGAGGCTTAATAAAGGGGAGAGAGGGTGGGCAGAGGGTGACTATGAGAAGGCAGAGATACTAAACAAATATTTTTGCTCAGTATTTACAAATGAAGAGGGAGAGGTACCTAAAACAAACAGTAGAAACATTCTGGATACAGAAGTTGATACCAGCCCATTTACAGAAGAAAGGGTTCTGAAAGAACTCTTAAAACTGAAGGAGGACAAAGCAATGGGGCCTGATGGGATTCATCCCAGAATTTAAAGAACTAAGGGTAGAACTAGTGACACCACTGACTACCCTCTTTAACAAATCATGGGAGGATGGGGTGGTACCCGAGGACTGGAGGAGGGCAGATGTGATTCCCCTTCACAAAAGTGGGAGCAAGGCAGAAGCAGGAAACTACAGACCTGTTAGTTTAACCTCAGTGATAGGGAAAATGATGGAATCACTTCTGAAGGAAAGAGTTGTCGAGCATCTAGAGGCCAGAGGGGCACAGGACCCAAGGCAGCATGGATTCATAGCGGGAAGGTCATGCCAGATGAATCTGATAGATTTCATTGACTGGGTGACCAAAGTAGTAGATCAGGGAGGGGCTGTGGACATGGCCTACCTAGACTTTAGCAAGGCATTTGACACAGTCCAACACAAAAGATTAATATACAAGTTAGCCAGCCTGGGAGTGGGTCCCAAGATGACAGCCTGGGTAAAGAATTGGCTGGAGAATAGGACACAGAGAGTAATAGTAAATGGAGTCCACTCTGAAGAAAGGGGGGTTACTAGTGGGGTTCCACAGGGTTCAGTATTAGGACCGGTCCTCTTCAATGTCTTTATAAGTGACATTGCAGAGGGACTGGAAGGAAAAGTATGTCTCTTTGCAGATGACACAAAGATCTGCAACAGAGTTGATGCACAAGGTGGGGTGGAAAGGATGAGAAGGGACTTGGCAAGGTTAGAGGAATGGTCAGATGTATGGCAGCTTAGATTCAATGCTAAGAAGTGCAAGGTAATGCACCTGGGAAACAAAAACCCAGGGGAAGAGTACACAATGGGGGGGGTGAGATGCTAACAACAACAGAACTGGAAAGGGACCTGGGGGTAGTCATATCATATGACCTAAAGGTGGGCAAGCAATGTGAGAGGGCAGCAAGGAGGGCTGGGGAAATACTGGGATGCATAGGGAGAGGCATCACCAGCAGAAAACTGGAAGTTATTATCCCTCTGTACAGACAGCTGGTGGGACCCCATCTGGAGTACTGCGTGCAGTTCTGGAGACCCATTCGCAAAGACATAGACAGGATGGAAGCTGTCCAGAGGAGGGCAACTAAAATGGTGCAGGGTCTGCACCGGAAGACATATGAAGAGAGACTTAAGGAGCTTAATATGTATAGCCTCGAGGAAAGGAGGGAGAGGGGACATGATAGAAACTTTCAAGTACCTCAAGGGAATCAACAAAGTCCAAGAGGGTAGCATCTTTCAAAAAAAGTGTGCAAGAACAAGGGGGCACAATTTGAAGATGTGGGGGCAGCTCAGAGGTAATTTAAGGAAGTATTTTTTCACAGAGAGGGTAGTGGATGCATGGAACGGCCTTCCAGAGGAGGTTGTGGAGTCAAAAACAGTGGTGGAATTCAAGCATGCATGGGACAGTCATAAGGCAATTCTAGGGGGTGGGGGTAGGAAGAAGTAGGCTACTGGTTAACTAGGATCTGCAGCTTATCCATTAGGTAGGGAAATGGGCAGTCTGGGTGGGCCAAGCGGTCCTTATCTGCCGCCAAATTCTAAATAGTGTCACAAACTGTTTCCCTATCAGGAGGGATATGGAGTGCTTTAGAGATATTCTCCCACAATCACCTTTACCAGGTGAGTAAACTACTATTGAGGGAGGATATTTCTGAGGCACTCCAGATCTTACATACTGGGTTCTTAAAAAGCAGTACATATTCCCAGTCAGGGTAGGGGAGATAGTTTGTGAGTGATCGACTCCTACTGCTGTTCTTGACACAGATGGACTGAAATTTGTATGTGCAGCTGAAATCATATCCAGTCTATAATGTCTTATAAATGTGTGAGCAGATGCCAATGTTGCAGCTGCACATATTTCATCGGCCATAGCCAGATTATGTCCCACCCACAAGGTGGCTACTGCCCTGGTAGAGTGAGGCTTTATGCTGCTTGGTGGTACAGAATTCTGGGCCTTGTAGAACTGAGTAATGATGTCCTTCAACTATGCCGCTAAAGTTGATTTTGATGCCAGTTGTCCCTTTTCTTTGCTTGCCATAAAATAAACAGTGGACCAGTCTTTCTGAGTTCTTTCATTCTGTTTATGTAGGTTAGTAGCAGTCTCTTCATACCCAGAATATGGAGCTCTGGTTGGTTAATGGTCTCTGCTTCAGGTAGCGAGTTTGGTAGCTCAATGGTTTGGGACACATGGAAGTCTGAGTTGACTTTGGGCGTAAATGACGGCAGTGTTCTCATTGTAATTCTGTCAGGGTGAAACACTATAAATGGTGCTTTACATGCTGGTGCCTGTATTTCACATGTCCATCTTGCAGAGCATATTGCGATGAGCAGCACGATTTTCAGTATCAGCCACTTGAGATTAATTGCCTGTATGGGCTCAAATGGGGGCGCTGTTAGTGCCTGGAGAACCAGGACTAAGTTCCATGGTGCCGTAGCTGTTTTCACCCTAATCCTCAGATTGCTGGCTGCCTTGATGAATCTGATCACATTGAAGTGTGCCCCTGGTACTGTGTTACCTATCTGGCCCCTGGTGGCACCAATTGCCACTACTTGTATTCTCATGTAGGATGGAAACAGACCCTTCTCATGCCAGCCCAATGGCGCTGAGGGTTGAGGTGCTGGACTCCACACCTCGTTCCATGCCAGTGACCTGGGTTCAGTGAAGGACTCGGGCCACTGGAGGGTCAGCAGGGGAAGAGAGGGATTGAGTGCCCAATGGCTGCTCTCCCTCTCTGGGGAGAGTTGCAGGTCTGTCCCACTGCTCTCTCGCCACACCCTGGGTGAACCTGGGATTGGCGATGCAGATCAGGACTCACAGAAGGGGAGGGGCAGCACCATCTGAAAGCCCGGAGAGAAGTTGCGTCTCTACGCATGCCTCCTCATTGGCTTTCCCAGTATGCCAGTGACTGCAGGAGAAGGGGTTCACCAGAACAGGAGAAAATGGAGCCTGTCACTCCTAGGTGACCACTCCTTCGAAGCCAGACCACATCACTGGTGCTTACTAGGGCAGACACCGCTGTGTCCCGCTCGCTCTACCATTGTTAGGGGGAAGGTTTGGGATTCCCTTCCCCTGCCCCACCCCGGGTGTATACTGGGCTACCTGAGGGTCTCTGAGCGGACGGACACTCTAGGAGCAGACTCCTGGGGGGCACTACAGGATGTCTGGAAGGTGACTTGAGCAGCTCTGAAAGAGTGGAGGGATGGTGCAGTAGGTGGATAAACATAAGGTTAAAAAAAAAAAAGAAATAGACCCTTTTCAAGTCCTTCTTGCAGGAATAGTAACAGTGCTGAGACTGGTGCTGCCATTGGATCAATATCCTTTCTCGTGCACCAGCTCGAGAATATCTGCCACTGTTTCTGGTAGGTGTTCATGATCGAGGACCTTCTGGGCATGGTTAGTGTGTCCACTACTTTTTCCATGTATCCTGTCCTCAGCAGTCTCTACCTTTCAGGAGCCAAGTAGTGAGCTGGAGACTGTGAGGACTGGGGTGTAGTACTGGGCTCTGGTGGACGATGTCTCATCACCGGTAGTATCCAGGGACACTCCAGTGCCATGGCTACTGCCATGGTGAACCAAAATCTTCTTGGTCAGTACTGCCATGGTGAACCACAATCTTCTTGGTCAGTATGGCTTCACAACATTTACTCTTGCTTGTGACTGTCTCACTTTGTGCAGTATTTGTAGAATTAGTGGATTCAGGGGAAACACATATGCTACTGTGAACTACCATTCCCTGGACAGTGCATCCACTCCAGTTGACTGGACTTCCTTGAATCTGGAGTAGAACTTCTGCACCTGTATATTGTCTGCAGTTGCCATGAGGTCTAGGTCTATGGGGCCCCAGCGGTTGTTGACTTTGATAAAAATCTCTCGATTCAGTTGTCATTCTCCCGGGTGAATGAGTTGGCAGCTGAGACAATCTGCTGTCTGGTTCAGTTTTCCTTCCAAGTGTATCGCCATGAGGTGCAGGAGGTTGTCCTGTGCCCAGTTGAGGACCTTGGCAGCTTCCCTCTGCATGGCCATGCTCTTGGTGCCTCCTTGCTTTGCTGTGTATGCCATCATGGCCATGTTGTCTGAATGTATGAATACATTCTTGTGCTGCACTCTGGCTTGAAATGCCATGCAAGCACTACACTGCTTGCATCTAAAATATATTTATGGGGAGCTTTTTCTCCGATGAAGTCCACCTGCCTTGTGCTGATTGGTTCTCTGTGGATGCTCCCCAGCCTAATAGACTGGTGTCTGTTTCTATGACAACCTCCGTTTGTGGATCCAGAGGTGTCCTTTTGGTCAGGTTGTCTACCATCAACCACCATGTCAGTGAGATCCTCACCCAAGGTCTCATGCTGAATTGAACTGATAGGTGCTGATTTGTCTATTGGGCCTGTCCTATGTAGGCCAACAGCAGAGGCCTCATGATTCAAAATGCCCATGGGATCAAAACTATGTATGAGGCCATCATGCCCAGCAACCTGGATACCTCGAGCAGTGATGGGGTCTTGTTGACTGACAACTTTCTCCCTAGGTGTAGTAATGCTTGCACCCAACTGTATGCTGGGCAGACCCTGTCCTCTGCTGTATCTATCAGGGCCCCCAGATGTTCAATCCTCTGGTTGGGTGCCAGGAAGCTCTTTTCACTGTTGAGTATCCAGCGGTGGCTCTCCAGACAGCTCAGTATGGTGTCTGTGTCCCTCTGTGCCTGTTGATGGGATCTCACCCATATAAGCCAGTTATTCAGGTAAGGTATTACTTGGATGCCCTGTTCCCTCAACTTGGTGGCTATCGCCACTGTCGTCTTCATAGAAACCCAAGGTGCAGATGCCAGACTGAATGGTAGAACTGTGTGCTAGAAGTGCTGGCCCATGATGTGGAATCTCACGTATTTGTGGTGAGTCGGTCTGATGGGAATATGTAGGTATGCGTTGTTTAGTTCTATGGATGTGAGGCAATCTCCTGGCCACAGGGCCTTGATTGTGGACTGAGCCATTTCCATCTTGAATCGCTTGTACTGGACGAAGCGATTTAAGAATGTTTAAGTCAAGCACTGGGTGAAGGTCTCTCGTTTTCTTGGGAATCATAAAGAATACAGAATATATCCCCTTGACCCACTCAGAGTGTGGTACTTTTGCAATTGCCCCTGTTTTGACAAAGTCATCCAGTATGCCCCTGATTTGTTCTGGGGTGGCCCTCTTCTTGGTCACCAGGAAAGTGATCCCCCTGTCCCTGTGGGGTAACTCAGTAAGTTCTATTGCATAGCCCTCCATCACCACATCTCTCACTCCTTTGTCTGTTGTCATTTTCTGCCATATTTTTGCAAACTGTTTGAGGTGAGACTCGATTGGTGAGTATCCTGTATTCAACAGCCTTCGCTGGTAGTCATTGCTTGATTTGTTTTGGTTTGAATGAGTTATTGAGGCGATTTTGGTTGGATTGGAATTTGTTGTGGGGCTTATGCTGCTGGCTTCTGTTGTCCTACTGGCAGTGTCCCTGTTAGTTATTTGTGTTGTAACTCTGTCTTTTGTCTCGAAAATTTTGGCTTTTCTGGACCTTGATCTGTCTGGCAAGTATGTGTCAGCAGATGGTTTATTCTTTTCCACTTCTCTTCCCTCTGTTTTTCCTTTGAGAGAACTTTCCATGCCTTCTCCAAACAGTGAAGCTCCCTTAAAAGGTATTTTGAGGAGCTTAGTCTTTGATTCTAAATTTGCATCCCAGATTTTCATCCATGTTAGTCTCTCCTGAATCTGTTCATTATTGCTGTCGATCTGGCATTTATTCTCAATGAATCAAGTGCCATATCCGTATCCACCAGGTATTTTGTTGCCAATATGGCTTGGTCCATCAAGGTCATTTCTGTTGAATTGGGTGGTAGGGTCTTCTGTATGTCTTGAAGCCATAGCACTTGGGCCCTAGTTATATAAATTGCTGTGGTGGTGGCCCTAATGCCTAAGTTGGCAAGTTCAAAATTATTCTTCAGGAGTTCCTTCAGCCTCTTATCAGTGGGTTCCTTCAGTGCTAAAGTACCTCCTGCTGATAGAATGGTCTTTTAACTCAGCAAGGTGACCTGTGGCTCTACCTGTGATGCCGTACGCCACTTTTTAAGGTCTTCCTCCTGGAATGGGTACATCATGTCCCAGGATCTGTGCTCCAGAATTCTGGTGGGCTCCAATGAACCCCATTCCTTGACCATCACTTCCTGCACAGATTTGCACACTGGGAAGGTGTTGGCCAACTTCGGAGCTGGGTTCATTGATGCCACCAGCTTAAACATTGGTTCTGCTGGTGGGTCTGTGAATCCCATTTGATACATTTGATGGCCTTCACCAGGTTTGGGACCTGGTCAGGGATGCAGTATTTTGCCGTCAATTAATGTGGGTCCTGTTCCATCGATTCCTAGTATTTGAGTTCCCTTTAGGTTGGTCATTAAATTCAACCCCATATTCATCTGGTTTGTTTGGCCTTCCAGGCATTGTCTGCCTGTTGGGAGCCCCCAACGGTCAAGCTGGCTGTTTTGGTTGTGACATCTCTGACAGTTTTTAGAGTATGGCTGACATGAACTGCTGTTGTTGCTGCATCAGTTTTTTTGTAGCCTGCAATTCTGCATGAGCAATGTGGCCATGTCCAGTTGAGAATTCTCCCTAGACAGGGTGCTTGTCAGTGCTGTCCCTTGGGATGAGGTGCCCTGTTCCTGGTCGGAGTGGTCCAAATGCTCTGACTGTTCCTTGTCTAGACAGTCTGGCAGAGGTGGCTTAGGGTGGCTGGCAGCAGTGGGATCTTGCATGACTGGCAAATTCATGTCTTACCCATTCTTGCTGTCCTGGGGAGACATAAAGTGTAAGAACCTTTAGGATGTGAGCTGTCAGGTTGCTGCTAAACATTATTGTTTCAGTAACACTCTTCCCTATGTTTATTATAATGTAGTTCTGTCTGACAATATGGCCGCTGCTATGGGAACTACTAAAATGACCACCAGTTGTGTTCTTCATTGTGAACTACAAATATGTCCACCATCTGCTTCTGGTGGCTACATATATGGCTGCCATTCACTTGGTGACGACCGAGTTTGCACTAAAGTTTTTAATTTGGCAGTCTTTCAAGTGATCACCCTGTTCATTATTCTGGGGCTCACCTTAATTATTTCTTTTAACTTCCTTAATATGTGGCCCCTCTGATGTCCCTCTGGCTTCAGGCAAGCCGTGCATGATAGGATGTCAGGTGCGCATGTGTGGTAGGTGTTACATCTAGTGCGCATGCTCCAAGTCCACAAATTCCCTGCGAATGGACAGGGAAGATGTAGTGGGGGCCCTAGAGATGGTGATTCATTTCCCCGTGTGCCTGGGATGGGACCTTTTGTGTGGAGGAGTCAGGATGTGAAATGATCATTCTAGCGCTAACGCAGCTCTTACATGTAGATACTGTTGCCTTTTGAGAAGTGTTGCTTCTTCAGTTTATGTTCCTTCTTTCTCCTCTTTCTTGTCTCATGTGGGCAGACTTCCTTGTAGACACTGGCAGGGGCTACAAAGTGCTGTCCATGGCACCTCCTTATGTGAGAGCACCCCGCTAGTAGGGGCGTACTCTGGTAGAGTTTCTGTCTGATTCCAGTACCCTTTGGGGATCACTTCCTGTGGGATCTCCTGGGGTCATCTCTAATGTGGTTCTGCTATGCAGTCTGAATTCTCTTGCACCAAAAGAAACAGTTTTGTCATGGACTGCTTGCCAGTTTGCTAAACGACGCCCATCAATGTGATGTCTAGCCTCTTATAGTGGGTTAGTACTGTATCATTCTAATTAGTTGAGGAGCTACATTGACTAGCCTTATTAATCATATATATGGGTTAACCAATGAAGGAAGGGTTTCTTACCTCTAGTTTGTTTGAGTTACTGGTTTTGTCTGTTGAATTGTTCAGGAGCTTGATCCTGTGCATGCAGACTAGTCAGATGCACATGCATAATTAATCACATAAGGACAAATGAGGGGTCAGGCAGGGGCAGGACTTCTTTTGAAGTCACATGTGCATTGAATGCCTATCAGGTGACTTGAAGACCCAGTGTGTAAGGTCTGGAGTGTCTCAGAGAACTCTTCCCACAATAACATTTAAAGAGCAGCTGACACCTTCAAGAGAACTTTAACAAAACATAATAGTTAGATAAAGTTCAAAAGGACAGGAAATGATTTCTAACTAGCAGCTGTTTATAATGTTCTTAGTTTCAGAATGATATTCTTACCCCTAAATGATCCATATGTAACTGTTCCTAAATAAAATGTCATGTGAAAAAACTGTATTTCCCATTGTTTTGTTTTTATGGGCAGCATTCTGCTACAGTTCCCTTCATAGAATCAGTGATCTGGAATTTTAACTATATCATGGTTTGAGCTCAGAACTCTGAATGTGGTTCTGATAGGACAATAGCTCATACTTAGCATACTGTACACAAACTGTGACATAGTAAGAACTCCAAATTACCAGTTCCACGAAGAGAACTTTAACAGAATGCTGTCCATAAAAAGTAAACAATTGAAAACTCAGTTTTTCACATTGGTGTGTATTCAGTTGCAATTAAATATGGATCTGTTGGAGATGGGAATTTAATTTCTGTAAATAGGAGCATTACTAACTGCTGCCAGTTAGCACACATTTCCTGTCCCCTTTCAGCTTGTATTTTACATTAGTTCTTTATTCCTCCTCACCATAATTTATTGCTGAGATCATTTTCATGAAAACAGGCTTTTTGCTCCTGAAGAGTTCATCTATTTCTGTTGCTGTCTCCCTACCTGTGGTCATAATGCACTGCTCATGACATCACAGTTACTCTCATGACAACAGATTGTGATGTCACAACAGAACATTATGACTTGAAGTAGGGAGTAAGCTATAGAGGCAAATTAACTTTAAAGTAACTGCAAAGGATAAAAAGTATGTATTCATGCACATTTTCTCAGTAATAAATAATGGAAAGGAAAAATCTAGAATATATATGGAATACAAGCAGAATTCTACCTAATTATTATTTTTTCAAAGTTTTCTTTGAAGTGTCAGTAGCTCTTTAAGACAGTTGACAGTGCTACTGTCAATTAAACAAACAAACTCTGGCCAGAGCTGATAGGGCTGCAGGAGAGGAATCTGGGTTAAAAATATTGAAACATTTTTTTTTTATTATTTTTACACCAAATTTTCAACACAGCCTTGTGATGAACCTGACTCATAAAGAAGGGCAAAGAAAATGTTCAACTCCTGGCCTAAAGGTGATGTCATGCAGAGACTGCAAAATCAACTTTTGTGCTGCAAACACACATTTTGGGCAGGAGTTGAAAAATGACAGCTGTCACATTCATGAGTTGCTGTACCAAAATGGCTACACTACCGGTCAAAAGTTTTAGAACACCCCCATTTTTCCAGTTTTTATTGAAATTTAAGCAATTCAAGTCCAGTGACTAACCTGAAATGGTACAAAGGTAAGTGGTAAACTGCTAGAGGTTAAAAAAAAAGTTTAGGTTAGCAAAAACTGCTGTAGAGAAATTGCAAAGAAAGCCAAGGTGTCAGTGAGTACAGTTTCCTACACCATCAAAAGGCACTTGGAAACTCTGTCAGGAAGAGGTCTGTCAGACCCAAAGCCACAACAGAATCAGAAGACAAGTTTCTGAGAGTCAACAGCTTGCGTGATAGGCGGCTCACAGGACAACAGCACAGAGTGACTGGCACCCTGAACCAAAAGGGCTACCACAGCATTTTGCAGCACCATGCAATACCCTCTGGTCTATGCCTAGTTGCTCAGGGGTTCATCCTACAGCAAGATAATGACCCAAAACATACCTCCAGGCTATGTCAGAACTACCTTCAAGGAAAAGAACAAGACGGTAGGCTTCAACTCATGGAATGGCCAGCACAGTCTCCAGACTTAAACCCCATCAAGCTGGTTTTGGATGAACTGGACAGAAGGGTGAAAGCAAAGCAACCTACAAGTGCAACACATTTGTGGGAACTTCTGCAACAGTGTTGGGAAGAACTTCCCAAACAATATTTGATGTCCATTGTAGGAAGAATGCCACGAGTGTGTTCGGCGGTTACAGTATATCTGCAAAAGGTGGCTACTTTGATGAGTCAAAATTTAGATTAAATTTTGTTAAACAAAATGATTCTAGGATTTCTTTTTTATCTCCAATTGTTTATTTGTTCTATGATTTAATTTCAGAGTACATTGAGACATTAACCTGCGTAAATTTCAATAAAAACTGGAAAAATGGGGGTGTTCTAAAACTTTTGACCGGTAGTGTATGTTGAAATGTTGTGGTAAAAATATTGAATATTACCAAAATTATGAGCCCACATTTGCAACATTCAACATAGCTTCACAATTTAATAGGTGAACATACTAGGATCATAGAACACAAGAATGTGCAAAGTATAATACCACTACATATTCAATTTATTCAAAGCCAGGAAATGCATTGCTAGTCTTTTTTTTTGGGGGGGCACTGAAAAAGTTTAACTTGGTATACAGGAAGGGAATTTGGATACAGCTTTATTTAATCAAGCCCTAAATATCATGATATCAGGGCAGAAAGGAGGTTAGGGTGCATTCAGATGCAAGTGAGGATAAGGTCTAGAAAATTTACTGTGATACTGTACTCTATAACAACTCTGCAGAAAGAATGCAACACGTATGTCAAGCAGAGAAACACCAGCTTGGCATAGATGCTGAATTCTTTGATGCGGTCTTCTAGTGCAGCAAGTTAAATTGTGTCGGTATTCATTTTTGAGTAGGGGATAGTGAAAAATGTCAGGTGGTTGTCAATTCCAACCCATTTTTTTCTTCTTTAATGACAAAACTGCTGCTTTAAGAAAATGGGCTATGTAGACCATTATGATCCATCATATTTTCAATAACCCCAACTTTTTACACTCTGTGGGTTACTGTCCCACATAGGAAAACTGACCTTCTCACTCCTCTCTGAGTGCAAACCAAGCCCCCTTTTTGAGTTGACAAATCCACCCCCCCCGTCTGCCACTTGCTTAGTGGCAGTGAATTTATGTAGCATAAAATGCCTATTGACATCCTTTGTAAGCTTCCCTCTATCAATTTCTACATATTTCCTCCAGTGTTTACACTTATTGCAGCAGTAAAGAGAATGTGCTCAATACTAAAATTAAAAATAAATGTGTTGGTGGGCTTTCTGTTTAGATACCACTGTTAAGGGGAAGCTGCATTTTCAAAACAGGAATACCTGGAAGCAGGGGTTTACCTTAACATTCATTTACTAGCCCGGGTACTAGTGCAGATTGCTATGGACTAGTGCAGAATCTCTGTTACCTGCCCAGTTGGGCTAGTGCAATTCCTCCTGTGGAAAGTTGCAGTTCCATTCTCAACACAGGTGTCAAATAAATAAAACAAATAAATACATAAATATAACTGCTATTTCTGTACGTTTGGGCCTGGATATTCAAAGGGTTTGTGCATGGCACAACAGAGTCATGCCAGCGCAACCCTGCACTGCGCCCCAGTGGGATATTGAAAAGACTACCATGCACAGCACAAATCCCAATGTGCCGGGTGCAATGTTAATGTATGTGGTGCAGATGCAGGGGGCATGCCCATCCATATGTGGCACATCCCAATATTCAGCCTGGGATGTGCGGCGCATATGCTGATACAATCCAGCATTGTGCCACATGGGGCGCTCAAAGCTGAGCCTGTGAATAGTAGGAACAACTTCTGGCCACCCACAGGTGGGCTGCTGTATTGCAGGGTGCAACACAGCAGTTACCATCCGTGGGTGTCCACCCGCACACCCAAAACACCATCCAAAAGCACCCATAGCACCCTGATAGTCTAGTGGTACCCCTCTGCCTGAGCCCCGATCATGGTAAATCACTGTAAAATAGTTCCCTGGTGATCCAATGGCACCCCCACCCCTCCCACCACACAGGACCCCTTGTTCACTCTGCTCCCCCATCATCAGTGGGCATCTGTAACCTGCCCACATACCACCTGGCCGCCCACTGAATAACAGGTACAGTATGGGCTGTAAGCCCATTGGTCTGTGCCTGTCATTAAATGAGCTGGGCGGTATCTTGACGAGTTACGCCAATGATGGGGGAGTGGGGTGGCAAGGGGTTCTGTATGGTGGGAGGCACCCCTGTATCACCAGGGACTTATTTTACAGTGATTTACCACAATCGGGTCTCAGGGCGGGGGGTACCGCTAGACTACCAGGGATGTATTTTACAGCACTATACCGGTGATTGGAGAATCAGAAGGGAGGAGGGTACCACTAGACTACCAGGGGATTATTTTATGGTGATTTACTGTGATCATGGCTATGGGGTGGGGGATGCCCCAGGATCCCCACTGTGCACACATCATTCTGTGCAGGGCACCAGGCACAATTCGTCAGGGCTGCCATGCACAAGGCATACAAATGGCCCTATTTGTGCCTTGCATATATTATGGCTTCATTTGCATGTCATCTGATGAATATCATGGGTGATGCACCCAGCGCAACTGCATTTGCACTGGCACATCCCTGTGTCCCTAGCTGTGGCTTGCCCCCAGCGCAATGCCACTGCACCGTGCGTTGTCCATGCCATATTCAATGGTGCTGCGCCAGGGTGCATCACCATTGAATATCACCTGGTCCTGGCCCCAGCGCATCCCAGCAGCACTGTGCCCATGCTTGAGCCACTGCCAGGTGCAGTCTGAATATCTGGGCCTTGGAATTTATCTTGTATTTAGACATCTTTATTGGAATGATCAGTTACAACACTTCTTCTGTAGATGCCCACTGCTTTCAGTTATACTTACTCTGATACCTCTCACCTTACTATAACTGTTATTTAATTTAGTCCAAGTCCTTTTCATAGTGGTTTAATCATGTGCTGTCTTAGCGTTAGTGAAATGAAAAAAAAAATAGATATCTGTGTGTAGTGCATTTACAAACTGTTTCATTTTATACTAACTACTGCTTTTATTTTTTGCTGGTAAAGACTCTTTCTCCTTTTCCTTTCCTTGTTTAGCTCAGTACTCATGGCAGGTAGATTTGTGACTATGTCCAGGAGCAGCACAGTTCTAGGGTTGCCATCTGTATAGTTGTAGACCAGATAATCTGGTTTTCAGGGTCTTTATCTGGTCATCCGGTTTTGATTAAATGTAGTCCAGTTTTTGGGGCATTTTGATGCTCAGTATTAAAGCTGACTGTATCAAATCATTCACTGTTACATGCATGTCCAGATTACAAAAAAAGTTCTGATGTCACTAGTCACAGACCTTTGTTTGTAAAACCAGACTATCTAGGAGGTGTAAAGTATGGTCATTAAGACCATTAGCAGCAAATCAATCTAATCTTTTCAACTCTGAATTTTAAGTATGGTCATTTACTGCCATGATAGGAAACAGTTTTTACACCCCTGTATGCTGTAATGTGTTCCTTTTTGTTTTTCCTATATTCACATATGTTTTAGACCGACTTTTTCAAATTTTTTTTCACATTTTTATTATGCTGGCTTGCCGGGCTTGCGCGCAAGTCAACATCTTGGGACAGTGCAGATTTGGGGGCACGGCCGCTATTGGGTGAATGCAGGGCATGCATCAGTAGGTGCATCCCTCATTCCCCAATCAGCCTGCATGCCGGCACCACACCATGCATGCTAATGTGGTGAGCACATCTAAGGAAAGGTCCACTGCAATCTGAGCAAAGCTCGTCAGATGCAGTGGACCCTTCCTGCATGCTGCCACATTAGCAGCATGGCGGGCGACTGCCCAACGGCCGACTCGGGGTGCCCAATCCCAGCTGGCTTTCTGTGGCCAGATACTTGCTGATGGGGAGCCCACCCCTGTCAGGATAGAGCACCTCTACTTCCTATATGCTGAGGGGTGCCTAACTCTCAGTTCTTGCCTCCTCCGCTTTCATTGTGTGCTGACGGGAGCCCACTTCCCATCGGCATAAAATAAGCCCCTTCACATTTCTTATATGCTGAGGGGTGCCCAATCCCCCTCAGCCTTGTCTCCTCCCGGCTGTCATTGTGCCGGAGGGGTGCCCAATCCCATTCGGCCTGCTTCACCCCCTTTGTGCCTGTCGGCCTAGGTGCCTAATCCTCCGCTGGCTGCAGCACCCCCAAAATAGTTAGGTGGCACACTGGGAGCCCACCCCAGTGTGTGCCAAGTTCCCTGAAATAAAAAACTGTCCCACATGTAATTTTTTTATTACCTGTAACAAAAAAAAGGCCTCAGAGTCTCCTGCCCCCCACCCGCACTCCACCCACTGTGCACCCTGCCTCCCACACCCCTCACCCCATACTTACCTCCGGAGTCTGGCTTGATGATCTTCAGTGGACCAGGAACACGTCTGCACTCTTCAAAGCCGACCGCAAACTGAGGAAATGCCGGTAAGCTGTATAATGGAATGAATAGGGTTTTTTAAACTTTGCTGCATATCTCAGGAATTTGATGGAATTTTGGCACCAAATTTTCAACATGGGGTATTTGGGGCCCCTTCTCATGAATTATATCACTGTCATGGCGTTAATCAGCCTCAAAAGGTGATTTCACAGTCACTGCGTGAAATCACCTTTCGGGACCCATTAACGAAATGACACTGCCAGTGTTCATGAGGTGGCCTCTCAAAAAGCCTATGTTTTAAATTTGGTGGAAAAAAATCCAACAAATGCCTGTTTTAAAAGCGTGCATTGCGCAGTTGCTACGCAGACTCGTAACTTCGCGCATTCACAATATTTTAATGCCGGATTTTCAGCATTGTCATTTTTGTACACCTCCTTGTGAACAGTACAGCTGTCATTTTCCACATCCTGCCTGAAATGTGTTACTGCCCTTCCGGCGCACAATAGTACAGTCGCTGTGGGAAATCAGTGTTTGGGCCAGATTATGAAAATGACAGTGACACAATTCATGAACCGAGGTCCTAAAATGCCTATGTTGAAAATTTGGTGATGATACTCCATAAAATGACTGTGTTACGAGCGTGCGTTGGCAGATTGCACACACGTTCGTACCGTCATGTATCTGTGATATTTTCACTCTGGATTTTCACCATTGCCATTTTTCCACACCTCTTGATGAATAGTACAGCTGTCATTTCACATATCCTGCCCAAAATGTGTTTTTCTACTTGGTGCAGAATAGCGTGGTCGCTGTGCAAATCACTTTTGGGACACTTTGAGGAAATAACAGTGACACTGTACATGAACAGAGGTGCTAAATGCCTATGTTGAAAATTTGCGTCGAACGCCCATAAATGTAGTGTTGCAAAGAGGCGCTGTATATTTCCCACGCACCCTTGTAACTTCGCAAATTTGCTATATTTACATGCCACATTTTCAACACTGGCATTTTTTTTACACCTCCTTAAGAACTGTATAGCTGTCATGTTTCACATCCTGCCCAAAATGTTTTTCCGCACTGCACTACCAAACACCCAAAGGGACACCCCAATGCCTGTCAGTCTCTGCAGGGTGGGGGTGGGTTGGCATCAGTTCAATACTTCACTGCCATTCCTATTATGCATCTCTCTAACTCCTGCACTACCAACGCCAATACCAGCAAGCCAACATTCGGCATTGACAAATGATTGTAGCCTTTGTCACTGTGTTGATTATTTCTGTCCTAAGTCCTCCGCAGCTGCTGCTCTCATTTTTATACCACTAACCTGACCATGCTATGATATTAGCTACACCTTTACAGGCCATTGGAATAAATAGCATGGAATGGTGTGTCTGAAATTGTGGAATGTGATATCTTACACATTTGAAAAGAAACCACAGTAGCTGATGAGGTAAAAGGAACACAATATAGTATTGAGGATACCACAAGTACTGATAGTTCCATTATCAAAACAGTGATCAAATCATATCAGAATACAAGGCTGTCATGGAAAGAAAAATTGGAGAGTGTTTATCAGAGACAGCAACAGGTTGTGAATGGGCTTTGTACATCCAGCAGATCTGGGTTTAAATTCTCACAGCCTCCACTTGCATATTGTGTGACCCTAAACAAGTCACTTAACATCCCTGTGTTCCTGGGCCACCCTTGTAAATGGGTTTTGTGCCCAATGGGAGTTACCTGGTTGCCAAAGACTAAAAATAAATAAATAACAGTATGGATTGATGCTGTTGAATTTATCCTTACTTTTTTTGGAAAACATTTTTTAATAGAACTGGGACAATCAAGCATTTCTGGGATCTGTAGCCAGGGTGGAAAAAGGGAAGAAAACAACATACACACTTTTCACGACACAACTTTATTAACTACAAATCTGACAATGTGGAAGTATATTAAAGAAGTCAGTAACCCAGCTGACATTAATAGAAAGCATGCTGATGAAGACAGACAAATAAAAGATCATGAGTACAAACAGACAAAGTGAAGCAGTTGACTCCAGCAATGTTGACTTGAAAAATATGACTGGTTGGGGTATGGTGGTGCAAAATGTCTGATGTTCTGCCATGTGTGCATCAAACATGAAGTACAGTTGGGTAAGGTGGGCAATAACAATAATTTTTGTTTTGGTACAGATAATTTCTAGCATGACTCTGTCTCATCCCATAATATCAGTGAAGCTCATGATAGAGCAAAGGAAAAGGAAGACGCTAGCTCTGCTACTCCAGGGACAAGTAATGCAGAGGGAATGCTAAAGAACATGAATGAAGCATTGCTTAACTGTCTGGATAAACTGTTTCGCACATGTCATGCAATTGCTAAGAAAGGACATCCTTTCACAGACTTTGAAAGGGCTAGATAACAGTTCAGCATATCAGAAGGACAAATATACCTGCAACTTTATCCACTATGTAGCCAAGGTTGAACACATGGTGCTATGAAAAAAGTTATGGGAACAAAGTTCTTTTCAGTCATCAGTGACAGAACCACTGACTCTTCAGTCACAGAAGCTGAGATAGTGTGTGTGAAATTTGCAGTTAATGGCATAGTGCAAAATCAGTTGGTAGGCATCCAGACTGTTGGCAGGACAAATGAAATTTTATTTGCCTTTCGTTTAACAAATCACTGTTACCCATACTGACTGTGGGCTACTGCAAACTTCTGTGGGCTAGTGCAATCTCTGGTTCACTAGCCTGGCTAGCTAGTGCAAAAAAAGTTAAGGTTGACCCCTGCCTGGAAGGATCTAATAGATAATATCCACATTTATGTTTACTAGTAGTTGTTACCGTCTTCTACCTGTGGAACAAAACAAAATGGATTTGGAGCGGTAGGACAAGTAATATAGTACTCAGCAATGAAAAAACTGAAACAAGCAAAAGGATGAGGAGCACCCACATATGCAGAAAGCACCAGGACTGCAAACATATTATTCATAGTTCTTTATTTAACTAAAGTGCATAGTGTACCCATACATAGTGAGCATAAAAAAGTGATGGCTGAGCCGCTCTGAAAATAACACTTCTCCCAGCCCCTGCCAGGAATCATCAAAGTGAATCACTCTGATGATGCCTGGCAGGGGTCAGGGGAAATGTTAGTTGCAGAAAGGCTCAGCCGCAACTTACATGGAAAAGACAGGGAAAATGAGGGCGCCCTACAGGGAAATGCTTTGTTCAATCTGGGAACACTGCAGTTGACACCCCAATGATTTCTTTGTAATCCCCTATGATGGCCCTTGCAGCCTCTGAAAACCCCTAAAACATTAGCTGCCTAGCATTTATTTACCCTTCCTACAAGTATAAAACCTTGAGAGTTCCAATGCCACTAATTAGGTCCTGAAAGGGTTAACATAACCCAACTCTTCAGAGGAAATACTGTAAATCATTGCTACACACACACACATTGGGCTAGATGATCAAGAATGTAATTTGAAACTGCTCTGCAGTTAGATGCTGTTATCTGTTGGAAGTCACATCAGTAAATTATTAGTCTCCAAAGATAGCAAGTCACATTACAATAATAAACAAGCTGAAAAATAGTGTTGAAATTGGTCTACTCAACAGAGACAAGAGATTATTTTATTTAACTGGTAAGCTGGGTAAGGATACACTGAAAACTCCAAAAATATGTGCCATGTTACACCATTTTTCCAGCTACAGACAGCAAGATGACTATATGCAGCCCTCTTGCATTAGCTAAGAAAATGCCAAAAATTATCAAGTTGGATTCAAAAGAAAATGTGTTTCTTGTACTCACTGAAACACTACAAGGTTGGGGAGGAGAACTGATTGGCAGAGCATTCATTGCTTAACCCCTAGGCTGCTGAAAGAACTAGAAAAAATCTATTTGATTGAGCTTTGGACAGATGTTCAGTCTGCAACACTGCAAGGGTTAAACTGAAGGGCTGCAAAGATGTGGAAGGATAACTGGAAAACCCCAAAGGAAGTGTTCCATTATCTGAATCAGCTATCTCATTTTTAGAGCTAATGCAAGAGGGCTGCAGGCTCTGCCTATTTGCAGCCCTAAAAAAATATTATGAGGAAACACTGAGCAGCAAAATCAGCAGATAAGGAATATAGGTGAGTTCTGAAGAAGGATTTGCACAGGGGAATTTAATGAGATGTGGAAAGGAAGGGAGGTGGTTAGCCACTATAAAGTCAGCTTCATAAATGGGTACTTAAATTTGTGACAGCACAAAGGGCATTTATTTTTCAGTCCATTAAATGGTGTTGCTGTCTGCTGTCATCAAGCTCAAAAGCTTATTGTAGGGTGAGGTGAAATGATTTGGTCAGAGTCAAAAGAGGCTACTGAGGATTTTCTTTATTTTTTCTTCATAATTTTTAGACGGGTAAGGCACTAAGCCAATGCCCATTTGCAGGTGTGACTTGGGAGTGCCAGGAGGTTAAGTGACTTGCTTAGAGTCACACATCATGCAAGTGGGAGTTGCAGGTTTCAGACCTGTGTCTGCTGGGTCTCCAGTATCACAGCATGATCTAACCTCTAGGCTATACTGCTGTTGGTCTCCATAAGCCTCCAGAAATGTAACCTTATATGTATGTAACAAGTATAATTAATGTAAATAACATAATGTATTCTATTTTTGTTTAAATGTGTGAAATCTGTCATATTATTCAATGTAATTAAACCCGAGTCACCCCTGAAAAAGGGACACTAGTGTCAGTGGGCCTACCCAGTCAACAAAATTCAATATATATACATATATACATATATATATATATATGTAGATACAGATATATATATATATAGATATATATGTATATGTAATAGATAATCACTCTTAGGTGTGTGATCGTGCTCTGATACGCACGTGTGGTGTGCGTTGCACATAAGGCCAAGAGGTCGAAAGCGTCAACCACCCAAGGCGGCGATATCAGAGTATGCACCCACACCATAGAGTGGGTTATCTATCTTATAAAATGGCAAAATTGTTTTTAGGGTGGTAAAAGTGCAGGTGTGGTCACACCTGATATACGCACGGTCATGTGATGGAATACAACAAATCAGCAGACAGAATTTTTCCTACCCATGTTATAATATATATATATATATATATATATGTATATATATATATATGTATATATATGTATAGGTGTATATGTAATAGATAACCCACTCTTAGGTGTGCGATCGCTCTCTGATATACGCACACCTTGGTGTGCATTGTATGCACGAGGTTGCAGGCTGAGTTTGTCAACCCACCCAAGGCGTGCATATATTAGAGCATGACTGCAAACTTCAGAGTGATTTATCTATCTTATAAAATGTCAAAATTGTTTTGGAGGGGGGTAAAAGTGCAGCTTTGTGGTCGCGCTCTGATATACGCACAGTCATGTGGTGCTCTAGGTCCAATAAATGAACAGCAATTTCCCTACCCATTTTATAAATAAATATGTGTATATATATATATATATATATATATATATATATATTTATTTTTTTATGGCAACAAACTCAGTTTAATGCACAGTTAGGGATGTTCCACAGTGACAAAAGTGATGAAATTTGATGTTAGGGTTGAAACCCCCCCTTCTACCCTACATCCTCCCCCCAACCGGCATCAGGTCATGCATTGGGGTCATTGGTCCTAACTCTTACCCCATCCCATGTATAAACAAGCTGAGGTGGTGAAGTATAGGAGAATGGGGTGAGAGTTAGGACTGATGACTCCAACGCACATCCCGATGCCAGTTGGGGGCGGGGGTTGCAAGGGGGTTTCAACCCTAACATCGAATTTCCTCACTTTTGTTGCTGTGGAACAACCCTAACTGATGCATTAAACAGAGTTTTTTGCCATGAATTTGCCTTCTTTTTGAGAATGAGGACTATAAATAGTGAATGGAATGTGGTGGTGGGAGCGCAGGCCCTGCACTCCCATCATGTGATTTTTGGTCACATAGTAACAGTAAGTGCAACACAAATGCAAGCGCAAATGGTAACGCACATGGTGACACAAATGTAAATAGTAACGCAAATGGTAACAGAAACGCAAGTGCAAAGTGACACCAAAGTGAACAGTAATGGAAACGGAAATGCAAACGCAAGCACATACAGATATGCAACTGGTAATGCGCACAGTCATGGTAGCACAGTTGGAAATGCAAATGGTAATGGTAACAGCAACAATAACGCCAAAAGAAACAGAAACGGAAACGCAAGCGCGTGCGGAAACACAAACCGTAATGCACATGGTCACGGTATTGCAATTGGAAATGCAAATGGTAACAGTAACAGCAACAATAACACCAAAGGAAAGAGAAATGGAAACGCAAGTGTGTATGGAAATGCAAACCGTAACGCACATGGTCACGGTAACGCAATTGGAAATACAAATGGTAACGGTAACAGCAACGATGATGCTAAGCAAAAGACAAACGCAAACAGAAGGGTGCCCACAAAGGCAAATGAAAATGCTCACAATGATGCAAATGGAAATGTAAACACAAACAGTAGTGGAAACACAAATGGTAACAGTAACGCAAATGCAAGCGCAAACAAAAATGCAAAGGATAACGCACACGGTGGCGTACACGGGAACGCTAACGCAAATAGGCATGGAAACGCAAGTGGAAATGCTAAGTGTAACAGTAATGGAAGTGCACACCCT
This sequence comes from Neoceratodus forsteri, assembly GCA_016271365.2. Classification (NCBI taxonomy): domain Eukaryota; kingdom Metazoa; phylum Chordata; order Ceratodontiformes; family Ceratodontidae; genus Neoceratodus; species Neoceratodus forsteri. The sequence goes on from CM057453.1 coordinate 931,642,280, forward strand.
GGTTTTCCCCAACAGCTACACAGAGAAACACAGTGAGTACAAAGAATGTATGCATAATAATGGGCCTCAGACCACAAAATGAGCACTTGGAATACTAAATTGCTTATATCTCAGGAACCATACAACGTAGAAAAAAAATTAAAATTTCATATTATTTATGACTTGCCTGGCTAGTTTTTCACTTAGCCACCTAGTGGGAGGCTAAGCATTTTTGCGACGAA